>BSBM01001023.1:14051000-15484000 GCA_027924585.1 Larix kaempferi
AACCCTGACTTGTCTTATTTGACTTTCTAATGCTGAGGACTTCCCCATTTTTCTACCTCTGTGTTTGGACCGCATCCCTGTTTATTCAGTGTCTCGGCTCTGAGTTGGTGACAGAACTTGCCTTTGGTGAGTTGGATTGTAGGCCTTGGCTCGAACTCCCCCTAGTCACTTGAGATGTTGTTGGCTAAAAATGAAAGCTCATGTTCTACCTGTGGAAAATAAATAAATTCGCCCATGGAAACAAAAAAGGGCAAGAGCAATGAAAAGCTAAAAATACTCCTCGAAGACTATAAGAAAGGTCCAAAAAGCAATAGTTCTTAAAAGCTATATCTAAACAATTGCTGACCTTGTAAAAATATGAAAAACATGCCCTGGATGCAAGCTGCAACTAGTTGTGCTTCTCAGCACATCTGAAATCCGAAGGGTTATGTAGGCCAAAAAGGCCATGGAAATAAATTGAATGATCCTAATGAACTTGGATCAACTTGATGTAGACATGATGCCTAAGTTGAATAAGCACTCTCTAAACAACTTATCCATCTGTGAGGCACAGCCATTCCCCGTGTTCTTTTGTCCAACACAGAGTTTGTAGCTTCCCCCTCTCCCAGTCCAAAGTATTTTTGAGTTGAGTTAGACAAGTCACACCCTTGGCCCAACCTTGCTGCCTAGCCTTCATCCTTCACTAGCAGTTTGACCATGTCCAATGGGTGAGTTTGTCATTTGAACTATGGTGCAAGTGATTTATTATAACAACGGAATATGTTAATATAATTAATGCCACTGAATGGAATTTGTACTTTGAGCTTAGCTATGGAATGATTAAAAAAGCATTGTCTTAGTCTACTGATGTGATTTATCCTTGATTATATATATTCTTGGGATCCGTGATGATGTGGACCATGTATGGATGATTATTGATGATGATTTATGGTCCCACATGTTTGATGATGATATCATATGATGGACATATGATACAGATGATGTTTGATCCAGTTCAGCAGGTTATTATCATTACAGATCAGCAGATTATACATTGTCCATATATGGTGGACCCTACAGCTGGCCCATTAGGGCAACCCAGGGTGTATGAGTACTCATTCCTAGTGGATTTGGGTCTTCTGGATCCATTGAGACACTTATCTTTCAGATCCGGGCACTTCTGACAGTGATTGATGCAGTTTTACACTTGTTGACCAGATTTGGGGCTGATTTCCCAGCCTGAGCAGCAGGGGCCCCGAGAGGCCGGTTCACCTAGGGCGCTGATGATGGAGGGGGTGGTCCAGCCACTTGTTATTACCATTTATCCCCCCTCCCGGAGAGCCTGGTGGGCTCAGTTTGACAGCGCTAGCACCCTAGGAGGCAGTTTTGGCACTTTCACAGTTCCCGAGGCAGTTAAAAAATGGGATAAAGTGGTCACTGAGGAAATCGATTTGGGAAATTGAGGCAAGGTTTTGGCATTTGGTTTTCACAGAGGTCTTCCAGGGTGATCTCACTATCTTCCAGTCAGTTTTCACCATGTGGGTATCTCCAGATTGATCACAGGAGGACATTTACTGCTTGACTGTCATGGATTCTGAGGACAGTTTTGGTCATTATTATTACATTGGACATATTTTATTATTTTATTGTGCCTTGGGGTGAGCTAGCAAGGATTTATACCTCCTAGCCCCACCATGTGCTTATTTTATCATGTCCTAGTCATCATGAGGTGGATTGTTGTACTTTTTACCCCTCTAGTGGGATGACGTCACCCTCATTGTACCATTTGTGAGGGCGCTATTGTTATGTTGAGTGATCCATGTGATATTATGTTATGGATTCATCCTAGCCATTGATTGTATGATGAGATCTTATAATCTCAACCACTCATTTGATGTAGTATTATGAAGTGGTATAGGGTTTTGGTCTTTATTATCCTATATAAGGAGGAGACCCCCCATTGTAAAGCTCACCTTTGGAGCTCTGGAATATTGGAATAGAAGATTTTTTGTGGAGCACATCTCTCTTGGCTTGTGGATTCTCTTGCATATTGAATATAAAGTATCTCTTCTATGTATCATTGTGGATCTATGTGTTTTTGCTAACCTTTTGACAGGAAAGTCGAATTGGAGAGAGGAGGGCGACTTTTGGAGGGTTATTGTTGGAGGGATCCACATATTCTCTCTTGGGTTGATCTTGTGACAGGGAGTATCATTATTGTATCTTTGTGACATAGTTGATGCTTTCTATTACATCTTTCTACCATTTTCATAATCATCTTGCTTGACTTGTTTCTTTGATCTTGTCTTGTAGGAGGAGGACGATTTGGCTATCTTGGAGAAGGGAGATTTGGTTGGAGCACTGGGATCTCACTCTTGAATATAAACATAGGAGAATGCTATCAACTTGCAAGGTGGCCATAAGCAAATTGAGGTAAGATCTACAAGGTATGTCCCTCTTTCATCCATTCTATCTCCATTGGTCATAAAACCCTAATTAAATCAAAACCCCAAATTTTTGTATTTCTTAGATCTACTTAGATCTAGCCCTCATTTTGAAAAGATATTGAAAACCCACCTCTATAGCATCCACCCCTAGTTGGATCTATAGTTTGGTGGTGATTGGCTAAGAATTGACCCATTTTCCAAGACAAAAAGCTCTCCTTGACCTAAAGCGCACTTCCTTGAGGGAGGCTTGTTGGGCTAGATCTAGTACGTGGGTATGTGAGATCCCGCTTGATTTGACAACTAGACACTTAATTACACATACCCATATCCTTACTTTGGTGAAAACTACCTTGTGGACATCTCTCCATTTTTTGAGGGGTTGAAACCCCCTTTTTGATCTCATTGGTAACTTAAAACTTAGATCTACTAAGATCTACCCATTGGATTCACTTGAAACTTTGAAGGAACATAGATCGGGGTACTAACACCCCGGATCTACATTTTGGTGGCCATTGGATTTGGTTTGGTCCACCAAACCCCCTTTTTGCCTCTCCTTGAGAAAGTCGCACCCCTTGGGAGTTTTGAGTTGGACCACTTCTAGGAAGTGGGTGTTGGATATTTTGGTGGATTTGGAATGCCCATGCCTTGAAACCTAGGTCTAGACTATTCTTTTGTCCCGATCCACCTTGGGGATTGCATTCCTTGTTTTAAGGAATTGTGGTCCACTTTTGGTTATCACCTAAAAACCTAGATCTAGCAAGATCCAACCATTGGATCTCATCCAAACCACTTGACTTGGCTTCTAGGTGTCCCGATCTACACTTTGACATCCTTCTTGACTCCATTAGCCCATCCAACAAGGCACTAGTCCTTCTCCAAGCAAGGCGCACTTCTTGGGATTAGTGTCAAACCCTAGATCTAACACATGGGTAACCCTAGAACCAACTCTAACTTGTAGATCCAACCTATATCTAGCCTATAGTACCATCTTCACACTTAGCTTCACCTTGTGGGCCCACCTAGAACCATTTCACACTTCCCAAGGCAATAAGACCCACTTGTGTAAACACATGGTACTATAATTAATAATCATACCCCATCAAGTGGCCTAAACCATATATTGGTTGAAACACTAACTATCCTTGATACCACCTTCAACCATACCTTAAACATTAGGTCCACTTAGCCTTGCATTGGTTTCCGTAACTCATCATTCATTCACCCTTTGAAACCTTTGCTTGGGTCCAATCAACTGTGATTGGGGTATAGGGTCTCCCCCTTGGTCTAGTTATACCTTGACCTAAAGCGAAGAGTGCCTCGGTTGACGTGACTCCCACATTGCATTGGGAACCGTGGCATCTCTTAGGTCACCTCTTTAGTTGCCTAACTCCTCTACCGTCCCGGATGGGATACCTTTAGGGGCAACTACAAGTTGTGTGATAACATTTTTGGCGCCGCTGCCGGGGAGGTAGAGGCCTACCTTGGTTCAACATATGTTTTGTCTCACTCTCTCCCTGCACTTTAAACGACATACATCTTGGTAGAAGAGTTTAAAAATCTACCTGGCGACTCCAATTCGTGACTCCGCTGAGGATCGACCCCATTCCCATCCTTCAATTTTGTAATTTGTAAATCATAAATGAATTCAGACATTTTCTTCCAAATGACAAGGTGTATGAATGAAATATATGAGAATCTATCTCGCTATAGAGGGCAGTTGGAAGAAAGTAATGAAAATCAGTCAACATATCAATATGGGAGTGATTATGTACACAATTCTTATGACTCTCATCATTCTTTTCATTCTTCAAATAAAACTATTAACCCAATTAATTCAAACAAAAGTCAATCTCGACCAAGGCCTTGCAACCAAAGCATTCGGTCAAATGACTCTAGCATTCCAGTTAGGCATCCAAAACTAATCCCTAGCAGAATGGCCAAAGTTATTAGAAATCCAGCTAAGCCATCTCCTTTTGACTTCTCTGAAATTCATGGGGCACCTCATCTTATGCCAAATAATTACTCTGAAAGGTTGCCTCGTTTCTATGGAAATTATTTTGAGTCAATTGAAAATCACTTACAAAGATTTTGGGATTATATGGAAGTTAGGGGTGCTGATGATGAAGATGTTTATATGCGGGCCCTGGGTGAGACATTAGGTGGAAATGCCGGTTTATGGTTTGATAATTTAGCCCCGAGATCCATCACTGGATATGATATGTTTACTGGATTATTAAAGAATAAATGGGGTAGAAATATTGAAGAATCCTTAACAGAGACATCAAGCAATAACTGTGCTGTTGAGGATCAGTTTGATAAGGACCATGATAATAATAATGACACTTCAAATCAGTCCTTGAGTAGCCCCTCTTCTGACCTTGAAGAAATTTCTGATTCTGTGGATCCTTCAGAAAAATAACTTCTTAATCATTCTATCATTAACAATCCATTAATTTCCCATCATCTTTTTGAAGAAGAAAGTGGGGACATTGACCAAGATCCATTAGTGGTGGTTTCACATGATCATTGTGCAAATAATCAGGATGTTTTAAATGAACTTGTTAATTTTCTTCCTGACAAATTAAATGAAAATGATCACTCATCCTCTTATAATTTTAATGATGAATTAATAGAAGGTCAATCTCAAGATGAGGATGAATTAGTGAATCACACTAGATGCTCTAATCTGTGTTCCACTTCTTATAATGAGTCTTTAATTTTTTCCATCCTTAATCAAGATAACTTAGAGTTAGATAGCTATGGTCAATCTTGTCCTCATATTGTAAATATTAAACTTGATCAAAAGGTTAAAATCATTCCTACAGTAAAGAGTGCTTTCTTTTTTCAAAATCCAAGGTCAAACTTATTTATTCATTTGGGAGAATTTTCATATTTGCAATCCACCCTCCCTTCCCAACTCTTTCAATCATCTTTGGGTTGGTGCTCTAGTCAAATTTTTGCCTTGGAATTTTTCAATAGGAAGTATATGCACGATTACATGATTGGAGAAAAAGCACTTCATTTCCCTTTTCAGTCACCTTGGAACAATAATGCTTGTTGTCAAATTATCAATCATTCTTGGTGGCTAGAAAAGGTGTTTAAAGATCAATTTCATCTTTTCTCCATTTTTGAGCATCAAGAGGGTCTAGTTTTGATTTTTCGTCTTTTAAGCCTTGATTTGTCCCCACTTGGTTTTTATTTGATCATCAGTCCCAAGGAGAACCGTATTGAATATGCAAGTAAAGTGAATGAGGAAAGTAGTGCATTAAATCAAATACCATATGTTTTCCCTCCATCAAATTTAAACAATCATTTGCATAAATTTTATGATCCTATCAGTTCTTTGATGGAGGATGTCGGCTTCAGTCAATCTTTCCCTTGGCATGATTTCATTTTGCACCATTCAAACCCTTCTTCAATTTCTGAACAAGTCAAGAAGATTGTGTTCTCAATTTCAATAATTTTTAATCCAATCTTGACTTGTTTCATCAACAAAAATCAAAGAAGAATCATTAATTTATTTGATGAATGGTTACACTGGATTTATGATTTTACCTAACATTTGTGCTCACTGGTTAGAGTAGGGTAGGTAGGTATTGAATAAGCTCACTTGAGCAGTAGGATTTGTGTGATTTTTCTTTTTCTGTGTGCCGAGTATTGTCCCTTTTTCTTTTTTCTGCCTGGAGTGTCTGCTTGTTTCCATCCTTGATTGAGTTGAGCCTTGCTCCTTCCTAAGCTTGTCTCTTCTCCTGCATGCATTTAAGAAATTGTAGTTGGCATTTCTATTTGTGGCTGCCTGTGCAAGTTGAGATTGCCTGATTGAAGAAGTATTCTTTTCATCCTGCACAGTAAATGAAAATGATAAATGAATAATATATGCCATGTTAGTTTACATTTATATTTTGGCGCATTTCAGTTCATGCTTTAGATTAGATTTCAGTTCAGTTTTATTTTATTTTTATCCCATACATGCTCCATGATGGTATTCTAGTTTTTGTGAGAGCAGGAACAGGTGCAAGATAAAAGCTGAAAGCAAGGATGATGCAGTGCTGGATTGAAGATTGATGCAGAGCAGTTCGAGACCAGAGATTCTGAGGTTCTCAAGCGCTCTCTCCCTTAGAGCACTTGTCCCAGCTGGAGCCAGATGTTATCACACCATAGTAGCAGGGCTACTATTCTTGTACAGCAGATATCTGCACATTCCAGAGCTTACATTATTCCAGAGCATGGCTATATATTATGGATCACTCATGATCAGAGCAGTATATTATTCAGATTTGTATATGACCTTGTGTCAAGGCTGAGCCTTGAGAGTTCAGATTTGATGACTGATGTGACCACTTATCCCATTACAGTTTCAGTTCAGTGCCTAGAGATGTATTTCAGCAGTGTTTCAGATGATGCATGATGATTGCTATTATGATGATCTATGGATATTGTTCTCACTGACTGTGGATTATTAGCTTGTTGATTTAATCATGATTATAGCATGTGCTTGGTATAAATCCTGATGTGGCAAACTATTTAAAATGAACTGTAAATCTTAAATGGACAATTGCTTGCACTTTTAGGTCATTTAACAAAACTTACTGGTATTTCACCTTACATAGACATGGTCTTTCCCGACACCAGTTGTCTGCTAGTATAGGCTTCATATTCACTTGTCTCCGTCCATACATGACCTTCCTTTTTGACTTTAAACCCTGACTTGTCTTATTTGACTTTCTAATGCTGAGGACTTCCCCATTTTTCTACCTCTGTGTTTGGACCGCATCCCTGTTTATTCAGTGTCTCGGCTCTGAGTTGGTGACAGAACTTGCCTTTGGTGAGTTGGATTGTAGGCCTTGGCTCGAACTCCCCCTAGTCACTTGAGATGTTGTTGGCTAAAACTGAAAGCTCATGTTCTACCTGTGGAAAATAAATAAATTCGCCCATGGAAACAAAAAAGGGCAAGAGCAATGAAAAGCTAAAAATACTCCTCGAAGAGTATAAGAAAGGTCCAAAAAGCAATAGTTCTTAAAAGCTATATCTAAACAATTGCTGACCTTGTAAAAATATGAAAAACATGCCCTGGATGCAAGCTGCAACTAGTTGTGCTTCTCAGCACATCTGAAATCCGAAGGGTTATGTAGGCCAAAAAGGCCATGGAAATAAATTGAATGATCCTAATGAACTTGGATCAACTTGATGTAGACATGATGCCTAAGTTGAATAAGCACTCTCTAAACAACTTATCCATCTGTGAGGCACAGCCATTCCCCGTGTTCTTTTGTCCAACACAGAGTTTGTAGCTTCCCCCTCTCCCAGTCCAAAGTATTTTTGAGTTGAGTTAGACAAGTCACACCCTTGGCCCAACCTTGCTGCCTAGCCTTCATCCTTCACTAGCAGTTTGACCATGTCCAATGAGTGAGTTTGTCATTTGAACTATGGTGCAAGTGATTTATTATAACAACGGAATATGTTAATATAATTAATGCCACTGAATGGAATTTGTACTTTGAGCTTAGCTATGGAATGATTAAAAAAGCATTGTCTTAGTCTACTGATGTGATTTATCCTTGATTATATATATTCTTGGGATCCGTGATGATGTGGACCATGTATGGATGATTATTGATGATGATTTATGGTCCCACATGTTTGATGATGATATCATATGATGGACATATGATACAGATGATGTTTGATCCAGTTCAGCAGGTTATTATCATTACAGATCAGCAGATTATACATTGTCCATATATGGTGGACCCTACAGCTGGCCCATTAGGGCAACCCAGGGTGTATGAGTACTCATTCCTAGTGGATTTGGGTCTTCTGGATCCATTGAGACACTTATCTTTCAGATCCGGGCACTTCTGACAGTGATTGATGCAGTTTTACACTTGTTGACCAGATTTGGGGCTGATTTCCCAGCCTGAGCAGCAGGGGCCCCGAGAGGCCGGTTCACCTAGGGCGCTGATGATGGAGGGGGTGGTCCAGCCACTTGTTATTACCATTTATCCCCCCTCCCGGAGAGCCTGGTGGGCTCAGTTTGACAGCGCTAGCACCCTAGGAGGCAGTTTTGGCACTTTCACAGTTCCCGAGGCAGTTAAAAAATGGGATAAAGTGGTCACTGAGGAAATCGATTTGGGCAATTGAGGCAAGGTTTTGGCATTTGGTTTTCACAGAGGTCTTCCAGGGTGATCTCACTATCTTCCAGTCAGTTTTCACCATGTGGGTATCTCCAGATTGATCACAGGAGGACATTTACTGCTTGACTGTCATGGATTCTGAGGACAGTTTTGGTCATTATTATTACATTGGACATATTTTATTATTTTATTGTGCCTTGGGGTGAGCTAGCAAGGATTTATACCTCCTAGCCCCACCATGTGCTTATTTTATCATGTCCTAGTCATCATGAGGTGGATTGTTGTACTTTTTACCCCTCTAGTGGGATGACGTCACCCTCATTGTACCATTTGTGAGGGCGCTATTGTTATGTTGAGTGATCCATGTGATATTATGTTATGGATTCATCCTAGCCATTGATTGTATGATGAGATCTTATAATCTCAACCACTCATTTGATGTAGTATTATGAAGTGGTATAGGGTTTTGGTCTTTATTATCCTATATAAGGAGGAGACCCCCCATTGTAAAGCTCACCTTTGGAGCTCTGGAATATTGGAATAGAAGATTTTTTGTGGGGCACATCTCTCTTGGCTTGTGGATTCTCTTGCATATTGAATATAAAGTATCTCTTCTATGTATCATTGTGGATCTATGTGTTTTTGCTAACCTTTTGACAGGAAAGTCGAATTAGAGAGAGGAGGGCGACTTTTGGAGGGTTATTGTTGGAGGGATCCACATATTCTCTCTTGGGTTGATCTTGTGACAGGGAGTATCATTATTGTATCTTTGTGACATAGTTGATGCTTTCTATTACATCTTTCTACCATTTTCATAATCATCTTGCTTGACTTGTTTCTTTGATCTTGTCTTGTAGGAGGAGGACGATTTGGCTATCTTGGAGAAGGGAGATTTGGTTGGAGCACTGGGATCTCACTCTTGAATATAAACATAGGAGAATGCTATCAACTTGCAAGGTGGCCATAAGCAAATTGAGGTAAGATCTACAAGGTATGTCCCTCTTTCATCCATTCTATCTCCATTGGTCATAAAACCCTAATTAAATCAAAACCCCAAATTTTTGTATTTCTTAGATCTACTTAGATCTAGCCCTCATTTTGAAAAGATATTGAAAACCCACCTCTATAGCATCCACCCCTAGTTGGATCTATAGTTTGGTGGTGATTGGCTAAGAATTGACCCATTTTCCAAGACAAAAAGCTCTCCTTGACCTAAAGCGCACTTCCTTGAGGGAGGCTTGTTGGGCTAGATCTAGTACGTGGGTATGTGAGATCCCGCTTGATTTGACAACTAGACACTTAATTACACATACCCATATCCTTACTTTGGTGAAAACTACCTTGTGGACATCTCTCCATTTTTTGAGGGGTTGAAACCCCCTTTTTGATCTCATTGGTAACTTAAAACTTAGATCTACTAAGATCTACCCATTGGATTCACTTGAAACTTTGAAGGAACATAGATCGGGGTACTAACACCCCGGATCTACATTTTGGTGGCCATTGGATTTGGTTTGGTCCACCAAACCCCCTTTTTGCCTCTCCTTGAGAAAGTCGCACCCCTTGGGAGTTTTGAGTTGGACCACTTCTAGGAAGTGGGTGTTGGATATTTTGGTGGATTTGGAATGCCCATGCCTTGAAACCTAGGTCTAGACTATTCTTTTGTCCCGATCCACCTTGGGGATTGCATTCCTTGTTTTAAGGAATTGTGGTCCACTTTTGGTTATCACCTAAAAACCTAGATCTAGCAAGATCCAACCATTGGATCTCATCCAAACCACTTGACTTGGCTTCTAGGTGTCCCGATCTACACTTTGACATCCTTCTTGACTCCATTAGCCCATCCAACAAGGCACTAGTCCTTCTCCAAGCAAGGCGCACTTCTTGGGATTAGTGTCAAACCCTAGATCTAACACATGGGTAACCCTAGAACCAACTCTAACTTGTAGATCCAACCTATATCTAGCCTATAGTACCATCTTCACACTTAGCTTCACCTTGTGGGCCCACCTAGAACCATTTCACACTTCCCAAGGCAATAAGACCCACTTGTGTAAACACATGGTACTATAATTAATAATCATACCCCATCAAGTGGCCTAAACCATATATTGGTTGAAACACTAACTATCCTTGATACCACCTTCAACCATACCTTAAACATTAGGTCCACTTAGCCTTGCATTGGTTTCCGTAACTCATCATTCATTCACCCTTTGAAACCTTTGCTTGGGTCCAATCAACTGTGATTGGGGTATAGGGTCTCCCCCTTGGTCTAGTTATACCTTGACCTAAAGCGAAGAGTGCCTCGGTTGACGTGACTCCCACATTGCATTGGGAACCGTGGCATCTCTTAGGTCACCTCTTTAGTTGCCTAACTCCTCTACCGTCCCGGATGGGATACCTTTAGGGGCAACTACAAGTTGTGTGATAACAGGCACATTGTCTTCTTGGACTAAATTGACTTCATAGAAAACTACCTCAAAGCTTCTCAAATTGATCGGGTTTGCATAGATCATCATCATCAAGGCATCGACAAGGTTACCCAGGTAAGATCCATAGGTTTGTTTCTCTTATCTTGATCCAATCCATTGACATAGCTCATAAATTGATAAAACCCTTATTATTTCAAACTGTCATTGTTACATTTTCTCAGATCTACTAAGATCTAGTGGGTTGTTGGGTGTAATATTGAAAACCCACCTCTATAGTATCCATGGCATCCCGGATCTATAGTTTGGTTAGGATTGGCCTCCATTTGACCCCCTTCCCAAGCCAACTTAGCCTCTCCAAGTGAGGTTGCACTCCTTGGGGAAGGTGAGTTACCCTAGATCTAGTTGATGGGTAGTTGAGATCCCACTTGATTCATGATCTTCACATCCAATAACCTACCCCCAGATTGTCACTTTTCTAATTTCTACCTTGTGGGCCCTATTCCACATTTTAAGGGATTTAATCCCCATTTTGGACCACTTGGTATCTTTAAACTCAGATCTAGTAAGATCTAGCCACCGGATTGCCTTGAAATTGTAGATCCACACTCTCACTTGATCAACCTACTTGGATCTAAATTTTGGATGCCATTGGACTTGTCTTGATCCATTTATCACCCTTTTTAGCCTCCTTGGGTAAAGTCGCACCACCTTGGAGATTGGAGTTGGTCCACTTCTAGGACGTGGGTACTTGAGATTTTGGTGGACTTGGAATGAGCATAATTCAAAACCTAGGTCTAGTTGGTCACTTCATCAAATCTTGCCTTGGGGATAACATTCCTTGTTTTAAGGGATTGTGGTCCACTTAGGTCAAATCTTGAACCTTTAGATCTAGACTTATTCCTCCATCAAACCTTTAATTGCCCACTTATCTCATGCAATAGGAGTCATCAACCACAAGTTAACTTCACTTTGACTCCATTATCCCAATTCCCAAGGCACTGATCTCTCTCCAAGTCAATTTGACTTTCCTAGATTGTTGGATTAACTTGTGGTTTGATCCTTGTTTGGTGGACTAAACCATTCGATGTCATCATATATCATGATCAAGCTTGTCACTTGTACTAGTTAGTCCCAATTCAACCCCTTAACTACCCTGCATTGGACACGGTTCCCAAGGCAGTGGATTTTCTCACATTGAACTAGTACTTCAATCCTGGATCCCATTTCAAATACTATAAGTCACTCTCACATCAATAATGAACCAAATCTATACTCATTGAACCCCTTACTTATATTGTGACTTCATCCTTAGGTCTAGGATAAACCATACATCTTACTTCACTTAGTATTAACTTGATTTGGTGTCTTGGTTTTGATCTCTCCTATCGGGAGTAGATCGGGTCTCCCCCTTTGTTGTCTGGGCTAGATAACATAAAGCGAAGGATGGCTCGACTGCCGTGACAACCATCTATTGGAGGTCGAGGTGATTGTGGTTGCAACTTTTGAGTTTCCTTTCCCTATTGCCATCCACTAATGGATACATCCACAGGGGTAACTACAGTTTAGGTGATAACATGTCCAAAAAGCAATGGTTCTTAAATGCTATATCTAAACAATTGTTGACCTTATATGTATATGTAAACATGCCCTAGATGCAAGATGCGATTAGTTGTGCTTATCATCACACCTGAGATCCGAAGGTTTATGTAGGCCAAAAGGCCATGAAATGAAATTGAATGATCCTAATGAACTTGGATCAGCTTGATTTAGACATGATCCCTAAGTTGAATAAGCACTCTCTAAATGACTTACCCATTTGTGAGGCACAACCATCACCCATTTTTATTTTGTCCAACAAAGAGTTTGTAGCTCCCCCTTTCTCCCAGTACATGGGGTTTGTGTCGGCAATGGTGGTGGTGGTGCGGAGCAGTATGTAGTGATGGAACTTTTGGACGGCAATGACTGCAATGAGTTTTAGAGTCCATAAGACCCTTACTTAGGTAGTAGATCACATGCTCCTGGGCATTATTGTCCTCTTGTACCAAGACCATGGCGATCGTGGTGGCAGAAGCAGCGAGATAAAGGATATAATCCTTGTAGTAATTAGGTTGTTGGCGCACAGGGGCATGCGTAATGGCATGTTTGAGACTATCAAAGGATTGTTGCACTTGATCGTCCCAAATGAACGGGACATCCTTCTTGAGTAGTCTCAAATAACCCTACATCTTTTGCGGGAAATTATAGACAAAACGTCATAGGTAAGTTTCCTTCCCTTGCAAACTTTGGAGTTCTGTAATGTCCGTGGGAGGTGGGAGAGTGACAAAGGCTTCCACCTTTAAGGGATCAATGCGGATCCCATCTTTCCAGACTATAAAACCGAGGAGGCATCCAGACTCGATGCAGAAGATACACTTGTGAGGGTTCAGGAAAATGTTATACTGCTTGCATCTGAGGAAAACGACCATCAGATGATCAATATGGTACTCACATTGCCACGAATGAGCATGGAGATCGTCGAGATAAGGTTCCACAAAGTCCTTCATGTCATGAAAAGCATACAACATGCCCCGCTTGAATGTGGCACCAACATTTTTAAGGCCAAAAGGGAGCTTGCGATAAGCAAACATGCCCCAAGGACAGATGAAAGCTGTCTTATGTTGATCAGTCAGGTGGATCTCAATTTGGTTGTAACTGAAAAATCCATCCATGAACGAGAAGATGACACTTCCGGCACAATTGTCTATGATCTGGTCGATAAAGGGAGTGGGGTAGTTGTCCTTGGGACAAGATTTTTTCAGATCCCGATAATCAACACAGACATGAATGGTGCCCTGCTTCTTAGCTACAGGGATGACATTTGAGACCCATTCTGTCAGTAGGACAGGGTAGATAAAGCCAGCTTTCAAAAGCTTTTCAATCTCTGCCTTGATTTCCGCAGTATTTCAAGGGTGTAGCAATCGTAACTTTTGTTGGACTGGTTTAGCATCAGGATAGGTTTGAATATCATGTGAAACAATAACGGGGTCTATCCTGGGAATCTCCTCATAGGTCCAAGCAAATATGTCTCGAAATTGCTTGAACAAGGCCATGAGCATTGTAATCTCTTCAGTGGAACACTTCTGTCCTAAATGAATGTGTTACACTACACCAGGAGTAACCGATATGTCTACCGAAATGGTAGGTTCAATTTTTGCCAAGTTGTCTTCAGTGTCTATTTGACATGTGAATATCGGGGACTGAGGGCAAGGGTAGACATCAGATGTAAAGGTGGTGGTAATGTGGTTCTCCACAGAGTCTAATGGAGGAAGGAAAGATGATCGATGGTGATGGCATTCCCATGGAAGGTTGTCCGCACTCATGATTTCCATGATGGACTTGTCAGAATGAAAAGTATGGAGCAGAGGATCGAGTAGAGATGATGTCTGTTGTAGAGAACATGAGGTAGAGGCCACATCTAGGTGGTCCTCTGGTGTTGACTGTATAGCCTCATAAGTGAGTTCAGTGGGTGAAAGAGGCATGGTGTCTCCAATTAGGTGCGTAGTGGCTTCATCAAGTACAAGCCATTGATTGGTAGAGTTGGCGACAGATGAAATCCTAGAGGAGATCATGTTCACTGTGGCAACATGATTAGGGGATCCGAGGTTGGAAAGACGCCCATAAGAGATGAAAATTTTATGAGGCCGACCCCCACACTCTCATATAACTACGAAGATTGTCCAAGTAATGAAACATTATCACCTGGATGAGTAGCGGTGTCAGGTGTACAGAAATCCAGTTGGTCGACAGTAACAATTCGGCCTTGGTGGGGGAATTGTACTATGCAGAAGACAGATGATGGGACTGTAGTCATGGCATAAAACCAATTACGGCCAAGTATAATATTATAATCTAACGGGGTGGAAACCATTTCCATGTTAATGGTTGTGGTCTTACCTCCCAACTCTACTGCCAAGGTTTGCAACAGCCCATGAGGTTGAAAACCACGTCCGTTGAATGCTTTCAAGGTGGTGGGAGAATGGTTCAACTCGGGAGAGCCAATGGCTCTCCAACATGAAATTGACATGACCGAGGTAGAGGCACCTTCGTCCAAGATGGTACGATGGATTGTCTTCCCAACAATGTTTGTGGCAACTTGAAATGCCAATTGATGGGAAAGCCTCGGCTTAAAGTACTCAAGACAGAACATGATGGTATTAGAAGAATCCGGATCAACCGCGCCGATGGTAGCGAGGAGAATCTTGCGCTGGTTAGTATAGTTCTGCAAGATCTCTAACGTTGACATAGCACAAGGAGATTGCACTAGGTCCTCTACAATATTGTAGTTCTGAGCGGCCCGAGCATTGGGATTGAAAAGAACTTTTTGAATCGTGCTCTTGGGCAGATGCAATACTGACTCTAAAGAAGGATTCTCAATGGTGAAAGAAGTGTGCGGTATGGTGGTGTCGGGAACATAAGTGGAAGATTTTTCAATATTACTTCCAACGGGTTTCTTCTGAGGGATTGAATCATATGAATGGGAATGTGTGTTCAAGTTGATGGTCTCACTACGCATCATGAGAACATGCACAGTGGAGGAGGCCTCTCCTTGGGAAGGACAGGTGTGTGTGATTAGTTGCTGGTTCTGAGTTGGGAAGGGATCGTTGAGAACTGCGGTAGTAGAGTTTCCCTTGAGAAACTTCTGCACCTCGTCTCAGCGGGGGAATTCCTTTGAGAAATGGTCTCAACCACATAGTAAATAAGGATATTTCAACTTCCTCTTCTATTTGGTGTCTTCGAAAGTGGGCTTGTGCTCCTGCTGGTTAGAAGGTTTCTTAGGTTTCCCTTTGTTTTTCTTCTTATCACCCGATTTCTAAGATGAAGCTGATTGAATAGAATTCACCTCTTCGGTGGAGGCAGGAGTGGGTGACTTGGTGATGTTGTTTCCAGCCTATGTTGGGGATGAGGAAGAACCCTAGGGGTTCAACGATCCAACAATTGGAGTAGGCGGTTGGGTGGTAAGGGAACCAATGATGCCATCGGCCTGTGGTACCATAGGTGGTTTTGTAGGGTCATACATAGGGCGAGGTGCATCAGGAAAAATTTCATACAATGTGCTGAATTGAGCATAGACCAAGTCTAAGTAATGGGCATGGGAAATAGCATGTTTCCTCAATGACGACCCCTCCCATGGCCACGTCTCAAGCTACGAAAGGTAAGAGAGACTTTGTAAACCAATCAACTAAGAGTTGGTCCGGAATATGATCCTTAATAAGACGTCATCTTCGCCACCATTCATGAATATGATCTGAAATATGAGTGACAGTGTTCAGGCGAAGGGAGGTCAATAAGTTTGTACAAGTTTCATAGTGGATGGGAAACTGGAAATGGGTCAAAAATGACATATAAAGAGTACAGAAATCGGGAAAAGAGTTGGGTGGTAGTTCAATATACCACTTGGCAGCTGAGCCGGTGAGATTCCATTGGAACAACCTAAGACGGATTGAGTCGTCCATCAAGGAGTTGGATGAACACCATAAATGGTATGTCATCACATGGTTTTTTGGATCCTCACCGGGCTTGCCATCAAATTTCGGAATATTTGATGGTAGTTTGACCAAAATAGGTGGCCAATTATGTCCGTGGAAGATGCGGTCATTAGTCAGATGAGACAGGTTGGGTAAGTCCAATGTAGCCAAAAAGGGCAGTTATTGGTTCGGCTGCGAGTACTGATAGTACAGGTATGACATGTATGGACCAGTGGGACCTTGCATCGACTGGTTGTAGGTTTTCCCCGGAGGAAACTAATCATAAGGGGGTATGCCACCCAGACCATATGTAGGTCTGCTAAGAGGAGGTGGTGGTCCACTACCACCGCCGAAAGGGTAAGGGCGTCCGCCACCTCCACCAGGATAGGATGGTCCACCACCACCACTAACAATATGAGATGGTCCTCCACCACCATTACCAGGATGGGATGGTCCTCCACCACCACCGCTAGGATGGGATGGTCCTCCACCACTGGGGGGGTGGCCCTCCGCCTCCACCTAAAGGGGGAGGGCCTCCACCTCCACCTCTGCCACCAGGAGGGGGTGGTCCATGGTTTCTAGAATGAGGTGGTCCTCTGCCAGAAGGTAGAGGTCCTCTTGCTCCAAAATTGTGTGTGGGCCTACCACCTCCTACGGGAGGTGGGGGTGGACCAAATGGGGGTGGTGGGACTTAAGGGACTGTAGGTGGGGGTCCATCTTGTAAAAATTTTTGCTTCCCCCATAGAGTGTATGGATTTCTGGGATAAGGTATCTTGTAGAGTGCGTTTCCGGGATTGAATTGTCCCAACACAAGGTTAAGATAACCCGGATATGCTTGACTCCATGGTGGTTGAATTACATTGGATGGTCCCCCAACATGGGATAATCCCGTGGTGGAAGGTCTGGCAGGTAGGGAATTTCCAACGGAAGGACCGATGAGAACTCCTCCTCTAGTATTATGGTGAGGAGACAGGGGTTTCCCCCCAGCAACAACTTGCTGACCACTAATCAAAGGTTGACCCAACACGGGTTGTTGATTATCTACTACAGAATTAACATTACCCGTAAGGAAGGTAGGGGGTAAAGAGTATCCTCCCCGTGAGTGTTGGGGTAGGGGAGGAGTGGGTAATGTAACCATGGTAATAACGGGTGTGTTGGACTGTTGTCCTTCAACAGGTTGAGTCGTTGGGGGTATAGAACTGGTCTCTTGTCTAAGGGGTGTATGTTCAGGAATTGAGAGTTGACTAGATTCAAAAATTTTCACGTGTTGGGTGGGTGATTCCGGTGAGTCAAAAGATAAATAACGACTTAGGAGTGGTCGATAAGGAGGTAACGTCGGGTCTTCATCCCTTCGTAAAAGAATTTTTCTTTGAAACTCCTCACCCATAACACGTAATCGAGTCAACTGATCATGATAACGTGCTAGAGGGTCGTCAGGAGTATCCCAACTGGGTGGGGATGCAATGGAAAAATGATCCACTGGGTGGCCTAGAGATGATTTCCAAAAAGCTGCAGCTGGACCAACAGCTGACACAGGGTCGTCCTAGGGTGGATTTAACCATTCCATGGATCTAGGCTCTCCCGATAAGACGGGAGGTAAGTCTTGTGCAGTGGAAGTTTTCGCCTCTTCACCCCGTGGGGGGTTAGAGGTGGGTGTATCTGAAGGGAACTTGTCTGCCCCAACATTCAGAGTAGGGTTTTCTACTTTAGGTGGGTAATGCAACCGTGGTAGTAACAGGTGTGTTGGATTGTTTTCTTTCAACAGGTTGAGTTGTTGGGGGTATAGAATTGGTCTCTTGTCTAAGGGGTGTATGTTCAGGAATTGAGGGTTGACGAAATTAAGAAGTAGTCACGTGTTGGGTGGGTGATTCCGGTGAGTCAAAAGATAAATAATGACTCAGGAGTGGCCGATAAGGAGGTAACGTCGGGTCTTTAGCCCTTCGTAAAATAATTTTTCCTTGAAACTCCTCACACATAGCATGTAATCGAGTCAATTGATCACGATAACGTGCTAGAGGGTCGTCAGGAGTAGCCCAACTGGGTGGGGATGCAATGGAAAAATGAGCCACTGGGTGGCCTAGAGATGATGTCCAAAAAGCTGCAGCTGGACCAACAGCTGACACAGGGTCATCTTGGGGCGGATTTAACCATTCCACAGATCTAGGCTCTCCCGATAAGATGAGAGGTAAGTTTTGTGAAGTGGAAGTTTCTGCCTCTTCACCCCGTAGGGGGTTAGAGGTGGGCGTATCTGGAAGGAAAATGTGTGCCCCAACATTCAAAGTAGGGTTTTCTACTTTAGGTGACACAACCGTGGCTTGTGGGTCCATTCTTACCTTCGAAATTACCTCCTGGTTAAGGGGATATTCGGGTGGTAAGTTCAGAATCCGACAGGACCTTCTCCAAGGAAAGTCAGCCAGAGTGACTGAAACAGAGTTTCTCCTAGGGTAATCTAAACAAAAGAAAAGCAATCCAGAAAAATATACACAAACTAAGGCCGCAAGCAAACTTATGTGATAGGTGTGGATTCAAAAGTCTAGAACCTCACGAGATTACCAAGGCTTCGCAACTCGCAATATACTCAAGGGTCCAATAGTTATACTCGGCCCAATTTTTCAGAGCACAAACCAAGGAGGATTAGGACCATACCCCTGACCATATAACATGACTACCTGATAGTACGTACGTAGTAGCTCCTTGAGTGTTCTTCTCAATGTATTGCTCTACCAAGACAACAAAATGGATAGCTCAGTTGGTCTCAGGAATCCTAATGGTATCTCTCGATATACTCAAGGTACGTGGGAGCTCAAGTCCATAGTGGTGCTGTCTAATGCACAACCGTACAACACAATACCTTCCTATATACTACCGAGTACATGAAACACCTTTCTATATACGGAAAGTACGTAAAGTTCCTTTCGATATACCCTAAGATACGTGAAAGAGCCTTCGATATACTTGGTTGGTACGTGAAAGATATTCGATATATTGGTTGGTACGTGGAAGACTACAATATCCCTGGAATACAGTGCTGGCAAGTAATGACAGCTGCCACATATTACAACGCCGGAACACGTCTCTAACTTAACACACAAGTTACTAAAAATTTTACCCTAGTTCTACTGGTAATTTTATCTGGACAGTTAGGTGAATGCATGAGGTGAGTACATAAACGTAAGCATAATGCAAACCCTAACTACATGAAGAAATGTACTTTTCGTTCGATGAAATCTATTTACGGGAAGGATAAATCTTTTTCCAAGTGGTTTTACCAAAACAACCAAATGCAACACAATCCCAAATCTACCAAATTTGCCAAAAAAAATTATCTTTTCATTTTTTCCATTTTTCCAAGCAAAACACAAAAATCCACAAGCATCAAAAACCAAATCTAAACATTTTCTTTTTGTCTTTTCAAATCAAAATGAAACTAATTGATGAAAAGAGAGAATTTCTATCTAGAGCACACTAACTTTTCCAATTTCACTATGATAGCTTAAAAACATAAAAAAAACAAAGATGCATATAATTTTTCAAGCATGGAATCACTTTTTGCAAAGACTTGATCTCACTCGAGTTTTTCAAGAAAATCAATGGCTCATAATTCTTGAAAAGAACAAATGATTAAGTTTTCTTTTCAAACTTTCCAAAAGACTAATGAATGATAAATTCCAATGCATGAACCAATTTCCACTACAATTTTCAAATGCACTTGAAAATGGTAAAAATGATGCACTTTGAATTTTTCAATGATATGCCAAGATTACAACTTGATAACAATAATGTTTTTTAAGCGTGAATGGCTAAAAAGAGAGATTATTTGTAGCACTCCAAACACTCAGAAATTCTCAAGAAAATGACAAGCACTCATATGAACTAGAACACTTAAGACACTCAACAAGCGACCGAATGCAATCAAATCTAAATAACATGTGCAAAAGCTAAATAAAAAGTGCAGTAGAGGTTTGGGATCTGATCCAAAGGAAGGACTAGATCAGGTAAGGAAATGAGGGACTGCAAGGTCAAGTGGATGAAGGTGGGGGAAACTAAAGTGTCCACCACTATCGAAAATCAAACTTGTCCAAAATGGAACCTCAACACCAATCCAGATTAAACCAATCAAACCAAACACGAGCAATGCAACATCAAATAGGGGTCTTTGATTGGAAGATACAACATAGAGGAGGTCTGAAAGACAAACCAAACCCAAAGGTCGGTGAGGAGAGGACCCAAGCATAAACCTAGATTGCTTGTCGCAGTCTCTGGTCAGATACAGAGAGAATGTCGCAGGAGGGGAACAAGTGAACTGCGACAGCATCACAGGATGTCAAATTGTGAAGTGCGACATCGTCGCAGGTTGCAAGGAAACAGACTGCGCTTGACAGGGGAACGTCGCTCTGGAAATATTACCCAGGTGCGACAGGCGAGATCCCTATGCAAGGATGAAAAATATCTCCAAATGTGATCAACTAAAAGGCTTGATAATCAAACACACATACCTAAAGGAAGTCAACAGACTCTTCAAAGAGAAGATATGGTGGTGAAATGGATAAGGAGGAAAAAGAAATGGCTCATAAAGAAATCAGAGAAAAATACTTTCAAACTGAAAACTGAAAACTAACAATGCATTTTTTTCTTTCCCCAGTATGGTCGCCAAACTTGTTACGGGACAATATAATGAAAGAGGACTTAAGGCATGATCTCCCTAGCTCAACATAAGTCTAGAATAAGTGAGACATAATATGAAACAACTTTCCTAGATCTAGTTAACGATCGAGTGATTAGATGTCTTACCTCTAGCTTGTAGATCTTTCTCCTTGATGTTGTTCCAAGCTCCATGGTCTTCAGATATCAGCTGCAAAACCTGACAAGTCATACAGAACAATACAAGCAAGTAAAATGCATCTAAACAGTAACAGATCTAAGTAAACAGTTAAGCAAGTAAACTACACAAAACATCATTAACACAATGACATTTGGTGGAAAGCGTTTATATTACTGTATTAAAGAAGGGAAGTACAAAGAGTGATGATTACAACCAAAGCTTAACGTGGAAATCCTCCTCCAACAAGCCAATGCCAAAGCCTCCAAAGGAAGTATAGGTCTCCCTAGAGATGAGTAGAGATCTCCTAAGCTAATTTCACTAGCATGCAAGTACTATAGACTTCCTCCCTTTGGAATGGGAATGAGCCTCATATATATAGGACTAAGAGGATAGGGTAGGTTGAGATATAATGGGAGAGGTTTAAGGGATCCTCCCAAATGGCTAGGGAACCGAATCCCGGCTCCCCTATAGGTTAGGGATAGAGATCCACATCACACACCTTCAAGAATGCGCTCAAAGATTCCCTTTATCCATTTAACTAACATCATCGCAAACTACATGAGGGTGACCCACGATGTCGCAGGTTTCACAAAGGTGACCTGCGACGACCCCACTAAACCCAATAGAAATAGGTCAGTATCTCTTCCAAGTTGATAACTTAGTCAAAGAAACTTTAGGGATTTTTACATTGAGTATTATGATGGGAATATTTAGGTGTAACATATATATTGTTCAATCCGAATTATGAAATTACATTAACTTAAAATTAAACATCTATTGAATCTCTGGTTTCCTTAAGATACCTTATGAATTAATCCTGTAATGCGTTGGGAAGATTTCTATCATGAGAATCGGTGTATATGAAATGTAGTATCATACAAATTAGAAATCTCAAGAAATAAACTAGCCACTTACCTACATTTTGTTTTAACTTCAGAAAGATTGCTTGTATGGATCAAGATTTCAACAAGAAACTGCATTCAAAGGTACAATTTATGCACTGGTCACTCAAGCACATCAAAGTTTTGCACTAGTCAGTCAAGCACAAGGTGACCAATTTTTGCATTGTTCTTGTGGTTCCGAATGCAATAGTGAACTTTGAGACCAAGACCCAGGATTGAGTCCCCAACCATGGTCCCATATTGCATGGCATTCATGTGATGACTGGCGTGTCTGTGCCCTCATCCTATGTTCTGGTGAAGATGGAAGAGCAGGGATTATGCATGATGCACAAGTACAATATCATTCCCAAAGCCAATTGACAATCAAGCTTTATAATTTTAATTTATTATAATCCAGATCTATTTACTGGGTGTACAAGCATCGACGAAGGTTTTAGTTTTTGGAGTCTTGAACTCTATCTATTGGGAATTGGGCATGCCAGGTGGAGCTATGGAATTTTAGTATACTCACTGTATACTATTGAACAAAAAAATAAGTAAAAATAACTTTTACAGCACATGTTTAGGCCTTTTCACTGAATTTCAATAACTATTTGACGTGGAAAAGAACCACTCCCATTGGAATTCGTTCCATGCCTCTTCATTGTAACTATTATTCTGGTATTATGTACATAAATTATGAGAACATAAGATGTAGATGAATTTTTGTATGAGCAATATAAAATTACAACCCATTCATGTTCATATACTTCCACTTGGATATGTTCCATTTATGTTCATTCTAATTATTATTCTAGTATTATGTATAGAGTTTTTGAGAGCATAGGATGGATGCGAATTTAAGTATATAGAATTATATCCATTCATATGCATGTTAGGACGGATGTGAATTTAAGTATATAGAATTATATCCATTCATATGCATGTTATTAACTTGATGTTTGACCTATTTTCTATTTTTGCTTACATAAAATATGAGAGATGAAAATCTATATCCAAGAATATAGAATCACAACCCATGTACTTGCAGTGTGATCCCTTGTCTGATCTTTTTGGATTTCTTTCAGCTCATCTGCAAGTTATTTGTTTATTTTTTTCATCAAGCTCAACTTCAAGTTTAACAGTTTTATTTCTTTATGTGAATATAGAGAAAAAATTTCATTACTTCTCTCACATGATGGGAGAATGGATAAATTCATTATATTTATCATAAATTTCTAAAATATTTCATTAATTAACTCTTGACCTAAATTTAATCCTGAGATATATGTAAGGGTCATCGATTCCCACTAAAAGGTGGCATGGAGAGTTGTTAACCTGCATGTCACTTGAACCTTCTACTATTACTGGATGGCCTGTTGTTACTTCTCATTTCATTTTTAAATACTATTTGAACCAAAAGAAAGTAAATTTTCGTTAAATACTATTTGAACCAAAAGAAAGTAAATTTTTGTTAAATACTATTTGAACCAAAAGAAAGTAAATTTTCGTTAAATACTATTTGAACCAAAAGAAAGTATTGCATTCTATAGGTATCAACTTGAGTGTTTGCATCATACGCTTTAATATATGATTGTCTTTTTCATTGTACAGTTTAATATATTAATATATGAACCCAAAAAACAGAACCAGACTTAGTTTAATTGCTTTAAAAGAAAGAATAAAACTTAGTTTAATCGCCCAAATATTCAGATATAGATAGCATGACAAAATAAAAGAGTTGAATGCATATTTATAAAACTCAATCACATGGATTAATCCTAAAATCTTGAAATTCTAAATTTCATTAACATTAGAGTTATGAGGATATAACTCCAATTATGCATTATCCCTTCAACCTTATTTTGACTGGGAATTACGACGACCTATAGAACGCATTATTTTGACTGGGCATTAACATCTCTTGTGAAAGGAATTATTACACATTGGGAGTATACTAATTTATTCTTCATCTTTCAATAATGATAAGCAAACAATAACTCAAATAACTCTGGAGATGAAGAATCATTAGTTGTTTGTTGACGTAATCGCTCAAAGAGTAGCTCAAATTTAAAACAAGTTTGCATGCACTCCCTGAGTCATAATTTAAAACATGCGTCCATTAAAACCTTTATATCCCAAATTTAAAAAACGTTTTCATGCAAATCGATGAGTCAAAGCATGAGTTTTGTATCCCAAATTTAAAACAAGTTTGCATGCAAATTGTCGAGTCAAAGCATGAGTTTAAGGTTTGTCGTTGAATATGGATTCCCGACTTTCACAAAGGGTTATGCTAGAGTAAAGGCGTACACCTATAGATGTATCAATTATCCCGACTTTCACAAAGGGTTATGCTAGAGTAAAGGCGTACACCTATAGCAGAATATATAGCTATAATTGCTACATCTATTAAGTCAATCTAAATTATAAGGTAGTAGTGAATCTGATTTCTATGGCAGGGATTTGCCGCCTTTAGCAACTTGACTTGTTAAAATTGGAATAAGTATTTGTTTCTATTGTAATTTTGAAATATAGTTAAGTTATGAATTCGAGTTGGAATTCACTACCATATATTCCCATATTTTTTATTTGCAATACGTTAAGCACATTGATATGATCTCACAGTCCCATAGCTTGATCTTTCTTTTCACTTCCAAGTTTCCTTCCAACTACACCCAAGCGACAATCCACACAAATTGAAATTTATCTTGAACAATTTGGTCGAATTGCACTGTTGTCAAACTTTCAAATTTATTTGGTTTATTTAATCAAATTTGGTAACTATGTAAACAAGATTGGAAAAATGGATTCAACAACTCTATTTAATATATATATATATTGATTACCTATCAGTGTAAAGGTTGGTGAAGGAAGTAATGGATCTTGAATAAACTAAGTGGTTAAAATGGGATTCCTTGCATAAAATGGTCTATCCACATAACAAAGAAAGAGATTGATGATAGAAATTGAATTGGCAATAAATCCTTCAGGGATGCACCATCATATGCACTGGATGCAAGGGTCCCAACTATTGTCATGAGATAGGTTCAAAATATTGTCGATACACCACGAACTGTGGTTTGCACCATTCATCAAACCAACATTGATATATAGGGGCATATTAAGATATTCACAAAAACATAGACAATATATCTTTTTCTTTTTTAAACGAAGTTTTATCAACTCTTTGTAGTTCAAACCATGCCTTGTTTGTGGAAGCAACATTGATCTTATTAGTGAAATCCTTAGTACAACAACATTCAATTCTTGTAAGTCTAAACACTGTGCAACATTTCAAAAATTTAGGATTTATGGCAATGTTTTTCTTTTCATCTATTACCTCCTTTCGAGTAGAGAAGGAGGTTCTATATTTACCTATTCATGATAATTTTCAGTTTTCCATAGTTCATGAAGGAACCCTAATTCAAGATTTATGTTCCATGGAAACAATTTAGATAATGTATATTCATCCATGCAATATTTATTTGTAGGATAGCATACAATGACTAAAACTTTTAATTCCTTTCCTTTACTTTTTTTTTCACTTCATCAAAATATATAAATATCAATCCCATAGAACATCAAGATCATGTACTTTACCTTTGCGAAAGCTATGCAAATTCAACAATAATTCCTCTCCATCAACCTCCATAAGACTTTACATTTTCTTGTATATTAAGGATATCAAACAAATGACTTCCAAAACCCCATAGAGATTCCAAGAGTATAAATATAACCATATTCTTTCTCCATATGACTAGCATACTAATGAAAAATGTGTGTTTTCATCACCAAACTATATTAATGCTTTGATATTTAGTCAAATAAAAGTCGTCTTTCTTTCTTCCAACGCTACAACTTTTGCTTTTGTTTTTACTGCCATGCAAATCCTCTAGATTTTTCCATAACTAATCAATTTCCTAAGCATTACTACTACCTCTATCCATGGCTTAGATATCGAAAAAACATGTCCAACCTTTTGGTTATTCCCTCAATCCTAATCTTTTGTTCCGCTAAGTAGTAGATAATTTTGTTGGTTCAATGTCAATCATACCCTAGTCCTCTAATTTTCTATAAAATAACCAGACAAGAAATCTAGTTCAACCATGGGGCCCCAAATGTTCAATTAAAGAGAAATCCAGATCACCCCCTATGGTTGGAAATCCTAATTCATCCATCTGCATTTCAAAACCTTGTCATAGTATTGAAAACTTTTTCATTGCAAGGTCCATATATATTTGAAACTATGAAGTCCTCTCTCGATAATGAGAGTAAAACATTTTTCATAAACCAAAATAAAATCATCAATAGTTAAAGTAGGTTAGGGTTCCTTTCTTCCATCCATAGATAAACCTCCCACATCTACCCCTAGATACAATGTACATAAAGTCCTAACCCCCTATCTTTTTTTTTCAATTTTGTGACTTATTCCCTCCCTTGGATATGACTTCTTGAAGAAGGACCACATTAGGGTTATGAGCATCCAAAACCATTTTTAGAGACAATTTTTTTGAAGGGCATGATACCATCGCACGGGCATGGTTTTCTCTAGGAACCCCTTCCAGATAAAAATGTTTTCCAAACATGATTTCTTGCTAGATTTCTTATGATCCAATGATATATAATATTTTCTACCTCTTTATACCTCTCCCTTTTGCTTGACCTAGACCACCTTCAATACCTCCAACAAAAATAGTAACTGCTTATTTTCGAGGATGGATATTATCATTGATATTCTCTTCCTTCTCATCCTCAGTTAGACCTCCATAATTTTCTTTATCATAAGTCGAGTTTATGAAGTAATTAGATAAGATTGGATTTTCATCTTTCTTAACTATAATTTCAAGATTAGTAATTAAAAGGTCATGGAGGGAATACCTAATCCCAAATAACCCCTTTAAAAAAATAACATTGTCCCAACCACTATCCTCACCTACATAATTATTTTCCAATGATGATCCAAAAACAATATTTCATTATGGAGGAGAAATAATACTAGAAGGCCTAGATCCTCTATATGCTAGTTCAAATCAAATGATGGTGATCAAAAGAATCCAACTCCTTTGATATTCCCTATGTGCATACCGGGGTGTATTCTATGTGATAGGTGTAGAATCCTCTACATGAGGTGTAGTGGTCTCCCTTTCCACATGAACACCCTAAATATCGAATGCCCTTTTTTCATGTTGGGAGGAATTTTGGATTGACTCCCCTACCTTTGGAAAGGGGATTGGGTTGAAAATATTTTCCACCTAAGCTTTTTCCTTCCTCGAACCCTTTTTTACCCACTCCTTTATCCAATAAGGAAGACTAGCCTTGTGCAAGATAATGTTGTTTTCTCATGACATGTTAGTGGCAATGCAAACCTAGAAAAACATCAATCTATTAACTTGGATGGATGATTCGATATACTTCCACAATGAATTTGAATACGGTGTAAAAAGATGAAGTGTAGGAAAATGAATTATATTTCCAAATATATAACTTTTATTTAAAGAAATTGTGTATAACTAGGTGAAATTTGTGTTTTCCCAACATTGGTATGTTAAGCTTCATGCAAAATATAGAGTATATGTGTTTGTTAGTGCAACCTTGAAGTACCTAAATGATGGAATTTTTCTACAAAATATTGTAGAGATGTATAGAACACATTGATATAGTTCACGAATATTTTTTCAAAATTTATATTCTTAATTTTATATATTTTTTTAATTATATAAAAGTCATCTTAACGTTGAAATGGAAAGGCCTTTTGTTAGTGCAGCCTAAAGGGTTCTTTACACTATCAAACAAATTGTTATTTTAGACCGTAGGTCTCAATGTGTTCTAGTGCACTGTAGAGTGCTTAAGGAACAAAAAATTTATTGCATAAACAAAGGAGGAACGTTTTTTAAGGTTTTGGTATATGTCAAGCGGAAAATATATTAAAAATAGTAAACATTATTATTATTATTTTTTAAGTTATATATTTGTAATCTAAATAGTCGAATCTATACTAATTTGTAGTTTCATTGATAACATATTTGTGGATCCTATAGAAAAATAATGGAAAAAATAGAGATATAGAGAGATATCCTAAAAATGAGATTTTTTCATGAATTTGCAGTCTGAAGCACTAGGTTTGTAAATGGAAGTAGAAAGGGGAAGATGGAAAGGGAGAGGGAGGCAGGGAGAGAGAGGAGGGGGTAGAATATAGGGTAAGGAGACAAAGGTAGACAGAGAGGTATAGAGTGAGAGGGAGAGAGAATGAGGGGGTGTAGAGAGAGATGGAGAAGGAGATAGGGGAATATGAAGGGAGAGAGAGAGGGATCAAGGGTGTGAGAGAGAGAATTTTAGGGGAGAGAGAAAGAGAGAGAGAGGTATCGAAGAGTGAAAGGGAGAGAGAGAATGAGAGAATGATGGTGGTAGAGAGAGTCAGAGAGGGAGCGAGAGAGTGAGGTAGGGATAAAGAAGAGGGAGAGAGAGAGGGAGATAGGGATAGGGAGAGGTAAAGAGGGAGATAATGTGAGAGAAAAGGTTCAGAGATATAGTTGGAGAGTGATGAAGGTAGAGATAAAGAAAGAGAGATGGAGATATAGAGGAAGAGAAGAAGGGAGAGAGAGAGAGAGAGAGAGAGAGAGAGAGAGAGAGAGAGAAGGAGGGTAAGAGAGAGTGAGGGAGAGAAAGGTGTAGACAGGAGGTGATAGAGGAGGGGTAATTAGAGCTCATAATATGGAGAGAAAGCGGGGGGGGGTGGAGAGATGATAAATATGGATAGAGAGAGATAGAGAGGTGGAGAGGTGGAGAGTGAGAGGGAGGGAGAATGAGGCGGTAGAAAGAGAGAGAGGGGAAATGCGATAAGGGAATATGGAGTAAGATATAGAGGGAGAAAGGGTGTGAGAGAGAGGGAGGGGAAGAGAGGAGGAGAGAGAGAGAGAGAGAGAGAGAGAGAGAGAGAGAGAGAGAGAGAGAGAGAGAGAGAGAGAGAGAGGTGGAGAGTGATATTGAGAGAGAGTGTGAGAGAGTGGTGGTGGTAGAGAGAGTTAGAGAGGGAGATGGATAGAGGTAGAGAGGGGGGACCATCGAAGAGAAAAGGTTTAAATTTAGATATGGAAATGGGGGAAGACAAATGGAGAGAGAAAGGGATCAAGGGAGAAATAATGAGATATAGTGATGGTGATAGAGAGAGTCAGAGAGGGAGTGAGAGAGAGGTACAGAGAAAGAAGAGGGAGATAGAGAGAGATATGGAGAGTGAGGGAGAGAGTGATGGAGATAGAGAGAAACAAAGATGGTGGGAGAGATGGTGGAAGAGAGAGAGAGAGAGAGAGAGAGAGGTAGAGAGAAGCAAAGAGGGTGGGATATATAGTTGAAGATATGAAGGAGTGAATTATAGAGAGAGATAGGGGGTATAGTTAAAGAGGGGGGATAGTGGGATATATAAGTTTTAGAGAGAGAGGTGGAGAGTGGGAGGGAGAGATTGATGGAGGTATAGAGAAACAAAGTGGAGGGAGACACATAGAAAGAGATGAATGGAGAAAGAGAGTCAAGAGGGAGGGAGAGAATGAGGAAGATGAGGGTGTAGAGAGAGGGTGATATATGAGGGGTAAATAGGGATGGTAAGGTGGATAGAGAGGGGGGAGGAGATAGGGGAATATGGAGGGAGAGAAACTTGGGGCTTAATTTTTAAAGGAAGTGTCTATGAATCTAGAGTAAAGAAAGATGCCATGAACTACCACACATGACTTCTTAATGGTATACTTTTCCTATGAGTGGGTCTATGGGTTACATTATTAGTTTTTAAACACTAAAAAATGGTCTTTATTTCCTTGACATGGTTAGGGAAGGAAACACAAGATTTAGGACTTAACATATGATTCTAGTCACCTAGGACCCAAAATAATGCATCAAACCACCACACATGACCTAATTGGGATATTATTCACCTTTGAGTGATAATATTAATGAAATTACAAGGATTTGAATAATAGGCATTGATATTGGATCTCTTAACATGGTCTAGGGAGGAATATTAGGCCTTAATCCCAAAACGAATATTTCAGGCATCAAAGGCCAAGAACAATACCTTGAAACACCACACATGACCTCCCAAGGTTATCCTTAGCCTATGAGTGTGGGTCTCAATGGAGTTATGAAATTATTGAGCACTAGGCATGGGTCTTACGACCTTTCACATTATTGGGGGGGGGGGAATCCTAAGAGTTAGATCATAAAGGAAGGTTTAAGAAATATAGGTCAATGAATGATGACTTAAGATACAACATAGCATCTCCAATGGGTATCCTTGTCTTCCAACTAAGGATATGGAATCCATTAGGAGATTATGAGCACCATGGTATTTAAAATGGTTGGTGATGTCCTTTCTTATACAAATTATGATTAAATGGAACAACTATGTGAAGAAAATTCCTTGATGAAATATTCTAATCATCCATGATCATGAAGAAGAACTCAAACGACAACATAGTACCCATCAAGGTTATCCTTTCCATTAATTATTGATATCAGTGTGATTAGGAAGTTTTGGATATCAGATATGTGCCTCTAGGCCTGAGACATGGGATATAGTTGAAGGAGGAAACATAAGACTTATCCATTGGAGGAATATTATAAGCAGTCAAGTTCAATAATTATGACCCAATCCACCACACATGACCTCTCAAGTATATCCTCAAGTCCTTTGAGTGAGGATATTGACAATATTATGATGTTTTGAGCACTATACATAGGTCCTTAGGCCATAAATGAATATTATAGGAATCCAGTCCCAAGAATGAAGTGTTGAACTAAAACACATGAACTCTTGAGGATATATTCTCACCCCAAGTGAGGATATGGACACCATTATAAGTTTTTTAGCAGAAGGTATGGTTCATGGTGCCCTCAACATGGTCAAGGGAGGAAACATGGGAGTTAGTCTCTAAATAAGTATTGCATACATCCAAGGCCAATAATAATTCCTAACCAACATAGTGCATGATCTCCCAAGGCGATTCTTTACCTTTGATTGGGCATATCGGAACCACTGTTATTTTTTGTGAACTATGTATTGGTAGTGAGGCCTGGACCAATCCGAACTCAAGAAACTTGGTAATTAGGTCTAAAAGGTATATTCTATATCTCAAGGTCCATGACCAAGGACTTTAGATACCATGTGTGTCCTCTTCATGGGATATGCATCCTTTGAGTGATGATATAGGAACCATTAGGAGTATTTTAGCACTAAGGATGGGTCGTGGGGCCCTAAACATGGTTAAGGGAGTAACACCATCCTTAATACATAAAGGAATATTCCAAACATCCTACTTTAAAAATAACACCTTAAGCCACCACACTTGACCTCCAAAGAATATCATTTGGGTCCAAGTTTGAATATGGGCATCATTAGTAGGTTTTGATCACTTATTATGGGTATCTATAGTTTGACAATGGTTAGGGGAGGAAACTTAGACCTTAATCACTAAATTTAGATTCTAAGGCTTGAGGTAAATGAATAATTCCTTGAATCACCACATATGACCCCTTTTGGGGATATATGTCATATAGGAGAGGATATGGGCTCCATGATAAGGGTTTTAGAACTAAGCATGGGTTGTCGAGTTTTGGAAAAGTCTAGGGAAGGAAATTCATGACTTATGTCGTAAAGTAATGTTCTAGACATCTATACCTTAGCACACCACCTTGAACCACCAAACATGATATCATAATGGTATCCTTGGCTCTAAGTGAGGATATGGTCAACATTGCCAGTTTTTTAACAATAAGCTTGAGTGTTCATAATTAACCATGGTCGATGGAGGGAGGTTTTGAATGAGGCTCATTACCATCTAGGGCTCAATGTCCAAGAATGACACATAGAAACACCATAGATTATTTGTTAAGGGGATCTTTCAAGTGAGGACATGGGCATCATCAATAATTTTGTAGCACTAGATATGGGTCTCAAGGCCTTTCACATGATGGTCTATAGAGTAAAACGAGGCATTGGACCCTCAAGGAATCATCTAGGCATCTAGGTCCTAGAACAACCCATTAAACAATAACAATTAAACTTTCCATGGTATATTTGGCTTCTAACTAGAGATATTAATACTGTAGGACTATCTTAGGACTAAGTATTTGTCTTAATTCCATAGACATGGTCAAGGGAAAAGTTCTAATATTTGGACCCTAAATAAAGCTTATAGGCATATGGTGCCATTAACAATGCCTCCAACCACCACGCATGAACTCCTAAGGAATCCTGGTAGAGAAAGTGTACATGGTCCGTAATCATGATGAGTACAAAAATTCCATGTAACACATTAGTAGGCTCTTTCCCATTTATTATTATTATTATTATTGTTGTTGTTGTTGTTGTTATTCAATACAATAGAAGATAAAAGGAATATTATTCAACAGTTCTATTAGTTTTCTTAATAAATATATGCACCTTGAAATGAACTACTTAGTATTTGAACTTCGTGACCAAGATTTACTATGTGGTAGAAAAAGTGAGGTATAAAACTTACAAAAATAGGAAGCTAAGTTAATAACTACATGTGGCTGAGAATCACACATAAAATATAAAGAAGGCATATCTAGTAGGTGCAGATAACAAACATACAAAATCATGAGGTTTATGTGTTAGCAGAAGGAGAGGCATATAAGAATAATTCCCCGAGGAATTTCACCATTTTCTTGTAATATTGTAAAGAATTCTCCATAAATATCATCATATCATCAAGAAGATCCCATACATCCCCTCCCAAAACAACGTCACTATATACTGAGGCTGCTGCATCTTCAACTTCACCTGGCTGCATAAAAAGCATACAAAGAAAAATATTTGTCATCAACAAACTTTACCTTTGATGATTTTGCATTTAATTTATTTTAAATAACCAATTTTGTTCTATGAATTAAAACATATAAGTCACAAACTTATACTAGTGCATTACATTATCTGGATCCTGGACTATAAAATTACTTAAATTGTAAATAAAATATTCACGAAATTTACAATTTTGTTACTATTGTCAGTATCATCCCATAAAAAGAAAACAAATAACAAAAAACTGAATTAATTTTTATATTTAAATTCAATATTGTCCATGATGTGAAAAGAAATCATTTCAAAAGATAGACTTCAAATCTCACAAGTGAGCATACTGGGGCTTCAGGACACTTGGCCTAGGGACACAACTGCAAATGGAATCATCTAATGAAAAAATAAATTATAAAAAAATAATAATCAATAACTTTGTTTAAAATAAATGAAAATAAACATAAGAAAAATCCATCTAGGATCTAAGTTTTCTCAATGTTTATTATATGTTACATTCATTGAAGAGGACTTCAGATGATTAATGTCATAGAAAGTGATGCCATGGAAACATTAACCATAGTCCCAACAATTCATGAGCTGATTGTAGACTCTTTTGAAACATAAAATATCTGGGACTCATGGATGGTGAAAGCGTTATTAGACTCATTGATGTAGACTCTCAAGATAGGGAGATTCTAATCAAGCTTTATTTACAAGTGATTCTAGTTAAATTTGGAGAATGGATAGGGTTTTTCTTTCCTATTGACCTTATAGGTGTTGTAGAAATGCCAGCTCTTACTTCCATTTTAGTTTCACAACATAGAAGCATAGAAGAAACATTTTTCATGAGGAATGAGACAGAGAATGGCTTCAACCAAAACAACGTACATTGAAGGGATACAAGCATAATATTTTAAATGTGGTAAATACCTCCTTAATCAATCCATAGAACCACAATAAATCATCATCATATCTGATATGTATCTTCATACTTTAAAGCAGTTGGTTGAGTCTCATCATCTGCACCAGGATTCAAAGATCTTCAAGGGTTGCATCAAGGATTATTTTCCAAAGTTGTTATGTTGTTGAGCACTGATATGGAAAGCCCTTGGATGCTCCTTCTATGAAGGTATCTATTGATTATAAAAAATCATTTTTAATTGAACATCATGACATTTGGAAAATAACATATGTGAATATTTTGAAGAAACACAACATCTATTTAATAAAAAAAGCTCTGAGTTAAGAAAAGAAAATATGAAAAATAGATCTTGACAAACCACTCCAAAATGCAATAACCATCGATCAGAGAGAACCACTGGCTTGGTTCCCAATTCAGATATTTGAAATAATTGACATTTGAACCTAGTGTTAATAACAAGCCTCTTTCAAATAAAGAGCAAAAGAACCCGTCAAAAGACAGAAAGGTGATCCCCCTTCTAGCTTCTACTTCACCAACTCTGTACACTACGCCGCAAGCTACCTCCATTCCTTACGTTTCTTTGTCTTTTACTGCATCTCCTTATGTTATAAATCACTAAAGATGTGGACCTCCCCCTTTCCCTTTGCATAAAATTTAAGCCAAAGATGTTCCCCGCCAAAATGGGTTTCAAGTTGTTACCGGAGCTCAAGAATGTGATAATGAAAGCAACATGAATGATGAAAATAGAGCAAATGGAGAAATTAGGGCCCGAGATGAAAAAACGGTTCAAGATAACAACAAGGTAAATGGATAAATCCTTCATTTAGATAGTTAAACTACAACTCCTTCATTCACCATCGGTCAAGAACTTCAAGCTGATGTTGTAGACTCGAGTCGGGTGAATCCATGAAGATGGGTGTCTATTTTGGGGGGTCCCGTGAGAAAATAAATCTGAGTTTTTCATGTTTTCCAATTTTGGGCGATTAAAAGTGATATTTTTGTTTGGAATTTCACTTTTCACTAAAAAGAAAACTTTTAGAGAATTATGTTAGCTTGCTATTCATAATTTTTTTCATTTTTTTATATTGATATTTTATATGTCGATTCGGCAAATGTTTGACAATGTGTTCTTATAAAATGAAAGAACTACAAAATAGCCATGTTTTGTCGCAAACGTAAAATCATTGTTAAACTTGTTTTTTGCAAAAAAAAAATATGCTACAACAATCTACACACAATATACTACTGCATGACTATAAGTTTGTAACCAATGGATCTATATACTAATTATTATATTTTTTTGAATTCGATCAATGGGAAAACCTTGTCGATTTTCAACATGTTTTTTGTCGCAAAAAGTTTCTCCAACTGAATATAAAACTAAAAAATCTATGAATACACTTTTGAAGTAGACAAGCCAATTAACTGCACCATATTTTTTTCAATTTTTTTGGCGGTGTATTTTTAAAGCTATGGAGTTTTCATTTCACCGCATTTTGAAAGAGATGAAACCAAACTCGACACATGTTAAGAAAAAAAATAATTAAAAATACCAGATCTCACCTATACACAACAAAATCTATATATTCGGAAAGTAGATTCAATGATGAAACTAATGGTATCAAGTCCGACAGTCGCTTTGTAGTGTAAGAGATTCTTTTACTTTCTGAAAATGGAGAAAACTAAAAACTGTGAGGAAACGTGGAGTTTTCAGATTTCAGAGGTTATTCGGCCAAATAATTATTCGGCCGAATATCCTTTTCCCATAACAGAGCTGTTGTTTACAACAAAGGTTATTCGACCGAATAACCAAACGTAAAAAAAATTCGTCGACCGGGAAAAAAAATATGTTGTTGTCTAAACTTATATAAATAAAACTAAGTACGTTCATTATTTTCGCATATTTCTGGTCAGAATATTTTTGAAGGGGTTTTCAAAGGAGATTTTTTTTGCAAATGGAGATTTTTTTACAAGGTAGTTTTCTTCCTATTTCTTTCCAAGGGGTACATTGAAAGAGTTTTTTTTCTAAGGCATTTTTGCAAAAGGAGTTTTTATTTGAAGGTATTTTTGCACTTTTTATTTCTTTGCAATGGGTTTTTTCAAGGTGTTTTTTTTTCCAAAAGAGTGCTTTTAAAGAGTTTTTATTCCAAAGTATTTTGTGCAAAGAAGTTTTTATTCCAAGTTATTTTTTCATAGTTGTATTTTTCCTCCTTATTTCTTTGAATATGTTTTTTTCAAAGAGTTATTTTTCCAAGATATTTTTGCAAATGAGTTTATTTCTTTGAAAGGGGTTTTTTCAAAGTTTTTTTTTTTTAAGATATTTTTGCAAAAGAGGTTTTTTTTACAAAGTATTTTTCCAAGTGGTTTTTTTATAAAAGGTTTTTTTCCAAAGAGTGCATTTACAGAGTTTTTATTCCAAGGTATTTTTGCAAATAAGCTTTTATTTCAAGGTATTTTTCCAAAGGAGATGTATTTTTCCTTCTTATTTCTTTGAAAGGGGTTTTTTCAAAGAGTTGTTCTTCCAAGTTATTTTTGCAAAAGAGTTATTTCTTTGCAAGGGTTTTTTCAAAGAATTTTTTTTTCCTAGGTAATTTTTCAAAGAAGTTTCTTTTTCAGTGGTTTTACAAAGAAGATTTCTTTAGAAGGTGTTCTTATTCTTTTCCAATGGGTTCACAAAAGGTTTCTTTCCAAATTGTGCATTTACAGAGTTTTTATTCCAAGGTATTTTTGCAAATAAGCTTTTATTTCAAGGTATTTTTGCAAAGGAGATGTATTTTTCCTTCTTATTTCTTTGAAAGGGGTTTTTTCAAAGAGTTGTTCTCCCAAGTTATTTTTGCAAAAGAGTTATTTCTTTGCAAGGGTTTTTTCAAAGAAATTTTTTTCCTAGGTATTTTTTCAAAGAAGTTTTTTTTCCAGTGGTTTTACAAAGAATATTTCTTTAGAAGGTGTTCTTATTCTTTTCCAATGGGTTTTTTCAAAGGTGATTTATTGTCAAGGAGTTCTTATTTCTTTCAAAGAAGGTTTTTTTCAAAGGAAATTTCTTTCCAAAGAGTTTTTCTTCAAAAGACTCTTACAAGTTTTTGATAAGGTGAAGTAAATTTCAGTTCATGTGTTTATAACTTTCGTAACTGTTTTTAAATATTAATTTTGTTTTTTTACTATAAAGTGATGATTCTTTAATTTATCATTTATAGATTAAACAATCATGGGCAGTAAGAGAAACCGTCAAAGAAAATATGATCGTAAACGTGATGATGATGATGATGATAAATGTGGCACAAGACCTCTCTCAAACCAATCCCACATCTACTCCAACTAATGCTGACGATAAAGCATCGCCAACAAAATCCCTTGCAGTTGTCCCAAGTTGGGATGTGGGATCCATCTCTGATCTTAATGCCACAAGCCCGGGTGGGAGAGATATCTAGGGTGGAGGTCGAAGAGTTGTAGGGTCTCTAAGGGCACCTTTTTGATCATATATTCGACCGTTTCCAACTCCATAAAATTCAGAATGAACATCAGTATAGTCTGGCTTCATATTTAAAAAAAACTTTGCATAAAAAAACCTAGCAAAATATTGAGAAACCTCATCGTTCCATGGAAACCGACCATAGGCTACAAGGAACCGATCAAATAGTAGATGTGCAAGATCATGGTGCTTGAAATATTGCACTTTCAACATTTCTTGCTTTAGACCTTCTTTGAAGTTAAACATTGATTTGGCCTGTTCTTTTGTCACTCTCTCCTTTATAACAACCCACTTGTCTAGGCCCATCACTTGTTCCCTTCGTCTTCGCATCAAATCAACAAAACCATTCGTAGTTGGTCCAAGATTCTCATATGCCTTAATGAATTTTTGCAATGATCGCAAAACAATCTCCAAACTTTGTTTACTCTCTGGAGGGAGATCCATAGTAGATAAATATTTTTTCAACTTGCTGTAGTGGGATCTATAACTTTCAAGAGTCATTTGATGATCACCACTTTCCCATAGAAGCTCCTTAGGTAAATCACATGGATACGTTGGAATGGGTGTACAACCCTCAGTTAGTTCAACATATTGCTTCTTAGCTCGACCATCATCACCATGTGTAGAATGACAAGCCTCTTGGGAACCTTGCTCTGCACCCTCATTCGTCTCCCTTGCTCGCTCTTCCTCCCTCTCTGTAGAATTACAAGCATCTTCTGAACCATGCTCTGCTTCAAATAAAAACAAAGTTTTGTGTAAACATGTACAAACTTTGTGTACACAAAAAAACAATTTGTGTACATGTATTGAAAGATTGATGTTCATACAAACAGAAGGTCAATATCGGCGTTCTCCCACAGAAGATAAAGGGGAATCATTTGTACCCTTATCGCCTCGCTAATGATCAACTGAATGTGAACTATAAAATAAACTTGAATCTTGAGGGGAAGTTGATAGCCTCCAATTATCAATTGAAACACCAACTCCAGAATAATGTGAAGACCTCCTACGCTTTTGCCTCAAAGACTCCTCTCTTTCCATTTGATATAATGTCTACACTTACACGAATATCCACTCATTACATATTCAAATTCTACATGTTAATTCTACAAATTCTAAGACCTAGCTGCTAAAGAGACTAAGTTATTTAATAAGAACCTAGATATACCTAATATCATCTAATATTTCTTAAAATGAGTATAGCTAATATTGTTGGATGTATGAGGAATTAATGTGCCAATATTCTAAATGTTTTTGATGTTTAAAATGAATGGAACCAATATAGTAAAATACTAAGTGAAGGTTACATTTCTTTGTCAAAGAATGAGTTCATGAACATGTTAACTTTTAATTTAAATCTTAAATTAATATCTTAATTGATATTTTAATAATTTAAACATAAATTATATCTACAACTATTTTCATTATTCCATAGAATCATAAAAAATTGACGATTCATGGTATTATGTTTCGCAAGTATGATATGTTTCCCAAATTTGCTATGTTGCACAATGGTCTCGAGTTTCAGCCTGATAACGGTGACAATTACTAGTATTATGTTTCCCGAGTTTGCCATGTTGCAACCAAAGAAAAACATAATCCCAGGAATGGTCACCTTTACAAGGCTAAAACTCAAGACCATTGTTTTCCATCAATTAGATTATCAATTCAAAATGCACAATCATAAGGCATGACATTCTCAAAAGAGTGTCAACTTAGAGTGAACTCAATACTAGGTGTACGACTATCATTGGATCACTATTAATGTGGAAAAATTATTAGTGAGTCTCATGTTTCCATATATTTGTGGCATGAACTCAATACTAGGTGGACTAATATCATTGCATCACTATTAATATGCTAAAATTATTAATGAGTCTCATGTTTCCATATATCTGTGGAATAATACTCTAATGTTTTGATATCAATACCTCCTAACAAGGATTCCCTAAATACATAAGAATAATGTGTACACATGACGTTCATAAAACACATTGTTAAGTGCATAATACAATTAACTTTGCTATTTAGTAGCTTTAGTAGCTTTAGTTCTTTCTTATTACGTCTAAAGTAAAGTTTAGTCTTGTTTTTAGTTATGCATGAGCATGGTTTATCATATTTAACTAATATATTGATCTATGAACTCTGTCCACATGGACAAAGTTTATGAATTCTGTCCATGGACAGAGTTCGTGAATTTTGTCCATGTGGACAGACTTCAACCAAAAAGAGAAACCTATACATAAACCAAAAATACCATTTGCAAATAGAATTTCAAAATTACTTTTATTTTTCCTTCTTATCACATAAGAAAAATCAATATTTTAACAAGTTTAACCAACTCAATACTGTTTATATTTTTCTTTTTGGTTATAAAAGAAAAATTAATAGTTAAATAACTTTAACTCAATAAGTTTAACTATCTCAATAGTATTTATATTTAAATAAGTTTCAGCATATGATTTGGATAGGCTAGAGTTCATGAACCCTTCCCAAATTGGACAGAGTCCATGAAGTCTGCCCAATTATGTGTTATGCCATAATCTATGGGTGATTAAAAACAAACTAATAACTCATAAAAACTATACAAAAATAAAAATAGCCACACCTATTTATAGTAGCCGAATAGGTAACTGCAGACCAAACCAACGAAGCCAAAAACAACAGATAGGCCAACAAAACCTGCACAGAAAAAAACCAAATTAAAACATAAAAAATAACAAAAAAATATGAAAAACGCAAACGACAATTACTGATTACCTACGAACATAACAAAGAAGGGAAAGTGACGAACTTCAAATAGAAAGGTGGAAGCTTGAACGAACCTCCACATCAAAGAAATGGCTGGGTCCAATAGGCCAGGAAAACTAGTAGGGCAAGCAGAGTAGAATCCAACTAGCCAGGCCAATAGAACACAACCGAACAAATGGACAAAGCCGAACCAATAGACTAGCCCAACAACCTGTAAACATTACAAAACATAAAAGAAAAGAAAAAAAATCTACAACTGCTTACGTAAGAAGAACCACATCGAGAAGGTGGTGATCTCCACATCGATAGGGTGGTAGATCTCCACAAAACTCCACGTCAAACAACCTACGAGGTCAAACAAGCCACGACGAACCAGATGGGCCAACAACGCGGGGCCAATAGGGAATATTCTAACAAGCGAAGCCAACAGGGCAAGGGCCACAGGCGGGGATGAAAGGCGACAACTACCAACAGAGCAACAGGAGGGGGTCCGACAACTGCTGGTGGGGAGACAAGTGGGGACCAGCAGTCTGCAGAGGCGAAAGTGACAAGTGTGAGTTACATCCAAGCTTTTATGCAGAACAAATATTCGGCCGAACAATTGTTCGGCCGAATAATTGTTCGGACCGAATAAACATAGAACCACCGATCAAATTTATCGTCCCGCTATGTGTCGCACGCATTTCGAGGACATCGTTAATTTTAACGGTTCACCGTTAAATGTTATTCGGACCGAATAACCATATTTATTCGGCCGAATAAAGTAATTTATTTGGCGGAATAAATATGGTTATTCGGCCGAATAGCTTCCTCTATGATTCTCGGGAGCTTGATTCTCACGGAAGTGTTACCCAACTTTGTGTTTTCACCCTCTCCTCATGTGAACACCACCCCACCTTCTGAACAGTTTAGTTAGGTTGAACAATCCTTTTGGTCGGTGGGTAAGAGCTAAGACAATAAAAAATGAGGTTCAGAAACCAATAAAAATAATTCATTCGGACAACAATAAAACACTTTCCCTCACCTTAGGTAGAAGTGGGATCCTCCCGGTTGAACTCCTTTCCTGAATTAACCATATTGCACCACTGGTTTCACTCCTTTCTGATGGAGAGGCTAGGCAACCGACTACTTAATGAATGAGGGGGAGATACGGGCCCAACATATTATCCTCGGATCAGTGAGGAAAGTGAACAATTAATGAATTGTACATTTATCAGAGGAGATCGAACTATATATCTCACCGACTCCTTCTCTGGCTGGATAGGTAAACCTATGTGAATATTCTAGTCCTCATACTCCAAACAAGTGTGGAGAGTGGAATCTAATTTATCCACATTATGTCATTCCAACCTATGATGATAAGGAGGCGGAGGGATATTAAATAATGCACTAAAGCATCCTACAACGACCAAATAAGCAAAAAACTACTTGTTGAAGATGACATCCGGACTGATACCACAATATTATTCCTATATTTCCCATCATTTGCATCCTGGGGCTAAGACCTATTTTTTGAAACATGAGAGTTGATCAGTTGGATGAGTTCAGTAAAGGAAGTGAAAATGTGTGGAGGTCGACATTATCAAACCCTATGAAAATCATTAATGCATACACCATGTACACCATCCATCTGCCATCTGGTTCATTGTAGAAATGGTTTCTTCTCCATCATGCATAGAAATATTTAGCTGAGAGGTAAATCATGAACAAGTGAGAGTATGAACATATGAGGAAGATAATTATAGCACATCTAGCGCATGGATTTATTTCAGTGGGGGTGAACAGATGGGGTTCGCAACCCCTAAAAAATTCTTGAAGAACAATCTTGAAAACCAGACCCAGGAACAAACGAAGAAAGCCACAAACCTAAGATTGAGGAGGAAGAAAAAAGAGCTCCTAGACCTGGAAAAAAAAATTCTTCTGCATAGTAAAAATATTAAAATATTACATAGCAAAAGTTTAGGAAAAATATTAAAATATTACTTAAAATAAGAATGAGGGGCAAAGTTAAGACAATAAGAGCATTCATCTCAAATAACCGTCTTAAAATGCCCCTATGTGTAGTAGTGGTAGTCTATTTTCCAATAGTATTCTAATTTTCGATAGTGTTACTCTTGAAAGGAGTAAGCATAAACTCAAGGGAAGCAATAAAAATGAAGTCTAAGACATGACCAAATGAAAAGAAACAACCATTTCAGGGGGAGAATCAACATAAAGGGAACATTCATACAGGGGGGTAAGTATCAATTCAGGGGGAGCAATGCAAAATATTTTATTTAAATTGCACAAGCTTCATGTCAAATTCATTATTGAATTCCTAGAAGTATTAACTCAAGGAGAAGTGAACTAGTAAAACACAAACAAATTTTGATAGAGAGAACTTCTAAAACATAAAGTGGGAGAAGAGAAAAATAAGTCCACTATAAAGGATTGTGTGAGTAACATAGATTGGTTTAATGTAGAGAGCAATAGAATTCATGAAGTGATAGTAGAAATCAAACTAAAAAAGAAATGTTATTGATAATTGGAGTAGAATTCTTGAAGGCAGAAGATATTAGTGGGCCGAGAAATAAGGGTGGGAAACCACTATTCATGGGTTTATAAGTTAAGTAGTGGGAAACTGTTTCTTGTGTCCTAAGAATAATAAGCATTGAGAAACCATTTCTCATGGGTAGAGATATAACAATGGAAACCATTGTTTGAGGGGAAAATATTATCATTGTTTATCATTGATAGAGAGAAGAAGATAAAGAATTGGTTTACCACTAACAGATATCAACCACTAAAAGACACAGGATGATCACCAAGTGGATGTAATCTACTCAATAGAGTTTATCAATATATATTACTGAATTTTCATATGCATCTTGTGTCTACTTGTGTACTCTTTTTTGATGAGTTCTCACTGATCGTCAGTTGCATAGAATGGTAAATGAATGCTTATATATGTTGATGAATGCATACAAGTTTTTGATGAAGTTCTTAATTGAAAGAAAAAATAATTAAATTGTGGGACACTAATTCACCCTCCCCTCTTAGTGTCCCTAGTGTGTTCAACACTATTCTAGTGGAATAACCTCAATAGTTTATGGATCATAAATTCATGGAGTTATGACAAAAAAAAGGGCTATGATACCACTAATAGTTCTAGATAACTCCATAATGATTGAATGAATATTATTCACTATGAAATTCATATAAATATAAAACTTGCGACCTTTGGTTTCATCTTCCAAAAGGCACATTATTCTCCTATGACTTTTCAAATTATCTTATGACTCATCAAATATTTACAATTAAACCATGATTCCTATGATTAGATTTCTAATAAATTGAATACCCAACACAACATCTACTCCTCCAATACTTTTGACAAAAAAAAATCATTGAGGCTAGTCTTCTATAGGAAGATCTACCTTATCCAGCACATATTCACATGGAATATATTTTATATCATGATATGTTAATGGGAAAACATTTAGAAGTATCTAAATTAAGGTCTGCACAACTTGTTTTTATCAATAAGTTTTGATTGTAATGCTGAGATTGGAAAGAACAAGTACCATTTGCTTTCCCATATGGGAATATGACTTAAATATATCAAGCATGCCCAACCTGCTTGTTACAAGGTAGACCATTTGCTATCTAATGTCTTATGGTGGAGGTGATTTTTATTTTTGACTAGTAGAGGCAACATTTGGTTAAGAATTTTTACAATAAATATATGATTACAAGGTATTAACATTTTGTGTGGGCTAAACGCTAAGGTCTTTTATTTGTGATATTTCACACTTTTTCTCTTCCTTCCTCTTCCTATCATATGTATAACTCATTTTAGTAGGAACATGTATTTTTCTCCCAAAAGCCTCAACATGACTCTCTTCTCTTCTAGCTATAGCTATAGTAATGGATTTTTCTAAATGCTTTCCCTATCTCTTTCTTAGTCACATAACATTAGGATCTAATTCATTCGTGTTTCCTTTTATTTCAAATAATTAAACATGACCAAAGAGAAAAACAATTAAAACTCACATACCAACTTGCAATAGGCTTGTAGCTAAAGAGAATTGCTATTGCAATAGAAATAGGAATGACCAATAGTAATATAAAACAATTAATGTAACAATAGCCCCCCTACACAACCAGGGGTAGATTGCACCTATAGAAAGATACCTCTAGTAAACACTGACAAATTGTTGATTGAATTGACCAAATGAAATGAGAGGATGGGTCAACTTTATATATATTTATAGAGAGGTAAATATCCTAATAAAACTCTAACTATGACTTAATTCACTACTAAAATCATCAAGCATTTATTATATTAATGGGGTCATTTTACACATATAACATTATTACAAAATCATGAGTTTGTACACGTGAGTGTTAAAATTTTAAAAATACATGAATGTTCACAAAAAAGTGCGTGTTCCTTTTTTTAGAGGATCTGCAATTTCCAAGCCTCCAGACAGGATGGATGGCATAGACAATAATGTGCATGTGTTATAGAAATGTCTGTGCACGCATTAATAACACGTGCATTCTACACATCATTATTTTGTAATATAAAAAATTGCTCTAGTATTTTGGCCATAACTTTCAATCCAACCATCACTTTTTGGAATTCTTTAGCTCATTGGAAAGGTATTGAAGAGATCAACATCATTATCCCATGATAATTTTATGTATAAACATATATAATTTCTTATTTTCACAATAATATAAACTAAATGTCTATGGGACTCTTCTTTCCTATTCTTCATATGTTGTCATCTTTATCCATTACGACAACACGAGCACGTCTTAGTGACGACCACAACCTCCCCATTCATATAAAACATTCTCTCCAAGAGAGAAAGGGTTAGGGAGAGAGATATATGGGGGGGTGGTTAGTGGAAGGGGGAGTGGGACTAGGAGAGACAGAGAGAAAGGGGGATTTAGGGATAGGGGGATAGGGGAAAGAGAGCGGGTTAGGGGTAGGTGGAGTAGGAGGCATGTTAGTCAGAGAGAGAGAGAGAATGAGGGTTAGGGGTACAAATACAGAGATAGAGAAGTGGTTAGGGAGAGAGAGTGAGGGTTAGGGGTAGAGAGAGAGAGTGAGGGTTAGGGTAGAGATAGAGAGAGAGAGTCAGGGGGTTAAGGGTAGAGAGAGAGAGAGAGTCGGGGGGTTAGGGGTAGAGAGAGAGAGAGAGTCGGGGGGTTAGGGGTGGAGAGAGAGAGAGAGAGAGAGAGAGAGAGAGAGAGAGAGAGAGAGAGAGAGAGAGAGAGAGAGAGTGGGGGGTTAAGGGTAGAGTGAGAGAGAGAGAGTAGGTGGTGTTAGGTGATTGAGAGAAAGAGGGGGGGGTCAGGGTTATGTGTAGGTGGACTAGGGGAGAGAGAGACTGAGAGAGGGGGTTAGTAAGGGTTAAGGGTAGGGGGGCGGGGGAGAGATAGATAGAGAGAGAACTGAGGGGGGGTGATTAGGGGTAGGGGGAAGAGGGGGCTTGGAGGAGAGAAAGAGATAGAGTTGGGGGGGGGGGGTAGAGAAGTCAGAGAGAAGGGGAGGTATAGGGGGAGAGAGAGAGTCAGAGATGAGGAGTGTGGTTAGTGGTAGAAGGAGGGGAATTATGAGAGATGAAGATAGAGGGGGGTTAGCATTAAGGGGAGTAGGAGAGGGAGAGAGAGAGATGGGAGGGTTAGGGGTAGTGTAGTGTTTTCATAAAAAAAAAGCTTTAATGCTTTCATATTTAGTAAAATAAAAGCTTTATCTTTCTTTCTCCCAAGACTACAACCTTTGCTTTTGTTTCCAATGTAATGTAATAAATCCAAAACCATTATAATTTGTTATACAAATCTTCTAGTTTTCCCTAAACTTCAACAACTAATCCATAACTAGTCTCCTCTATTACTTAAACATTACTCCTATCTCTATCCATGGCTTAGATATCAAATATGTCCAACATTTTGGTTATTCTCTCAATCCTTGATATTTTGTTCCGTTAGGTAGGAGATAATTTTGTTGGTTCAATGTTAATCATACCCTAGTCCTCTATTTTTGTATCAAATAACTAAACAAGAAATCTACTTCAGCCATGGGGCCCAAAATGTTCGAATGACCTAAAGAGAAATCTAGATCTCCCCCTATGATTGTCAGTCCCCAATTTTCATTCAACTGCACTTGAAAACCTTTTCATAGTATGCAACTTGTCATTGTAAGGCCCATACATATTCACTGAACTATGAAGTCCTCTATAGATACTAAGAGAACAAAATTGTTCCTAAACAAAAAGAAAATGAACAATAGTTAGAATAGCTTAGGATTTGTTGTAATCTACGAGATTACAAAGAGTTAATAGTAGTGAAGCATTCAAATATAATATATAAAGATACATTGCATTCAATATCATACATACATAACGAGAGCAAGGGGATTAGAGTAATAGGGACCAAAATAACAAGTATCTTTATTATCAAAATAGGAAAAAAATGTACAAAAGTGGTGTGTACTCTTCATCTTGGCTCACCAACCTTATATATCCAAGTTACAATCGGTTATTTATAAGTTATAATTCTCTAACTGCATGGTTTGTCGTCCTAACTGACACCACCATTTGATCCGACTAGTTGATCGATAGGACCTAGTCGATTGGCCGACTAGGCTCCTCCAACATCTCCCCCATCCTAAAAAATTTCTTCATCCCGAAGAGAACTAGGAAATGTAAGATGTACAAAATTTTACAAATGACGTTTAAAAAGAGAAAAGCTATGATTATGGCAACTGTAGTTCTGGTGCTTAGATTGGTGGTACAAAATCTTCACATGCTTGGATGATGGCTGGGGTAGACAAGGGAAGTCATTCCTGGAAGAGGTCCCGATATTTGAGAACATATCTTATTTTTGCAGTGGTGGTTGTAATCTTGGATAACCACAACATTTTTAGTTTCATTGGTTCTTGAACTAATTTTTGGAATTGCGGTCCAAATTTGTCGTGCTAGAGTTGGGCAACTCTCATGCAATGGTATATTCTAGAATTTGGTTGGAAAAATTCTTCTTGTGCTCTTTTTTCCTCATTCAACCCTCGATATTCTTTCTTTTTTAGTTTGGCTTGCTTACTTTGTTCCAACACCAACTGATTTTGCACAGTTTGAGCTGTCGCAAGGTTGGGTGAAATTTGTGCTTTATATAAATCCAATAGGGCAGTTTGACTTGTTTGAAGTTCTATGCAGATATTTCCATAATAGGTGTACAAGTTGTTCAAAACTAAAGATGCTTTAGTTTCCTTCACTTTAGTTTCTTTGATCTACTTATCTATTTTAAAAAAAATATGAAACTGGTTAGGTATGATCAAACCAATCTCATCTTGTTGGAGCTTTATGGTCTTTTTTTGATACTTCTCTAAAATTGTGTCAACCAGGTGTTGAAGTTTTTCCAAGGGTGTATCTTAATGGAGCTTGGATAGTGGTCTTGTGACCTATTCTTTTTTTTCGTAGTAGACTTTCCAAGTGTTTTGTTGCTCATCCATCATTACTCTTTGTCTTTTTCTTTCTTCTGTTGATCTTTTCGTTCTTTCATTTAAGGAAACTTTAATGATATCCTCCAACTCTTGGTTGGAAGCTTTTATTGGAGCATATATTGCCTTCGAAGATGGTGAGCCTAATATAGTTTCTACTAGCAGCTTGATTTAGGTAGGAGACTTTGAATTCTTCTTGGATATTTTCTTTCTATTCATTTTTTTGTCATCCTTTTGAACTAGAGGTGTCTGATATCGAGCCTTTGTGGTTGTTGATGTCATCGATGTAGTTGATACATTCGGTGCAATACTAGTCAGTGCAGGTATAATTGAGGTGACTAAGGTCATCCGAGAATAGGGAGGTAGAGAGGTCGACTGCATAATAGCTTCAATCGTGGCGGAAGAGGTCAACATAGACAAGGTTGGAAAAGGTGACTTAGAAGGCAATTGTATAGGAGGAGTTTGTGCAGGAGTTTCTTGTGGTGCTCCCTTGAGAGTTTCTTCAAAGGATTCTTGAAGAGTACTCTAGATAGACGAAGTTAGGGAAAGGAAAATAGTGGTTGGATAGGTAAGGTGGTAATGATGGTCAAGCTAGCAACGATTGGTATGGCTAATGAAACACTTAAGGGAATTGTGTTGGTTAAGGGATGTGAAAAGGGTATTTTTCCGGGGGAATAAATATATGGAGTTCAGTCACAAGAAGGTTAATGGATTGGGTCAGAGGTGGAGAAGTCAGCAATGGATGAGTTTTTGAAAAGTAAGTTTCGATAGAAGTGTAGTACATGGCAGGTTTGAGGGTCTCAGAAGCTGGTAAGGAAGTGTTGAGAACAAACTTGAAAGAGGGAGTGCTAAATTTCCTTTTGGACGCATTTTCAGGTGAAGGCATATGGGGGGATTTTAAAACTTCATGAGGTAATTGGCCCTCTTAAATTGGTTGTATATTTGTAAATTTCCTTAGGTTGGGCATAAAAGTCTTAATATTTTGAACAAAATAGGCTAATTCAACATCCATACCTTCTTTAATAAACTCGTCGGGAGGTTCTCTGGGATCTCCATATGGACTTTGGATGGGGACGATAGAGGGGATTCCTCAAATATGTCAATGACACTTTCTTCGTGAGGTTTGTATGCAAACTTGGGTTTCTTTGCTGGCAGAGGTAATGAAGTGATAGAAGGCCTTGTCACAACCAATTGTATCGACCACTTTTAGCAGTATTGCTTTTGAATTTCCATGTCGATTGGTACTTTATTTTTGGCAACTTCAATGATGAAATTCTTGTCTTGATACCATAGTTCGGCTAAGTCATCTTCGGTAGTCTCTAAGATGAGATTCCTTTTCTGTTTTGTCTGTTGGCTTGTTGCTTTCCCTTTGAATTTCTCTTGAAAATCAAGTATATGTTGTGATACTTGGTCAAATTTTTATTTAAGCTTAGGGTCATTGAAATTGGGATCGACTCCTTCTTTGATTAGGGCCTCTTCTTCATCTTCATGTGTTGTTTCTCCGGTTAGCCCCCCGTTCGCTTCTTCAGTAGGCTAACTGGTCTGGCCAATGACTAGTACTATAGAAAGTGGATTTTCAGGTTCATCGTCTAGCCCGAAAAAAGTGATATAAAGAGTTAGTTCTTTATGTTCTTCAATCTCCCCGTTAGTTAGTGGTTCCTACACTTTCCAATCAAAAAGAATACGCTAAGGTCATAATTTGGAATATGGTGCTTACTTTCTGATCTAGATCAGTAAATACCTTATGGATATTGGGGTAGTAGCCCAATTCTTGTGGTTAAACTCCCGACTGACCCTGCATATACCATACCTTGGTATGGTCAAGTCCCATCTCAATTTTTTCTACCGAAGAAAGACTTTGAAGAACCTATTGTGGCACTCACCATCGACCACTCATGGTTTTAATGACTTGGAACCAATTTTCCAAGTATGCTCTGGCCCTGTTGTCTTGTACATTGTTCTTGGCATGGAAAAATTTGAATTTATTCATCAATGGTAGTGTTGTGATCGTGAATGTTTCCTCACCAACTAGTGTAATGTTCACCATTTCTATCCATATAAGGAGCGACGAGAAGCATATTGCTTAACTCGACTCCTAGCACTTTATACAATTGGTTTTTCAATATGGGGACATAATCATCCTAGTTGAATACCTTAGCTTTGTCGATGATTTATCTTACGTCCTTGAGCATATCTAACCTCAAGTCGAAGGGATGACCTCTTATCAAGAATAGGGATATTATAATAGTTTCCCATTTAACATCTTCATACTTGATCTTGCTAATGATGAGCCCTCGAGAATATTTCCCATGTTCGGTTCTTGTGAACCTTTTAACCAATTTGTTCGACCCATAAACAATTGGTACTAGGGTTTCTTTGTCGAAAATCCCTGGCATAATTTGATTAATTAATGAATCAATGATGGAAATGGGCTTGTCAATCCATAGTTTTCCGTTATGATAGCAACTCACAAGGAATTTTTCTATCTGGTCTTTCAAATTTCCAAGGGGGCTCATAAGCGAAGCTCCCATGTAAACCTTGATTTTGGCGATGGATAGTTTGTTGAATGCTTCTCTCCAATCAATCCCTTCGACTCCCCATTCCTTGAATTCAACAAATTGTTTCTTCCAGTTATATTCTTCAATCTTGGATTTCTTGATGTGGTGCAGCCATGCCTGCAAAGAGATCATGGTGGCTACTTCTTGCGATTTGTGGGATTTTTCTTCCACTTCCTTATCTTGAGCAGCTGCAAGATTTTTCTTCGGGGCCATGGCTGCTTTCTGTAGTTCACATGCAACCATGGCCCCAAATATTTTCATAATGGTTTTGTCATTGGGTATTGATTTACTAAGTTTGGTCATTTCTTTTCTTGAGTGTGCTTCAAGCATTTGATTTTTATTATGTTTCCTTTGTCTGATAGTCTTGAATGAATGTCTACTACTTGTTGGCTAGATTTCCTTAATCTCTTCCTCTTCTTCCCATTCCATATTCATTCAGAAGTGTCCTTTTGTTTCTCCAATTTTCTTGCCAAATTCTCATGTATAAGTTTCTTATTTGTATATCTACTTGGTTTGTTATGTAACAGTATTTTTAGTTAGATTAGTTAATCACTCCTAATTCTAAGCAAACCTGGTGGGCCGTCGGTCAACTAGTGGTGATACAATCACTAGTTAGTGATGTTCCTCTTGTTAGAGTCGATAACGTTTCAATTTGGAGAAATTCACGACATTTTTTAATACCTGATCTTGCAGAGTCTTTAGTCAAACCAACCCGTCGTAGTTTAGTTCCTCAATGGCATATGGGCCTAACCATGCAGTTTCCATCTTTTTGGGATTTTCTTTTATCCGACTATTGTATAAGAGCACTAGGTCACCGAACAAAATATATTTACATCGAATATTTCTATCGTGCCAAGATTTCTACTGTTTCTTTTGTACTTCTTGATGTTGTATTGCAAGGATACATTTTTTGTCAAGTTTTGTTAATTCAAACATCCTGTCATTCATGGCTTGTACAACGTCTAGGTGTAAGACTTGGGAAATTGTCGTTGCTTGTTGTTTAAAGTGAAAAGGAACGATGGCCTCTTGTTCATATATTAATTTCAATGGCATATGCTATGTTGATATATTATATATTTTCTGATATGCCCATAGTATCACTGGTATTTTATCATCCTAGTCACTTTATCAATGTTGTAGATTTTAGTTAGTTCTTTATTCAGTGTTTTATTGATCGAATCAACCGCACCTTTCGAATGCGGATGATATGATGAACTCTTTTGGTGGTTGATCATAAATTCCTTCAATAATACAACAATTGTCTTATTGATAAAGTATGTTCCTCGATCACTCATAAGGGTAATTGGACTTCCAAATCTTGTGATGAAGTTTTCATAGATAAAATTTGTTGCAACCTCACTTGTACATGATTCAACTGGTTCTTCTTCTTCCCACTTAGTTACATACTCAACTGCATTAATTATGTAACGCACTCTTGTCCAACGACCCTGAGTCGGGAATGGACCGATGAAGTCAATGGCCCATATTTCAAATGTGAGACTAGGATTTACGGAAATGAGTGGCATTTCATGTCTTCTTAAAGGTCGACCCATCCACTGATATTTGTCACATTTACGAACATATGTTTTTCAATCTTTAATTAGAGTTGGCCACCACCATCCTTATTGTAAAAAATTTCTCACAGTCATGATGTCATGAAAATGTCTTCCTATGGATCCCGAGTGTGCTTCTTCGATGATATCTTATCGCTCATGCTCAAGTGTACACCGACAGATTATGTCATTAGGTCCAAGCTTGTATATTTAACCATTGTTTAGTGTATACGGTGTTGATTCATTGCTAGAATCTTTCTCTTTTTCTCAGGAGTTCCTTCCAAGTTCGGTCCATCTTGTAAAAATTAGGTATTATTTGCCAACTTTGTTGGTACAGCCTCAACCCTGAATAAATGGGCGTCGAGAATTTCATTGTCTATACCAATGGGGTCTTCCCCAGACTCTATTCGTGATAGATGGTTAAGTACAATGTTTGTCTTTGTTAGTTGGACAAGTATCTCAAATTTGAATTCTTGGAATAGTAGGAGCCATCTACAAATATGATGGTGATGTAATGATTTATTGGCCAAAAAATTTAATGCTTGATGATCTGTAAAGAATATATACATGTTAGGAAACATATAATGTTTTTATTTCTGCAGGGAAAATATCATTCCCAACCCTTCATGTTCCAGTTTTGAATAATTTATTTATGCTTTGTTCAATTTCTGACTTGCTTATGCATTTGGATAGTCCATTCCATCGTCTCAAGGCTATGTAAGTATTTATCCGACTACAATACCTGATGCATCAATGTGCAATAAAATTTCTTCGACCAATCTGGAAATCTCAAAATCGATGCTTCCACTAATTTTGTTTTAAGGAGCTCAAAAGATTCTTCGCATTCTGTTGTCCAATGAAATTCAACATTTAGTCTTAATAGCTCTTCCAATGGGAAAGTCATATCGGAGTAATGCCTGATCAATTTTCTATAATAAACTATATGTACCAGTTGTATTTTGATCTGCTTGGGGTTGACTAGGGGATTTAAGACAAGGATGACTTTGATTTTTGTTGGATCAACTTTTATGCCTTCTTTTTATACAACATGGCCCAATAAAATTCCAATTGGTGTGGAAAAAATGCATTTCTTGATATTAAGTGACAACTGAATTTGTTTACACCTTTCTAACATTAGTTGGAGCCACTGGACATGGTCTCTAAGCATTGAATAGATTGTCCAATCATCAAAATAAAAAACCATTGTTTTATATAGAAATTCTTGGAATGCTTTGATAATAATCCTAGACAATACAATATGTGTGTTATTTAAATCAAATGGTATGACCTTGTAGGAAAATGATCTGAATTCACAGACAAATTTGGTCTTATGTAGGTCTTGTTTGGCTATGGACACTTGGTTATAGCTAGATAATTCGTTGATGAAGGAGTAGCACTCATTCCTAGCGACTTCATTGGTGATCTCATCAGTAAATGGGTTGGTCAACATTACTTTGTTCATCCCTCTGAATTCAACACAAATCCTCAGATGCTTTGGATCAGGCCTCTTTGGTTGTACGACCATCGAACTGGTCCACTCCAATTGATCGAAGGGATATAATATTCATTTGGATAACATGTTTTTGATCTCATATTTAACAATATCCTTGTATTTATGGGCTATCTTATATGGTCATTTCTTCACATGTTTGGCGTCATGCATGATTTCAATTTTCATTTCTCTCATCTCTTGTACCATAAATTTTAAGTGTTTATAGTTGCAAGCAAAGATGTCATGATACTCTTTCAAAAAGTTGGTTATTTCAGCAGTTTGTTGCTCCAACCAATAGTCACCAATCTTAGCCATCTTAGGTTTTCCATCGGTCGAAATTCCAACTACTTTTTGTTTTAATTTTTGCATCCATCCATTTTGGTTCTTTGGATTCATTGGTTTTTCGTTCTCCTTCTTTAAATTTTGTGAAATATGGGAGGCAATCTTTGTGTTCATCATCCATAATTTTCTCTTTGGTGTTGGTTTTTAACACTATCTTGACCGGTTGATTCATGCAAGGATGTTATATTTTCCAACAAAATCTTTTCCCGATAGTGTTTTCATTTTTTGTATGTATAAGTTTGGTCATGGAGTCAATTGCTTCTTGGTCGTCATGATTGTGTTACACTTTGTACTAGATCAGTCAATTGTTTTATTTGCACTGTCTAGTCTTCCCGACTGCATGATGAATTGTTATATCTCTTGAAAAAATTATTTTAAGCATTCTTCAGTAGGAGAGAATGAGAAATATTTGATTAAAAAAATTTAACAGTTTTCCAACTAAAGGTTTCCCCTCTTGGGTGTTCTCATGAAGATGGGTAACACTTTTTGGCAAGCAGAAGGCATGATGATTTAAAAAATAGCTCAGTCGATATTTTTTTGATCCCTTGATCGAGCTCTTAAAATATCAATCAAGGGATTAAATAAGTGCGTGATTGAGCTATTGTATTATTGTATTCATCCTTCAGAAGATGACATTGATGTAATTAATAATGTAAGATTCATTGAAAGAGTCAATGTAAACCCTAATTGCTAGGTCGGTCTGGAAATATCTAGAAAATAATATTTTATTGTAAAGTGTACAGGTCAGCCCAGTTAGGTGATTCAAGTCGACCTAGTTAGTAAAAAGGTCAAGTCACTTGTTTAGTATAAATACGAGGTTGAGTTTCTGATTTGGATCACTCACCTCCACGACACTTGTAACACATTATGGCTAGTCTGTTAGCTCCTTTTCTGTCGGATGGACCACTTCAACCATACACACCTCGACCACGAGTCTCATGACCATCGCGTCAGTTATCTTACGCGTTCCCCCTTGTCGATGTCCCTTCCGTCCTTCAACTTTATTCTACAGATTCCTTCCTGTAACCGCTACTTTGGCCTTTTGTGGAATTAGTCTTCACACCCCGAACAGTCATCCTGCCTCTGGTCGCTGCAAATTTTCTCGATAGTTTCTCTTCTTCCTTTAGAGCTAACTGGTAGGCTTCACCCACTGCTCTAAATCTTGACATGCTTAATTCATCCTGAATGGCATATTTCAATCCGTTCACATACCTAGTGACAGCTTCTTCTCCTTCGTCGGTCTGACCCGACCTTATTGACAATCTATAGAACTCTTCCATGTACTCCTTCACGGTCATCTCTTTTTGTCAAAATTTCTACAACTTCTGGAACAAGTAAATTACATAGTCATTTGACAAGAACTTCCCTTTCAACTTGGCAACCATCCTATCCCAAGACTTGATTTTCTCCTTTCCCTTCTTGACTCTGTCAGCCTGCACATTGTCCCACCATAATGAGGCATGACCTTTCAACCTCAGACATGCAGTCTTAACCTATTTAGGATCCTCGATCTACTCTATGTCAAAGTATTTCTCCATCTCTTTGAACCAGTCGATCAAGTCTTCTGGATCCAGGCTTCCTGAGTAGGTTATACACATGTCTATCTTCGTCCAACCTCTCATATCCGTCAAAAGCTTGATGAGTTTTTCTTCTGGTTCATCTCCTGCTGCCTCCCGTGGTTCCACTTCTTCGACTTCCTCGTCGTTGTGGTCTAATGCATTAGGAATACAACTACGCCTTTGGATTTCTTTGATCAATGCGACTTCATTTGTCAAAGTTTGCATTGTTCGGATGCACTCGTCGAACATCTCATGATCAACTTTGACTGCTACACCATGTGCTCTTCGTCCTCAAACATTAACGCCTCTGTGAGCCATTTTCAACCTCGGCTAAAACTCCCACTCGTCCAATCGCAACCGGACTTTAACAAGTCGTGCACAACTCTACCCAACCTCAGATGGAACTGTTAAATGCACTTGCAAGCTTAATATCACTCAACCATCTTCTGCACACAGGGATTCACTTCCCGCTCTGATATAACTATCCTTTGGCTTCAGGATACTATAGCTCTTATACCACCTGACGCAAGGCACCTTCAATAAGAAGGTTCTTGCTTAAAAATAACAAACCACACACATGTTCGCATAGACAAGATGCAAACAACATGCCATGAAGTTGGCTTATATTACCTCTCTGAATTGGTTACAATGCAAACTGCAAGGAAATGAAATAACTAACTAACTGTCAGCCTTAGCCGTTACAACATAGAAGTAACTGTGTGTTCTCTCAGTGTGTCAACCTCACCCTCTCCTGGTTCACTGTGGAATTCTAAGCTATGGCTCGATCTCTTCTGCGTTCGAAATATATGTGACTATTCTCCCCAATATACATGACTTCTCCCCGAACTCTATCAACTACAGAATCTCTCTCTGCTCCCACTGAACTTCCACTATGTGCCTGTGCATGAGTCTTCTACTCTACTGTTGTTGTTCCAGATGTCTACTCCAACACCCAAGACATGCATCCTCTGTCTATCGATCTCCTCGGATCCTACAGACCTGCAACTGTCAACACCCCAACCGTGCTGCACAACCTTTACCTGTGACGACATTTGTCATGTCTTCACCCAACTACAATAATTGTCATTAAATTCCTTAGCAACCCTGAACTGTTTCCAAGTACTCTCCTTGACATCTACGCATCCTTTTGACATACTACAGTAAACCATCACGTCGGCCATACTATCTGTCAACTTCGACTTACCGATCGGCTTCCTTTCACCACCCAAGGCTTTTCCAGTCCGCCCCTTCCTGCTCGCTTGGCTCATTCCCAAACCTTCCAGATTCATGGTTCAACGCCTATCAACCATCGATGCTCTGCTCCTCCCATCGTATGTCGACCCAACATGCCAACTCTCGACTTTACTGCATTTGTCGGTCACATATCCTACTGCTTCCTGCTTGACTTATTGACTTCGATGAGTCAAACTTCTCTTCTGCCCTGGTGGTCGTTGGTACTCCCTCTGATCGGTCCCCGCCATGTCGATCAAATTTGACAACTCTACCTAGGCCCCGATGCTCCTGCATCGAAAGGTCTTAGAGTTGCATTTGTAGATGGTGAATTTCTTATGTGGAAAAAAGGGGAAGAAAATCAATGTTGCAATTGTTATTAGAGTTGAAGGAGGACTCTATAAACTCAAGGGCCATGTAGATTCAACACTAATGGCTAGTACCATGAGCCCCTGTGAACTATGGCATATAAGACTAGATCATGTACACTACAAATCCTTACCAATAGTGAGTAAGGTGGTGTCTGGATTACCAGAAATCCAAGTTGATCATGACGAAGTGTGCAAAGGATGTGCACAAGGAAAAAGTAAAAAGAACCCAATTCCAAGCAACAATAGAAAAGCAAAAGGCATACTAGATATTGTTCACTCCAAAATTTGTGGACCTATGAAAACCACTTCATTAAGAGGGTATGTTTACTATGCTTCCTTTATTGATGATTATTCCCGAAAAACTTGGATTTATTTTCTAAAGAATGAGAATGAAGTATTTGAAAAATTTAAAGAGTTTAAGGCTTTTTGTAGAAAACCTATCTGAAAAGAAGATCAAGATACTAAGGACAGATAATGGAGGGGAATACACTTCATGTAATTTCAAATAATTTTGTAAACATGCAGGGATTAAGAGGGAGCTTACCATTCCCTATAATCCACAACAAAATGGTGTAGCTGAAAGGAAGAACAAATCTATCATGGAAGCAGTGAATTCCATGATCTATGATCAAGATATACCCATGCATCTATGGGATGGAGAAGCTAGAACCGCAGGTTATGTACATAATCGAATCTCTCACATTGCTCTTGTAAATAAGACCCCAAAAGAGATGTTTACCGATATGAAGCCCGAAGTCAGTCATCTAAAGATATTTGGACGTCCAATATTTTTTCACATTCCAAAAGAGAAGAGAACAAAGTTGGAACCTTCAAGAAGAAAAGGGATATTTGTGGGTTACAGTGAGCAATCAAAGGCTTATTGTATCTACATCCCATGATACCACCAAATTGAATTCAGCAGAGATGTTGCATTTGATGAAGATACAACTTTCAACAAATCTACGAAGACTCATGAGGATGAAGAGGAGCATGCAACACCTAGAGTTAAAGAAGCTAATAATGCACCAGACAAGAATGTTGAAGAAGAACATATTCCATAGGATCATGCCATGATAGAACCTCAAAGACCCGAGGAGGTAAATCCACAGAAGAGAAGACCATATTGGGCATGAAAAATAATCCAAGATGCAGGAAAATATGGTGCCCCAGAAGGAACCAATAGAGAAAGCAAGAGACCAAGGCCATACTCTAGTTATGTAGCCTTGATGTGTAACCTTGTTGAAGAAGAACCCACATGTTTCAAAGATGCAACAAAGAAGAAGGAATGGTTGGACGCTATGATTTAATAATACCAATCCATCATAAAGAATGATGTTTGGGATGTGGTAACAAGACCGAAGGACAAGTCAATAGTTTCGTCAAAATGGATTTTCAAAACAAAACATTCGGCATATGGAAGCATTGAGAAGTACAAGGTAAGGTTCGTAGCTCGAGGGTTCTCTCAAAAGGAAGGAATTGATCATGAGGATACTTTTTCTCATGTGGCTAGATACACCTCAATTAGAACCATCCTTGCCTTGGCAGCTAAGATGAAATGGAAGTTATAGCTAAGATGAAATGGAAGTTACATCAGATGGATGTAAAAACAACTTTCCTAAATGGAAATATAGAAGAGCAAGTATATATCGAACAACCTAAAGGATTTGAAACAAATGACATAAAATCACATGTATGTAAACTAAAGAAATCACTATATGGGTTGAAGCAAGCACCCAGAGCATGTTATGTAAGACTTGATGGTTTCCTGATGAGCTTGGGATTTACCAAGAGTAAAGCAGATTCTAACCTTTATTATAAGGTCATAGATGATCAAACCTATGATATTGCTATTGTATGTAGATGATTTATTTTTGATAGGAGAAGACAAGCCCGTCATTGAATGTAAGAAGAAGCTTGCTGCAAAATTTGAGATGAAAGACCTTGGAATGATGCACTATTTTCTAGGCCTTGAAGTATGACAGTTCCCAGATGAGACTTTCCTAAATCAAGGAAAATATAATGTTGAGATCCTAAATAGATTTGGGATGTTTGATTGTAAGGCCATGAATACTCTTATGGTGACAAACTTGAAGCTTTTGAATGATGCTTCATCAAAGACAGTAGATGTTACGATGTACAGACAGATTATTGGATCATTGATTTATTTGACAAATACTATACCAGACATATGTTTTGTTGTAAACACCTTGATCCAGTACATGGTAGAGCCTAGACATGTACACCTAATTGCAGCAAAACATGTTATGAGGTGCCTAAAAGGTACGTTGGACTATGGACTCATATATGCATCAGATAGTGAGTTCATATTGTACGGATATACAGACTCAGATTGGGTTGGAAGTGCTGAAGATAGAAAAAGCACTTCAGGATGTTTTTTTAGTATGGGATTAGGTATGATCTCATGGATTCGTAGAAAGCATCCTCATGTTTCTCTCAGTACATTAGAAGCTGAATACTTCGCAGCATGTTCAACTTGTAGCAAAGCTTTTTGGCTTCACAAGATGTTGGTAGGATTGTTTGATGCAGAGATAGATGTGACTCGTATTCTCTGTGACAATTAGAGTTGTATCAAGAAGTTAGAGAATCCAGTGTTCCATGACAGATCGAAGAATATCGAGATAAAGTATCACTATATCAGTGATATGGTGCAGAAGGGATTTATAAAGCTCAAGTATGTTCCTACAAAGGAACAAGTTGTTGATGTGTTGACTAATCTTATGTCTCGCACAAAGTTTGAATACTTTCGAGACAAGATTGGTGTGGTCCAAAAGGACCTCCCTCGAAAGAGGGAGTGATGATGATGTTATTCCAATATTTTTTGACTGGTAGTGTTATCCTAGTACTTACCAACTAGTGATGTTATCTCAGTACTTGCTGACTAATGATGTTATTCCAGTACTTTTTGACTGGTAGTGTTATCCCAATACTTGCCGACTGGTGATGTTATCTCAGTATTTTCTGACTGATGATGTTATTCTAGTACTTTCCGTCTAGTAGTGTTATCACAGTACTTGTAGGCTGGTGATGCTATCTTAGTACTTTCTGACTGATAATGTTATTCCAGTACTTGCTGACTGGTAGTGTTATTCCAATACTTGTCGATTGGTATTGTTATCCCAGTACCTTCCGACTGGTGATGTTATATCAGTACTTTCCGACAGATGATTTTATTCCAGTGCTTGCCGACTGGTGGTGTTTTCCCAGTACTTGTTGAATGATGATGTTATATCGGTACTTTTCGACTGATGATATCTCAGTACTTACTGACTGGTGATGTTGTTGTTCCAACATTCACTTGCTGATGATTGATGTTGTTGTTCCAATACTTGTTTATTGATGATTGATGTTTTTTTTCCAGTACTTGTTTACTGATGATTGATGTTATTGTTCCAGTACTTGTTTACCAATGATTGATGTTGTTGTTCTAGTACTTTCTTACTAATGATTGATGTTGTTGTTATAGTACTTTTTTTACTGATGATTGATGTTGTTGTTCCAATACTTGTTTACTGATGATTGATGTTGTTGATTCTAGTACTTTTTTACTGATGATTGATGTTGGTGTTCCAGTATTCACTTACTGATGATTTCTGATGTTGCTCCAGTATTCATATACTGATGACGATTATGATGATTCCAACAGTTCCTGTTGACGATGATGAAGATTCCAACAGTTCCTGTTAACGGTGATGATGTTGATGTTCCAACAGTTCCTGTTAACGGTGATGATGTTGATGTTCCAACAGTTCCTGTTGACGATGATGATGTTGATGTTCCAACAGTTCCTGTTGACGATGATGATGTTTATGTTCCAACAGTTCTTGCTGACGATGATGATGACAATGATGATCCAACAGTTCCATGTTGATGGTGGTGATGATATTTCCCCAAAAATATGATGATGTTCCAAAAAATACCTATGACATATAGAGTTTCACCAGTCAGTTGGACAGTTGTTGATGTTGACGATGTTTCCAACAAAATACCTTCCTAGTTAAGAGGGAGTGTTAAATAAATGTAACTGCAAAATATATTCTAGATGCACTTGTCTATTGTATTATTGTATTCCTCCTTCGAGAGATTTAATTGATTTAATTAATAATGTAAGAGTCATTGAAAGAGTCAATTTAAACCCTAACTGTTAGGTCGGCCTGGAAATATCTAGAAAAGAATATTTTATTGTAAAGTGTTCAGGTCGACCCAGTTAGGTGAGTCAAGCCAACCTGGTTAGTAAAAAGGTGAATTCACTTGTTTAGTATAAATAGGAGGTTGATTTTCTCATTTGGATCACTCACCTCACTCACTCAAGTTTGCATAGGAGAGAGAGAAGTTTGCACAAGTGAAGGAGAGAAGTTGTTTTGTCTTGGGTTTTATCTTGTGCTTAGTGAATTCTATATTAGGGAAGTTTTGCCGAGGTTTTCTCCCTTCTGGTTTTCTCGAGAGAAATTATGTGCTCTTTTTGTTTGCTATGTTTTTTTTCTTTCAGTGAGTATATTGTTTAATGTTATTATTCTAAACAAGTAAAGACTAACAGAAACCGATCAGGGTTTTATTAACCCTTTATTGAGCATTAATAGCTCGATTGAGACATTAAATTTCGAAGCTCAATAGAGATACAAATCGATTGAGAGTTATATGTATAAAAGAAAAAACTTCCACGGTTTATTTCAATGCGTCGGTTGTATAGAAATTCAATTGAGTAAAATTTCGATTGGTGTTTATAGTTTGTTGTTGAATAGAAATTCAATTGAGTAAAATTTCAATTGGTGTTTATAGCAGTTGTGGCTGAAATCATGGAAAATGTGGAGAAGGGTCTCTTATACTCATTTTTCATAATTTCAGTCACATCCGCAACTTCAATTACTTCAGGACCCATGTCCATTCCTGTAAAATTTAGAGGAATTGGTTGTCTTAGTGCTTTTACTTGGTTCTTTTTCAAGGTGATACTATTATCTACAAGGTATTTAATATTTACCATTATTAAATTTTTAACAACTTCAATTAAAACAAAATTGGGTATCCATATTCATGTGAATATGGGCACCCAAAAAAAATTTAATCTAGTTTTAAAAGATCGATCGAGCTAATAGCTAACTACACATAAACCCTCGATCGAGATATTTAAAAATGTGCATATAAGCTCGATCAAGGGTTTCAAAACCCTGGATCGAGCTAATAGCTCAATCGATGGCTTTAAAACAGGCTTTTAGCCCACTTTTCTAAAATTTTATATCCTCTGCTCTTTTTCCCAGACCTAAACCCTATCCTAGGATGCACCTTAGATGACGAACTTCATACCAATGGATTCATCAACAAATTGTCTATCAATTGGCATATAATTTACAAGTTTTTGAGTTCATATGATTTTTTTCTTTTTCTTTTGAAACTTACACTTACAAAACCATGTCAACAACTTCAAATCAATGCAAAGAAAAATAAACAACATAAAAAGTACACAACAACAAAATTTCAAAAAATATATACACCCAAGAACAATGCATTCCCTTCAAAAGGGTATTTTTCATTTTTATTTTATTTTTGTAAACAGTAAAATTTTTTTACGTGCACACACATGTGTGTGAAATGCAAGTAAAATTTTCAACGGATATTTTCAAAAATTAAAAATATATATATAAGTTTCCCTTATAATTTTTTTTTAAAATGTGCACCTTAGTGCATTTTTTGTTATTTTCATATATATATATATATATATATTGTTTTGAAAAATTATGCATTTATCACTAAATTATTTTATGTGCACACAACCCACTTGTAAACTTTTGCTGAAATTTACAAGAACACACCTATCATTAAATGCAAATTTGGCATATCAAATAATTATTATTATTTTTTTAAATATAGGTGGAAAGACAACATAATTCTCTATATATTATTTTGGGTGTCAAAATTCGCAAGGCATACATGAGTTTTGAGGGCTTCGATTTAATGAAAGAGTAAAAAAATGAATTTTCACTGTCACTTTTGGCCAAAAAGTGTTACCCATCTTCATGGATCCTTGCTTCTTCCATCTTATACCATTTATCAGAGAGATAATCTAGTGTACTCACAAATAGGTGAATCCAAATTCGTTCGTCTCAATATTTTCCAACCTTTTTGACATCTTTCAACATGTTCCTCAAGGTCTAAAACTTGCACACAAATTTCAGGATATGTGCTTTGGCTATTAATTTTTTTCCTCCAAATATTTCAATAAAATATGTAGATGTTGTTGTCCATGTTTGCATGTGCAACTGATGTTTGTCCCACCATTGAGTCGCTGCGGCCTATAAAATTTTCTACTAAAATTTAAAATTGACCTTGCTCACTAACGTTTTTGGATACTTCTTCAACATGCAGTGTGGGTGATTCTCGTTCTTTATAGCACAATGGAGGAAGTTTTGTTAGTTCGATTTTTGTCTATGCTAACATCGGATAATCACTTGTTTTCTTTTTGAATATTTTTGGTATTATAGATATTGCATAGAATTTTTGTGTCATCCAATGAGGAATAAATTTAAGCGACCAAGAGTCTCGCGCATATGCCTCATAGTTTTCCATTTGCCAATAATAAATTTTTGGGTTTGAATTTTTCCGGACTGACATGGGAGACCCCAAATGAATTTCTCCATATTTTTTTGGTTCAACTAAGTCTTCAATATTTTCTATTACTTGGTAGAATCTTCTTATATCTCCATCATTATCATCAGTCTTTTCCCAAGGTTTTTCCTGAGATGGGTAAATTGGCACGATAACTTTATTACTATCTCCCTTTAATTGTATTCTATATTTTTCGAGAGATTTTTAAGCTTTCATTATTGGCCCCACAAGAGACCAACCAATGTTGGAAAGGATTTTTCTCCTTCCTTTGGATCAATTATTTCGAAGTCAATTTGCGTTTCTATGTCCATGATACCAATGCTAACACTTTTACATACTCTGATAGGTTCAATTAAGCCTTGGTCGACAAGATTAAGGTATATTCTTGACTCCAACAGATGAGGTTGATCGAGACATTCCCATGTTGTTCTAGTCATTATGTTTGATTGTGACCCAAAGTTGAGGACAACCTATGAGATGCGGTATCCATCGACGTCTAAGTTGACCAGAGGGTCAATATCCATCTTCTCTCTTTTATTTATCCTGCATATATTTTTAGGATATTTTCATTACTTGTTCTAGTCCTTATTATATACATTAAATCAATCAGTTTTAAGACAAATTCCTCTTTTGTAAGCAATTGCAACAATTCAATCAAGGTTTTATTTTTGGATTCTTGCATATCTTCTTCTTTCGATATCTCTTCAAAAATTATTGAAGTGTTATTTAAAATGTATTTCTATGATGGGGGTGGGGATAGTTATTTTCTTTGTTCTACAGCTTCTTAATTTTTGTATTATCATATCCAATTTGTGTACCCTGCCTTGTAATGATTCAATACTTCATGCTTTGGTACACTAGATAAGAGATTAACATTCTTTTTGTTGTGAATTTTTTCTAACATAATGGGGCACTCTTCTAAATTGTGCTCCCGCACCCCGCATTTTGTACAAAATTTGAGGTCCGTTATATCCTTCCAAGGACAGTCAGGACTCAAGTGTTATTCACTATGGAAGATGAATAAACATGGATTTCCTCGATCCAATAGGTAGTTTCCTTGGTTGTTGTTGTATATTACTCGACATTTGTATCAACCTTGTCAGTTGTTTCCATTATTACACTGGTCATTGTTTCGGAAATTCTGACCTTTCTAATTATTGTGGTCGACTATCTGTGCTTGGTAAACAGTATAATAGTTTTCCTTACTCTTCAATTTTTTTATACATTCCGTGGTTGTGTGTTCCATAGTCTGACATATTCCGCACCACTTTAGTTTTAATTTGTCAGCATTATAAAGGTGTTCTTCCATTGAATGGGGCTCAAATATTTTGCATATGTCGCAGAAGTAGCTTGTATGGGTCCTGCTAAAAATATATGGTCTTCACTCTTCTGGAAATGGTCTGGGTCCATCTTGGAATTGTCTTATTTCCTATTGATATGCATTTTGTTCATCGTGATATCTTTTCCGCTTATTGTAGGGACAAATTTCTCTAGTATGGCCTTCCAATGAACATGTGGTACAACATAATTCGTTATGTCTCATGGTAAGGTGTTGAGGTGATCTTTGTATTATCTCTATTTTTTCTTCAATCATATGTCGATAGGTCTAGTCAAGTAGTCTGCATTTGAATCGACTCTTAAAGATTTATTTAATAAGTTTTCATATGTCATGTATTCATGCAACAACAATGGTGATTTGATTTGTGGTTGCAAACCCGCAACAAAAAACTGGATGAAAATAACTTGATCCATTTTGGATGGAATTTGACTAAGGAGGTATTTGAATATTCTATCATTCTCTTGTACTTTTTCTCCTAGAATTTGAGTGATTTCTTTTAATTTGTGCCCACCTAAATGATTGGTGTTGTTTTCCTTGAAAAAGTCTAAGAATTTATCCTTAAATTGTTGTGTTTTGCAACAATCTTCAGTAAAATTCATGTACCATGTACAAGTGCTCTATTCCAAGGACAACCTGCAAACTACACAACTTGTTGATTTTCATCATATCCATTAATTTAGCTTTCCAGAAATATTCACATACAAACCAATTTTCCGTAGGGTCCCCACCCCCTTCACAAATAGGTGTTTAATGGAAGTTGATAAACCATTTTAGCATGTAAAATTAGTCACAGCAGATCTAATGAACAAGTAAATCAATCACAACAGATGAACATAGAAAATATGGTGCAAAACTGTGCAAAACATGCAGCAGTGCTCTCTATTATCCCAGAAAGGGTGAATGAATTACAATAGAATACAATCACAATGACTGACAATGAGCAATTCGAATTGACTAAGTAGGCCATTCGAATCACTGAATGGAGTAGCTTGACTCTGTCTAGGAGTCCTCATAAATCATCGGTGGTACTCATCAATCACAACAACCAGTCATCCAGGTGTCAATCTGAGTCTAACTGAGCATAATAAATGTAACTGAAGTGTGTAGCACTGATATAGGATCTGGAGGCTCAGTGGGGGCGCATGGGAGGCTAACTGAAGTCAGAACAAGTCACCTAATCGAACTGGAGGTCAAACGGAAGTGATACAGTCAGTCGGGAGTGAAACTAGCCTCAAATCAGGGAGAATCGGAGCTAACTGAATGTAACTGGAGTGAATCTGCAGTGGTAGGTGAACAAGTGCGCCCTTCTCTGGTAGTAGGTGAGAAGAGGGCGCCTTTCAGCTTAGGAGGGCTAAAACTCTGTGGTAAGTGGCTCCCGGGTGCTAGAAGAAGGTGGATAAGGTGCTGGAGGCATCAAACTGGTGACTGGGATGCATGCCTGTGCATGCAAGATCCTGAAATAGATCATATCCTGAAATAGATGATCCTGAAATAGATCATATCCTGAAATAGATCATGCAAGATCCTGAAATAGATGATGTATCCTGAAATAGATGATGGATATCCGAACACCCCCCCCTCAAGCTAGACTATGATGTGCCAACTAAAATAATGTGGGGCCCTGGTAACTAATACCAAAGGTCACCCCAATACAATAATCCAAAAAATGTTGAAAATAAACTAAGTGAGGAAAGAGGGAAAACCCAGTGGGAAGAAAGCCCCCCCTCAAGCTAAAGCATAATAATGAATCAATCTGTCTCCACCATGATGGAACTCACCCCCAACAGTGAACGGAGGTAAGAGAACTTCTTCTCAGTGAAGCTCTTGGTGAAGATGTCTGCAATTTGCTCATCAGTAGGGCAATATTGCAGAATGATGGTGCGGTCATGCACCAACTGTCGAATGTAATGCATATGAATCTCAATGTGTTTGGTCCTCTGCCGCTGAACTGGATCTGTGGAGATCTTGATAGCACTTTGATTGTCACAAAATAGGACAGTCGAAGTAGTGCCACCAAAACCAAACTCGGAAAGAATACCCTGCAACCAAACTGCCTGAATGCAGGCATTGACTGCCCCTCGATACTCTGCCTCTGCTGAAGAAAGTGCAATGGCTGCTTGCTTTTTGCTGGACCAGCAAATAGCACCATGACCAATCATGAAAACATAACCGGAAGTGGACTTCCGATCAATGCTATCACCTGCCCAATCTGAATCAGTAAAACCAATGAAATCTAGCTCAGAATCTGCAGCATAATGTATGCCAAACTGTCTCGTACCTTGCACATACTGCAAGATCCGCTTGGCTGCTCGCCAATGAAGCTCATGTGGCTGCTGCATATATCTTGACACGGCACTCACGGCATATGAGATATCAGGCCGTGAATGTGTCAAATAAAGTAGTGAACCAATCAACTGTCGATACATACTGCAATCTGCAAGCGGTGTGGAATCTCCCTCCTCAAGACTGATTCCTGAGAGGAATGGGAACGGGTGTTAGAACAGTAACCACACTTAGTACCATGATCCATAAATTTTAATTATCCATGTGCTTAATTAAACCATGTTTTGGATTAAGTGACTATAGTTGGTCAAAAACCCACTTTGAGAGTGTTCACACCCACTTCTGAGCAAACCAGTTCACCCAGCCTCCAGTTTTGTCCACAAGTGTGCCCTCATTTATTGCTGGTGCGCCCTCTCTCCTTGTTTTGGGGAATTTAGTTGACCAAGGGCGCTAGGGTGGATTTTTGCCCACTTTTGGCTAGATTTGGAGCATTTAATGCTCCCTTGGGCCCCCAAACCTCCTCTATTTGCTCACCCACGCCTGCCTTGAGCTAATTAATGACTCAGCATGCTTCAGCCACCTCCACACCAGAATTCGTAGCTGTTTGGGGTGATTGGGATTGAGTTGGACCCACCTAGGGGGGATTGAGGCCAATTTGGCATTGATGACTTGTACACTCAGCTTGAGCCACCTAATGCTCTCGATTTTCTCATGGATGTAATAAAAACCTGTTACTAACATTTTCACATGTTAGACAGCCAGTTAATCAAAGATTTGAGCATACATTGTGTGTAAATTTATCTCTTTTTTTTCAATTTTTTCCACTGTAATTGCAAATTAATTCGATTTTGTGAGGTTCTCCATAGCTCCTCGATCTTCTGTGATCAAAATAATCACATGGTATCAGAGCCATCGTGGATTTAGTGAGTTGCAGGCCAACATTGAGCGTTGAACTGCATTCTAGAGAGGATTTCCAGACAAAAATTGAGTGTTTTTTGCAGGTGTTTCAGTAGTTTTCTCACCATCAACGCAACAGTCATGGAAGCAAACCAAATGTTGCTCACACCCTTCAATTTTTTCGATTGGAAGGCTGAGATGGTCATCAAGCTGAGATCTAAGGGTCTCTATAGAGTGACCATGGGCACAGAAGTGGAGCCAAATTCTGCTATGGAGAAAGCAAAGTACTACAATCGACTTGATGAAGCTTATGGATTGCTATGCCTGAGCATTTCAAGGGAACTCTTGTTTCATACAGACAGTTTGACAACTCCCAATGAAGTATGGGTGAAGCTAGAATCACTCTTTGGGAAAACTGATGAACTGAGAGGCCACCAGCTTGAAAACGAGCTCATTAGCTTGAGCCCAGCGCATTTTGAAACCATCCAGGAGTTCTTCACGAAATTCAAGTCACTGGTGCTTCAACTGCAACAATGTGGAATTGTTAAGAAGGAGGAACAACTGATTCTGTCCATCCTTTCGAAGCTAGGCCCAGAGTTTTCAGTATTTGTTAGCACATTTCACTCAGCCAAAATGACCCTTCGAAATTGGCAAATGCCATCACTAGCTACCTTCATGGAGTGTCTCACTCAGGAGCAGGATAAACTAGTTCAGATGGGCACCATAAAATCAAAGGACCAAGCATTGGCAATGGGTGTTTCAAATGCAAGCAAAGGAAAGCAGAAAGCCAAGAATTCGAAGCAGCAAGAGAAGAGGAAGTTTGACAAGACCAAGTCTGCAGATGGGGGTTCGAATCTGTCAAAGGAGAAGGACAAGAAGGGAAAGGAAAAGACCAAATGCACCTATTGTCATAGGGGATGGCATCCAGAGAGCTCATGTATGAAGAAAACCATTGACTCAATGGTGCAGCTGCTGGAGAAGAACAACATCCCAGTCCCTGAGGGCGCAAGGAAGAAAGAGAGCACCTCAAACCCTGACAATAAGGAGAAGTGTCATGCTTTGGTAGAAGGTACTTCGAATCCCTCATCCTTTATCATTGATTCAGGAGCTTCCAGACATATGGTTTCATCCAGAGAGCTCTTCTCCTCTTTGCATTCGAATGGTGGCCCAACAGTTCTAATGGGAGATGATTCAGAACTCCAAACCAAGGGGATTGGAAGGATTGACATGGAGCATGGCTATTTCAGTGATGTGCTCTATGTACCTTCATTGGCTGCAAATTTGCTATCAGTCTATCAAATGACCCATACAGGAGAAGCCAAGAGAGTGACATTCACTCCAGATTTGGTAGAAATCTTAGAAATCTCCTCAAATCAAGTTGTGGCAGTAGGGTATGCAGATCATGATGAGAGAATGTACAAATTCTCAAATTTCATCCCAAATTCTAGTGACCATGCTCTTGTCTCTCATGCCAACGAGACCTCCAAGTTATGGCATGAAATATTTGGCCACATGAACTACAAATATCTCCAGCAATTGCACAGGGACGAGATGGTGGAAGGGCTTCCAGAAATCAGATCATCGAATGGTGCATGCATTGGGTGTGTAGTTGGAAAGCATCCTGAGCGCAGCTATGAGAAGGGAATGGCAAGGAGAGCCACTCAACCACTTGGATTGGTACATTCAGACCTCATTGGTCCTCTTCCCACTCCATCATATGGTGGATCAAGGTATGTACTTACATTCATAGATGACTACTCTCGATTCTGCTGGGTTTACTTCCTTAAATTGAAGTCAGAAGTGTTTGAGAAACTGAAGATTTGGAAAGCCCTAGTGGAGAACCATAGTGGTCATAAGATAAAGATACTTAGGACTGATAATGGAAAGGAATATGTGAATAATAACATTCAGCACCTTTGTGAGGAATGTGGCATCCAAATGCAACATTCAATCCCCTACACACCTCAGCAAAATGGTGTGGCAGAGAGGAAGAATAGATCTCTCAAGGAGATGGCTACTTGCATGATTGAAGCTAGGGATCTAAGCCCTAAGCTATGGGCTGAAGCCATCAATTGTGCTGCTCATATTCAGAACAGAGCCTTTCACAAATCAGTCAAAGGAAAAGCCCCCTATGAGGCATGGTTTGGCCAAAAACCAAATGTGTCAAATTTCAGGATTTTTGGGTCTAGAGCATGGGCTCGAATTCCATCAGAAAAGAGGAAGGATTTGGAGCCACAGAGCAGGGAATGTATCATGGTTGGTTATGGTGAGGACACAAAGGGCTATAAGCTCTTTGACACATCCACACTTAAAACTTTCATTGAGAGAAGTGTGCAATTCGAAGAAGAACCAATTCCAGATTTTGAGCTTGCACCGGGGGAAAGCTCCTCTCCTCCACACCTCAATGAGATTAGTGATGATTCTTCCTCTGATTTTTCTGATATTGCTGAAGATGACATAGCTGAAGATGACATTGCTGTACATGAGTCACCATCAAGGCCCAAGTGGGCTGAAAAAATCATAGAAGCTGCAGGTGAATTGGCAGGCAATCCCCAAGAGCCTAGGAAGACTAGATCTCAAACAATCAATGCTTCCTTTGCAAATGAGAGTGAGCTTGCTGATCACTGTTATATGATGATTGGATCTGATCCAACATCATATCAGGAAGCTCATCATGATCCAAGGTGGAGGGCAGCAATGCAAGAAGAATTCCAATCTCTCCAAGAGAACAAAACATGGGATTTGGTGCCTCTTCCTCCCAAGAGGAAACTAGTGCAATGTAAGTGGATTTTTCGAACCAAACCTGTTGCTGATGGTTCTGATCTGAAATATAAGGCTAGGTTAGTGGCTAAGGGCTACTCACAAATCCATGGTGTGGATTATACAGAGACCTTTGCACCGGTTGCAAAGATGGACTCAATTAGACTAGCTCTAGCCATGGCAGCTAGTAAAGGTTGGGAAGTTCACCACATGGATGTCAAAAGTGCATTCTTGCATGGTGAGCTACAGGAAGAGATATATATGCAGCAGCCTGAAGGATTCCAAGAGGATCCCACACTTGTATGCAGGTTGAAGAAGTCACTCTATGGACTCAAGCAAGCCCCCAGGGCTTGGTATGCCAAAATGGATGCTTTTTTGCTCTCAATTGGTTTCTGTCGATGCAAGTCTGATCCAAATGTTTATTTGCAGCATTGTGACGGTAATTTGCAGGTCATTGTACTGTATGTTGATGATCTCTTAATTACAGGGAGCTGCACCAAACAAATTGGCTCAATTAAAGCTTCTTTGCACAGTGAATTTGCCATGAGCGACCTAGGATTGCTAAGGCAATTTTTGGGTTTGGAAATTGAGCAATCTGAGAGAGGTATTTTGCTGAGTCAATCTAAGTATGCTTCAGACCTGTTATTCAAGTTCAAAATGGCTGAATGTAAGGCAGCCAAGTGCCCATTCCTTTCAGGCATAAAACTAGGTGAATTTGAAGACTCTCCGGTGGTGGATTGCACACTCTATAGGCAGCTAGTTGGAAGTTTGCTGTACCTTACACATACAAGACCTGATTTGTCTTATGCTGTAAGTGCTGTAGCAAGGTATATGCAGCAGCCACATGAGATCCATTGGAAGGAAGCCAAAAGAATCCTTCATTATGTCCAAGGAACTAAGAGCTTCGGGGTACACTATGCAGCTGGTTCTTCACTTCAACTAGCTGGATTTTCTGATTCCGATTGGGCGGGAGATCCCATCGATAGAAAGTCCACTTCAGGTTTTGTGTTTATGTTTGCTGAAGGTCCTATTTGCTGGTCAAGTAAGAAACAGCATACAATTTCTCTTTCATCAGCAGAGGCCGAGTACAGGGCAGCAGTGAACGCAGCCACACAGTGTGTTTGGTTGCAAGGCATTCTTCGGGAGTTTGGTGTTGCTATTGATTCTCCAACCAATATTTGGGTGGATAATCAAAGTGCCATCAAGATATCTACTGATCCAGTACAGAGGCAAAGAACAAAGCACATTGAGATCCACATGCATTACATTCGGGGCTTGGTGCATGACAGGGTGATTTCACTGCAGTATTGCCCATCCACCGAGCAAACTGCTGATATTTTCACCAAGTGCTTTACAGAGAAGACCTTCACTTACTTGAGATCTTTGCTTGGAGTGAGTGATGGATGGTGATTGCTGCAATTTAATTGCAGGTTCAGCCCCATGTCCATTTTTGAGGGAATTTTTTATCCCATGAGGTTTTACTTCTTTTCCTCGGTTCATATGGACAAATAAAATTTCTGTTTGTATTGAGGTGACTTGAGCCTTTGTTGCCAAGGCCTCCCACTTATCTTTCATGATATGTACAAAGTTATGGTTAAGGGGGGGTGTTAGAACAGTAACCACACTTAGTACCATAATCCATAAATTTTAATTATCCATGTGCTTAATTAAACCATGTTTTGGATTAAGTGACTATAGTTGGTCAAAAACCCACTTTGAGAGTGTTCACACCCACTTCTGAGCAAACCAGTTCACCCAGCCTCCAGTTTTGTCCACAAGTGCGCCCTCATTTATTGCTGGTGCGCCCTCTCTCCTTGTTTTGGGGAATTTAGTTGACCAAGGGCGCTAGGGTGGATTTTTGCCCACTTTTGGCTAGATTTGGAGCATTTAATGCTCCCTTGGGCCCCCAAACCTCCTCTATTTGCTCACCCACGCCTGCCTTGAGCTAATTAATGACTCAGCATGCTTCAGCCACCTCCACACCAGAATTCGTAGCTGTTTGGGGTGATTGGGATTGAGTTGGACCCACCTAGGGGGGATTGAGGCCAATTTGGCATTGATGACTTGTACACTCAGCTTGAGCCACCTAATGCTCTCGATTTTCTCATGGATGTAATAAAAACCTGTTACTAACATTTTCACATGTTAGACAGCCAGTTAATCAAAGATTTGAGCATACATTGTGTGTAAATTTATCTCTTTTTTTCAATTTTTTCCACTGTAATTGCAAATTAATTCGATTTTGTGAGGTTCTCCATAGCTCCTCGATCTTCTGTGATCAAAATACTCACAACGGGGCTGCCTTACATTCAGCCATATATAACAGGTCGGAAGCATATTTTTGCTGAGATATAGTGATCCCATCGAAATTTTGAGCTATCTCCAAGCCCAAAAAGTGACTCAGCAAGCCCAAATCGCTCATGTCAAAAGCTAGATTTAAGGCAGATTTTAGCTTGTTTATTGAAGTAAGTGTGCTACCAGTAATAAGCAGATCATCAACATAAAGTACAATAACCAACAATTACCTTTAACTCGCTGAAGATAGACATTCGGATCAGATTTGCATCTTTGGAAATTCTGAGAAAGAAGGAAGGAGTCCATCTTTGCGTACCAAGCTCTTGGGGCCTGTTTTAACCCGTACAAAGACTTCTTCAATCTACAAACCAATGATGGATCTGATGTATAACCCTCTGGCTGCTACATATAGACCTCTTCAGCAAGGTCTCCATGTAAAAATGCACTCTTCACATCCATGTGATGCACCTCCCAGTGCTTGGATGCGGCAATAGCTAAAACAAGGCGGATGGAATCCATCTTTGCAACCGGTGTGCAAAGGTCTCTGTGTAGTCCACTCTTGGACTTGAGAAAAACCTTTTGCCACCAACCTTGCTTTATATTTTCTGATAGTGCCATCAGCAGCAACTTTAGTACGGTAGACCCATTTACACTTCACTAATTTTCTTCCAGGTGGAAGAGAAACTAGCTCCCATGTGTTGTTCTTCTTGAAGAGAACTGTACTCTTCATCCATGGCATCTTTCCATCTCGGATCTCGATGGGCTGAATAGTATGATTGGGGATCTGAACAGCCATCAAATAACAAATCTCAGGAAGAAATGGATCAGCAATAGAAAGATCCATACCTGCCCTTTGAAAGTCTCCTCTTGTTCGTCTCGGATCAGCAGGATTTCCAAGATTCGAACCAGCAGATTGTAGAGTGTTTTGGGCCCACTTTGGTAACTGAGGGGGATCTGAATGATCGGATTCCGAACCTGATATGTCATGATCATCATATGCTGCTACAATATCAGAAATATCAGAACTCATACCTTCATTATCGCTGCTCGAATCTTCTTCTGGTGAAGGCGATGAATCGGCAGTTTTCTCCTCAACTAGTTGCAATTCTTGAAGCGGTTCTTCAAACTGCACACTACGCTCTATGAATATATTTTTAGATCTGATATCCATGAGTTTATATGCTTTTGATTCTTCCCCATATCCTATCAATATGCACTCGATACTTTGTGGATCCAAAGCTCGTCTCTTCTCAGAAGGAATTCTAGCCCATGCAGTAGAGCCAAAAACTCTCAAATTTGACACATCCGGTTTGTGACCAAAGAATGCTTCGAAAGGAGTCATACCTTTCACGGATGAATGTGGAACTCGGTTCTGTATATATGCAGCAACATTGATTGCTTCAGCCCAAAGATTGCAGCCAAACCTTTTGATTCAATCATGCATGTAGCCATCTCTTTCAGTGACCGGTTTTTTCCTTTCCGCTACACCGTTCTGCTGGGGTGTGTAGGGAACTATATGTTGGATCTTGATTCCGCTTTGGGCACAAAGTTGCAGAAACTCGGACTTGATATATTCCCCACCATTATCAGATCTAAGAGCTTTGATCTTGCTCTCAGTGGTGGTCTCAACAGAAGCCTTAAAATCCTTGAATTTTCCAAGCACTTCTGACTTGTTTTTGAGAAAGAATACCCATGTAAAGCGAGAATAATCATCAATAAATGTCAAAACATACCTTGAAACCATTTAATGACATATGGGGCAGCGGACCGCTGATATCAGAATGGATCAATCCCAAAATAGTAGAGGCTCTGCTAGCCTTGCCGCGGTCGAATCTGTGCTCGGGGTGCTTCCCAATAATGCAACCGGTGCATATTCCCTTCGAGGAACGGAGTTGTGGAAGCCCATCAACCATGGATTTATTTGATAGCAGCAGCAAATACTTATAATTTAGATGTCCAAATATTTCATGCCAAAGCTACTAAACCTCATTACCATGTGTGCGAAGAGCAGTGGGCTTTGCAAGCGGAATAAAGTGCGAAAACTCATAACATTTAGCAGTGTGGTTTGCCTTTCCAACCGCTACTAGTCTTCCACTTTTGATATCAGAAATTTCAACTGTATTAGGGCTGAATGTGACTTTCTTTGGATCACCAGTATGTGTCATTTGATACACAGAAAGGAGATTCGAAGCTAAGGAAGGCACATAGAGAACATTCTGAAAGCATCCATGTTCTACATGAATCGTACCTTTGCCCTTTGAAGAAATTTTTGAGTCATCTCCCAAATGGATGGGGATGGATCTGTTTGGATCGAATGAGGAAAAAGAATCAATATTTGCAGCCATATGATTTGATGCACCCGAATCTATCAAGAGAGTTGAGGGCTTCGAAACCGTTGCCATGAGTGCTTGTCCTCTTTCATGATCATCATTCCGATCTTTCTTCCTTGCACCGTCAGGAAGGGTTATGTTGTTCTTTTCCAAAAGGAGGGCCATTTGATCTATAGTCTTCTTCATACATGAACTTTCGGGATGAAATCCACGGTTACAATAAGTACATTTAGATTTTGGTTACCTTCTTTGCCCTTTTGCTTGGATTTCGAACTGGATGGTGCATCCGTTTGCTTGCCTTTGTCTTTTTGCTTGTGAGGCACGAATTTGGGCTTCTCTTTCTTTAGCTTTCCTTTACCATTCGAGATCTTGGGTCCTTGAACAAATAGGGCTGAATCTTTGGAGCTTATGGACCCCATTTGAATCAACTTGTCATGCTCTTTCGTAATGGACTCAATGAAGGCATTCAAGGTAGGCATCTTCCAATTCGGGGTAGTTAGCCGACCGGAATTGAAAGTAGAGACAAATACCGAATAATCTTTCCCAAGCTTGCTTAGAATGGAGAGGATCAACTGTTATCCTCTTTGATAACACCACTGTTCTTCAATTGCAAGTTCAAGTTCTTGAATTTTGTGAAGAATTCATTGATGGTCTCGAAATTCTCAGGATTAAGGCCAATCAATTCATTCTCTAATTGAAAAGCCCCTAAGCTCATCCTGCTTGCCGAATAGTGTCTCAAGTTGCTCCCATATGGCTTTTGGAGTCTTCAATCCGCTGAGATGGAAGTGAAGATCCTTGGAGATGGAGAGACAAAGAAGACCGTAAGCTTCATCAAGCTTGTTGTAGTGTTTAGTTCTTTCTGCTACATTGTTTGGCTCCAATTCAAGACCAAGAGTGACTCGGTAGTAACCTTTTGAACGTAATATGATCTCCATATCATCTTTCCAATCAAAATAATTGAATGGGGTGAGGATAGGCTTTGAAGAAGAGTATTCCATTGCAAGGATTGAGTCAACTGATGAAGAGGAAGCTTGCATGCAGACTAGAGCGAATGGAATTGCTGTAGAAAGGCTTGCATGCAGAAGGTAGCGAATGCAATTGGAGGAGACAATAAACCTGCAAATCACATCAAAACAACCACAATAAGGGTCGAACAATCCACCCTTTGAGAGTTGCATCACACCTGGGATTGGATTTCAAGCAATGTTGAATAGGTCCAATGTATCAGATCCAGGGAATTATGTTGGTAACTCAAGCTTCTGGAGTGGTATTGGAGTATTTTTCAAGCTTTGCATGCACAAGAGCGAATGCCCTTGAGATATCTCATGCCAAACTTTTTGCAATTTTTAGCAATTCAGTCAAATCTTCTTGTATAAACACCTGTAGAAAAGAGATCTTGTCCCTGCAATGGCTCTGATACCATGTAAAATTAGTCACAGCAGATCTAATGAACAAGTAAATCAATCACAACAGATGAACATAGAAAATATGGTGCAAAACTGTGCAAAACATGCAGCAGTGCTCGCTATTATCCCAGAAAGGGTGAATGAATTACAATAGAATACAATCACAATGACTGACAATGAGCAATTCGAATTGACTAAGTAGGCCATTCGAATCACTGAATGGAGTAGCTTGACTCTGTCTAGGAGTCCTCATAAATCATCGGTGGTACTCATCAATCACAACAACCAGTCATCCAGGTGTCAATCTGAGTCTAACTGAGCATAATAAATGTAACTGAAGTGTGTAGCACTGATATAGGATCTGGAGGCTCAGTGGGGGCGCATGGGAGGCTAACTGAAGTCAGAACAAGTCACCTAATCGAACTGGAGGTCAAACGGAAGTGATACAGTCAGTCGGGAGTGAAACTAGCCTCAAATCAGGGAGAATCGGAGCTAACTGAATGTAACTGGAGTGAATCTGCAGTGGTAGGTGAACAAGTGCGCCCTTCTCTGGTAGTAGGTGAGAAGAGGGCGCCTTTCAGCTTAGGGAGGGCTAAAACTCTGTGGTAAGTGGCTCCCGGGTGCTAGAAGAAGGTGGATAAGGTGCTGGAGGCATCAAACTGGTGACTGGGATGCATGCCTGTGCATGCAAGATCCTGAAATAGATCATATCCTGAAATAGATGATCCTGAAATAGATCATATCCTGAAATAGATCATGCAAGATCCTGAAATAGATGATGTATCCTGAAATAGATGATGGGATATCCGAACACCCCCCCTCAAGCTAGGACTATGATGTGCCAACTAAAATAATGTGGGGCCCTGGTAACTAATACCAAAGGTCACCCCAATACAATAATCCAAAAAATGTTGAAAATAAACTAAGTGAGGAAAGAGGGAAAACCCAGTGGGAAGAAAGCCCCCCCTCAAGCTAAAGCATAATAATGAATCAATCTGTCTCCACCATGATGGAACTCACCCCCAACAGTGAACGGAGGTAAGAGAACTTCTTCTCAGTGAAGCTCTTGGTGAAGATGTCTGCAATTTGCTCATCAGTAGGGCAATATTGCAGAATGATGGTGCGGTCATGCACCAACTGTCGAATGTAATGCATATGAATCTCAATGTGTTTGGTCCTCTGCCGCTGAACTGGATCTGTGGAGATCTTGATAGCACTTTGATTGTCACAAAATAGGACAGTCGAAGTAGTGCCACCAAAACCAAACTCGGAAAGAATACCCTGCAACCAAACTGCCTGAATGCAGGCATTGACTGCCCCTCGATACTCTGCCTCTGCTGAAGAAAGTGCAATGGCTGCTTGCTTTTTGCTGGACCAGCAAATAGCACCATGACCAATCATGAAAACATAACCGGAAGTGGACTTCCGATCAATGCTATCACCTGCCCAATCTGAATCAGTAAAACCAATGAAATCTAGCTCAGAATCTGCAGCATAATGTATGCCAAACTGTCTCGTACCTTGCACATACTGCAAGATCCGCTTGGCTGCTCGCCAATGAAGCTCATGTGGCTGCTGCATATATCTTGACACGGCACTCACGGCATATGAGATATCAGGCCGTGAATGTGTCAAATAAAGTAGTGAACCAATCAACTGTCGATACATACTGCAATCTGCAAGCGGTGTGGAATCTCCCTCCTCAAGACTGATTCCTGAGAGGAATGGGAACGGGTGTTAGAACAGTAACCACACTTAGTACCATGATCCATAAATTTTAATTATCCATGTGCTTAATTAAACCATGTTTTGGATTAAGTGACTATAGTTGGTCAAAAACCCACTTTGAGAGTGTTCACACCCACTTCTGAGCAAACCAGTTCACCCAGCCTCCAGTTTTGTCCACAAGTGTGCCCTCATTTATTGCTGGTGCGCCCTCTCTCCTTGTTTTGGGGAATTTAGTTGACCAAGGGCGCTAGGGTGGATTTTTGCCCACTTTTGGCTAGATTTGGAGCATTTAATGCTCCCTTGGGCCCCCAAACCTCCTCTATTTGCTCACCCCACGCCTGCCTTGAGCTAATTAATGACTCAGCATGCTTCAGCCACCTCCACACCAGAATTCGTAGCTGTTTGGGGTGATTGGGATTGAGTTGGACCCACCTAGGGGGGATTGAGGCCAATTTGGCATTGATGACTTGTACACTCAGCTTGAGCCACCTAATGCTCTCGATTTTCTCATGGATGTAATAAAAACCTGTTACTAACATTTTCACATGTTAGACAGCCAGTTAATCAAAGATTTGAGCATACATTGTGTGTAAATTTATCTCTTTTTTTTTCAATTTTTTTCCACTGTAATTGCAAATTAATTCGATTTTGTGAGGTTCTCCATAGCTCCTCGATCTTCTGTGATCAAAATAATCACATGGTATCAGAGCCATCGTGGATTTAGTGAGTTGCAGGCCAACATTGAGCGTTGAACCTGCATTCTAGAGAGGATTTCCAGACAAAAATTGAGTGTTTTTTGCAGGTGTTTCAGTAGTTTTCTCACCATCAACGCAACAGTCATGGAAGCAAACCAAATGTTGCTCACACCCTTCAATTTTTTCGATTGGAAGGCTGAGATGGTCATCAAGCTGAGATCTAAGGGTCTCTATAGAGTGACCATGGGCACAGAAGTGGAGCCAAATTCTGCTATGGAGAAAGCAAAGTACTACAATCGACTTGATGAAGCTTATGGATTGCTATGCCTGAGCATTTCAAGGGAACTCTTGTTTCATACAGACAGTTTGACAACTCCCAATGAAGTATGGGTGAAGCTAGAATCACTCTTTGGGAAAACTGATGAACTGAGAGGCCACCAGCTTGAAAACGAGCTCATTAGCTTGAGCCCAGCGCATTTTGAAACCATCCAGGAGTTCTTCACGAAATTCAAGTCACTGGTGCTTCAACTGCAACAATGTGGAATTGTTAAGAAGGAGGAACAACTGATTCTGTCCATCCTTTCGAAGCTAGGCCCAGAGTTTTCAGTATTTGTTAGCACATTTCACTCAGCCAAAATGACCCTTCGAAATTGGCAAATGCCATCACTAGCTACCTTCATGGAGTGTCTCACTCAGGAGCAGGATAAACTAGTTCAGATGGGCACCATAAAATCAAAGGACCAAGCATTGGCAATGGGTGTTTCAAATGCAAGCAAAGGAAAGCAGAAAGCCAAGAATTCGAAGCAGCAAGAGAAGAGGAAGTTTGACAAGACCAAGTCTGCAGATGGGGGTTCGAATCTGTCAAAGGAGAAGGACAAGAAGGGAAAGGAAAAGACCAAATGCACCTATTGTCATAGGGGATGGCATCCAGAGAGCTCATGTATGAAGAAAACCATTGACTCAATGGTGCAGCTGCTGGAGAAGAACAACATCCCAGTCCCTGAGGGCGCAAGGAAGAAAGAGAGCACCTCAAACCCTGACAATAAGGAGAAGTGTCATGCTTTGGTAGAAGGTACTTCGAATCCCTCATCCTTTATCATTGATTCAGGAGCTTCCAGACATATGGTTTCATCCAGAGAGCTCTTCTCCTCTTTGCATTCGAATGGTGGCCCAACAGTTCTAATGGGAGATGATTCAGAACTCCAAACCAAGGGGATTGGAAGGATTGACATGGAGCATGGCTATTTCAGTGATGTGCTCTATGTACCTTCATTGGCTGCAAATTTGCTATCAGTCTATCAAATGACCCATACAGGAGAAGCCAAGAGAGTGACATTCACTCCAGATTTGGTAGAAATCTTAGAAATCTCCTCAAATCAAGTTGTGGCAGTAGGGTATGCAGATCATGATGAGAGAATGTACAAATTCTCAAATTTCATCCCAAATTCTAGTGACCATGCTCTTGTCTCTCATGCCAACGAGACCTCCAAGTTATGGCATGAAATATTTGGCCACATGAACTACAAATATCTCCAGCAATTGCACAGGGACGAGATGGTGGAAGGGCTTCCAGAAATCAGATCATCGAATGGTGCATGCATTGGGTGTGTAGTTGGAAAGCATCCTGAGCGCAGCTATGAGAAGGGAATGGCAAGGAGAGCCACTCAACCACTTGGATTGGTACATTCAGACCTCATTGGTCCTCTTCCCACTCCATCATATGGTGGATCAAGGTATGTACTTACATTCATAGATGACTACTCTCGATTCTGCTGGGTTTACTTCCTTAAATTGAAGTCAGAAGTGTTTGAGAAACTGAAGATTTGGAAAGCCCTAGTGGAGAACCATAGTGGTCATAAGATAAAGATACTTAGGACTGATAATGGAAAGGAATATGTGAATAATAACATTCAGCACCTTTGTGAGGAATGTGGCATCCAAATGCAACATTCAATCCCCTACACACCTCAGCAAAATGGTGTGGCAGAGAGGAAGAATAGATCTCTCAAGGAGATGGCTACTTGCATGATTGAAGCTAGGGATCTAAGCCCTAAGCTATGGGCTGAAGCCATCAATTGTGCTGCTCATATTCAGAACAGAGCCTTTCACAAATCAGTCAAAGGAAAAGCCCCCTATGAGGCATGGTTTGGCCAAAAACCAAATGTGTCAAATTTCAGGATTTTTGGGTCTAGAGCATGGGCTCGAATTCCATCAGAAAAGAGGAAGGATTTGGAGCCACAGAGCAGGGAATGTATCATGGTTGGTTATGGTGAGGACACAAAGGGCTATAAGCTCTTTGACACATCCACACTTAAAACTTTCATTGAGAGAAGTGTGCAATTCGAAGAAGAACCAATTCCAGATTTTGAGCTTGCACCGGGGGAAAGCTCCTCTCCTCCACACCTCAATGAGATTAGTGATGATTCTTCCTCTGATTTTTCTGATATTGCTGAAGATGACATAGCTGAAGATGACATTGCTGTACATGAGTCACCATCAAGGCCCAAGTGGGCTGAAAAAATCATAGAAGCTGCAGGTGAATTGGCAGGCAATCCCCAAGAGCCTAGGAAGACTAGATCTCAAACAATCAATGCTTCCTTTGCAAATGAGAGTGAGCTTGCTGATCACTGTTATATGATGATTGGATCTGATCCAACATCATATCAGGAAGCTCATCATGATCCAAGGTGGAGGGCAGCAATGCAAGAAGAATTCCAATCTCTCCAAGAGAACAAAACATGGGATTTGGTGCCTCTTCCTCCCAAGAGGAAACTAGTGCAATGTAAGTGGATTTTTCGAACCAAACCTGTTGCTGATGGTTCTGATCTGAAATATAAGGCTAGGTTAGTGGCTAAGGGCTACTCACAAATCCATGGTGTGGATTATACAGAGACCTTTGCACCGGTTGCAAAGATGGACTCAATTAGACTAGCTCTAGCCATGGCAGCTAGTAAAGGTTGGGAAGTTCACCACATGGATGTCAAAAGTGCATTCTTGCATGGTGAGCTACAGGAAGAGATATATATGCAGCAGCCTGAAGGATTCCAAGAGGATCCCACACTTGTATGCAGGTTGAAGAAGTCACTCTATGGACTCAAGCAAGCCCCCAGGGCTTGGTATGCCAAAATGGATGCTTTTTTGCTCTCAATTGGTTTCTGTCGATGCAAGTCTGATCCAAATGTTTATTTGCAGCATTGTGACGGTAATTTGCAGGTCATTGTACTGTATGTTGATGATCTCTTAATTACAGGGAGCTGCACCAAACAAATTGGCTCAATTAAAGCTTCTTTGCACAGTGAATTTGCCATGAGCGACCTAGGATTGCTAAGGCAATTTTTGGGTTTGGAAATTGAGCAATCTGAGAGAGGTATTTTGCTGAGTCAATCTAAGTATGCTTCAGACCTGTTATTCAAGTTCAAAATGGCTGAATGTAAGGCAGCCAAGTGCCCATTCCTTTCAGGCATAAAACTAGGTGAATTTGAAGACTCTCCGGTGGTGGATTGCACACTCTATAGGCAGCTAGTTGGAAGTTTGCTGTACCTTACACATACAAGACCTGATTTGTCTTATGCTGTAAGTGCTGTAGCAAGGTATATGCAGCAGCCACATGAGATCCATTGGAAGGAAGCCAAAAGAATCCTTCATTATGTCCAAGGAACTAAGAGCTTCGGGGTACACTATGCAGCTGGTTCTTCACTTCAACTAGCTGGATTTTCTGATTCCGATTGGGCGGGAGATCCCATCGATAGAAAGTCCACTTCAGGTTTTGTGTTTATGTTTGCTGAAGGTCCTATTTGCTGGTCAAGTAAGAAACAGCATACAATTTCTCTTTCATCAGCAGAGGCCGAGTACAGGGCAGCAGTGAACGCAGCCACACAGTGTGTTTGGTTGCAAGGCATTCTTCGGGAGTTTGGTGTTGCTATTGATTCTCCAACCAATATTTGGGTGGATAATCAAAGTGCCATCAAGATATCTACTGATCCAGTACAGAGGCAAAGAACAAAGCACATTGAGATCCACATGCATTACATTCGGGGCTTGGTGCATGACAGGGTGATTTCACTGCAGTATTGCCCATCCACCGAGCAAACTGCTGATATTTTCACCAAGTGCTTTACAGAGAAGACCTTCACTTACTTGAGATCTTTGCTTGGAGTGAGTGATGGATGGTGATTGCTGCAATTTAATTGCAGGTTCAGCCCCATGTCCATTTTTGAGGGAATTTTTTATCCCATGAGGTTTTACTTCTTTTCCTCGGTTCATATGGACAAATAAAATTTCTGTTTGTATTGAGGTGACTTGAGCCTTTGTTGCCAAGGCCTCCCACTTATCTTTCATGATATGTACAAAGTTATGGTTAAGGGGGGGTGTTAGAACAGTAACCACACTTAGTACCATAATCCATAAATTTTAATTATCCATGTGCTTAATTAAACCATGTTTTGGATTAAGTGACTATAGTTGGTCAAAAACCCACTTTGAGAGTGTTCACACCCACTTCTGAGCAAACCAGTTCACCCAGCCTCCAGTTTTGTCCACAAGTGCGCCCTCATTTATTGCTGGTGCGCCCTCTCTCCTTGTTTTGGGGAATTTAGTTGACCAAGGGCGCTAGGGTGGATTTTTGCCCACTTTTGGCTAGATTTGGAGCATTTAATGCTCCCTTGGGCCCCCAAACCTCCTCTATTTGCTCACCCACGCCTGCCTTGAGCTAATTAATGACTCAGCATGCTTCAGCCACCTCCACACCAGAATTCGTAGCTGTTTGGGGTGATTGGGATTGAGTTGGACCCACCTAGGGGGGATTGAGGCCAATTTGGCATTGATGACTTGTACACTCAGCTTGAGCCACCTAATGCTCTCGATTTTCTCATGGATGTAATAAAAACCTGTTACTAACATTTTCACATGTTAGACAGCCAGTTAATCAAAGATTTGAGCATACATTGTGTGTAAATTTATCTCTTTTTTTCAATTTTTTCCACTGTAATTGCAAATTAATTCGATTTTGTGAGGTTCTCCATAGCTCCTCGATCTTCTGTGATCAAAATACTCACAACGGGGCTGCCTTACATTCAGCCATATTAAACTTCAATAACAGGTCGGAAGCATATTTTTGCTGAGATATAGTGATCCCATCGAAATTTTGAGCTATCTCCAAGCCCAAAAAGTGACTCAGCAAGCCCAAATCGCTCATGTCAAAAGCTAGATTTAAGGCAGATTTTAGCTTGTTTATTGAAGTAAGTGTGCTACCAGTAATAAGCAGATCATCAACATAAAGTACAATAACCAACAAATTACCTTTAACTCGCTGAAGATAGACATTCGGATCAGATTTGCATCTTTGGAAATTCTGAGAAAGAAGGAAGGAGTCCATCTTTGCGTACCAAGCTCTTGGGGCCTGTTTTAACCCGTACAAAGACTTCTTCAATCTACAAACCAATGATGGATCTGATGTATAACCCTCTGGCTGCTACATATAGACCTCTTCAGCAAGGTCTCCATGTAAAAATGCACTCTTCACATCCATGTGATGCACCTCCCAGTGCTTGGATGCGGCAATAGCTAAAACAAGGCGGATGGAATCCATCTTTGCAACCGGTGCAAAGGTCTCTGTGTAGTCCACTCCTTGGACTTGAGAAAAACCTTTTGCCACCAACCTTGCTTTATATTTTCTGATAGTGCCATCAGCAGCAACTTTAGTACGGTAGACCCATTTACACTTCACTAATTTTCTTCCAGGTGGAAGAGAAACTAGCTCCCATGTGTTGTTCTTTTGAAGAGAACTGTACTCTTCATCCATGGCATCTTTCCATCTCGGATCTCGATGGGCTGAATAGTATGATTGGGGATCTGAACCAGCCATCAAATAACAAATCTCAGGAAGAAATGGATCAGCAATAGAAAGATCCATACCTGCCCTTTGAAAGTCTCCTCTTGTTCGTCTCGGATCAGCAGGATTTCCAAGATTCGAACCAGCAGATTGTAGAGTGTTTTGGGCCCACTTTGGTAACTGAGGGGGATCTGAATGATCGGATTCCGAACCTGATATGTCATGATCATCATATGCTGCTACAATATCAGAAATATCAGAACTCATACCTTCATTATCGCTGCTCGAATCTTCTTCTGGTGAAGGCGATGAATCGGCAGTTTTCTCCTCAACTAGTTGCAATTCTTGAAGCGGTTCTTCAAACTGCACACTACGCTCTATGAATATATTTTTAGATCTGATATCCATGAGTTTATATGCTTTTGATTCTTCCCCATATCCTATCAATATGCACTCGATACTTTGTGGATCCAAAGCTCGTCTCTTCTCAGAAGGAATTCTAGCCCATGCAGTAGAGCCAAAAACTCTCAAATTTGACACATCCGGTTTGTGACCAAAGAATGCTTCGAAAGGAGTCATACCTTTCACGGATGAATGTGGAACTCGGTTCTGTATATATGCAGCAACATTGATTGCTTCAGCCCAAAGATTTGCAGCCAAACCTTTTGATTCAATCATGCATGTAGCCATCTCTTTCAGTGACCGGTTTTTCCTTTCCGCTACACCGTTCTGCTGGGGTGTGTAGGGAACTATATGTTGGATCTTGATTCCGCTTTGGGCACAAAGTTGCAGAAACTCGGACTTGATATATTCCCCACCATTATCAGATCTAAGAGCTTTGATCTTGCTCTCAGTGGTGGTCTCAACAGAAGCCTTAAAATCCTTGAATTTTCCAAGCACTTCTGACTTGTTTTTGAGAAAGAATACCCATGTAAAGCGAGAATAATCATCAATAAATGTCAAAACATACCTTGAACCATTTAATGACATATGGGGCAGCGGACCGCTGATATCAGAATGGATCAATCCCAAAATAGTAGAGGCTCTGCTAGCCTTGCCGCGGTCGAATCTGTGCTCGGGGTGCTTCCCAATAATGCAACCGGTGCATATTCCCTTCGAGGAACGGAGTTGTGGAAGCCCATCAACCATGGATTTATTTGATAGCAGCAGCAAATACTTATAATTTAGATGTCCAAATATTTCATGCCAAAGCCTACTAACCTCATTACCATGTGTGCGAAGAGCAGTGGGCTTTGCAAGCGGAATAAAGTGCGAAAACTCATAACATTTAGCAGTGTGGTTTGCCTTTCCAACCGCTACTAGTCTTCCACTTTTGATATCAGAAATTTCAACTGTATTAGGGCTGAATGTGACTTTCTTTGGATCACCAGTATGTGTCATTTGATACACAGAAAGGAGATTCGAAGCTAAGGAAGGCACATAGAGAACATTCTGAAAGCATCCATGTTCTACATGAATCGTACCTTTGCCCTTTGAAGAAATTTTTGAGTCATCTCCCAAATGGATGGGGATGGATCTGTTTGGATCGAATGAGGAAAAAGAATCAATATTTGCAGCCATATGATTTGATGCACCCGAATCTATCAAGAGAGTTGAGGGCTTCGAAACCGTTGCCATGAGTGCTTGTCCTCTTTCATGATCATCATTCCGATCTTTCTTCCTTGCACCGTCAGGAAGGGTTATGTTGTTCTTTTCCAAAAGGAGGGCCATTTGATCTATAGTCTTCTTCATACATGAACTTTCGGGATGAAATCCACGGTTACAATAAGTACATTTAGATTTTTGGTTACCTTCTTTGCCCTTTTGCTTGGATTTCGAACTGGATGGTGCATCCGTTTGCTTGCCTTTGTCTTTTTGCTTGTGAGGCACGAATTTGGGCTTCTCTTTCTTTAGCTTTCCTTTACCATTCGAGATCTTGGGTCCTTGAACAAATAGGGCTGAATCTTTGGAGCTTATGGACCCCATTTGAATCAACTTGTCATGCTCTTTCGTAATGGACTCAATGAAGGCATTCAAGGTAGGCATCTTCCAATTCGGGGTAGTTAGCCGACCGGAATTGAAAGTAGAGACAAATACCGAATAATCTTTCCCAAGCTTGCTTAGAATGGAGAGGATCAACTGTTTATCCTCTTTGATAACACCACTGTTCTTCAATTGCAAGTTCAAGTTCTTGAATTTTGTGAAGAATTCATTGATGGTCTCGAAATTCTCAGGATTAAGGCCAATCAATTCATTCTCTAATTGAAAAGCCCTAAGCTCATCCTGCTTGCCGAATAGTGTCTCAAGTTGCTCCCATATGGCTTTTGGAGTCTTCAATCCGCTGAGATGGAAGTGAAGATCCTTGGAGATGGAGAGACAAAGAAGACCGTAAGCTTCATCAAGCTTGTTGTAGTGTTTAGTTCTTTCTGCTACATTGTTTGGCTCCAATTCAAGACCAAGAGTGACTCGGTAGTAACCTTTTGAACGTAATATGATCTCCATATCATCTTTCCAATCAAAATAATTGAATGGGGTGAGGATAGGCTTTGAAGAAGAGTATTCCATTGCAAGGATTGAGTCAACTGATGAAGAGGAAGCTTGCATGCAGACTAGAGCGAATGGAATTGCTGTAGAAAGGCTTGCATGCAGAAGGTAGCGAATGCAATTGGAGGAGACAATAAACCTGCAAATCACATCAAAACAACCACAATAAGGTCGAACAATCCACCCTTTGAGAGTTGCATCACACCTGGGATTGGATTTCAAGCAATGTTGAATAGGTCCAATGTATCAGATCCAGGAATTATGTGGTAACTCAAGCTTCTGGAGTGGTATTGGAGTATTTTTCAAGCTTTGCATGCACAAGAGCGAATGCCCTTGAGATATCTCATGCCAAACTTTTTGCAATTTTTAGCAATTCAGTCAAATCTTCTTGTATAAACACCTGTAGAAAAGAGATCTTGTCCCTGCAATGGCTCTGATACCATGTAAAATTAGTCACAGCAGATCTAATGAACAAGTAAATCAATCACAACAGATGAACATAGAAAATATGGTGCAAAACTGTGCAAAACATGCAGCAGTGCTCTCTATTATCCCAGAAAGGGTGAATGAATTACAATAGAATACAATCACAATGACTGACAATGAGCAATTCGAATTGACTAAGTAGGCCATTCGAATCACTGAATGGAGTAGCTTGACTCTGTCTAGGAGTCCTCATAAATCATCGGTGGTACTCATCAATCACAACAACCAGTCATCCAGGTGTCAATCTGAGTCTAACTGAGCATAATAAATGTAACTGAAGTGTGTAGCACTGATATAGGATCTGGAGGCTCAGTGGGGGTGCATGGGAGGCTAACTGAAGTCAGAACAAGTCACCTAATCGAACTGGAGGTCAAACGGAAGTGATACAGTCAGTCGGGAGTGAAACTAGCCTCAAATCAGGGAGAATCGGAGCTAACTGAATGTAACTGGAGTGAATCTGCAGTGGTAGGTGAACAAGTGCGCCCTTCTCTGGCAGTAGGTGAGAAGAGGGCGCCTTTCAGCTTAGGAGGGCTAAAACTCTGTGGTAAGTGGCTCCCGGGTGCTAGAAGAAGGTGGATAAGGTGCTGGAGGCATCAAACTGGTGACTGGGATGCATGCCTGTGCATGCAAGATCCTGAAATAGATCATATCCTGAAATAGATGATCCTGAAATAGATCATATCCTGAAATAGATCATGCAAGATCCTGAAATAGATGATGTATCCCGAAATAGATGATGGATATCCGAACATAGCATAACTGAAATTTTTGTGTTGTGTTTGAATACTTACTAGATTTGAATGACCGACTAACTGAATTACTATTTCACAATCATGTTCATTGCTAAATTCGTGTCAATGAAAGTTGTACCAAAACAGACATACCTCTTCTACAAAATCCTCGTCATTAGGTCGGATCTCCGACGAACCAGTTACTTCAATCAGTAATGTCGTTGGTAGGGGGTGCCTCGATATGATCTAAATAGAATAAATTAAAAGAATGTCTTCTGAATTTGGGTGTGAAGGTAATCCAATTACCATGATGTGGTCATTGAACTAATTGTCCATCTGTGATTCGTCCACATTGATCTAGTTGAATACATATGTTGTTGTCGCCCGGTCTAAGTCCTAAATGTCACTCGACAATTTGTTTGATAGTCGGTCCAGTCATCATTATCATCGACATGGAATCTACGAGGGTTGAGGCATCAAGAATTGAAATATGAAAGGACTGTGCGGTCAACACCATTGCGTGCAACCAATCTACTGGTGTCAGCACCTCACCCTCTCTATCATTTGGTCGAATTTCCCTCAACTCAGGTTGGTATTTTGGTTGCACAATCATCTCATCCAATTTTTTCATAATTCTTCTGTTATGCAATGGGATTTCAATGTCCCTTAACTTCTCCCATCTCTTGAACCATTTTTCTCTTTCTATTTTATGGATATCTATTATTTGCTTATGACTAGATCGACATTTATTTCGTTGAGGTAGACTTGGATTCTTGCTAGGATTCATTCTCCAATTTCCTTGTATACTAGCATCATCGTTCTATTCAACACACATGGTTGACAACCCCCCCAATTCCAACCTAACTATTATTAATTGGTAGGAGCGGGCTTGGGAATGGATTTCATTTACGAAGAAAGTATTCCCACTCTCGTTCATCGATAAATCTCTCCTAGTATTTTTTCTTTTGCTCCCAATTTGATGAAGCATGAAGGGCCAACGGAGGTCATGGCTCGACGATGTGACCGGTTTTTTTTTCAATTAAGAATTTATATAAAAAAAAGTCGGTATTGTACATAAAAATACATCATGAAATTCCTTATAGAATCTGCTTTGGACTTCATCAATTGAAGTTCTTTTTTCCACAACTTGTTCTTCATAGAAGTCTTGACATATCTTCTCGATCCACTCATATACATTCGTTCTTCCTTCATTGTTGAGTTTGCGCATTAATAATATTTCATTATGGGAATATATATTGCTCATGAAAGACATCGAGGAATTTCTTTATTTCATGGGGGACAACTTCTATAAACCATTCATGAGAATCAGTGAAGACTTTTTCTCTGGCCTGTGCAAGTATTAAATTGTTCCTTTTGGAATAGTTTTGTATATATTTTGAAATCTTTTGGTTCCACCACTCTCTAATTTCTCCCTCCATCACCATATATATATATATATGATCATTTCATGTCCCAGATTAGTACTACTAGAAACATAACGAATATTGTAATCTATGGGATTACAGAGAGTTACTAGTAGTGAAGCATTCATTCAAGATCATAAATACATAACAAGAGAAAGGGGATTAGATTAGTTGGTGTGAAATTCTATGTCATAGCATATCTAAGAGCTGATGGATACCTCACAAAGAAAGATTGAGCAGAAAATTAGAATAAGAGTGAAAACTGCAGTAAAAAGAGTAGAAGAATAATAATGCAGCATAACTCAGATAGGAGAAAAATAATGTCACACTACTAAATTATCAGTATAATGAACAATTAGAATACAATGGACAAAATTTGAATCATGCAGGAGAATTCGAACCTCAGTTGGTCTAGCATGGGGATTATCACCACTAGAGTGCTCCGGAAGACTCAAAGTCAACTGAACTGAACCCAATCAACTAACTGAAGTCACAATCAGTTAACTGACTAAGGAGGGAGCAATAGTGATTTTGTCATGCATGCCATTCAGAAAAGGGCGCATGAGGACACAATCAGTGGCATCCAGAGCTCTAACCCCCCACAAGAGTCAGATAACTTAGGTGGACTGCACTGGAACACTCAGTAGGTTCTTATAAAATAGGGAACTAACTGAAGTGGTCCTAAAATGATGCATGCAGGGCTCATAAGGTGGTATATGGATCCTTGATGACATCTGCACACCACTAGGGAGCAAATGACATCATCAACAACTAGGATAAATAAATAATGTTAGGTAGGACAAGGATGGAGTATTGAAATATCCTAACACCCCCCCTTAATCCATACTTTTTCATCCTGGGCCTTGGTTACTAAGACCAAAGGTCACCCATACAATCAAATAAATGATAAAAAATAAAGAACATTCCATGAACCAAGGAAATGGGGAAAACCTCATGGGAAACCCCCCCCTCAAATTGGACTGAAACACACCAAGAGATTAAATGCTCCAAATTCAAGTAGGTGTGATGCTTGATCATATGTTTGGAGGTATCTTACTCTTGGGAAGAAGTGGATAATGCTCCAAAAACATGTGCTTGTATTCTACTTTAGTGGATGCAATCAAATATGGAGGATTTCTGAACTTGCTATTCAGATCAAACATGGTGAGAACAAATCCAAATATATGAAGATTATCCAGGAACCTGTGATTCAAACCAGCTGAGTTAGGATCAATTCCATGAATGTGTAGATAGTTCTTTGATATCTCCTATGAAACAACATAGGTGAGATCATACCCAAATGAACTATGACATGATAGTGGTGGCTTGGAATTCAAATCAGCTCCAAGAATTGATAGATGGTTTCTTGTGATCTCCTTTGAACCAGCAGGGGTGAGATCAAAACCAGAATGTGCCTGAGACTTGAACCAAGCGAATGGTAATGTCCTCCATCTTCCATGAAACTCTGAGAACATGTGCAAACAATCGAATAGAATTACATAGAAGGCATGTGATCAAGAAGGGCGAGTGCATCACCTCGAAACTCTGATTTAACCTTCAAAACATTCAATAGATCATCATTTTTCACACCACCAAACTCATGTGAAAGAGAGGATTTAAGAACCTCTTCAGATTCTAGAGTATGAACTAGCTTATCTTGCTCGGAATTCGAAATAGAAGACATTGAGAACACGAGTGTTGAATCTGCAGCTTTTTCTTCATCTTGAACAGCTTCATCATGAGATATGATTAAGGTCGAGACATAATTAGAGAGAACACTTAAGGAGGTATCATTGGGCTTGTTCTCCAAATAATTTGCACCAATCCCTTCATTCTGCTTTCCAATTTTTTTGTCCAATTGGGCCCATAGCTCACTTGGATATTCAGCATTTTCCATGAGGTAGCTCATACTAGGAGACATAGAAATATGCATTGCTCCAAAGGCTCTGTCACATTCATTTAGCCAATAATTCTCTTATACATAGGAATAAAAATCTCTCATATCACCAATACACTTATCAAAAAGACCTGGTCTCTTCAGATATTCTATCATCTTTGGTTTCCACTCATCATAGTTGAATGGAGAGAGAGGAGGAATTCCTTTCAGATACATGGAAGCTATTGTAGAATTCCTACAAAAACCATGGAAAATATATGCTATTGTTATTGCTGCAACTGTAGAAAACTGTTGCAATTGCAGAAAACTATTGCAACTGCAAAAAAATGTTGCAACTACAGAAACTGCTGCAATTGTAGAAAACTATTGCAACTGTAGAAAACTGTTGCAACTACAGAAAACTGTTGCAACTGTTGTTGCACTCAAAAACTTCAAATAACTTGCAAAAAACTCTCAATAATGGAGGTAGAATACTACTGAGCACTATTTTAGGATAGTAGGTACTTTTATCCAGATCCTTCACACCTGGCTAGACCTCATTGGATTTCTCCAATGAATTCAATGCAATGGCACTAGGATTTGTTGTGGAAATCCAGAGGATTCTGGTGCACTACTGAAAGAAATTGATCAACCTATTCTCTCAACGGGATCTGATACCATGTGCAATTCTATGTCGCAACAGATCTAAGAGATGATGGATACCTCACAAAGAAAGAATGAGCAGAAAATTAGAATAAGAGTGAAAATTGTAGTAAAAAGAGCAGAAGAATAATAATGCAACAGAACTTAGATAGGAGAAGAATAATGTCACACTACTAAATTATCAGTATAATGAAAAATTATAATACAGTGGAGAGAATTCGAATCATGGAGGATAATTCGAACATCAGTTGGTCTAGGATAGGGATTATCACCACTAGAGTGCTCCGGAAGACTCAAAGTCAACTGAAATGAACAAAAAATCAGCTAACTGAAGTCACAACCAGTTAACTAACTAAGGAGGGTGCAATAATGAGTTTGTCATGCATGCCAGTCAGAAAAGGGCGCATGAGGCCACAATCAGTGGCATATGGAGCTCTAACCCCCCATAAGAGTCAGATATCTCAGGTGGATTGCACTGGAACACTCAGTAGGTTCCTATAAAATTGGGAACTGACTAAAGTGGTCCTAAAATGATGCATGTAGGGATCATACGGTGGTATATGGATCCCGGATGACATCTACACACCACTAGGGAGAAAATGGCATCATCAACAACAAGGAAAAATAAATAATGCTAGGTAGGACAAGGATGGAGTATTGAAATATCCTAACAGCTGGGTCCAAAATAACAAGTATTTTTATTATAAGAATAAGCAAAACATGTACAAAATTTGTGTGTGCTCTTCATCTTGGATTACCAGCCTTATATATACAAGTTAAAATCAGTTATTTAGTTATAATTCTCTAGATCCATGGTCGGTCGGCCTAACCAACCAGACCATTTGATCCAATTAGTCGGTTGAGAGGACCTAGTCGGTTGACCGACTAGGCTCCTCCAATAGGATTCATTTCTTCCACCCAGAGATACACCACTAGGTATGCTGCTAGATATAATGTACATAACCCCAACCCCATAGCATTTTTTAAAATTTTGTAACTTATTCCCCCCCATGGATATGATTTATTGTAGAAGGACCACATTAGGGTTATGAACATCCAAAACCATTTTTAGAGCCAATTTTTTGGAAGGGAATGATACCATTGTGGGGCATGGTTTTCTCTAGGAACCCCTTCCAGAGAAAGTTGTTTTCCATACGTGGTTTATTTTCTAGATTTCTGCTAAGGAAATGATATATAATTTTTTCTACCTCTTTCATTTCCTTGTATCCCTCTACCTTTAGCTTGACCTAAACCACCTTCAATACCTCCATCAAAAACATTAATCCCTTGTTTTCTAGGATGAATATTATAATTGATATTCTCCTCCTTCCCATCCTCAATTAGACCCCCATAATTCTGTTTACCATCACTCATGTTTATAGAGTTTTTAGATCATAATGAATTTTCATCTTTCTTACGTAGAAATTTAAGGCTATTGATTAAAAGGTCTTTGAGGGAAATTCCTAATCCAAAATAAACCCTTTAATAAAATAGTATTGTCCCAATCACTAGCCTCACCTACATAACTATTTTCCCATGATCCAAAAACAATATTTCAATATGGAGGAGAAATGAAATCTAGAGGGACTAGAGTCTCTATAGGCTTGCTCAATTCAGATGATGGTGATCAAAAGAAGCCAACTCATTTTGATATTGCTTATGTATAGATTGGGTGTATTTTATGTGACAAGTGTAGAATCATCTACATGAAGTGTAGTGGCCTTCCCTTCCACATGGACACAGGCTACACTTTGAATCCATTTTTTCATGTTGGAGAGATTTTGGATTGACGCCCCTACCTTATGTTGATGTATTTGTAACTTTGGAAGATATTCTCTTGTATATTTTATTTGTACTTTATTGTATCCCAAATGGAGATGTATTATTCCTCCGATTGGAAGTGTCGTCAGTTGTACTTGCAAGTGTCGCAAGTTATATTGTAAGTGTCGTAACTTATACTTGATGGGTTATTAGACCAGCTTGATGGGGTCAGCCCTATATGAGTCATGTGAGTCAAAGGGTCATTAGACCACCCTAGAGGGGTCGGCCTAGTCAAAATTATGTTAAGTGGTTAAGTTGGGGCCGACCTAGTTGAGTAAAGGTCAAGTCAAGTTAGTGTATAAATAGAGAGTGTGTCTCTCTCATTTTACACATTGTCTCATCCACTCACTTCGCATTAGTGAGTGAGAGGAGGAGTGCGCACAAGTGGAGGAGGAGCATGCTGCTGAATATATCTATCTCTTAGGTTTGATCATGGTGATCCTTGTATTGATGCTTATTCTATCTCTGAGGAAGCTGCGGTGTTTTTGACCTTCTTGGTTTTCCACGGTGAAATGTTTTGTGTCTCTTGTCTCTTATGCTGGATATGTTATACATGTTATTCTTTCAGTTAAGATCCTAAATATATTGAATTAAATGATGAAACATCTAACATGGTATCATAGCTATCCTGAAGGAAGGCATGGTATGGCATTTATGAGACTTGTTACACTTGCGACAAATTGGAAGCTAGGGCTTGATATAGCAAAAACCAGTCATTGTGGAACCTTTGCTATAAATCCATTTTGGCGAAGGTTCAAGATCAGAAACTTCTATAGGTCGTAGATACATCCCTATGTACCTTATATTCGAAGCACAACATCTGATTCATTGTACTTTGTGATTTATGATCCGTACAAGTTAGGGTTTCTGCCTCTTCCAAATCTCAGTCATAAACCGATGACCTACGAAAAAAGGTCACAACTTGGGCTAGGAAGCTCCAAATGAAATTTCGTAAAAATTGACAGGTAGGGCATGGACTTTTCTTTCATAGGTCCATGTTTTAGAGGCCGAAGTTGAACCGGTGACACGTGGTATGCCATACAAGTTCGCTCTCCTGTTTTATCCCATAAACAGGTCACATTGTGACACTTGGCATAACTCTCTCTCAGAGAATCCAATTGAGGTCAGACCTGTGGGATTGGAAAGATGATAGGACAGGATACCACAAGCCTAATTGCATATTTCTATCAAAACAAAACTGGATTCTGAGCACCTTCATTCTTGGCTTATCACTGCTGCGGGAATTTAGGGCTTCAGAGAAAGTTGGAATTTTCGGAATCGAAGTCCACGGTTGAATGCTTCTCATCAAAATCGAAATTTAGAGACCAAGATCAAATTTTTTGGTTGAGAAGAAGGTCATGCTTGATCAAACTCTAGTTTGGGATTTTGATCGGAAAGGTGGAAAATTAGGGCTTCTGCAAAAGTTGGAATTTTTGAAATATATGACCACGGCTGGAAGCTCCTCAGAAAAATCGAAGTTTAGAACACAAGATCAAACCTTTTGGATGGGCAGAAGATCGGGATTTATCAAACCCTAGTTCGGGATCCTATCTAGAAGATCCGAAAGTTTCAAAGGCAATCTTTAGGGGTCAAATTTTGTAGTTTTCAAAATTGAAGTATACCAGCTTGATCATCTCAACAAGGCAAATCTTTCCATCCATTCAGAAGTTTGAAATTCAAAATTTGAATTTTTAGGGTTTCTCTAGCAAACCCTAATCTAGCTCTAGATCTAGTCTTATCAAATCAAAGTGGATTGGGTTAATCCTAGAAGAGAATAAATTGGACACCTACATAAGTGAAGAGGTTCCAGTTCCAGAGGGAGATGAGGCTAAGGCCTTACATAAGAATGCTACTAGCAATCTCAGCAGGTGTGACTTGAGGAGATACAGGTATGTTTTTGAAATCTGTTCATGATTAAGTTTATGATATGTTTGTCTTCATATTATTGAGGTTAGTACAATCTTGATTAATCTTAGACTTGTCTTATCACCCTAGTAAAAGCACGAATGCGTGTGAATGATAGAAGACATTCATTGATTAGGGTTATATGATTGTACTAATGCACTGTGGTGTTGTATGAGGTTGATGTTGTCCGCTAACATGAAAGGTACATCAAGAAAGACAAATCAAGTTCTAGATCAATAACATATGACCGTGGTGACATGAAGACAAAGACTCATCCATAGCCATTATAGAAGCTCTACTTACAAGGTATGTATATTTTGGTTCTACAATGGTTAACTTATGAGTTATGCAGGTTACTAAGCACAAGTCATTAAAGAGAACAAGAAGACATTGTTTGGGTCTGTTAGACATAACTAGCAAACATGATAACTAGTTATGATTTTCCTATATCAAGTTAGAATCCTACCTTGTGTTAGGATCTTATACTTTTGTATGAATGATTATTCTTGAAGTTAGAAGTTTAAGTAATCAACAGTTTATGCATATTATGTTTCTTGCTTTGATTGTTGATATGAATAACCAGAAGAGTCCTATGTTCAATAAGAATATGCATGAGTAATAGAAGTCCTCCCTGAAACCTTGAATACCAATGCTTGTGATAAATCACCTGTGTGTGAAATGATCATGACCATAGATGTTAAGATTATTTAGGATCATAATGTTTTGATAGTATTGAGATTATACTAATGTGTGTATGGCTATGTATGAGATATTGGGGATAACACAATGATGACACTAGTGCACACTTAAGCATGCATAGTGGTCCAGGATGGATATGAGTTCAAGGACAGGTAATCTAGGAAGCAAAGATCAAGAGGGAGTCCACCCAAAAACTAAACAAAGATAAGTATTTGAATTATCATTTCCTATTACTTAAATGATGTTGTTCATTCATGTGCATACTTATGTTCCTATATTTAGGATGTACATTTTGCATTTTAGAAAAGTTGCATTAATGAACAAGATACTACTAATATGCAAGTAATGGGTAAGTAGCCTATGGTACTATACAACATTCCATTTCTACTTATCTAGAATGAAACCTCTTTGCTAACATGTTGGGAGTTTTGCACACTCTTAACAAATGTTCTGGTAGAGATGGAAGGCATCTAGAAAGTTACCGTGTGAATACAGGATATGGATAAATGTTGTATTGAAGCATTGGCTAAGATAATTGCATGCCTGTATGACATATGAATTTATGCATAAGAATGTGTTTTTGAAAAATTATGAGAAGTTTCTAATCATGCAATTGAATCTGACTTGTACAAAAGACCGTGTACAATCACCTACAAGGAAAACAACATTTGTTCCAGTAACGAAGTTCAAGAAAACTATCTATTGAGGATATTGAAGAATCTGAAGTTCCCAGGATTTGGGATGAAGTAATGAAAGGATGCCATGATCGAGGAGTACCAGTCGATCATGAAGAATGATGTCTGGGATGTGGTCCCGAGACCAGAAGGGAAGTATGTTGTGACTTCCAACTGGATCTATAAGATCAAGCATGCTGCAGATGGTAGCATAAAGAAATATAAAGCAAGTTTTGTAGCTCGTGGATTCTCTCAGAAAGAAGCGATAAATTATGAAGAGACTTTTTCACCTATAGCCAGATACACTTCCATCAGAACAGTACTTGCTCTGGTTGCAGTAATGAAGTGGAAGATACACCAGATGGATGTCAAGACAACTTTCTTGAATGGTGTAGTCGAAGAGGAAGTGTATGTGGAGAATCCACTCAGTTTTTAGACACATGACAGGGAGTCATATGTGTGCAGGTTGAATAAATCCTTGTATGGCTTGAAGTAAGATCATAGGACTTGGTATTGTAGGATAGACAACTTTCTATCCAGTTTGGGATTTACCAAGAGTAAAGCAAATTCCAACCTTTACTACAAGGTTGAGGAAGGAAATCCAGTGATACTACTATTGTATGTGGATGACCTGTTTGTTACAGGTGAGGATAGGTTGATTGCTGATATGAAGAGGAATCTTGCTACCAAATTTGAGATGAAGGACTTGGGTATGATGAATTACTTTCTAGGTATGGAGGTGTGGCAAAGTGTAGATGGAATCTTCCTTGGACAAGGGAAGTAAGCATTCGAGATCCTAAAGAGGTTCGAGATGATGGACTGCAAGGCCATGGCCACACCTATGGTATTGAGCCTAAATCTTCTGTGTGATGCTTCATATGATATGGTTGATGTCACGGTGTATCGTCAGATGGTTGGATCCTTGATGTACCTGACGAACACAAGACCAGATATTTGCTTTTAGGTGAACACATTGAGCTAGTTCCTGACAGATCCCAGAAGTGTTCACCTGGTTGTTGTAAAGCATATTCTGACGTACCTGAAGGGTACAATTAATTATGGGCTCAAGTATGATGCGAATCAAAAGTTTAACCTAAAGGGTTATGTTGATTCAAATTGGGCAGGCAGTGTTGCAGATAGGAAGAGCACTTTTGGGTGTTGCTTCAGTATGGGATCAAGTGTGATCTCTTGGTTTAGCAGGAAGCAGTCCTGGGTAGCACTGAGTACAGTTGAAGCAAAGTATGTCGCAACTTGTTCGGCTAGTTGTTAGGTAGTATGGCTCAGGAAGCTACTGTCTGAGTTATTTGATCTCCCGTTGGATGCTACTGGTATCTTTTGTGACAACCAGAGTTGTGTGAAGTTGTCTGAGAACCCGGTGTTTGATGACAGATCGAAGCACATTGAGATCAAATATCACTATATCAGGGATATGGTGCAGAGAGGAGCAGTGAAGCTCTTGTATGTTGCGACGGATGAGCAGGTTGCAGATGTGTTGACGAAACCACTAGCTAGAGTGAAGTTTGAGTACTTCAGAGAGAGGCTTGGTGTTCTTCAAATTGAAGATACTTCAAGGAAGAAATGATGGGACACATTTGTAAGATCCATTCCAAGCATGGTGAGAGGAGGATCTTTCCCATTCCTATGGATGTAAGCACTGTGTGATGAGCATCAGGACGATGCTCCAGTTACTGCTTTGGATATGCATCAGTTGGATGCTTTGTATGATCAATTGGATCATGTATGTTGATATGCATCAGTTGGATGCTTTGTATGATCAGTTGGATCATGTATGTTGATATGCATCAGTTGGATGCTTTGTATGATCAGTTGGATCATGTATGATGATATGCATCAGGATGATGCAGTGATGATGATCAGGATGATCATGCAATGATGACATGCATCAGGACAATGTAGTGACGATGATCAAGTTGATCATGTGATGATGTACATTAGGATGATGTATGGTGGGTATCAGGTTGATAATCCGTGGTCGTGGACAGGTTGTGCAAGATAAGAATATAATAGCGCCCTGGGATATTTGTAGATACTCTTTCGAGGTTTTTCCTATGGCATATAATAGCGCCCTGGGAGATTTGGAAAATTCTCTTTCGAGGTTTTGCTTGGGAGGACATATAATAGCACCCTGGGATATTTGCAAATACTATTTCAAGTTTTTTCCTATGGCATATAATAGCGCCCTGGGATATTTGGCAAATGCTCTTTCCAGGTTTTATCCTATGGCATATAATAATGCCCTAGGAGATCTGATAGGTTGAGCTGTGTGCTCATAATCAGTCCTGGGATTCTCTTTTGAGGTTTTTCCATGACCACATGTAATAGCACCCTGGGAGATCTAATAGGTTGATTTGTGTCCTTGTAATCAATCCTGGGATGCTCTTTTGAGGTTTTGTGGTGACCACGTGTAATAGTGCCTTGGGAGATTCGATAGGTTGAGCAGTATGCTCGTAATCAGTCCTGGAATTCTCTTTCGATGTTTTGTGGTGGGAGTCCCATGTAAGTTGACCTGGGAGATCTTTTCGGTCATGCTTCGGCACATAAAGGATCTTGGGATACTTTTTCGAGGCATTGTGATGCACGTAATAAGTCTTGAGGATTCCACAGTATGGCCAGTTTTGATGAAGACCTATAGGTGGTGGGCCTACATCCAGCATGAAAAAGGGTTGGCTATGTAGAACTTCCTATGACAAGAAGAATTCAAAGATAGCCCAGTGATCGAGATGTCGAGTACAGTAGCAATGATGATGATGATGCTCCGTGATCCAGTGATGATGATCCAGCTCCAGAATTGAAGACTTGTGCCTATATGTATTGATGACTTGTGTCAAGAGAATACCTTCCTAATTAAGTGGGAGTGTTGATGTATTTGTAACTTCGAAAGATATTCACTTGTATATTGTATTTGTACTTTATTGTATCCCCAATGGAGATGTATTATTCCTCCGATTGGAAGTGTCATCAATTGTACTTACAAGTGTCGCAAGTTATATTGTAAGTGTCGTAACTTATACTTGATGGGTTATTAGACCACCTTGATGGGGTCGGCCCTGTATGATTCATGTGGTTCAAAGGGTTATTATACCACCCTAGAGGGGTAGTCCTAGTCAGCATTATGTTAAGTGGTTAAGTTGGGGCCAACCTAGTTGAGTAAAGGTCAGGTCAAGTTAGTGTATAAATAGAGAGTGTCTCTCTCTCATTTTACACATTGTCTCATCCACTCACTTCACATTAGTGAGAGAGAGGAGGAGTGCACACAAGTGGAAGAGGAGTATGCTACTGAAGATATCTATCTCTTAGGTTTGATCATGGTGATCCTTGTATTGATGCTTATTCTATCTCTGAGGAAGTTGCGGGGTTTTTCACCTTCTTGGTTTGCCCCAATGAAATGTTTTATGTCTCTTGTCTCTTATGCTTGATATGTTGTACATGTTGTTCTTTCAGTTAAGATCCTAGATATATTGAATTAAATGATGAAAAATCTAACACCTTAGCTATTTTTTTACCCATTCCCTTATCTAATAAGTAAGTTGCACTCCACCACGACGTGAATGCAAGAGTGACATTGGGAACATCTAAAGGGGAAACCTAAATAGTCCAATACTTGCTCATTCTCCTTAGAACCTCTCTTTAAGTTTGAAATTTCTACAATCATTTCCTTTAAATCCACCCATACAAGAGTAAAGGTAAATTTCATTAAACTTGTATCTTGATAAGTGAGATCTACTTCATATAAATAACCTAGTTCAAATCAATTTTTCCTCCTCTAACTAGAAATTGATCAATAGCCTCAGGAGTTGAGGTGTAGTGGCCTTCCCTTCCACATGGACACTCTACACTTTGAATCCCTTTTTTCATCTTGGAGGGATTTTGGATTGATGCCCCTACCTTAGTTGCTTTATACCCATTCCCTCATCCAATAAGGAAGTTACACTCAACCATGACGTGAATGCAAGAGTGACATGGGGAACATATAAAGGGGACACCTAAATAGTCCAATAATTGCTCATACTCCTTAGCACCTCACTTTAGATTCAAAATTTCTACAATCACTTCCTTTAAATCCACCCATACAAGAATAAAGGTAAAGTTCATTAAACCTGTATCTTGATAAGTGAGATCTACTTCATATAAGTAACCTATTTCAAATCAATTTTTCCTCTTCTAACTAGAAATTGATCAATAGCCTTAGGAGTTTTAGCCAGATTGGCATGATGTCATCCCTTTTCCATCTATAACTCAAAACCCTCTCTTCATTGGGTGCTGATAAAGAAAACTACTAGCCATCCCTTAGAAAGTATGTAAAATGTTGGACAATAACCAAGAAATGGCTTAAAATTGAACCACCTGTTCTCTTATTGTATTATCTCGAACCATTCAACCATGGAATATCCTATTGAACATCATTTTCAACATGGAAATGACTTTATTCATGATAAATTTCTACCCAAGAACAAGGTTTACCAATCCTTCTCATATTTTTACACACCTTTTTCATCTTCTATTCCCTCAAGTCTAAATCTCCCACAAATACACCACCAGGTTCACCCTAACCTCAACCATCTAAGTATACTCAGTATGATAAGATGTATGGTTTCTACTGACAAACTATAAATTGCTACCAAAAAGGTATTCTAAATCCAAAACCAAACTAATAAAATCAATTGTAAGCCCCATAGAATTTTGAGACCTAAATACCTACAAGGATCTATCCACTAATAATGTATGTGGGGTTTTTTATATTTCCAAGAAAATAAAATGAGAGGAAAAAAATAGTATTGATAAAAAATTTGACATTGAATAATGAAATGGAAAAAGGACTTGACCAAGAATAACCTGAGCATAAAAGAATCCTTTCCCACCTAAGCATTCCATCAATTATTTGATAGTCTCAATCGGGTTTGCAATTAATGTAGGGTACTTTTCATTTTACAATATTTTCAAAGTGGTTTCAAATCCAACCAAAAATTTTGCAACCAAATTTTTAGTCGTGATCTCCAAAACCTCTATATGTTCTTCCTCCATGTTTTATTCCACTAGGACCAAAAGATTATTTATAAATAGAATATATTTTCATCTATGAGAAATGTGCATATGTGGAGAATACCATATGTGGAGAATACCATATGTGATACCTGTTATCACTCAAAATGTAGCTACCACCAAAGGTATCATATCCGGGACGATAGAGGTAGGGTAACTAACCAAGTGACATCACAAGGGCCTCGTCCACTATTGTAAAGGGGTAGTTTCCACACCGGATGAGCTCTTGTCACTTTATATCAATCCATAGAATGACCAAGGGGGAGATCCTACTAGCCTACGAGGGATAGAAAACCTACTCAAAGTGCTCTAAGGGATAGACAATAAATATACGAGACAAACAATGAGTAAAATGATCTAGATCTAGGGAGATAAGTGTGGTGGGTGAGGTTAAGGCAAATTTGGAGAGGCTTAAGGAAAGAGAAATGGTCCAACTTGGAATGAAATATACCACAATGTGTTTAGGAAAGTAGATCTAGTTAGATCTAGCTCATATCGGGAATACCCAAATTGGATCTGCATATCGAGAATACCCAAATTGGATCTACCTAGGGTTTATGCAAATGAGACCAAAGTGGACCCAAAATAGTAGATTCGGGTGTTTAAAGACTAGATCTATGTACTTGAAAAGTAGATATGTGAATATTGGAAGGGTTCAAGCATACCCAACTGATAGATCTGAAAAATTGACCAAACACCCAAGGAGGGCGTCCCACCTAGAGATTACTAGTGCTAGATCCGGGGGTAAATGGAGTCGGTTTGAGTTGAAAATTTAGATCTAGTGTTTTTATATTTATTCCAAAGTGGGTTTTGATGGTCATACTCAAAGAAGTATCCAATACATCAGATCTAAAAAACGAGGGTTTTAACAATGAGGGTTTTAATGGTGACAATTGGAATAGATCCCGTAACAACAAAAATAATTTGAAGCACACTTGGAAATTCTCTTGTCTTCCTTGCAAATTAATGATATTCCCAAATAGAAGCAATCTAGAGTGAGATCCAACCTCTCCAAGTGAAATCGTTATGCTCCAAGATGACCAATGCGCCCCTCCCTGCCAAAACGATCTAAGTTCGAATCGGATCAAACAAGAAATAAACTATACGACAAGAAAGATGAATCAAAGAGAATCAATATGATCACAATATACAATAAAAATACTCCCTAATGCAAGATGTCTTCAAGAGGAGAGATGGAGTCTCCCCACAATAGCGCCCCCTTCAAAAACGTCCTCCTTCTCTACCACACAGCACCTGCAAAAATGGTTATGGAAAGAGCTATATCCATAATGACGTCGAAGATAAAAGACTTTACAATCACTTGCAAGAACATTCACAAAGCTTCCAATATTTTTTGCAAAGATATATTTATTATGCTGGAAATCCAAGAGCCATAAGTCCCCTTTTACAATGAGGGGGGTTTCTTCCTTAAATAGGAATGAGAGAGACCAAAACCCTAACCAATTTTCAAATGCGCGGTGGAGATAAAAAGATATAACAATAATAATCAATGGCTAAGATGAGACGGAAATACAATACATGGATCAATTAAAAAGTAAAGGGGGTGCACTCACTAAATCGCCCAAGGGGGACGCACCACATGATAAGTGACTAAGACACATGACATAAGAACATGGTGGGGCTAGGAGGTAATCATATCCTTCACTAGAATGGCCCCATGGCACAATAACAAATAATATGACAAGATAACATCATAATGTGACCATATGACCAAATCGTGCCCCCTCAAATACACAATAAAATGCCCAAAATTATGAATACTGGGGTGTGTGGATCCCACTAATGCCAGAACAAGTGTCAGAAGGTGTGGACATCATCATCAAAGTATCTCAAACCAATATTATTCCATTTCCTTTCCCCACTAAGCCAAAATGATTTCCTCAAAGAGTCGTTCTACTGTCGGAAAACCACTTCTGAAAGTACAAAAATGCCTGTAACTCACTGCCAAGTATCCCAAACACAAATATGACTGTACTAAAATGTCTAGGATGGGGTAATATGGTAATAAAGACTAGATGGACCCCCATCTCCCTCTCTAGATCCCTAGGAAAATGTGTTAGCTCAATGAAAGTGTTGGACAAGCCATTTCTGCATGGAAAACTAGAGAAAAGTGGTAATTTAACCATATCATCACCTGTAAACGTATGGAACTTCTAACTGAGTGCATCAATGAGGAAGCATGAGGATTTTGGAAAGGTGTTGGGCCTATCGTTTCTCTTCCTCAGTACCTTCTACACAGGATTTGGGTTTAGTAGATATGTTTCATGTGGCAGCAAGACTCTAGAAATCATAACATTAATCTGCCAAATCACTGATATATTGTTGGTGTGAAGGTAGGGTTGTGCATTTCCCTTGCTTTGACATTTCTTGTGATGGTGCACCTTGTACATGAAATGTTTAATGAAAATATCATGGCCATAAGTTGGTTTAAGAAGTTCTGTCTTTCGTCCCATCTAATAGAAAAAGTGGTCATTTATTCTCTTCGTACAACTAGTGTTGTTATGCTTGCTATTGTGGCTTCCTATGTACCAAGTTTTGTTGTTTTATTTCCTTGGTGGGAAGTACAGCTAGCAAGATGCTTGCATTTTTTTCCCCATGTTATTTCACATTAATATTATGAGTGGTTGTTTAAGTTTCTTTGCTAGAGCTATGGACATCCTTATTCTTTTCTCTGGAATAACCTTTGCTCTTTATGGCACCTTCACAACTTTCAATAATGTTTTCGGACGGTTGCCCCATACTCTTGACAATTTGTAATTTTGTAGCAAGGTGTGTTACTCAAATAGTTGTTGACTATTTTTTTTTTCAGTTGTAGAAAATATTCAAATATCCCCTATAATGGGTTATCTAATCTCTCTTTTCCAATGGGAAAGATAGAATTTTGAGATGGGAGACCCATGTTGATTTGATAGCATCAAACCTCACTCTAATACTAACATTATGGGGTAGTTTTAGGGATATCACTATCCACCTTGCAACATAGCTTAAATGTTGTGTCGGGTAGTGTGTATGCCATTAGATCTAAAGTATCTTAGATCCAATGACATACACACCACCCAACACCACACTTAATGTTGTGTAGCAGGGTGGATAGTGCTCACCCAGTTTTAGTGTCATGAATTGTGGGCCATATTGGTTTGTAGTTGTAATCTATATGATGTTTACAATGTTATATTACTACAATGGCCTATTCCTATAATGTAATTTTGTTCCACATTAATATTTTTCTCTCTTATTCTTGCAGACACGGTATATACTAGTGGTGTCATGACTTGTGGGCCATCTTTGACTTGTGGTTGTAATATATGTTACCTATACATTACTATATCATTGTAATTGCATATTCCATATCGATATCATTCCATATCAACATTATACTTCCTTCTTGTAGACACATTGTATACAAGTGGTGTCATGACTTGTGGGCCATCTTTGGCCTACATGGTTGTAATCTATGTGATGTATACAATACTATCTTATTGCAATGACATATTCCTATGATGAGATTTCATTCCAAATTAATATTTCTCTTCCTTCTCCCTCTTGCAGACACATTATATACAAGTAATTGTATTAAAGTGCAGTGAGAAATATAACATATGTAGTCTTTCTTGCAGATGCATTATACACAAATAATTATATTAAAGTGTAGTGGGAAATAAAGTAGAGGTAGTGGATTGTGGGCCATATTTGGTTTGTGGTTGTAATCTATGTGACTTCTACAACAGTATATTATTGCAATCAAATTCTTATGACAAGATTTCATTCCACATTAGTATTCTCCCTCCCTCCCCTTCTAGGAGAACACATTATATACAAATAATCATATTAAAGTGAAGTGAGAAATATAACAGAGGTAGTCCTTGCAGAAACACTATATACAAGTAATTATATTATTAAATTGTGGTGAGAAACATAGAAGAAGTGCTCTTTTCTGCAGACACATTATATACAAGTAATCATATGTATGTGCAGTCATAAATACAACATAGGTAGTATATGTTTTCTATAAGGAAATCAGCTATGCAATTATGCATAATTTCATCCAATTACAATTTATGCAGCTGGGTATAAGATTCCCACATTTGTTTCAATCAATGTTGTCGGAACTAGACTGGTCATCGAACTGGGGAAGCCCAAAATGTGAACTGGACCGGAACCGGAGAAAAACCAGGTAAAAAACCGATCGACTAAAAAACACATAAAATATTCATATTTTGTAAAAAAACATATATACTCATGTGCATACATATGAATCCCAACCATTAATACACAAATATGCAAAGTTTCTCACATATATAGCAAATATGGGTGCAAATAACCAAAATAGCACCTAGTGCAATACATCTCTGAGGTTCTGAACCAAAGTACATCAACAAAGAGGCTCTAAATGGCCCCTACAATCCAAAAATAAACCATAGTACTAATGAATAACAATAAACTGATCATATGGCACTACCCTACTAGCTACTACTACTAGAGTCTAGTGTCTAGTAGTCTACTACTCCTCATCATTGTCCTCCTCATCGTTATCGTCATCCTCTTCATCCTCTACAGGAGTGGGATTCTGAGCCCCACTTGATTCCCCTAGCCCTGAAGGTGGAACCTCAGGAAGTGGGTGCAAATCCAACCAAGAAAGGTATCCATTATCAAATACTGGTGCTCGAATCTCCACAACCCACTCTGATGATGGATTAGATTCATCCCAAATTTAAGTTTCCTGATGCTGGTGTCTTTTTCAACATCTGGTTACACCTCAGCCTAAGATTGTACTGGACAAATACCATATCATTCAACAGTTTGTGTTTGAAACGGTTTCATTTCTTGGTGTGTATACGCTCAAATACACTCCAATTGCGTTCACATCCAGAAGCACTACATGGCTGGCTCGATATTCGAACTGCAAAATTTTTCAAATCAGTGCAACTCCCACCAAACTGCCCCCACCAATAGGATGCAATAAGAGTTGAATGCAAACAAGTTTCAACAAATGGCTTTGGAAATTTAACTCATTCTTTACAATGGATAATATAATTTGAAAATTTTGAAAATTCTTACTTGGTAGATCCTTGGTTCTGCCTCATATGGCCATGCTCATGCCAAAGCTACCCACACTCTCATTGAATTGCAGTAGCTTACTGTGTATCTCATTTTGTATCCTGGCATCAGGAACCATGCGCTCAATGCATCTATACAATCCATCTTTTACCTCCCCATCATCATTGGATTCAAATTCTTTTATATAGCGGTACCTTCAAAAGTTCAAAGTTCAGAAGACAAAAAAATCCATCAATGAATTTGAAATTTTAACTTATAACTTTTAACGTTAACATTTGAAATTACAAGAAAACTTATAACTTTGAATATGAATTTTGAGATTTCTTACCTTGGGTTTAAGTAATAGCCAGTTGCATGCAAAGGACGATGGAGTTGTTTGTTCCATCTGTCATCAATGATATTCCAAATAGGAAAATACTTCTGCCTTTTATCACCATATGCTTCCTTTATTTCTTCTTTGGCCTGATCCATGGTGTTACCTTAAGATAACTGTTCTAGCAGTTTCCAATGTAGATCCTGTTTCTTCGCGGTTCAAGGAACCAACAAAACCCCTTTTCACCGGCCCTTTCGGAAACAATCTGCAAGTAGACTGAGGTCTCACTCGAGGCAAAGTAATGGGGGGGCTACGGAATCAGGTTTCCAAAACCAGGTGATGAGTGCATAAACAGATCTGATGAACATCGCGCTGTGGAGCTAGTGCTGCGGACTGATAATTGCACGAAGTTCACCTTCTTCGTGGCTAATACTTCTGCAAATTAGGGTGCTTGCACAACTTGCGCATCCACGAACTGTGCGGTTCAGCGGATGTTCGATAACAGGATAGCACAACTGACAACTGGGATTCCCCTCTAGACTTAACCAACTTCAACAAGCTATACTTAGTGTTTATCTTATGGATTATGCAATATCATGGAATACAATATACTACGCACTTCCGGTGTTGCGCTTTAGGGGAGTTGCACTGCACGAATTCTACTCACTTAAGTGTTTATCTAACTAACTTATGCATTCACAGACTTAGAATTACTTGTGCATCTAACCTTCATCCACATATTTGTTACCAACACATTATTCCCATCTCATTCTTTATGGCGAATACATATAAAATTAAAACACATAAACTCATAAGCAAGATCTTAAGCATTCATTGTAAGCAAATAAACAGGTACAACCGCATAAACAATCACACAACACAGGATTTAACGTGGTTCACCCCCAGGATGGGAGCTACATCCACAGGAACTATTGTTTTATTATCTTGGAAAGGGTACAACAGTTCCAGTCTGCGCACTCAATAGTAGACTCTCTTCTTTCTCAATAGGCCTCTGCGCACACAGCCTGCAGAGCCTTTACGATGGATTCTAGCAAAACAAACGATTATTGCTCAAGATTATACAATGAAGATTCAAGATTAACCCTTTCCCTTACAAAATGTGCCCCTTTTATAGATCATGCCCGTAGGTCATGTCTTTACAATGCATAGGCCAAAACCCTAAGGTTTCTCAACTGGTGCGGTTACCCGCCACCCTGCCTGTCGCCTTACTCCACTCGCTTCAGCCACCTTGCTGGGCCACTCGTGGCTCTAACACCCTTCTGAAAACCGCAGTCATCAACAAAATGGATACAACCACATCGTGTCCTGTCACTTTCCGCCCCTTTAGCCTGTATGTCGCCGTCAACTTAGTGGCCTAGCTCCTTAACTACTTGCTGCCACTCTCTCTGACAGGTCGCTTTCCTCTTCCTCTGCTCTGCTCTTTACCCAAAATAGGTCGCTTTCCCGGATCGAGCTTACCTTATACTCTTTACCCAAAATGGTTGTTGTGTTGGTGCTGCGCAACACTGCTTATGCTATCCAAACTGCGCACTCCCCAAACCTGTGCCATCCGACTCGTAGCCCGAACTGCGTTGTTCCCAAAACTGTACCTGTGGATCATCCCCGATCCACTACCGCTAGCCGAATTCTCTTGCATATCTTCGGTGGGACTTAGCTTTGAATTGAATTTGCTCAAACTAACGGCGATCTCCTCAACCATTTCCCTTTCATTTTTCTCAAAATCTCTAATGGTCTCCAGCTACACCTGGGAGACCTTGTCCTGGGCTTGTTCTTTAACTATTCCCTCCCCTGTTTGAAGTTCTACGAACTTCTCATCAAACTTCTGTATTATTTGTAGTCCTTCCTCCTCTATGTATTGCAGCTGCACAGATGTGGCGGCTTCCTTTTCCCTTAGTGTCGTCAACTGCTTTTGGAGCGCCTTTACTTCGTTAAATTTTAGCAGCTTCTGCTATGCGGGCAAGTTCTTTAATTCTACATTCGTAGCATCGATCTCTTGCTGTGTTTGTTGCAGATCAGCTTTGATCTTCTGGAGCCTTGGATCTTTGTTTAACCCTGCCAAAACTATGTTTATTGTTTCAAGTAAAGCTTGACACTTTGCCACTTCGGACGAAATGCTGCCTAACATTGCTTTTACCTCCTCACTTGGGGTTGTGCGCTGATCTGGTGGAGTAGTGGGCTACCTAGCCTCCAAGTCCGCAATCTTCATTTTATAAGAGATCTCCATCTCCATCATTTTGGTCGTAGGGGACTCGACTTTGGCCCCAATCTTGATTATTGTGTCTGCCATATCTGCTTCTTCCTCACACTTGTCAATCTTTGAGCATACCGTTGATACTGTTTCTTTGAGTTTGTGGTTTGTCTCTTGAGCCTCAGATAGCTCCCTGGTGTTCTGCGCTGACTCTTGCTTCAGCTTGTCGAAACTCTGTTGGAGATAGATACCATTGTCATATGAGGCGATGCCTCTTTCGTGGATCTCTTCTACAATCTGCATATGTAGCTCGTTCAAATATTCAATTGGCAATGACCCAATGATGAGGTCCAAATGCGCTGAGTCCTTGGCTGCTTCAAGCACCTTATCATTTGGAAAAATAAAGTACATCAGCTCTATATGCGCTACCCTAGGGTATGCGCTCACTGTATGAGGTTTCCTTTTCAGTGCGCTTGTTCCTTCTGATATTCCCTCTGGATCTGATCCTTGGGCCACTTCTGGCTTGGCTTCTCGAATGTTTGCGACCATCATTTTGACCGATTCGACTGCTTGAAGGAGGCTTAGCTGCATCTGTTCTTGTTTGGCCTCTTTTTCTGCACGGGTTTCCTCCCATATATCCTGAAGCTTTGTTGCGATGGTCTCGCAATCATCTGCATGCAGTATTGGTACCAACATTGGCTTATTATCCTTTTGTTTCTTGCGTGGGACCTTCACCAAGGAGGGGCTTCCAGTCACCTTCCTCTTCTTTCTCGGCTAGTCTTTCGGCTTATTCTGTGCAGGGTTTTTGTCCTCAACAATAGGTGTGGCTATTACTTCTTCCCTATCTTCGCTTTTGTCTTCATCCTTGTCTTCATCTATCTCTTCATCTGTCTCATCATCTTTCTCTTCGTCCTTCTCTTCATCTTTGTTCTTTTCATAGTCGGACTCAATGTCAATTGGCTGGGCCACTTTCCATTCTAGTTCCCATTCCTCAATCATCTGTTCGATCTTCTCATCATCTAGATGATAAAATCTTGGATACCATAGCTCTGTACTCGAGTCAGCCATGGGATGAATATAGGATCTATGCTTATCTGCCATAAATCTCATTATCCCCTTGTAGGTATCTGTCAGCGGCTGTGAAACACATGGTGTACATCGAATTACTTCACACAGTTGCTCATAGTATGTGTAAAATAGATTGTTGATTTGGCGCTACCTGGAGGACTTTGAGTTGGCCCATAAGTTGGCGAAGTGTGTCCCGTGGCATTGCCCGTCGAAAACTGGAACACCTTGGTAGCCAACTGGCTATTTCCAATCGACGAAGGCAACCAGTACTAATAACCAACTATAGTGGAACGAAGTTCCATTGTCCTGAGTGTCCCAGATATCTGCCAAAAACTCATTTAGCAGGTACTGCGCCGAGTTGTAATAGGTTCCTTTTAATGTCTTAGATGTGAGCCAGATTGTTGAGGCCGATACCTCTAGCGGCCTGCTTTTACGCAGTATCTTCCCTGCAAGCAGTTGCACTGTGAATTTGGTCACTTCATCATTGATATCTTTGGTGGGGAAGCCACGTTTTTCCTGGATTACGCCAAATTCTTCTGTGATTTTTTCGGTGAGCTCTTTTTCCTCTGCCTTTCCTACCATTGCTTACGAGGGGTCATCGCCTCTCTTACTTAGCAGTGTAATGTAATGTATTTCATCGATATTGATATCGATTTACTTGTCCATCCATAGATATCCTTCATGTACATAGGACAGCAAAATGCGCACTACTGCATTGAGTTCTGGACTCCTATCAAAGTGTGGGATCCACAACAGGTGTAGGAATCCCGATGGTTTGAGGTCTTTGATCGAATCTTGCACATACAGGGTTTCAGTGTCAAATTGTTTGTTAACCTGCCGACGCATGTACTGGTCTGGTTGGAATTATGGGAACTTCTTTGGCTTCGACTTTTCTCCTTCTAGCAAGTCGTGGTCCTCGAACTTGCAGTCTCGTACTTTCCCCATAAGGTCTTCTACAACCCTCACCTTACTAGAAATGGGCAGGATTGGAATCTCATAAACAACATTTTTCTTCAGTTGGACCGGTGGTGCATCATCTTTTCGAGGTGGCCTATACGCGTGCAAGAGATGGATGGGTTGCTCATGGAACGGGACTGATTTTTGCGGATTTGTTGTCTTCGGCTCTCCCTGGTCTTTAGATAGATGTTTATCTTTCTTCGTCTCAGCCTGTCTTGCAGAGCTTCGAGATGAAGCACCTTTATCCCTTGTAGGATTCGTAGCTAGAGACGACATTACTCCCCGAAATCCGTACTGGATGAATATTTTCAGGACTTCGGCACTGGTAAGTGGTTTGAACATGCACTTACATACTGCTCATCTCTCTGGTTATGGAAGCTCTGAAATTGCATGCAGACAAAATAGAGTTCCCGATAAAATGTATAAGTGTTTGGCTGAGAGCTATTTATAGACCCTTCTAGTCTGGAATGTGGCGATTAACCGTGTTTATGCCTCGAAAACCTCAGCACCAATCAGCAAGGGATTCTCCCCGGTAAGCAAGCCCAATTAGATTGCTCACCGTTTGGTATGGGGAATCCGTCCGGTTAATGTCCCGGCTACCGTGTAAGGTTTAAAGATTTGTCTTCTTTTCATCGATTGCGGCCCGACCCACTGTTTATGTATTTTATTTTAAAGATGATATGCAAGTGCTGTTAACTAAATGCATGCAATTAAACAAATCTAATATACAACTGTTTAAGCAAATTAATCTATCCTTGCAAGGAGCAAACTGAAAGTATGAGTAGTACGCTGAAAGAAACATTCAAAGATCTCACAGATAGCTATTTAATCATAAATATACATTTCCAGCAAAAGGTAAAAGATATCAAAGATAGCTTTGATTGAATCTAAACATTTCATTACTCATTTAAGATATACATCTTTGCACAGAAAAATATGAGAACATTCATTACAAAGAAATAATTCAAAACAACAAGGAATGATGTCACAGTATATGTATACATGATGCAAAAATAATCCAGCAGGCATTTAACACATCTTCGGGCAAAAACGCAGTCTCCTTTCTAGGTAAAATGGAGTCTCTTTTATAAATGCAGCAAAATAATTCACGTATAAGAAAAAAGTTGTCCTTTCACCTGCCAAAAAGTCTTTCTACTCTTCTCTATTCATCTATATATAGCTTTACAAAATGCTCCAAGAGCTCCTACGTGTACCCTAATCCCAAGGAATATCTTAATTTGTCCTTTAGTGCCCTTTCACAAAAATGAGAATAATTCCCAAATGTTTTTTACAATAGAAACAAAAATCTAGCTATCTTTAATTTCACGACTAAGATAAAGAGGCAAAATGTTTTCCAGATCAAATTTAGACAATTATGTAGTCCCAAATTAGTTCCCGACTAGAGCTTCTGATACAACTGGCACTTCCACCTCAGTTGGATTGTCCACCTCTACTATATAGCTGAGTCATATGCATGTTTCTCTTACAATGGTGTTGCCAGGAGCAGGGAGCATGAATTTCAGGGAGATCTCATGCTTGGCTAACTTTGCTTCAATGTTTTTTACTTCTGCTACTGTAGCCTGGAGAACCTCTTCAAGCAAGTGAGCATGAATGGAGGGTTTCCTGATGCACTGGTGAAGGTCTTTTGCTGTCAACACGTCTAATTTCTTCACATATTCCATCTATGTAGTTAGCTCATTCTTCAAATCAGACAGGCGTTGGTATTTGTCAGAAAGTCCTCTAGAGTTTGGGGAACCACCATTTGACACCTTTCATGAGTTGTCTGGATTTTAAGATAGAGACTGCTGCATTTCCCGATGGTGTCTTGGATTACATAGTTTAACTTTACACCACAATTCTTGTAGAATTCCATAAACCCTGCATCTGATTTAAATATGCCATGGATTTGAGGGGGAGGTGTTTGGGGAAGCCTGACTTCCCTTCTCTCCATTCAATGTGATTCTCAATGTCTTCCTTTACACGTGCACATTTCTTCCTGAGCATATTGGCCTCATAATTAATTTCTTTCATCCTGGAAACCATCGCCTTCATTTTGAAAACTTCTTCAATAATAAGTTCCTGTGACTCATGTATCTTCTTTAGTATGTCACAGGACTACTCATGGAAGGGGATCAAGTAATTTGCCTTGTTGTTTGTTATCTCTGATCGCTCTATCATCAGCTCTCTTTCTTCTTCCAACTAAATGGTCCTGGTTTCGAGATCATTTTTCTCTCCTTCTATTATCATCATCTATACCGCCAAAGCTTCCTTTTCTTCCTATAGGTGCCAATACTTACTCGATAATTCTATTTTCTCTTATACGAGGACATCATATTTATTTACCATTAACTCTCTATATGCCTGCTCCTTTAACAGAGTAAGCTGCAACCTGCATGCCTTCTTCTTGCCCGCTTCCACATCATTCACTAGCTTTTGGACATTGTAGTCACTTTCCTGGGTAGCAGCTATAGTGGCAGATGCCATAAACTCGGGAACACTCTGCGTGCCTTGCATGACAGTGGTTTCTCGCTTGGTGAAAATGTCTGGCTGAAAGGGTTTCTTCATCCTCATCTCTGTCTTTCTTACAATGGATTTTCTCTTCTTATCAAAAAAAAATTTGTCCCAATAGGACATAGTGTGACTCTTTGATGGGGTAAATGGGACGAGTGGAAGTTCTCCCACGGGGAATTCATCTTCCGCGGTTAAGGCCCGGGACACTTGGGACGAGCCTATGTCCATGTCCTGCATGTTTGGGCTTCCTTCCTCTACATCCTTCTTGGATTTATCTTCTTCCTCGGCCTTCAACTGACTCTCTTCCGCTTCAGCCTTTTGTTGCTTCTCAATTGCTTCTCTTTCTCTCCTCTCCCTTTCTTCTTGCAGCTTGGCGGATTCTTCTTTTCTGATCTTCTCTAATTCTTAATCTCGGAGTCTTTGAGCTTCTTCATCTCGGAGTCTATCCTCCTGCTCTTTCTGTGCTCTTTCCGTTGCTTCCCTTTGGAATGTTTCAGCCTCCTCCTTGAGCCTTTGCTCCTTCTTCGTCAGAGCTTCGGCTTACTCTCTTTCCCTTTGCAATTCTACCTCCTTGGCAGCTTGGGTTGCAGTGGAGCTAGAGCCAGCTCCGATTTTGAGGTGAAGGCGCCTTCTGAGTTCAGTCATATTGCTAACCCTTTTAAAAAATTCTTCATCCTCATCAACATAGTGTGCATATTCAAAGTGTGCATTGAATTCTCTGCAATGGTCTGCAGCCTTATTAAGACCGTCATTCTTCGTGAAAATCCTCTCCCCAAAGTGAAAATCTCTTAATTCTTGAACAAAGGTTTCAGTTGATTTGACCTTAGAGAACTTGTATGATCCGACATAGAAGGGAAGTGCTGGGAAAGAGGCCTTCTTCAATCTATTCAGGAAACAGCCAATCCCATCTATAAAGACCTGCCTCATTGCCTCCTTGTGGACCACAAAATCTGTAACATACCTGGGCAGGAGAGATGGTGGCTTGGAACCTCCATACATCCTTATGTAAGTACCCTCTTCTGAAAGATAAAAGTCACCATATTTTTCCATGGTTGCCATGGCATTCTTAGATAGGCAACTGGGCTCACTATTGAAAATCAGCTCATACGGAGGCATGATAAACTCTTCATGTATGGCCTTGTAATAGCTTTTGTAGTTCTAGGCCCACAGGATCTTATAAGCGGTATAAACTGGGAAGTCGGCCTTGTTCCAAATGCATCCTAACTTTGGGAAATGATGCCTTGACATAATGCAATCTACCAGGTATGATGACATGTAGAAATCTGATTTCTTCTGGACCAACCCTTCCTTGGCAGTGGCTACGGCTGAAGACAAATTGTTTGAGAGGATGTCCACCCAATTGAAAACTAGACCTTTGAAATCTACATAGTGGATTAAAGGAATCCAATGTAGCTTATAAACAATTCCATCAGCTCTATCAAATATTCTACTTAGCATGAGGGTAATGATTCTGAAAGGAGGCCTTAGCGCTTGGACTTCATATTCATCACTCTCCTTTAGCCTCAGCTGCTTACCTGTAATCAACAACTTCCTGGCCATTTCCAAGTTATCCATGTTGAGACTTCCGAGCCAAGCGTCGTTCAACAACATTTGAGGACGGGGCAGGTTGTAGGCTGTCGAGATATGGGCTGGGTGGAATGAGGAAAAAGCCTTAGCCATGTTGTCAGACATAACTCTTAATTGGGCATTAGCATGTGCTAGGATCCATCCGATGACTTCCAAGCAAGGGAAAATCTCTGGTAGCGTGGCTGCTCTTGTGATGCCATAATTTCAGATGTTTTGATATAAATACATTTCCTCCAAGACTGCTCTGAGAATATTCTGATCTCTTATCATGTGGTGCAGTTCCCCCCACTTGAATTTAGGGGAAATGCCCATAATTGGTTTGGTATCCTCATATAACGTCTCAACCCTTGCTTCCAGAATAGCTTTGCCACCTGATTCGGGCTCAGACATCTTAGACTTCTTCTTGGCTCCTTTCAGCATTGTGTTTAAACCTAGCAAAAACCATGCATGAGTAGAATACCTAATCAAACTAGAATACATAATCATGTTTTGATCCAAAATATTTCTTCACACAAGCATAGCCTGGTTGAAACAATATTATTAAAACTCCTTAAACATATACTATGTTCAAAACAGATTTCAAGCGGTAGCTAAAAATGCATACGACAAACACACATTAATTTTCTGTTAAAACAACAAGACAGAGCTAGTTTCTTCTTGCAAGTCAACTGGAAAGAGTGAGACTCTGACGCTACTATGCTTTATTCTTCTATTAGAAGCACAAGGTTGAAAAAAACACAAGTAAGAAAATGAGATTCGCCACTACACAAAACCTTGAAGGAAAAACAAGTCAAAAACTGAGCTTCAGTGGGCTTGGGCATGTTCGTCTGACCGCTGCGGCGGGATTGGGAAAGTTAAGCCGAAACAGAAAGGATTTACAACTTAAAAAAAACACCTACCTGTTGCGGCACGACTCAATGAGTTGCGCCGAAACGGGAAAAGGCTAAAGACTTAACAAAGGAAACGACCATTGTGGCTTAACTTGGCGAGTTGTGTCGTCGTTTCAGCTAGTAAAGATGAGTTTTACTTAAGAAAAACAAACTGAAAAAACTTGCTCTCTTGAGAAAAACTAAGTATGAAAAAGGCCTTTTGGATGGGACTTGACTTCTAAGCAAAACCTTCTCAAAAAAATAGAGGGGCCCCAATATTTACAAAATTTTGGGGGGGATGTTGCAGCAACAACAATTGGCGATTCACTGGTGAACACAGATCTCTGGAACAAACTCTTCCCAAGGTCAGAAAACTTACAAACTGCTGGCTACATGTGTAACAAAATTCCTTCATAGTTCAACTTCTGTGAATGGAGTGATCACTCTTGTCATAATGGTCATTGGGGGAAAAAACAACTTTGACTCAAATTTCTTTACAAATCTCTCAAAGCCAGAGTGTGGAGTTCATTTTAAAATCTATCTTTCAGATACCAACTAATATAGGACACCACGGGATCATAACAATATCTCACAGATATATTCGTTTGTTCCTCATTTCCATGCTATTTGCATCCCTTTTGGATGTTTCTTAATTGACTACTATTGTCGTTTGAGCCTTTCAAAAATAAATTTCTTCAACTTTCAATATTTGATTTAGGTTCTTCAATTCATAATGTCCTTTTGTGTGAGCGAGAGATTTATTTGCTTATCATGCTTCACGGATGGAGAAGAACCTTGCTGGGCTGATTTATTTGAACAACTTCCTTGATTGAATTTTTTTGCTTTTCTTAGTCGTGCTTTAATTGAGGCGAGAATTTTTGGAAAACATACTCTTTGGTATAATCTCTTTTGGATTTTACTTGTAGCATGGGATCATTTTAAATACCATACATCTATGAGACATGCTTCCTCTCCATGGGTCTATCATAGTGAACTTCCTAAGACAGACATTAATGTTAGAGTAAATGGAGCCCCAAGATAGCAATAAGGAAATGCTAAATCTTAGTTATTTAAATGGGGTTATTTTGACTAAACAGAAAAATGATCTCTTCATTCCTAGAAACCAATTAGTGAAAGCAAAGTCAAAAAGATACATTTTCTTTATAAGTGGATTTATGCCTTTCAAGATTTTGAGATTTGCTCAGAGCCCTATCTTACCACTAAGCCAAGAGTTGGGCTAGGATTTATTAAAGAAAGAATAACGAAAACTTGAGCAGAGAGCAGGGTAAAAATCAAACCAAACTAACTTAAAAGCGACAGAAAGCAAAAAAAAAAAAAAGTCCTTATAGGACTATGCAAAGTACTGATTTAAAACAAGGTTGTTGAGAGGGAGATTTACTTCCTCCCTTTGTAAGTCTCTCAGCTTATATGTCGACAAGCCAAGCTTTTTAAAAATTTGGTAAGGGCCAACCCATAAATGTTGAAACTTTGTGTGTATTCCCTTCCCATCTTATGGATGGTCCCATTTCAGAACTAAGTCACCTACTTCGAAACTTTTCTTGCTAGATTTTCGTTTATCAAATCACCTTTTGACTATGTCTTGGTGTTGGTGGAATTGGCCTTTGGATTTCTACCGTGTCTCTTCAAGCTTTAGCAGGGTATCAATTCTTCATTGTAAGACTTGGCTGTTGGAACCTCAGGAGGCATGGGCCAATTGTAAGGATGGGAGTAATATGTTTGGAGGGAGGATGGCTTATCTACCATAGACTAGGGTATATAGGGAAACTCCCAAGGCAATCTTGGGGTTGACTTTGTCTTCCCATAAAGCATTTGGGAGGACCATATGCCAACTTCTCTGATTTTCAATAACAGTTTTCTTAAGAATTCGGATGAGGTTCTTGTTTGTAGATTCAGCTAATCCATTTCCTTGGGGATAGTAATTGGCTAAATAATGAAATTTAATTCCTTTCTCATAACCAAACTCATTTATTTTTAAAGATGAAAAGTAAGTTGCATTATAAAAAACTAGGGAAATTGGAACCCCAAACCTGGTTATGATGTTCTATTCTACGAACTTGATAACTGCATCTTCATTAACTTTGCGTAGCAGAGAGGCTTCCGTCCATCTCGTAAAATAGTCTTTGGCTGTCAGGATGTACCGATGTTGCAGCGAAGAATTCGGGTTTATTTCTCCAATAACATATATGCCCCATTGCTCAAATGGTTCAGAGATAATGACTGGCTGTAGAGGTCATGTTTCTTTCAGCAATTTTCCAGCACTTCTTTGGCACACATCACAATTCCTGGCATAGGCTTGAGCATCTATGAATAAGGTGGGCCAATAATATCTAGCTCTAAGTATTTTGTGAGCTGTTGTATCTCTGGAATAGTGTCCCCCAGCAAGGCCATCATGTAATTCTTTGACAACTTTATCTGCATCCTCTTTCTCCAGACATCTGAGAAAAATGCCATCATAATTTCTTCTAAAAAGAATTCCATCAATGATTTTATATGCTGTTGATTTCAGACGGAGTGCCCTTCTTTGGTTTGAACTCTAGTGCTCTGGAAAATATCCTTGTTGTAAGTAGTGCACTAGGTCCCTATACCAAGACTCAGGAGCGGTGAAAATGGGACATACCTCAATCATATTTACCTCAGCCTCATTCCTCTAGTCTAGCTCTTCATCAACCATATTTTCAATGAGTAGCTTGCATAAACCCTAACCTTTAATAATGGTAGCTGGTTTGAATTCCAACTCATACTTCTGAAGAGCAGTGACCCAGTTTCCTCTCCTTTCTCCCAATTCCTTCTAAACAAAAAGAGATCTAACAGCGGGGTGAGGCACTATGACTTTAGTTCTTCTTTTTAGAATATATGGCCTGAACTGTTCCACTTCTTTGAATACTGCGTATGCTTGCTTATCTACAACAGGGTAGTTCAGTTCAGTGCCTTGCAGACCAGTGCTCATAAAGGAAATTGGGTATTCGTCTCCTGATTCTCGCCTCTGAGTGAGCACAACTGCGAGAGAGTTATCTGAAGCAAAGGTGTACATGATAAAATCCTTTTCGAAATATGGACTTCTTAAAGAAGGTGCATTAGCTATGGAAGCTTTGATTTCTTTAAATGCAACTTTCTCCAAGTATTTCCACTTGAAATGCACGCTCTGATTTACCATTTGCTGCAAAGGTTTAACGATCTGAGCGAAGTCAGGCACGAACCTTCGAACAAAATTAATGGTGCCCATAAAAGATTGCATGGATTTTTTTTTATGGGGCATGGGAATCTTGTTGATAGATTGCACCCTCTCTTGATCTATCGAGATCCCCTTCTTTGAAATGATATGACCCAAGTGTTGATTGGGTTTTCACCCAAGCTTGTGGAAATGAGCACCTACTAACTTCGTAGTAGCAGTTTAGATCAAACAGTAAAACTAATGTAAAAAAATATATATTAATCTAACATGTGCAAGAAAGTAAATCTAGATTAAGAACATCAAAAAACTAGATCCATGAGAGAAACAAATAAAAAACTTGATATTTTATATTAATGAGCAAACAATCGTTTGCAATGGTTTACCTCAATGATGAGGTTGCTAGAATTCTTGCAGCAGTACAGGAGTAGTGGTCCAATGCTCCAATAGTGTCTCTCTTCTCCAAGATGCTTCAAGGATGGGAAAAGGGTTTACTCTTAATAAAGAACTTCAAGCTCAACAAGGATGGGCAAAGCTCAAGAGCAATTTTGGCAGCATGAGGATAGGATGAATGTGGATGAAGAGTGAGGAGCCCCTATCACCTTTTTATAGCTTTTGGGTGATATAGAATACAACCATGGTTTAAGAAAACCAATGGTATTGGTAAAAATGGTTTAGGTTTTATTTTCTTCTATTTACCTCTTTTCTCCTTTTTTGAATATATTTTTTATTTGTATTCCCTTTTAATTGATTTTTAGAAATTTTGGACCCCTTTGGAGGGATTTTGTATTTTTTGAGGAAAATTAAATATTTTGAGGAGAAAAAGATGGATTTTGGTCTTTTTGGTGACCTTTTGAAGGTTTTAGAGGCGAAGATGGTAGGAAAAGTCGACAAATGGGTCATGTGAATAGGGAAATGAGCTAGTGAGCACTTTTTGGGTGTTAATAGATTTCCCCCTAATCTGTGAGGGAAAGATCTCATCGTATGGCCTATAGACATCATAGTTCTTTTATATTTTTCCTGGGGCTTGGAGGAGAGAAGAGACCGATTGGAGACTGGAACAACAGTCCCATACAAACTGCAAAAACTGAAAAATACATGGCCTCAAAATGAATGAGGAATAATCTCTTGATAATGGACGAGGCGGGCATACCCATGATCGTATCAAGACATATAAATAAAAATGAGGTCCAAAAAGGGGGACCTGAACAATACATATAAACCTACTGTGTACATCATAATGGTCCAGAGGGGACACAAGACTGGTACATACTCATGGTCATACTATGACTGATCTGAAGAACTGATACACTAGAAAATTAACAATCATTATGAGTGGTGTCAAAAGGATTGGTAAAATGATGGATCTGAAGGTGTCCAACGACTGTAGGGACTCAATACCTGTGAGTCAAAATATGAAGAGTATATGGAACTATATACTTGAGGAGTTATACGACTGGGGTACTTCTAAACACTGTCGCCAAGCACAGCCCGGATATCCTCATGAACATATAACTGGTTGTTCCTAAAGTAGACTCACCAATGTGATAGAGTTAGATGACATCCGGGGTCTTCAACTAATAACTGAAAGGACTGATACCTTGTACGGATCTCAACGATGCGATCAAGGTGTTGATGTCGAGCATGTGAGAAACAATCATTTGGAGAGGCACTGAGGACTTCTTTCAAAATGATCCGTAGGAACTCACCACTAATGGTGATGAGTCCAAGGCACATGGACCTCTGGGTCTATCCATACTGTGGGGATGGGGAACAACTGAGGTTGCAAAGTGGGGGGGACTCAAACTTCCTTTGTTTAGACCATGATGGAAAGGATGAACTGGCAGTATATGAAACTCGCTTTAGGTATGAGGATCATAGCTTAAGGGATCGCGGGTGAGTACTGCTGTGGGAATGACTCCGGGGGATAAATTGATGGATAATATTGGGAAACTCTCAGGGTGACACATTGCATAATACTATGAACAAAGGAGACCATAATAGGAAAGCTTCCATGATAGTGTAACTAGACATGATCTATTATGGCACCGAGATGCACTGTTGGGGCCTTCTTGATTATTTAAGGAGCTCCAAGAAGGGATAAAATTGTGCTCAAAATGGTATTGTCGTGTGGATTTGTACGAGCCCAGGATAGTTCATGCTCGTGCTTACATTAAATTTTAGAGAGTCTGGAAGCAGTAAGTAGACTCCAAAGGGGGTTATTTTTCGTGTGTTAGTCTCCAAGGCACAAAAAAGCATAAAAGGATGCAATGAAGAACTCTTCTAGCCGATGCGACTAGAGTATTCCTTTTTTGTAATTAGTCTACAAGGTCCGAAAAAGGTGTAAACTTATACTAGGTAGACGCCCTTTCAGATACGTTTAGCAATCATGAAAGGAAGCAAGATTGTTTGGAGATCTTTTCATTGTTTTAGGAGTCAGAAAAGAGCTTAACAGAAACTCCCTAATTGCCTTTTTTCGTAAAGGAATTGCTCGGCCCGAAAAAGGGATAAAGTTATACCGAACAAGAGTAGTGGCTAAGCAAAGAGGAAGTGTTCAATCAAGGGACAAGTATGGGAACCAAGAACAATGGTGGGGTGGGAACACTGATGGGGCCTCCTTGCGGGTTGATGAATGGTAGAAAAACAACACCATAATTGCAGTATGGATGGAGCAGAGGGCTCATGTATAAGACGTGATGTATGAATTTGTAAAATATGACAGAGGCCGATGTGGCACACAAATTGAGGCGGTATGGTGTGTGGACACAATGTCAAAAAGTTTTAGGTGAAAGCAAGAAATGATCTCAAGAAACATCATGAGTGCAGAAAACTGAATCCAGGGATATAAAAATTTTTGAAAACGGAGAACGACTGATGTGGCACGCAAACTGAGGCGACAAGGGGTGTGTAAAAAATGCCCCAAAAAGGGTCCTATGAAATCGAGAAATTGATTTGACAACCACGAAGTTCTTACTGCGCTGAATCCAATGGTATCAATGGTTTTAAAAATGGACGTCGTATGACTCCGGAATGGTTGACTGAAAATGGGTCAAATGTCTATAAATAGCAAGTGGACCCATAGTGACACATGTCATTTGCACTATTGAGTTTGACAGGAGATTTGAGTTGGTCAGAGCAATTTCGTCATTTGTGGGAGAACCGACCGTTGGTTTTTTATTCTGTGAGTTCCAGGTAAGCCTATTGGCCCTAAATTTTAACTTTATTTAATTTAGGGGGGAATTGGGTCCTCTGGGGTGGTGCATTGGTCACAGGGGAAATCACGGCCTTTGAGGCATTTTGCATGATCTGGATCACGGCTTTGGCTTCAACAGTCGTGATTCAGATCAGGACTGTGGTCTTCACAGTCACTATCTGAATCACGACTGTGATCTTCACAGTTGCAATATGAATCACGGCTGTGGTCTCCATAGTCACGATCTAAATCACGACTGTGGTCTTTACAGTCGTGATTTCAGATCGCGGCTGTTGGCCTCACAGCCATGATTTGGATCGTTGCTGGGGGGAATTTTTTATATGTATTTCTAATTAAAATTTTCTTGTTTGTTTGGCAGGATGCTCATAGTTCCGAGGGCGGTGTGGCGGGAGAGGGAGATGTCAGATGCTTTGATGCGGATCATCCATGAGAACCATCATGAACAGGATGCTTTGGCATTGGGCGGACTACTAAAGTTTTCCCAAGTTCCCCTTATTCATTCAGCACATTTTTTGCTGAACAAGTTGATCGGGTTCTGGGACCCGACTATTCAGGCCTTCATTGTTCAAGGTGAGAGGTTGGATCTCACCTTGACAGATGTTTACTTTCTGGCTGGATTGCCCCACTTAGGTGTGATAGGAGATACTCATCCTAGGATACCTAGGGATGTTGATATAGAGGATATGCTGGAGAGGTTTTTCCATCTGGGGTCTCGTGTGCATGCAAATGCACTGTTGGTTAGCGATTTGCGGGATCCGGTGACACAAGTAGTCATGGGTTGCGTACTACGGGTACTTGGATTATAGGAGCCTCACTGATTGTTTAGTGGGAATATGTTGTTGGTTCATTGGGTTATGACTGGGATAGACTTTACTTGGGGGTAGATGTTCCTTGCTTGTGTTCAACGAAAGCTAAACGAGGTGATTCAGTTGGGGGGGGAGTTCAGCTATGCGTCGTTTTTATGTTGCTTGTTTTTTGAGCGGGTTCCTACGTTATGGCCCTGTGTGTTGGTTTGGGATGGTGGGATCAGTGAGCCGCAGATGTTGCGGTGGGGAGAGATGATGTGCCGCAATGGTGGTGGGGCAGTTGGGCATTTCTTTACTTCGGAGATGTATTAGTAGTGGGAGCAGACGCCAGTTCTGTTTGATGATTATCCATACCAGCCTATGGATTACCGGGGGGATATTGAGATGTCATGAGCTCCAGGAAGGGCCTGGGAGACAGATGGTACGTATTTGTTTTTGTTTCCTCTTTTAGCATATCGTGTTTTTATCTTTTTCTATGATGATAGCTAGGGGTCCTTTTATGATGCCGACATCTTCTAGTGTTGGTTTTTGCAGATGTGGGTCTGAGGCCTCCACCGGGGCATCCGGTCCACAGAGGTCATGTGGTGTTGTCACCCCCACCACCTCCACCACCTGCACGAGGAGTCGTACGCCGCCGGGGTGATGATGTAGATGTACGGGCTACCATTGATGGACTATTGGATAGTGTGGCAGATGATGGCTGGAGGGAGTTGGACCAGGAGGTCCTAGACTTATGCTACGATGCTCCATGTGAGTGGAGATTGATTTTGAGGCGGATTTCTTTGTTGGCAGTGGAGAGGAGGGATAGGCACCAGGATGATCTAGTGGAGGAGGATCTGGAGGAGGAGGCAGGCCATGATGATGAGGATTAGACTATCTATTACCTGCCCCAAAATGCTGATGAGCATATGGGGATGTTTTTGTGGATATGTATTATGTACGGCTGATGTATATTTTTTTTTGTATATTCAAGTGTTGAGGACACTCTTGACATTATGACTATATGATATATATGCACATGGATGCATTTTTGGATGATACAGTCGTGGATGCACATCTGTCATTGTTTTTATGTTTTGTTGCACGTGGATGCAATTGTGTTTTTGTATGCCCGTGGAGGCACATTCTATGCATGTGGATGCAATGTTTATGTTTATGTATGCCCATGGAGGCACATTCTATGCACGTGGATGCAACACTATGATGGATTATGTTGTTTGTTTTATGGTTTTTTTATGCCGATATGATGTTTTTTTATACATGTTTGATGTCCTACATGTTTTGGTTGACGTGCCAATATAGAATGTTGTTAGCCATTTGGTCTGCTACACTGTTGAGATTTCTTAGGACATTAGTGAATGAAATGGATTTAGATTGTCTAATCATTTGTTTAGTGCACAGGAATTTTCTAAAGAGGAAAGGATCATGTACGTGGTAACAATTGTTGAGTTGGGAAACAAGAAGCTGGGAGTTGAGGAAGACATGAAGGTGACTTATGCCCAACTAGAGGGCAGTGGTCAAGAGACCAGTCACAGCATCGTACTCAGCCTAGTTATTTGTGTCAGCACCTATACACACTCCGTTGAGGTGAATCAATTCATGTGAGGGGGAATAGAGTACCCAAGTTGCGGAGGTGAGATTTGGAGACCAACGACTTGCACCGTCGGCAAAGCCGACATAGTAAAGTGGAATAGGATCCATCTGTGGTCATGCAGAAAAAACAAAATGTAAGGTTTTGGAAGTTGACATTAAAAAAGAATTAAAACTGTACAATATGGACTGTGGTGTCCAAAGGGGTTATGGGTAAAAGCGTTTGAGGTACAACCCATTACGAGGGTTTCACAGGGGGTTACCTTCTAAGTCGGTCAAAATGTATGCCCCATGTCCGAGGCAGGTGTGTATGATGTATGGGCCTTGCCACATGGATTCAAATTTTCCTTTTCCTGTGTTTTCATGGGCTTGATCATAAATGAATATGAGGTCTCCTTCACTATATGCTCGTGGGTGAATGTGTTTATCGTAACCGAATTTGGATCGGTTCTTCGCAGCTTCAATGGTTTGGAGGGCTGCGCGATGATCTTCATAAGATTGCTCCAATAGAAGTAAGCATTGTTCAATCAGTGAGGTATCTGGGAGGAGTTCGATGGTGATATGCAATGTTGGTATCTGACACTCAATAGGGATGACAGATTCCATGCCGTGAACCAAATGGAAAGGGGTAAAACCAATGGCGATTTTAGTGGAGGTACGGTAATCCCATAGTGTAGGAAAAAGCATATGATTCCAATTGGACTTATGTCGGTCGATAGTGCGCTGGACGATTGTCTTCAAAATTTTATTAATGGCTTCGACTTGACCATTCCCTTGGGGGTAGTAGTGGGAGGCATATTGATGTTCGAATTTGAGAAGGGTTGACAATTCTCTCCAGATAGAGTCCTCGAAATGAGAACCATGGTCTAAGACGAGCTGTTTAGGTACTCCAAAACGAGTAATAACATGGTTAAAGAAGAAGCGGGTTGCAATGTTGGTTGTGCAGTTGAAAGTAGGCATGGCTTCTCCCCATTTGGTAAAGTGATCAATGGCTACCATGATGTATTTATGGCCACCGACTGATGTAGGATTACATTCCATGAATTCGGTAGCCCATTTGCAAAAAGGACCAATGGTGACGACTGGATGAAGGGGGGCAAGGGGTGTCCTTGCCTTGGGCACAAAGAGTTGGCAATTTTGGCAATGTTTGACTACTATGATGCAATCGGTAAATAATGAGGGCCAAAAATACCCTGCGCGGATCACCTTTTGGGTAGTGTCCATTCCTGAAAAATGGCCGGCACTGGCACCGCTATGAAAATCATTGAGAACTTGTTTTGCTTCTTCTCGTGGAAGGAAACATTGTAAGATGGTGTCGACACTGCGTCGATATAGTACATTCCCTAGGAGGAGGTAACGGGAAGCATGGTGACAGATACAGCAGTGTCCGTCACGATCAACATCGGGTCGAAACTTTTGTCTACGGAGGTAAACCAAAATGTCGCCATACCAAGGATCATCCGATGAGATGATGAATAAATGGTCGTCAGTTAGATTAGTATTGAATGAGGGTGATGGTGATAGGGATGGTAGGTATGTAATGAGTTGAGAAAGTGCTAGGGCTTTGGTACTCTCAGGTGTTGTGAAAGAGAGGTCATACTCTTGTAATATGATAATGCATTTAGCAATGCAGACTTGCAGAAGGTGACAGTTCAATAGATAGACCATGGGGTTGGAGTCCGTGACAACTTTGGTGTGGCTCATGAGAATGTAATGTCGCAACTTATGTGTTGAAAAGACGACGGCGAGGACCAGTTTCTCTTCGTATGGGTACTGTAGCGGTGGGCCAGATAAGGTTTGGCTCACGTAATAAACGACATGTTCTTGACTAGATGGGTCTTCTTGAACGAGAACTCCATATATGACATAGTCGGATGCCGAAACGTAAAGGATGAAGTCTTTAGAGAAATCCGGAGGGGAGATCAAAGGGGCAATGGTGAGAGCTTTCATCTGGTCATCGAAAACTCCTTGTGCTTGGTCATCCCACACAAAAGGGATGTGGGTACGGAGCAAATGAAGGAAACCATGAACCGTTGTGGCATAATCGGGGACAAAACGGCAAAGGAAATTTGCTTTGCCCTAAAGGCTCTGTAATTGTCGAAGCGTACGAGGTGATGGGAGATCTAAGATGGCTTGGACCTTTAACGGATCAACTACAATTCCTTTCTGTGACATGGTGAAACCTAACAACCGGTTTGTCGAAATGTAGAATACACACTTGAGTGGGTTAAAGCGGATTTGATATTTGCAACAATGTAGAAATACTTTCCGGAGATCGCTTGGATGATCGGACCATTTTTTTTATCAAGCCGTGAGGTCATCAAGGTACACCAAGATGATGTTAACCAAATCATGGAAACAATAGGGCATGGCCCGCTGAAAGGTGGCTCCAGCGTTTTTAAGACCGAAGTGCATAACACGGTAAGAAAAAGTGCCCCATGGGGTGGTGAAGGCAATCTTGTATTGATATTCTTTGCGAATATGAATTTGTTTATACCCAGATAAACCATCCATGAAAGATAGTATCTCATGCCCTGCACATGCATTGTAAAGACGGTCCGTAAATGGTGTGGGGAAGTTGTCTTTGGGACAAGATTGGTTTAGGTCGTGGAAGTCAGTACAGACACAGATAGTGTCTTGCTTCTTGTTAACTGGTAATGAGTTAGAAACCCAGTTGGTGTAGGCGATGGGGTAAATGAACCCAGTTGTACGAAGCTTCTCAATTTCTACTTTGACGGCGGGAAGCTTAGATGGGTGGATGGGTCATTGGTTTTGGCGAATGGGTGGTACATTGGGCCAAGTGTCGATGTGGTGTTCTACTATAGCGGGGTCAAGGCCTGGCATATAGGTGTAGGACCATCCAAAGACGTCGCGAAACTCTTGGAAGAGATTCTTGTAAGCATGGACCTCATCCTCGGTGCATGATGCACCCAAAGAAATGAGTTCAGGTGTTCCAAGTGTGGTAGAGATGTCAACTTTAATAACGGGTGAAATATTGGCCATATTGCCTTCCTCAAAGGCATCAGGAGCTCGGATGGGATCTTTAAACCAGTCAACCTTGGTGGGAAGGAAATATTTAGATACAACAGAGAATTGATTTGTCATGGAAGAGGTAGATACTTCAGGGATGAAGTATGATCAATGGTGCATATCATCCCAGGGGTAGTCGGGTGCAGTAAGTGCTTCAAGTATTTCCTCATCACTGTGGAAACACTGTGTTGTCAAATCGGTTGACTAGGGTGCACTGGTGGATGAAATCATATAAATGGTATTAATTTCTTCTGAGGAGGATGATGTTGGGGGATCTATTTCCTCAATAAGAGGAGGGTATGTCTCTAGGTCGGCATTATTCAATTCGTAGAGGGATGCTCTATAATCTGGGAGATCAGGACAGTGATGTGAGTAATGGCTGTAAATGTCGCATATTGCACAAGGGTGATTGGTACGCAGCGATTTATCGCTAGGTTGAGGAGCCAGTTCAAGTTTAACAAATGGGATGTTAGCATCATCATCCAACATTTGCATATGTTCCTGAAGTGCTAGTAATTGTGGACATTGATGGGTGGCATGGCCTAAATCGTCGCACAAAGAGAATTTGGGGGGAGCACGAATTGTTGGGGTATTCTTTGCCAGCTTTGGAGTCAATGGGGCGGTGTGGGTTGTAGGTGGAGTGGTGTAGGTTTGTGGGCCTCTGCCCCCATTGTAATGGAGTGGAGGGGGAGCATTACTGGATGTTCATGCAGCGACCACTGTTGGAGGTGGTCATTTTTGAATGTTTGCTACACCGAAGGGTGGACGGTTAGAGGTATTGATGGGTTGTACCAGTTGTAAAATGACATTTGCTGCGGGGAAAGGGTTGGGGTAGGAAGGTACCACACAGGTAGTCCTAAATTTAACCCTGGAAGATTGAGCGTAGCCATTACTGGTGTGATGATTGTTCCTGAAGGGGGGAATAGGAATGGGATGGTATTGATCGGTGTTGCTTCGATGTGACTAGGCACTAAGGGTGGTTGCGGCAATAAAAGGGGGTTGTTGGTTAGGTTCCCACGTGTTGTGCGAGAGGGTGCACAAATCCGATATCTTGGCTATCCGTAAAGGAGGTGGAATGGATTGGAATGTGGAAGTCATTAGTGATTCCAGGTAGATCCCGAGTCCAACTGTTGAGACGAACGATGTAGGTGCATTCTTAATGGGTTTTTCAATCATGGGGAGAACATTTTCAGGTGCAGCAGGGGCATTAAGATCGTAGATGTTATTTGATCAATTTTGACCACACGTCCCTCATGGGGGAACATCATGATGCGGAAGATGGATAAAGAGACGACCTTCATAGAATACATGTAACTGTGACCGAGTAAGAGGTTGTAATCAAGCTGGGCGTTGATAACTTCTATATCGATAAGGATCGTTTTTCCACCTAGCTGAATGGGAACGTTGGCCAAGAGGCCTTGGGGTTGAGTTGAACAGCCATCGCAAGCTCATAATACAATTGTGGATGGCTGTAGTGTGGGGGATCCGAGCTTCTACTAGACAAATGTCGACATCACATAGGTGGAGGCACCTTCATCGATGATGCATCACTGAATGACAAGGTTTCGGATAGACACAGAAACCTGAAAAGCTAATGTCAAAGGTAACCGTGGTTTGACTTGGTCCAGATCGAATGCCATCATTCATGAGTTGTTAGGGTCTATTGCACCAATGGCAGATAACAATATTTTTCTCTGTGCAGGATAGTTTTTTAGGACTTCCAAGGAAGATACAACAACGAGGGACTGACCTAGGTCTTCTGCAATATTATAATTTGAGGCGGCACGAGCATTAGGATTGTTGTTGATATGTCGTAGAGGGAAGCAAGGGTCTTTATGGCCTCCGTCTATTGGTGTAGTAGGTATTCGTAATGGCTAATCAGTTGGGATTTCGTTGGTGGTTGGATCAGCAGGCATAACTTCAGGGATAGAGCCATATTGGTTTTGGCGTGTTTGGAGGTGGACATCAGTCGATGACATCATTAATAGATGGTGAGTACCTGAATCCATGTGTTGGTAATCATTTGCAGCATAAGTGATTTGCTGTTGTTGTACCGCGGATCCTTTTAGAGGATCCATCGGATGGGTGTTTGCTACTCCTTGTGTGGGTAAAGGGTTTTGCAACACCATGGGTTGCGGTTGAGGAGGTGGTGTTGGTTGTGCCACGTGTCCTTGGTGTTGGACGTTATCAGTCCACAGTTGACGTGCTCTCTCCAAATGGGGGCATGAGTGTGTGTAATGGCCGTATACCCCACATATGGAACACAAATGGTTTTTTCTTAAATTAGGAATTTTACCCTATTTCAGTGGACGATCAGGGTTTTGGTTGGCGGGAGCAGTGTTATTGTTGTTTGGAGGATTAGGTTGTTGGCTGCCTTGGTTTTGAGGTTGACTGTTCCTAGTTTTGGGGCTGGTTCTGCTGTGCATACACTTGCCCTTGGGAAGTAGGTGGATTTTGAGGTTGCGTAGGTGTTGGAGCAGGATGCAGTGGATAGTAAGCGTGAGGGTTTGGAGGTGGTCTAGGTGCTTGTTTTGGTTGTTGATAAGTTTGAGCTATTCGAAGTGTTGGGGCAGCAGGTGTTGCCTGTGGTTGGTAATATGTCGATGGGGCTTGTGAATGACCAAGAGCATGAGTGGCCTACTGATGATAATATGTAGGAGGTGCATAAGCTGAAGGTGCATGACCATAACACTATGGTGGACATGAGATCCATGAGTGTGGTTAGAGTGTGCCATGGGAGCATACGAAGTTGTAGCTCCGGAATGGGATGTGGCCTGTGAAAAGTTGAGGCCAGTATTATTAGGCATGATTGAAAAGGGTTGGTTATGTGACACAACATGACCAATGATGCCATCGGTGGCATGGGATGCCCTCGACATGTCATTCCAGGATGGATCGCCGCGGGTGGCATCAGGTAAGATGGTGTACAAATAGCCAGACTGAGCGTAGATAAGATCAAACTGTTGTGCTTTGAGGATGGCTTCTTCTTTCAACTGGGGTCGTTCAGACGCCACATCTTTGGCTATGGCTGGAAGAAGAGATTTTAGGAACCAATCCAGAAAAATATGGTCATCTAGCTTGATCTTGCATAGACTTCGATGTTTACGCCACTCATGAATGTGATCCATGAAGTGGGTAGTCATGTTCTGTCTACAAGATAAAAGGATTTCTACTACCACGTTGTAGCGGACGGGTAGCCAGAAAAAATGTATAACTATCAAGGTGAGAGATGTAAAGGTGGGGTGGGTCCCATGGGGCTGCTTGATATACCATTTTGTTACAGAATCAGTGAAGGTTCGTTGCAACAGGCGTAGGCGAATGGAGTCCTCTACAATGGAGTTTGAGGAACACCATAGATGGAATGACATGATATGATTTTTGGTTTCTTCACCAGCCTTCCCCTCAAACTTAGGGATGTCGGGTGGGAGTTTTGTAGGCATGTGAGGTGAAGTAGGATCATGTCTAATCAGATCGTTTCTTAATCTTGCCATGCCGGGGAGGTTTAGACTAGCCATAAATGGAAAGCTGGTCGAGGAGTGTGATATGTGATGGTTGTGGAGCCTAATATTCTAGATTCAGAGATGTTATTCAGTTGTGTTTGTACCCCAGGATTACTATACACTCGTTCACCAACTTTGGGGTTCAGGGGAAGTGCCCTCGAGAAAAAAATTTGGGGTTGTTTTCTCCAACAGTTTACGAGCCCATGGTTTTGGGTAACCCATGGTAGTTTCCCATTGTATTTCCCCTATAAAAGAAATACATTGTAACACGGCTAGGGTTGATGTATTAGGTATTATGCATTTTAAAGATCTCTGATATTGGAAAGAGAGACTGTGAGAGAGTGTGAAGAGGAAGTGTAGTGGCTGTGCTGCAGGTTGTATCCCTTCACTTTGCTGGATGGAATAATAATAAGGACTGGCAATTCCATTGTGGACGTATCCCATCTTGGGTGAACCACAATATATTGGTGTCTCTATTGTAATGTGTATGTGTGATTATATTTGCATTTATGTTTATTGTTATTGCTCTGCGATCCTGTTTTTCTAACAATTGGTATCAGAGCCAAAGGTCTATTTGGCAGATAAACCCAAGGGAAGCTAGGGTTTCTAGTTCGAGTGGGAGAAATGGTGGAAGAAGGAAAGTTTAAGGTTGATAAGTTTAATGGAAAAAACTATCAGTTATGGAAGATGCAAATGGAGGACTATCTGTACCAGAAGGATCTATTCCTACCGTTGGGAGGAAGAGCAAAGCAACCAGCTACTATGAAGGACGAAGAATGGGAGGTTCTTGACAGAAAGGCGCTAGGAACAATATGGTTGTCCTTGGCTTCGTCGGTGGCTTTCAATATCTCAAAAGAAAAGACAATGGAGGGTTTGATGAGCACATTGGGTAAGCTGTATGAAAAACCCTCGACCTCCAACAAGGTATTTATAATGAAGCATTTATTTAATGTGAAGATGTTTGAAGGTGAATCTGTTACTGATCATATAAATTAATTTAATACGGTTACAAATCAACTAAGTTTTGTAAGTTTGAACTTCGATGATGAGGTTAGGGCTCTTCTAATATTGTGTTCATTGCCAGAAAGCTAGAATAGCTTGGTCATGGCTGTAAGTAACTCTGTCTCTGGTTCAAACACCTTGAAATTTGATGATGTTATTGGTGTTATTCTTAGCGAGGAAATGCAAAGAAAAAGCATGGGTGAGACATCAAGTAATGCGTTGACCATGGAGAGTAGGGGAAGACAAAAGGAGAAAGGAAAGAGCCAAGGTAATCGTGGCAAGTCTAAAACGGGTAGATCCAAGTCTAGACTAGGAAAGATAGAGTACTGGAACTGTGGAAAGAAATGACATCTAAAGAAAAACTACAAATCTCTAAAGAAGAAAGGAGATGGACAGCAGGAAACTACCCAGGAAGCAAATGTAGCAGGTGATGTGTTACAAGATGCTTTGATTCTTGCATTAGATAATACTAGTGATTATTGGATAGTAGATTCAGGGGCTTCATGTCATGCTATACCCCATAGAAAATATTTTCATGATTATGTTCCAGGCGATTTTGGACATGTTTTATTGGGTGATGATGAGCCATGTAAAATTGTTGGAATGGGTAAGGTATGGATAAAATTTAGGAATGGAATTGATTGGCTACTGAAAGATGTTAGCCATATTCCTGCTATGAAAAGAAATCTGATATCAACGGGGCAGTTGGGAGATGGCAGTTGTCTATCTAAGTCTGGAGTAACATGGTGGAAGAACACTAAAGGATCAATGGTGATAGCAAAAGGAGACAAGGTAGGTACGTTGTATTTATGTCCTCATAACACTGACCATTCTATCTCTTTAGCTTCCATGGGAACAAATACAGCATCGTGGCATCATAGGCTTGGCCAAATGAGTGAGAAGGGGATGCAGATTCTCCACTCAAAGGAAGTTGCTGCCAGATTTGAAGCAGGTAAGTCTAGAATTCTGTGAGAACTGTGTTTATGGAAAATAGAAGAGAGTCAGATTTCTCAAGGTTGGGAATCATAACAAGAATGAAAAGTTAGAGCTTGTGCATACAGATGTATGGGGACCGGTTCAGGTACAATCTCTTGGTGGCTCTCATTATTATGTTACATTTATTGATGATGCAACTAGGAAAAATTGGGTTTATTGCATTAGACAGAAATATGATGTGTTTTCTACTTTGAAGAAGTGGAAATATTTGGTTGAGAATGAGACAGGAAAAAGGTTGAAGTGTCTCAGATATGACAATGGAGGTGATTATTGCGGCAAGGAGTTTGATAGTTACTATTCATACCATGGGATTCGTAGAGAGGAGACAATCCCAGGAACACCACAAGAAAATGGTGTGTCTGAAAGGATGAATAGAACGATCATGGAGCATGCAAGGTGTATGAGACTGCATGCAGGGTTGCCCTTACAGTTTTGGGCAGATGCTGTAAATACTGTTGTTTATTTAATAAACAGAAGGCCTTCAAGTGCTTTGGATAGTGGTATTCCAGAGGAGGCATGGACAGGTAAAAAGGTAAACTACTCATTTCTAAGAACGTTTGGTTGTGAATCATTTGTCCATATTGATAAAGAAAATAGAACAAAGCTTGAAGATAAATCCAAGAAATGTACCTTTATTGGATATGGGGTTGATGATTTTGGTTATCGCTTATGGGATTATGAAAATAACAAAATCATTAGAAGTAGATATATGATATTCAATGAAAAGGTCATGTATAAAGATCAGTTGCAAGGAAAGAAACAGGAAAAGAAAAACACAGAGTACACAGTACTTGATGAAATTGAAGAAAATGAAGTTCCAAAGGTGCCAGAAAATCAAGAACAGCAGCAAGTACCTGAAACTCCTGCAACTACAAGAAGATCTACCAGGTTAAGTAGACTCCCTGAACGATACTCTCCTTCAATGTATTATTTATTGATGACTGGTGTTGGTGAACCAGAGTGTTATGAAGAAGCAATGCAGGTGGAAACTAGAAAGAAGAGGGAGAAAGGCATGAATGAGGAGATGGACTCATTGGTAGGAAACAAGACTTGGGATTTGGTTCAGTTGCCTGCTGGTAAAATACCATTGCAGAACAAATGGATTTACAGGTTGAAGGAAGAAGGAGGTAAGAAGCAGTACAAGGCCAGACTTGTTGTAAAGGGGTTTGCACAAAAGAAAGGTATAGATTTTGATGAAATATTTTCTCATGTTGTTAAGATGACTTCAATTAAGACTATCTTAAGTCTAGTGGCGGTAGAAGATTTGCATCTTGAACAGTTAGATGTAAAAACAACTTTTCTCCATGGGTATTTGGAAAAAGAGATATATATGCAGCAACCAAAAGGGTATGAGGTCAAAGGGAAGGAGGATTTGGTATGCAGGTTGAAGAAGAGTTTGTATGGCTTGAAGAAAGCTCCAAGGCAGTGGCATTTAAAATTTGACGGGTTTATGACAGAACAAGGTTATAGTAGATGTCATTTTGACCACTGTGTTTCTTTCAAGAGATTAGATAATGGAAGTTATGTTATCCTGTTATTGTATGTGGATGACATGCTTGTTGCAGGGTCAAACATATAGGATACAAATGTGCTCAAAAGGAAGTTAGCTAATTCATTTGCGATGAAGGATTTGGGTGCTACAAAGCAAATCCTTGGTATGAGAATAACAAGAGACAAGAAAAATCACAAATTGACACTGTCTTAGGGTGAGTACATACAAAAGGTGTTAGAGAGGTTCATGATGCAGAATGCAAAACTAGTTAGTACTCCTTTGTCCAGCCATTTCAAACTAAGTAAGTAAATGTGTCCCAAGACATAGGAAGAGATAGATTACATGTCCAAGATTCTCTATTCATCAGCAATTGGAAGCTTGATGTATGCCATGGTGTGCACAAGGCTATATATTGCACATATAGTGGGAGTTGTGAGCAGATATATGAACAATCCAGGTAAAGAACATTGGAAGGCAGTATAGTGGATTCTCAGGTATTTGAGAGGTACTACCACTCATGCATTATGTTTTGGAGGTTCAAACACTGTTCTACAGGGATATGTTGATGCAGATATAGCAGGTGAAAAGGATAGCAAGAGGAGCACCACAGGGTATGTGTTTACTGTAGGTAGAACAACAGTAAGTTGGATTTCGAAACTGCAAAAGGTTGTTGCACTTTCAACAATGGAAGCAGAGTATGTTGCTGTTACAGAGGCTAGTAAAGAGATGATTTGACTGCAGAGGTTTATGGAGGAATTGGGTAAGAAGTAGAAGGATAGCAAGTTGTATAGTGACAGCCAAAGTTCCATTCATCTTGTAAATAACTCATCATTCCATTCCAGGACTAAACATATACAACTCAAGTACCATTTCATATGCTCTGTTCTGGATGATGAACTGTTGAAGCTGGAAAATATACATACTAGCTAGAATCTTGCAGACATGTTCACAAAGGTAGTGACCAGATAGAAACTAAGTTCTTGCTTGTTTTCAATTGGCCTTTTAGCATGAAGGTGAAGACGAGAAATTTTCCAAGTCCAAGTCCAGCAAGTGCAACAACGGTGTAGTTGTTGTGATCAGTCTCCAAGTGGGAGATTGTTGGTTATGGAGCTTAATATTCTAGATTTAGAGATGTTATTCAGTCGTGCTTGTACCCCATGCTTACTTTACACTCCTTCCCCAACCTTGGGGTTAGGGGGCAGTGTCCCTGAGAAATGGGGGTTTGGGGGAAACGCCCCCGAGAAAATTTTTTGGGGTTGTTTTCGCCAACAATTTATGGGCCCATGGTCGTGGGTAACTTGTGGTATTTTCCCATTGTATTTACCCTATAAAATAAAGACATTGTAACACGGCTAGGGTTGATGTAATAGGTATTATGCATTGTAAAGATCTCTGAGATCGGAAAGAGAGACTGTGAGAGAGTTTGAAGAGGAAGTGCAGCAGTTGTGCTGCAGGTTGTATCCCTTCACTTTATTGGACGAAATAATAATAAGGACTGGCAATTTCAGTGTGGATGTATCCCATCTTGGGTGAACCACGATATATTGGTGTCTCTCTTGTAATGTGTATGTGTGATTATATTTGCATTTCTCTTTATTTTTATTGCTCTGCAATCCTATTTTTCTAACAACATGGTCACTGGTGCATATGTGCTACTAGTAGCATTATTGATCAGGCCACTTACCCCAAAGAGAATATTAGCCATTAGGGGGATGCGCCCTCCAAATAGAGGTATTGAGAAGAGCCTACGCCTCCAAGTGTAATGTGGGTTACAGATGGGTTTGGATTGTGTCCAGTGGCTGTTTGAATCTGATTAGTGGCGGGGATAGTAGGTGTAGGTCCCATCGAGGGCATCCCCAGAGTAGGTGTGGGTCCCATTGAGGGAATACCCAATGTGGTGGTGGCCACTATAGTGGTTGGGGTGGTGGTAGATGCTCCACCAGCAGTCCCTATAAAGAAGGGGTTGTAAGTCATACCAGCCATGGGGCTAGTCAGTGTTGTGTATGTGTGGTTTTCTGATTCTGCCTCAGAGTCAGATGTGAAATGAGGGGCGTCAGAATCAGGTGTCGAGGCTCTATGTCGATGACATGTGGAGTCAAGTGACAAGGCTCTACATCTGTGATGAGTGGTGTCGAGTGAACCGTACTGCGGGGGTTTTCCCCGAAAGCACCGAGAATGTGTCGGGGACTCAATGGTGACATACAGCTAGTAAAACTAGTAGGTAGTGGGGAGTGTAAAATATCAAAAACCCTAATGCAACCGTGTGTGGAGGAGGGGAGCGCAAAAAAATATGGCACTCAGGCCAACAACCAAACTCAAAAAAATTACTGTAACAGATGTGCTACAGTAAGCGGAGTGATAAAAAAGGGTGGTTAGAAAACCAACATGCAAACGGCTCCTAAAAAATGAAAAATGGTGTACTCGCTAAACTAAGGGGAGGTAATAGAGCATACAAGAACCTAACTAAAAATATATTATGGTTCAAACAAGACATATCCTCTGCAAGGTGATGAAATCCAGGTTAGATAATATGAAACATAGAACCAAAGGCTAATGATATCCCTCTACCGGGAGGGACACTGGGTAGACAATCCTAGAAGAAAGGCAACTAAGATACCCCATTCATGACACGTCCAGAAAGGTGAATATGCAGCTTCTATTCTATCGCCATTGTACTCCCACAAGCTTGGTACAATGAGAACAGCGAGTAGGCATCCTTCAATGACTAAATGGATTGAGATATTCCACTCAAGCCTCCGGAACCAGTCTCACTACTTCGACCCTCCCACGAGAGAGGCCTTTCTGACAAGTTGGTGTATAATCGTGTCAATAAGTACTAAGGGATTTTCGTACCCTAATAGTCAACAACTATGTCTCAAACGAAAGTGAGTGAGGGGTATTATTTGGATACTTATCCCCTCAATTCTACCTAAATACAATGTTCTTTTTATGTTCCCCAAGTGGGGTTAGAAGGTTGGTTGAGTTAGATGGATTTTAAGGCTCACTTTGATTAATGGTGATAGAGTGTGTGTAAGTGTGGTTATGAATCGAAATAAAATGCCTCGCTTGGGCGAATATTTATCAAATTAAAATGTTGATTTTAACTTTAAAATATGAAAAATTAACTGTAAATGCTTAACAATTTTATTTTCAATAAAAATACTGAAATTTTTTTCAAGACCATATAGTAAAGCAAATAACAGAAAAAAGTAAATGACTATCTAGGGCTGCAAGTAAAACAGTGGATTGTCAAAGTGTAGGGGAGATTGCAGAATAATATAGGCCAAAATGGGTGACAAAAACTCGGAAAATGAATTGCTAGGTTCGGGTCGAAATCGCGACTGTTTGAGGAAAAACTCGTGATCGTGATCACGACTATCTGGGCAAATCTCCTGATCTGGATCGCGGCTGAGGGGATGTAAGTCGTGCTTTGGAATCGAGGCTATGGGTCAGAAACTCACGATCTAAATCGCGATTAACTGGGAAAAAATAGCGATCGAGATCAAAAACTCGGATTTTTGAAATCGCAACTTTCAGCTAAACAGCCACGATTTGGATCGTGCTTGTGGGTTTAAAAACTTGTGATTTACAGGGCAAAAAAAGTCGCGAAAAACGAAAGCCGAAATTTAAAAATCGGGACTGTAGAAGCTGCAGAAAAGGCCAAGGGCTAGGGCAGCAAGCTATAGGCTCAGTGGTAAGCTAGATCTACAATAATAAAGCTAAATAACAACAAAAATAAGAAGAAAACTATATCTAACCAAAGATTGAAAGATTCGAAGTAAAGCGAAGTCGCCAAAAATTGTTGCTTGGGATTTCACCCAAGCTTGTGCAAATGAGCACCTACTAACTTCGTAGTAGCAGTTTAGATCAAACAGTAAAACTAATGTAAAAATCAAATATTAATCTAACATGTGCAAGAAAGTAAATCTACATTAAGAACAGTAGAAAACTAGATCCATGAGAGAAACAAATAAAAAACTTGATATTTTATATTAATGAGCAAACAATGGTTTGCAATGGTTTACCTCAATGGTGAGGTTGTTGGAATTCTTGCAGTAGTATAGGAGTAGTGCTCCAATGCTCCAATAGTCTCTCTCTTCTCCAAGATGCTTCAAGGATGGGACAAGGGTTTACTCTTAATAAATAATTTCAAGCTCAACAAGGATGGGCAAAGCTCAAGAGCAATTTTGGCAGCATGAGGATAGGATGAATGTGGATGAATAGTGAGGAGCCCCTATCACCTTTTTATAACTTTTGGGTGATAGAGAATACAACCATGGTTTAAGGAAACCAATGGTATTGGTAAAATGGTTTAGGTTTTCTTTTCCTCTTTTCCCTCTTTTTTCCTTTTTTGAATAGATTTTTTATTTTTATTCCCTTTTAATTTATTTTTGGGAATTTTGGACCCCTTTGGAGGGTTTTTTGTATTTTTTTAGGAGAAAAAGATGAATCTTGGTATTTTTGGTGATCTTTTGAAGGTTTTAGAGACTAAAATGGTAGGAAAAGTGGACAAATGGGTCATGTGAATAGGGAAATGAACTAGTGAGCACTTTTCTTGGGATTTAAATAAATACCATATTTCTTGCAGCGATAAAAAATCTGCTTCAAGTGGAAAAAATGATCTTCTCTCTTATTTGAGAAAACTATCACATCATCTAGATAAAATACAACACAATGACCATCCAATCCTCGAAAGGCAATGTCCATTGCTCGCTAAAAAGTAGCTCCTACGTTTATCAAGCCGAATGGCATCCTGTGATATGCAAAGATTCCCCACTTAGTATAGAAAGTGGTTTGAGTCGTTCTTCTTCTACTACTAGTACTTGATTATATCCAGAGAAACCGTCTAGTAGAGAAAAAATTTCTGATCCTGACACCATCTGTTAAATTTGCTCCATTGGAGGCATAGGGTAGTTTTCTTTATTAGAAGCTTTGTTCAAGTTCCAAAAACCACACACAATCTTATCTCTCCCTATTTCTTCCATACGGGAACTAAATTAGAAACCCATTTAGAATGTCAGACTTTAAAAATGATATTTGCATCCAACAACTTCTTTAACTGTTTATGTATTAAGGGCTCAAGCGTAGGATGCATTCTTCTTAGTTGTTGTTGAAATGGCTTAGCACCAAGCTTCATTGGAATTACATGTTGTATAATGCGAGTATCATACATTTTCAGATATTCATAAGTCCATGCAAAGACGTCTTTATACTGCTGAAATAGTTTGATGAATTTATCTCTCTCACCTGGTGAGCAACATTTGCCAAGATTGACATATTTTGGCTCAACTTCTGTGCCTAGATTTACCAATTCGTGCTACATGGAAGAGATGTTAGTTTTGACATTTGCTAGCCTTCTGAATTAACTCTGAAGATCAAACAATCCTTCAAGAGTTCTCACTCCTTTGGGAATTGAAGTTTCCTTTAGCAGCATCTTTGCTCTGCAAATCTAGATCATGCTTCTCTTCATCGATTATGTATTCTTGGAAAACATCTTCATTTGTTAGGAAACTAGTGATCTGATCGTCATCATCAAATACTCTAAAATTGGTAATATTGTCAGGGACGGATGGCTTGAAAATCAATTCAATAGAGCATTTGTTATTGGTAGGCACTAATATGGAAGCGGAAGTGGCTAACAAATCAGCTGCAACATTCTGTAATCTATGAATAGAATTTATATCAAAAGCATCAAAGTGCGAAATTAAATTCCATACCTCAGACTAATAACCTTTTAAATGTGGTGAAAGACAATGAATTGTATCCCTCGCCTATCTGACAACTATTTCTGAGTCAACAAAGACTTTCAAGTACTTGACATTTAAACCAATAGCCTTCTTTAATCCATGGACCAAAGCTTCATATTCAGCAGTGTTATTAGTACATTCGAACTCTAGTCTACAAGATAAAAAGTGTTTGTTGGTTTTCGGATCAATTAAAACACAACCAGCTCTGGATCCTTCTTGAGTTTTGGAACCGTCAAAGTATAGAACCCAAAAAAAAAAATCTGCTTTAACTAAGTTAGTATCACTACCACTTATGTCAGTAACTAGTCCTACTATGTTACAGTCAATATCACCAGTCCAAGAAAATTGAAAACGACCGGATTGTTCATCTGATTCATGGCTAACATTTTCCGGTTGATAATTACTTGGTTCAATCTCTAAGAAATAATTTCCCAAAATTGAAGATGAGAAAGCTACAACTTCATTCTTTCTTCTAACTGAGTTACATTTTGTTTCATGTGGGGTTCTCTCAGTATTTTAATCTGATTTTGTCTATTTTGGTATGGCAACCACAAATGAGACCAGTTTGTTGCAAAATGACCATTCAGTTTCGTAGACCAGTCCCTGCTCAATATCAAACCATAAGCCTCAGGAATGTCAACTACCATTGTAGCTAGGGTTTTCACCCTAGCTTGTGCAAATGAGCACCTACTAAGGAGAATAGCCTCCTTAGTAGCAGTTCAATAAACAGTAAAGTAAAACAGTAAAACAATACAAAATCTAAGCTAACATGTGCATCAACAGAAATAAAAAGGTAATGACAATACAATGGAAATCTTTCTTTTTGTATTATGATATGACCAAAGTTACATTTACCTCAAATGTGGAGGTTGGTGGAGCTGTTGCAGTAGTCCAAGAGGGATGCTTCCGTGCTCCAATGGGTTCCTTCTCCTTCTCCAAGGTGCTTGGATGATGGGCCAAAATGGGCACTCAAATGGTGAGCTTGGGTTTCATGAGTGATTTTGGCAGTGTCAGGATAGGATAGATTATGGATATGAAATGAGGATCCTCCATCACCTATTTATAGGGTTTTTAGTGGTGGAGTGTTGACCCATGGTTTTTGGCACCATATGGTTTAGGTCAGTTGTTTTAGGGTTTTTGCTTCATTTTTCCCTCTTTTTCCTCTTTTTTATATTTTTTATTCCCTTTTACTTGATTTTTGGGAATTTATGGCCTTTTAGAGGGTTTTTGCTATCTTTTGAGGAAATTTAATTATTTGGAGGGTGAAAAAGGGGTTGTTTGGCCTTTTGGTGACCAATTAATGGTTTTTTGAGGTTTTGGAGGCAAAGATGGTGGGAAAAAATAGACAAATGAGTCATGTAGTGAGGGAGATGAGGTGGTGAGCATTTTTTGGGTGTTGACAGATTGCCCCCTGATGTGTGAGGGAAGGAGCTCATCGTATGGCCGATAGACATCACAGGTCTTTTATGGTTTTCCTAGGGTGTGGAGAAGAGAAGAAACGGATTAGAGACTGGAACAACGGTCCTGTACAAACCGCAAAAACTGAAAATAGATGACCTCAATAATGAATGAGGAATAATATTAATATATGGACAAGGCGGACATACCCATGCTCGTATCAAGATATATAAATAACAATGAATCCCAAAAGGGGGATCTGAACAATACGTGAAAAATTGTTGTGTAGATCATAAGGGTCCAGAGGGGACACAAATATGAGACATACTCCTGGCCAGACCATACCGAAGCTGAAGAACTGATATAGTGTTGCTGAGTGTGGTACTAGAGGAACAGATGAGCTATTGGATCTGAAGATATCCAATAACGGGGTGGAGATAATGACGGAGAGTCATAACCTCAATGGTACTCTGGACTGTAGCTGAACTGCGTACTCAAGGAAGCATATGAGTGGATGGCTTCCGAATACTGTCGCCAACACAACCCGGATATCCATGGGAACATATAACTCGGTGTTCCAAAGTGACTCACCAATGTGCTAAAGTCGGGGGGAGTCCGGGGTCTTTGACCAAAAACGGAAAGGATGCATCCCCTGCACGAATCTCCACAATGTGATCAAGGTGTTGAAGTCAAGCACGTGAGAAACAACCATTCGGAGCGGCACTGAGGACTCCACTCAAAATGGTCCATAGGCACTCATCACAGATGGTGATGAGTCCAAGATGCAGGGACCTCTAGGTCTATCCTATGGAATAGATGGGTTAGCGTCAACAGAGGGAGACCTACAACTAGCAAGGAAATGATGTTTCCTTGATAGGAGCACGAGGTGGATAAATAAGAGGTGATAGGACTAGTTGTGTAATTGACATACTGGGAGGGTAGGAAACATGGGTTGTTGGGTGGGGGGACTCAAACTTCCTTTGTTCAGAGTATGATGGTGGGGGTGGTCAGGCAGCATATGACACTGACTTGGGGGAAGGGGATCATAGCTTTTAAGGGACCAGGGATTGTGACTGTAATGAGGGATACTCAAGTTGGTGTAGGATGACAGGAGACTCTAAGGATGGTATATCGCATAATACTCTGAACAAAGGTGATCGTATTGGGGGTGCTGCCGAGATGAGTGATCATAGTGCTGAGAGACACCGGTGGGGCCTTCTTCATGGTTTAAGGAGCTGGAAGAAGGGATAGAAGTGTGCTCAAAATGGTACTGTCATGTGGATTTATACGAGCCTAGGATAGATCATGCTTGTGATTGCTTTCAATTTTAAGGAGTCTTAAAGCGATTAGAAGACTCTGAAATAATGGATTGGTATCATCATTTGGATTTGTACGAGCCCAGGACGGTGCATGCTCATGGTTTCTTTCAATTTTAGAGAGTCTGAAAGAAAATAAGAAGACTCCAGGGGGGTTCTTTTTCGTGTGTTAGTCTCCAAGGCCCTAAAAAGCATAAAAGGATGCAATGAAGAACTCTTCTAGCCGGTGTGACTAGAGTATTCCTTTTTCGTAATTAGTCTACCGGGTTCGGAAAATGGTTAAACTTATACCAGATAGACACCCTTTCAGGTACTTTAATGAGCATGAAAGGAAGCAAGATTTCTCAGCGATCTTTTCATTGTTTTAGGAGTTAGAAAAGAGCTTAACAGAAACTCCTTAAGTTCCTTTTTCGTAAAGGACTTGTCCAGCCCGAAAAAGGGATAATTATACTGAACAAAAGGAATGACCAAGCAAGGAGGGAGTGTTCAATCAAAGGAAATCAATGAGAATCAAGAATGAGGGTTGGGGGGGGGAACACTGGTGGTGCCTCCTTGTGGGATGATGAATGGTGGAAAAATAACGAAATGATTGCAGTATGAATGGAGCGAAGGGCTCGAGTATCATCACGAGTGCAGAAAACTGAATCCGACGATATAAAGAACGTTAAAAAGGGATAACGACCGATGTGGCACGTAAATCGAGATGATGAGCGGTGCTTAAAACATATTCCTGAAAAAGGGACCAGGAAAATCGAGAAACTGACTTGACCACAATGAGGTTCTCATCATCCTGTTCCATAGATAGAAACGGTTTGGAAAACCGATTCCGTATGGATCCGGAATGGCGGAATCAAGAAATGGTCAACTGTCTATAAATAGTAAGTGGACCCATAGTGCCATGTGTCATTTGTGCGGTTGACCTTGATAGGAGAGTGTAGTGAGCCAGAGCTGATTTGGCATTTTTGGGAGATCCAACCGGTCGATTTTAGTTTTGTGAGTTGCAGGTATTTCATTGAGCATGCACCTTTAATTTTATCTCGATTCGGGCGGGTAGTGGATCCTCCGGGGGATTGTACCAGTCACGACGGGTGTGAAACGCAAGTTCCTTGGAAATGCTTGCGATCACGGATCGTGGTTGTGGCCCCCACAGTAGCGTTCGGAGATCACGACTATGGCCTTGATAGCCACGATCCCAGATCGATACTATGGCCCCCACAGCCGCGATCTAAGATCACAGTTGTAACTCTAATAGCCACGATTTGGGTTCGCGACTGTGGCCCCCACAAACGTGATCCTGGATCACAGTTGTGGACCCCATATCTATGATTTGGAACGTGGTTGTGGAGTTTGTCGCGACATCGTTATGGGGAGAATGATAGGTTATTTGAGGAGGTTCTAATCAGTTTTCATTGTGTGATTGACAAGATGCCAAGAGTACGATGGCGAGAGCGCGAGATTCCCGACGATCTCATGGAGTACATACGGCATGATCGACATGTCTGGGGGACTTTAGGGCTGTTAAAGTTCGCACAGGTGCCGATGATGCATTCAACAGTATTGTTGCTGAACAAGTTGGTGGTCTTCTGGGATCCCGGTTTGGAGGCTTTTATGGTACAGGGGGAGAGACTGGATCTTACCCTGGCAGATGTTTACTTTTTGACGGGACTACCTTGTTTGGGTAGGGTGGCGGATACCCAACCAAGGAGGTCCGCGGACGTGGATACGGAGGAGATGCTGGAACGATACTCCTTCCCCATGGTAGAAGTGCATAAGAAAGCACTTTTGGTCTGTGACTTCCAGAAGCCGTAGATCCAAGCAATTGCAACATGTGTGGTTTGAGTGTTAGAGTCATAGGCACACACCGAGTGTCGGGGGGACAGATGCAGCTGGTAGAGTGGGTGATACAGGGTACCTTCTTTGCTTGGGGCTAGATGTTCCTTACATGTGTTCAATGAAAGCTGAGAAAGGTGAAGGTATCGGGAGGGGAGTTCTGCTATGGGTCGTTCTTGTGCACTTTCTTCATGGAGCGGGTTCCGACATTGCGACCACGTGTGTTGATCTGGGATGGGGAGCTGAGGGAGCCACAGATGGTGCTATGGGGGAAGATGATATGTCGATGGGGTGGTGGAGAGGCAGGGTGGTACTTTATGGGGGAGATCTACATGCAGTGGTTGTATATGCCAGTGGTTTTTTATTCTTACCCGTATCGTGATATGGATTACCGGGGAGATCCGGAGGCGCCACGACCTCCTGGGAAGGTTTGGGGTCCAGATGGTATGTATCCATCTTTTTTATTGATATTTTTATGTTAGATATGTTGCTAGAGATATATGATGATGCTAACTATTTATGATGGGGTTTGATGCAGGTGAGGGACCGAGTCCACCACAGGGGCATAGGGACCGTAGGGGTCGCATAGCAGTGCCAGTCCTACCGGACTGGGGGGAGGTGCGACGACGGGATGCTGACGGGACTTTGGAGTCCCCACGGGTTACCCTAAATAAGCTACTAGCAGGGTTTACTGACGAGGAGTGGCGGGAACTGGATCAGCGGATGATCGATGCTTGCTACGATGCTCCACGGGACTAGCGGGCGATTCTGATGTGGGTGGCGGTGTTGGCCGAGGAGAGGAGGGCTCGAGACCAACAAGGGGATGAGGACGATCCAGAGGAGGAGAGAGGAGAGGATGAGTTTGCAGCGTAGGCAGCTACGGCGGGGAGTGATGAGGACTCAGACGGGGGAGATAACTCTTGTTAGGGAGTTCTAGGGACTGCCCCCGATGCTTATGGGCATTCGGGATTTTTTTGTATATACGGCATGTATTGATGACGAGGATGTTGTTGGGGCTCCTTGATGTATATTTTTTGTATAGCTGAGTGCTGGGGCACTTATGACATTTGTATGATGGTGATATATATATATATATATATATATATATATGCACATGGATGAATTTTGCGGTGATTATTTTTTGTATGCGCGTTTATTGTTTTTTGTTGGTTATTGCATGTGGATGCAAATGATGTGTTGTAGTAGGCACGTGGATGCCCTATTTTAGATGCAGTCTTTTTGGGATTTTTATGTTTTTTGGTATATCTACATGTAGTGATGATGATGCATGGTGGATGGTTTACATGGTGTGATTGATATGCCAGTCTAGGATGTTGTTAGCCATTTAATCTGTGACACTGTTTTGAGCTCTTGAGACATGAGTGAATGTGATGGATTCAAACTATCGACTAAGTTGTTTTATGTGCAAGAAATTTCTAAAGAGGAAAGGATCACGTACCTGGTAGCATTTGTTGAGCTAGGAGATAAGAAGCTGGGATTCAAGGAACACACAAAGGTGACGTATACCCATCTGAAGGGAAGCAGTCAGGAGAGTGGTCACGGCATCATATTCAGCCTAGTTATTGGTAGCAGCATCTATGCACATTCCGTCAAGGTGAATCAACTCGTGTGAATTGGAATATAAGACCCAAGCTGTGGAGGCCAGGTTTGGAGACCAACGACTTGCTCCATCAGCGAAGCCAACGTAATAAAGTTGGAAATGGTCCATCTGTGATCATGTAGGAAAATGACGAATGTAAGGTTGCAGAAAAAAGTGGAAAACAACGAAAGAAATCAAACTGTACAACACGGACTAGTGGTTCCAAAGGAATTTTAAGGGTAAAAATATTTGAGATACAACCCATTACGAGGGATGCACAAGGGGTGGCCTTCTGAATTGGTTAGGATATATGCCCCATGTCCAAAGCAAGTATGTACTATGTATGGGCCTTGCCACATGGACTCAAACTTCCCTTTACCTATCTTGTCATGAGCTTGGTCGTAAACAAGTACTAGATCTCCTTCATGAAAAGCTCGTGGATGGACGTGTCTGTCATAACCGGATTTGGAGCGGGTCTTGGCAGCCTCAAATGTTTGGAGGGCTGCACGACGGTCCTCGTCGGCTTACACTAACAACAGAAGACTTTGCTTGAGTGGTGAGGTGTCTGGGAGAAGTTCGATGGCAATGTGTAGGGCGAGGATCTAACATTCGATGGGGAGAACAGATTCGACGCCATGAACTAAGTGAAAAGGGGTAAAACCGATGGCTATCTTAGTTGATGTGCGGTAAGCCCATAATGCGGGGAAACACATGTGATGCCAATTGGACTTATTATGGTCAACATTTTGTTGGAGGATTGTTTTCAAAATTTTGTTAATGGCCTCAACTTAGTCGTTCCCTTGGGGGTAATAAGCAGAGGCATACTGATGTTTGAATTTAAGGAGAGTTGACAACTTGTGCCAAATGGCATCTTCAAAATGTGAGCCATGATCTGAGACAAGCTGTTTAGGGACCCCGAATCGTGTGATGACATGGTTAAAAAAGAAATGGTCAGCAGTGTCGGCTTTGTTGTTAAAGGTAGGCATGGCTTCAACCCATTTGGTGAAGTAGTCGACGGAAAAAATGATGTACTTATGGACGTTTGCGGATGGGGGATTACACTCCATGAAGTCGATGGCCCATTTGCAAAAAGGGCCAACGGTGATGACTGGGTGGAGTGGGAAAGGTGGTGTCCGGGCCTTAGGGGCAAAGAGCTGGCAATTACGGCAATGCTTGACTACTCTGATGTAGTCGGTGAATAGTGTGGGCCAGAAGTATCCGACACGGATTACCTTTTGGGCTGTGGCCATCCCAGAAAAATGTCCACCGCAGGCGCCACTATGATAGTCATTGAGAACTTGTTCTGCTTTATCTCGTGTGAGACAACACCGGAGGATAGTGTTGACACCGCGTCGGTAGAGGACATCGCCCAAGAGGAGGTACCAGGAGGCATGGTGATGGATACAGCGGCGTGCATCACAATCGATGTCGGGTCGAAACTTCTGCATGCAGAGGTATATCCAAATGTCACCATACCATGAGTCATCTGACGAGATGATAAATAAATGGTCATCAGGTAACTTAGTGGTGATTGGCGATGATGGAAAAAGGGATGGTAGGTCGGTTGTGAGCTGGGAAAGTGCAAGGGCTTTAGTACTCTTAGGGGTTGTGAAAGTCAGGTCATACTCTTGTAGGATAATTACCCATTGAGTGATGTGGCCTTGCAGAAGGCAATGGTTTAAGAGGTAGACCATGGGGTTGGAGTCGGTGACAAATGTAGTATGACTTAGGAGAATGTAATGTCACAATTTTTGTACGGAAAAGACAACAGCAAGGGCTAGCCTTTCCTCATACATGTAACGTAGTGGTGGTCTAGAAAAGGTTTGGCTGACATAATAAATGACATGTTCCTGGCGAGCAGAGTCTTCTTGAACAAGGACCCCTGACATGGCATATTCGGATGCCGAAATGTAAAGGATGAAGTCCTTAGAGAAATTTGGAGGGGAGATCAATGGGCCCTGCATGAGAGCTTTTTTAATGGCTTCGAAAGTAGCTTGTGCCTGGTCATCCCAAACAAAGGGTATATGGGTACGGAGCAATCGTAAGAAACCATGAACGGTGGTGGCATAGTCGAGAACGAAGTGGCAGAGGAAATTAGATTTCCCCTATAAACTCTGCAGCTGCCGGAGTGTACGTGGTGATGGAAGGTCTAATATGGCTTGAAATTTTAGGGGGTCAACAATGATTCCTTTGTGGGAAACAATGAAACCTAACAACCGGCCTGCCGGAACACAAAAGACACACTTGAGTGGGTTCAAGTGGATCTGATATTTGCGACAATGCAGAAAAAATTACCGGAGGTCATTAAGGTGGTCGGATCGTTTCTTGGAGCGTGCTGTGAGATAGTCAAGATAGACTAAGAGGATATGAACCAAGTAGTGAAAAAAGTAGGTCATGGCCTGCTGGAAGGTGGCACCATCATTTTTAAGTCCAAAAAGCATGACAAAATAGGAAAAGGTGCCCCATGGGGGGGGTGAAGGCGGTGTTGTATTGATCTTCCTTGTGGATCTAAATCTGGTTATACCCAGAGAACCCATCCATGAAGGATAGGACTTCATGTCCCACACACTCATCGATGAGTTGGTCAATAAATGGCGTGGAGAAGTTGTCTTTGGGACATGCTTGGTTTAAATTGCGGAAGTTAGTACAGACCCAAATGGTGCCTTGTTTTTTGTTAACGGGGATGAGGTTAGAAACCCAAGTGGTGTATGCGATGGGATAAATAAAACCTGTTGCGCGAAGTTTTTCAATTTTGGCTTTGACGGTGGGGAGCTTTGATGGGTGAATGGGGCATTTTTTTTGGCGAACAGGGGGCACGTCCGACCAAGTATCAATGTGGTGTTCTATAATAGTGGGGTCAAGACCAGGCATTTCGGTGTAGGACTTGGCAAAGACATCACGGAACTTCTGAAAAAAAATTTGTACTCTTCGATCTCGTACTCAGTGCAGGAGGCTCCCAACGTGATGAGTTTGGGAGCACCGACTAGGGCAGAAATATCGATGTGGGTCGTGGGTGAGATGTTGGCCATGTTACCTTCCTCGAAGGCATCAAGAGCGGGAATGAGCTCTTTAAACCAGTCAAATTTGGTTGGGAAGAAATATTTGGACTCGACGGAGAATTGGGTGGCTGTGGCAAAGGAGGACGCCTTCGGGAGGAAACAGGAGCAATGGTGCATATCATCCCAGGGGTAATCAAGTGTGGTGAGAGCCTCGAGAATCTCCTCATCAAATCAGTTGATGAGGGATCACTAGTAGTAGAGATCATATAAATGGTATTGATTTCTCCTGTTGGCGGAGATTCTGAGGGGTGGATCTCTTCAATGGTGGGGGGAGATGTCTCAAGGTTCGTGTTATTCATTTCATAGAGGGCCGCTCTGTAATCCAGGAGATCATGGAAGTGATGTGAGTAATGGACATAAATACCGCATATTGCATAAGGGTGATTGGTACGCAGTGATTTATCATGAGGCTTAGGGGTAAGGTCGAGTTGGACAACCGATATATTGGGGTCATCGTCAAGCATTTGCATGTGCTCTTGTAGTGTGGGTAATTGTGGACATTGATGGGTAGCATGGCCTAACTCATCGCACAAAGAGAATTCGGGAGGAGCTTGAAATGGTGGGGGATTTTTAACTATTTTGGGTGCGGGAAGAGCGGTATAAGGTAGTGGGCCTCTGCCCCCAGTGTGTTTGGTAAGAGGGGTGGGTTGGTGGATGAGGAAGGAGTTGTGACACTAGGAGGTGGTCGACTAGCAGTGGTAATGGGTTGTACTGGTTGTAAGATGACATTCGGTGTCGGAGGGGAAGCGGGAGGTGTGAGATACCACACAGGTAGTCCTAAAGTTAACCCTGGAAGGTTGAGTGTGGCCATAACTGGGGCGCTTACTACTCCCAAAGGGGGGAATAGGAAGGGGATTGTATGGATGGGTGTATCACCAACATGACTAGGTACCGACGGTGGTTGGGGTAGCAAGGGTGGTTGATAGTTGGGTGTTTTTGTATTGTGGGATAGGGTAAATAAGTCAGATATTTCTATCTCCTGTGACGGGGGTGGAATGTATTGGAATGTGGAAGTCATCAGCGTGTCTAAGTGGATTTAGGGTCCAACTGAGGAAATCAACGAGGTAGATGCATCGTGAACAAGTTGTTCAACCATGGGAAGAACATTTTCAAGTGCAGTTGGGGCATTGGGATCGTAATAGGTGAGTTGATCAATATTGACTACTTGTCCTTCATGGGGGAACATCATGATACGAAAAAATGGATGAAGCAACTGCCCGCATGGCATACATGTAACTGCATCCAAGTAAGAGGTTATAATCAAGTTGGGCGTTGATGACCTCTATGTCAATAAGCACTATTTTACCATCCAATTGGACGGGGACATTAGCTAAGAGACCTTGGGGTTGAGACAAACGACTGTCGTAGGCTTGCAACGTAGTGGTGGATGGCTGGAGAGTAGGGGATCCTAACTTTTTCCAAACGAATGTGGACATAATGCATGTGGAGGCACCCTCATCGATGATGCACTAATGGATTACAAGGTTCTGAATGGATACCAAAACTTGGAATGCTAATGTGGAAGGCAGGCGTGGTTTATATTGGTCCAAATCAAAGGCCATCATTCATGAGTTAGTGGGAATGATAGAACTAATAGCAGATAGTAGGGTCTTACGCTGTGTAGGACAGTTTTTTAAGACCTCTAAGGCAGACATGGCCGTGGGGGATTGGGCTAAGTCATCCACAATGTTGTAATTAGGCGCAGCGTGAGCATTGGGGTTATTGTTGATGCGACGAAGTGGGAAATGAGGGGCTTTTGGGGCTCCATCTAATGGGGCAGGAGGTATGCGTAATGGATGATCAGTGGGAAGAGTGTTGGTGGTTTTGTCAGGGGGAGGGGCTTCAAGGGTGGAGCCATATTGATTCCGTCGAGTTTGAAGGTTGACATTAGCGGATGACATCATTAGCAATTGATGGGTACCTGAGTCTAAAGTAGGGTGGGAAGGTGCAACATACGTGACTTGCTATTGGGGTCGTGCAATTCCATGAGGGGGAGCCAACGGTTGAGTGTTCACCACTCCTTGGGTTGGTAAAGGATTCTGTAGTACCAAGGGTTGATTTTGAGGTGGTGGGGCTTGGGTGGCGCCGGTGGGGCTACATGCCCTTGGCGGTGGGCATCATCGGTCCAAAGTTGTCGTGCCCACTCCAAATGTGGGAAAGTGTGTGTGTAATGGTCGTAGACCCCGCAGATGGAACAAGTATGGTTTGTTTGTAAGTTGGGGTTTTTGGCTTGCTTTGGTGGCCTGTCGAGGTTTTGGTTGGCAGGTGCAGCGTTATAATGTTTAGGGGATTAGGTGGCTGGCCTCCTTGGTCTGGAGGGGGGTTGTTTCCGCGATTACGTCCTTTCCTGCGGTTTTGTTGGCCTTGTTGGTTACGTTGTGTATTTTGGTTCTGTTGTGGATATTGTTGTGTATACACTTGCCCTTGGGAAGCAGGTGGGTTCTGGGGTTGTGTCGGTGCGGGAGCAAGCTGCGGGGAATAATAAGTGGGTGGGGCTAGAAGTGGTGCAAGTGATGGACCTTGTGGGGGTTTTTGATACGTCTGTGTGACCGGTGGTTGAGTTGCCGCAGGTGCTACCTATGATGGATAATAAGCGGTGGGGGCTTGGGAAGGTGCAGGAGCGTGCACGACCTGTTGGTGGTAATATGTGTGAGGTGTAACTGGGGGGACGTAAGTGGGGGGTTGCTGGCCAAAACAATGAGGTGGAAATGAGGGTCCATGGGAGTGGCAGTTATGTGACGTGGGAGCATACGAATTGGGTGCTCCAGAGTGGGATGTAGCCCGCGAAAGGTCGGGGCCAGTACTAGTACGTGCAATGGAAAAGGGTTGGTTATGCGATGCAACATGGCCAATGATGCCATCGGCAGCATGGGATGCCCCCGACGCATCATTTCGAGAGGAATCACTGCGAGGAGCATCGGGTATAATGGTATATAGGTAACTAGACTAGGCATAGATAAGGTCAAACTGCTGGGATTTTAAGATGGCTTCTTCTTCGGACTGGGGTCGTTCGGATGCCACATCCTTAGCAATGAAGGGAAGGAGAGATTTGAGAAACCAATCTAGAAAGATACGGTCATCTAACTTGATTTTTGCACAGGCTTCGGCATCGATGCCACTTATGAATGTGATCAGTGATGTGGGTGGTCGTGGTTTGTCTACAAGATAGTAGGATCTCAACTCCTGCATCATAGCGGATAGGTAACTGAAAGAACTACAGGAAGGTCGAGGCAAGGGAGGTAAAGGTGGCGTGGGTCCCATGAGGCTGCTCAATGTACCACTTGGCTGCAGAGCCAGTGAGATTTCATTGTAACAGACGGATTCAGATGGAGTCGTCCACTATGGAGTTAGAGGAACACCATAAGTGGAAGGACATAATGTGATTTTGGGGGTCTTCGCCTGCCTTACCCTCAAACTTAAGGATGTCTGATGGGAGCTTGGTGGGCATGTGAGGCCATGTAGGATCGTTTCTGATGGGATCGTTGGTTGATTTGTCCAGGTCAGGAAGGTTGAGACTAGCAATAAATGGCAAACTAGTAGACGGGTGTGACATGCTAGTGGTAGCGGACATGGTGGAGCCGATGCCCCCAAGTGTAGGAGCTGGGTTTGTGATAGGGATGTGACCCCCAAACGAGGGAGTGGGGGTGGTATGGGAGGGTCCTGCGCCACTAAGCATAGTGTAAGTCACCGGTGGGGTTGGGTTGGGTATGCTAGCCACTGGGATTTGCACAGTGACCGCTGTGGTGGGCGTGGGCCCCATCGAGGGCATACCCAAAGTAGGTGTGGTGGTTGAAGTTGTTGTGGATGTTCCACCGAGAGTCCCTACAAAGAAAGGGTTGGAGGTCATGCTAGCCATGGGGCTAGTTGGTGCTGTGTAAGTGGGGTTTTCTGACTCTGCCTTAGAATCAGATGTGAAATAAGGGGCATCAAAGTCAAGGGACGTAGCTCTATGTCATCGATGAGTAGATTCAAGTGGTGAAGCTCTAGGTCTGTGACGAGTGGTGTCAAGTGATGAATCTCTACGTCTATGACGAGTGATGTCAAGTGAACCATGCTGCGGAGACTCACCCCGGATGCACCAAGAGTGTCTTCCATAAATCCTGCATCTGATTTAAAATCTGCCACAGATTTGAGGGGGAGGTGTTTGGGGAAGCCTGACTTCCATTCTCTCCATTCAATATGCTTCCCAATGTCTTCCCTTACACGCGCATATTTCTTTCTGAGCCTATTGGCCTCGGAATTAATTTCTTTTATCTTGGCAACCACTGCCTTCATTCTGCAAACTTCTTCAATAATAAGTTCCTGCAACACATGTATCTTCTTTAGTATGTCACAGGACTGCTCATGGAAGGGGATCAAATCATTTGCCTTGTTGTTTTCTAGCTCTAACTGCTCTATCATCAGCTCTCTTTCTTCTTCCAACTAAATGGTCCTGGTTTCGAGATCATTTTTCTGTCCTTCTACTATCATCATTTGTACCACCAAAGCTTCCTTTTCTTCCTCTAGGTGTCGATACTTACTCGATAATTCTCTTTGCTCTGATACGAGGACATCATATTTCTTTACCATTAACTCTCTATATTCCTGCTCCTTTACCAGAGTAAGTTGCAACCTGCGTGCCTTCTTCTTGCTCGCTTCCACATCATTCACTAGCTTGTGGACATTGTCTTCGCTTTCCTAGGCAGCAGCTACAGTGGCGGTTGCCATAAACTCGAGAACACTCTGTGTGCCTTGCATGACAATGGTTTCTCGCTTGGTGACGATGTCTAGTTGAAAGGGTTTCTTCATCCTTGTCTCTGTCTTTCTTACAATGGATTTTCTCTTCTTCTTAAAAACAAATTTGTCCCATTGGGACACAGTGTGACTCTTTGATGAGGTAAAAGGGACGTGGAAGTTCTCCCATGGGGAAGTCATCTTCTGCGATTAAGGCCTAGGACACTTCGGACGAGCCTATGTCCATGTCCTACATGTCTGGGCTTCCTGCCTCTACATCCTTCTTGGATTTATCTTCTTCCTCGGCCTTCAACTGCCTCTCTTCCGCTTCGGCCTTTTGCTTCTTCTCAGCTACTTCTCTTTATCTCCTCTCCCTTTCTTCTTGTAGCTTAGCAGATTCTTCTTTTCTAATCTTCTCTAATTCTTCATCTCGAAGTCTTTTAGCTTCTTCATCTCGGAGTTTGTCATCCTGTTCTTTCTGCGCTCTTTCCACTTCTTCCCTTTGGAATCTTTCAGCCTCCTCCTTGATCCTTTGCTCCTCCTTCGTCAGAGTTTCGGCTTCCTCTCTTTCCCTTTGCACTTTTTCCTCCTTGGCAGCTTGGGTTGCAATGGAGCTAGAGCCAGCTCCGCTTTTGAGGCGAAGGATCCTTCTGAGTTCGGTCATATTGCTGACCCTTATAAAAAATTCTTCATTCTCATCAAAGTAGTGTGCATATTCAAAGTGTGCATTGACTTCTCTACAATGGTCTACAACCTTATTAAGACTTTCATTCTTCGTGAAAATCCTCTCCCCGAAGTGAAAATCCATTAATTCCTAAACAAAGGTTTCAGCTGATTTGACCTTAGAGAACTTGTATGCTCCGACATAGAAGGGCAATGTTGGGAAAGAGGCCTTCTTCAATCTAATCGAAGAAACTACCAATCCCATCTATAAAGACCTGCATCACTGCCTCCTTGTGGACCACAAAATATGTAACATACCTGGGCAGGAGAGATGGTGGCTTGGAACCTCCATACATCCTTATGTAAGTACCCTCTTCTGAAAGATAAAAGTCACCATATTTTTCCATGGCTGCCATGGAATTCTTAGATAGGAAACTGGAATCATTATTGAACATCAGCTCATACGGAGGCATGATAAACTCTTCACATATGGCCTTGTAATAGCTTTTGTAGTTCTGGGCCCACAAGATCTTATAAGCGGTATAAGCTGGGCAGTCGGCCTTGTTCCAAATGCATCCTAACTTTGGGAAATGATGCTTTGATAGAATGAAATCTACTGGGTATGATGACATGTAGAATTCTGAATTCTTCTGGACCAACCCTTCCTTGGCAGTGGCTACAACTGAAGACAGATTGTCCAAGAGCATGTCCACCCAATTGAAAATTGTGCCTTTGAAAGCTACATAGTGGATTAAAGGAATTCAATGCAGCTTATAAACAGTCCCATCAGCTCTGCCGAAGATTGTACTTAGCATGAGGGCAATGATTCTGAAAGGAGGCCTTAGCACTTGGACTTCATATTCATCACTCTCCTTTAACCTCGACTGCTTACCTATAATCAACAACTTCCTGGTCATTTCGAAGTTATCCATGTTGAGACTTTCGAGCTAAGTGTCATTCAACAATGTTTGAGGACGGGGCAGCTTGTAGTCTGCCAAAATATGGGCTAGGTGGAATGAGGAAAAAACCTCACCCATGTTATCGGATAGAACTCTTGATTGGGCGTTAGCATGCACTAGGATCCATCTGATGACTTCTGAGCAAGGGAAAGGATCTGGTCGCGTGGTTGCTCTTGTGATGCCAGAATTTCATATGTTTTGATATAAATACATTTCCTCCAGGACTGCTCTGGGAATATCCTGATCTCTTATCATGTGGTGGAGTTCCCCCTACTTGAATTCAGGAGCAATTCCCATGATTGGCTTGGTATCCTCATATAACATCTCAACCCTTGCTTCCAGAATAGCTTCGCCACCTGATTCGGGCTCAAACGTCTTAGAATTCTTCTTGGATCCTTTTGGCATTGTGTTTAAACCTAGAAAAAACCATGCATGAGTAGAATACCTAATCAAACTAGAATACATAATCAAGTTTTGAGCCAAAATATTTCATTACACAAGCATATCCTAGTTGAAACAGTATTATTAAAACTCCTTAAAAAGATACTAAGTTCAAAACAGATTTCAAGCGATAGCTAAAAATGCATACAACAAACACACATTAATTTTCTATTCAAACAACAAGACAAAGCTAGTTTCTTCTGGCAAGTCAACTGGAAAGAGTGAGACTACGATGCTACTGTGCTTGATTCTTCTGTTAGAAGCATAGGGTCGAAAACAATGCAAGTAAGAAAATGATTTTTGGGTGGTTGCGACCGGGGCATCGCCCCCTACCTTGGCTCGGCTGGTAAAACTTTACGGACAGCCTGCTGGGTAGGGGAACAAGGCTCAACGAGGCTTCTAAAAAACATGGAGGGTGACCAAGTGGGTATAGGGAGAAATACAAAAGAGATAGAGGATTCCATACTGGGGAATGCTGACAAGGTATTAACGTAAAAAGCTTAGAAAACAAGGAAAAAAGCTTAGGACAAAGGATAAATAAACCTACCTGTCAACCTACAATTGGGCCTACTGAGGCTGACAGAGCTACGCACCTAGCTTTCCTAGAGAGGTGGGAGCGACCTTGAAATGAGGTTTGCAGAGTTTAATAAAACAATAACAAAAGACAATCAAACCCCACACGCTATATATAGAACCCCCAAAAGCTTGAAGAATTAATACTTGATTAGACCGGGTTAGTGTGAGCATTAAAAACGTTGTTATGGCGAGGGGACCGGTGTCCTTTTCACGTCTCTCAACATTAACTCCTCGCTGTCAACATCGGCACCACTCAACGAGTTGGAGCAACTAGTATCGACGACATTGGCTAAGCACTCGCGCAACGTGCCAGTAGGTGTTGGTAAGTTCGGCACTAAAACACAAAAAACGCCGAAAGCCACCTCATTTCGGTGAAAAAGCTTGAGTTTTGCCAAAACGCTTCGGGACAGATTCTTGAGTTACACTGCAATGGGGCGCTTCAACAAAATTTTAAGATGGCTGCCGACTGAATCGGCAGAACTCGGCGAGATTCGCCGCAACACAAAACCTTGAAGGAAAAACAAGTCAAAAACTACGCTTCGGTGGGATTGGGTGAGTTTGTCTGACCATTACGGCGGGACTAGGAAGGTTAGGCCAAAACATAAAGGCTTTACAACTTAACAAAAACACTTTCCTATTGCGGCGCGAGTCAATGAGTTGTGCTGAAACAGGAAAAAGGCTAAAAACTTAACAAAGGAAACCGACCGTTGCGGCTTAACTCGGCGAGTTGTGCCACCATTTTGGCTGGTATAGATGAGTTTTACTTAAGAAAAAAAAACTTAAAAAACTTTCTCTCTTGAGAAAAACTAAGTATGAAAAAGGCCTTTTGGATTGGACTCGACTTCTAAGAAAAACCTTCTCAAAAAAATAAAGGAGGGGCCCCAATATTTACAAAATTTTGGGGGGGATGTTGCAGCAACAACAGACCGCTAATGGGGTAGTTAATGTTTCATCCTTTTTATAGATCTCCTCGGGGATCTCCATCTTGTTGACCAATCATCATGCCTGAAGCAATGATGTTTCCTTAATTTCCAAAGGGTGTCGATACTACCAAGCTGTTAAATTAGTTTAACTCTGTGTTTAATTGCCAACCTGTTTGCCGCATCTCGACCAGATCTCGGTCACTTCGCCCTTTCCCGAGTGGTCATATTCGATGTTAATGCTTGGTCTCTTCGATGCTTCCATTTTGGATAACGGCCCACTAACCGGCCGACAGTTTCCATGGTTAACATTTTCTGTCATGATGCGTTGGCGGTCCTGACAAGCGATTTTGATGTACATGTGTGATTTCCAGTCTTTAGTTGCGCAGCTGTGGTCCCATCACATGCCTTGCATCACAGCTTCTTATTCTTCGCAGTTGGTTTGTTCAACTTGATCTACGCAGCTACCTTTTCAGCTTTGTACTGCATGATTCTCGATTCTAAACTTTGCATCTTCTCTACTTCATTGGATGTTTGCAGCTACCTTTTCAACTTCGTACTGCGCAGTTTTTCTTTTTCTTTTCTTTTTTTCTTTTTTCTTCTCTTTTTTTTTTGATCTCGTGGCTTCATTCTATAGAGGGTTCTGCAAAGTAGGGCTGTCCCGATAGGGTTTTATCCTACTTCCATTGACTAATCCAGGTAAATTGTTTCCAGCTAACGTGGCTAACTGAACTATGCCACTGTTAGTAACATGTACAACAGTATATGGACCAAGACAATGCATCTTAAACTTTCTGGGAAATCTCATAAATTTGTTATCGTACAAGAGGACTAGATCACCTACTTGAAAGGTCTTGTTCTTGATATGGCGATCATGCCATGCTTTTTCCTTGTCTTTCTGCACTTGCTGGTGAAATCCTACGATGAAGCGATCTTTCTCCAATCCAACCAAGTGTAGAAGCCTTCCTTCGAGTTCCTCTTGATCTTCCATGCCTGTAAATGCATCTATTCTCAAGCTGGGTACAATGTACTCCATAGGCATCACTGCTTCATGTCCATAGGCCAACCTAAAAGGTGTGTGGCCTGTTAACTTCTTGCAAGTAGTTATGTATGCCCATAACACAGCTAGAATGCGCAGATCCCAATCATCCCTATTCACATTGCATACTTTTGTGAGCGCATGCTCCAATACCTTATTGAAATCTTACACAGTTCCATTTTCTTGCGGATGATATGGCGTACTTCCCTGGTGGTAAATGTGGAACTCTTCTGTCAGTGCCTCAATAGTTCTATTCAGAAAATGAGTGCCTTAATCACTCATCAAAATATTCGAACATCCAAACCTGGTAAGGATGTTCTCAAAAAGGAACTACATGGCAGTAACTGCGCTATAGTCCTTCACTGGCTTTGCTTCTGCCCATCTGGTGAGGTAATCAGTTGCAGTAATAATGTACCTTGCACCAGTTCTTTTCCCTGGTGGGTTGATCAGTCCCACAAAATCAATGGCCCATTTTTCAAATGCTTGAAGGGTCAACTATGGATTCGGTGGCATTTCATCTCTACGCAATGGAATTCCTGTCCTCTGACAGACATCGCAACTCTGGCAATGTTCTTTCGAATCTTTGTGAATAGTAGGCCACCATAGCCCTTCTTGCAATATCTTCTGCACAGTGGCTCTTCCTACATAGTGACCTCCTGATGCTCCTGAATGCGCATCATCCAATATGAATGGTTTCTCGTGCTCTAATACGCATCTACGCAGCACTTCATCTGGTCCCAATTTGTATAGTTGTCCCGTGATTATGGTGAAGTCTTCTTCTCTTACTACCAACTGCTTCTTCTGCTGCTTAGTAAACTCTATGGGTGTTAACCCAGTAGTCAAGAAATCGACAATGTCTTTATAGTAGTCATCTGCGATTTGTATAGCAAATAACTATGCATCAGGAAGATTATCTTCAATATTGGTAGGTTCCTCGCCTAACTCAATCCTTAAGAGGTGGTAAAGTCCTAAGTTCATTTTTCCTAGCTTAACCACTATTTCAAAGTTGTACTCCTGAAAGAGTAACAACCATCTGAAGATTCTTCCCCCTAAAAGTGGCTTATTGACCAAGTACTTTAAAGATGAATGGTCAGTGTACATAGAGAAGTGCGCACCCATCAAATAGTGCCTGAATTTCTACAGTGCGTAGACCATAGCTAGGCCCTCTCTCTCAGTGGTCGTATAATTCTTTTCAGCAGATGAGAGCTTCTTGCTCGAAAATGAAATTGTATGGTCAATACCTCCCTCTCCTGGTTGTGCTAGTACAACACCCAATGCTATACATGAAACATCAACATGCACATGAAATGGCTTCTCCCAGTCTGGAAAAACTAGGATCGGTGCAATTACCATTTTCTCTTTTAATGTGTCTAACCCTTGCTCACATTCCACGTTCCAGATGAACTGCACATATTTCTTCAACGGATTCTCCATCGGTGTAGTTATTTGCGCATAACCTTTGATGAATTTTCAATAGTAGCCCGTATGCCCCAATGTGGTGCAAAGCTGCTTTACTAAATTCGGTGCTGGCAGGTTTACAATAACTGCAATCTTTGTAGGATCAACCATCAAGCCTTGTCTGCATACTATGTGCCCCAACAGAATACCATAGGGTACACAGAAAACACATTTCTTCAAATTCAAGGAAATACGATGTTGTCTTCACTTAGCTAACATCATTCTGAGGTTCTCACAGTGGTTCTTCAGCAAACCAAAGACAGTCCAATCATCAAAATATGATTCTAAAAATTTATGCATGAAATCTTTAAATGTTGCAACAACAACTCTGGAAAAAATAGCAGGTGCATTCTTCAGACCAAAGGGCATCACTGTTTACTAGAACGAGCCCCATTCTGTGGCAAAAGTGGTCTTATGCCTATCTGTTGGATCAATTCTTATATGATGGTATCCATAAAATCCATTAGTAAATGAGTATGCCTCATTTCCTCCAACATTATCTAAGACTTCATCTGTAAAAGGAATGGGAAATGGGTCATGTAGCAAAGCATCATTCAGCTTCCTGAGATCCAGATCCTAATATCACCCTTAGTTTTCTTGTCCTGGATAACCATTGGGCTTATCCACTCAAATTATTCAATCGGCTCAATGATCCCTGCATCGAGCATCTTATCAAGTTCTGCCTTGACTCTTTCTTTAAATCTAGAATTCAGTCTATAGGGCCTTTGCTTAACATGTTTTGCGCTTGGCTTAAGAGGTGTCTTCATAACCCCTAAGTCGCCCAGAATCCCTTTCATTTCTGTAAACTTTGTTGGAAATAAATCCTGATATTCGTGTAGCAGGTCTATGATCTGCGTGACCGTCTGATCATCCCAATAGTCTCCAATAGATGTGAACTTTGGCTCTTCGCTTGTGCCAATGTTCACTTTTCTCGTTTTAATAGGTCCACTCATGTATGGAATTTCTAGTGGAGGTCCCTCTACATCGCGAGTACCTTCTGACTCAGGTATATTGACATTGCGCGGATCCTCCTCATCACTTTCTTCTTGTTCATCTTCATTTTTAGAAAGGTTATAACATTCAAGGGCATGCTCTATCGTTCCTTCCCATTCTAGTTGTAGTTTCATAGGTACCTTGATATCTTCAAACACTCTCTCTTTGAGTTCTTCCAATGTCTCGTTTATACTTGGGGCTCTGAATATTCTTTCCTTAATGACCTGCAAAGCTTCATTTATATTTGGACTTTCATCTTCAAAATTGAAACTTTTGTTGAAGTTCGCAGTCAGGGTAGACCAATATGTAGATCCTTTGCGCAACTCTGTATCCAGGTACCAGTTCTTTGGAGTGTGTTCCTCCAATGTATGCACAAACGGATGAACCCATTCTGCCTGTGATCTCTCCTCCCATGATTGTGAGCATATTTCAATATGATCCCTTGGATCCATGTGTCCATTATATTTTTCAAAGGGAAGTATAACCTTCTTAGTGAACCTCATCTGCATCATTTCCTTGCATTGATCCCATGTGGTCAATGTCTACTTATGCGCAACCCACCATCTAGCAGGTGCCTCATGCAGTTCCATATATAGCGCTGGTATGCGATGTTCATCTGCAAATGATACAGTATATTCTTGGATAAATGAATAAACATTAAATGAACCATGATAGGTGGGGATTGGACTTACCTCTTTTCCAATCCAGCATAGTGACTTTGTGATCTGCGCGCATCTTCTTGCAGATACTTCGTGCATACGACCTTACCAGTTCTCTAGTCCTACGTCAGAGTCTGAGATGCAAAAAACTACCACATTGCCAACCGAGTGTCCCATCCGCAGTAGGATTAATGTAGTCAGCATCATTCATAGTCATTTTGTAGATGCGGTCCAGGTCTTGAGCTCCGGATTCTTCGTGAATCGGCTCACTGTATATTTCTCTGTCTGAAGGGTCCAATGGTGCGATGACCCTGAGATGTTGTCCTTCAAAGATCATCTTCTTAGTCTTCAGGTTTATAATGGCGAGGCTATCCATTGCCCATTCTATACCCAATAGTGTTGGATAAGGCTGACTATCATCCACAATCTCGATAACCTCGAAGTCTGCATGACTTCGCACTCCATCATTGTCAACAATAACATTGGCTAACCTTCCAAAAGGTATGACTTTCTCCTCGTTGGCCATTCTCAACTGTATAGGTGACCATAACAACTTTGGTCTCCCCATCTGCTTCCATGTCTGCTTAGTCAAGATATTTACTTCAGATCCCAGATCAAGGATGATCTCATCCATCTCATAGTCTCCTATCTACACACTAAGCCTCATTTCTCTTCCTGTTCTTTTGTGGCTCTTAATATGATGAATTGCGCCCTAGGAAGTATCTTTCTCACTGTGTGGATCATGCTGGTTTAATAACTTTTGTAATTCCATTATAACGTCTTCACTCTTCAATAGTTTCATGCAGCTCCATAGGAACTGCGCAACAAAGGTGTCTGTCTCTGCTGCGGTGCATGTTTTATCATACGTGGCTGGCATATCCTGCGTATGTAGTATTTCACTATGCAACGGGATTCTTGGTGACTTGGGTGCTGTCTCTTTGAAAATGTCTCGTGCTTCTTCAAAGGCTTCTTTGTTTTTCTCCAAGTTGAAGGCAGTTGTTTTCCCAGTAGCTTTTCTTATCCATATTGTTTCAACAGGGTTCTGCCTAGTTTCAAAGTTTCTAGAAGTTAAAGCTTCTACTTGCCTATCTCTCCCTTTGGCAACGCCGCTTCATGTCACTGCATTGATACTTGGATCCGCAGCCCTTCTCTTTGTTGTGATCAACTGAATGTTTGGGTTAGGTATGTCTTGTTTTCTTTTCTGCATTACTGTCGCTAACACTGGGAAGTCCTCAATAACATGATCGAAAGATTTACAATAATTACACGTAGTACACTCATTGGTACAATCTCTAGATAAGTGACCTGCCTGGCCACAGTTGTAACAGATCATCTAGCCTCTTCCTCTTCCTTGTCTCGGGCTAGTATTTCTTCCTCTTTCGCAGAATCCTCCATGGCCTCTATATTCACCTTGGTCGTACTGCGCATTATCTTGCTTCTACGGAGTCACTTCTTGGACTCGGTATACTCCACTATCACCAATATGTTCCATGTCTCACTTTCTTTCCTGCATGAGCTCATATGCTATACAGTTGGATTCATCATGTCCAACTGACTTGCAGAAATTGCAATATAGATTCTTAGGGGTGCGCACATACTTCTATATCAGATAAGAGTCTTTAGGCCGGTGTCATCTAGTTTTACAGATTTCACACGACTATGCTTGATTCTGATTCAGTGGATTTGGTGCTCCACTATTAAGGTACTTCTGAAATAAAGGGCAGTGCTCTCTGGTGTGTCCTTCTCCTTTACATCCTATACACCAGACTTCTTGTCTCTGTTCTTTTCCCTTCTTCATGTCCTGCAACTATAGTTTCAGGGTATCTAGCTGTGTCTGGATCTGGGACATTCCAGTGCTAGTCTCACCTATTGGTGAAGCTTCCAACTTCATCGCGATCTCCAAGGATTCTTCCTGCGTAGCAACCTTCTATTGCATTAACGGTAATCTAATGTGGGGAAACAACACAGCGATAAAACATTCTTGGTGTTGTTGCGGTGCTATGACAAAGTCGACTTGGTCTAGCAATGTCTTAAATTGTTGGTCAAATTCCCATACTGTTTCATTAGGCTTTTGCTTAATTTCCTTTAATTCTGTTATACATTGGAATTTTGATTTCGGTTTCATGAAATCGCTCAATAGCGCAGCCTTAATCTCTACTAAGGTTCTATTATGTCCCTGAGAGTACTTCATGAACCAATTCAAGGCTCAATCTCTGAACGTAGTGACAAGTTGAACTCTCTTCACAGCATCATCCTGAACCTGCTTGACACTCCACACAGCTTCATATAGAAACCAGTGTTGCTCAGGGTCTTCTAGACCCGTTCCATTAAATATTGGCAACTTGATGTCATCAATCATCCTCATTCTTGGTGGTATAGGGTTCTGAGTGGTGTTAGGGATGTTACTGAGTGGGATATTCTGAGACGAGATAGTTAGATTAGGAATGGTATGAGTCGGAATGGTCTGAGTCGAGATGTTCTGAGTATTCACTCCCACGATGTTACTAGTACTGACACTCTGAGGATTGGGAATATTAGAAACTTGAGGGTTCTGAACTGACGTATTCTGAGAGATAGGGGGGCACGGTGTTTGCAACCGGTGGGTTCTGCGGTGTAATAGGCTGATACTTAGCTGATAGAGGTTCAGTCTGGCTATCACGATGGGTTTGGAATTCAGTTTCTATGCAGAGCCCACATTTCTTGGTATTAAACTTGTATATCTTTCCACTTCTCAAATTATGTGTTTATTTGTAAGAATCACTATATATGCTATCGACCATTACAGATTCAAAATCTTATAGGAATTTTACTGCATTCTTAAAATGCCTTTATCAGCTAAAATCATTTTAATTTATAAACTCGGATTGTTGAGGTACTTACCTCTGAAACCTTTGAAAAACTATGCTTCGGCTGTGCTGTAGAACTTCAGCGTGTCCACAACGAACTCTGTCACAAAGCCTTCTAGTATATTTTCAACCCACAAGTTGACTGCTCTCGAAAATGGTCCACTCGGTCGGTACTTCTGGCGGGAAACAGTTCTTACGCTCTGTGAGCCTCGATAACCACTCGTGCAACTCGTTTCTAAAGGATGCCCAGAAAATTTCGTGAATATCTTTCCACGGGTATTTGGTCAACCAAGATATGTCAAAAAGATGTGGATGTCTATTTTCCTTCCTTGCGAAATATCTTTTTGTCTTGTCACACCAATCCCATATTTCTTCCTTGTCTGGATGCCAAATTTTTGCAATCAACGGAACCTTTTCTTCTGAGCACATCACTATTTCAAGCACGGCAACTCATCACGGATTCTTAGCGCGGCAACAAAACCATTTGTTGGCTTAAGATAACTGTTCTAGAGGTTTCCAATGTAGACCCAAGTTCTTCACAGTTCAAGGAACCAACAAAACCCCTTTTCACTGGCCCTTTCAGCAACAATCTGCGAGCAAACTGAGGTCTCACCAGAGGCGAAGTAATGGGGGGGATGCGAAATCAGGTTTCCACAACCAGGTGATGAGTGCGTAAACAAATATAATGATAGCACGATGCAGACTGATAACTGCGCGAATTTCACCTTATTCGCGGCTAATACTTCTACAAGCTAGGGCTCTTGCACAACTTGTGCATCCACGGACTGCACGGTTTGACGGATGTTCGATAACAGGATAGCGCAACTGACAACTGCGCTTCCCCTATAGACTTAACCAACTTCAACAAGCTATACTTAGTGTTTATCTATTCATCATTTGCCTTTGGTTATTTATCTTATGGCTTATGCAATATGATGGAATACAATATACTGCGCACTTTCGGTGCTGCGCTTCGGGGGAGTCGCACTGCGTGAATTCTACTCACTTAAGTGTTTATTTGACTGACTTATGCATTCACAGACTTATAATTACTTATGCATCTAACCTTCATCCACATATGCGTTACCTAACATATTATTCCCATCTCATTCTTTATGGCGAATACATATAAAAGTATAACACATAAACTGATAAGCAAGATCTTAAGCATTCATTGTAAGCAAATAAACAAGTACAACTGCATAAACAATCACACAACACAGGATTTAACATGGTTCACCCCCACGATGGGATCTACGTCCATAGGAACTATTTTTTTATTATCTTGGGAAGGGTACAACAATTCTAGTCTGCGCACTCAGTTATAGACTCTCTTCTCTCTTAATAGGCCTCTATGCACATTGCTTGCAGAGCCTTTATAATGGCTTTTAGCAAAACAAACGAGTATTGCTCAAGATTATACAATGAAGATTCGATATTAACCCTTTCCCTTACAAAATGTGCCCCTTTTATAGATCATGCCCGTAGGTCGTGTCTTTACAATGCATATGCCAAAACCCTAAGGTTTCCCAACTGGTGCGGTTACCCACCACCTTGCCTGTCACCGTCAACAGCTTACTCCACTCACTTCGGATGCCTTGCTGGGCCACTCGTGGCTCTAATACCCTTCTGACACTTGGAGTCATAAAACAAACTGTTACAACTACATCGCGTCCTGTCACTTTCCACCCCTTTAGCCTATCTGTCGTTGTCGACTTAGTGGCCTAGCTCCTTAACTGCTTGTCGCCACTCTCTCTGGCAGGTCGCTTTCCTCTTCCTCCGCTCTATTCTTTACCCAAAATAGGTTGCTTTCCTGGCTCCACCTTCCCTTACACTCTTTACCCAAAATGGTTGTTGCGATGGCGCTGCGCACCAGCTAAACTGTACAACACTACTTATGATATCCAAACTACGCACTCCCCAAAACTCCCCAAAACTGTGCCATCCAACTCGCAGCCCTAACTGTGCAGTTTCCAAAACTGTACCTCATCAAAATCATTCCCAACACATGGCCTCGTAAATAAAACCCATAGTGGTTTTATCACCATCTACCATCCGCAACACTCTCACAAGAGGCTCACTGAATAAAACTATCTTTTATGCCCTTTTCCAAAATGGTTTTTCAAACACTTTGTCAGCTATATCTTTCCCTTCAGCCTTTTTACTCCATTGACATTCATTCCACTCATCGCAGGAAAACATCTTCCACGAGTTGGGTTTTTGATCAACAAGGGATTGCAATGAAATAAAATTTGTTGCAAATCATGTAATGGCTGATCTAACTAGCTCTTTACCCCTAGTGTTCTTCCTCATAAGACTAAAAACCCATGGGTTGTTGTAGATGTACCTGGTTATTGATTTTTCCTGCTCCACACACTTCTTCACCCACTCAATTTTGCCAATATCCTTTAGCATGAGGTCCAAACAATGAGTTGCACATGGTGTCCACCAAATGGTGGGGTGTTTTTCCACTAACATCCTTCCCGCTGCAACATAGTTTGAGGCATTGTCAGTGATGATCTGTACAACATTCTTTAGCCCCACCTCCATAACTACTCCATCCAAAATATGAAATAATAACTGTGCATCCTTCACCTGATCAGAGGCATCCACAGATTTAAGAAACATGGTTCCTTTTGGGAAAGCAATCAGGAAATTGATAATGGTGTGGGATTTTCCATCACTCCATCCATCAGAAGTTATTGTGCACCCTTTTCTACTCCAGGACTGCTTGAACTCCTTCAGATATTTATCTATTTTTTGAACTTCATTTCGTAAAAGGGGCCCTCTGATATCATGAAAACTAGGTCCTTTGAAGCTCGGACGACATGAAGCTATAACATCTATTATAGGTTGATAATAAGGAGAATTAGTTGCATTGAAGGGTATGTCTGCATCATACCACCATCTAGCTATGATTCCCAAGCAGCCTCCTTTTCCATCTTCTTCCATTTAGCATCAATGGTGGGTTGAGCACCAGGGGTAGTGTGGGGCACAAAGAAAGAGTCAAGTCCTCTACTGCTGGTCAAGGCCTTACGTGGCCTCTTCAGGTTCAAATTGGATGCTCTACATCCACTTCTCCCCCTAACAGGAAAACTAGAGGATTCTTCAAAACTAGTCAAATGACCTTGAGGGGTTTCATGATCATCACCCCCAGTCTCATAGTCACTCTCATCCTCAAATGGAATTGAACTTCTCCCTATGTCTTGTTGAAGCTTCTTTGTCTTGGATTTTTCTTCTTGGTAGGCTTCAATACTACTTAGCATCTCTGCTCTAAGATCATCAGAGACTTTCCTACAAGGTTCAACATTGCCTCTAGCACCAGCTAAGTTTTGTTTTAACCTATGGATACCACCCCCCCCCCCCCCCCGGCTATTTTCTTCCCACAATAATTGCATTTTTTTCCCACCATCATCCAATTGGCAATGAACCCATGCCGGATCCTTCTTATCTTTTGGAGCCATGGCAAACAAAAGCTATAAATAAAACCCTATAATGTATTAATAACTTATTAACTAAGGAAAAAAAAAATTAAAGAGAAATGGAGTGTTGAGTCTTGAGTCTTGACATACCTTTGAGAAATAAGAAGAAATGTAGCAAAGCTTGAGAGGAATTTCCGCTGCCAAGAGAAAAAGAATAAGATCATCCGTGATAACAGCCCACAAATTCTGCACAAAATCCTTCAATAACCTCCAAAATAGTCCACGAAATAGCTCCAAATCTGCTCCAAGAAATAATGCTTCGAATCTCCTCCAAATCTGCACTGCAAAACAAACGTGAATCTGCCCACAAAGCTCTTGCAAACCACCCAAAAAACTCAGCTTAGGAAGACTCCAAAACTGCACAAGAAATAGTGCTCTCAAGATTGCCAAACGAGATGGAATGAATAGTGTGAGTAATGTAGGGGGTGGGGGGGTCTTTAAATAGTTTGAGGATAGGATTAGGGTTAGGTTAGAAACATAGGATCTGTTTTTTCTGTTTTTTTTTAAATTTGAAATCTGTGGGTCCCTGTCCGCGACCGTATGGAAAAGTACGGACCGGCCGATTCCATACAGAACCGGTCAAAACCGATCGATTCGGAGGTTTTGATCAGTACTGTACAGAACCAGCCGGTTCCTTTCCCAGTCTAGAAAAAAATCCAGCCAGGCCGGTTTTGTGCACTATCCGAACCGGCCAACCCTGTAAACTGGTCGGATCGGCCGGTTTTTCCAATTCCGGTCCGGTTCCGAGAACATTGGTTTCAATACAACTCATATTCCATGTTTATCAACTCAGTTATATTCTATACATTTGTATGATCAGCCTACCTATAAATATTTGTTTTGTACAGTTATTGATCATTCTTTGTACCTTTATTATGATTTAGTTATCCATGTTGCAGATATGATAATACCTTTCTCCTCTACATAATGGGATGTATATTTAAACTTAGCATTTATTATTGTATATTGAATTTAATATATATAATTTAACTTAAAAAATGATGGGAGGTTTATGGATTTTCATTGTGCAAATACACATGAATCATGGAGAAGAGCATAATAGAGCAGAGAAGAGTGGAATAGAGTGAAGTTTGGATAAAAGGTTTGAAACTATTGGAGAATCTTGTAACCCATTTGGACAATTGATGCTAGCAATCCAAGTGGATCACCATATCAATAGAGATGATGGAGGGAATCTCTCAAATCCAATAAATTTGTCTTTTAATGTGAGAGTAGAAATTGAAGTTGCACTTATTAGGGCCTAAAAATGAATTAGATTTTAGAGGAGTGGGCAGTTTTAGTTGTGAGTTTCTTGGGATAGATCTACTACCCCATGCTCCATTATGTCAATAAAATCAAGATAGGTTTGTTTTGTTCTATTTTAGAGAAAAACATGATTGATTTTTGGTGGGAATATAGAAATAGGAACATATGAGTGGTACTCTAATTTATTTTAATGTGCATGTAATTTCTTCTCTCGGAGAGGATTAATGAATTTGTGTTGTTTGCCAATATGTGTATGTCTTGTTTTTATGTTAAAAGATGACAGTGTTCTCTCTATTTTTTTTGGTAATGTGTGAATTTGTTGGCAAGTATTATCATATTGCAGTTTCTGTTTGGAAGCTTTAGATGAGGAACAAAATTGTTCAATTAAAGCTTGAAATTTGAGGGAGATTAGTAGTAGGGCCAAGGGAAAATTAATAAATAAAAGGGGTATTGGTATTTGTTTATAAGTATATAAATTTATTCAAAATTTAATTAACACTGAAGAGCTTGACGAAGGAAAGGAGTTGAAATTATACTCCATAGGAAGGGGTGGTTTAAGAGGTGGATGAAGAGGAAGAAGAGAATCAATGTTGTCTTCAAAGAACCAATGATTGATTTGTAATGAAGACCATAAAGCCCAAGATTGCTTTCTAAACCCCACAACTGCTAATTGAGCAATGATGACTCAAGACGAACCTCAAACCATTGTGGTTTAAGTTGAAATTGGAGAAAATTTGATGTTACAACAAACATTAATAATGGATATCAAGGACACTGCAGAAGTTGAATGGAGAAGGAGAGTGTATTGAAAATTAAATTTAGGCGTCAAGGAAATCTTGCAGCACAATTATTAATGGTAGTTTCTATGGGTGCTTTGATAAGTAGGTCAACGATAATAAGTTACGACTTACATTTACTCCAAACCAAACCTTAGCTCCCATTGAATCGTGGCTCACCTCCCCTCCACCCCCCTCAACTCCCATTGAGTCATGGCTTGATGGGCACCGCAGTCCACCCCCCATTGAGCCTAAGCAGTGGAGTATGTTGTCTATCCATCATTTCATGATATATGTTGATAGGTAATACCATACTGCATAATTTTAGGGGAAACTCCAGAAGAAGAACAAAGTTGTTTAGAGAAGAAAAACAATTGTTGTGAATTTAAATTTGCAACAATTTAGTATCAAAGCCATAAATATTGGCCTAGAGGGATTCCAAAATAGGTAAAAGAAATGCAAGTCATAGGAGAAATATTGGAGTATCTCTTTAGAAGTTTGAAGGCTTTAGAAGCAAGTTTAATATATGCCAAGTCAAGGGATGGATGATAAAATCTTGGAGCTCAAGAAGTTTCCCTTTACCCAGCGAACAGATTAACTTAAACCGTGTCAAAACTTGGTGCAAAATCAAACTTGAATTTTTTGAATTCAGAGGGAATTTAAATTTATTTTTGTTTAGTTTGGATTTAAGAATTGGAGAAATATTTCAAAATGTAGAATGTGGAGGAAGATCATCCTAGAAGGGTATCACAAATACCATGTTTCACTTTGATCAAATAGGAGAAGATAAGATATAATTTTTTACCAAATTGCCAAAACATCTGAAAGCAAACTTTGAGTTGGTTTTCAAACAAAAAATGTGTAGACAAGTTCAAAATTTGAGGCACAAATATTTATGCAAAAGAATATATTGAGCAATTGTTGAGTCTGGAAATATGAATAAACATGTTGGTGTTTTCCAATGCAGCTAGCATGTGTTATAATCTCGCATAAGTGTTCTTATTTGCCTAACTATTCTTAGTGCAGTTGGGTCTCTTCCATTACTATAAATGGAAGACCATTCTTATGTATTTAGATCATACAGATTAATATATTATTTATTATGTTAGTATGAAATCTTCTTCTTGGAGAAATTATTAATAGTATGACTTCTTCTTCTTCTCATGTATACACTTTTATGTTAATTTCTCCAAGGGGAAAAAATATTTTCGTTACAATCTTCTTGTAGTTTCCAAAAACTACTCTATACAAACTCTGTTTTTTCTCTTAAGATTAATTTAGACCTTTTATAGAAGTATTGTGGTGCAAGAATATGCAGCATTTAGTTATGACCCCTGTACTTCTTCAATTATCAATGGTCAATTCTATAAACTAGGTACATCGATGATTAATAATGTTGGTTCCATTAGAAGATCTAGAAGATACATAAAATAAAGTTATCAATTATCCAGTGATGATCAACAACTATTGTTTTGAATATTTGATTGGATGGCTATGAAGATAGGACAATTAATAAGCTTTCCTTTCAAAATTGATTGATTTCCGTTAGAATATTTAGAAGATACATAAAAGAAAGATATCAATTCTTTGATGATGATCAACAGTAGTTGTTTTGAATTTTTTATTGGATGGCTATGAACATAGGAAAATTAACAAGCTTTCTTTTGAAAATTGGTTTATGTTGAGTAAATCATATCATTAGATTATCTTTAATGTAGGGTTTGAATCAAATATCAACAAAAACCATGTTTGTCAATGTTGTGCATTGGTGAGAAACAAATCAATGGGTAAGAATGCTTCATCCTCAATATTTCAACATATCCATCAACATTGTCATCTAAGAGTCATGGTCATGTAGGAATTATTAGGCATGTTCTCTTTGGCTACTTCAGCAAGAGAAGTGGGATTTTGCTTCACATGGAAGATTCTCACCTTACTTGCATGCAATCCACTGAAGGTGATGCAATTTACTTTGAAACAACAATAATTGATTTATGGATGACTACAGACCTGCATGTGGTGTCATGATTGCTCTTTCAAGACAAACAATTGTTACCATGTTTATATTCATTGAGGTTACAATGAACCACATAAGGACTCGAATGGAAGAGGTGTGGATGATCGAAAAAGTTGCTTTCAATGTTCCCGATGGAAACAATTCATCAAAGGTGGAAAATTTGGGAAAGCCATAGGAAAATATTGATATTATAATTTGGAGAGTGGAAGTTGAATTTTGTGTTCCACCTATCTGAGAATTTGAGCCATTCTCAAAGTTAGATTGAAAGAATTGCGTCATTTTCTTCCATATGTCACCAAAGTGCATTTAAAGGCCTGGAGTGTACTTTTTGTTGTTTTGGTTTTAGTTTACAATAATAACTCTTCACTCATTGTAGCATTGAGCTTATAGACTCTGTTCCTTGAGCCAGAACTTGTTTATAGTCTCAATCTCCAATTAGGTCGATGGAAGAATTGTTTCTTCTGTCCATGCAGCACAGAATGGTATATCGCCAATACTGCGTACCCGTCTTCCCCTTCTTGAACGATTCCTATCTCCCCGAACAAAAAATTGTCGTTGTATGTCATTAATGGAAGTACGAAATCCTTGCCTGTGAGAGGATTGCAGACATGGATGGAGCGGCTACATTTGCCTTGAATAAAAAAGAGGCCTGCGCCTGATCCCAAGTAACGAAAGTGATGAGAAACCGAACTGGTATTGGGAGGTGCAGCTTCATTAATTCCTTCTAAAAGAGGAAGGGATAAACATGGATTCTTCCAACTCCGCGTGAAGGAGGAGTATGCCCAACAATCGCGATTGTAATCCATAGCTCCCACCACAAGCCATGGATTCTCCAGTAATGAAACTAGTTGATGAAAATAGTGCGTTCCATTGTTTGCAGACATTGTCAATCTAAAGAGAGATTCCACTGGCAGCCATGCCAGTGTCTCTTCAATAAAATCGTCTCGCAATTCACACAACTGTGAGTACTCCTCGTCAACATTAACAGCGGCCATCTTGATAAGTGGCAATTCACACAACTGTGAGTACTCCTCGTTAACATTAACAGCGGCCTTCTTGATAAGTGAAGTTGTGTAAATTGTATGAAATATACAATGGCATGAGCTGCAACTCTAGAAATCACGCTTCATCAATTTGCAACTCTATTATATTGGATTATACATATTCTATTGGATTATAATGTAATTTATTAATAACCACAAAAAGTAGATAGAAATGATATAAAATATTAATAAAAAATTTCAGGTTTATTGAAATAGAACAATTGGTAATGAATAATTGAAATGACAAATTGTAAACAGAAAGTGATAAATTCAAATCTTCGTAACTATTTTTCAATGATAATCCATTAATCTATTAGATTAAAATTAAAATTAAAGTTCATATATTATTTCAATTAAAATTATTTCAAGTTTTGGCATTTCCCATAACAATTGTCAAACTTGCATAATTAACTGAATTCCAACCAATAAAATTTTGTGATAAATTTAATTTATTAAGATATATATATAAACAAATATTATAAATAAGTTTAATAAATTAAAATAATTATTTTATATTTATATATAAACTAAAAGTAAAATTAAAGTTTATTAAATTAAAATTAAAATTAAAGTTCATATATTATTTCAATTAAAATTATTTCAAGTTTTGGCATTTCCCATAACAATTGTCAAACTTGCATAATTAACTGAATTCCAACCAATAAAATTTTGTGATAAATTTAATTTATTAAGATATATATATATAAACAAATATTATAAATAAGTTTAATAAATTAAAATAATTATTTTATATTTATATATAAACTAAAAGTAAAATTAAAGTTTATATATTATTTCACTTAAAATTATTTCAAGTCCAAATCGTAGTGGGTATTAGATGAATTTTGGGAATTCCTTGCATAATTTGGACATGCCCTATTTCTACACTTAAAAAAACGATTCAAGTAACTGCCCAGAAAAAGAAAAAAAAATATTTGCCCAATTCCAACAAATAAAATTTTGTAATAAATTTAATTTATTGATTTATATTTATTAAAAAAATATTTTAAAAACAAGTTTAGTAAATTAAAATAATTATTTTATATTTATATATAAATTAAAATTATTTTATTTTATATTTATATATAAATTAAAATTATTTTATTTTATATTTGTTTCAATTTATCAAAATATATAAATACCAATCTCATAGACCATTGACATAAGGATTTTATCTTTGTGAAAACTATACAAATTCAACAATAATTTTGATCTATTAACCTCCATAAGATTTTCAATTTTCTCCTATCTTTAAGAAACAAGGAAGTAAAACAAACTTTCAAAATTGTAGCTCTCCCTTCAACCTCATAGACGTTCCCAAAGTAATATTCCCCCTCTTTCATAGAGGTTCCCAAACTTATAGCCATCTAACCATCTTCTTCTCCATATGAGTGGCATACTAAAGAAAAAATTTCAGTGCTTTCATCACCAAACTATAATTCTTTGATCTTTAATCAAATAAAGGCTTTGTCTTTCTTTCTTCCAATCATCATTGTTATATAAATCCTCAAGTTTTACATAAACTTCAAGAATTAATCTATTGCCTAAACATTATTGCTACCTCTATCCATGGATTAGATATCAAAAACATGTCTAACCTTTTTGTTAGTCTCTCAATCCTTGATCATTTGTTCCTTCACTTTTGTTGGTTCAGTGTCAATCATATACGAGTCCTCTAATTTTTCATCCATAGGACCTTAAATGTTTAAAGCACCTGAAGAGGAATTCATATCAACCCATATATTGTCAATCCCCAATTCATTCAACAGAAATTGAAAACCTTGTCGTAGTATGTAACTATGTCATTGAAAGGTCCATATATATTCAAAACTATGAAGTCCTCCCTAGATATTGAGATACAAAATTGTTCCTAAACCAAAATAAAATGATTAATAGTTAGAGTAGGTTAAGGTTCTTTTCTTCTACCTAGAGATATGCCCCCAAGGCTTTCCCCTGGAGACAATATACATAAAACCCCAACCCCCTTCAAATTTTTTCAATTTTGTGACTAATTTCTCCCGTGGAGCATGATTTATTGTGGACAAACCACATTAGGGATGGACATCCAAAACCATTTTAGAGCCAATTTTTTGTAAGGGCGGACTAAGAATCATTTGACACCCATCGTGGGGATATGGTTTTCGCTAGGAACCCCTTCCAGAGAAATTTGTTTACTAAATTTCTTTCGAGCCAATGATATATAAGAGTTTCTACCTCTCATATTTCCTTATATCCCTTTACCTTCAACTTAACCTAGACCACTTTCAACAACTCCATTAAAAACACTTACCCATTATTTTATAGGATGAATATTATAACGGATATTCTCCTCCTTCCCATCCACAGTTACACCCCCATAAATTTCTTTATAATCACTCAGGTTTATAGAGTAATTAGATCATAATGGATTTTGATCTTTCTTACCTAGAATTTCAAGATTATTAATTGAAAGGTCTTGGAGGATATATACCTAATCCCAAATAAACCCTTTAAGAAAATAATATTTTCCCAATCACTAGCTTCGCCTACATAATTATTTTCCCATGATCCAAAAACAATATTCGTTATGGAGGAGAAATTATATTTAGAGGGCCATATTCTTTATATTCTTACTCAAATTAGTTGATGGTGATCAAAAGAAGCTAGCTAATTGTGATATTCATTATGTGGAGACTAGGGTGTATTCTCTGTGTAGAATCCTCTAGATGAGGTGTAGTGGTCTTCCTTTCGACATCAACACTCTATACTTCAACTGGCCTTTTTTCATGTTGGGAGGAATTTTTTATTGATGCCCCTACATTTGGCTAGGGGATTGGGTTGACAATATTTTCCATCTGAGGTCGTTCCTTCCTTAGCCCCTTTTTTAGCCATTCCTTCATCCAATAAGGATAACTACACTCCACCATGATGTGAACACAAGAGTGACATTGGGAACATCTAACGAGGACACCTACATAGTCCCATGCTTGCTCATATTCCTTATGGAAATCCAATTTCTCAAAATACCTTCTATAACTAGAAATTGATCAACAAGCTCAAGAGTTTTACCCAAATTGACATGATTCCATCCCTCTCTATTTTTTAAGATAATGAATACTATATGTTAAGAATTATAGGTTTCAATCTCATTTCCAACTATAATTCAAAACCTTATATTCATCATAACCCAATAAAAAAACATCTATTATCTATCCTAGAAAGTATGTAAAATGTTGGACAATAACCAAGAAATGCTTAAAACTAAACCACCCATTCTCTTATTTTATTGTCCTGAACTCTTCATCCATGGAATATCCTATTGAACATCATGTTCAACATGGAAATGACTTCATTCATGCTAAATTTCTACCCAAGAACAAGGTTTACCGATCCTTTGCATATTTTTACGCATGTTTTTCATCTTCTAGTCCCTCGATCTAAATATCCCATAAATACACCACTAGGTTCACCCTAACATCAACCATTTATGTATACTCGGGATGATAAAATGTAGGGTTGCTGGTGACAAAATCTAATTGCTACCATAAAGGGCTTCTAAATCTAGAGCCAAACTATGAAAACCAACAATACACCCCATAAAATTTTGAGAGATAAGTGCCTACAAGGATACATCCATTGATTACGTATGTGGGACTTTCAATCTTTCTAGGAAACTAGAATGAGGAAAAAGCTAGTATTGAAGAATAATTTGACACCGAAGAATGATGGCGAAAGGACTTGACCAAGACTAACCTATGCATTAAATAAGCACTTTCCATCAAAGATCTGATACTACCCATCTAATATGCAATGAATCTTGGGTACTTTACATTTGATGATATTTTCAAAATGGTGTCAAATCCAACCACCAAAATTGCAAGCATATTTTTAGTCATGGTCTCTAAGACCTCTATATTTTATTCCTCCAATTGTTTTTTCCCTACAACCAAAACATTATTTATAACCATATATTTTAATCTAGGAGACTTGTGTCCATATGTGAATAATTCAATATGTGGTACGCTTAATACATATCTTCTAAATAGTCTTCAAGACTCAATTCCATTATGACAAACCCTAATATTTAATCTTAACCTCCATTCTACCATTAAATATATATACATAGTTTCATAGATTAATGTGTGTTCCTAACACCAAAAGGTTGTGTTATGTGCAAAGGTTGTTGCTCATCTTTATCTAGCTAGAGTTTATCATAAGTAATGCTAAGGAAGAATGTAGCAATACACAATAAGTTCCCTAATGATGTTATTTCCCATGATATTTTTGTCCATGAGAGAGATGCAGAGGCTAGTGGGAGAAACGAGGTACTTGAGAGGGCCATGTTCTTGAAGGGACCCTACAAGCTTAGGGAAGCATGACATTGCACCATCCATGTTCCATTAAGAATGTAGATCCCACTCTGTCATTCGATTTGAGAATTATATTACAGCTATTAGCGATCTCCATTGTGTGGTCTCTAAAATCATCTAATCATTATCATAACATCGATTATGATAATTGGAGTCTTTGACTTGTATATATATCATGTAGGTCTCTATATTAAAGGTGTGTATGTTATAATATCTTCTTCAAATTTGTCTCCTGTGTGTGTGCATATACAAGCCCTCCCAAAAAATGTGCTATTGTTGGCACTTCTTTTCGATTTAGGGGTCGATTTTAATATTTTGGTTGTAATTGTATTGGTTGATTTTAATATTTTGGTTCTAATTGTATTGTTTGTTAAAGAAATGATTTCAAACAAGTTGTAATTTCAAACCCCCCACCAAAAAATAAAATAAAATAATGAAAGGTGCTGCTCATAACACCACTTTTGGATTCAAGGGTTGAATAAGTTCCAATCAACCATTCTTCAAGATCCCCTTCAACTAGAATCTTAATCTATAGGAAGTGTCAATATATGCTTATTCAGTCTCCCCATCACCAAGAATAGTAATATAGAGGAAGGATCAATCAACCCTTCACCAAACTTCCTATTAATGAGAATAATAATCTAGAGGAAGTGTTAGGAAACCCTTCATTGGGATCTCTCTCAATGAGAATACTAGTACTGAGGAAGGATAAGAACTTACTCAAACTACCTCTCATTGAGGATATTTATTAGAGAAAGGGTTAGTTGAACCTTTCCCTAGCTTCCTCTTTATAATAACTCCAAACTTAAAGAAGGGTCAACTGACCCTTCTTCAAGATCCCCCTCATAAATAAAATTAATCGAGACGAAGGGTCAATTAGTACCCTTTCCCATTCTCTCACGTGACGAAAATTTCAATATAAAAAAATGGTTTCTTAAAACTTTCTCTGTCTCCCCATCAATAGTAGTACCACTAGTATAAATTGGCCAATAAATGACTATGTGACTAAAAAATGTAGCCACAACGGTGTTTTTAAGCTAAATATGACTAAATTTGAGCAACAAAACTAAAAATGACTAATTTAGTTATTGGATTAAAAATACTTCTAAATAAGTCACACAAATAAAAATGACTAAAACAATGACTAGTTTTCCACTTCCATTCTCAGTTGCAAAACAATTCAATTTGATGAAATCCGATATTACATTATCTTTGGCATTAGAGCAGCAATCCCATAAGGAATCATCATCTTGCCAAAGAGGAATATATCCTCTCCACTGGCGAGAAACAAGTTGCAACCTAGATCACATGCATTATGTTGTTTGTTCGATGTCATGGTTGGCTACTACGCCCTTGTCTCTTCGATGATCACCCACTGTAAAGTTTTAAGCACACACACACACACACACACACAACATTTATATATGTAATATAATATAATTCAATTCTCGTTAGCTCATTCGGTTAAAGTGTGGGTCTCGTCAACAAGCGACCCAAAATAAATTCCCCTTAGGGGTGATCTAGTTGGGAGGAGACACCCAAAAATCCAGCCATCATAAAGGTTGGTGTGGCCCAGGTCGAGTGACTTTGATAGCTTAGATACCCCTGGGTTTCGGTTCTTAACCAATGGTTCATTGCTACCCAGAGTGACAAGCAATTGAACAATATATATATATATATATATGTGCTTTATGATATATATATAATAATATAATATAATATAGTTAATGTATATAAATATATTATAGCTAATTATTATATTATATGTAATATTAACAAATAAAAAAATCAGAAACAAAAAATAAAAGTAACAAAACAAAAAGAGTAAAAATTAAAAGACATTGGTGGGAAGAACATGAGAGGATTGCATGGTTTCAATTGGGGATTTTTGTTCTTTGAGAAAATCTTATGATACAAAACCCCACACCAAGTCTTCTTATGGTTTTACCTAAACCCTATGACACCAATGATGAAGATACTATGACATCTGTGACAAATTGCAAACCCGACGGCTGACATCTGACCATTACGACATGTCAGACCTAAAAATAGCATCCAGGTGAGCTCCCAAGGTAGTTAGATAAGGCCAAGAGATGCCTACCCGAATTTGTGGAAGGTGGAAGGCTAGGAAGTGGGAGACATGTGGCAATACTTCAATCACTCCCTAATTTGAATTGGCTTGGATACTATGGGTGTAATTGGAAACTTAGAAGGCTAAGGATTTTTATAAATTACAAGAATGAAGTAAGAGAAGGGATTTTGACCATTTTGGTAATTTGCATTTGTGAAGAGAGCTAGTGGAAAACTAGTCTACTTGCCTTAGCCAATTTCGAGGGTGAAAGATTCCGATCCTAGTTGGTGTTTGGAAAGTCCACTCAGAACTTTCATGGGATATTTAATGGAGTCTTTATTTGCAGTTTTAAGCTAAAGGAAAACTCGTGGTTTCTTCTAATGCAGCTCACTCCTTCAACCATTTCCAGTTTTGATTGCATATTCTTGATCCTTGAGGAGAGGCGATTTTGGTGAGCTATTGTACTCTTTGGGGGAGCTTGTAATGCCCTATTTATTTTGTAATATGAATGAAATTATCTTTTCTTCATCTTCAGAAAGTTTCAGGTCGATATTTCAAGTGGAAATGTATAAATCAAATTTTTAATGAACAAATGGTGTTATTTCCCCACTATCTTGATGCCTAGCAATGAAATATTGATATATTCGAATGGAAGAGAATTTATATGATGTATTTATGATCAATGGACTGTAATTAATTATATACACAAGTTTCATGTTCATCACTTAAGCATTTGGAGTCATCTTGCTCAGTTTTATACTATTTGAAGAAGATTTAATGTCATTTCCCCCAAGGTCAAAACTAGTGATTTTGTAGCTATTGGGAGAGGATTATCAAAATACTTCACAAACCGAATCATGATGCACATGAGAACTTAATGTTTTCCCTTAGACATCCCCTTCCTATTTTCATCAATTCGAGTGGGTTTGGAAGCATTTGGAGAGCCATATTCAGCATTTACCCGGGGGGGATTTGACCCCCAAATTACTAGTAAAATTCAATACATTGGCCAGAATCTTAAAGGAGTTTGCAGAAGTATTTTTATGGTCCTAAAACATCCCTAAACATCATAATAAATTCCTAATATCATTCATACACCTTCTCTGAATATTTGGGATCATTTGGAGCAATTTGGAGACCTAGACATCAAAACTAGTCAAAGGTCGAACTAGAGAAAAAAGTTGAAAATTTCAGTCTTATAATAAATTTAAAAAAGGGACATTAAAAGTGGTATTAGAGCATGATCTCGGAACCTGATGGTTTTTAAAAGGAGCCAAATAAATAATCAACCACCCTTAGAACCTGAAGTTGAAGAGGTTTTTGTTGAAGAGGAAGTAGTAGGAGAAGAAGAGTATATTGTTGAAACCATGCCTAAGAATGGAAAAGAAACCTCAGAACATGAGGAGGAATTTATTACAATCATAAAAAAAAATTGAATACCTTTCAAGTGGTATCAGAGACATGAACAAACAGATGATGAAAGGATTCGAATTGATGGCTAGCTAACTTGGAGGCAAAGGAGTAATAGGAGGCAGCAGTAGTTCACATTCAAAAAAAAGAAGACAATGGGTGGGCATATTTTCTCAAGCACGGGACCCGATAATAGACCTAATGAATTTCAGAGCACACCAAGGCCTACTGCACCTAAATTTCTTGTGCGCAAAGAAGAGCCTAACACCCCATTTGACATGGATGAATTGGTAAAAGAATGGGAAAAGTTGAGTGAGGTATGTAAAAGGACTCTACCATTTGACTAATATTTTACTGTCTCATACAAACTCAAGAAGAGGGAGGATAATAGGGCTCTATTCCAAAACAAAGAATTAAATTGTGGTATTGGTAAAATGCCACTTCCTACTTTTGATGGTTCCTATCAAAGTTCTACTAACAATTGGGTGCAAAAAACTAGATGTGTATTTTCAGTTGAATCCAATGGCGGAAGAGGATGCTTTAAAAATGGCTATTTTGCATCTAAAAGGATATGCCAATGAATGGTGGTTCCATGGTATGAAAAATTTAGGACATGGTCAGGTTTCTACCTATGGAGAATTTGTTGACAGGGTATTAGAGAGATTTGAACAAAAAGATCCAGAATTGCCATTCAAAGAACTAGCCCAATTGAAGCAAATTGGAACCCCTGCTGAGTATATGATGGAATTTCAAAAATTATCAGTCAAGGTGGCTGATATATCTATGGTAAGTTTAGTATTGATTTTCACTAAAGGTTTGGCTAAACCCTTAAAAGGTTTAGTTAAGGCCCACAAACCCCAAGTCATTGAAGGATGCTATGAGTTTGACAAGAGATATACAAAATGTACTACCTAGGACAAGGTTTCCTCCCAAGCCCAACTTACCTCCCCAATTCAGATCTGAAAAGAAGCCATGGAAAGAAGATGAATGTGGAAAGGATAAGAAAGAGGAACTAAGTAGGGAAGATCTCAGAAGGAGGAAATTATGTTACTCATGCTTCCAACCATGGGCATCGGGACATAAATGTGCTAAGGGAAAGGCCCAATTCATTGAAGTATTTTGTGATGATGGGTATGAAGGGGGCATGGAGGAAGAAGGACATACTTCATCCCAAGCATAAATATATACTATAGCAGAAGAAGGGAAACAAGAGGGAAATCATCCCTCCCCTACCAAGGTAAGAATGGCAGTACTTTCAGGAGTGCCTCGCTATCACACTATTCGATGCAAGGGTGTGTTACTAGTACAAAAGACCTCAGTTTTGGTAGATGGAGGAGACACACATAAATTCATTGATGCAGACATGGTGGAGAGAAGGAAGATACATAATGAACCATTCGATGGCTTCACAGTTGTCATTCCAGGTCACAACACTATGGAGTGCAAAACATGGGTTCCAAAGTTGCAAATCACCATAGGTAACTATACTTTTTCTGATAGATTTTATGTGGTTGATGTTGATGATACTAATGTGGTTTTGGGAGTACAATGACTGTACTCTATAGGGGAGCATACAGTTAACTATCAAATTCCTGAAATGAAATTCCAAGATTCGGAAGGAATACTAAGGATTGTGAGAGGGCAGCACACCTATCTGAATCAGGTAGTGTCATCCCACGGTATGAAACACAAGAATGGAAAGGTGTTGTGAGACATTACTCATGCAAGGCCGCCTAATAGAGGGTGAACAAGTTTGAAGCATGATAAATTGAGATTGCTTGAGGGCAAGCAATCTTGGGTGGGGATGATTGTAATGTCCCCATTCAATTAAATTCATGACAGGGAAATTCCACCACTCCTACTAGTTCCCTAGGTTGGATGGAGACATTGGAATTTGGAATAAGGGGGCTAATAAATGATGTTTGGACATTATCAAAGCTTAAATATTTAATAAAGGAGATAAATAAATAAATACAAGGGAAAATCAAGTGGCAATTTATCATGAAGACACACGAAGGTTGTGGCCCCCGCGCAAGCTAGAATTTATGTGCGACATGGCATCCTCCTCTTGCAATTTTGAATCCATGGGAAGCCTAATGTTCTTGGGATGAGTTAGAAGGCTCATACACATGGCCATATGCATCATAGGTTGAATTTGGATGGAAGTGTAAGCTACATGGGAATGGAAGAGTCAAATGGGAGGTTCTTGGACACTTGGGATAGATTCCCTAACATCTATGACACTAATGATGAAGATGCTATGACATCTATGACAAATTGCAGACCTAAGGGCTGACATCTAACCATTATCACATGTCAGAACTAAAAATAGCATTTAGGTGAGCGCCCAAGGGAGTTAGAGAAGGCCAAGATATGCCTACTCGAATTTGTGGAAGGTGGAAGGCTAGGAAGTGGGAGACATGTGGCAATACTTCAATCACACCCTAATTCGAATTGGCTTGGATACTGTGTAATTGGAACCTTAGAAGGCTAAGTATGTTTATAAAATACAGGAATGAATTAAGAGAAGGGATTTTGACCATTTTGAGAATTTCCATTTGTGAAGAAAGCTAGTGGAAAACTACTCTACTTACCTTAGCCAATTTCGAGGGTGAAAGATTCCCATCCTAGTTGGTGTTTGGAAAGGACACTCATACCTTTCATGGGATATTTAATGGGGTCTTTATTTTCAGTTGTAATCTACACGGCAGCTCGTGGTTTCTTCTAATGCAGCTCACTCCTTCAACCATTTCCGGTTTTCATTGCATATTCTTGATCCTTGAGGAGAGGCGCTTTTGGTGAGATATTGTACTCTTTGGGGGAGCTTATAATGCCCCATTTATTTTTTAATATGAATTAAATTCTCTTTTATTCATCTTCAGAAAGTTTCAGGTCGAGATTCCAAGTGGAAATGTATAAATCTGATTTTTAATGAACAAATGGAGCCATTTCTCCACTATCTTGATGTCTAGCAATGAAATATTGATGTATTCAAATGGAAGAGAATTTATATGATGTATTTATGATTAATGGACTTTCATTAATTATCTTCACAAGTTTCATGTTCATCACTTAAGCATTTGGAGTCATCTTGCTCAGTTTTATACTATTTGAAGAAGATTTAATGCCATTTCCCCCAAGGTCGAAACTAGTGATTTTGTAGCTATTGGGAGAGGATTATAAAATACTTCACAAACTGAATCATGATGCACATGAGAACTTAATGTTTTCCCTTAGACATCCCCTTCCTATTTTCAGAAATTCGAGTGGGTTTGGAAGCATTTGGAGAGCCATATTCAGCATTTACCCTGGAGGGATTTGAACCCCAAATTAATAGTAAAATTCTATACATTGGCCAGAATCTTAAAGGAGTTTTCAGAAGTATTTTTATGGTCCTAAAACATCCCTAAACATCATAATAAATTCCTAATATCATTCATACACCTTCTCTGAATATTTGGGATCATTTGGAGCAATTTGGAGACCTAGACATCAAAACTAGTCAAAGGTCGAACTAGGGAAAAAAGTTGAAAGTTTCAGTCTTATAATAAATTTCAAAAAAGGGACATTACAAGTGGTATTAGAGCATGATCTCGGAACCTGATGGTGTTAAAAAGGATCCAAATAAATAATCAACCACCCTTAGAACTTGAAGTTGAAGAGGTTTTTGTTGAAGAGGAAGTAGTAGGAGAAGAAGAGTATATTGTTGAAACCATGCCTAAGAATGGAAAAGAAACCTCAGAACATGAGGAGGAATTTATTACAATCATAAAAAAAAAAATTGAATACCTTTCAAGTGGTATCAGAGACATGAACAAACAGATGATGAAAGGATTCAAATTGATGGCTAGCTAACTTGGAGGCAAAGGACTAATAGGAGGCAGCAGTAGTTCACATTCAAAAAAAAAGAAGACAATGGGTGGGCATATTTTCTCAAGCACGGGACCCGATAATAGACCTAATGAATTTCAGAGCACACCAAGGCCTACTGCACCTAAATTTCTTGTGCGCAAAGAAGAGCCTAGCACCCCATTTCACATGGATGAATTGGTAAAAGAATGGGAAAAGTTGAGTGAGTTATGTAAAAGGACTCTACCATTTGACTAATATTTTACTGTCTCATACAAACTCAAGAAGAGGGAGGATAATAGGGCTCTATTCCAAAACGAAGAATTAAATTGTGGTATTGGTAAAATGCCACTTCCTACTTTTGATGGTTCCTATCAAAGTTCTACTAACAATTGGGTGCAAAAAACTAGATGTGTATTTTCAGTTGAATCCAATGGCGGAAGAGGATGCTTTAAAAATGGCTATTTTGCATCTAAAAGGATATGCCAATGAATGGTGGTTCCATGGTCTGAAAAATTTGGGACATGGTCAGGTTTCTACCTATGGAGAATTTGTTGACAGGGTATTAGAGAGATTTGAACAAAAAGATCCAGAATTGCCATTCAAAGAACTAGCCCAATTGAAGCAAATTGGAACCCCTGCTGAGTATATGATGGAATTTCAAAAATTATCAGTCAAAGTGGCTGATATATCTATGGTAAGTTTAGTATTGATTTTCACTAAAGGTTTGGCTAAACCCTTAAAAGGTTTATTTAAGGCCCACAAACCCCAAGTCATTGAAGGATGCTATGAGTTTGACAAGAGATCTACAAAATGTACTACCTAGGACAAGGTTTCCTCCCAAGCCCAACTTACCTCCCCAATTCAGATCTGAAAAGAAGCCATGGAAAGAAGATGAATTTGGAAAGGATAAGAAAGAGTAACTAAGTAGGGAAGAGCTCAGAAGGAGGAAACTATGTTACTCATGCTTCCAACCATGGGCACCGGGACATAAATGTGCTAAGGGAAAGGCCCAATTCATTGAAGTATTTTGTGATGATGGGTATGAAGGGGGCATGGAGGAAGAAGGACATACTTCATCCCAAGCATAATTATATACTACAGCAGAAGAAGGGAAACAAGAGGGAAATCATCCCTCCCCTACCAAGGTAAGAATGGCAGTACTTTCAGGAGTGCCTCGCTATCACACTATTCGATGCAAGGGTGTGGTACTAGTACAAAAGACCTCAGTTTTGGTAGATGGAGGAGACACACATAAATTCATTGATGCAGACATGGTGGAGAGAAGGAAGATACATACTTAACCATTCGATGGCTTCACAGTTGTCATTCCAGCTCACAACACTATGGAGTGCAAAACATGGGTTCCAAAGTTGCAAATCACCATAGGTAACTATACTTTTTTCTGATAGATTTTATGTGGTTGATGTTGATGATACTAATGTGGTTTTGGGAGTGAAATGACTGTACTCTATAGGGGAGCATACAGTTAACTATCAAATTCCTGAAATGAAATTCCAAGATTCGGAAGGAATACTAAGGATTGTGAGAGGGCAGCACACCTATCTGAATCAGGTAGTGTCGTCCCACGGTATGAAACACAAGAATGGAAAGGTGTTGGGAGACATTACTCATGGAATGCCTCCTGATAGAGGGTGAACAAGTTTGAAGCATGATAAATTGATATTGCTTGAGGGCAAGCAATCTTGGGTGGGGATGATTGTAATGTCCCCATTCAATTAAATTCATGACAGGGAAATTCCACCACTCCTACTAGTTCCCTAGGTTGGATGGAGACATTGGAATTTGGAATAAGGGGGATAATAAATGATGTTTGGACATTATCAAAGAATAAATATTTAATAAAGGAGATAAATAAATAAATACAAGGGAAAATCAAGTGGCAATTTATCGTGAAGACACACGAAGGTTGTGGGCCCCCCGCAAGCTAGAATTTATGTGCCACATGGCATCCTCCTCTTGCAATTTCCAATCCATGGGAAGCCTAATGTTCTTGGGATGAGTTAGAAGGCTCATGCACATGGACATATGCATCATAGGCTGAATTTGGATGGAAGTGTAACCTACATGGGAATGGAAGAGTCAAATGGGAGGTTCTTGGACACTTGGGATAGATTCCCTAACATCTATGACACCAATGATGAAGATGCTATGACATCTATGACAAATTGCAGACCTAAGGGCTGACATCTAACCATTATGACATGTCAGAACTAAAAATAGCATCTAGGTGAGTGCCCAAGGGAGTTAGAGAAGGCCAAGATATGCCGACTCGAATTTGTGGAAGGTGGAAGGCTAGGAAGTGGGAGACATGTGGCAATACTTCAATCACACCCTAATTTGAATTGGCTTGGATACTGTGTAATTGGAACCTTAGAAGGCTAAGTATGTTTATAAAATACAGGAATGAATTAAGAGAAGGGATTTTGACCATTTTGAGAATTTCCATTTGTGAAGAAAGCTAGTGGAAAACTACTCTACTTACCTTAGCCAATTTCGAGGGTGAAAGATTCCCATCCTAGTTGGTGTTTGGAAAGGACACTCATACCTTTCATGGGAGATTTAATGGGGTCTTTATTTTCAGTTGTAATCTACACGGCAGCTCGTGGTTTCTTCTAATGCAGCTCACTCCTTCAACCATTTCTGGTTTTCATTGCATATTCTTAATCCTTGAAGAGAGGCGCTTTTGGTGAGATATTGTACTCTTTGGGGGAGATTATAATGCCCCATTTATTTTGTAATATGAATTAAATGCTCTTTTATTCATCTTCAGAAAGTTTCAGGTCGAGATTCCAAGTGGAAATGTATAAATCTGATTTTTAATGAACAAATGGTGCCATTTCTCCACTATCTTGATGTCTAGCAATGAAATATTGATGTATTCAAATGGAAGAGAATTTATATGATGTATTTATGATTAATGGACTTTCATTAATTATCTGCACAAGTTTCATGTTCATCACTTAAGCATTTGGAGTCATCTTGCTCAGTTTTATACTATTTGAAGAAGATTTAATGCCATTTCCCCCAAGGTCGAAACTAGTGATTTTGTAGCTATTGGGAGAGGATTATAAAATACTTCAAAAACTGAATCATGATGCACATGAGAACTTAATGTTTTCCCTTAGACCTCCCCTTCCTATTTTCAGAAATTCGAGTGGGTTTGGAAGCATTTGGAGAGCCATATTCAGCATTTACCCTGGAGGGATTTGAACCCCAAATTACTAGTAAAATTCCATACATTGGCCAGAATCTTAAAGGAGTTTTCAGAAGTATTTTTATGGTCCTAAAACATCCCTAAACATCATAATAAATTCCTAATATCATTCATACACCTTCTCTGAATATTTGGGATCATTTGGAGCAATTTGGAGACCTAGACATCAAAACTAGTCAAAGGTCGAACTAGGGAAAAAAGTTGAAAATTTCAGTCTTATAATAAATTTCAAAAAAGGGACATTACAAGTGGTATTAGAGCATGATCTCGGAACCTGATGGTGTTAAAAAGGATCCAAATGAATAATCAACCACCCTTAGAACCTGAAGTTGAAGAGGTTTTTGTTGAAGAGGAAGTAGTAGGAGAAGAAGAGTATATTGTTGAAACCATGGCTAAGAATAGAAAAGAAACCTCAGAACATGAGGAGGAATTTATTACAATCATAAAAAAAAAAAAATTGAATACCTTTCAAGTGCTATCAGAGACATGAACAAACAGATGATGAAAGGATTCGAATTGATGGCTAGCTAACTTGGAGGCAAAGGAATAATAGGAGGCAGCAGTAGTTCACATTCAAAAAAAAAGAAGACAATGGGTGGGCATATTTTCTCAAGCACGGGACCCGATAATAGACCTAATGAATTTCAGAGCACACCAAGGCCTACTGCACCTAAATTTCTTGTGCGCAAAGAAGAGCCTAACACCCCATTTGACATGGACGAATTGGTAAAAGAATGGGAAAAGTTGAGTGAGGTATGTAAAAGGACTCTACGATTTGACTAATATTTTACTGTCTCATACAAACTCAAGAAGAGGGAGGATAATAGGGCTCTATTCCAAAACAAAGAATTAAATTGTGGTATTGGTAAAATGCCACTTCCTACTTTTGATTGTTCCTATCAAAGTTCTACTAACAATTGGGTGCAAAAAACTAGATGTGTATTTTCAGTTGAATCCAATGGTGGAAGAGGATGCTTTAAAAATGGCTATTTTGCATATAAAAGGATATGCCAATGAATGGTGGTTCCATGGTCTGAAAAATTTGGGACATGGTCAGGTTTCTACCTATGGAGAATTTGTTGACAGGGTATTAGAGAGATTTGAACAAAAATATCCAGAATTGCCATTCAAAGAACTAGCCCAATTGAAGCAAATTGGAACCCCTGCTGAGTATATGATGGAATTTCAAAAATTATCAGTCAAGGTGGCTGATATATCTATGGTAAGTTTAGTATTGATTTTCACTAAAGGTTTGGCTAAACCCTTAAAAGTTTTAGTTAAGGCCCACAAACCCCAAGTCATTGAAGGATGCTATGAGTTTGACAAGAGATCTACAAAATGTACTACCTAGGACAAGGTTTCCTCCCAAGCCCAACTTACCTCCCCAATTCAGATCTGAAAAGAAGCCATGGAAAGAAGATGAATTTGGAAAGGATAAGAAAGAGGAACTAAGTAGGGAAGAGCTCAGAAGGAGGAAATTATGTTACTCATGCTTCCAACCATGAGCACCGGGACATAAATGTGCTAAGGGAAAGGCCCAATTCATTGAAGTATTTTGTGATGATGGGTATGAAGGGGGCATGGAGGAAGAAGGACATACTTTATCCCAAGCATAATTATATACTACAGCAGAAGAAGGGAAACAAGAGGGAAATCATCCCTCCCCTACCAAGGTAAGAATGGCAGTACTTTCAGGAGTGCCTTGCTATCACACTATTCGATGCAAGGGTGTGGTACTAGTACAAAAGACCTCAGTTTTGGTAGATGGAGGAGACACACATAAATTCATTGATGCAGACATGGTGGAGAGAAGGAAGATACATACTTAACCATTCGATGGCTTCACAGTTGTCATTCCAGGTCACAACACTATGGAGTACAAAACATGGGTTCCAAAGTTGCAAATCACCATAGGTAACTATACTTTTTTCTGATAGATTTTATGTGGTTGATGTTGATGATACTAATGTGGTTTTGGGAGTGCAATGACTGTACTCTATAGGGGAGCATACAGTTAACTATAAAATTCCTGAAATGAAATTCCAAGATTCGGAAGGAATACTAAGGATTGTGAGAGGGCAGCACACCTATCTGAATCAGTTAGTGTCGTCCCACGGTATGAAACACAAGAATGGAAAGGTGTTGGGAGACATTACTCATGGAAGGCCGCCTGATAGAGGGTGAACAAGTTTGAAGCATGATAAATTGAGATTGCTTGAGGGCAAGCAATCTTGGGTGGGGATGATTGTAATGTCCCCATTCAATTAAATTCATGACAGGGAAATTCCACCACTCCTACTAGTTCCCTAGGTTGGATGGAGACATTGGAATTTGGAATAAGGGGGATAATAAATGATGTTTGGACATTATCAAAGGATAAATATTTAATAAAGGAGATAAATAAATAAATACAAGGGAAAATCAAGTGGCAATTTATCGTGAAGACACACGAAGGTTGTGGGCCCCCCGCAAGCTAGAATTTATGTGCCACATGGCATCCTCCTCTTGCAATTTCGAATCCATGGGAAGCCTAATGTTCTTGGGATGAGTTACAAGGCTCATACACATGGCCATATGCATCATAGGTTGAATTTGGATGGAAGTGTAAGCTACATGGGAATGGAAGAGTCAAATGGGAGGTTCTTGGACACTTGGGATAGATTCCCTAACATCTATGACACCAATGATGAAGATGCTATGAAATCTATGACAAATTGCAGGCCTAAGGGCTGACATCTAACCATTATGACATGTCAGAACTAAAAATAGCATCTAGGTGAGCGCCCAAGGGAGTTAGAGAAGGCCAAGATATGCCGACTCGAATTTGTGGAAGGTGGAAGGCTAGGAAGTGGGAGACATGTGGCAATACTTCAATCACACCCTAATTCGAATTGGCTTGGATACTATGTAATTGGAACCTTAGAAGGCTAAGTATGTTTATAAAATACAGGAATGAATTAAGAGAAGGGATTTTGACCATTTTGAGAATTTCCATTTGTGAAGAAAGCTAGTGGAAAACTACTCTACTTACCTTAGCCAATTTCAAGGGTGAAAGATTCCCATCCTAGTTGGTGTTTGGAAAGGACACTCATACCTTTCATGGGAGATTTAATGGGGTCTTTATTTTCAGTTGTAATCTACACGACAGCTCGTGGTTTCTTCTAATGCACCTCACTCCTTCAACCATTTCCGGTTTTCATTGCATATTCTTAATCCTTGAAGAGAGGCGCTTTTGGTGAGATATTGTACTCTTTGGGGGAGCTTATAATGCCCCATTTATTTTGTAATATGAATTAAATGCTCTTTTATTCATCTTTAGAAAGTTTCAGGTCGAGATTCCAAGTGGAAATGTATAAATCTGATTTTTAATGAACAAATGGTGCCATTTCTCCACTATCTTGATGTCTAGCAATGAAATATTGATGTATTCAAATGGAAGAGAATTTATATGATGTATTTATGATTAATGGACTTTCATTAATTATCTGCACAAGTTTCATGTTCATCACTTAAGCATTTGGAGTCATCTTGCTCAGTTTTATACTATTTGAAGAAGATTTAATGCCATTTCCCCCAAGGTCGAAACTAGTGATTTTGTAGCTATTGGGAGAGGATTATAAAATACTTCACAAACTGAATCATGATGCACATGAGAACTTAATGTTTTCCCTTAGACATCCCCTTCCTATTTTAAGAAATTCGAGTGGGTTTGGAAGCATTTGGAGAGCCATATTCAACATTTACCCTGGAGGGATTTGAACCCCAAATTACTAGTAAAATTCCATACATTGGCCAGAATCTTAAAGAAGTTTTCAGAAGTATTTTTATGGTCCTAAAACATCCCTAAACATCATAATAAATTCCTAATATCATTCATACACCTTCTCTGAATATTTGGGATCATTTGGAGCAATTTGGAGACCTAGACATCAAAACTAGTCAAAGGTCGAACTAGGGAAAAAAGTTGAAAATTTCAGTCTTATAATAAATTTCAAAAAAGGGACATTACAAGTGGTATTAGAGCATGATCTCGGAACCTGATGGTGTTAAAAAGGATCCAAATAAATAATCAACCACCCTTAGAACCTGAAGTTGAAGAGGTTTATGTTGAAGAGGAAGTAGTAGGAGAAGAAGAGTATATTGTTGAAACCATGCCTAAGAATAGAAAAGAAACCTCAAAACATGAGGAGGAATTTATTACAATCATAAAAAAAAAAATTGAATACCTTTCAAGTGGTATCAGAGACATGAACAAACAGATGATGAAAGGATTCGAATTGATGGCTAGCTAACTTGGAGGCAAAGGACTAATAGGAGGCAGCAGTAGTTCACATTCAAGAAAAAAGAAGACAATGGGTGGGCATATTTTCTCAAGCACGGGACCCGATAATAGACCTAATGAATTTCAGAGCACACCAAGGCCTACTGCACCTAAATTTCTTATGCGCAAAGAAGAGCCTAACACCCCATTTGATATGGATGAATTGGTAAAAGAATGGGAAAAGTTGAGTGAGGTATGTAAAAGGACTCTACCATTTGACTAATATTTTACTGTCTCATACAAACTCAAGAAGAGGGAGGATAATAGGGCTCTATTCCAAAACAAAGAATTAAATTGTGGTATTGGTAAAATGCCACTTCCTACTTTTGATGGTTCCTATCAAAGTTCTACTAACAATTGGGTGCAAAAAACTAGATGTGTATTTTCAGTTGAATCCAATGGCGGAAGAGGATGCTTTAAAAATGGCTATTTTGCATCTAAAAGGATATGCCAATGAATGGTGGTTCCATGGTCTGAAAAATTTGGGACATGGTCAGGTTTCTACCTATGGAGAATTTGTTGACAGGGTATTAGAGAGATTTGAACAAAAATATCCAGAATTGCCATTCAAAGGTCGAACTAGGGAAAAAAGTTGAAACTTTCACTATTTTAATAAATTTCAAAAAAGGGACATTACAAGTGGTATCAGAGCATGATCTTGGAAACTGATGGTCTTAATAAGGAGCCAAAGAAATAATCCACAACCCTTAGAACCTGAAGTTAAAGAGATTTTTGTTGAAGAGGAAGTAGTAGGAGAAGAAGAGTATATTGTTGAAACCATGCCTAAGAATGTAAAGGAAACCTCAGAACATGAGGAGGAATTTATTACAATCATAAAACATTTTTTTGAATACCTTTCAAGTGGTATCAGAGACATGAACAAATAGATGATGAAAGGATTCGAATTGATGGCTAGCCAACTTGGAGGCAAAGGAGTAATGGGAGGCAGCAGTAGTTCACATTCAGAAGAAAAGAAGAAAATGGGTGGGCATATTTTCTCAAGAACAGGACCCCATAATAGACCTAATGAATTTCATATCACACCAAGTCCTACTGCACCTAAATTTCTGGTGCCCAAAGAAGAGCCTAACACCCCATTTGACATGGATGAATAGGTAAAAGAATGGGAAAAGTTGAGTGAGGATTGTAAAGGACTCTACCATTTGACCAATATTTTATTGTCTCAAACAAACTCAAGAAGTGGGAGGATAATAGGTTCCAAAACAAAGAATTAAATTGTGCTATTGGTAAAATTCCACTTCCTACTTTTGTTAGTTCCTCTCAAAGTTCTGCTAACAACTGGGTGCAAAAACTAGATGTGTATTTTCAGCTGAATCCAATGGTGGAAGAGGATGCCTTAAAAATGGCTAATTTGCATCTAGAAGGAGATGCCAATGAATGGTGGTTCCATGGTCTGAAAACTTTGGGACATGATCAGGTTTCTACCTATGGAGAGTTTGTTGACATGGTATTAGAGAGATTTGAACAAAAAGATCCAGAATTGCCATTCAAAGAACTAGCCCAATTGAAGCAAGTTGGAACCCATGCTGAGTATATGATGGAATTTCAAAAATTATCAGTCAAGGTGGCTGATATGTCTATGGTAATATTAGTATTGTTATTCACTGAAGGTTTGTTTAAACCCTTAAAATATTTAGTTAAGTACCAGAAACCCAAGTCATTGAAGGATGGTATGAGTTTGATAAGAGATCTACAAAATGTACTACCTAGGACAAGGTTTCCTCCTAAGCCCAACTTACCTCCCCAATTCAGATCTGGAAAGAAGCCATGGCAAGAAGATGAATGTGGAAAGGATAAGAAAGAGGAACTAAGCAGGGAAGAGTGCAGAAGGAAGAAATTTTGTTACTCATGTTTCCAACCATGGGCACCGGGACATAAATGTGCTAAGTGAAAGGCCTAATTCATTGAAGTATTTTGTGATGATGGGTATGAAGGGGGCATGGAGGAAGGACATACCTCAGCCAAATAAGAAGGATATACTACAGCAGAAGAAGGGAAACAAGAGGGAAATCATCCCTCCCCTACCAAGGGAAGAATGGAAGTACTTTCAGCAGTACCTCATTATCACACTATTCGATGCAAGGGTGTGGTACTAGTACAAAAGACCTCAGTTTTGGTAGATGGAGGAGCCACACATAACTCCATTGATGCAGACATGGTGGAGAGAAGGAAGATACCTAATGAACCATTCGATGGCTTTACAGTTGTCATTCCAGGTCACAACACTATGGAGTGCAAAACCTGGGTTCCAAAGCTGCAAATCACCATAGGTAACTATACTTTTTCTGATAGCTTTTATGTGGTTGATGTTGCTGATACTAATGTGGTTTTGGGAGTACAATGGTTTTACTCTATAGGGGAGCATACAGTTAACTATCAAATTCCTGAAATGAAATTCCAAGATTCGAAAGGAATTCTAAGGATTGTGAGAGGGCGGCGCACCTATCTGAATCAGGTAGTGTCCTCCCATAGTATGAAACACAAGAATGGAAAGGTGTTGGGAGACATTCCTCATGGAAGGCCACCTGATAGAGGGGGAACAAGTTTGAATCATGAGAAATTGAGATTGCTTGAGGGCAAGCAATCTTGGATGGGGAAGACTATAATGTCCTCATTCAATTAAATTCATGACATGGAAATTCCACCAATCCTACTAGTTCCCTAGGTTAGATGGAGACATTGGAATTTGGAATAAGAGGGATAATAAATGATGTTTGGACATTAGGAAAGCATAAATATTTAATAAAGGAGATAAATAAATAAATACAAGGGAAAATCAAGTGGAAATTTATCATGAAGACACATGGAGGTTGTGGGGACCCCACAAGCTAGAATTTATGTGCCATGTGGCATCCTCCTCTTGCAGTTTCGAATCCATGGGAAGCCTAATGTTCTTGGGATGAGTTAAAAGGATCATACACTTGGACATATCCATCATAGGTCGAATTTGGATGGAAGTGTAACTTACATGGGAATCGAAGAGTCAAATGGGAGTTTCTTGGACACTTGGGCTAGATTCCCTAACATCTATGACACCAATGATGAAGATGCTATGACATCTATGACAAATTGCAGACCTGAGGGCTGACATCTGACCATTATGACATGTCAGACCTAAAATAGCATCTAGGTGAGTGCCCAAGGTATTTAAAGAAGGCCAAGATATGCCTACTCGAATTTGTGGAAGGTGGAAGGCTAGGAAGTGGGAGACATGTGCCAATACTTCAATCACTCCCTAATTCGAATTGGATTGGATACTATGGGTGTAATTGGAACCTTAGAAGGCTAAGGATGTTTATAAAATACAGGAATGAAGTAAGAGAAGGGCTTTTGACCATTTTGAGAATTTGCATTTGTGAAGAGAGCTAGTGGAAACCTAGTCTACTTACCTTAGCCAATTTCGAGAGTGAAAGATTCCCATCCTAGTTGGTGTTTAGAAAGGCCACTCAAACCTTTCATGGGAGATTTAATGGGGTCTTTATTTCCATGTGTAAGCTATATGGCATCTCGTGGTTTCTTCTAATGAAGCTCACTCCTTCAACCATTTCCAGTTTTCATTGCATATTCTTGATCCTTGAGGAGAGTCGCTTTTGGTGAGCTATTGTACTCTTTGGGGGAGCTTCTAATGCCCCATTTATTTTGACATATGAATTAGATTCTCTGTTCTTCATCTTCAAAAAGTTTCAGGTCGAGATTCCAAGTGGAAATGTATAAATCTGATTTTTAATGAACAAATGGTGCCATTTCCCCACTATCTTGATGTCTAGCAATGAAATATTGATGTATTCAGAGCATTTATATGATGTATTTATGATTAATGGATTGTCATTAATGAGCTTCACAAGTTTCATGTTCAGTATTTAAGCATTTGGAGTCATCTTGCTCAGTTTTATACTATTTGAAGAAGATTTAATGCCATTCTAAGATTTAATGCCATTTCCCCCAAGGTCGCAAATAGTGATTTTGTAGCTATTGGGAGAGGATTATAACAGACTTCACAAACTGAATAATGATGCACATGAGACCTTAATATTGTCCCTTATACATCCCCTTCCTTTGTTCATAAATTTGAGTGGATTTGGAAGCATTTGGAGAGCCATATCCAGCATTTACCCTAGGGGGATTTGAACCCCAAATTGCTAGTAAAATTCCATACATTGGCCAGAATCTTAAAGAAGTTTTTAGAAGTATTTTTATGGTCCTAAACCATCCCTAAAAATCATAATCAAGTCCTAATATCATTCATACACCTTCTCTGAATATTTGGGAGCATTTGGAGCAATTTGGAGACCTAGACATCAAAACTAGTCAAAGGTCGAACTAGGGGAAAAAGTTGAAAATTTCACTATTTTAATAAATTTAAAAAAATCAACATTACACAGACCCAATTTGGAACCATTTGGAATCATTTGGAAGCAGTTGAGTCAATACTAGTCTAAGGAACGAATTGATAAAAATCTGCAATTTTTCCTAGTTTTTGCAAATTCTTAAAAATGGACACTACAAGTGGTATCAGAGCATGATCCTTGCACCTGTTATGGATGATCATTTATGAGGACAAGAAGCCAAATAAATCATCCTCCACCCTTAGAACCTGGAATTGAAAGTGTTTTTGTTGAAGAGAAAGAAGTAGGAAAAGAAGTGCATTTTGTCGAAACAATGGATAGGGATGAGAAGGGAACCTCAGAGGATAAGGAGGAATTTACTAAATTAATGAAACCATTCTTTGAAGACATGAAAAAACATATCATCAAAGGGTTCGAATTGTTGGCTAGTCAACTTGGAAGCAAAGGAGCAATAGGAGGTAGCAACAGTTCTCTTTTTGAGGAAAATAAGACAATGGGTGAAAGTCTTTTCTTAAGAACATGACCTCATAATAGGCCTAATGAATTTCAGAGTACACCAAGGCCTACTACATCTAAATTTCTTGAGGTAAAAGATGAACCTAACACCCAATTTGATATGCAGGAATTTGTAAAAGAATGGGAAAAGTTGAGTGAAGATTGTAGAAAGACTCTACCCTTTGAGCAATACTTTAATGTTTCAAACAAAATCAAAATGAGGGAAGGTAATAGGAATCCATTTTAGAATAAAGAATTGAATTATGCCATTGGAAAAATTCCCCTTCCCACTTTTGATGGCTCATCTCAAAGTTGTGCAAATACTTGGGTACAAAAACTAGATGTGTATTTTCAGCTAAATCCAATGGTGGAAGAGAATGCTTTAAAAATGGCTATTTCACATCTCGAAGGAGAATCCAATGATTGGTGGTTCCATGGTCTGAAAACCTTGGGACATGATCAAATTACAACATGTGGAGAATTTGTTGACAGGGTATTAGAAATATTTGAGCAAAAAGACCCAAAATTGCCTTTCAAAGAACTAGCCCAATTGAAGCAAGTTGGAACCCCTGCTGAGTATATGTTGGAATTCCAAAAACTATCAGTTAAGATGGTTGATATATCTATGGTAAGATTAGTATTTCTCTTTACTGAATGTTTGGATGAACCCTTAAAAGGTTTAGTTAAGGCCCACAAACCTAATTCATTGAAGGATGCCATGAACTTGACAAGAGATCTACAAAATGTGCTACCTAGGACAAGGTTTCCTCCCAAGCCTAACTTCCCTTTCAAGTTCAGATTTGAAAAGAAGCCATGGAAAAGAGATGCATTTGGAAAGGATAAGAAAGAGGGACTAAACAAGGAAGAACTCAGAAGAAAGAAATTGTGTTACACATGCTTCCAACCATGGGTGCCAGGGCATAAATGTGCTAAAGGGAAAGCACAATACATTGAAATATTTTCTGATAATGATGAGTATGAAAGGGTTATGGAGGAAGAAGGACATATTTTAGACCAAGAAGAGGGATATGATACAATAGAAGAAGGGAAACAAGAAGAAAATCATCCTTCACATGACAAAGGAAGGATGGCAGTACTTTCATCAGTGCCTCGTTTTCACACTATTCGATGCAAGGGAGTGTTACAAGGACAAAACGTCTCAGTATTGGTAGATGGAGGAGCCACCCATAACTTAATTTATGTAGACATGGTTGAGAGGAGGAAGGTACCTACTGAACCATTCGATGGCTTCATAGTCATCATTCCAGGTCACAATACTATGGAGTGAAAAACATGGATTCCAAAGCTAGAAATCACCATAGGTAATTACACTTGTTTGATAGCTTTTATGTGGTTGATGTTGCTGATACTAATGTGGTATTGGGAGTGTAATGGTTGTACTCTATAGGGGAGCATATAGTGAACTATCAAATTCTTGAAATGAGATTCAAATATTTGAAAGGAAAACAAAGGGTTGTGAGAGGGCAGCACACATATCTAAATCAAGTAGTGACTTCCCACAGTATGAGGTCCATATTGAGGCATGGAGATATTGAATGGGCTACTAAATGTTGCATCATTTCACCCAAACCAAAAGTAAGGATTTTAGAACATCCAAAGGAGATAAGGGAGCTACTGCACAAATATGAAAAGGTTTTTGGAGACCTCCCTTCTAGAAGGCCACCTGATAGAGGAGTTGAGCACAACATTGTTTTGGAAATGGGAACTTCACCTATCCAAATCCCACCATATAGACATCCCAAAAAGCTCAGAGAGGAGATTGAAAAGGCTATTCAAGAACTCTTGGAGTTGGGACTCATTAGACCAAGCTCTAGTCCTTATGCTTCTTCAATGGTTTTGGTGAAGAAGAATGGATGGGACCTTGAGAATGTGCATTGATTTTAGAGCCCTCAAGAAAAAGACAATAAAAAATAGATATCCCATCCCAAGAATAGATGAGCTCATGGATAAGCTACATGGAGCAAAATTCTTCTCAAAAATTGATCTTAGATCTGGTTACCATCAAATTTGAATGAAGAAGGAGGATGTGCATAAAACAGCTTCCAGGTGTCACTGTGGCCATTTTGAGTTTCTTGTCATGCCTTTTGGGTTGACCAATGCTCCAGCCACATTTCAATCATGCATGAATCAAATATTTTGCAAACAATTCAGCAGAAAACATGGCTGAAATGGCTACATTTAGGTGAGTTTTGCTACAACACTACTTTCCATATGTCCATTGGCATGTCTCCTTTCAAAGCACTATATGGTTATGAAGCACTTAGATTTGTTGAGCACATATTTGGTGATAGTAGAGCCCTAAAAGCTAAAGATTGGGTGGAGAAAGTCCAAGAGATTTTGAAACTCCTAAAAGACAATTTGGAGGTTGCCCAAAATCAACAAAAACAATATATGGATCAACATAGAGTGGAAAAAACTTTTCAAGTAAATGATTTGGTATATTTAAGACTACAACCATATAAACAAATATCCTTGAAGGTGAAAGGGTCAGAACAGCTTAAACCAACCTACTTATCCAAAAGGTTGTATTTAGTTTTCTAGATTTTCACTTAGCAAATAAAAAAGCGTATGGTTGATTAAATATAATGGAGGAGAGACATATCTATCAAATTAAAAAGATATAGATAGATTAAAGAAAGAAAAATGATAGTAAAGTGTCCATCTTAAAAAATTGTTTCTAAATATCTGCAAAGTGAAAATGCAAAAGAACTGAATACAATATTTTTTGAACAATATCAAAACATTCATGCAAAAGTTATCCAAAAATATTAAAATAGTTAATGCATATCAACTATTTGTTTGTTTCACGATTAGGTCCAGTTTTGACAGCCTAATGTAGAAGGATATTATGAAAGTTGAAATTCATGGAAATTCACTGGACCTTCATGTCGGGACGTGGATTAAAGACGACGAGGGACGGATCACCTAGAACTGCATCTACAGGACAGCTTGGAAGGAAAGTCCATGAATTTTCGGTCAAGTTGTAAACTACAACCTCATTGGCGCTGTGTTTTTTGAAATACAAAGAATCCCCCATTCCAGCGCACTCAAATGGCGTCTTTCTCCAAGTAATACTGTTAAAAATCCGAAGCATGGTTTGAGGCATTCTCGCAATATCTTGCCATTTTGTTGCCGCATCTTTATTAAACTCCCATATAATCACCTCTTCCTCAAAGTGTATTTCGATTTCAATTCCCCCCTCATCTCGTATTTCCATTTCCATTTCAGTTTCTGTTTCCATCTCCCCCTCAACATGTGTTTCCTTTTGAATCCCGTGTACGTACAGAATCCGCGACCCGCAGGCCACCAAGTGAATGAAGTAAATGGAGAAATCCTGAGTTACACGAGGCAATGGCACAAATATGGACGTCCCCTCTACTATGTTGAAACCCATAATACCAGTGTTCTGATTAAGGATTGAAAACATTAAGCAATAGAAATAAACTCCGGAAAAAACCGTTCCAAAACTCACATGACCCACATCTTGAAATATCTTTAAATACTCAGGCAGGCGTCCCGCTATCCTCCATGCCTTGTCCCTGGAATCGTAGATTTCCACTATCTTCTGTCCATGCAGCACAGAATGGTATATCGCCAATACTGCGTACCCGTCTTCCCCTTCTTGAACGAGTCCTATCTCCCCGAACGAAAATTTGTCTATGTATGTCATTAACGGAAGTACGAAATCCTTACCTGTGAGAGGATTGCAGACATAGATGGAGCGGCTACATTTGCCTTGAATCAAAAAGAGGCCTGCGCCTGATCCCAGGTAACGAAAGTGATGAGAAACCGAACTGGTATTGGGAGGTGCAGCTTCATTAATTCCCTCTAAAAGGGAAAGGGATAAACATGAATTCTTCCAACTCCGCGTGAAAGAGGAGTATGCCCAACAATCATGATTGTAATCCATAGCTCCCACCACAAGCCATGGATTTTTGTTGGGAGGCGCTTGAGCCCATTCTCCAGTAATGAAACTAGTTGATGAAAACAGTGTGTTCCATTGTTTGCAGACATTGTCAAATCTAAAGAGAGATTCCACTGGCAGCCATGCCAATGTCTCTTCAATAAAATCGTCTGGCAATTCACACAACTGTGAGTACTCCTCGTTAACATTAACAGCAGCCATCTTGATAAGTGAAATTGTGTAAATGTAGGAAAAGCTTGTATGATATATACAATGGCATGAGCTGCGACTCTACAAATCACGCTTCATCAATTTGCAACTCTGTTCTATTGGATTCTAGTGATCGCATAGTTTTAATTTTTAGCCAGTGGCTTACTGGAGTCATGTTAAATGTAATTTATTGATGATGATGATTAAAGTACTTTATTGGTCTATCACACTTTAATTATATTTCTATCACACCTGAAGAAGAGTGGAAAAAAGATAAAAAAGAGTGGAAAAGGGGATTATTAATAACCAAAAAACAGATAGAGAAATTGAGAAATTGTAAACTGAAAGTCAGAAGTTTACAAAATTTAAGCTTATTTGGTAATGAGTAATTGAGAAGAAAAATTGTAAACGGAAAGTTATAAATTCAAATCCCTAAACTTGCATAATTCTTCCAATTTCAACCAATAAAATTTTGTGGTAAATTTAATTTATTAATATATATTTTTAAAAAAATATTTTAAAAATAAGTTTAATAAATTGAAATAATTATTTTATATTTATATATAAACTAAAATTAAAATTAAAATTTATACATTATTTCAATGAAAATTATTTCATTTTATATTTACTTCAATTTATCAAAATAAATAAATACCAATCCCATATTTATTTCAATTTATCAAAATAAATAAATACCAATCCCATAGATAGGGATTTTATCTTTGTGAAAACTATACAAATTCAACAATAATTATGATCTATCAACCTCCATAAGACTTTCAATTTTCTCCTATCTTTACAAAACAAGGAAGTCAAACAAACAACTTTCAAAATTGTAGCTCTCCCTTCAACCTCATAGAGGTTCCCAAAGTAATATTCCCCCTCTTTCGCAATATTTGTAAAACTTATAGCCATCTAACCATCTTCTTCTCCATATGATTGGCATACTAATGAAATTTCATTATTTCAGTGCTTTCATCACCAAACTATAATTCTTTGATCTTTAATCAAATAAAGGCTTTCTCCTTCTTTCTTCTAATCATCATTGTTATACAAATCCTCAAGTTTTACATAAACTTCGAGAATTAATCCATTCCCTAAACATTATTGCTACCTCTATCCATGGATTAGATATCAAAAACATGTCCAACCTTTTTGTTATTCTCTCAATCCTTGATTATTCGTTCCTCCACTTTTGTTGGTTCGGTGTCAATCATACTCAAGTCCTCTGATTTTTCATCCATAGGGCCTTAAATGTTTAAAGCACCTAAAGAGGAATCGATATCACCCCTTATATTTTCAATCCCCAATTTATTCAACGAAAATTGAAAACCCTGTCGTAGTATGTAACTATGTAATTGAAAGGTCCATATATATTCAAAACTATGAAGTCCTCCCTAGATATTGAGAGTACAAAATTGTATAAACCAAAATAAAATGATTAATAGTTAGAGTAGGTTAAGGTTCTTTTCTTCTACCTAGAGATATGCCCCCCATGTTTTTCCCCGGAGACAATGTACATAAAATCCCAATCCCCTACCAATTTTTTCAATTTGTGACTGATTTCCCCCCTTGAGCATGATTTATTGTAGAAGGACCACATTAGGGATGAGCATCCAAAACCATTTTAGAGCCAATTTTTGTAAGGGCGGGATAAGAATCACTTGACACCCATTGTGGGGGTATGGTTTAAGCTAGGAACCCCTTCCAGAGAAATTTGTTTGCTACATTTATTCTAACCAATGATATATAAGATTTGCTACCTCTTATATTTCCTTATATCCCTTTACCCTCAACTTAACCTAGACCACTTTCAACACCTCCATTAAAAACACTAACCCCTTTATTTTCTAGGATGAATATTATAACGGATATTCTCCTCCTTCCCATCCACAGTTACACCCCAATAAATTTCTTTATAATCACTCAGGTTTATAGCGTAATTAGATCATAATGGATTTTGATATTAATTAAAAGGTCTTGGAGGATATAGCTAATCCAAAATAAACCCTTTAAGAAAATAATATTGTCCCAATCACTAGCCTCACCTACATAATTATTTTCCCATGATCCAAAAAACAATATTTCGTTATGGAGGAGAAATTATATTTAGAGGGCCCGTATTATTTATTTTCTATGTGTAGAATCCTCTAGATGAGGTGTAGTGGTCTTCCTTTCGACATTAACACTCTATACTTCAACTGCCCTTTTTCATGTTGGGAGGAATGTTTTATCGATGCCCCTACCTTTGGCTAGGGATTAGGTTGACAATATTTTCCATTTGAGGTCGTTCCTTCCTTAGCCCCATTTTTACCCATTCCTTCATCCAATAAGGATAACTACACTCCACCATGATGTGAACACAAGAGTGACATTGGGAACATCTAACGAGGACACCTACATAGTCTCATGCTTGCTCATATTCCTTGGGAAAATCCAATTTCTCAAAATACCTTCTCTAACTAGAAATTGATCAACAACCTCAAGAGTCTTACACAAATTGACATAATGTCATCCCTCTCCATTTGTTTTAGATAATGAATACTATATGTTAAGAATCATAGGTTTCAATCCCATTTCCAACCGTAATTCAAAACCTTATCTTCATCATAACCCAATAAAAAAACTTCTATTAACTATCCTAGAAAGTATGTAAAATGTTCAATAATAACCAAGAAATGGCTTAAAACTAAACCACCCATTCTCTTATTTTATTATCCCGAACTCTTCATCCATGGAATATCCTATTGAACATCATGTTCAACATGGAAATGACTTCATTCATGCTAATTTTCTACCCAAGAACAAGGTTTACCGATCCTTTGCATATTTTTACGCATGTTTTTCATCTTCTAGTCCCTCGAGTCCAAATCTCCCATAAATACACCACTAGGTTCACCCTAACATCAACCATCTAGTATACTCGGGATGATAAAATGTAGGATTTCTGGTGACAAAATCTAATTGCTTCCATAAAGGGCTTCTAAATCTAGAGCCAAACTATGAAAACCAACCATACGCCCCATAAAATTTTGAGAGATAAGTGCCTACAAGTATACATCCATTGACTACGTATGTGGGACTTTCGATCTTTCTAGGAAACTAGAATGAGGAAAAAGCTTGTATTGAAGAATAATTTGACACCGAAAAAGCTAGTATTGAAGAATAATTTGACACCGAAGAATGAAATGGCGAAAGGACTTGACCAAGACTAACCTAAGCATTAAATAAGCACTTTCCATCTAGGCTTTGCATTAAAGATATGATAGTACCCATTTGATATGCAATGAATGTTGGGTACTTTACATTTGATGATATTTTCAAAGTGGTGTCAAATCCAATCACCAAAATTGCAAGTAAATTTTTAGTCATTTTCTTCCTCCAATTGTTTTTTCCCTACAACCAAAACATGATTTATAACCATATATTTTAATCCAGGAAAGGTGTCCATATGTGAATAAACCAATATGTGATACGCTTAATACATATCTTTTAAATATTCTTCAAGACTCAATTCCATTATAATGACAAACCATAATCTTTAGTCTTAACCTCCATTCTACCATTAAATATATATACATAGTTTCATCTAGATTAATGTGTGTTCCTAACACCAAAAGGCTTTGTTAGATGCAAAGGTTGTTGCTCATATTCATCTGCTACAGGTTATCATAGGCAATGCTAAGGAAAAATGTAGCAATACGCAATCAGTTCCCCAATGATATTATTTCCCATGAGTTGTTTGTCCACGAGAGAGACGCAAAGGCTAGTGGGAGAAACGAGGTACTTGAGAGGGCCATGTTCTTGAAGGGACCCTACAAGATTAGGGAAGCATGACATTGCACCATCCACGTTCCATTAAGAATGTCGATCCCACTCTGTCATTTGATTTGAGAATCATATTGCAGCTATTAGCGATCTCCATTCTGTGGTCTATAAAATCATCTAATCATTATCATAACATCGATTATGATAATCGGAGTCTTTGACTTGTATATATATCATGTAGGTCTCTATATTAAAGGTGTGTGTTATAATCTCTTCTTCAACTTTGGCTCATGTGTCTGTGCATATACAAGCCCTCCCAAAAAAGGTGCTATTGCTGGCACTTCTTTTCGATTCAGGGGCGATTTTAATATTTTGGTTGTAATTGTATTGGTTGATTTTAATAATTTGGTTGTAATTGTATTGGTTGTTAAAGACGTGATTTCAAACAAGTTGTAATTTCAAACCCCCCACCAAAAGATAAAATAAAATAATGAAATGTGCTACTCATAACACCACTTTTGGATTCAAGGGTTGAAGAAGTTCCAATCAACCATTCTTCAAGATGCCCCTCAAAAAGAATATTAATCTATAGGAAGTGTCAATCTATGCTTCCTCAGTCTCCCCATCAACAAGAATATTAATATAGAGGAAGGATCAATCAACCCTTCACCAAACTTCCTATTAACAAGAATAATAATATAGAGGAAGGGTTAGGAAACCCTTCATTGGGATCTCTCTCAATGAGAATAGTAATACTGATGAAGGATAAGGACTTACTCAAACTACCCCTCATTGAGAATATTTATTAGAGAAAGGGTTAGTTGAACCTTTCCCTAGCTTGCTCTTTATAATAATTCCAAACTTAAAGAAGGATCAACTGACACTTCTTCAAGATCCCCCTCATAAATAAAATTAATCAAGACAAATGGTCAATTAGTACCCTTTCCCATTCTCTCACGTGATGAAAATTTCAATATAAAGAAATGGTTGCTTAACCCTTCCTCTATCTCCCCATCAATAGTAGTACCACTAGTAGAAATTGGCAAATAAATGACTATTTGACTAAAAAAGGTAGTCACAACAGTGTTTTTAAGATAAATATCACTAAATTTGAGCAACACAACTAAAAATGACTAAATTAAAGGAATAATTTAGTTATTGGATAAAAAGACAACTAAATAATAAGTCACACAAATAAAAATGACTAAAACAATGACTAATTTTCCACTTCCATTCTCAGTTGCAAAATAATTCAATTCAATGAAATTCGATATTGCATTATCTTTGGCATTAGAGCAGCAATCCAAGAAGGAAGGGGAAGAGGAGGCCCTGTTTGAGCCTCATCTTTCTCTGTGATCATCATCTTCCCAAAGAGGAATATCTCCTCTCCATTGACCAGTAAAGGGTTGCAACCTAGATCACATGCATTATGTTGTTTGTTCAATGTCATGGTCGACTACTACGCCCTTGTCTCTTCGATGATCACCCACCATAAAGTTTTAAGCACATACACACACACACACACACACACACATAACATTTATAATACTTATATATGTAATATAATATAAGTCAATTCTCGCTATCTCATTCGGTTAAGGTGTGGGTCTCGTCAATAGGGCGACCCGAAATCAATTCCCCTTATGGGTGAGCTAGTTGGGAGGAGACAACCAAAAATCCATCCATCATAAGGGTTGGTGTGGCCCAGGACAGGTGACTTTGATGGCTTAGATGCCCCTCGGTTGCGGTTCTTAACCAATGGTTCATTGCTACCCAGAGTGACAAGCAATCGAACAAACTATACATATATATATATATATATATATGGGAGGAGACAACCAAAAATCCATCCATCATAAGGGTTGGTGTGGCCCAGGACAGGTGACTTTGATGGCTTAGATGCCCCTCGGTTGCGGTTCTTAACCAATGGTTCATTGCTACCCAGAGTGACAAGCAATCGAACAAACTATACATACATATATATATATATATATATATATATATATGATATGTTAATATGCTTTATGATATAATATATAATAATATTAATATAATAATATTAATATAATATAGTTAATATATATAAATATATTATAGCTAATTATTATATTATATGTAATATTAACAAATTAAAAAATGAGAAACAAAAATAAAAGTAACAAAACAAAAATACTGAAAAAATTAAAAGACATTGGTGGGAAGGACATGAGAGGATTACATGGTTTCAATTGGGGGCTTATGCTCTTTGAGCAGATATTGTGATACAAAACCCTGCAGCAATTCTTCTTGTGGTTTCACCTTGGAGTTTCAAAGTCTTTCATCATAGAGGAGCTTAACTGAACAATCTTTCGCTATTTGTAAGTACAAAACCTTTTTTTTTTCTAATTTCTATTGTCTAGGGTTTTGTTTTTATCAAGGCACTGTCACAGCATTGCAAATCCTCGGTTTTGATAAAGCTTTATGACTTTTGAAATTGGAAAAGTCCTTTGCAAAATTGCTCAAAAATTGCTCATTGGAATCTCGGTGATCTATTTTGAACTTCTAAAAATGTGGTTGAGTTAAACTAGATTTTTTTTATTAGTTACTAGGTAAAAAATGTTTTGAGGGAAAATGGTAGGACACACATCGATTTTATATATCTAGGTTTGGATTACTTTTTTTTCTATTCAACCCATCAATGACTGATTTTTCTAATCCAATTTGGGATCGTTAGATTCTTTGCCCATGCCTTGATTCCTCCTCTTATCTGTACACAAAAGCTCTTTTCATTCACAAAATGTTAATTCACTCATCATATGCCAAAAGGGGAGATCGTTCTAGATGGTTATGGAAAATCTTTCATCCATGTAGTGTAAATCCATGTCAAGAAAATTCTTTGTGGTTGAATGCTTTCAAATAGTATGATTTTGTTGGTAGTTTAGGCTCGCTTGTTGGTAGGGAGACTCTCGAGCGAGGATATAAGGATGAAGGTCTGAATTTAAAGGGCGATGTTATCTAGTGAGGAACACTGACCCAAAAGTAACATTAGCTTGGCTATTGGTGCCAAGCTTGGCTAGAAGGTCCTAAGCTCGAGCTTGGCTAGAAGGTCCTAAGCTCGAGCTTGGCTAGTGATCATAGCATGGTAAAGGCTCACTTGCTGGTGATCCTCTAAATGTTACAACCATGGCATGTCATACGTTACCATTATGTCTTCTTTATTATAACAAAATCAAAACATGGAAGTCCTGGTATTATTAGAAGGATAGGTGTCGTGTTTGAAAAGGTTGGATTAAGGTACAACTTAATGGTTGAGCTGGGATTTGTGGGAGATGGACCAAACAACTATCAGGTTTGTCTCAACGAGACACCTACCCAAATATAACTGAAGCAAGAACCTTCATAGATAAGGTCAAAGTAAATAATTACTCCATTCTCATAGCTTGCTTCAATCTACTAAAAAAGGATTGTAAATATCAAAATCAGATTTAAATGCAGCTCCCTATGATATGAACTTTTTTTTATAAATATACAACTTTGAATTGTTTTTAGTCGGTCCCTCTTTAAAATGTAATTGCGCCATGCATTATAGCAAGTGGTGATATCATTAAGCCTTTGGGGCTTAAGAGATTCTAAAGAAAGCTCTTAGTCGATGGGAATGTTAGCAATAGATGGCATGCTTTTATGCAAAGGGATGTGGTAACATCTTATTAGATCAATAGCTTGTGTAGGATGGGTCATATACTCTGAAAGAGTACTTGTTGAAAGAGTACTTGTTGTAATGTATGTTATTGCTTCTCTGTCCAATTGATTTTCCCTCTTTAAAGTCATATTTTGGCTATGACTTTAAATTATCTTATGTACAAAGAAATGGGCATATGTTTTAAAATATATTTGATAGAAGGATAAAATGCTTGAGTAAAGAGACACATTGAGGATATAGATGCACCGGGAGTCTTGTTAAGGTAATAAACATACTTTGGGAATATATTATGACAAACAGAGCCAAGAATGAGAGTTGAAGTTACCTTTGATAGTGCATCAAGAACACCTTACATATTATTAAAGTCATTTCTATCAATTTGGAGCCTCTATTTTATTATTGGAAGAGAAAGCATCGAAGTGGAGAATCTTTTGGCAGATTTACCAAAAGAATGGGTTTTTACAAGCCAGAAGACATGGTGAAGAAGTGGAAAGGTATAAAAGGCATCTAGATATAGCCTAAAAGTTTTTGCGGGAAAGATAACATATGAATCCATGGAAAAGCTTGCAGAAGCCCAAGGTATAAATATAATATGCTTTATGTATAATGACCTTAGAACGTTTATATTTTACTACTAAGATTTGAACTCAAAAATTTGGACATAAATCTACTTCTGGACATCTCACTTAAATTGGATTATGTACAAAATAAAATTTCATTTTGGAAATATTGATAAAGGAGCAATTGCACGGTAATAAGATTATCATATAAGATTATCATAGTATTTTTGTTTTTTTTTAAGAAAGTAATTTGGTTGGTGCACTAGTTAAGATGATCTCTAACATGTGGTAAATAAATATATTATTGTGTTTTTTTGTGAGTATTTACTTCAAGTTGGAAGAGTAAAATCAAAGTTTTAAAACCAGAAAATACCAATGTTCAGGACAAGATTGCACTGGAACTATCCATATCTCGTCTCATGAGTTAGATCAGTAAGGGTGAGTCAATAATGGATTAATTATGAAGTAAATAAATTCATTCAACAAGTCGGATCGAACAAGGAGAGATTAGTCCTCTCGCTCGAATCTTGCCCCTGATAGATTGTTATTAATAATAACTATAGGAGAGCCCTATATACCATTCCTCAATAGAACTGGTGCTAAGGAGGGCCAGCGTATGACTGTAAGAGAGTTCCCCACTCTGAGTATTTTTTTCCAGACATCCCGACTATGAAACTCAGCCTAATCTTGTTGGTAATGAGCCTGAAACATAAATTCATTTTGAAGATAATACCGCCACTTTTTTTTTTAACCATGGGAATAGCAACCTCCCAAGGGTATATCCAATAGCCTGCAAGCCATATATACCAGTAACTTGTGACTTAGCAGGGGCCGCCGAGACGTCCTAAAGCTCACCAAGGTGAGCCTCTATCCCAGGGATCACCTACCCTTAGTACCGCCACTTTTTAACAACCTGAAACTTCTTCCCAAGAGAGGATGAAATTAATAATATCATAAGGGCTTGTCATAATGGGCCCTATGGGGGACACGTCGACAAGAAAATGTATGCTCACAAAGTGCTACATTTGGGGCATTACTGGCCCGCTATTTTTTGAGATATGCAAGAATACATGACAAGTTGCGTGATAGTTGATAAAAAACAAGACGACCCATTTAGTCAGATGAAATGTCACTTCAAACCCAACTCATGGTGGATCCTTTCAAAAAATGGGCCTTAAAATTTTTAGGGCCCATTAACCCTCCATATAGACAAAATACCTATATTTTGGTTTGCATATAATATACACATATTATGTTACTAAATGGGTATAAGACAAGGCACTCCCAAGAGCCACAAAGAATTCGGTATTAGATTTTATCTATGGCGAAATATCATTTGATATGGGGTCCCACGGGAGATAGTCACAAATGGTGGGGCACAATTCACTTCCACGCTTGTTGAGTTATCACAAAATAATATCATATCAAGAACAAGGTAACCATACCATATAATCCACGGGCCAAATGGAATTTCAAACGTACCAATAAGATTCTTGAATCCATATTAACCAAGATGGTCCAAATACATCTCATAGATTGGGTTAACAGGATTTCGGAAGCTCTATGGGATTACCATAGAGCATGGAGGAAGACCACAATTTTTACCCCCTATGAACTTGTATAAGACAAGCAACTTACTCCCCAACTTACCCTCCCCATTGAGATGGAAGCGAAGACATTGAGAACGACATTACAGTTAGGCATGGACTTATCATAAGCACATTAAAATCGCATGAACCATATCAATGAGTTAGGTGAGATTTGCAAGCTTCTCTACATCATGTTGTTGTCGTTCAATAGCAAAGAGATAAATGGCATGATTGGTCCATCAAGAGTAAAAATTTCTAGGCAAGAGATTTGGCACTTTTATATGATTCTAGGTTTAATGACTTTAAAGGAAATCTCTGCACCTTTTGCTCATGATGGCCAATGGTCATCTCGTGAGACAATATAGGATTCCCTTTTCCAAGGATGCATTTATCCATAACCATATAGTTTTTTGATGCAATAAAAATATAGATATTATGGCTACAACATCATAAATAAAGTGATCTCCCAAAATTGTTTTAAAAAAATAAGATCCTAACCATGAAAAACTCTTTTAGAGGCACATCTAGGAATTAAAAGATAACTATAAAATAATAATCCTTTAGTGTGAAAACCTTATTTGAGGCACAATTGGATACTACAAAATAAAAAGAACAATTATTTTCTTGATTTGCTATAATTTTGATACCACAAAGATATTTTTTTGCAAATCATTATAGAGCATTCTATTGTTGTAGATATTTTAGCTACTATAGAAATCTCTGTAGTTGCAGGTATAGTATGTGATTTTTCACACACATGCACAAGAGCACCCACCAAGGGAGAAATGAGGTACTTGAGAGGGCCATATTCTCGAAGGGACCCTACAAGCTTAAAGAAGCATGAAATTGCATCATCCATGTTCCAGTAAGAATGTTGATCCCACTCTGTCATTTGATTTGAGAATCATATTGCAGCTATTAGCGATCTCCATTGTGTGGTCACTAAAATCATCCAATCATTATCATAACATCGATTATGATAATTGAATTCTTTCACTTGTATATGTATCATGCAGGTCTCTATATTAAAGGTGTGTATGTTATAATCTCTTCTTCAACTTTGGCTCGTGTGTGTGTGCATATACAAGCCCTCCCAAAAAAGGTGTTATTGTTGGCACTTCTCTTCTATTTAGGGGTTGATTTTAATATTTTGGTTGTAATTGTATTGGTTGATTTTAATATTTTGGTTGTAATTGTATTGGTTGTTAAAGACATGATTTCAAACAAGTTGTAATTTCAAACCCCCCACCAAAAAATAAAATAAAATAATGAAAGGTGCTACTCATAACACCACTTTTAGATTCAAGGGTTGAAGAAGTTCCAGTCAACCATTCTTCAAGATCCCTCTCAAAAAGAATATTAATCTATAGGAAGTGTCAATCTAAGCTTCCTCACTCTCCCCATCACCAAGAATATTAATATAGAGGAAGGATCAATCAACCCTTCACCAAACTTCCTATTAATGAGAATAATAATCTAGAGGAAGGGTTAGGAAACCCTTCATTGGGATCTCTCTGAATGAGAATACTAATACTGAGGAAGGATAAGAACTTACTCAAACTACCCCCCATTGATAATATTTATTAGAGAAAGGTTTATTTGAACCTTTCCCTAGCTTGCTCTTTATAATAATTCCAAACTTAAAGAAGGGTCAACTGACCCTTCTTCAAGATCCCCCTCATAAATAAAATTAATCAAGACGAAGGGTCAATTAGTCCCCTTTCCCATTCTCTCATGTGATGAAAATTTCAATATATAAAAATGGTTTCTTAACCCATCCTCTGTCTCCCCATCAATAGTAGTACCACTAGTATAAATTGGCAAATAAATGACTATGTGACTAAAAAAGGTAGCCACAACAGTGTTTTTAAGATAAATATCACTAAATTTGAGCAACACAACTAAAAATGACTAAATTAAATGAATAATTTAGTTATTGGATAAAAAATACAACTAAATAATAAGTCACAAAATAAAAATGACTAAAACAATGACTAATTTTCCACTTCCATTCTCAGTTGCAAAACAATTCAATTCAATGAAATCCAATATTGCATTATCTTTGGCATTAGAGCAACAATACCAGAAGGAAGGGGAAGAGGAGTCCTTTTTTGAGCCTCGTCTTTCTCTTTGATCATCATCTTCCAAAAGAGGAATATCTCCTCTCCATTGGCCAGTAACAGGTTGCAACCTAGCTCACATGCATTATGTTGTTTGTTCAATATCATGGTCGGTTACTACGCCCTTGTATCTTCGATGATCACCCACCATGAATTTTTAAGCGCGCACACACACACACACACACACACATATGTATAACATTTATAACATTTATATATGTAATATAATATAATTCAATTCTCGCTAGCTCATTCGGTTAAGGTGTGGGTCTTGTCAACAAGGCGACCCGAATCAATTCCCTTAGGGATAAGCTAGTTGGGAGGAGACACCCAAAAATCCAGCCATCATAATGGTTGGTTTGGCCCAAGCCAAGTGACTTTGACGGCTTCGATGCCCCTAGGTTGTGGTTCTTAACCAATGGTTCATTGCTACCCAGAGTGACGAGCAATCGAACAAACAATATATATGATATGTTAATATGCTTTATGATATAATATATAATAATATTAATATAATATAGTTAATGTATATAAATATATTATAGCTAATTATTATATTATATGTAATATTAACAAATAAAAAAATCGGAAACAAAAATAAAAGTAACAAAACAAAAAAGAGTGAAAAATTAAAAGTCATTGGCCGGAAGGACATGAGAGGATTGCATGGTTCCAATTGGGGATTTCTGCTCTTTGAGAATCTTGTGATACAAAACCCTGCAACAAGTCTTCTTGTGGTTTCACCTTGGAGTTTCAAACAGAGTTTCAAATTCTTTCATCATAGAGGAGCTCAACTTCGGTCTTTCACTATTTGTAAGTACAAAACCCTCTTTTTTTCTATTTTCTATTGTCTAGGGTTTCGTTTTTATTAGAGCATTGTCACAGCATTGCAACTCCTCAGTTATGCTAAAGCTTTATCTCTTTTGAAATTGGAAAATTCCTTTGGAAAATTGCCCAAACATTGTTCATTGGAATCTCAGTGATCTATTTCGAACTTCTAAAAATGTGGTTGAGTTAAACTTGATATTTTTTTATTAGTTACTAGGTAAAAAATGTTTTTGAGGGAAAATGGTAGGACACACATCGATTTTATATATGTGGGTTTGGATTACTGCATTGTCTATTCAACCCATCAATGACTAGTTTTGTTAATCCAATTTGGGATCACTAGATTCTTTTCCCATGCCTTGATTCCTCCTTCTATCTATACACAAAAACTCTTTTCATTCACAAATTGTTAATTCACTCATCATATGCCAAATCAATTCTCTCTACAACTATTCAAAAGGGGAGATTGTTCTAGATGGTTATGGAAACTCTTTCATCCATGCAGTGTAAATCCATGTCAGGTAAATTCTTTGTGGTTTAATTCATTCAAATAGTATGAGTTTGTTGGTAGTTTAGGCTCACTTGCTGGCAGGGAGATTCTCGAGCGAGGATATAAGGATGAAGGTCTGCAGTTAAAGGGGGAGGTTATCTAGTGAGGAACATTGACCCAAAATTAACATTAGCTTGGTTATTGGTACCAAGCTTTGCTAGAAGGTCCTGAGCCCAAGCTTAGCTAGTGGTCATAGCATGGTAAAGGCTCACTTATTGGTGATCCTCTAAATGTTACAACCATGGCATGTCATACGTTACCATTATGTATTCGTGCTTATAACAAAAGCAAAACGTTTAAGTCCTGATATTATTAGAAGGATAGGTGTCGTGTTTGAAAAGGTTGGATTAAGGTACACCTTATCACTAGATGCCCTAATGGTTGTGCAAGACCATACATGGTTGAGCTAGGATTTGTGGGAGATGTACCAAGCAAATATCAGGTTTGTCTCGACTAGACACCTAACCAAATATAACTGAAGCAAAACCCTTCATAGATAAGGTTAAAGTACATAATTACTCCATTCTCATAGCTTGCTACAATCTACTGAACAAGGATTGTAAAGATCAAAACAGATTTAAATGCAACTCCCTATGATATGAACGTTTTCTATAAATATACAACTCTGAATTATTTTTAGTCGCCGCCTCTTTGAAATGTAATTTTTCCATGCATTATAGCAAGTGGTGGTATCATTAATCCTTTGGGGCTTAAGAGATTATAAAGCAAGCTCTTGGTTGATGGGATTGTTAGCAATAAATGACATGATTTTATGCAAAGGGATGTGGTAACATCTTATTAGATAAATAGCTTGAAAATAGACAAATGTTGGATTTTTGGCTTCGGGAAGTGGAATTTAGGATAGGGTCCTCAGGAAGGAAATATGAAGAATGGGATTGCAGGGGTGTCAGTGAATTTTCAAGGGAAACAGATTTAAAGTGAAGAAGATATGGAAAAAAAACAAAATTAATCTACAATGGCTCAAAATTGATCTACAATGGATCTGGATAGATGTAATCTGCTATTTATAAGATGCAAATAGATATGGACCCCAGGTATGCTAGGCTTCCTAGCAGTTCATGGGATTCACTTAGCCACCAATTTTGTATGATGTCTTGCGTATTGGATCTGTACCCCTCACTCCACGACTCAGGTAAAATTGATAATCGCTTTCCCACAAACGAAATCTCTTGGTTTACTTCATGGGTGGGAACTAGTCAATCAGATAGGGGTAGTTTCCCTTTTTGCTGGCAGGTCCTCTCAATGGGCCAGCCACTTCGGGGTTCCTGTGGTGCTCCTCACAATGATTTTTAGGGCTATGCCCAAGTACTTCCCATAGTTAAGCAGATAGGGATTATTCCTAGATCAGAACCTGCAATTGAAAGGAACATTACAGATGTGAAAAAAAAATTGGTATAAATTCCATCCAACGAGCCCAAGAAAGTGCTCTAATACTAGATGTAAGGAACCTCCAACAATTAAATGATGAGAATGCATGATATATCTAAAATAACAGAACACATAATGGATTTATTGATCGCGGGCCACTTTGAGGGGGAAACCTCCTTTGATCAAGCTCAATACAATAACTCGTGGATGCCTTCATTGGCCTCAACACGTACTTATATACTAAGTCTATGCATCCAATACTATGGATCAATACCATGGAACATATAATACTATGGGACGACTTACAAATCATATGCGTCCAATACTATGGATCAATACCACGGAACATATAATACTACGTGACGACTTACAAAGCATATGTGCCCAATACTATGGATCAGTACCATGGAACATATAATACTATGGGATAATACAATATAGTAACAAATTAAAGACAAGGGTTGACACAGGTTCCTAACAAAACTAAATGTTGCTTTAAAATTTCACATCATCTCCTCCCAATCTGTTGTGCCTCTGCGCAATTCCATCTCTATGCACCAATCCTTTGGAATGGTATCCAATGTGTGTATAGATAGATGTGTCCATTTCGCCTTTGGCACTGGAGTCCTTGTTGTAATACACTGTGCAGCATGGTCTGATGGATAGCTCAACCCCGTGTACTTGTGCGAGGTATACTTAGCGCCAAATTTGACCTGTAACAACATCATTTTGCATTGCTTCCAATCACTCATTCTTTCCTTATGAGTAACCCACCATATTGGTAGGGTCGCTTTCAACGCGACATTTAATGATAACAACCTTTGTTGTTATGGTATCTACACTTCAAACCTTGTTACAAAAGAAGCTACCTTTGTGAGGCCATCATACCTCGGAGGGTCACATAGCTCTGTTTCGATCAATATAATGAACATCAAATGCATGTGCACCTTCTCATATGTACTTCATGCATCCTTTGTTGGAAATATTCCAAAGCTTCTTCAGATTCCAACGCATAAGAGTTGAAACTATGCCAACTTATTACCCCATTAGAAGTAGGATCCACATAATCCTCCATCCTACCAGTCATGTTGTATAGGTTTTCAAGATTGTCATTCTTGACCGATTCCACATATCTTCTATCTTCTGTTAGGTCCAATGGTGCAATGACTCTTAGATTGACCCCCTTAAAAATCATTTGGCTCTTCTTTAAGTCAATAACAACTTGGTTATAAAAATCCCATCCAAGCCCCAATAATGTAAGATATGGTTTGATGTCATGTACAATCTCAATAACCTCAAAATTGGCTATACTACGCACCCCAACCACATCAACAGGTACCCCAGTCAACCTTCCAATTGAGACAATTCGATGCTGGTTATCTAGCCTCGACTGAACATTAGACCAAATCAGCTTTGGCCTACCCATCATTTCCCATGTTTTTTTTGGAAAAACATTTACATCAAAACCCAAATCCAGAATGATATAGTCCATGTCATAATCTCCTACATGTGCACTTAAGTGAAACTCCCTATTTTTCCTTCTATTGCGCTGCACCTGGTTAACTACAACATGTTCTTCCCTCTCTTGTGTGCAACATTCGATCATCCAACATAGTATACCTAAAGCAGATTCATCCATATTCCATATACCATTCTTGTACCCCCCACGAGAATGCAAGGGACACCAGTTATGGCTCAGCTAACTCTACATGGGCTCACTTTAGGTATATCTGTGTGGTACCTTACACCACCCTACCCATATATGGATTCAAAACCTATAGCCCATTATTATTTTGTCCATGTCTTGGTTGTTACACCATCTAGTCCATTCATTCCATCCATACTGCAAGTCAAGCTTATGATACGTATGATTAAACCATCGTCGATAGTCACAAAACCTACCAATAGGGGCATGAGACAACCTAAGCTAAAATCCCCCCTTGCAACCAACCCTACCCCCGAATCATCATCAGTGGTTGTTAAGCCTAAAGAAGGGGGCATAACCCAACAACGATTAAAATCGCCAGTAATGACAACCACTACTCCTACGACAAGGGTCACTCCACCATGTTCCCTATGCGGGAAATAAGGCCATGCAACCAACTTGTGCCCCAACTTGCTGGAGTTCAAGGATCTGCTAAACACCCATGTTAGTGTGATGCATGCACCACACACAATAGTAGGGGGAACATCTGCAACCTCGTCTTTTCCCAATACAAATTCCAAGTCGCTATGCACTAATCACACATGTTTGATTTGCTCTCATTTTGGGCATTATACAAACCATTGTCTCGATCTTCCTCGATTTCAAGATGCTTTTGCGAGCATTAGCCTTACCTAACCTTTGGTTGAAATTTATCCACCTCAACCCCAAGAAACAACTTCTGTCAATACTGTTACCAAAATGACACCCATTCCCATCATGAGCGTCTCCACAACAACTCAATTGGAAGAGTCACTATCATCACCCACCGATCAACAATTGCTTCATCGACAACCTCAAATCCCACATATTGTTATCAATCACTCCTACACTACTCACCCATGTCGATCATGCAAGGTGATGACTCATCACTCCTTCCAATGTCCTCTATTGGTCACATTACTTACCCTTTGTGCAACAAAGAAGCAATTCTCACATAACCTCACACCTTTGGGAACAACCCTCCCTACGGTATTTGAAGAACAAAACAAATCTAGTGAGGACAACGAAGAGGGAGATGTATCATTCCCTTCTCCACACCTTAGCAGTGATGACCCTCCATCTCCAGTTGCCGAGAAGGACTTTGATCCCCTAGTATTCCCACAAGAGGATATCCTTCTCCCTCTACAAATTCCCCTACACTACATGGATATCCTTCATATTAACTTGATAAGCATTTCACCCAGTGATAGCTCCGCTTATGTTAAGCCTTCCTGGCCAAGAGATCCCATCACTTCTACAAATAATTGTTGGTCCACTCCTATTACTTAGTTGATTCCTTGTCTTCTAATAAAGACATGTTAGAAGAATATTTATTCTCCACCAATGAAGAAACAATGGAATCCATGCATTTAGATGATCCCCCTTGGGACGACTTCCATCATAGGTCATATTTCATCCCTACCTTTGATCCACCAATCACAGTGGTAGCCCAACAATATACGATTGAATCAAAATATTGTCTACCTCCCAATCATATTGATTGGATCAAAAACCCCATCCCAACCCCTGATTCCTTTGAAGACGACAATCTAGCTAATATATCCTCCATGATTCAAGTTGATATTTCCGTCACACCAGGATTCATGGAAAACATCTCAATTGGTGCATCATGATCTCCACAATAAATCACCGACTTTACCTCTCTCTTTAAAGAATTTCAAGATTTCTTCGCATGGTTGTATGAAGAAATTCTCTGCTTAGAACCATCAATTATTGAACATCATATTAACACTTCGCCAGATGCCAACCCAATCAGACAAAAACAACAAACCGTCGACCCCTCTAATGCCCCATCTATTAAAGCTTAGATCGAGAAACTCATCTAGTCTGGATTTACACCATTTCACCTCACACATGGAGTAGAAGTCGTGCTACCCATTAAGTGTCAAATCCCTACACTCCAATCAGTTATGGAGCTGTTACCTGACACTCCGACTCTCAAACAACGATTGTTCACATTGGAACATATCGATGAATAAAGAAGGGACTCGCTCCAACATAACGAATCCATGAAGCTGTGTCCCAAGGCACACTATGACCTCCAAGTCTGACCTCACATCTTTAATGAGGGAGGCTTTGTCATTGTCTTTAATGTGAAGAAGGACGTCAAACCAACATCAGGTAAAATTTTATATAAATGGACATGGCCCTATGCCATCAAGCAATGCCTCCCCAAAGGGGCATATGTCTTAACATATACTGAAGACACAACCCTCACCTCAAATGTTTATATCCTTGATTCGCATGCACTCCACAGGTGCGCTCTATTTTTTGTTACTATTTATGCATCATCAATACCTTTATCGTGTTTTTTATTACACTTGGGTATTCGCGTCATGTGTGCAGGATAATGACCAAGAGCCTTCAATATCTTGTTTTTGCATTATAAGAACCAAACTCCATCCCTGAACAATGGCATCAGAATTTTATCACATGTATCATCTCACAACTAGCATATAGGCAATGATTTCCCTCTATTTGCATCACCTCTACCAGATATTCCCGTTGATAACCATAGGGTCCTAACTCCTAGCAATGAGATGCCATCAACATCATCATTGCGGATAACATACTCCCCCCCATGGGTGTGTGCACTATTGCATCCCAATTCTCATTTTACACGCCTGATGTCAAACCCCCACAATTCTGAGGTCCCTTCAAAATGATTAACCCATAGTTCATCATTTTATAGTTGTGCATTTACTCCCCCACCTTTAGAAGTCGATGCCATCATATTCCTTGACACATGTTCCAATCAACAATCACCATTGACCACTCATTACTCCATGAGCAATCTACCATCTACAATCTTCTTCATATCATCACCCTTGCCAAGACACCAATGGGGCCTTGTTGGCACCCCAACAACTCCCCTTGATTTTTCAAATAAAGTTTCCCCATTAGAACTTTGTAAGTATTTAGCCGTTGCTTTTCTTTCATTCTTGCTTGATTGATGATCTCCTTTGGATCCATGGCTTTCTGCACTGCTTGATCTTTGGCCTGGTCTCCATTTTATGAGATTTGGATGATTTCAATGATTTTTTCGTTTGACTATGGCTGCTCTCCAATAATTGCATATTTGAGTTTGTTTGAGTCATTTACATGCTTCGACATCTTTGGCTAAGTTTGGCTTTTACTTTATCATTGATTAAATGAATGTTTTTGCGGACCGATATAAATTATTGAAATGTTCGACTTTGGAATTTCAAGTTTCACCTTAAAACAATGCATATCAAAAAGTGGAATTTAGTTGATTATTTTGAGATTTGAACAATTTACCGAACTTTATAAGCATTTATTATTAGTATTATTTAATGCTTATAAATGTTTATCTTTTAGATACAAATTTAATAATTTAGTTTATGTTTATTCAACTTAATATATTTCTTAAAATATATATTTTATATTTTTAACTTAAAGCAAGTTGATATTTATCTAAAGTGGATTATCAAAATTTTCCACTTTTAGTAAAATCAATTTATATTATTTTTTACTCTGATATGAATTGTTCTTTTCCTTAAAAGGTTCTACATTCATTTAATTGGTTATCCAAAAAAGGTTAAACATCACCTGAACTAATATTTATCATTAATATAAAATTTCACATGGATATGTGATTGATTTTATATAAAAGGTGGTTATAAAAAACTATAAAATTCAAATTAAATAAATAAAAATCTCATAAATTTGCTTTACGACTAAAAGGAATGCAATATAGTCTTTTGAACAAAATTAAAGTTCTTATTGATGAGGTTTTTTTAGTCTTACTGTATAGCTTTTTATCAAATTATTTTTAAATTTACAAATGGAGTCTTAGCCTTAATACTTAAGGATCATTTGAATTTCATTAACTCACATGCATCCAAATACCTATTATACAAAATGAAATTTTGGGTAAAATATTTTATGTTTTGGCTACTTTCGTTTGTTTAAAAGTTTAATAAAATTATTTTGATAATGGCTTTAGTATGGATCGAAAGTCTATTAAATAGAGCCTTTGCACATCGACTTCTGTTATTTGAGATCTTGCATTTTTTATACGAGATTTGATGTTTGCTTTTTGGCAGGCCAATATTGCCTTCTCTTCGTGTTAATTTCAAAAGGGCCTCACCAAATTTCATAAAGGGATGAGTAACGAACTTTTTTTTCATAGGGTAGTTAAACCAGCTCTCAATGGAAGGCGAGAACGCTGAATAGGACGAGGTCTCGGGATCGATCTTGGATGAGGACGGCCACAGCCGACCACCCTAGCCACCCGGCCATAACCGCAGCCCCAGTAACGAACTTATTATTAAAGGGTCGTCACCACATTACTTTGAGCGTTGAAAGCATGACACCAATGCGTCAGATCACTCAACAACTCCAATTATTATCAAATTAAATATCATCAAATAACATCAAATCTTTCACCAAGTCGAGATTGCATATTCACGTGGAGGATAGATAGGGGAGGGATGCCAGTTGTTGGACACCCCACGTGGCTCCCTCCCCCATGCCATGCTGGAGAGTCGACACGACCTCAGCCCGGGCCCAGATGGCACCGCCACCTGTCGTGGTGGGTGCGATAATTAAAGCGGCCTTTATGGCACGCTTTTTCCCGCTTTCCCGGCGCTTTTCCCGCACACTCTCCATCCTCCCGTGTATTGTTGCTCGGGTCCTGTCTGTGAACGCTCCGCCACCCCAGTTCCTGTTCACGCCCCGGTCTGGTTCTGCACCACCCCCGGTCTGGTTCTGCACCACCCCCGCTCTGGTTCTGCACCATGGGCGCTCCCGTTCTGCGTTCGTCGTCCCGTTATACTGTGTTGCAGCGGGCGCTTGTTGCCTTACCTCCCGACGAGTGGCGTTCGCCGCTGCTGTTTGTTCTGTCTGCTACCTCGCCCGACGTTGACCCTCGCTCCATGGCCATAGCGCACCACAGGCGCTCGAAGTTGTCTGCGGCGGACCCCGTTGGAGGTTTTCATCGGTTCAGTGGTTGTGTTGTTGGGTTGCCGCTCGGCTGGTTTCGCTGGTGGCGATGGTGGCTTCCATCAGGCTGTTCCTGCTCACGGCGGTGGCGTTGGCTGTTCCTGCGTTGGTTGTTCCTGCGTTGGCTGTTCCTGCTCGCGGCGGTGGCTCGTCCCTTAACGCTTCTTCGGTTTCGGTGGTAGGTTTCCTACCAGCCATTCTCTGCAGTGTTTGTCAACACTCTCAACTTTCTGGGGATTTCGTGGACCATTTCTGCTGCTTTTAAAGGTTTAAGTCTGGTTTTTAAATGCATTTCGTTTATGCTGCAGCAGGGTTTTGTAATTAAGGTTCTGTGGTTAATGTTGAAGCTGCGTTTAAATTTTTTTAGGGTGTATGAATTATGGTTTTGTAATTAACGTTCTGTGGTTCATGTTGAAGCTGCGTGTAATTTTTTTTAGGGTGTATGAATTAGGGTTCTGTATTTAAGGTTCAGTGGTTAATGTTGAAGCTGCGTTTCAATTTTTTTAGGGTGTATGAATTAGGGTTTTGTAATTAAGGTTCAGTGGTTAATGTTGAAGCTGCATTGTAATTTTTTTTAGGGTGTATGAATTAGGTTTCTGTAATTAAGGTTCAGTGGTTAATGTTGAAGCTGCGTATAAATTTTTTTAGGGTGTATGAATTAGGGTTTTGTAATTAAGGTTCAGTGGTTAATGTTGAAGCTGCATTTAAATTTTTACAGGGTGTATGAATTACGGTTTTGTAATTAAGGTTCTGTGGTGAATGTTGAAGCTGCGTTTCAATTTTTACAGGGTGTATGAATTAGGGTTTTGTAATTAAGGTTCAGTGGTTAATGTTGAAGCTGTGTTTCAATTTTTACAGGGTGTATGAATTAGGGTTTTGTAATGTAGGTTCAGTGGTTAATGTTGAAGCTGCGTTTCAATTTTTATAGGGTGTATGAATAAGGGTTTTGTAAATAAGGTTCAGTGGTTAATGTTGAAGCTGCGTTTCAATTTTTATAGGGTGTATGAATTAGTGTTTTGTAATTAAGGTTCAGTGGTTAATGTTGAAGCTGCGTTTCAATTTTTATAGGGTGTATGAAATAGGGTTTTGTAATTAAGGTTCTGTGGTTAATGTTGAAGCTGCGTTTCAATTTTTATAGGGTGTATGAATTAGGGTTTTGTAAATAAGGTTCAGTGGTTAATGTTGAAGCTGAGTTTCAATTTTTATAGGGTGTATGAAATAGGGTTTTGTAATGAAGGTTCTGTGGTTAATGTTGAAGCTGCGTTTCAATTTTTATAGGGTGTATGAATTAGTGTTTTGTAATTAAGGTTCAGTGGTTAATGTTGAAGCTGCGTTTCAATTTTTATAGGGTGTATGAATTAGTGTTTTGTAATTAAGGTTCAGTGGTTAATGCTGAAGCTGCGTTTCAATTTTTACAGGGTGTATGAATTAGGGTTTTGTAATTAAGGTTCAGTGGTTAATGCTGAAGCTGCGTTTCAATTTTTACAGGGTGTATGAATTACGGTTTTGTAATTAAGGTTCTGTGGTGAATGTTGAAGTTGCGTTTCAATTTTTACAGGGTGTATGAATTAGGGTTTTGTAATTAAGGTTCAGTGGTTAATGTTGAAGCTGTGTTTCAATTTTTACAGGGTGTATGAATTAGGGTTTTGTAATGTAGGTTCAGTGGTTAATGTTGAAGCTGCGTTTCAATTTTTATAGGGTGTATGAATAAGGGTTTTGTAAATAAGGTTCAGTGGTTAATGTTGAAGCTGCGTTTCAATTTTTATAGGGTGTATGAATTAGTGTTATGTAATTAAGGTTCAGTGGTTAATGTTGAAGCTGCGTTTCAATTTTTATAGGGTGTATAAAATAGGGTTTTGTAATTAAGGTTCTGTGGTTAATGTTGAAGCTGCGTTTCAATTTTTATAGGGTGTATGAATTAGTGTTTTGTAATTAAGGTTCAGTGGTTAATGTTGAAGCTGCGTTTCAATTTTTATAGGGTGTATGAATTGGGGTTTTGTAATTAAGGTTCAGTGGTTAATGTTGAAGCTGCGTTTCAATTTTTATAGGGTGTATGAATTATAACTAGTGTTTATGAATTTAGTTTGTTGTCTGTTAATGTTGCATCATAGTTTGGGCTGAATTATTGAAGGCTCTATGGTTTATGATTTTGGTATGTTGCTGGTTTATGTTGCAGCAGTGTCCCTAAATTTTATCTGGTTTATGAATTTAGTTTGTTGTTGGTTTATGTTGTTGGTTTTTGTCGCAGTGGAATGGTAATAGTTAAAAGGCAAAACTGCATCATACAGGGGATGGATGGTAGTTGACAACAATGACTTCTCCATTGTCTCATCTAATTGGAAGAATACCCATAATTCAGTTTTTGATATCAGCAAGTTTGCCAAATTGGCTATTGTTGATGCATTTTAAAAGCGATCTGCTCCACCTTATCATCTGTTGTTGTTATTGCAGTTTACAAGTTGCATGCTATTGTTAATTTATAAGTGTATGATGCAGTTTTTACTTTTACCTATTAACATGAAGTGATCTGCTGCATCTTATCTGCTGTTGTATGATCTAATTTAGGCCTGTTATGTTGATTAGTATGATACTGTATTAAGTTGTAATAAGTCATGCATGACAGCCCTCCATGGAACATTCCTTATAGAAGCATTTTAATAATAGGAGAGAGATAGGCACCATGTTGCAGTACAGTTAGCATCGAATGGATGGGTATGACACCCATGCAATGGTTCAACCCCATTCCTAGCTGCTAGTTTAAGGAAAATATAGGGGTCAAGGACCCTGCCACATTAACCACAGAACCTTAATTACAAAACCCTAATTCATACACCCTATAAAAAATTAAACACTACCCTTTGTAATTAAGGTTCTGGCCCTGCAATTCTGACTAAGTTGTATGCCACCCTTTCTAGTGCATATGAGAACCATGGGTATGCTCCAGACCATTTATGGAACTGTGATGAAACACGGCCAAACCCTAGAACATACACCATAGAAGATGGACCCTAATTCATACACCCTGTAAAAATTGAAACGCAGCTTCAACATTAACCACTGAACCTTAATTACAAAACCCAGGAAACTTGAACTCCAGGATTTAAAGCCATGCACCTTAAGCTGCAGCATAAGCCATGGACCCTGCTGCAGCATAAACCCTAGAACCTTCAATAATTCAGCCGGATACCGGCAGAATGAGAGCGCCCATGGTGCAGAACCTGGGCGGGGGTGGTGCAGAACCAAAGCGGGCTTGAACAGGAACTGGGGGTGGCGGAGCGTTCACAGACAGGACCCGAGCAACAATACACGGGAGGAAGGAAAGTTTGCCGGAAAAGCGCCAGAAAAGCGGGAAAAAGTGTGCCATAGAGGCCGCTTTAATTATACCACCCACCACGACAAGTGGCGGGTGCCATCTGGGCCCGGGCTGAGGTCGTGTCGACTCTCCAGCGTGGCATGGGGGAGGGAGCCACGTGGGGTGTCCAACAACTGGCATCCCTCCCTTATAAGTTTTTTGGGTTGTAGGTGCATAAACCAACAATTCAGCCCAAACATAAATTGAAACATAAACCAACAACAAACTAAATTCATAATCCCTAAAAAATGTTAATGAAATGTTTAATCAGAGTACATTACAGCTTGCTCTTGAAATGATGAAATTGTATATTAAACCTTATGATAAACCCCTGATTACAACCCCGCAAACATCAGGGAACGATATGACCTAGGATTATACCCAAAAATGTATAGGATTGTATACAAAATGGCCATGTTGCAGTAGTTAGACCCAGTGATTACAAAATCCACAATGCAATGTGGTCACAACAAAAAAATTGGCATCCCTACATGACACTCCTATGCTTGATGTCGTCCAAGATCTTCACTTCCCAAGCATGTTGAGTTTCCTGCTTGAGCCAGGTTGGTTGGCATACCTACCAATGGCTGATTAGGTTGTGGCTGGTTGCCTCCATATGTTATCCAATTTGCTTCCTGCAGCCATGGAGGAATTGAGTAGCCACAGTGGACACTAGTGCTACTAACCCCTGCATTGGTTTGACCCCCCCGATATTCATACATCTGTCTGACACCTGCACTGGTAGGAGGGAATAAAGTGGGCATGCGCACTTGTTGATAGCGGGGGACTTGGATGTTTAGGAGGTCTTGGAAACATGGAGTATTATCTGCAAGATGTTCCAATGTGTTTGGCATCATCCTACTCCCCTCCACTATGTTCGCATCAATGGCAGAACTATTAGCCACCCCTTGTTCTTTTTGAAGCAATTGTTGAGCCTTTCTCAATTCCTTTTCATGCCTTGCCATTTGTTTTTGATGAGCCTTTTCTTGTCTTTCTTTCTCTCTGTCAAGCCTCTCCTGTGCTCGAATTTCTGCTGCAGCAATCCTTGCATCCTTCTTTTCTTTAGCTAAGTCCCTCTTTTTCTGCTTTAAATCCTGGAGTTCAAGTTTCCTATGCTCAGACTCAACCAATAGTTTTATATAGTCCTCTGATGTGAGTAACTGTGAACTTCGGCATAGACGAAGATTGTCTGCTGTAAAGTGCCTTCTTTTTGCTGACACTCTCTCTACCGGTAGCTTTAGAAACCGACCAAGCAACTGGCTCTTCGTTGGCACTTGTTGCTCCTTGCTTGACTCTTGCCTCTCAATATTTGGGTCAATGTTCTCCTGCTCTGTCTGAACCATATTGTCCTCTTCAGCTGGAACCTCGTTCTGGACACTATCTTCTACCAGGTTTCCATTGTCCACAAAATAATGAACAATTTCTTCTTCCAATTCTCTGGGCTGTGAAGGCATGTTCATGCTTTCTTCATTTGTCCTTGACACAATATTTTTGTCCAAATTCATCATGGCTTCTACCAGCCATGATTGTGGGGTAACCTGGCTTGGCAAAGTCAATTCTCCATTGCTGCTTCCTGGTGCATGGTCAACGTTTTCATTGACATGAACAGAAGCAGAAGTTGCAACTGTTTCTTGCATAGAGACATGAACAGAAGCAGAATTTGCAGCTGTCTCAGTTGGTGTATGTACCTCCATGTTACTGTCAATTGGTTCATTGTTATACTGTGTTTCACTTACCTGTTCTTCATCACCACAGTATGGTTCTCCTTGAGAGAGGGATATCATATGATCAGCAGCAACAATGTCTTCCTCTACCTCCACATTTTCTTGGCCAGCAACATGTGCTTGGACATCCCCTTCTTCCTGACCATTCAGATCAAATGCCAGGCTACAACTAGTATCATGAATGAGAGCCTCAGAATTCAGTGGCCATATTCCAGTCCTCCTAAACCCAGCCTTGATATTCGAAGGTGTGAGAGCCCTTTTAAAGGCTTTACTTGCAAGCTCGGCTAGCTCAAACCTTTTTACCTCCACCCCTGGATTCTGTGCCATCCATGAAGCTCGCTCACCCCTGAAATAGTTCTTGAAAGGCCCGAACACACTGACATCTAGGGGTTGCAATCTGTGAGTGGTATGAGCAGGCAGTGTCAACAGGTCGATGCCCAAATTGTTAGCCTCCTCGATTGTTTGCACAGCAATGTGGCTTCCATGACCATCTAAAACCAGCAGGTGTCTATTTACAGGTGAGACACTGCCTGGTATAGATGCAGCAAAGTGAGTAAGCCAGTTCAAAAAGAGTTCTTTGGTCATCCAAGCATGGGGATGTGCAGCCATGCATGCACCTGGTTCACAATTCTGTATATATTTTTTGAGTTGAGTTTTACCTTTAAATAGATAAAATCCTGGGATTGAAGCACCAATTGCATTGACACAACATAGAATAGTGATCCACTCCCTGCTCCTAGGCAAAATCTTTGGCACATTACGACTCCCTCTCTTGGCAATTACACGCATGCCACAGTTCCTTCCTGCCTGTAAACCTGTTTCATCACAGTTCCAAATATGGTCTGGAGCATACCCATGGTTCTCATATGCACTAGAAAGGGTGGCATAGAACTTAGTCAGAATTGCAGGGCGTAGATTGAGAGCCCTGTCTCTATCTAGGCCCTCAGCTGTACGCAACACAAGGTCTGGATGCCTTTTTTTAAACCCAGACCACCATGACTTACCAGGAAACCCATCTTTGAAGGGGTTTGGCCTCCCTTGACAGATTTGAGCTGCTGTGGATTTTAGCTGTATGAGTTCTAGCCCATGTCCCATTTCAGCCATCTCCTTACACCACTGAACCACCTCGGCCTCCTCCTCTTCAGTCATAACTGTAACAGGCCCTCTGCGCTTTGTATCTGTGAGTCCATTTATCCAATAATGTACTGAAGAGATAGCAACTCCATGTTTTTTAGCAGCAGCACGAATGGAATATCCATTGAACTCTATATCATCAATAGCAGCTAGCATGTCTTCTTTTGTCCAACCTCTTATTGCACTGATTTTGGTGACTGAACTTGTTCCTTGAACTGTGGTTGGAATTGACTGTGTGGTTGGTGGTGGGACAACAATGTCCTCTTCCACCACATTGTCATTCTCAACAACATTGCTGGGAGCATTGTTGGCATTTGTATCATTGGGCCTCTCCTCATCCGATGAGGTGCAGCGTAGCTGGGCACCCCTACTCAGTCGACGACTTGTTCTCCTTGCATTGCTGACTCTTGCCATGCCTACAAGAACCTGCACATTTAACAGTAACCTAAATCTACATAAATAATATGAATAACCTGCACATTTAACAGTAACCTAAGTAATCTAAATCTACAAGAACCTGCACATAAATCAGATGAATAACCTAAATCACAGTAACAGTAACCTGAATCTACATAAATAATATGAATAACAGAAACATAAATAACAAAATTAACATGAATAACATAACTGGAAATAACATAAACAGAAACTTAAATCACAGTAACAGTAACCTGCCTCCACTGTGCACACACTTCTGCTGGTATGCCTCCACTGTGCACACACTCTGTTGTTCAAATTTCTGAAATGCAACTGTGCACACACTCTGCAGGTCGAATTTATGAAATGCATCTTCATAAGGGTTGTGGTTCATTTATAGTTGTTTGCTATTGAATTGGGTTGGTAAGAAGGTTGCACATGGATTGCAATCTCTGAAATTTCAATGTGTGTTGTGGATTGATTTGAAAGTGATCCAATGGTTGGGAGCTTGTCATTGTGGATCCCTGTGCCTTCATCTGTTTCATGATCTGTGTGCTTCCATCTGTTTAATGGGTGCATTTAATGGGTAGGTGTCATTTATTGAATACAGAGGGTTGGAATGTTGAACAATCCTGCAGTTATGGCTGACACTAAGTTTTCTGATGCTTGAACAGGTATGCATGAATGTTTGGACAGGTTTCAATGAATGCTGGGATATTTAGGCTCCATTAGAAATTCGTGGGTCCTCCTTTGATAGGTACCTTGCAGTAGGTGGCAAAAACGAGTTGGGATATTTAGCTGTTTATGTACTTCTGGATATTTGAGCAGATCTGTACTTTGTTGGGACAAGATGTTTTGTACAGTTTGTCATATCAAGACTATTTATTGACAGCTATTGGCCCAGTCAGTTAATGGGCAATTTTTGGACATAATTTAAATACTTTCTGCACTTAATATGAAATGTGTGTGTTTAACTTATGGGTTTATTTGTGTCAAGATATGGTGGTTATGTGGGACCAGTACTATGTCAACTACTGGTCCCTGTTCAACATTAGACATCTCTCCCCTATTTTATTCTACTAAAAGATCGCTCTCTTTCTGCCATGGTAAAGGTAAACTTTATTTACTTTTCTATTTTATTTCTGATCCTTGGTTTATTATGTGCAGATTTCAAGGTTGTTGATATTAACAACAACTACGAAGAGCAATAACCTTGCATACTCCTTAATTACTTCGAATCGCAGAATCATGAAACAATTTGATCGCTAGAGGAAACAAAGATTGTACCATTTCATAAAAAGGTGAAATTTCAAGTTAAAATTATTGTGAGTTCGCAAGAAGCCTGCGCAGATTGCAAAGCTCATAAAATTTTACCATGGATTCACCGCGTGGAAAGATAAATGAATATTAGATCCTCAAAGAAGGATGCATCATTCATATAAATAGAAGAAAGGGAAGTTTATTTTACTATACTATTCAGATAAATCTTCTTTTAGTTTGTTGACAATTTTCGATCATGGTTAATTGATTTGTCTTTTATGTGCAGGTGAAATGGTGTGTGAGATTTGTTGTAACTATTTCATGAAATCTATCTCACCTAATGCAACCAGGAAAGGTGGATTATGTTCTGTCACTTCAAACAGAATTGGATACCCTATATATTTATAGTATATCTATCTCCGGATCTTTCTCTGTATTTACTTGTTATTTGCATATATATATATTTGGTTATCATATGTAGACTTTATCTATTATGAATTTGAATTTATATGCTCTTTTGTAGATTTTATCTATTATGAATTTGAATTTACATGCTCTTTTGGATCTATGTCAATTTATTCAAATGATGTTGTAATAGGCTGCCTTTCCTATTATTTCATGGTTTGTTTAAATTAACATTTTATTATTCCTAACCTATATGTTTACTTTGATTGATATACATGCTAAGGTGTAATTAAAATCTTATCATATATTCAAATCTACATAATAAGTAGCATCAGTTGATTTTCAGTTTGAAATCTCATTTATAATCATTTTACAGAAGGTAGGTGTTATCTCTTGTAAAATGTTACAGGTTTTATTTTAGTATTGGGGATGTATCTACCATATCGAAGTTTTAACTACAATAATGTTCAGACTTTAAATTACACTTTCATTTATGCTCATGATCAGGATAGGTAGTTTTTAAAATAGATTAATTAGAATTTTTAATTTTATTTCGTAGTTAAAACCTACAGGATTTTTTTAGGAGCTACTAAATTTTCGTTTACAAAAAATTTAGCAGCTACTAAATTTTATGTTTCAGTTGTTTTAAAATTGCATCATAAATTGAGTTAGATTGCATCTTAGGTTTTTTAATTGCATTTTTGGAATTCAAATCACTAGATTGAGAGACTCTCTTTTTGAGAGCAAACTCATAAGGCAATAGGGCCTTTGTTCCTACAAGAGGTAGCTAATACAAACATTCAAGGAGCTTCTTTAAGCAATCTGAGTGGTTTATCTCTCCTTGTTGGCCTCGGGACAGAAAATCCAGCCAATAGGCCCCCACCCTCTGAAGCAACCAATTCTATTTAATTATTCCCACAAAAACCACCTACATAACATTGATTCATGGGGCGCATGTCTTCATGTTTTGCAATCAAATCTCACATCATCATGTAAAAGGTTCTCTAACCCAATCAAAACCATGGGAACCTCACCTATCATCAAATTGATTCCCCGATACACCCAAAATCGGAGGAATCCCACCCATCATCAAATTGGTCCCTTGATCCCCTCAAAATCATGGGGACCCCACCAATTATTCTGTATGTACAAATGGTTCCCCAATCCACTCAAAACCATGGGAACACCACTATTATTTTGGAAGCAACCACTAGTCACCTTTGATCGATGTCATTGAGTCTCCCTATCCCTGACAACATGAGTTTTGTTAGTCACCATCACCCTTAGTGTCGTGTCTCCAACAAATCCCTTCATCAACAATATGTCTCCCTCCATTACACCCTGTACCTTTAATTGAAGAATATTTTCGTCAGTTACTCCCCAAGTTTACATCAATCAAAGGAAGTTATGAGTCCCACGCTTATCATCCATTCTTGTGACTTCTTACCTTTCACAATGAGTAAGAGCCATTGATTTCCACTTGTGTCCCCCCGGAATAATAATTTTCGTTCCGTCTCCATTCAAAGAAAATTCCGTAGAGTTAAAGTCCCATTCTTGTCATTTGAAAGAGCAAAAATAAAACTCTCTCCTACTTAGCTGAGCTAGAGTGATCCCAGCCATAAGTTGCTACTTGTCGTTAACTAAGCCGAGATTTCAAACTCCATTAAAAGAAAAATAAACTAGTTATCCTTCCTTTCCTTTATCCTTGAGGCTGAAGCGAAGAAGCTGCTTTCCAAGATCTATCCCAGAAGTAATGGGGACATATGACCCGAGATAGTAATCTATAGGGGCAATGTAGGTGCAAGTACATAAAAAAGAAAACTTGTAAGTCATAGAAGGAAACAAGATGGGAGAGACATATTGTGCAACATAGCTTACAAATTCTTATTAAGTTGTTGTATTAAGGCTTAGTTACATGGAAACTAAGTTCATGGACTAAGAGATTCTCTCTTAACGCTAAGTTTAGTGGTGGATCAATCTTACAGTTGGTTACAACATCATCTTGGTTCTTAGGATAAGACCCTCATCTTATCATGTACTTCAGCTCTCATCGACACCAAATACTCATATTCTGAGAGTTTCCATAGTTGTTGTTAATACCTTGGGATCCCTTTCAATCAATATAAGGGATCACCTTAAATTAGGTAGGGAGAGTCATCAATTCTCCCTAACTTAGTGGTATCTCCTATGCTCGATGTCAACAACTTTATCACATCAAGGAGATTCGTACATTTCAAAGGTAGCAGTGTTCACATTTACAAATCATGGTAGCAGCAGTACAGTGAATTCTCCACGAAGAAACTTCACTAGTATCACGGTTGCCCAGTCCAGTGGGTTTATCATGGTCATCAACAGTTCCACTTCTTCAACACTGGTAACAACATTTCCAGGTCCAGTCACTCTCACATGGATTGAAGTCGCCTTCATCCATATGCCAACTGTATTTTTAGTTGATCTCTTAGTCTCCTCTTATTTTAGTCATCTTGACAGATTTCATGAGCATGGGTATGCTTGCCTCATTTGTATAAAACACTATTCTTTGTTACAACTTCATTGTTTATCATTAGCAATCTTCCCCAAGGGAACCTTCCATCCATACTCGCCTCAAAACTTACGAGAACATGGGAAAACAAAAAAAGAAACGATGATGCATTATTGGCTCTATAGTACCTTATGAGCATCATACATCAGGGGGGCATCTATTAATTCCTAAATTTTGCACGCATGCAACATTTTGGCTAATCTTGTAGTAAGGAGTCATCAACATATAGCATGCAGCCTATCGAAGAAATCCTCATTAGATCAAGATAGCAGCATGAGTCTAGAAATGCCAAAGAACAGTAAAAAACAAAGTTAGCATGGTTACTCATGTGATAGATTGCACTTCAGCGTGCATTTTCAGTTCTATGCCCGCGCTACACCAGCATGGATTTGCCTTCGAAATCCACGTGACTATAAAAAATAGTGGGACCACAACCACTCGTGGCGGATTGAAGGTTCATCAAGGCTCCATCACCTCCAAGAATTCGAATTTGAATCCTTAAGTACTTAGGTTCATTGAATGACCCCCCTTTGTGTACTTTGGAGCCAAATCATGGAGTTATTGAGTCCACATTTGGATCTAGTTATTCATTTGGCCACCTCTTGGCCTATAAAAGGAAGCCATGGGCATGCATCTAGTAAGGAGAAGTTAGAGCAAGGTTATGCTGCTGGAATTGTGTTGGAACTTCTTCCACCTCTTCCCATACCTCCAAGCATTCTTCAAGCTCCCTTGCCACCTTCCTCCAAGGGGCAAGTGTTTGTCCCATTGCTCCCTCAAGTTATTTAGCATTATGTGTGGACAAAAAGGACCTCCCTAAGGGAAATTGTTGGCTTCCCTTGAATCCCACACCTCCTAGGTGACACTACATGTAACAAATTGACCATTGCGCAAACTAAATTGATTCAAGCATTGGATTCTTGTTGTGGTTTTCATTTTCTCACTCCCTTTCAAGTTATTTTCAAGTTTTTATTTCATTTTTGTTTTATTTTGACTAACAATGGCTCCTAGGACCAATTTGGGTCAATCACATTTTGCTTTCTATACTACAATATTGGTCCTTGTTGACAACCTCAAAGGCTTAACCACCGAAGAGGGAGGATTGCTCACCCTTGTGTCATTTTCCCCTCACATTGGTCTCCATGCAATTTTATTTTAGTCTATCAAATTGCATGGAACTTTGAAATAATTATTGAGCAATTGATTAAGTTAGACATTTTTCATAATGTAGCATAAATTTGGACTCTCACATCTCATATAGTGTTGATCAACATCTTTGATGATGAGATGATAAAAGTATGGTTTGTTAACATTAATATAAATGAGAATCCAAAGCTGTAGTTGCAACAATTATTTTTACATATAGTAAAAATCGACTCCCAAGTTATTGATTGATTTTTTTCTTGGTCAGTGACACTTTTCAAACAAACAAAACATCACTGTCTTAAAAGTAAAAGCACAAATTTGTTGCCATGTGCTGACACTATAGCTAATTAATCTCCTAGTGGTATCTATTTGTGTACCTCCATTGTATAATAGTGCTTAAGGATTTTTTTGAAAAAGTTCTCTGGTAATACTAATGCTTTTACTAGCTAAGATATAATAGAATAAGTGTACAACCAAAAATGAAATGGTTGTGGTTAGGGTAATGAAGTACCCTATGAACCAACATGATTCATTTGAGTGCTTCAATGTAATATATTTCAAAACCAAGAATAGATCACAAGACATATGGAGTATTGCATTTGATGCCAATACAATAATAGCTCTTCATTTTGGGCTCAAAAGTGTTATTTGCAAATTACGATACAAAATAAGCAATGAAGACACACACCATGAGTCTTCTACTATCAATAACTATATGCTAGCTTTCAAACAAAGTTTCCACTTACTTCTTTATTTGGTTATTGTTTACATAAATAATGGTGGAACCATCAATCACATTGAACTAGACAATACAAAAATTTGAGAATGAGCATCTCTATGAACCCAATGTATTCACCCCATCAAAACCAAGCTCCATGGATGCTTTAGTGCTATGAGTTCAATGAATCAGCCATTTGCAATGAGAAACACACTCATACATAAAGAACGCATACCTATAGAAATTGTTGTTTGATCCTTAGAATAAACATAATGGCTTGTCATCAAAGCCTTTTTAAAGATGTTGATTGATCTTTGAAAATTTTCTGATGGCTTGTCATTGGGGTATTTTCAAAGATGTCAATGCAAGCTTTGAAATTGGCCCGTTGGCTTCCCATACAAACCTTTACATGTTTCAAACCCCTTGATGACATCTTTGGATTTACCTAGATGAAATATTTTGTTTTACCCCGATTGTAGTCTTGGAAAAGTATGTGGGCCATGGCTTAGGCCATGATGCTTTTAAAACATTAATCAAAATATTTTATTTCATTTTGATGATATATTTTATTTCTTCCCAATGACATATTTTAAAATCCCTCAACTACTTCTTTCAATTTACCCCAATGTAATCTTTCGTTTTACCCAAATGGTAAGGCCTCCTTCAAAGTTCAATAGTAAAACTTTGAAAAGGATAAATATGGATGGCATATTTTAAAATCCCTCAACCACTTCTTTGAATTTACCTCAATGTAATCTTTTGTTTTACCCCAATGGTAAGGCCTCCTTCAAATTTCAATAGTCAAATTTTGAAAAGGCTGAATTTGGGTGGTTTTAGAACATTAGCATTTAGATAAAACAAAAGATTTCAATAGAGTAAATCCAAAGATGCCTTTAAAATATGGCATTGGAAGGAATTAAAAGATTTGTAATGGTATCTTTAAAATGTGAATTTATCTTTGATTTAGTCATATGCTTTTTGTAATGTTATGGGTGAATATTAAACATTTGAATTGATCTTAATAAATATTGTAATAATTTAAATAGAAAGTTAATTCTTTGGAAAAATACATGTTTTTATAAAACAATATAAAAATAAATATTAAGTTTTAAAATATATAAATTTAAGTTCAATTAGTAAATATTAAATATCCCATTGGAACTTTTATAAAAATATCATTTGAAAAAGAACTTTAAGCTTATAAAGATGACACAAAGATGATATTTTGCAACTCAAAGATAACTCTAAGCTTATAGAGAGTTTGAAAAAGATGCCACAAAGATAATATTTTGCAACTCAAAGATAATCTTTGCAAACCTACTTATGCCGAGTTTGTCATCCAAACATGGAAAATCATCACAAATGGAAAGTTTTCCAAACACATGCATTCCAACCTTTTTTTCAATAATGTTAACGTGTTGCAATATTAAAGTATTTTGAAAATTGCTATTTGACTTTTAGAGGTTAGGGTGCAAGCATAAAGCTATTTTTATGAAAAATGTTATTAAAATTTTGTTCATAAATTTATTTAATTTTATAAAAAATATTATTATAATTTTAAAAATATTGATACTTTTAATTATAAATTTATTTTTAATTTATAAATACACAATCCAAAGCCAAAAATAAGTATCAATCTCCCCAAAGTAGAAACACAAAATTCTATCCATTTAAAATGAAAAACCCTCAACCTTTATTACTCCCTGACTAAGATTTATGTTCTGCGTTTTTGTATTAATTTGTATGGAGAGATTGAATACATATACACATCATTAAAGTCTAAATTTTATTATTTAATTAAATTTTTTAAATAAAATATACTAATATGTATCAAATTCGTACTAATTTTGTCATTGATGACATTAAAAATATATATATTCTCACCTTTGTGATGTATCTAGAATTAAAATTAACACTTTCTTTTGGAGATGATTATGATTTTTCCATGAAATAATAACAAGAGACATGTTAGATATGCTTTTTTTTTCTTCAATGAAAAAAAATTAATACTATCTTGGATATTGCCTACCACAAAAATGCTATGGACATGGTACAATTGTGATCATCTACATTAAATTCCATCAATGAACACTGTCAACAAACACTATTCAGCCTACTGCAGCCCGTGGGCCTGTTGATTATTGTTCTTAACAACCATCAACAGACCCACTGCAGCCTCATTCAATGGGCTGCAGCAGGCTAAATAGTGTCCGACGACACTATCTCGAATACTGCAATGAGTGGGTGATTAACATCCTCTACAGTTGATCTAAGGGCTAGAGATTGTACCCCCTACCTTCCAATCGACAGGAATGGCTTCTGTGATTGTGTATTTTTCCTTTCCGCTTCTACCTAGACCTGTAGACTTCATTATAGACCTGTATTTTTCCAGATTTGGATGGATCTTTGAAAAAATAGAGGTAAATAGAATTAAAGCTAAATATATATTTTTTTCCTCTAGTAGGTAAAAATGGAAAAAAGAGTTTGTAAAAATGGAAAAGAAAGGTTCCAAGTTCCAAAAGGTCACTTTGCTTGAGCAAGTTTGTGGATCATATAGCCTCACGCTGCGTTGCTTTCTTGGCTCAGAGGCTTGGAACTATTACTGTAAATTGAAATAGACGATGGAGTGTTATAATACATAGGGAGTTAGAGCTGATAGTGGCCTTTAGTGGTTGGTCAGTTGGATAATAGAAACGACATCTTGGCAAAGAGGGGAAAGTCGTCAAGAACTATGGACAAAGACAAATATGTTTGTTACATGGCCTACCTAGTTGTATTTGTACTCAGCAGTTCATACAAGAATGTCCAATGCTATCCAGCATAGATCCCAATCAAATTAAAGTCTGGTTCAAAACGATAGGTTAGTTAGCTAGCCAGACATGCTTCTACTCACCTTTTACTGTTGCGTATCTGTTAACCTTAGCATCCATATGAATTAAGAAAACCCTAAGTGTTGTTACTATTTTTTGGTTTTTTTAGACATGCAGTAGAGAGAAGCATGTCAAGTAAGCTTCTTGTCCAGATGCTATGAACAGAAAGATTTATACTATGAACAAGCTATTAATGGAGGAGAATGACCACTTGTACAGAAATATTTATACTATGAACAATCTGTTAATGGAGGAGAATGACCACTTGTAGAAACAAGTCCCGCATTGGTGTACAACAATGGTTATTTCAGGTCGCAGTTACAAAATGTAGCAGTTCTTTTAATTTGTTTTGTGTTTTCAAGAGGGTTTTATTTATAGATAGGGGAGGGAGGCCAGAAGTGGTCCACCCCGACTTTGGCCACCCGGGATGCCACGCGGCTGCCACCCGTCGAGGGCGGGACCACTGCAGGTGGCTGCTCCACGTCGTCCCGGGTAGCTAGCGCTTTAATGCGCTTTATTGCACCTCGGGATGCGTGCCAGCTGGCCCTTTCCCGGCAGTCGCTCCCACCTCCCGTTCATTCTTGCTCGGGGCTGGAAGGTGAGCGTTCCGCCACCCCGGAAGCTGTCCGCCATGGCGCCACTGCTGCTCCGCTCCCGCCTCCTGCTGCTGTTCGATGAGGCCGCTGCTTGGAATACCTGTGACTGTGTGGTGGTCCGCCCCGGTTTGTTGTTCGCGCGGAGGACGTCGCCGTGTGAGCACAGAGGTTTGGTTTGGTTAACTCGCTGGAAGCTCGTGGTGGAATGGCCCTGTTCCATGGTCGTCGCCGTGCGTTGGATAACTGGTCTAGTGTTGTTGTTGTGTTCGTGGTCTGTGGCGTGGGTTCCCCGGTGGTTCGGCCCTGTTCCTGCTTGTTTGTGGGCTGCTCCTGGTTCATCCTCGGCTCCTGGTGTTCATGTTTCTGCTTCGTCGTCGGCTCCTGGTTCGTCCTCGGCTCCTGGTACCTGCTCCGCTCCTGGTTCGTGCTCGGCGGTGGCCACCTGTTCAGCAAACTTGGTAGGATTTTGATCCTACCGGCTTCGCGTGCATTGTGTTTTTCAACACACTCACTCTCTCGGTGTGATTTGCTTTCCTTCTCTGTCTGTGTTCGGTTTGTTTGGGTGTGGTTGCCTGTTCAAACGACGTCGTAGGAAATTGTTTTTTGGTTTTTAATGGAGCACTGTAATGGTTGTTGGTTTTTAATGGAGCACTGTTATGGTATTTGGTTTTTAATGGAGCACTGTTAGGTTTTGTGGTTTTTAATGGAGCACCGTAATGGTTTTTGGTTTTTAATGGAGCACTGTTAGGGTATGTGGTTTTTAATGGAGCACCGTAATGGTTTTTGGTTTTTAATGGAGCACTGTTAGGGTATGTGGTTTTTAATGGAGCACCGTAATGGTTTTTGGTTTTTAATGGAGCATTGTTAGGGTATGTGGTTTTTAATGGAGCACCGTAATGGTTTTTGGTTTTTAATGGAGCACTGTTAGGGTATCTGGTTTTTAATGGAGCACCGTAATGGTTTTTGGTTTTTAATTGAGCACTGTTAGGGTATGTGGTTTTTAATGGAGCACCGTAATGGTTTTTGGTTTTTAATGGAGCATTGTTAGGGTATGTGGTTTTTAATGGAGCACCGTAATGGTTTTTGGTTTTTAATGGAGCACTGTTAGGGTATCTGGTTTTTAATGGAGCACCGTAATGGTTTTTGGTTTTTAATTGAGCACTGTTATGGTATTTCGTTTTTAATGGAGCACTGTAATGGTTTTTGGTTTTTAATGGAGCACTGTTAAGGTATTTGGTTTTTAATGGAGCACTGTAATGGTTTTTGGTTTTTAATTGAGCACTGTTATGGTATTTCGTTTTTAATGGAGCACTGTAATGGTTTTTGGTTTTTAATTGAGCACTGTTATGGTATTTCGTTTTTAATGGAGCACTGTAATGGTTTTTGATTTTTAATGGAGCACTGTTAGGGTTTTTGGTTTTCAATGGAGCACTGCTAGGGTATGTGGTTTTTAATGGAGCACTGTTAGGGTATTTGGTTTTTAATGGAGCACTGTAATGGTTTTTGGTTTTTAATGGAGCACTGTTAGGGTTTTTGGTTTTTAATGGAGCACTGTTAGGGTTTTTGGTTTTTAATGGAGCACTGTTAGGGTTTTTGGTTTTTAATGGAGCACTGTTAGGGTGTTTGGTTTTTAATGGAGCACTGTTAGGGTATTTGGTTTTTAATGGAGCACTGTTAGGGTGTTTGGTATTTAATGGAACACTGTAATGGTATTTGGTTTTTAATGGAGCACTGTTATGGTATTTGGTTTTTAATGGAGCACTGTAATGGTTTATGGTTTTTAATGGAGCACTGTTAGGGTGTTTGGTTTTTAATGGAACACTGTAATGGTATTTGGTTTTTAATGGAGCACTGTTATGGTATTTGGTTTTTAATGGAGCACTGTAATGGTATTTGGTTTTTAGTGGAGCACTGTTATGGTTTTTGGTTATTAATGGCACACTGTTATGGTCGAAATTGATTATTAATGGCACACTGTTAGGGTCGAAATTTATTATTAATGATTGTATGAATTAGCAATGAATGGTTGTTAATTTGTTAATGGAGTTGATTATAGGATTAGGGTTTGAAGGATGCGGGAAATTCTGACATAAAAAAAAAACACCATAACAGTGCTCCATTAAACCCTTCATTGATTATATTGCTTGCAGTGATTGCTTGAATTTTGAAGGAATGGTTGTTAATTTCTTATTGGAGTTGATTATAGGATTGATGCATGCTTGAGATGAATAATTTGGGCATGCGAATTAGATGAATACGTTGGACTTTGAATTGAAGGCATGAAACCTTTTAACAAATTAGGGTTTGCTATGGTTCATTGATTGTTTCAGTCATTGTATGAATTTGCAATTAGGGTTTGGAGGCATGAAACCTTTTAAGAAATTAACAACCATTCATGGTTAGTAGGGTTTGCTATGGATCAGTGACTGTTTCAGTGAATGTATGAATTCGCAATGAATGGTTTTTAATTTGTTATTGGAGTGCATTATAGGATTAGGGTTTGATATGGTTTCATTGTTTCATTGCTTGATAACTTAGTATATTTTAAAATTGCGAGAAGGTTTCATGGTTATGGAAAATTCAGATATGCTTTAATGGTATGAAGGTTACGAGAAATTCTGACATAAAAAAACACCATAACCGTGCTCCATTAAACCCTTCATTGATTGTATTGCTTTCAGTGATTGCTTGAATTCTTAAGGAATGGTTGTTAATTTCTTATTGGAGTTGATTATAGGATTGATGCATGCTTGAGTTGAATAATTTGGGCATGCCAATTAGATGAATAATTTGGACTGTGAATTGAAGGCATGAAACCTTCTAACAAATTAGGGTTTGCTATGGTTCATTGATTGTTTCAGTCATTGTATGGAATTTGCAATTAGGGTTTGGAGGCATGAAACCTTTTAAGAAATTAACAACCATTCATGCTGGACATGCATATGTGTTTGTCCCATCTACAGTTAGCCCTCATTTTGTATTTTTCTATAATTTTGGTTCTCATATTTGTTTGTCCCACCTGCTTTCATTCTTGCTGTGTGCTCTAACCTAAGTAATCTTTAACTTTGTGCTCGGTGATTGTTTGCAATGCTTACTATCAATCCAGCTCAAGTCGATTTGCATTCAAGTCAGTATTGCATTCAGAAAAAACTTGCATTCAATTTAAATGTTCAATCAGGTTGGTCTACCACCCAATTTAGTTTAACATTCAATTTAGTTTGCTAACCAGTAAATAGACAGAGACATGAAGAAAACAATACTTGACATAAAGGGCATATTCTTGTTCAACATAGTAGCAATTCGAGATTTATACATATGGTTGGTCCATGGTGGGTTGGGACTTTATACATTTACTGTGGTTATGCCTAACATATATCCACTGTCAGATTGGAATCAAACAAAAACTTAGGAACCCACCCAAAATTCCCCCCCGCAACAAAATCTTCCTTTCATATGTGTATGCCAAACACAAAACATCTATCATTCGCCAAACAAAAAACCCTATGTGCGAGGAGGTTGACTGCCTTCATTACCCAAACTAGTTGGGTTAGATACTGATGCATGACCTGGTTGTGTTGAGCTGCAAAAATTTGGTGCGGGCCAGGTTGATCCTTGTAGCCAAGGAGGAATTGAGTAACCATAGTTATGACTTGAGCCTAATTTCCCTGGGTTCACTGGAGTTTGGAAGGCATACACAGTATTTCCCCCTGCCTGGTGGTATTGGGGTATCTGTATGTTAATAAGGTCCTGGAATAATCTTCTGTTCTCTGAAAACTGATCCAATGGGTTGTCAACCACCTCTATCCTCTCCAGACCATTTGGATTCCTCTGATTTGCCTTTCTTTGCTCCCTTTCCTCCCTTGCCAATTGTTTCCGTCGCTCTCTTTCCTCCCTTTGTTTCACTCTTACAAGCCTTTCCTTCCTTCGATTTTCTGCTGCAACAATCTTTGCTTCCTTCTTCTCCTTTGCCAGGGCCTTCTTCTTCTCTTTTAAATCCTGCATCTCCTTTTTCTTGTGCTCAGCCTCAATCAGTAGGGTGATGTAGTCCTCTGATGTTAGTAGTTGCGAGCTCCTGCTTAATCTAAGATGCTCAGCAGTGGGATTAGATAGATGAGTTGCAACTTTCTCCACTGGCAACTTAAGGAACTGGCCAAGTAGTGGCTCATTTGGTGGGAGTGCCTCATCATCATTTTCTTGGTCCACTGTATCTTCATTTTGTTCAATCTCATCTCCACCACCCCCAAGTGGCACATAATAATGTACAGCTTCATTGTTAAGGACTGCTGGCATGGAAGGCAGGTTAAGGCTTTCATCGTTGGTGGGGGTGACAATGTGTCTGTTCATATTTTTCATCGCCTCTGCCAACCACTCGGGTTGTTCTGGCTGGCTTGGAAATGTCAACTCCTCGCTGTTGTTTACCATTGCTTGGTCACCTCCATTCACACTCAAATCGGCAACGTTGTTATGAACAATCCCTTGGCCATCTAATTTTGTTTCTGTCCTTCCAACAGCTTCTATATTCTCCCCAACAGGTTCGGTGCCATACTGACTTTCACTTACGTGTTCATTGTCGTCATCCAGTGGTTGGCAATGACCTTGAGAGAGTGATATGATGTTATCTGCAGCATCTACATCCTCTCTCCCCTGAACATCAAAAGCCTGACTACATCCCGTGTCATGTTGAAGAGCATCAGAATTGAAAGGCCATATTCCTGTCCGCCTAAAACCAGCCTTGATATTTGATGCTGTGAGTGCCCTAGCAAAAGCTTTGCTTGCAAGTTCTGCTAATTCGAACCTCTTCACCTCTACCCCCGGGTTCTTTGCCATCCAGGACGCTCTCTCAGACCTGAAGTAACACTTGAAAGGCCCAAACACACTCACATCTAGAGGTTGCAGCCTGTGGGTGGTATGTGCAGGCAGTGTCAACAGATCAATGCCTAGCCTATTTGCCTCCTCAATGGTTTGTATAGCAACGTGGCTACCATGGCCATCAAAAATCAAAAGGTGTCTGTTTTCAGGTGAAACACCGCCAGGGACAGAGGAAGCAAAGTGGCAAAGCCAACTCAAGAACAGTTCTTTTGTCATCCAAGCATGGGGGTGTGCAGCCATGCATGCGCCAGGTTCACAGTTTTTAATGTAATTTTTGAGTTGATTCTTTCCCTTGAACAGATAAAAACCTGGAATTGATGCTCCAACTGCGTTGACACAACAAAGAATAGTTATCCACTCCCTACTTTTTGGCAGAATTTTGGGCACATTCCTGCTCCCTCTCTTGGCAATTACCCGCATGCCACAATTCCTCCCTGCCTGTAATCCAGTCTCGTCACAGTTCCATATATGGTCTCCTCTGTATGAGTGTTTCTCATATGCATCAGAGAGTGTCTGATAGAACTTGGTCACAACTGTAGGGCGCAGATTGAAATCCCTATCCCTGTCAAGTCCCTCTGCTGTGCGTAACACAAGTTCTGGATGCCTTTGTTTAAATCCTCTCCACCATGATTTTCCTGGAAATCCATCTTTGAAGGGGTTTGGCCTCCCTTGACAGATTTGTGCAACAGTGGATTTGAGCTGAACCAACTCCAGACCATGGCCTAGTTGAGCCATCTCTTCACACCAAACCACAACTTCTTCTTCCTCTTCTGCACTCAACACTGTAAGAGGTCCTTTTCGCTTGGTATGGGTCAGGCCATTTATCCAGTAATGGATTGATGTTGGTGGAATCCCATGTTTTTTAGCAGCTGCTCTGATAGAAAAACCATTGAACTCTATATCATCTATGGTAGCCTTCATGTCTTCTTGTGTCCATCCTCTGATGGCACTAATCTTCTTACTGGCAGTTGCACCTTGAACTGTGGTTGATTGTGGAATAACACCTCCAGGATCTGCATCATTTTTCTCTTCAACTGTGGTTGATGGTGGAATAACACCTCCAGGATCTGCATCATTTGCCTCTTCAACTGTGGTTGATGATGGAATAACACCACTACGCACTGCATCATTTGCCTCTTCATCATCTCTGTTATTATCAGTATCATGTGCTATGTCCTCATCGGACGAGGTGCATCGTAGCTGGGCACCCCTGCTGAGTCTCCTACTTGACCTCCTTGCACGAGTAGTGCTGACTCTTGCCATGACTGCATTAAAACCAAAAACCATAACAGTGCTCCATTAAAAACCAAAAACCATAACATTGCTCCCACCTACGGAGATAGAACTAGCTGTGTTAATTCACAGGGATCTGGAATATTATAATAGCTGTGTTGAAAGAAAGTGTTAAAATGACCCTAGGATCTGGAGTATTCAAAAGGAACTAGCTGTGTAAATTCACAGGGATCTGGAATATTATAATAGCTGAGTTGAAACAAAGTGTTAAAATGACCCTAGTGATTTACATGTTCAATGCAGGTTCTTGCATAAAACTAGATATAGTCTGGCTACTTGAAAACATTATTATTGAAAGACAAGTTTATCTTGAATGCAATACCTGAACTCTGAATGCTGTCTTGAATTAACTCTGCAACTGTGTTTTGCTTGAATGCAATGCCTGGACTCTGAAATTTGATGCTTGGAAATAGAGGTGAGTTTAACAAGTCTGGGAATTTCGAATAGCAGAAAAATGAAGTTTGTTTGAAGGTTGTAGTGTCTTTATAGCATTTTGGTGTATGATTTGATTGGCAAGTTTGAGAAGGCATGGATTGCAACTGGTTGGAGTTGGATGAGTGGATCAAGATTGACTTGGCCTCGATCCAATGGCCATCAATGGGGCTTTGTCGATCCATGTGCTCTTCGTAATGCCTATGGACATATGCTTCTGTTTGGTTTTCTGGTTGATTTGATGATTTTAATGGAGTTGGCTGCATTAATTGCATTGATTGGGCTTCTTTGTTGAACAGCAATGCACCTGGAGCTGACACTCATTCTCCATTTATTATGTAGGTGACATTTGATAGATGTGTAGGTGGGATGCCTTGGTGGTTAAGTGATTCTCGATGCTGGTCTGGGTGTACTCTGAAGCTTGTTCGATGGGCTCCATGTGATGGGCAATCCGTCCTTGTAGATTGGGCTGGCTGGGGAGTGATGAGGTCCAATTAGATGTTTGTGTCAGTGCATGTTGGGATTTGGAAGGGACATGATGGATTTGATTTTGGTTTTGTCAGGACTTCTCAGCTGTCAACCTTTTGTCCTATAGTTGACAGCTGTGGGCCTACTGTACAGAATGACACTTAATGAACTCAAATAGGAAACTTTTTACTTATTTATATAATTATATGTGTTTGACAGTTGGCATTTTCTTGATCACGTTTTGGGTTGTAACAGTCACCGGTTCTATCACCACTACCGGTTCCCGTTCAACTATAGAACTCTCTCCCCTATACCGTTCAAATTGACTTTATGGTTATGGTTTTTAGAATTAAACAATTATATATATTTAAAGAATATAAAAAATAGTTGGTAGTTAATGGGGAGTTTGTGGCAGAAGCAGTGATAACAACTACAAGGTAATTATAACTATACACTGAAAACAAGTAACATATTTAATTTGTTCAGGGCACTTAATTTGGTGTTCACTTGCCAGAAGTTAAGTAGCTATACTAGTAGTATGATTCAGGTTGTATTGGTGCATTCTCTACCAAGCGTAGCTTTGTTAAAAGCGCTGCAAAAGCTTTAGACACTGGAATTTTATTTGGGATTCTTTGAATGATCAGTTCTTGTCCCTCTAGATCAATAACTCTGTGAGGAGAATTTGCTGCAAACTTCAATATGTAGTTTCATTTTCTTCAGTCTTGGAAAACTGAAGTATTGATAACATGCCATCCTGGAGAGATTTGTTTAACAGCTTCCGGATTGACTTGGGAGTTTTCACACACATGCTAACAAACGTCCACAACCGAATAGGACGATTGTTGGATGCATTGAGACAAGTATCCCATTATACCTCCAACTTGCTTGGACTCAAGAATTTAGGACATATAGAGCAATATGCGCGAAAAGAGTGGAATTCTCGAAGGAATAAGAGAGGACCTGGACAAGCTAGTAAAGATGAATCAATGTATTAACTTACTTTAATATTTACCATCTCCTTCTACTTGTAAATTAATACAAGAATACCTCCAACTTGCTTGGACTCAAGAATTTTGGACATATAGAGCAATATGCGCGAAAAGAGTGGAATTCTGGAAGGAATAAGAGAGGACCTGGACAAGCTAGTAAAGATGAATCAATGTAGTAACTTACTTTAATATTTTTTCCAGCGAAACTTACTTTAATATTTATCATCTCCTTCTACTTGTAAATTAATACAAGAATGCTGCAAGCTAGTAAAGATGAATCAATGTAGTAACTTACTTTAATATTTACCATCTCCTTCATCTTGTAAATTAGTACAAGAATGCTATGGATACCAAATACATAAAATAAAGAATTTTAAAGAAAAATATGAATGCTATATATATATATAATATCAAATACATAAAACAAATTCTAATATAATAGATGAATGTTGTTATATCAAATACATCAAACAAATTGTAAATTTATATAACATATGACCACCTACAAACTAGCTTATCCTTAACATATAATTGTAAATTCATATATAACTAATACTAATATCAATAAAATAAAAAATATTATATATATATATATATATATATATATATAACAAAAAAAATTATATTATATTATGCAGGGCATCATTAAAGTGCTTTCAAATTTATATAAATAACAATAAGTATTACATATATACCTTTTTCATGAGAAGCATCCCCTCATTAAATAACACATAAACAAATATAATAATAAATAAAACTGTATAACATCATATCAGTTGCTCCTTTACCTCCGCACTCCATTGCAGTTTTGGACATCCACCGACACTAAGCCACTTCAACGACATACAATGTTGGATGCCTTCCACCTCTTCTAACTCGGAGCAGTCAGTCACATCGAGTTCCAGAAGCTTTGCCAGCTGCCCAAGACACCGTATGCTTTTCAACTTCACACATCTACCTGCATCCAGTCTCTCCAACGATATACAATGTTGGATGCCTTCTACATCTTCTAACTCGGAACAGTCAGTAACATTGAGTTCTCGCAGCTTTGACAGCTGCCCAAGTCCCTGTATGCTCTTCAACTTCACACATCCACCTACAACCAGTTTCTCCAACGATATACAATGTTGGAGGCCTTCCACCTCTTCTAACTCGGAAGAGTCAGTAACATCCAGTTCTCGCAGCTTTGCCAGCTGCCCAAGTCCCTGTATGCTCTTCAACTTCACACATCTACATACATTCAGTCTCTCCAACGAGATACAATGTTGGATGCCTTCCACCTCTTCTAGCTCCGAACATCCATCGACATCTAAGAATTGAAGATTTGTCAGCTGCCCCATTACCCGTATGCTCTTCAACTTCTCACAATCACGAGCATACAACTCTCTCAAAGATACCAACGTTTCAATACGCGGCAACTCCTCCAATTCTGTGCAGTCACTAATGTTCAGCTCTTGAAGTTTTGCAAGACCATGAATTTGATCTATTTTCCTCAAATTATGACAAGAGACAAATGATAACTCTATCAGTGTATTTGGCAATAATCCAACCTCCACCACATTATTACAATCCTCAATGTAAAGATGTCTAAGGTTGCAGCAAATACCTTCAGCAAATGATACCTCTGATATCCCTGTTTGATGAACCTGCAACTGTTGGAGCTGGGTAAGTATCCCATAGTCAATGGAAGAATCCATATCACTCAATGTTTCTCTCTCTCCTTTCACCTCCTGTATAAACGGTAGTTCGCGTATCAGCGGACAACTCTCTATGCACAACTCAGTTAACTGAGTCAACTGTCCAATAGAATTCGGCAAACATTTCAATTCCCTGGAGCCATTTATCTCCAATTTCTTCAGGTTCCTTAAGTCACCAAGCGAAGCCGGCAAACATTTCAATTGCTCACATAGTACGAGCCCCAATTCCTTCAAGTTCTTTAAGTGGCATAGTGAAAGCGGCAGAGTGTCCAGCAAAGGGCCCCCTATCTGCAAAACTTCCAAATTGTTTAGCTCACCAATTGCACTTGGCAATTCTTTTATATTTAAATTTGTCCCTCCGAAACGTAACTGTTCAAGCGACCTCTGGTGTGCCACTTGCGGAGGGAATACTTCAATTTTCCCACAGAGATGGAGATTTACATACTCAAGCGTGCTTATATTTCCCAGTGTTTCGCTCGACATGGTTAAATTCGAGCATTCCTCCAAATCAAGATATTGGAGTTTAATTAATTTACCAAAGGAGTGTGGGAGAGTATCCAACTCGTAGCACCGAGAGAGATTGATGTGTCGGAGGCTGGTTAAATTACCAAAGGAGTATGGCAGAGAATTCAAATTAGCGCACCAAGACAGATCGATGTGTCTGAGGTTGGTTAAATTACCAAAGGAGTCTGGCAGAGTATCCAATTTACTGCATATAGACAGATCGATGTGTAGGAGGTTGGTTAAATTACCAAAGCACTCCGGCAGTGACTTCATTTTTGAACAACCTCTTATCACCAAGGCCTTTAATGACTGCAGAAGACAAAATTCTTGAGGCACTTTTGTTAGATTTGAACCGTTAAGATTTAGTTCAATCCGTTCTAGGTGCTTCAGCTTCCCTATAGACTCTGGAATGTTCGAGAGGGGGGCGTCAACCTCTAATTCCCGCAACTGTAGAGGTGCCTGCAAAATGTTTACGTGTTTCAACTGTAAAAAAAAATCGAATTATCATTCTCATCCAAAGACAACTGTTAGAACATACATATTGGAGACCCTGTGGTACAATATCAATTGATAACATTCTCAAACTTTAATTGAACAAATCTTAATTTACCTGGGATTCCCTTTCCCATAATGTTTCTAATTTGGTCACTGGATTTTTACACCTTTGCAATTGTAGAACTCTTAAATCCTTCATTGAAATCGAGGAAGGCAGGGAAGACTGGGGACAATCTCCCCAGCGCAGCCATATGAGATTTGGACGCTGCACCTTTGTCAAAATTCGTTCCAAGAGAACATCTTCAGTATCAAGAAGTTGCAACCCCATCATCATAGGAATACAGCTCAATGCATCATCGTCATCAATATCATTGTAAACCATTCTAATGCCTCGCACGGGTATTACCTGTCCATTCTGGAAACATGATAGTCATTAGTACCCATTATTCTTGTAAAATGAATGAAGAATTACAAATTTGTAAAATGATCGAGAAATTCACAGGATTGAATCATTATCTACCTACCAATGATTGCTGCAACAAAGGCTCAGTGGCATTGTTTGTCCAACGCCAAATACGACGCGGCAACCCTGGCTCCTCAGCAATCTCTCTCCCCATGTCTCTAAGGTGGTCATGAATTTGTATATTATTTTCACTGTCCACTTCTACGAGACACTTGTTCCTTAGGGTTTCAAATCCCCGCCTGCCTTGCCAGCGCTTACCTTGCCAGGATGAGCCGTCCCATATTCTTATAGACCTATCCATGTTTTGTCCTCTGAAAAAACATGCAATATCTAAGAATATCTGTTGTTCTTCTCTATTGAGTGAATTATAACTTATTTTAAAACTTTGCTGTATATCTGTGGGAAGTATTTGTCTAAGACTCTCCAGTTCGTCTTCCCACGCAGTTATGTTTTTCCCATATAGAAGTGCCCCAAATACTTTCAGAGACAAGGGCAATCCATTACAACTTTCCAAGAATTCTAGTACCACAGATTCAAATCCTGGCGGTGGATAGGGTTGGTTGAAGGCATGGGAACAGAAAAGCTCCCGGGAGTGCTCTGTATTAAGCCCGGTTAATTTATAAATAGATGTGTTTTCAACTTTTGACCTTGTGAGAACATCTTTGTCCCGAGATGTAATCACTACTAAGCTATCCGAGTGAACAATTTGGTTTGGTAAAAGTGCATCAACCTGATTCAAATGATCTACATCATCTAAAATTATTAAGGCTCTAGAAGATGACAGATGTTTGCTCAGCATCCCTATTCCTTCATCAACACCATCAATATGATCTGATACATTCAAGCTCCTAAGAAGTTTTTTCTGCAACGAAATTAAACAGCTTTTACTTGCATTATCTCTGACATCAGCTAAAAAACAGGTTCTACTATAATCTGAACTCTTCCTATTGAAGAATTCTTTTGCCAATGTGGTCTTTCCTACACCGCCTAACCCCACAATCCCCAAGATCCGAGGTTTCCCGCTCTGTTGTCGCTGCAACATGACTGTATTTTCGAAGTCCTTTACTTTATCATCCAAACCTATTGGATATTTAGCAACGTTCAGGGCTGGTTTTTTCACTTTCTTTAATACCTGTCCAACCACCACATCTACCAGCTCCCCCTCGTCCCTGGTTTTTTAAAAGAAATTAAATAGAGGCAATGAGAAACAAACGTCTATGTAACTTCTATCCAACATAAAACTAGGGGAAACATTGAGTTCATACCCATTACACGCGTCGAGCTCGAAACCACTTATGCCTGCAACACATGAAAGAGCTTTTCTCCAATTCTCGATGGTGGCAGAATCATGTCGCAGCTTCTCTTCGTGAGTTTGAGGATCATATTTCATCTTCTTTTCCAGTCTATGTATGGCTTGACCGTACTGTCCATCTTTGCCCCATGTCCACCGAAGCTCATGAGGCTTGACGTCGTAGAAAACTGGAATTATGGGAGCCTCCGACTCTAGCATGAGTAGCAGCTCATTCAAACACCACACAGATTCGGCATATGTGCTAGAGAAAATCGCCACATGGACCGATGCAGATCGAATAGCGTTTTTAATCTGAGAATCGAAATAGTCTCCCCGTTCTAACTCAGGCTGATCCAGAAAGGTTCTCAATCTGTATGAAAGAAGGCGCCTGTAGAGATGGCTGGCGAAATTTTTCTTTACATCGGGACCACGATGGTTAATAAACACATCGTAGTCCGAAGTAGAAGCGGCGGAGGAGGATTCAGCCATTGCCGATTGGAAAATAGAAATGGGGGTACAGGAAAGGGTGTTTCGATGCAAACGAAGTGCGGATTATTAGGAGAATGAAAAGAGCAGAAATTCTTGAAAAATTGCAAGGAAAAATGCTGATGGTGTGCGGATATTTTTACAGATATCAAACACTTGAGAGATCTATATTCCCACCGGCCAATACAATAAACCAGGAAACAATAAACCGTTTTCCTGGGTGTTTTCTCTCAAACTCGAGGTTCAACGCGAGAATGTGGTGTACAGCTTGACACCATTAAAGAGAATAAGAAGATGTACCCCTGGTAGGCCGTGGACAATTGGACTTTTACCTTTCATCAACGAAAATGTGAAGGGGTACTCCACATGTCAAGACAAGATGCTCTAGAGTGTTGGTAAAAGCAGAAGCCGTGGGCCCGTGAGGCACAGAAACGAGCGATGGAATTTAGGATGTCCTGTCACATCAAACTTGCAATTTCTATCTGCTATCTTTAATAATGCTCTTTATGTCAGCCGTGATGCTTTGAGGCAAACATTATTCAGCGTACTGCGGTTCATTTAATGATGTTGTAGTGGGCGTGTTCATTAGTTTAAGATTAACGATCAACAGGCCTACTGCAACCTGCTTCTAAATTTGGAAAAAATAAAAATAAAAATTTCATCATAATTATTTTAACTTTTTCTTTTCCTTAGGCCCTAGCTCCCTTTATATCCGCATGATGCTTCAAGCCCTTGCTCTCCTTGTAGGTGAGGTCACCATTATGTTTACTTTATGTTCACCTTCATATTATATGGTATATAACTTCATGGAATCTAATTAGAGAGAAATGTCATTTTAAGTCATTTTATTTTAATATGGTATACAACCTAATTTTATAGAATCTAACTAGTGAGAAATGTCATCTCATTTTAATGTATCTAATTTAATATCAAAAGAACTCCACATGATATACTAGCAATTGCCTTAGATGGTGCAAAGAAAGAAATGCCGATAGAAATAACAAATAAAAAGTGTTAGTGAAGCAAGTTATAGTAAAGGTTTTATTTTCAACTTAAAAAAAGATAAATCTCATTACTTTGTTATCTATTGAAAAAATATATTTTTTAATAATTAACAACATTGAAAGTCAAATGTTGAAATATCAACCATACAAAATGGTAACCAAGATAAGCAATTGACTATGAAAGTTCATATTTGGCTAGTTTGAAACCATGTGGTCCTACAATGGTATCAATATCTAAGAAAGGTGGCAATTGAGAAATATGTGGAGAGTAGGTTGCATCGAACAATGCATACTTCACCAAGGTTAAATGGAAAAGTATACAACTACTCATAGTCTATAGACTTCAAGGTTTGATTGAATCAGGTCCACTGCACCATGGATGCTCCACCTCTATGTTTTTGTCAACTCTCCATCTCCCAATCTCTAATTAATGAAGCAAAGTCAACCCTCCATCTCCTTAGAAACCTATAGCTAACAAAGTGTTAGGTGATGTCCTTAAAAACCACAAGCTAACAAAGATAAGTTGATCCCCAAAATTCTTAACAATGCTTGCCTTAATGTAATGGGAATGAGTCTTCCCATGCCTTACATAATGAATTATTTCCCAACTGTCTTAATCTATTTCAATGACTAAGTGGAAAAATGAATTATGTTTTCTTGTGATTATCTCTTATCATTCGAAAGATATTGTAGTGTTGATCTTCTCTTTATTATCTCCATAGCATCAAAAGAGATACATTATTGGTAGGAGAGATACACAATTTCACTGCAAGAAGAGATTTAAGGATTTTTTTGTGAATACTTTGTAAAGTAAGGAGTATGGTTCTTGACATAATTGCAAAACGTGTATTCATATTCAATGTGGTGCTCTATCCATCTTTCAACAATCTAAATTTGGTTTTCTTGAATAGCTTCTTTGGCATGCAATTTTTCATAATTGTCTTCTCTCTTTCACAACAAGTAAAGGAAATCAAAATTCGGTTATAAAATCTTAATATAACTCTAAAACTAACTTCTCTTTTTTCTTAATTTTCCATTTCCTTCTTACTTCTTTAATGAGTTCATCCATAAATCTCAACTTGAGATGCTTTCAAATTGGATCGTGTAAAATGTTTAATAAGACAAACATGAGAGAAAATTGAATAAACAAAAGAATATTTTTAGCCTCCTTAATATTAAATATTAGAAGCCACAACTATTATATATTACTCATATATATCCTAACTGAAATAATTATAGATACAAAAAAATCATAATTGAGGTACATAACTTATTTAGTTTAGATATAATAGGTCATGCTAGCTTGTGAATTTTTTGTGGAATCTACAAAGCATCTTATCCCTTTCTACAATTCCTCCGCAAAAGTTTATATGCATAGTTCACTATGAATCTTTTGAACAACAATGAATCTTTGCTTGTAACACTTGATTGATTTGTATTTTCTAAAAATTCCAACTCATCCTCTATGCTCAATGTGGTGTAGCCATTAATAACTTCATTTCAATATCAACTATACTTCTCGAGTCAAAATTGTTTCCTTTTTTCTGAGGTTGATTATTAATATTGTATGTGTATGCGTAGAATTCCAATAACTGGTTCTCAGACTTGTGTTCTTTTGGGCTAATACAATGAAATAGGAATACTTCTTAAGCTAGAAATGTATTCATGGGCATATACTTGACACAAATTATTACAAGTACATATTGCATGATAGGGGGGTTTCTCATGAAATATGCATATATTGCTATAAATCCTTGTGCTAGTTGTGTGTATTTGAGTCCAATCCTCAAATCTTCAGTCACACCCATAATCAAAGCCAAGCTTAAGATGTATTATGCTGACACCTACTACTCTACCTCATAAGTGTCTCTCTTTACATGGACATAATGCCACACATACATTACAAATAACAATATTACAACAAATGCTAATGTAAGGTATCCCCTTGGGGGAACTTGTACATCACTATTGAGAAGTATGTGAATTCGATTGCTCCAAATATAATGTCAAATATAATGACAAACAATATATGAGACTACTATATCATAAGAATTACAAGTATAAGGAAAGTTGGAGTGACGATCATAACCCCAACCAGGACCGTGCTTGTTTCCCATTTACATAAAAGTCAAAACTTTAACATATAAACTTATATGGAATTTGAAATTAGTAACAACTAAGTGAAATATCTACACACACTCACACATACATATTCTATGTATATTACAAATTTATGAATTAATACTAACCTTTTAAGTTGTCACCAAAATCCATATATATAAGTATTGTGTAACATAAATCCATCCTTATCCCCTATTTTGAATCACAAATAGATTGATTCCCTTGTTGTCACTATAGAAGTACAAAATAAACATTATGTAACATATATCCATCTGTATCCCCTATTTTGAATCACAAACGGATTAATTCCCTTGTTTTAAACTCTGTGTAATGAATGCAAGGTTCTTTGAAAGAAGCAATGTTGTGTGTTTTTTTATAATACTATCTAAACCATAATTTTGATTTTTTTTAACTTAGAATAAAATTAGTATTTTGGTAATATTTTTTTAACACTATTTTTTAAACTTAATAGTGTTAAATGGTAAATTTAATTTGTTTAACTAATGATTTCTTTATTAAAAAAATTGTTTTTTAAATTATATTATCTTTTTATTATATGTTATTTAATAATAATCATCATCATCATCAATTTTTAAGGTCACCGTTAAGCGAAACACCAATTTGACCAATTTGGTGTATGAGACCCACTTGTTTTTGGGACAAGGGACCCGCCTCTGCGTAGCGATTTAACTGCTAAAGTCTACAAAGGTGTAAATACATAAATCATAACAAAATTTATAATTACCAAATGTTTTTTTAATATTAAATATTAATATTTAAAATATTGACAAATAAACTCTAATATTTAATATTAATATTGAATTAATAAATTTTCAGTTATTTGTCTTGGAATTGAAAACTCCCCAATATACATTCTACTAAACTAAAAAATGTTGTGTACTTACCTAAATGATCTATTAAAAGGTTATGCCCTTTGTGCTTTTATTAAAGCTTCTTTTACTTGGGGCGAAGTATAAGATGTGCAATGGAATTTTTGGCGCCAAAGAAAAATTTTAGATCTCCATTTGATAAAATCACACAAGCAAGAAATGTAGAGAAACTCATAGAAAACCACATCTCAACACAAATAATGTGTCATTCCTTGTTGGCTAACTACTATGACCAATTGCATTTGTGATCTTTTTTCAAAATGTAAAAAAAGGTATATCATTAAAAAAAAAGAATGAAATATTAGAATCAAAATGGAGATTTAGTATGCCCACGGAGGATGATGGATGAATACATGGAGCCCACTTGGCTCAAGCAAGATCCTGATTACGTCACGTCTAGTAGATTGCGAGTTGTATGCATGCACATAATGGACACTAGGAAAACATGCAGTGACCAACACCCATGCAGAGAACATGGCGAAATGATGGGTGATCAATGTTGATAAATCTTGAGCTTAACTTCCCTACAAATATCTATGGTGAAGGATCTGGTAGGGAGCAAAGGACAAGGTCGAGGCACTCTACAATCATGGTTTCAAGCAATTTGGAGGTGGATTTGTGTCATGTCCCTAGTCACCTTAGTGCCCTTTAGAGGCAATGGGAGAGCACCCTTGAATCACCTGCTAATTTTTTTCTTCTTTTTTCCAAGCAATTCAAAGGCTTCGCAACTCTAAACCTGCAATGATCATCGGTCTGCAATCCGCATTTCTGCAAGCCGCAATTTGGGTCACCAATTTCAATTCCGACAATTTCTCCCCTCTGACTTCCGCATTTCGAAATCCGCATTGCAGAATTCGGAAAGGCAGAAGTCCAATTCCCGGCTCCGAAATTATTTCCCTTCCAACATCCCGCAATCCGCAATCTGCATGTGGGATTCAGAATTGAGGAATCCCAAATACACAGCTCCGACGAACTCTCCTTTCTGATTCCCGCAATCCGCCTTGCGGAACTTGAAATCGTAACGCCCATCTCGCCAATCCAAGAAAACCACCCTCCACAATCCGCAATCTGCAACCCGCCTACAGATGCTAAAATGCGGAAATCCAATCTACCATCCCGATGGAAGTCGGCCTTCTGACATCCACAATCCGCAACCCTCTCTGCAGATGCGGAAAGGAGGAACTCCCATGCACCATTTCCATTGAACCCTCCCTTTCGACTCCCGCAACCTGTAACCCGCTTTGTGGATGCGGAAAGGAAAAATCCCAACTGCGCAACCCCAATGGTCGGTCCCCGACCTCCACAATCTGCAATCTGCATTGCGGATGCAGAAGGTCGGGACCACATACCTTAAACTAGTCACTTCACCTGCAAACTTCTAAGGGTGATAACTCCCTCATCCTGTTGGAAAAGGTCGGTACCGTTGGAAAGTTCTTGGAGAGCTCTATCCACTGGCGTGATCCCCACCCCATCTGAGAACTCTAACCTTGTCCTTTTTCCAACTGAAACTTTGGCCATAACCTCCTCAATGTGCCTTTACCCTTCTGCAATAAGCTCTTCTCTACTTATGCCATGTCTTCTCTCTTTCATCTGATCCATAGGGGTGCCTGTTCCTTCTCCAAGTCTAAGCTGGAGTGTCCTACACATTTACTAGACTTAGCCCTAATTCCTCAAGGGACAATTCAAAAGCATTATCAAGGGATTGGAAATGTCCATAAGCCTACTCCAAGAACACAAGAAGTGAAACATGATCCACCCACATGGAATGGAATACATGGACATATTCCTCCCAAGCAAATTGAAGTAAACATGTAGGGATTAGACCTATTCATCAAGCATGATCACATATAAATATCAACATAAGGATAAGCATGTAAAGGTGCAAGAATAATGCAATTAACACACACAGTCGAAGTTAGCCATATTAACACACACATCTGCCAACCATAAAAGTCAATACTAGTTAAACAATGCAGTAACAAGATGAACAACATACACAATAGACTTAGCACCATGCATAGGCATATAGTCCTATTCATCAATGGAACATTCCCATAAGAAAATGGATGCATGCATGTACTTAACAACTATAGTTGAAGGCAGCATCATCCACACACACAATGTGTCAAGCATTCATCAATCAATAACATGCACAACATGATGAAAAATGAGGCATGGGCATTCAGCCCTAGTAATCAATGAAAAATTCATGGAATTTGGAAACACATATGGGCATAACTTAACACAAAGAACACTTATCTTTTGCATTGAACCTTCAAGCAAACTGGCTATGGGATGAAACGTTCCAACCCAACCATATATCTATGCCCAGCCTTTACTATTTCAGTAATCAGAGATCACCCTCGAGCTGGGGCTATGTATCCACTAAGGAGTCCCTTCTCAAGTTCATTCACATCTTGGTTCACAGTCCATCTAGGTATCCAACACAAAGTTAAATTTGTCAAGTAAATGGGGAAGGCAGGTAAGGGTCTTCCAACTCAATAAGCTCCTCCACAGAGCTATGGACATATCCCAATGATCTCAGACAGGTTCAAGCACCCCCATCACCCCACTCTCAGTCTAGGTAAGGTTCCCTTCATTGCTGCACAGTCCCTATGGTGCCTCTTTCTCTAGCACTGAACTGGGTAAGTGTGGATGGCCTTGAATGATAAATCAAGGTAAATGAGCCCTCTCAGGCTTTAGCAGGCAATCTAAAACCTCTTGGATCCTTCCCACTTAGGTTTTCTTCTCCACTTTCTCTGGCCAAACAACTCTATCCTGCAGTTGTGTTCTCGACCACCAACACAGGGTTTTCCTCACGATTTTCTGAGCATCTCATGCTCTGCAATTCACCCATAGAGTCAGATCCAAGGATAACCCCATTGTTTTGCTTCCTACGCAAATTTTTCTAAGTGTATTCGGCTCTGTAAATCATGGCCCTGCACAGAATCACAATTTTTATTCCTTGCTTCATGGCTCCCCTATGTTGTGATGCGTAAGGGTTCCACTTATGTCCCATCTTGATCAACCAAGGTTCGAGAATGAAGAAGACGTCCCTTCACAAGGTAGGGTGGCTTATGGGACAAGTAACATAGAGCTCCATACCCTTCCTTACAGATTTCAAGGTTGTCTCATACTCCATCGACCTCATGAACAACATCCTTCACCCACCCTCTTACAACAGCATTCAATGGCAACTAGGATAGGTCAAAGGGGTTCTCTAGGTGGCATATTGAAGTATAGGTTCAATATCACACCCCCTCACCACTCCCTAGTGTATACATAGTTCCACCTCATTAGTTGCGGCCATAGTTAGTCCTTGGTATTTTATTTACATGGCATTATTTACATCCTTTACATTTTTCCATGGCTTACTATCACATGGGTAACATAATACCAATTACTTTCCTCTGTAAGGCTGAGCATTCACTAGCAGGGCCTTGGCTTTGAGTCCCATGCTAGGAATCATACATCATGTCCATGCAATATTTACATTATAGCCAAAATAGCCTAAGGGTCATAATGAGGGATATTACAATTTGTACAGGATAATTATGGAAATTGGCATGGATAATTAAAGGGGAAAGGAAAGACAGGTCTACTTCCTAATTCAGGTGATCTTCCAAGGTCACTAGAATTTCCTCTTCCCGTCACCTTAGCTTATGAGAGACTAGCATGGTGAGGCCTATGAGATGTCGACTTGCAATCCTAGAGTAATTCCCAATGACGGTGAACTAGTTAAAAGCAATGGAAATTGATAACTCCTACAGGACCCTCATACCATTGGACTTGCGTAACCATATAGAAAACAAGGACATTGAAAATTGGTAGGCACTCAAGGATTTGCAACTACTACAGGATCATCAGGTGTTATCCTTCTAGGAGTCATACCCAGGAACCACTCAATTCAGGCAAGAACTCCTCGAGCACATTCTGGTACACTTTTGGAATAGGGAAATCACCTTGGGACTAATCCTGGTCGATCAACAAAAAGGGAAAGTTGTTCAAGGAATCCTTGGAATGATTATGGAAGAGCTCCACCAGGAGGAATTCATTCTTAATGGAAATATAACCAATCTTTCGCACATAATTAATATTGAATTCATCCCTTGACTTTTGTCTCCATGATCCACTATAGGGGAAGATGAGTGTACTTCTGATGTAGAGGCCAATTGGGTTATGGTCCATAACACTCAGGATATGAGTCAAGAAGCCCAAACTGACCCATTGGAGGACTGGATCCAAAATATCGAAGGCATCAAACATAAGGCAATGATTTATGAGAGGTTAGTGGTTGTCCACTGGGTGCTTAGAACACTCACTCACAAATTGTTGAGTGAGGAATGCCCTGTTGTGGTGGATTTGAAGAAGAATATTGGATTGGCTAATGACCAAAGGAGGTTGAACAAGCTCATGGCCAGGAAGATGGTTATCATGGAATAAAATTTGGGTGCAAAGAAGACTCAACCCTCAGTCACTCCTAGTACCTACAAGGATACTCCTATCATCATAGATGACGACACCACTCAACCTAAAGCATGACCAGGTTTTTTAAGCAAGGCGTTGTTTGCCATTGTTGATTTTTTTTGTCAATTTTGTAAACTATAACACAAATGATATCATGGAGGTTGTTAGGCCTAGGAAATTGACAAGCTATATAGATAGTCTCATAAAAAACGTTGTGAACAGTCAGGGGCTTCAAGCCATGTTCTATAGTCCGGTGTCTCCTAAAAGGAGGAGGGTTTTATTTTGTATCTTTAAAAACTATATCTCTATTTTTCTAAATTAATAATAAGGCTCCTATCTTATTTACAAAAAAAAGGAGATTTAGTGCTAAAAATTATACTTTTATATTTTTCAAAAGAAAGAAAATTTTAAAAAGCATTTATTTAATATTCAAAATATAAGTCAACTTAGTCTTTGCACCAGTTTTAGGCCATGTATTTGCATCTCTCTACCACATACCATGAAGGTTTATCTATACTTATTAATTACATTCTTCCTATGATATTTTCTACCCTAGTACATTATAACACCATCATATTCCAACAAAACATTGCTTAGCTAAGATATTTTCAAAAAAACAATATAAATATTGAAGTTTTGCTTTTGGATTTTCACTTTCATTCTTATATACATTTAATATTATGTTTTTTCCATGTGATTGAGTAATCTCATAAAATAGCATACAACGTGTCTACCTAATTATTCAATACTTTTGTGATAGCATTTATCAAATGATTTCTAACTATCCATTGGCTCTAGTTATGAGCTAGTTTCATAATGCAACACTTTATTATTAAACTTTGTTATTATTAATATTTTTGTAAAACTTGATCTGTGATTTGTATATAGAAATCAAATCTACATGAAGTATATTCAAACAAAAACTTAGCTATTAATAACAAACATAACACTTTCTTATTTCTCTACTACACTATACAATGATTTATCTTTTAACAAGTTTTATTTGATAAAATCCAACACATCTTGTTTAAGTGGTGCCCGATACACTATTGGGCAAAGTAGCTAAGTGGTTTTCCTTTAAACAAATTACTCTTTACTATTGTTTCTTTTCTAAATAATTTTTCAAACACTGGTTCTAACAATTATTTCTTTTGTAAATGATGTTTCAAAGAATAATTCTAACCATTATGTGATAGTTTATATTTCCATTTAAAATCCAAAATATATATTAAAATAAATTACAAAATATTTATTAAGTTAAATTATTTTTCATTCTTTAATATTATACTACAACAACAAAATATATGTTAAATAATTTCACATCGACACATGTTATAAAGAAGTCAAACAACAACTAACTTGTTTTACAGTGAATATCAATTTGACTTGGAGTGTTTATAGTATGGTAATGTAGAGTGAATATCAATTTGACTTAGAGTGTTTATAGTATGGTAATGTAGATTGCTTGCAAAACAAAGACAGTCTTGATATATTTAAATAATGAAGCGAATATTTATTCATTCACACAATGAATATTACCAGAACACCTGGAATATGAGATAAGTCATTAATATGCAAATATATATATTGATATTTGAATAGATAAGAAGATGATTAAATATTACAACATAGCTCATCTTTTATATGGCTTGAGCATTCATAATGAAGGGTTATGTCCCTTCACATTAATACCTAACTATTATAATAATTAACAATTATTATTTTATTATTATCCTATTAATTAACAATTATTATTTTATTATTATCCTATTAATTAACAATTATTATTTTATTATTATCCTATTTATGTTCGTTACATTGCCACTCTCTTAGAAAGGCTTTGTCCTCAAAGCCTTATAATGTTGTTGCATCATTCTTTGTGATGTCGTGGCTGATGAAACATGTCGATAGCAACTGCTAAGTGTAGAGCATAACTTTCGATATGTGGATGGGTCAATCCATCCCAAATTGATTTGTTGTTGATTGGTGGGATTCCTTACTAATCTATCATCAAGAGCTTTGATCACATTAGTACCATTATCTTTCGACATTTCTCACTTTTTAGAATATCGGTTTTTATGGTTGGGGTGTCGATAGGGAATTTTCACAATGTCATTTTATTTTATGAGTGTCGTCTTTTGAGCATTGATCTGAGTTGGAAGTTTTATGTTTTGTCCCTTGAGGTTTTAAGGTTTCATTCTGTATCTTTTCCAACTTGTTTTCCAACTGCAAGTTATCATTTTGAAACTTCTTAATCACTTCTACTTGCACTTTTATGTCATCTTCAGACTTCTTAAGTTGTTCCTTAAGATCTTTGTTATGACTTCTAATGCAACTATTTTCTTCCTGCTTGTCTAGAAGTTTCCCTTCAATGTCTTCCGTAGATAGTTCTGTCTTCCGACTATTTTTCAACTTCTTAATTTTTGTGACTAATGTCTTGTTATGATTCCTTGATCCGAAAATTTCTTCGAAATTGTTGGATAGTGTTTTATTACTCTTTCCGATCTCCAGCTTGTGTGCCTTTTTAGAGTCATCATTTTGTTGTTGAAGAATTTTTATCTGTTGTCGACATTGGCCAACCTCTGATTCTTGACTTTCTAATTTATATCGTATCTGCATTAGTTCTTCATCCCCGTCGCTAATGATTTTGTTCAACCAAGTTATTTCTGCTTTGTAATCATTTATTTCTTTCTTTATATCTTGATTTTTCAATCTCTGATTAAAATCGTTTTCGTCTTTTAATCCTTCAATTTGCGCACATAATTTTTCTATATGATTTTTCTGGTCGGAATTTTTTTTTCCTTGTACTTTTCTTCCATCTTATGTACTTCAATTATTGCTTCCAATGTTGAATTCCTGTCACGTAAATCTTCGTTGTCTCTTCGATAACGCTTTAACTTGGCTTCTAATTTCTCTATTTGTAGTCGCAAACCGGCTTCCATGGTCTTCGACTTGACAATAATTAATCTTCGTTGACTTGACTTCTTGATAAGGGAATCTTCCTTGATTTTTTCTTCTTCCCTTTCGAAATTTGGAAAGAATCCTCCTTGATTTTATTTATTTTTTTATTTTTTAAATAATAATGTTCAATATGATTCTTCTTGTAAAAAGTATTTGTGTTGGTGCTCTTCTAATTTAATTTCCCCTTAATTTTTGTAAAATGGTGTAGAAGGGGTGGTTGGGAGGAATGATTGTTACCTTCCCCACCCAAGTTCGAATCTCACTTTTGGTTTGTTGTTAGAGAATAAAACCAAACCCACTTTTCACAAAACCACGTGCACTTTCATAAAACCATGTGCGGTTTTACTTCTTCCTTTTTTCTTTTACTAATCTTATGGTTAAAAACCAAAGGAAAGCCAAAGGTTGGAATCAAGCACAAGATCTGACACCAAAAGAAGCAAATATTTATTCGTTCACACAATGAATATTACCAGAACACCTGGAATATGAGATAAGCCATTAATAGGCAAATATATATATTGATATTTGAATAGATAAGAAGATGATTGGATATTACAACTTAGCTCGCCTTTTATATGGCTTGAGCATTCATAATGAAGGGTTATGTCCCTTCACATTAATAACTAACTATTATAATAATTAACAATTATTATTTTATTATTATCCTATTAATTAACAATTATTATTTTATTCTTATCTTATTTATGTTCGTTACAAATAATTTCTTAATGATACCTTCTCAAAGTCATTAGGTCAACCCTTGTATGTTTTAGAATTCTGGTATGAGCTTTATGTTTCTGATTTTGCATTTGTTTGTGGGTGCTTGCTAGTTGGAAGTTTCATTTTGCACATAAAAGAAATACAGTGCAAACCACTCCTACCACAATACAGTAAGGAAGGAATTGTGGGCAAAGTGAGTCCCTACTTATGAGGATTTTTGTTGGATGTAATGATCTTATAGGCACGAAACGCCATACAAGAATTTTGAAATGCAAGGATAACATAGCAGATAGGATGAGCCCTTTATGAGACATTTTTTCAACAAGTGTATATGGAGATCAAACAAATATTAACAACTTTCTTCCATAGTTTTGTGGATCACCATTTATTCAATCTACAATCGATTAATACAATATCCTAAGTTATACAAAATGAGTTTCCACCTCCACCTATCAAAGTCCCACACATGTCCTCGTGGCATATCTCTTGGAGAAAATCCCTTTGTCACGCTAGGAGAATTTGGAAAAAAAATAAAGAAAAAAATGCTACTTTTACTGCACTCATTTTCTATTAGGAATTTTATGGGCTAACGCCATATATCATTTTTCAACCTCTTCTCAAACTTTAGATGCACCCCCATTTCCAAGGGGATTGCTCTTTCATTTATCATAGATTTTTCAAGGAGCATATGGTTGAGAAAAGTTTTGACAATCGCATAGCATCATTGAACCCAATACATATAGAATGTAATCTTCTTAATATGTTCGCAATACAAAAATGTGTTACTCAAGCTTTTGCATAACACTTCCCTCCAATCTACTCTAATTTCATCACAAAGTGTTACATACACTTGTTCATATATTCCAACTAGCATCTAAGAGACATTTAAAGGTTTCAGTACGATTGAACTTTTTCTCCAAAGAGGCAGTGTTTTTATTTGTTTTCAAGTGAAGCATAACCAAGTCACTACAAAATGAACAATGATTGTTTGGGTAGCCAACATAGTGCCTTTATTTCTTGTATATTTTAGAAGGTAGTTTATTGCGATCCAAAGGCCAAAAAAGACATGAATCTTACCGATAGGGACAAGGTTCCATATCAGATTCCATCTAATACAGAGGATGCTATCATGATTGTTTTGGGATAGGAAATTCATGTATCCTTCTTTCATAGAGAATCTCCTTGAAAGATGGCCCCATGAAAGGAAATAGAGTTTATGCAAAAAGGGGAGTATAATCTTTCAAAGCATTCACCAATATTTTCTAGATATCTAGGATATGAGGGGGTTGATTAGGAGGAATCTTCCATCTAGCCCATCAGGATGGGCTTCCATCCTTCTACATTGTCAAGTCAACTAGAGTTTTGAAACCCTTGCAAGATTGGTATGAGCCAAACTTGGAATATAGCATTTTTGTTCCAAAATATGAACACTGATAGTCGCTGAAAACATCAAACGATAGATAGAAAAATAATTAATAATCATAAAAAAAACCAGTTACTACGATAGATTCAACACTAAAAACATAAATGCTAGTAAATTTCCAATAGTAGAGGTGAAAGCAAATTATATAGCACTATCATAAGAAAATAAACCAATAATAACTACTAGTAACAACACATGAATGCTTGGAATCATCAGTGCATCAAGTCTGAAACTGTTCCAAGAAGGTATGGATTCCAACTTAGGGAAAATCCAAGGTAGTATTGATGCTTCTCTTCAACCAAATAGTTTCTTCCAAGCTACTTGCAATAGTACACTTCACAAGAATCCCTACTCTACTACCTAAGAGTCATTGTTTTAGTAGGAAAGCAAAATTAAATACTCCTTTAGTGAGGCATATGAGCCATATGAATGGGATTTACTAAGCACTAAACATAGGTCAAATTACAAAATATTTCATGCTTGAGAGGGACATAAATGTCATGATGCATAACAACAACATATAATGTTGGCATGCATAATGGTATCCATTAATGTGAGAATGCATAAGTAACTCTTTATGCTGAGAAATGAACAAAAGTGATGCTCTCACATAACCATTATCACTGACAAAGCTATCTTATTTTAGGGTTTCTATCAAGCCTATAAATCACCCTATGTCTGGTGCATCTAACACAAAAATGGGTGTTCAAAAAAAATTTCTTCATTGTTGAGCATAATAAATTATAATAGTGCTTCTTCCAACCTGGAAACATTGAACAATTTATATTATGAGGTACTATAACAGTGCCCCCTCCTCAAATTGCTTTTCCCCAAAACAATTGTAGTGATGGATGTTGTAGTATATTCAGAGCTTTCAACATGGCATCTTAAAAAAATGTTGGAAAATCCTTTGATGATTGCAAAATGGATAGATTAAAAAGACCGTACAATTTTTGTAGGTCAAAGTGATGTTTTCAACAGATTGTTCAGCAATTTCAACAAATTGTTCAGGAATTTTGGCTCTATCCACTATAACAATAGGTTGATATAGGAGAATTATGATGATGACAAATCTTTTGTTTTCTTTCGCTAAAGTGAAGAGAAGAAAATAACATTTTATAGTTATAAAAATTGTTATTTCAAACTGTATCCATTTTTTATTACTCTTGTTATTTAACACATTCAATTAAAGAAAAGGATATTTTATAGTGATAAAAACAATCAAAACATCACAAAATCGGAAATTATTTAATTCTCTACACATAAAATTATCTTCAAAGACTCATGAGCACAAGGTTTTCTGAAATCGTACTCCTTATCATAAGCATGTTTTCTTTTTTTCTTTTTTTCTTTCCAGAAATGGCCAAAGAATACTAATTTTATAATCTGCAATTACCTCTGAGAATGAATGTCCCACATAAAAAAGCCCTCTTGGATACCTTCCAAAACAGAGACTCAACTTTCTTCAAACTTAAATGTAGTGGTGCATGATATCAATGTCCTCACTTGTAATTAATAATCAAATTTCATCCTCAAATAATGGAAAAATTTAACAACAACAAAACAATTTAAAAAAATGTTATCCCAATAAATGAAATCAAACACCACAACGATCAAAAGTTTACAGCTTCCGAAATTTCGTCTGATTTGTCCTCAGATATTTGTCTTAAACTTGTTTTCGCTTGCTCATACTCAATGTATTCCCCTAAACCACTTTTGAAATGAGTGGTGGAGATCAAAAGATAAATAATACAATCAATGACTAAGATGAGCCAGTACAATAGAACATGGATCACTCACATGAGGGGGGATGCCCACTACATAGAGGAATCCCTAGGGGGGTGCACACCACATAAAATGACCAAATACAAGTTGTGGCACATAAGATTACAAGGACAAGACACTAGGAGCACATGGTGGGGCTAGGAGGTATTATTATCCTTCACTAGAATCACCTCATGGCAGAATAATATAACATATGACTCAATGAAATCTCCAAGTGTACAAATGATCAAATCCCGTCCCCCTCAACTAAGTGAAGAATGCATCAAAACACAACCTGGTGACTGTGTGGACCCCACTGAATGTTGAAAACTGATCTGGAAGGAGTGGGATACACCATCGATGACCTCTAAGCATACCTTATGCCAAAACCTTGCCTCAATTTCCCAAATCAATTTCCTTAATGAACTTTTTATTCCATTTTTATTCCACCTTAAAAACCATCAAACTTCCCACAGCCCACTGCCTGGTACATACGAGCACAAAATATGACTGTACCATCATATCAAGAGAGCGGGTAATATAGTAATAACAAGTGGTTGGACCACCCCTCTCCTCTGTAGCGCCATAGGAAATGAATCACCATCTATGCATCTGTTGGGAAAGCCACATCAGCATGGACAAACTGGCCAATAGGTGAAAAACTACTCATATAATCACTTTCAGTGCCTAAAACGGAATATTAAGTGTCTCAATGAATCCAAAAGACACAAATATACTAGAGATGAGTACTCATGCACCTCATGGTAACCTCTAAGATCATTTGTAGCGTCCACCATACCCAGACAAATAAAAATATGATGATCTAGAAATAACAATAATTGATAAAAAAATGCATCAATCATCATCTGAAACTTGTGTCCAACATATGGAGTCATCAAAAGGTATATAAGGGGCCATGGATCAACATCATACAATATAAATGGTCCACCTCATCATGGATCCCAAGGTTGACCTTGGTCAAACTAGGTTTGACCGGTCAAACTGATCAAAATATGACCCAGGCTAGATAAGCCTACTGAGCTGCAAGTGAAAATGGTTAAGACATGCTCTTTAAATCATTTTCATAAAACATTAAGCATCATTTCACAGGCAGTTAATAGATAATAATAGGTTATTTAATAATTTACTTTAAAAAAGAACCTCAAGAATATACTCATTTGTAAACATGATCAATTTGCTAGCAGAGGGTGAAGGATTAGGATGCAAGTCTAGGCAAAGGGGAATGACTTGAATGACTTGACCCTGTGATACTTTGGATAAGGGAAAGGGTATTACACATTCAAGCATATGTCGGATAAAGAATACACATGGGATGGAAGTGTCTCACAAATGGGTAAGTTGTTTAGATAGGTGCTTTTTCAACCTTGGAAAATGTCTACGACTCACATCCAAGCTGTATCAGCTCCGTGAGGATATTTTCTAGAACCGTCGTGAACTGGGTGCTTGGATAACCGTAACTTGAGGTTCTAGGGGACACTTAGAATTATTTTTCCCTTGTTCCATCTCAAATATAATTATTTTTCCCTTGTTCCATCTCAAATCACAACTCATAGGCTCCATGAGGAATTAATCATTACAATTTATTTACTTGGCCAACAGTATTTGGATTTAACATACATTTAACCACTGCTTTTAGGCCTATATAACCCTTCTTGGATTTTGCATGTGATTATAAGCACAACTAATTGCAACTCACATCCAGGGTGTTTTTCATTTCATTTCATTTCAATTCATTTCAAATCCTTCTTTCATTGTGCTGAGAAGCACAATTTTCAAAGCACTTTCATAGGCTTTCATAATAGATATAGAAATAGTTTCCATATGTAATGATGGTAGTACAATTTGCTTCAGGTTTTAGTGAACAAAAATCAATAAAATGTTGGGAATTTACACAATCACGACCAAACATCGGGGAAACTGACTAGAGTGATCAAGGTATTAAATCCAACTCACCAAAGGTAAGTTTTGTTTCCAACTCAGAGCCGAGACACAATTTAAACGAGGATTCTATCCAACACATAAGAAAGAATGGGGAGGTCCTCCATATCACAAGTCAAGGTGTAAGTCAAGGTAAAGACCAATAATGGGAAAGACAATGGATGGATGGAGAAAGTGAAGGTGATGCCTAAGCTAGAAAGCCAAAAAGATGGCAATGATCATGTCCACACTCCTAAGAAGGTAAAAACCAATGAGTATAAAACAAGAGTTTCTAATTGTCAGTAATACAATCATTCATATAATACATAGTAGCCAATTTCATTATATATATATATATATATATATACTGCCAGATCATAATCACCAGATGCCAAATCAAGCTATCAAAATGACTAAAACAACAACATAATACCAATGCACATCATATACCTGTTGGTTCATATACCTATATGTGCAATCCAGACCAACTGTAACCACTGAGACCACTGCTACTGAGAATCTGAACACTGTACTATACCTGCATGGAATAAAAAGGTCATCTCAGTCATCAAATATGAGGTCTTAGGGCTCAGCCTTGGCATAAGGTATGTCGCATGTCTGATATAAGGCTACTTTGATGTGTGAGTGATCACAAATAACACTGCTCATCATAGCTGATCTCGTTGAAAATGTGTATAGGAAAAGCTCAAAAATATGCAGATATATGCTCTACAACCATGGTAGCCCAGCTACTATGGATGTGATAACATCTAGATCTAGCTAGGAAAATTGCTCTAAGGGAGAGAGTGCTTGAGAACCTCCGAATCTCTGGTCTCAAACACTAACTACATCAATATTCAATCCAACACTTAACTGTTTTTCTTTCATCTTTATTTGTACCTATTCCTACACATAAGGAAAGAAAACTACCACATGAAGCATGTATGGGAAAAAAATAAAATAAAATAAACTGCATAAATTAAATTCTAATATAGAGCATAAATTAAAATGCATGTAAACGAAAATACTAATTCAGACACATCTTAACCTTTTCATTTTATTATTTTGCATGCAGGAGATGAGAAAGGCTTAGAAAGGAGCAGACTCAACTCACTCAAGAAACTAAGCAAAAGGAAAAGAAAACAACACTCATAAGAAACTAAAAGACTCGCAAAACTCAACACTCATAAAAATAAAAGGCACTCAAATCCTACTACTCAAGTGAGCTTATTCGAAGACCTACCTACTCTAAATAGGAAATAGGAGTCCTAACTCAAGTCAAGTTAGGGATATAATCCCTTAACTCTCTCTGATTAATAGGTAGCATTATCTGCTACCCAGTCCCAGTAGTGCGGAAACATATATCATCAATACAACGCTCAACAGTGAGCGGTCCAACCCAAATATCGCTAGATCCCATGGATCGTATGTAAAATAAATCACTAGGAATAATGACCCTATCACCGCTTGCAAACCTACAATGATTTACAGACTCAGGGATGGCTTCAACATTTCGAATGGGGATGGGATGGATATCAGTGTTTCATTGAGGTTGGGGTGTGACTACCCTCGAGTTCCTATTAGGAGGAACTGCATCAAACCTGGGAGTTCCACCTTCTAAAGGAATGACTACCCTACCAATAAGGACTTCCTGAATCACTCTTCTCCTTGGATGTTCATCTCTTGGTTCCTCTCTATGTGGGTGAATGATATACTTGAGAGTTTCTCCCATAGTCCAAAAATATCTGATGACAACCTCTTCTTCCTCATCTTCCAATGGAGATAATATATTTTGGTTTTCAGTATTTCTACTAATACCTTCTCCAGTTGGGATGGGAACAACCATATATTTGAAAATTTCCAGATGATTAGTGGTAAGTGATGAAAGACTCAAAACCATGTTAAAAGCATTATGAGCTCCTGTGTCTAAATATATTAGTGAAGAAGTAGGAATGTGAGATGTATCAATAGGCTGCATACCTTCTTCAGTATTAGGTGATTCACGGGGAAAAAGGAAACTAGGGATGTCCCTAAGTAACATATATTGCAAAGAAAACTCATTTTCATTGGTTGCTATGTTGTCACGGGGCTCCTCCTGAAATATGGCAAGGTTATTCAATGAGAACTCCCCTTCAGCAGTGTAGCTAGTGTTTTCACACTGGCTTGTGCTAAAGAGCACCTACTAAGGATTTAGGAAACCTTAGTAGCAGTTCATGTAAATGGGTAAAAAATTGTAAAGAAACAAAAGATAACTAATATATGTGAGTGCACTAATATAACTTAACTACTGCAGTAATACAATAAATAGGAACCCATGAATGAAAATTTGATTTTCTGTATTAATGTGTAAAAAATGGTTAACAATATAAGGTTACCTCAAAAGGTGAGGTTGTAGGATCCCTTGCAGCCGTACGTGAGTATTGCACCAAGTCTCCAAGGTTCCTTGCTCTTCTCCAAATGCTCAAAAGGTGGCCAAGACTCAAATGAATGGGAAACAATATCTCAAGGTGATAGGCTAAAGTTCAACATGAATTTTGGCAGCATAAGGGTGTGAAGAGTTGATCATGGATTTTGAATGGGAGTCACCCATCACCATTTTATAGTGATTTTGGGTGGTGGAGTATTGGCCCATGGTTTTGGCTAACCACTAGTATTGGTTTTAAGTATTTGATATTTTCCCCATTTTTTGAATTTATTGACTTTTTTCCCTTTTTATTTTTCTTTTAGGGATTTTGGACCCATTTTTGAGGGTTTTTGACATTTTTTTGAAGGAATTTCATTAATCGAGGAGGGAAATAATGATTTTTGGATTTTTGGTTACCATTTGAGAGTTTTTTAGGGTTTTGGAGGCCAAAAATGTAGGAAAAGTGGACACATGGGTTATGTGACTAGGGAGATGAGCTAGTGAACAATTTTTGGGTGTTAACAAGGAGCATCATGTACCAAGGCATGTTCTTTCTAACTCATGGATTTTTCATTCACCTTCCTTAACATACCATCTTCCGGGGACGTATGAGATAAATGATCGGGAACATCAGAAAAATGATATTCATTTGGTTCTTCATCACTTCCCAAAATAGGGGAAGGATGTGTTCCTTCAATGTTGTTTTCCCAAGGAATAATGTGATCAAGCCCTTAACTTTCTCTTTCACTATTTAGGTCAACCAATGTAATCCATTCAGTAACTATTCTAGGTATATGCTCAGCCCTTCTTATTTGATCTAAATCTGTCTCAGAGTTGTTTGTTTCAGTGATGGGCTCAGATTGGAGTGAGGTTGGATGGGTTGTGGATCCACATCACTAAGTTGGTTTAAAGCTTGAATTTGTTTTGACACTTCTCCACGATGTAATTCAAGATTTATCTTTCTAGCAAAAATAGCTCTATCCCTCTCTTCCTCAAAAGAACTATCATCTCCAAAATATCTCCAAATCTCTTATCTTCCTGTACTATGATCCTCACTATGGCTACCCATGACCATAAGTATGCCCTCAAGCAATAATTCTCACTCACCATATGCGTTCCTTATACCATCCTCATAACTTTCAAGGTGACCATTGTAATATGGCTCCCGATATATCCTAACTAAAGACCCATCATAGTTAGGAATAGTAGCGTATGATAAGTCCATTTGAATATGTCCCCCCAATCCAGCAGACCACTTTCTACACAAAATCATTCCATAGACTGGGCGTAGATCTATGACTACTATGTCCATTAGCATGGATATATCAGGGCATGAAAACAAGTCAGCTCTCAATTTCTTAATTAAACCAAAAACTTGGACTGGTCTTGAGTCTATTCCACACACATTCCCATAAGGCCTAGTTATTTTTAACCCCATGGCTTCCATGACTTGCAAAGGCATGACATTCATGGAAGCTCCAGAATCCAACATACAATTATGAAGAAGGGTGTCACCTATGTGGAGTGTAAGCTAAAAAAACTGATGACCACCATTCTTCCTCTCATACAGTGTTGTCTAGATGTTTATGGGAGGATCCTCTTCTTCTTCAACCATAGCACTAAGTGCCAAGTCTGGAAGAAGTTGATCTTCACCATGACTAGTGGTATTTTCAGGGATACTATCAAAAAATTATACCACTTGCTTTTTAATGGATGGGATTTTCATAAGTTCAGTGAGTGGGATGTTGTGCATAACTTTATCCAATTCCTTCTCGATATTAATGTCTAAGTCATACTCTGGAGAGGAATTGGCTCACTCATTGGGATAGGAAGCTCACTATTCTTTCTTTCAATGAAAGGGATAGGATTTTGGCCATCCTTTCTTCTCTAATAAATTCTAATAGGATCTTGGCCACTACTTTCAGGTTGTTTAGTGGCATAAACGAGAATACTAGAACTAGGACTTTCTTCATACTCTTCTTCTTGATTAATCAAAATTATTCCAAAGTCCTTATCAAAATCTAAGTTATTGACCCAATTAATGTTCTTTGGAGACTCATGGGTATCCTCACTATGAGTGGGGTATTTAGGATCATCCTCTTTTTTCTCTTATGACCAGTTGATTCTAGGAGGTTCAGGTGATTTTTGGTTCACAAGGTTTCTTCTATCATTATCATTATTAGGCCTCTTTTGAGGGTTCCAATAAGGTTTTGGGCAATAAGGTTTCCTATACCTTTCCTACTCTTTACTTTCAGCTAGATCCCTAGTGAGGATAGTCAAGTGTTTCATCATTTCTTGCATACTTTCCACCATATTGTTTGGATATTTCACTGGTTCTTTTCCCTTCTTGGATTTGGGCTCATATCTAGAGGACGAAGCACTAATTGAATCAAAGAAATTATGCTTCCCCATAGAGGTAGCATTTTCTTCGGCCCTTCTAGTGTTTTCTTGAGCAACTTTTAAGTCTTTAGGGTCTTTGTCTTTGAGATGGTAGATGCCTAGGTAAACTTAAAATGAATTGAGGTAGTGAATCAACACAACATGTTATTTGGGCATGATATGATTAGAGATATTGGCCACTATCTTGTCAAAACGGAGGTTGAATTGATGGAAAGATTCATTTTCTTTCTTCTTGAATTCAAAGAGTTGGTTCAAAAGAAAACATCCATCCAACTTGACTGACCACTCATGCTTAATTTTTTATGCGAAGTCATCATATCCTGTGACTGAGGATGCAGGAAAATGGTCAAACCATTTACGAGCATCACCTTCCAAGGATGCAAATAGACTCCTCATGTAAACATCTTCTTCTTCTGCCCCATAAGCCTCCATGTGTGCCCATAAATTTTCAATGTGTTTCTCAATGGAGGTCGCACAATTCCCATTGAAATTAGGGATCTTTTCAAAGAATTTGTCAGACATATATGGGGTGAACCAGGGATTTGGGAAAAGTCTAAAGGTGAAGCTTTGGCCTTGTTCCTAAATCTACGAACGACAGGCAGATTGGTTTGAGGATTGTTTCCTGGAGGAGTTTGAGTTGTTCCAGCCATTTGATTTGCTGGACTTAAATTATGAGATGGAGATGAAGGAGGAACCGAATTAGTTGAAGGAGATCCCACAAAATGATTTGGAGAATCAGAATTAACAATTTTCCAAAAAAAATTAGATGATTGGACTTTGAGATCTCTTCTATGATAAACAAGTGGGGTTCCTTCTGATTGATTTAAATTAGCCCTACTTCTGAGATCGTAAGGATGTCTATGAGGTCGTTCCTCAACGGAGTCATGATTAGGAGTCTCTAGGTAGACTTAGGTTCTTTTCTACCAAAAGATATGTCATGAATAAGCAGGGATATATGAGTGAAAATGGATGGTTATGAATAATTTATAAATATAAATGATAACCATCTTTTTTTCCATACCAGATGCGATAAGATATGAATTACTCATGGATACTCGCAGACACCTAAGGTAAGCCTCTACCTCCCCGACAATGGCACCAAAAATGTTATCACATAACTTGTAGTTGTCCCAAAAGGTTATCCTATCCAGGATGGTATAGGTGTTGGAAAACTAAAGAGGTGACCAAAGAGATGCCATGGTTCCAATGCATATAGGTGTCACGTTAACCGAGGCACTCATCACTTTAGATCAAGCCTAAGAAATACCAAGGGGGAGACCCTATATTATCCAATGAAGGTTAGAAAACCCAATCAAGACCTCCTAGGGAAATGTAATGATGATAAAGGAGAAGATCAAGAGAGGATTAGATATAGATCTAGGATGGATAAGTGGATCCAAAGAGTTAGGGATTTGGTTGAAGAGGCTTATGGAATGAAAAATATTCAACCAATGAAATTTAAGGTCACTTATGGGGTTTAAAATTATAGATCTAGATATATCTAATGCCAAAATAATAGATCCAAGTGGGGCTCACCCTTAAAATAAGGAAAATGGTCCAAATGGGGCCCACAAGGTGAAAATAAAAGAAGAATGGAACTAGGGGGTTTGCAAATGAGTAGATCTAATGAGACAACGAGGATCAAACAAAACCCAAGTTGGGATCTAGTAAAAAGGCCACCTACCCAAAAGTGCAACCTCCCTTGGAGAGGCCCAGTGCCCTAGATCGGGGTTGGGGGGGGAATGGAGTCGGATGCCCACCAAAATTTAGATCGGGAATTTTATGATTATTATTAAGGTGGGTTTTAATTATTAAGCCCAAGTGATTTCTATATCTCTATAGATCTAAAAAATAAAAATATGAGGGTTTTAACTTTTAGGGTTTGAGTGACCAATGGATGAAAATACATGAAACAAGATACATACCTTGTATATATTACCTAAAATGCTTGCGGCTACCTTGCACATAGATGATCCTTGCATTTAGTTAGAATTACGGGCTAGCTCCAAGTGATTTTAAGCTAAAACGTCCAAGCCCAGGGAGGAAAAACGTCCTACTTCACCTGCAAAACAAACTACGTAACGTGAGATTTGATTCACAAATGAGCAATATCTAAGCATGGAATATCAAAGAAAGTAAATAAATGGACAATGCACAATTGAAAAACTCCCTTCAAGATGAAAACGTTTTTCCCGAGTGGGATGTGAGAAACCCTTACAATCTACCCTCCAAGCAATTCACACCCATTGCACAAGTCAATTCGGCCTCCCCTGTAACTGTCAAAATTACCTGTAAAAGGCAAAGATGTCTAAAGAAAAATATCTATAATCATGTACAAGATCATCCCATCAAAGAAAGAGAAGTAGATCTTCAAAATAGTATTTTTATTCCCTATTTTTTAGAGCTCTAAAGGTGCCTTTACAATAGGGGGTCTCTTCCTTAAATAGGAGGAGAGAGACCAAAACCCTAAACCACTTTTGAAATGAGTGGTGGAGATCAAAAGATAAAATAATACAATCAACGGATAAGATGAGCCAGTACAATATAAAATGAATCACTCGCATGAGGGGGTTGCACACTACATAGAGGAATCCCTAGGGGGGTGCACACCACATAAAATGACCAAATACAAGTTGTGCCACATAAGATTACAAGTAAAAGACACTAGGAGCACATGGTGGGGATAGGAGGTATTACTATCCTTCACTAGAATCACCCCATGGAAAAATAATATAACATATGACTCAATGGAATGTCCAAGTGTACAAATGATCAGATCCTTCCCCCCTCAATTGAGAGAAGAATGCATCAAAACACAACCTGTTGATTGTGTGGACCCCACTGAATGCTGCAAACTGATCTAGAAGGAGTGGGATACACCATAGATGACCTCTGATCATAATTTATGCCAAAAAATTTCCTTAATTTCCCAAATCGATTTCCTTAATGACCTTTTTATTTCATTTTTATTCCACCTGAAAAACCATCAAACTACCCACAACTGACTACCTAGTTCCCAAGAACAAAATCTAACTATACCATCATGTTCGAAGAGGGGGTAATATGATAATAACAAGTGGCTAGACCACCCCTCTCCTATGTAGCACCCTAGGAAACAACTCACCATCTATGCATATGTTGGATAGGCCACATCAGCATGGCCAAACTGGTCAAGAAATGAAAAACTGCTCATATCATCACTGCCAGTTCCTGAAACTGAAAAGTAAGTGTCTCAATGAATCCAGAAGACCCAAATCTACTAGATATGAGTATGCATGCACCTCATGGTGACCTGTAAGATCATTTGTAGTGTCCACCATACCCGGACAAATAAAAATATGATGATCTGGAAATAATAATAATCAATAAAAAAATGCATCAATCATCATCTGAAACCTGTGTCCAACATATGGAGTCATCAAAAGGTATATAAGGGACCATGGATCAACATCATACAATATAAATGGTCCACCTCATCATGGATCCCAAGGTTGACCTTGGTCAAACTAGGTTTGACCGATCAAACTAATCAAAATATGACCTAGGCTAGAGAATCCTACTGAGATGCAAGTGCAAATGGTTAAGACATGTTGTTTAAATCATTTTAATAGCAATACTTTAAAACATTAAGCATTGTTTCATTGGCAGTTAATAGATAATAATAGGTTATTTAATAATTTAATTTAAAAAAGAACCTCAAGAACATACTCATTTGTAAACATGATCAATTTGCTAGCAGAGGGTGAAGGATAAGGATGCAAGGCTAAGCAAAGGGGAATGAATTGAATGACTTGAACTTGTGATACTTTGGATAAGGGAAAGGGTATTACACATTCAAGCATATGTCGGATAAAGAATACACATGGGATGGAAGTGTCTCACAAATGGGTAAGTTGTTTAGATAGGTGCTTTTTCAACCTTGGAAAATGTCTACGACTCACATCCAAGCTGTATCAGCTCCGTGAGGATCTTTTCTAGAACCACCGTGAACTGGGTGCCTCGCTAACCGTAACTTGAGGTTCTAGGGGACACTTAGAATTAGTTTTCCCTTGTTCCATCTCAAATCACAACTCGTAGGCTCCATGAGGAATTAATCATTACAATTTATTTACTTAGCCAACAATATTTGGATTTAGCATACATTTAACCACTGCTTTTAGGCCTATATAACCCTTCTTGGATTTCGCATGTGATTGTAAGCACAACTAATCGCAACTCAGATCCAGGGTTTTTTTCATTTCATTTCAATTCATTTCAAATCCTTCTTTCATTGTGCTGAGAAGCACAATTTTCAAAGTGCTTTCATGGAATTTCATAATAGATATAGCAATAGTTTCCATATGTAATGATGGTAGTACAATTTGCTTCAGGTTTTAGTCAACACATATCAAGCAACTATGGGGACTTTCTAAAATCAGGACCAAACATCGGGAAAGTGACTAGACTGATCAAGGTATCAAATCCAACTCACCAAAGGTAAGTTTTGTTGCCAACTTAGAGCCAAGACACAATTTAAACACGGATGCTATCCAACACAGAGGTAAGAATGGCGAGGTCCTCCATATCACAAGTCAAGGTGTAAGTCAGGGTAAAGCCTAATAATGGGAAAGACAATGGATGTATGGATAAAGTGAAGGTGATGCCTAAGCTAGCAATCCAAAAAGATGGGAATGATCATGTCCACACTTCTAAGAAGGTAAAAACCAATGAGTATAAAACAAGAGTTTATAATTGTCAGTAATACAATCATTCATATAATCCATAGTAACCAATTTCATTTTATATATATACTGTCATATCATAATCACTAGATGCCAAGTTAAGCTATCAAAATTACTAAAACAACAAGATAATATCAATGCACATCATATACCTACTGGGTCATATACCTGTATCTGTAATCCAGACCAACTATAACCACTGAGAACACTGCTGCTGAGAATATGAACACTGCATTGTACTTGTATGGAATAAAAGGTCATCTCAGTCATCAAATATGAGGTCCTAAGGCTCAGCCTTGGCATAAGGTCTACCGCATGTCTAATATAAGGTTTCTCTAATGTGTGAGTGATCACAAATAACACTGCTCATCATAGTTGATCTCGCTAAAAATGTGTAAAGGAAAAGATAAAAAAAAATGCAGATATATTCTCTGCAACCATGGTATCCCAGCTACTATGGATGTGATAACAGTAATGAGAAGGTTATTGTAAAGAAATGGGAAATAAAATTGTTCAAATAAGGTATTGTGACATTGTTGGATGATCCTCATTTTGGGCATGGACCGAGTACCACATGTTGTATATGATTCTTATTGAGCAAACTACATGGAGGATGCTTATTGATAGAAAAGTTGTATCTAGTGGATGGTGTGGTGATTCATAAACTTTTAGGTTTGTCATGCAAGGGTGAAGATCCTGCAAAGGCTATAGCAGTGCGACATGAAAGGTGAAGAAGTGGATCTCAAATATGGTACACACAGAGAAACGAGAGTAGTGATTTATGCAATCACTAATCCATAAGTGTAGTTTTCTACATGGGTTTTGGAAGGAAAGGTAGTCCAAAAGTGTAGAAAATATGAATTCCCTATTGGAGTTTTCTTTGCAGCAAAAATATGTACTCAAGGTATCAAGATGCGTTGGGAAAAACAACTATTAGAGGAGTTTATTCAAGACTTCCTGGATACTCAAAATCTGGGAAAGGAATTTCATTTCAATTGGGTATTGTTGTTGATTGCGATGATAGAGTGGAAGCCACCTCAGGGGAGTGAGTATAGTACTGAGGTCACAGACACATTTCCAACACCAAAGTTTAACGTTTGGTATTATAATAGAAACAAGGAAGTACAACATACAACAAATTTGGCATTCCAGTGGTTGTATATTGAGATGATTTAGGTGAAAACTAAGTCGTATCAAGTTCCATTATCATTGATAAATAAATATGAGTCTAATGTATGTTTTACTATTGATGCGCATAATGTATTTATTTCACCGTGCACAAATCCGAAGAATAGAACAAAGGTGTTGTCATTCTATATTGATGAAGACAATATTAAAACAACCATGGAGGATTGGCCTCCATAGTTTCAATTACAACCAGATTCTGATGTGGAAATTTTGACAACTCCAAATAGAAATCTGAAGAAGAAAGCAAAGGTTAACGGCTCTGCAAGTTCAACAGTGTAAGGTTCCCCAAGGATTAGCATGAGAAAGAATACAAATCAATAGGAATCACAGGAAGAAATACCATGGGTGCAAAAAAAGAATAATACCACCATGTTTCCATCATATACATCAGATCAAGAAGAGTAGGAGAAACAAGAGGAAGTAAAGTTCGAGTCTCCAGACCACACATAATCACAGAGAAGTAAATTTCAAGTCTTCAGACTCAAAATAGGTACTTCAGTTGGATTCTTCTTAGCAATTCTTAAAGCTTAAGCTAATTTACAATTGGGAGAACCAAGTCAACAAATCTCAGAAATGGACATTGATGATACTGCGTGGGAGGTTGGACTGGGTATGGATAAGAACAATGCACACCATGTAAAGAAGAGGTTTCTTGATGTTGATCCTCATGTGGTAGTGTTCAAATAATTGGATGGTTCTTCATCCTCAGTATCAAATTCTTCATGATTTGAGGTCGATTGTCACAAGTCTCATTTTAGCAGCTAAAAGAATATGTTGCACTTCTAATAGAGGAAATGGGATTGCACCATTTGGATCTTAGCAGATCTTATGGTGATCTTCAACACAAGTATGCCAAAGAGGTTGCTATTAGAATATGTAATGATGAATTATGTGATATAATGGTAAAATATTATTTAAAGGCATAAAATAACTCTAATGTTATAAAATAGAGTTATCCCACATGCATCATTGTAATTATATCTTTTGTAACCATTCTCTATATAAAGAAGAGGAAATTCATTTATCCCACATGTATTATGGGATGTATTGTAATCCAAACCTCTTGGTATATAAGAGAGGTGAAGGAGACCCTTTTGGATATGTGTTGATTGTAATTCATCACACATCACATGTTGTGTATGTCATTTGTACACACATTGTGTGATGGAGCTTGATGTGATGCATATGTGAGGATGCCATGCAATCTTTGAGATATTTTTCATATTAATGGAAGACGCAACCCTTCCCGTGGACGTATCCCAATTGGGTTAACCACGTATATCTGGTGTTCTCTTTTTCTTGGTCTCTTTATGTTCACGTTCATATGTTACTGTTGCTTAGACATGTAAGCTAATTTAGCTAGATTTTATTCTCTGACATGGTATCAGAGCCAGGTTGCTATGATCTAACACCTTCTATAGCTTTCATTAATAACTATTATCATTTGGGAATTGTTTTTTTTTGTAGATTTGATTTCTATCTGGTAGCCATTAGGCTTCTCTTCAGATCTGGGCATGTTTCTGCAGTTCTTTTACTTCTAACCCTAACTCTGTTGTGTAGTTTTTTGCAGAAAATTTTCAAGGGTTTCTTGATGTTTTTTTTTTATATCTATACGTTTTTTGGCTTTTCCTCAAGGAGATCTCTCTTCTGGTTATCATATCGACAGTTTTCATCCAAGTTTGGTAGACTTTGTGCAAGTTTCCGTGTTCGGCAGATTCGACACTGTTTTCGGCCTAAAACTTGACATTCACGACTTTTGCTTCGCAGATAGCGCGGGTAACCGCAACTTTCCCTATTGCGAACTCACAAGTATACTGCAGACCCACGAATTTCAGTGTACAGACCCACATGTGCTACAGCATACTCGCGACTATTCTACTGCAAGCTTGCGTTTACTTCAGTATAACCGCGACTTCACTGTATAGGGACCTGCGGGTGCTTCGGCATAATCGTGACCTTACTATACAGAGACCCGCGAATTTTTGATCAGAACTGTGTCTTTCTCCTTTACAGACCCGTGAACCCGCGACTTCTATGTGCATAACCTGTGAGTACACGCGAGTTTACTTTGGGAGACCCACGAGTGACTTTATTTGGCACGTTTTATAAGGGCTGTATGTAAAGTTTATGTTTTTAGCTTGGAAAAGTTTCATCTCTTATCTTGAAATTATTGTCATGAGCTTCTTGATCTCTTTGCATTAGGATTTTTGTTATGATTCATCATATTTACAGAGGTTGTCTTGTTCTTATGTCTCTAACCTTCTTTGTGTGGAAGATGTTTTGACATTTTTAGGAGCATGGGTCTCTAGTATGGTAATGGTGACATCAATAAATGAACCTATGCTTAGGAATTAGTTGTTTAATGGCTATAATTTCATATCTATAAGTGATATTATTTTGGTCTCACTCTTATAATCATGATAATGAAACTTTTATTTGTGTTATCTTGTGATCATTATTTGCTTTATTTATATGTTGTTGCTGACCTTTGTGTAAAAGCAATTTCTTTGTTCTTTTATCAGCAATATCTTTATGATCATTATATGCTCTTGCTAATTGAATTCTTGAGTAAATTAACTTTTTTGAATCTATGTGATATCATATTTTTTGACTTATCATAAGTTCTTTAATTGGGATATAGTTTCTTTTTCATGTATTGCAGAGATTGTATCTAGTTCCTGTGTTATTTGTCTCTAACATTCCTATATGGAAGCATTGACATTTCCAAGGAATTTCATCTCTTGCATATTTTACATAGTGTTAACAAGAAATGAACCCATGATTAAGACCATTAGTGACTTGTCATCTCATAATTTTTTATAAGTGATATCATGAGTTGATCGTAATTTGCTATATGTTGATCATATTAAACATTTTGATTTATTTTCATATATATCATGTCATGTTTATTTCGATCATCTTTTACTCAATATTTATATGGTTTTGAGCAATCTTATAATCTTGAAATATTTATCATGAGTACCTTGTTCTTGTTGCAATGGGCTTTCTATTCTTATGATTGCAGAGGTTATCTTGTTCCTTTTTGTCTCTAATGTTCCTATATGGAAGCATTGACATTTTCAGGGCATTCATCTCTTGCATATTAATATCATACTAATAAGAAATGCACCTATGCTTAAGATTCATTGCTTGATGACTAAATTTTCATATATTTAAGAGAAATCTTGGCTCATTATTCTATCTTGGTATCTATTATGCTCATTCATGTTTATGCTCCTCTATCTTTTATCATAACTTATCCTATCATTTTTTGATAAAATTTTGCTCACATTTATATGGTCTTGCATAGAAGCGACATCATTTACTTATATGTTCTTGATCAATGTCATTTTATCATATCTTATGTCTTTTGGGCTTATCATGTTTTTTATATGCTTTATTCTTGGAAGTTCCTTTGTGCAGGTTAGTTATCCATGTTGTGGGATAGCTTGCTTTTGTTATTCCTTCCTTGTTTAAGCATATGTTGGTTGCGGATCTCTGGTTCCTCTTAAGAAGGAATGTAATGTTGAATTTTATCATATTCTATCATGTTTCAGTAATGTTGTATGATGGGCATCCATCTTCTACTGTTCAAGTCATGATGTTCATTTGTATGATATCATTTTCGATTTATAGACCATTGGGGTCTTGTTTCTTCGATGTTCGAGGTCTTCTACAGATATCTATATTGCACCTTGATTGGAAGAATGTCTTCTATCCGCATGTGTATTGGCCATCTGGGTATTTTTTGTACACTGTTGTGGTGTTCTTAGCCACCTGTTCTGTTGTATAAGCTATCAGAAGGTATATGTACACTGGTGTGGATGTTATATCAGAGTTATTCAACTACCAGTTATGGTTGTGATGATTCTTATGATGATCTAGGCATCTTGTGGATCTAGTAGCCATGATGGCTTCTCTTTATATCTGGGCATATTGTTGGTGGATTGCGTCACATGTTTGTTTCATTGTACAACCTGGTTCATGTGCAATTTCATGATTCAGTGAGAAGCGGATGTTGTCTTCATCAAATCCATTAGGTAAAGTGTGTTTTATTCACATCTTATAGAGCATTCTGGAAGTTGTCATCATGGGGGATGTTGGGGTATTTCCAACTTCCTTGCATTTGTATTCTTTCTCCCAGTCATCATTAAGGGAGAGTGTTATAATATGTAATGATGAATTATGTGATATATTGGTAAAATATTATTTAAAGGCATAAAATAACTCTAATGTTATAAAATAGAGTTATCCCACATGCATAATTGTAATTATATCCTTTGTAACCATTCTCTATATAAAGAGGAGTAAATTCATTTATCCCACATGTATTATGGGATGTATTGTAATCCAAACCTCTTGGTATATAACAGAGGTGAACGAGACCCTTTTGGATATGTGTTGATTGTAATTCATCACACATCACATGTTGTGTATGTCATTTGTACACACATTGTATGATGGAGCTTGATGTGATGCATATGTGAGGAGGCCATGTAATCTTTGAGATCTTTTTCATATTAATGGAAGACGCAACCCTTCTCGTGGACATAGCCCAATTGGGTGAACCACGTATATATGGTGTTCTCTTTTTATTGGTCTCTTTATGTTCATGTTGATATGTTATTGTTGCTTAGATAGGTAAGCTAGTTTAGCTAGATCTTAATCTTTGATAATTGTTGGACATAGTTCTCCGACAGTTGTTGTGGAAGATATGTATATACTAGTACATGAAGATGAGACAAAAGTTGATGCACAAACTTCAGTTGAAGCTCATTGTGAGGAGACAAAGACATTAATTCGGGGTTTGAGAGCATATAATACAATATTGAAGGATTAGTTTGAAAATATGGAAATCCATAAGCAAATTGAGCTAAAGAACCAGATAGCGCAAGCAGAAGAAACATTTGAAAAAGATAAGAATCAAGTATAGCGGAATGTTAAAATTGGTAGAAGTTAGTTTTATGTTGTGGAGTCATCTTCAAGAGGCACAAGAGGTTTTTGAGAAAGAACAACAAATAAAGAAGTGGTAGGTGCAAGTAAAGTGTAAAAATCAGTCACTAGAAAATTTTCCAATGTCTACTAGGATGGCAACCATGACATAAATTTCAGCTTTAACAAAGAAGATAATTTCGACTCGTGCAAAGCAGCAACAAGTGACTAATCAACTTATGCAATTATAGGAGCAAGTTGATAAAAAATATTTGAAGATTACAGAAGTTCATGATATGCCAAATAAATCCATTGAATTGGGTAAGGCTGAGCAACCATAACCATGGTCTACTACTTTAGAACAAGCTACTAAATTTCGGGAGGATTTTGAGTTATTAATACAATTTGTGGAGCCGTTGGATATGACAGTTGTTGGGGTTTACAAAATAGATCAATCAAGTGTTACCTTCATTCTAGCAGGTTATCTTTAAAGAATGAAGATTTCCTTGAGGGCGAACCAAACATTTTGTTGGGGGTCTGTTGGCACTGTATTGGTTATCATGTTATAAGTTCTGTAATACATTTTGTAATAGGTCGTGTAGTATAGAATAAGTATGCATAGTATATGATATATCAACTTGCGCAATAAATATTTCATTGTCTTGCATAGTATATTTTGTACAGTGACATGTGCAGTAGAGTTATATGTTAAGGTTAAGAAAAGTCAAAGTATAGGTTGTTAAGATTAGTTAAAATATAGTTGAGAAATTCATAAATGCCTAATATTTTTATAAAGGATGAAAGGATATGATTGTTTTGGGTTCGTTCATATATGCGACCTATGATTGAGAATACAATGTGAATGAATGATAGAGAATCTTACCAAATGTATTGTGTCTGTTATTGATGAATGACTGGTTGTGTGTTATGGTGTAAATATGTTTGTGGTATATCGCACATGAATCTGATACTATTTATGATGTTGTATTGAGTTTCTATAAGTAATGGTGAATGTGTTGTTGTTTAATGATTATTCAACTTTATCCTTATTTCAGTCTTTGTAATCCCCATGAGATTCTTGAGTGAGACCTTATCCCTTTGGGGTATTGAATATGGCAATTCTCATAGGGCTATTGTTGGATATGGATTTAGAACCTAGGGTTTGAGTTATACGGCAACACTACCATACAACAAATTGAAAGAATTTTTTTTTTGTCAGACTAGGAACAAACAAGACATCATTCAATTGAAGGACATCACCTAATGTAATGTACCAACTCAGATTAGTGATACAAAAACTCTATATTTCACATAATGAATTAAAACAATGTTTGTAGAAGCTATATTGACTAAGGATGGGGTAGATCAAAATATTTGGGTGGAAGGAAGGCTATGATATTGGCTGATGCCTATGCACAAAGTATTGATACCATTGATTTTTCAAGAGAAACAAAGCTACAATTTACTCCAATGCTCCTGGGCCCCTCAACATATGCAGACTAGTATAGGTGTGAACTTTAACTGGAGGTTGGGGATGGGTGTTTCTGAATTAAAGAGGTTAAATATCATTAAATTAAAGTCATTAAACATTCAAATAAAATTCCATAAATTTGTATGAATTTCTGAGCAAATCTCACAAAAATACTAGTAAAATTTCCTTCCAAGATTACACATATAGTGAGAATTCAAGGCTCCCAAACAGTCATTAAAGGCTCACGAATTTTTTATATGAGACATGTAATATTACATATGACATATTAGGAAAATACAGGAACAATAATGACTTCATTTGGAGCAATACTCATTCATTTATTAAATGCATTCTGGAAACTAGTGAAAAACTAGGAAAATCTAGCAAGGGTGAAGAAACTATGAATATTTATGAGTTCTGTAATATGAAATAAATTGATTGATATCAGATATTAATTTTGACTGTAAATACATCATAAATTATCCAAGAGACTCCTCAAATCATTACAAAAAATTCTCTCTACTCTTACTTAACAATATGGCATTGGAAATAACTGAAAAGCTTTGAGATTCAAACCATAGACTTGTTGGAGCTTTCTGAAATTCAACCCAGACTTGGTTCAGATACAAGACCTACAAATAGAATCAATGACAATAGCTTAATTCCATCATCCTGTCATAGAAAGCTGGGGCACATCTCCCAAACTTGACCAAGGGCACATCTCCCAAGTCTCCGAGGAAAAATTCCTCTCACACCAATTCTCAAACTGACAAAAGATGTTAATGTGGTGCACACTGGGTCATTTATAGAGAGTGGGTGACTTGAGGACCAAGTAACCCAAGATAATGCACCCTTCTTGAGTGGATGAGGAAAGCTAGCTTTCGTTCTTTTTTCCTTTTCCTTTGCTTTCCTTCGTTTTCTGCTTTTGTTTTATTTCCTTGTTTTTCCACTTTCTTCCTTTTCTTTTTCTGTTTTTTTTTTATTTTCTGGAATTTCTTGCTTTTCTGAACTTTCCTGCTTGTCTGAAATTTCCTTCTTTTTTTTATTTTTCCCGCTTTATGCTTTATGCTGCTTTTACTGAGCTTTTGCTACTTTTTTTCTGATTTTCTAGCTTTGGAATCTTTCTGTTTGCTTCTTCCTCAAGCTACTCCAAGTCAACCTTATCCTCTAATGCACCCTGGTGGAGCATGATCCTCATTTATTCCACATAAAAATATTAAATGCATAAAATTAAATAATCCATGTGCATAATTAAACTTAGGATAACATTTATTGCACAGTCTAATTAATTAATTTCCTGGAAATTCCAAAATTAACCCCATGGTAATGAAGTTGTCTCCTCAACCCAAGGGATTGATTGGGTTAGGAACTTGTTCCACTGCTCATTGTTGAGGGGACATGACAGTCCTCCCCACCCAAGTTTGCTTGTCTTCAAGCAATTTCAAACTGGGATGATGTAAGATATGGTCTCCTTCCCAAGTAGCATCCTCACTAGGCAGTCCTTCCCACTGCACCAAAAATTCCTTAAGGATTCTGCTCCTTAGATTCTTCTCTCGAACTTCCAAAATCCTCTCATGGATCAAAACCAAATTCCCTTAATCATCAAGGGGTGGAAAGTCTTTTGAATCTTTGAATTGCTACCCTACGTCTTTCTTCAAACAGGACACATGGAAAACATTGTGAATCCCACTGCTTGGAGGCAACTCTAGCTCATAAGCCACTTCCCTGATCTTTCTCAAAACTTGGTAGGGGCCATAGAATATTGGATGAAACTTCTCAACCCCTTTATACTTCAATGATGATTTTCTATAAGGATGCAACCTCAAATATACCAGATCTCCAACTTGGAAAGCTCGCTCAACTCTATGCTTGTCTGCATCCACTTTTTGTTGATTCTGTGCTACCTGCAAGTTGTCCTTGAGAGTCCTAAGTATGTATTGAATCTCTTGGAGCCAATCATTTTCATTTCTTGTCTTACAATCACCAAATATCAGGTCAGCAAAAGTAAGTGCATCATATCCATAAAGAGATTTGAAAGGAGACATACCAATCGAGAGGTGAAAAGCAGTGTTGTAACAAAACTCTCCCAAATGGAGCTAAGTAACCCATGACTTTTGTTGGTCAGTGACATCGTTTCTTAGGTATCCTTCCAACCATTGGATCACTTTCTCTTTTCGGCCATCAGTCTATGGATGGTAGTTAGTGCTCATGTCCAAACTTGTCCTTATTAACTTGAACAGTTCTTGCCCAAAATTTCTAGTAAACTTGTTGTCCTTGTCACTAATGATGGGCTTGGGTATGCCATGAAGTTTGAAGACTTCTTTGATGAAAATTTCAGCCACTTGGCTGGCTGCAATATTAGTTGTGACAACAAAGAAATGTGCATATTTAGTCAATCTATCAACCACAACAAAAATAATGTCTTTACCTTGGATTTTGGGCATCCCTGTGATGAAATCCATTGACACACTTTCCCATTTTTGCTCAGGAATGGGGAGTGGTTGTAGGATCCCTGCTGGATGAGTATTCTCTACTTTATTTTGCTAACATGCCACACATGATCTGATATAATCCATCACTTCTTTCTTCAACCCTTTCCATGTGATCCTTTCCCTCACTTTCCTGTAAGTCTTCACAAACCTCGGATGACCTGCTAGAGGCACATCATGGGAAGCTTCAAGAATCTTCTTCTTTATTATGGATTATGGAACTACAAAGATCCTATCCTTATAATAAATGACATCATTAATGATCTTATAATCATCATCATGAATCAATCCATCAAATAAATCACAAAAAAATTGATTCTTGGTGTATTCTACCCCAAGCTGTATTTTCCAATCATCTTGAAATTTGAGCAATGCAAGTTTGGGTTTTTAAGAGAGTGCATCAGCTACAATGTTCATCTTACCCTTCTTATAGTCAATATCAAAGTCAAATTATTGGACCTTACTTACCCACTTCCGTTGCCTATCATTTAGCTCCTTTTGGGTTAAGAAGTGTCTCAAACTATTGTGGTCATTCTTGATAATAAACTTACCTCCCACCAAATACTTCCTGAACTTGACTAGCGCATGTATGATGGATAGCATATCTTTGTCATAGATTGAATACAACCTTTCATGGGGCTGCAATTTTCTTCTCTCAAAGGCCAAGGGGTGCTTATTTTGCATCAAGACTACTCTAATTCTATTCCCTGAAGCATCACTCTCAAGAAAAAAAGGTTGAGAAAAATTTGGAATTGCAAGAATAGGACAACTGCTCATTACCTCCTTCATTATGTTGAACACTTGTTCATATTCTTCTGACCAATGGAAAGCTCCTTTCTTAGTGAGGTCTATCAAAGGAGATTCCAACTTGGAAATCCTTTGACAAAATTCCGGTAGTAGGTACATATCCCAATGAACCCTCTTAGTTCGGTGATATTTTTAGGAATAGGCCAATCTAGAATGGCTTGGATCTTTTCCATGTGAACCTTAACTCCATTTTGACCAATCACATGACCAAGATACAAAATCTTAGTCATTCTAAACTCACACTTGGTTAGCTTTGCATAAAAATATCGATCTACCAATATTGTTAGTACAATATCCAAATGATGCAAAAGCTCTTCCCAAGTCCTACTATAGATCAAAATATCATCAAAGAAAAAAAGTACAAACTTATGGAGATGCATGTTGAACACTCTATTCATGCAAGATTGAAAAGTTGTAGGTTCATTTGTTAGGCCAAAAGGTATAACCCAAAACTCAAAGTGCCCATGGTGACACCAAAAATTTGTCTTCTGTATGTCTTCTTCTTTCATGATGATTTGATGGTAGCCAGATCGAATATCAATCTTTGAAAATTACTTGGCGCCATGTAACTCATCCACAAGCTCGCCAATCCATGGAATAGGATATCTATTCTTGATAGTCTTCTTGTTGAGAGATCTGTAATCTATGCACATCCTCATTGTCCCATCTTTCTTCTTCACAAGGACTACTGATGAGGCAAAAGGACTTGAAATCGGTCTAATAAATCCCAAGTCAAGCAGCTCCTTGATGGTTCATTCTATCTCATCCTTGAATCTTTTTGGGTGCTTGTATGGGTGCGCCTTGATAGGTGAGGTTCCTATCTCCAAATAAATCCTATGCTCCAATCATCTATCTGGAGGCCTACCATGAGGAAGGTCCCAAAACACCTTCTTATGTTTTTGGAGTAGCTTCTGAATGTCTTTAGGATAATGGGCCACTTCGAATGAGTTTCCCTTTGTGGCGATTAGGAATTCTGCAACCTATTCAATGTCTCCATGCCTTAGAATGGATCTCATACTGTGTGCACTTACCACTTGTTTGGGATAGGTGTTGATTCCCTTCAACACTATCTATTTTCCATTTTCTCCCTTGAATGTCATCTTAGGGACTTGGTAGTCTACTGAATGCTTCCCAATGGAGTGCAACCATTGTAATCCCAAAACCATGTTAGTATCATCCACATCAACAACATAAAAACTATCTATAATGGTATCTTCTCCTATACAAATATGCAATTTAGGAATCCATCTACAACAGTTCATGGAATGATTACCTGGAATGGCAACAGTGAAGCATCCAATTTTTTCAGTGTTCAACTTCCTCCTTTCAACTATAGTTGCATTAATGAAGTTTTGTGTTTCTCCTCCATCCACTAACACAGTGAATGATTGTCCTTGAACCACTCCTTTGAATCCGAGTGTATGGTAGCGAGGTACTCCTGAAAGTACTGCAATCTTTCTCACCTCGGGAGTAGGTTCTTCTTCTGTAGTCTCATAGGCCACTTCTCCATATAATGGGGCCTCTTCTTCTTCTTCCTCAACTTCGCTCTCTTAATAAACCTCAATTTAGTGTGCCTTTCCTTTGGCACATCTATGTCCTGGAACCCATGGCTCCTGACAGGTGAAGAACAACTTCCTTCTTCTCAAATTTCTAGAAGGACTCTTGATGGGTGGCGTTTGGTTCTTGAACTGAGTAGACCAATAGTCCTTGGAGGAAATATGGTTCTTGGAAGAGAGTCTTGCAAGTCTTTGGTTCGACTTAGTGCATCTTGAAAGGTATTGGGTTTGTAGGCTTTCACCAAGACTTTCAAAGGTTTTGATAACCATTCAATAAACAATAAGATCAACCTAGCTTCTGAAATATCAGAGACCACAACTAATTTTTGGAACTCAGAGATGTAAGCTTAGGGAGTTTCAATTTGCTTCACATGTGCTAGTTCTCTGAAGGTGATCTCAGGATCTCTTCTTTCAAATCTCTCATCCAACCTTCTTGTGAACTATTCATAGGTGGTCACTTGGTCATGCCCAAGAGTCTTTAGGCCATGAAACCACTAGTCATTTGATTCTCCATCTAAGTGTAGAGTATCCATATTGATGGCATCTCTCTCAGCCATAGGATTCAACTGAAAATATGTGTCAGTTTTTTAATCCAAGAGTTAGTAGTACATTTCTGAGAACCATCAAAATAGGGTAAAGAAATATTACCAATGGCATTTATGAGTTCATAGTTCTGATTTTTCATTTTGAAGCCTCCTCTTGGGTTGGACTTGTACTGTAGATCACATAAGTATTTCAATGGTAAAGAACTTCTGCATTCTTCATTCAATGTGAGGTACTCAACATATTTGTCCTCCCATGAAATAAGACCTCCATTTCGAACCTCAGGTTCTTCTCTTTGTACTTTAGTGAACTTGGGCATAATAGGCCTGGATTAAGATGGAGTTTCCATATTGAATTCCTCAGGTAGATTGTGAGGCCCAATTTTTGAAAAAATATGGCCACCACTGCTACTCCCTTCTCTAACCTTGCTTCCTAGCTATTGAGCTAAGAACTCTCTAGTCTCCTTCCAAGATTGAACAATATTGAGACAGATTTATTGCAACCCTTTCATCATGACTTGAACACATAGTTTGAACTCTTCCTTTTATTCATTATGAGACATGTCTGATTCTCCTTGTAGTTTCTCTTCAGTGGAATTGATTTCCTCTTCCTCTTCTCCTTCTGACAAAGGGCCTTTCTTCTTGGAATCTAAATATCTTCTTGGAATCATAGAAATAATTTAAGAGTAGGTTCATAGGACCATGCTCTGATACCACTGTAATTTACCAACTCATATTAGTGATACAAAAACTCTATATTTCACATAATGAATTAAAACAGTGTTTGTAGATGCTAGATTGACTAAGGATGGGATAGATCAAAATATTTGGGTGGAATGAAGGCTATGATATTGGATGATACCTATGCACAAAGTACTGATACCATTGATGTTTCAAGAGAAACAAATCTTCAATTTACTCCAATGCTCTTGGGCCCCTCAGCATATGCAGACTAGTATTGGTGTGAAATTTAACTAGAGGCTAGGGATGGGTGTTTCTGACTTATAGAGTTTAAATATCATTAAATTACAGTCATTAAACAGTCAAATAACATTCCAGAAAGTTGTATGATGTTCTGAGAAAATATCACAAAAATACTAGTAAATTTCCTTCCAGGATTACATAGCTAGTGATAATTCAGGGCTCCCAAACAATCATTAAAGGCTCACAAAATTACTATTTGATACATGGAATATTACATATGACATATCAAGCAACTCAAAGAAAAAGAATGAATTCATTTGGAGCAATACTCATTCATTTATTAAATGCATTATGGAAACTAGTAAAAAACTAGGCAAATCTAGCAGGGGTGAAGAAACTATGAATATTTATGAATTCTGTAATATGAAATAACTTGAATGATATCAATTATTAATTTTGACTGTAAATACATAATAAATGATCCAATATACTCCTCAAATCATTACAAAAACTTCTAACTACTCTTACTTAACAATACAACAATGGAAATCACTGAAAAGCTCTGAGATTTGAACCACAGACTTGTTATATATTTCTGAAATTCGACCCAGCCTTGGTTCAGCTACAAGAACTTCAAATAGAATCAATGAAAATGGTTGAATTCCATCATCCTCTCACAGAAAACTGGGGCACATCTCCCAAACTTGACCAGGTGCACATCTCCCAAATCTCTGAGGCAAAATTGCTCTCATACCAATTCTCAAATTGACAAAATATGTTAATGTGGTGCGCATTGGGTCATTTATAGAGAGTGGGTGACATGAGGAGAAAGTAACCCAAGCTAATGCGCCCTCCTTGAGTGGAGGAGGAAAGCTAGCTTTCCTTCTTTTTTCCTTTTGCTTTGCGTTCCTTATTTTTTTTCTTTTGTTTGCATTTCCTTGCTTTTCCACTTTCTTCCTTTGTTTTTTTTTACTTTTCTATACTTTCCTGCTTTTCTGATTTTGCTCGCTTTCTGCTTTATGCTGCTTTTACTGAGCTTTTATTGCTTTTCTGATTTTCTAGCTTTGGAATCTTTCTCTTTGCTTCTTCCTCAAGACACTCCAAGTCAACCTTATCCTTTAATGCGCCCTAGTGGAGCATTATCCTCATTTATTCCACATAAAAATATTAAATGCATAAAATTAAATAAGCCATGTGCATAATTAAACTTAGGATAACATTTATTGCATAGTCTAATTAATTAATTGCTTGGAAATTCCAAAATTAACCCCATGGTCATGAAGTTGTCTCCTCAACCCAAGGGATTGATTGGGTTAAGAACTTGTTCCACTGCTCATTGTTGAGGGGACATGACACCTAATGGAATATGGAGGTAAAAATAGAATAATCATTTCACATGATAAGATGCATTATCACCCAACTCGACTTACATATCTCCCTCTTGATCCTAAAATTTGTTGAAGAGTGTCTTATCAAAATTTGTATGTCTCAATCATATTAGGGGAAATTTGGTTGAAAAATGGTCCTCCAAACCCTAATTCAAATTCCATGTCATCATGTATTAGCCAATCAAAATATTCTAAAAATTAAAGGAGGTGCATATGGGAGGCAATTTTTTATTATATAATTTTGGGAGCACTTAGTCTAAAAGTTCTACAATTTAAAACTAAAAAAATAATTGATTTTTCTGGCACAATTTTGAAAAAATCCGATAGAAATTTTTTAAAATGATGGCTACAACTCTCAAACTCTGAAGTTTTGGGTGCTCCATGGGTTTTTGATGGTGTTGAATTTGTTTCTACCATCAAAATAACCATTAAAACATAGTTAAATCCATATTTTACAAAATAAAAAATGCCAAATTCCAGTGAAAATCCCCCTTCTTGGCCAAATCGTCGAATTTTTAGACAAGGGGAGGTGTAATTTTTCAATAATATAATTTGTCTACTCGTTGACCAAGTTGCCCATAATTGTCTTGGATATTGTAAGAGAAATTAATTTGCTAACCGATTTTAGGTAATATGTGACCCATAAATAATATATAACATTAATAGTAATTAATATTATAACTAATATATAATAATATTATATTATAATTACTATATTATAATAATGTTAGACACCATGAAAAGTTGGGTCCAATAACTTTTAACTACTATCATAACTAATATACCCATCCATCTTTTAGGTAATACATGACCCATATATAATATATAATAGTAATAGTAATTAATATTATAACTAATATATTATATTATATTATAATAATGCTATACATTGTAAGTTGGGTCCAATGCCTTTTAACTAATATCATAACTAATATATAATAGTAACTAATATTATAAGTAAAATAGAATAGTCATTAATATTATAATTAATATATAATAATATAATATTATAATTAATTTATTATAGTAATAATATACATTGTGAAAAGTTGGGCCCAATAACTTTTAAGATGGCATTGTGTATTTAAGTTTCTTTCTTTATTTTGGATAAAAACAATACATCGAACTTTGTCCTCATAAATTCATTTTAATATAAAATATATATCTATGGTAGCTTTGATAAAAGTTAAATAACCCTGGGTAGTTTGATAAAAGAGAAATAGTATAAAAAATTATCTAAATGGCATTATTTTATCAATTTATTGATTTTTCCTTAGGAGGATCATTTTGAGTTGAAATTTATTCTAATATGGAGGTAAATATAGAACAATTATTTCACATCATAAGAGGAATTATCACCCAACTCCACTTGCATATCTCCCTCATGCTCCTAAAAATTTTTGAAGAGTGTTTTATCATAATTAGTATGTTTCAATGTCCCACTATCCCATTACCATCTAACAATTGACATGGTTCTAGAAGATAAAAATGAGACTACGGAGAAGGTTGTTGATGTATATGTAACTTCAGAATGTATTTCATCTATGTATTTATTGTACTCATATAGAGATGTATTATTCCTCTATATGGAAGTGTCGTCATTTGTATTGACAAGTGACACAAGTGTTGTAACTTGTTGATGGGTTATTACACCACCTAGTAAGGGGTCGGCCTGGATTAATGTAACCATGGGTTATTAGACTGAGTTAGACAAGTTGGCCCCACTGGTTTATTAGGCAGCTCAGGACAAGTATAAATAGAGAGCAGGATCTCTCTATTTGATCATCTCATTACTCACTCTTCTATCACTCGGAAAGTGGCAAACATGTGAGGAGGAGGATCAGCTGATAGGAGAAGACTATCTCTTGTACTTTGGTTGTATAATTGCTCTTGCTATCTTTGAGGAAGTTGTGGGGTTTTTCACCTTTATGGTTTTCCCCAGTGAAAGCTCTGTGTGTCCATTGTCTTATGTGATTGCTTGATATGCTTGATACATTCTTGATATGATTGATATGTTGTACATGCTATTCTCTCAGTAAAGATCCTAGAGTATGTTGAATTAATGCTCAAAATCTAACATGGTATCAGAGCTAACCCGAGAAGAAGACATTGTGCAGTGGCGGAAACTAGGGTTTCTTGTTTATTGGGTTTTTCTCCACAGATTTTGGAAAAGCAGTAAGGTAGATTGACTCTACTCATCAAGGAGAATCTTTCTGTCCAATCGGAATTCAATTACGAGCACTTTCAGATTTGGCCCTAAAAATTAGGGTTTCCACAAAAATAGGAATTTTAGAAATCTGAAGACATAGATGGAAGCTCCTTGGAAAAATCGAAGTTTAGAGCTTTGGATCGAGATTTTTGGTTGGGTGAAACTCCAGGAAACTCAAACCCTAATTCAGGGTCCTTCCTAGTGAATCTGAGAAGACTAAAAGGAATTTATGAAGGGTGAAACTTTGCATATCTCAAATTCTTAATATACCAGGCTGATCAGCTCATCAAGGCGCATCTTTCTATCCTTTCAGAAATTTGAAATTCACATTTTGAATTTTTAGGGTTTCTATAACAAACCCTAATCCGGGACCAAATCCAGTTTTCAGCAAGACAAGTGGTAAGACCTAAAACTTTTCTATTTCCATTTGAAGTACTCTTTAAGATGTCTCACCACAGTAATCTTGAGGATACTCTTAAAGGGGCTGATAACCTCTGAGCATGGAAGTATAGGATTGGGTTAATCCTGGAAGAAAATGAGTTGGACATTTATATAAATGAAGTGGTCCCTGTCCCAGAAGAAGAAGAGGCTAAGGCTCTTCACAAGAAGAAATTGGTCAAGGAAAAGAGGATAATTGCTGATTCTATTAAAGATCATCTCATATCCCATGTGTCTTCCCTAAAGACACCAAAGGAGATGTTTGATTCCCTGACCAAGCTATTTGAAGGGAAGAACATAAATCAGAAGATGACCTTGAGGAATCAATTGAAGAATGTCAAGATCCAGAATGCGGAGACCATGCAGTCTTATTTCTCAAGGGTCTCCCATATAAAAGAACAACTTGAATCTATGGGAGATGACATAGAAAATGGAGAAGTGGTAATGACCACTCTTAATGGCCTTCCTAGGTCATGGGATTCCTTCATCCAAGGGATTTGTGCTAGGAAGAAACTTATCACTTTCAATAGACTGTGGGAAGAATGCTCACAGGAAGAATCGCGAATTGTAGCTTGAGAAGAGAAGATGGGGAATGAAGATCAAGCTCTCACAACACACTCCAAAAGTCACGGTGACAAAAAGACTCACCATCATGGCAAGAAAGAAATATATCACCATCAGAATCAGAAGGGTAAAAGAAACATGTTCCATGCCCGTTGCTATACATGTGATGAAAATAGACACTATTCCAGAGACTGTCCCAGAAATAAGAAAGATGGTTCTCACAAAAGGAAGAACACCAAAATAAGACATCATGCTCATATTGCAAAGGATGATGAGCCTCCCAGGAAGAGGGATAGAGAAGATAGTGAAGATTCTTCTAGTGATGAAGAATATGTTTTGATTTCTGCTCTCACTGGAACCATTACTCATGGAAGTAATGATTGGATTATAGATAGTGGGGCTTCTAAACACATGACAGGATTCAAGGAATCCTTTAGGAACCTATCTGAACATGATTCACCCCACAAGGTGAAACTTGGGGATGACTACTAGTATCCAATAAAAGGGGGTGGTGAATCCTCCTATAAACTAGACTCTAGAAAGTCTATGAAGATGAAAGATGTACTTTATGTTCCAGGTCTCAAGAAGAATCTACTCTCCATATCTGCATTGGATGCAAAAGGCATGAGGGTTGCATTTATAGATGGCCAAGTACTAATGTGGCCAAAAGGTAAGACAATAGATGATGCAATTGTGATTGGAGAGCAAGAGGGAGGATTATACAAATTGAAGGTCCAATCAAAACAAGCCATGGTCCATGACTCAGTAGAGACAAGTGAACTTTGGAATAAAAGGCTTGAACACATGTACTATAGGGAATTACTAATTGCAAGCAAAGTTGTAGAAGGTCTTCCTGAAATCCAGACAAAGCATGAAGGCATTTGCAAAGGTTGTGCAAATGGAAAGAACACCAAGAAGACATTTCCAAGCAGTGAAAGCAAGGCAAAAAGAATCTTGGAAATCATCCACTCTGATGTATGTGGTCTGATGTCATCCAATTCTCTGGGTGGGTATGTATACTATGTTTCCTTCATTGATGATTTCTCTAGGAAGACTTGGGTTTACTTCTTGAAGAACAAAGATGAAGTATTTGACAAATTCAAGGAATTCAAAGCCTTGATAGAAAACCAAACTGACATGAAGATCAAGATCTTCAGATCCGACAATGGCGGAGAATTTACTTCAGGAGACTTCAAGAAGCTATGCAGTGATTAAGGGATTAAGAGGGAGTTGACCACTCCTTACAATCCACAACAGAATGGGGTTGTCGAAAGAAAGAATAGGACAATCATGGAAGCAGCCAGGGCAATGCTTCATGACCAAGATCTACCCATGCACTTATGGGCATAAGCAGCAAGAACAATGGTATATGTGCAGAACAGAACACCTCATAAGATACTTGACAACAAAACACCAGAAGAAGTGTTCATTGGTAAGAAAACAGAAGTTGGCCATCTCAGAATATTTGGTTGTCTAGTATACACTTACATCCCAAAAGAAAAGAGGACAAAGCTAGATCCTTCAGGAAAGAAGGGCATATTCATGGGTTAGAGTGAAATCTTGAAGGCTTACAGAATCTACTTTCTAGGATTCGAGAAGATTGATATCAGTAGGGATGTAACATTTGATGAAAGGTCAGCATACATCAAATCGAGGAAAACACCAGTTGAAGATAATGAAGAACCCAGAATATCCAAAACTCAAGACACCACCATGAATGAAGCAGTTCCTGAAGAAGATCGTGAAATGGAAGATCCACAACAACCTGTTGATCCACCTTGTGAGAAGGAATCTCACAAGAGGAAACCAGCATGGGATAGATTGCTCATCCAAGATGTAGAAAGGTTTGGCATTCTAGAAGAGGAACACAGAGAATGGAAAAGAACAAGATCACATACTAGCTATGTTGCTTTACTCTGTGACATAATGAACAAAGAACCTTCCAGTTATGAAGAATCAGTAGAAAAGAAAGAATGGAAGGATGCCATGATCGAGGAATACCAGTCGATCATGGAGAATGATGTTTGGGATGTGGTCCCAAGACCAGATGAGAAGTCTATGGTGACTTCCAAGTGGATCTATAAGATCAAGCATGTTGCAGATGGCAGCATAAAGAAATATAAAGCAAGGTTTGTAGCTTGTGGCTTCTCCCATAAAGAAGGAATTGATTATGAAGAGACCTTTGCTCCTGTGGCCAGATACACTTCCATTAGATCAGTACTTGCTCTGGTTGCAGTGATGAAATGGAAGGTACACCAGATGGATGTTAAGCAACTTTCTTGAATGGTGTAGTTTAATAGGAAGTGTATGTGGAGCAGCCACTCGGGTTTGAGACACATGACCGAGAGTCACATGTGTGCAAACTAAAGAAAGCCCTGTATGGTTTGAAACAGGCACCCAGGACCTGGTATGGAAGGATAGATGGATTCCTATCCAGTTTGGGCTTTACCAAGAGTAAAGTGGATTCAAACCTTTACTACAAGGTTGAGGAAGGCAATCCTGTGATTCTACTATTGTATGTGGATGACCTGTTTGTAACAAGTGAGGATAGATTGATTGCCGATACAAAGAGGAAGCTTGCTGCTGAGTTCGAGATGAAGGACTTGGGTATGATGCACTATTTTCTTGGTATGGAGGTGTGGCAAAGTGCATATGGAATTTTCCTTGGACAAGGGAAGTATGCAGTAGAGATCTTGAAGAGGTTCGGAATGATGGACTGCAAGGCCATGGGCACACCTATGGCGTCGAACCTGAAGCTTCTGTGTGATGCTTCTTCTGAGCCGGTTGATGCTACGATGTATCGTCAAATGATTGGGTCCTTGATGTACCTGACGAATACGAGACCAAATATATGCTTTGCGGTGAACACATTGATCTAGTATTTGACAGATCCGAGACATGTTCACCTGATAGCTGCAAAGCATATTCTGAGGTACCTGAAGGGTACAATTGATTATGGGCTCAAGTATGAGGCGAATCAAAAGTTTAACCTGGAGGGTTATGTTGATTCGGATTGGGCAGGTAGTGCCATTGATCGGAAGAGCACTTCGGGGTGCTGCTTCAGTATGGGATCCGGTATGATCTCTTGGTTTAGCAGGAAGCAGTCTTGTGTGGCACTGAGTACATCCGAAGCAGAGTATGTCGTAGCTTGTTCGACCACTTGTGAGGCAGTATGGCTTAGGAATCTACTGTCTGATTTGTTTGATATCCAACTAAGTGCTACTTGTATATATTGCAACAACCAGAGTTGTGTGAAGTTGTCGGAGAACCCAGTGTTCCATGACAAGTTGAAGCACATTGAGATCAAGTATCACTATATCAGGGATATGGTGCAGAGAGGAGCAATGAATCTCTTGTATGTTGCGACAGATGAGCAGATAGCCGATGTGTTGACCAAGTTGCTTGCCAGAGTGAAGTTTGAATACTTCAGAGGGAGACTTGGTGTACTTCAAATCGAGATACCTTCCAAGGGGAAGTGATGAGTCCAGAGACACAGATGCACACGAGCCATTCTCACATAGTGGTAGGTTCGTTCTCCTATGGTGTAGATGTAAGGGCTGGGCCATTCTCACATAGTGGTAGGTTCGTCCTCCTATGGTGTAGATGTAAGGGTTGGGCCATTCTCACATAGTGGTAGGTTCATCCTCCTATGGTGCAAATGTAAGGGCTGGGCCATTCTCACATGGTGGTAGGTTCGTCCTCCCATGGTCGTTGATGTAATTGCCTAGTTTTTTCGACATGGTGGTAGGTTTTTCCTCCCATGGTCATTGATGTAATTGTTGATCCATTCCGACATGGGGGTAGGTTCGTCCTCCCATGGTCATTGATGTAAGTGATGAGCCTTTCATAGATGGTAGTAGGTTGGTCCTCCCATGCTGGTGAGTGTAAGTGCTGTGTGTGTGCATCTAGGTTGTGCTCCGTGGAAGATGATGATGATCTGAAGACGATGATGTGACAGTATGGTACACATGTTTTGCAGAGGCATGTGATCAGTCCTGAGATGCTCTTGCAGGTTTTGCAGAGGCAGTGTAATAAGTCCTGGAAGATCTTGCAGGTTTTGCAGAGGCAGTGTAATCAGTCCTATGGTGTACATACTTGATGGCTTTCTCGCAAAGATGTTGATGATGTTCATCCAGCATGAAAAAGGGTTGGCTCTGTAGATAATGAAGACCTGCAGGTGGCAGGCCTACATCCAGTATGAAAAAGGACTAGCTTTGTAGAACTTCCTATGGCGAGTATATTGGAGATTGATTAAGATAGCAGCAACAGCGACGATGAAAATGATTCGATGACGATGATCCAGTGACGATGATCCAGAGAAGAAGACTTGTGCTAGTAGATCTCTGTTGAGAAATACCTTCCTAGTTAAGAGGGAGTGTTGATGTATATGTAACTTTGGAATGTATTTCGTCTATGTATTTATTGTACTCCTATAGAGATGTATTATTCCTCTTATGGAAGTGTCGTCATTTGTATTGACAAGTGTCGCAAGTGTTGTAACTTCCTGATGGGTTATTAGACCACCTAGTAAGGGGTCGGCCTGGATTAATGTAACCATGGGTTATTAGACTGAGTTAGACAAGTCAGCCCCACTAGTTTATTAGGCAGCTCAGGACAAGTATAAATAGAGAGTGGGATCTCTCTATTTGATCATCTCATTACTCACTCTTCTATCACTCGGAAAGTGGCGCACATGTGAGGAGGAGGATTAGCTGCTAGAAGAAGACTATCTCTTGTACTTTGGTTGTATCATTGCTCTTTCTATCTATGAGGAAGTTGTGGGGTTTTTCACCTTTATGGGTTTCCCCAGTGAAAACTCTATGTGTCCATTGTCTTATGTGATTGCTTGATATGCTTGATATGCTTGATATGTTGTACATGTTATTCTCTTAGTAAAGATCCTAGAGTATGTTGAATTAATGCTCAAAATCTAACAAAGGTAGTGTCAAACATGGATGATCCATCCTCCATTCCTAGTATTGTACATGTAATCATTTCAATTTGTTTCTAATTGAACTTCTCTTTCTTATCCAAACATTGGATGGGATAATGTATGAACTAGTGACACATAAAACATTTCACCTTACTCAAATGTTTCAATCTTTCTTCTTACACTTCTTGTTCCCTTTTTTACTTCCCTTCCTCATCCTCCTAATAAAAGAAAATTCTTCTACTTCCTTTTTATACTAGGTACAAGATTCCAACCCGATCTCTTCCTACATAAGGTTATCCTAAATATATACGAATATGATAACTTCTCATGGGAAAAAACACCTTGGAAAAAATGCCTCCAAGATGGAACAAGCCCATTCAAGAAAACATACACCAAATTATTATCCTCCACTTCTTTCCTTATAGAACCAATTGATATTTCAACTCTATGACCTTGGATAGATAGCTTGCCACTATATATGTCTTACTCATGCAGAAAATTGAAAGCATGTTCCTCAAAAGTATTTGTCTAGAAACACAAGAAATCTGATATAAACCAGCCAAAGCCTCAAACATATCCATATTCTTCATGTTATCTTCATATGTCATGGACGAAGTGATCATTCACTGAATCAAATATGATTCTATTTTCCTTTTCCTCCTCCTTAGAATTGGTTTCCAACAATTTGATATCGGTACATGGAACTATCTCTTTCTCAACATGATTCTATATCTCAACTTCCTCCAAAATAATTTGCATGACCATCAAATGTATGAATTTGAAGCACCATCCATCTTGTCGCACTCTTCATCTTGTCGCACTCTTTAAGACGATAGTAGTCATCATGCCAATATGAAGCACACTCCAAAGAAAAATCAACACCAAAGAAAGTAGGAAACCAATATGAAGCACACTCCAAAGCAAAATCAACACCAAAGAAAGTAGGAAAACCTTCAAGGGTTCAAGCGCTTTTGCCAAGCACACTAAGTTTTCATGCCCAATCACTATGTGCTTGGTAAAGAATCACTCGAAGGTATTGTACTTAGTAAACTATGAAATATAACCATTGTATTGATGATTTCTCAAATAAAGAGCAATTTTCATATGCCTCTTTGAGGGAGAAACGTCTTATGACAAAAGTTCCGATTATAACAACACTATACAAAACATTACACATCCTTCTATATGTATATATAGTTTCTTCCTAACTACTTGTGGTCCCATCATTAATGAGTACCAACCACCTAATGAGTCTTATTTAATAAAAAAGACTATTTTATAATAATAAACTACAAATTAACTATCTAATGGGCCTTATTCAAAGAAAGTGGCCACGTACATTAACTCATAAGTACCACAAAATAGGGGGTGAAGGTAGGAACCTAACATTCCCTCCACCTTCAAAAGAAACATTGAACTCAAGGGTACATATGTGGAAATTATTGTAAAATTCTTCATTCACAAGTGGCATCTTTTGGATAGATATATTTCCACTATATTAACAGCTCCCAAATAGTACAATGGCAGAGGAAACACTCCCTAGTGGTCAATACTATTTTAGGTTATAACCAAATGGACCCTGTTGATGCAAGGAATAAATCATTTTCAAAAAAAAATTCAAATTTTATCTGGCTAGGACAAAATAGTTGGGATTATCACCCTAGTTTATAGCCTATCTACAATATTTACAATTTATAAGAAGAAAATAAAGTCAGTAATAGAAAAATAATTAATAAATTTAAAATAAATCACATATAACAAGCTCTTGTAATGAATTTAAATATGAAAATCAAGAAAGAGAATAAAAATAAGACATTTCAAGATACTGTTTTGAGAAAAAAATCAACTGATTTTATTGATAATAACCTCGAGTTACAAATTTGAAGACCCTCTTTTCTCACTTCTGTGAAAGTGAGGACCAAAAGAACTCTTGGAGTTCTTAGGTTAAGGTGACTATTAATTCTCACACAAAGAACTCTGGTAACAAAAAATACAAATACACATTTGAAAGCTGGATCAATTAGACTCTTGGATGCCACTTCTTGTCCATGCAAAATTCGATTCCTATTCGTACTTGAAAGATTAAGTCAAATTCTAAAGAAATGAATAGACTATTAGAAGTATTACAACCTTTTGGTATGAAAAATAATTCTACATAGGGTCCTTGGCCACTTTCAATGCTCTTTTGTTGTCCACAAGATAATCTTTAGCTTCTTAGTTGAAACTCAGAGATAAATATAGGATGAAAAAATATCAAGAAGAATCAAGAGCTACCTTTTTATCAAAGTGTTCTCTCTCTTTTCTCTCGATGCCTTGTAAACTCCTCGTACCTCCCCTTTTATTCATTCGCCTGGAATTTATGGTACTTCTCAACTACCTTTTAGTTAGGGATAAAGAATAATAAGGCAAAAAAGAAAATAATAATTATTATTATAAATGAATAAGAGCACTTAAACAAAATAGGTGGGACCCCTTTTTTAAACCATTTCACTATTCATTTTCCTCCTTGTTTCTCCATAGGATAAAATAAAAGAGAAATCATCATCATTTATCAACCTTGATTCCATATCATTTGAAAAGTATCGAATAAAATAATATATAAAATATCCAAAATAAATCAAATCCTTAATGTCTTATGTTAAAACAAAAATAGTGCATGCTTGTAGAAATCCATACATATAAAATCTATCCAAGTCAAAAGTCATGTCCAAAATAGTGCCCTCAAACATATTAACTAAATACACAAAAAACAAAATAAACCATGAGGAGCCATAAGGTAAAATAAACTGAATGAGAAGGAATTGATCTTCAGTTCTGTTCTTTTGCCTTCATTTTGATTTGATGTCTTCCCATCCTTTATAACTGATTGCATTCCGTTATTCTCTGACTGAACATTTGTTGGAATGACCCCCTTTAATGGGTGTACAGGATGGGAAGTAACGGAATGAAAGGAACCTTCCGAAGAGGTTGGGCTAGGCAACTTTGCTGGTCTTTTCCCTTTGGTATATAATGATGGATTATAAGCATCTTTAGGTGATTATTTTCTTGATATGGCTTTCACTTGGGAAGCATTAGTTGAAACTATTTTTTCTTGATTTTGATTCAAAGGAGGAAGTGGTGGTAAAGGTAAATATGGGATAGGAAAACCTCTTACGCCAGAAGGTTGATTAGGAACTATTTGATTCCATGATCCGGATTTTATGAGCAGAACGAAATGAATACAGATTATTATCAGATGCTTAACACAAAATAACAGAGATACAGTAAAACTGGTTTTCTATTCAATAAGGAAATAAGCTAGAACTGTAAAATGCAGCGGAAACAAGCTTGCTGGAATGGTGGCAGCTTATCTCTGAGAAGAGATGTGACGGCTGCTCTCATTTCGCAAGAAGATGGTTACAATGAGGCTCTCAAGGCCTTTTTACAATAAACAGGAATGTCAAAAACCCTAGACATCCAAAAACCTAACCCTAGGAGATGAAGCGCCAAAAGTCATGTGGGCCCCGTTTGGGTAAGTTAGTACATCAACTTCCCGGGGTCGTAACTTTTGCATACGATCTCCGTTTGGGGCGCTCGGTAGCCCGTTGGAAAGGTCTATCCGAGATTTACAACTTTCGACTGGGGCCAAATGTATGCCGGAGGCAACCATTTGGCCCCCCAAATTGCCAAAAAAGGTCGTTTAGGGCCTCAAAATGGCCCCGGAAGTTTAGGACCCGAAAAACTGCTAAAAATAGTACAATACCAAAATTGCCATAAAACTGTTTTGAGCCAGTTGGAAAGGTGGGTGGCCACCAATATCCACCTGGATCATTCCAACCATCATTCACAGGTTCTGGATGCATAGAAATGTGTGGAGAAATAGGGACACCTAATATGCTTGGCTGAGAATGAGCAGGAGTCCTAATAATGAGTTGGGCTGCAGGCTGCTAAAATTGTCTTCCAAAATTAAGAAAACATGTTTGAAGAATCGGTTGAAACTCATTTGTATCAACATCAAAATGAATGGAGAAACTTAACATTTTGTTTATGTTCCACCCCTATTCCAATCTCTATGCTTCCCTCTATTCCAATTTCCTTTGTTTCCTCTATTTCCTCTTCCACCACCGCTGCTAAAAAATATCATATAAAAGTTAAGAGAAGGATTATTATGGACTTAAGAAACAAATTCCCATATCAAATAACTTCTAAACAAATAGTTCATTATTGGATCCTTTAAACACTCACTTAGACACACTTTTAAAATTTTAAAGGAAAAAGGAAAAAGGAAAAGGGGGTATGCTTCATTTTTTTTCACTTAAGAGCAAGGGGAAAGGAATATACAATAGGATGGTGAAAGGGAGGATGGATATGTCTATTATGAAAAATGAAGAGGTAAAGGGAATAATAAGCTTTCTCTTTTCCATAAAAATAACAATTTGATAACAAACATCATCCAAATTGACTTATCATATAGTGGTATTTATTTTCTTTCCAACATGCATATATCTTCAGTTCACGATCACAATAAAATGTATTCTGTTTTCATATAAAAATATTTTATGAAGAGATTCAAAAATGAAATATCACTTTATTTTCAAGCAAACATTCAGATATTATCATTTGAGCTCAATTCCATGCAATATCTAATAGGCTCTGAGATTTAGGTTATACTTGACCTCTTATCCTTTTGTCTTTCTTATTATCACATAGTTTTTTTAGGACTGTGATTACTTATCAAACTCAAACAAATTTTGATCTCATTTTACTGTTAAGACTAATGACTCAAATATTCAAAACTTATATTATAGCCTTGAATAAAATCATAAATATTCTTGTTTAAATTTTTTCGATTTGGACCCAAAGAATTTTACAAGGACCCGATGCTCAAATTTTGACTTGATTACTCCAAACTTAGAGTAAAATAATTACAACAGAATTCCATAATTGCAAATAATTTACCCCAACTTTATAAACTATTTCATTTGCTTTATTCCAGTCACTAGCCTTGTACTTTTGACTCAGGATAATATTCAACTCTTCCTCTTTAAATCTATCTAAGAAATAAGCCCATAAGATCAAACTATTATTTAGCAACATAATTTTTTAAACTTCAAACTCCAACTTCATTTCCAAATGCGTTAATGAGGTTAAAACTACTTTTAGGATTTTCCTTTTTATCTTATTGTTGCTAAATATTTATCATGATTCTCTACAGATTGATAAAAAATTTCAATACCAATCAATCTGAATGTTGAACCCTTCATCACTTTGAAGAACTAAGAAAATTGGCTCAAAATTTAAATCCATAGCCTCAATTTCTTCCCTTTAAGAAGATTAGGGTTTACTTTTATATTTTTTTTAGATAATTGTTGTAGCTTCCATATTCTTGAAAAATAATAGAATCGATTCTTGCAAAGGACATCAAAACCAAGACCTGATCAAGACTATAAATCATGAAACTAACACATTCTATTGTCTTATAGGTGTAAGCAAATATCAAAATTAATTGATTAATCAAAGTTATCTCATTACAATTCGAAGCAGTCCCAATAAACAAATGCACAATAAGGAGAACCTTGAAGCCATCCAACTATCTTTGTCTGAAAACTAATTCGACTATTCATGTACACTCTACATTTTACCCATTGGGTCCGGAGAATGTATTATAGACCATGCAAGGAAAGCTGGATTTATATGTTAGAAACCTAGAATAATTTCTAGAATTTAACAAGCAATGGATCCATAATAGCATGAGTTTAATAAAAGAGTGAAGCTCAGAAAAAACATGAACAACTGTAACTTTCAGACCAATTTCCTTTTAAAGCATTCCATGCTAGAAAACTCCCACAACAAATGAAAATACCACCGCTTAGCTCTAAATCGTTGAGGGAAAGAGCAATGTCTTTCAATATATTGCGGTTCATTTGACACAGCTTGAAACCCTAATTTGATAGGTCCATTTCCATTGGTATTTTTCATTAAAAGATGTATATTCAGAAGTAAAAGGCCAGTTAATTTCTGAGAGAGATTAACCATTAGAATTTGTGACATTCCGAACTCAAACCTATATACAATTCTAAACCATTCCCTTTTGTACTCCTTAAACTGCATTAGGTTTCAGACAATATCGAAGGCCAAAATGAACAAAACCTACTTATATCGCTGAGCTCACGGTCAATAATTTTTATTTTTTTAATTTCGAATAAGAAAGAATGCAATAAAATACAACTGTTCCTAAAAGACATTCTTTCAACCCGCAATTTGATTTCATTTAAAATACCATAAACTCGTTGTACTTTTCACAATAATGAAGAATTCATATGGGAAGCAAAGGAGGGAAAAAAACATGCATACACACTGTAAAAAAGAGCCACAAATTAAACTTTTACAAGTATTTCAATTTGATAAATAAGTTTTTGATTCCATACCTCTTCAAACACTTAACCCTAGCTCCAATCTCTTACAGGTAGTTACGAGTAGCAAGGTATTCTCCGACATTTCCATAAATTGTGCAGTAAAAATGACGGGTTACAAATTCAATTGCTTTGTGAAAAGCCCGAAAGCTTTGTTTAATGCAGTGAGTTGGCTCATTAATTACCGGAGGTAGTGATTTTTTGCACATCCACCACCTTTCTAAATCTGCAACGTTAAACTCCAACCAAATAAAATCCATCTTACACATCATCCTCCATGTAGTCATAGGTTAAAACAAGTTTTTGTATTGAGGAATGAGCCAACAATCACAATGAGCGTGTTTCCAAGCAATCTCATCATCATTAAATTCCAACCATACTATGATCACCAAACAAACGAGCCATTGAAATGATTTACCTGCATTTCACCATAACTTTAATGTTAATATATCATAGTTGAAATGTATGCATTAGATAATTTTTGAGGTCGAAAATGGGCCTCCTAAGAGATATATTAAAAAATTATAAATTATGAGTTGGAGATTTTATGGGGTAGGTATATTTGACAACTCACCTCCCACACTACATTCTATGCACAATTTAAATAACCATAGTTGAGTCACATTTCAAAATTGATTAGAAATAAATTGATTAAAAAAAGCTACATTGATGTGACTAAGAATCAATAGTAAATTCCCAAAAATATATTGTCATTTAACACTTATATGCATTGAACTTGGAAATGAAATTAAATAATAAAAAATACATTACAATGAAAAGCCATTTTTTATGAGCTATCTTTTATTTATATTAACTTTTTGTATTTAGTACTTGTCTCATTAATATAATGAAATGATTACACATAAACATTATTATAACATGTAAATATTGTTTTATTACATTTTCAGTACTATATTAATTGATTTTAGAAATGTAAGATTATTCATATGCATAATATATATGTAATATTTTTTTCTCATTTGTTTTGAATTCATTTTATTTAATATCACAATGACAAACTAATATATGTGTGTGTGTGTGTGTCTGTGCGTGTGTGCGCGCGCATACATATATATGCAAAAATATAATATTTATGTATATTGTTTCTTTCAAAAAGTATGAAAATGAAAATAATATTATTTTATGAAAAAATGTGAAAGGATATATATATATTGTGTGATATTAAATAAAATGAAAAATACATTAAAAAAAAACACAAATATAATATTTATGTATATTGTTTCTTTCAAAAAGTATAAAAAGGAAAATAATATTATTTTATGAAAAAGTGTGAATGAACACACACACGCACATGCACACACATATTGCCATTGTGATATTAAATAAAATGAAATAAATATAATATTTGAAATTAAATACATAAAGATACACAAATATAATATTTATGTACATTGTTTCTTTCAAAAAGTATGAAAATGAAAAAAATATTGTTTTATGCAAATGTGCGAAAAGATCTTTATTATCAGTACTTTACTTGAAAATGATAATAATATTATTCTATTAAAAGTGTGAAAGGACCTTCATTAAGGGTAAACTAGTTGGTTCAAGAGGTAGACTAGGTTGAAAATAGAATATGCCTAGGCATGATAGAAGCTCAAACTTTATAGATATTAGAGGTATATATGAGATAAATCGTAATCTGCTTTCATTCTTGAAGTTCTCACGGTAACAAAGGATAATGAACAATATTTGCAAATGTAAAGAAATTTACAGAGTATAGCATAACATATAAGGAAAATGATGGTGGATTTAACAGATGGAGTGCTTAAGTAAATTCAAGAAGCGCACGCAGGGAAAATTTCATAAATAAAAGCAAAACATGAACGTACCGAGCCTTGAAACAAAGAATTCAACAGTTCTTTACACAAAATGAAAGGTGATACATGAGTATTTATGTGAATTTTTACAAGAAACAATATATTCGTGGATACAACGAGAGTAGAAAACTTCAGACACTATTATATCAATGTAAAACTTCGAAGACTATGCTAGAGGAAAACATACATTACAATCTGTCATAAAATTCAACATTTAATCCATAATAAAGCATCACCAGTACTAAACTGAGACCAGATATGTTGCAACAACTTTATTTAGCATCTCATGAACACTTTCAAATACATAGAAACTGTATAACAATGTATTTTGAACAAAGAAAATACTTCTTTGTGATACTCTATATCTTTAATCTCTCACAAAAAAATAGTACACGACAAAATTGACTCCTCGACTCTGCAAAAATAAACAGAGTATCTCTACATCTAAAATTGCCAGCCCTTATTTCATGGCTCAAATTACATTATATAGCCTTCAAAATATAACTGAATGCTGTTCAGATTGATTTGACTTGTAACCTAAATAGCAATAGTCTTTTGACTTGTTACTTTTTACAAAATGGTTTTTTACATTTTATATTTCACACAGATCCCTTTCATCTTTTCTTCTTACTCGCACTTTTCTTCTTACCTTTGTCTCGAGACACCCCCCCCTCATGTATACATGAGTTGGAATAGCTTGATGTCTTGAGGGGGTCCTTGTTGGCTACATGTGTGGTGTTACAGGAACATTTTCTTTCCCCACTAGTGGTATAAAAGAGAAAGGTGTAGGATAGCCCATGGATTCTCCTAGCATTGTGGAATATTGCTAACCACTTGAAGTAGTTTTTGTTGTGATGGAATCTTGTCCTAGGAGCCGTTAAAGCATCCAATGAAATCTCTACATTTGTGTTTTTAACATAAGAAACATGGTCTAGTTCTTTGAATATTCTCTTTAAACTCATCCATATATGAAACTGAGGCTTCAGTCTGCCAATTACCTGTTCTCCTATGTAGACACCTTCCAACTATTCTTTTGAGGGTGCTTCATTTATTCTCTATGCTAAATTATTTTCAAATTCATCTTTGGAGTGTATTTCTCCATTCCCCTCCCATGGATGGGGTAATCCCAACTTGATCACCTTATCAAACAAGCCTTTAAAATTGCTTATATCACTATCAAGCATTTGCATGTTGATTTATGATTTCTTCATAAGGATTTTCTTGAATCCCATCTCCTTTGCCACTATTATGATTGTAGTCATGCTTGATATCTGCAGCCGTTTCAATTCATTATTACTCATGCTATTTAAGTAATATATTATTTGATATGCCATTTTTGGCATCCGCCCCAACTCTTTTTTCACCCTTTGTGTTTCCTCTTTAATGGATCTATATGTATGGATCTCTTCTTTTATACCTTCAAATATACCCCACTCATTTATCATCAGTTGAGTTATCTTGTCCCACAGGGTTATGTTTGTTCTTATGATAAGAGATTTTTCCTCTATGTCAAGATCCAATTTGGCCACTTTACTCTTGAGATCATCGATTTCATTCTTGAGGTCATGGACTTCATCCTCGTTTTTTGATATTTATCCCTCCAACTCAACACCTACCATCTCCCTCTATGCATCCTACTTTTCAGGCTCTACTACTTCAAATAGTTGTTCTACTCCCCGAGTACCAGAGGATGAACCATGGATGACTTGCTATGATGTTATGGTGGTCTTCTGCATTTTTAGTGAAGCAGTTTTCATCTTGATATCATGTATTTCATCTCCTCTGTCTTCAACCAACTTTTCTAATTGTAGCATGCTGGCATAAATTTTTTCATTCTCTTCATGCACCCGTCTCAGCTCTGGATTCTAAGTTGGCCCTACTCTTGGGATCTTTAACTACCTATTCAATATATCTATTTCATTATATTTTTCTTCCATGATAGCTACAACATGTGAACTGACACATAGGCTTGCACTTAATGCCATAATTTTCTCTTATGAACCTTTAATAGTTACCTATTTGGATCTTACTGGAGCCTTCTCTTCTTTCCAAAGTTCTTCAAACCTTTTTAGAGTCTATCTCAAACTTGTTTCATTTTTCTTTGATTTCACTACCTCATGAAAAATCATTCCACTTGCTTTCTTGTAAAAATCTACTTTATCTATCTTCTCAAGCTTGCTAAAGGAAACCTTGTATTCATCTTCCCTGAAATCACTCAAGCTGGTGGGATTTAAAACTGTAGGATGTGCCACTGACCATATTAATATGTCATTTTTATTATCTGCAATTGTGGGTAATATTTTGCTTGAGACTCCTATCTGTTGCTTGTCCTCCTCTGTTAATTTTACATTTCTTTCCTTTAAGTTTGCATATTTAGTCTACAAGTTTGTCTGCACTGGTCATAAGTTATCCATTGTAGAACCAAGTTATACATACCTCGTAAGCAGATCTTCTAAGAGATCCACGACAATGGATGAATCTTTGTCTTCATGTCATCGTGATCATATGTTCTTGAACTAGAACATGATTTTTCTTTCTTGGTGTACCTTTCATGTTAGTGGACAACATAAACCTCATACAACACCATAATGCATTAGTACAATCATAAGTGTCAACACCCTAACCAATGAATATCTTCTATCATGCATTCATAATTTTACTAAGGTGATATGACAAGTCTAAATTTAAACAAGATTGTACTAACCGTAATAATATGAAGACAAACATACCATAGACTTAATCATGAACAAATCTTGAAACATACCTGGATAAGTCATACCTATCGAGATTGCTTGTAATCTTCTTATGTAAGGCCTTAGCCTCATCTCCCTTTGAAACATAAACTTCTTCACTTATGTAGGTGACCAATCCATTCTCTTCTAGGATTAACCCAATCCACTTGATTTGCAAGAACTAGATCTAGAGTTGGATTACAGTTTGTCAGAGAAACCCTAAAAATTCAAACTTTGAATTTCAAACTTCTGAAAGGATAGAAATATGCGCCTTGATGATCTGATCAAGCTGATATACTCAGAATTTGAAAATTGCAAAGTTTCATCCCTCAAATTTGCCTTTGAAACTTCCGGATTTACTGGACATGACCCAGAACTAGGGTTTGATGAAGCCCACTCTTCTGTCCAATCAAAAGGTTTGATTCAAAGCTCTAAGCTTCTATTTTTCTGAGGAGCTTCTAGCCGTGGTCACATATTTCAAAAATTCCTATTTTTGCAGAAGCCCTAAATTTCCACTTTTCCGATCAAAGTCCCAAACTAGGGTCTGATCAAGCCCAGCCTTCTGCCCAACCAAAAATTATGATCTTGGTCTCTAAATTTCGATTTTTATGAGTAGCATTCATCCGTAGTCTCTGATTACAAAAATTCAAACTTTCTCCGAAACCCTAAATTCCAGAAGCCATGAATGAAGGTGCTAAAAAATAATTCTGTTTTGACAGAAATATGTACTTGATTGTTTCTAGTGTAACTCCTCACTTTTCGATCCATAGGGTCTGAAAAGTTTTTTTGTGGTATCCTGACCTGTCATCTTTCCATCCCGACAGGTCTGACCTCAATTGGATTCTCTGAGAGAGAGTTATGCCAAGTGTCACAACATGACCTGTTTATGGGATAAAACAGGAGAGCTAACTTGTACAGTGTGCCACGTGTCACTGGTTCAACTTCGGCCTCTGAAAAAGTTTCCTGAGATAGTACAGTCTGTGTACTACCTTTCACATTTTACGAAATTTCATTTGGATCTTCCTAGCCCAAGTTATGACCTTTTTTCCAAGGTCACCTGTTTTTGACTCAGATCTGGAAGAGGCAGAAACTCTATATTGTACAGATCATAAATCACAAAGTACAACGAATTAGAAGTTTTCATTTGGAAACAAGGTACATGGGGATCTTATCTTTGACCTGTAAAAGTTTTAGATCGGAAAACTTCGCCAAAATGGATTTATAGCAAAAGTGCTACGATGACTGGTTTTTGCTATATCAAGCCCTAGCATCTCAAGTGCAACAAATGTCATACATGCCATACCATGCCTTCTTTCAGGCTAGCTCTGATACCATGTTAAATTTTCAGAATTTACTTCAATCTGATCTATGATCTTAACTGAGAGAACAACATGTACAACAAATCTACAGCATATCAATCATGTACACAATAATGCAAGCACACAAGAGACACAGAGTTTACTTGGGGAAAACCATAAAGGTGAAAAATCCCAATAACTTCCTTAGAGATAGATAGAGCAATGATACAACCAGAATACAAGAGATAGTCTTCTCCTAGAAGTAGAGCCTCCTCCTCATAAGTGCGCCACTTTCTGAATGAGAGAAGTGTGTGAATGAATGACCAAGTAGAGATCTCCCGATCTCTATTTATACTTGTTCTGTCTTGCCCAATAAACTAATGGGGCCTACATGTCTAGCTTAACCCATGGTTAAATTAATTTGGGTCAACCCCACACTTTGTGGTCTAATAACCCTTTGACCCACATGGCCGACCCCCAATAGGGTGGTCTAATAACCCTTCAACCCACATAACTTATACAGGGCCGACCCCAACAAGGTGGTCTAATAACCCATCAAGTATAAGTTACGACACTTACAATATAAATTACGACACTTTCGAATAGAGGAATAATAACATCTCTATAGGAATACAAACACTTCCGTATAGAGGAATAATACCATCTATATAGGAGTACAAAATACATATATGAAATACATGGGTGAAATACATTCCGAAGTTACATATACATCAACACAAAAGAGGTTCATTGGATGTTTTGGCAGGCCATTATCTTCTTGGCCATAGACCTTTTACCGATAAGGAGTAAATGGTCAAGTGTGTAAATCCTCCACCTGAAATCTTATGTTGTCAGATAAATTTAATCCCTCACTGGTGAGAACTGGCAGGCATTTTCCTAAGGCCATTTAGGCCAGGTTTAAGTGCAAAAAAGGCTGAGTGGTTGTTTTGGCAGGCCAATATTTTCTTCACCAGAGACGTTTTTCCAAGACTGAGACTATATCCAGGTGCATCAGTCATCCACCTACAGGATGGTTCCCTCCAAATAGTTATCTCTCTCTTTGCTAGGAAATGGCGGTCATTTTCCCAAAGCCACTTGAGCCATATTTTCAGTACTTAGCCATTTTTTCCCATGGCGAGCATTTTCTGGAATGGTGCAAAAGAGGTTGATTGGATGTTTTGGTAGGCCATTATCTTCTTGTCCATAGACCTTTTATCGATAAGGAGTAAATGTTCAAGTGTGTAAATCCTCCACTTGAAATCTTATGTTGTCAGATAAATTTAATCCCTCACTAGTGAGAACTGGGGGGCATTTTCCTAAGGCCATTTAGGCCAAGTTTAAGAGCAAAAAAGGCCGAGTGGCTGTTTTGGAAGGCTAATATTTTCTTCACTGGAGACTTTTTTCCAAGTCTGAGACTATATTCAGGTGAATTTGTCATCCACCTACAGGATGGTTCCCTCCAAATAGTTATCTCTATCTTTGTGAGGAAATGGAGGTCATTTTCCCAAAGCCACTTGGCTCATATTTTCAGTACTTCGTCATTTTTGCCTATGGCGAGCATTTTCTGGAATGGTGCAATAGGGGTTGATTGGATGTTTTGGCAGGCCATTATCTTCTTGGCCATAGACCTTTTATCAAGAAGGAGTAAATGGTCAAGTGTGTAAATCCTCCACCTGAAAGCTTATGTTGTCAGATAAATTTAATCCCTCACTAGTGAGAACTGGCAGGCATTTTCCTAAGGCCATTTAGGCTAGGTTTAAGTGCAAAAAAGGCTGAGTGGTTGTTTTGGCAGGCCAATATTTTCTTCACTAGAGACTTTTTTCCAAGACTGAGACTATATTCAGGTGCATTAGTCATCCACCTACAGGATGGTTCCCTCCAAATAGTTATCTCTCTCTCTGCGAGTAAATGGAGGTCATTTTCCCAAATCCACTTGATCCATATTTTCACTACTTAGCCATTTTTCCCATGGCGAGCATTTTTTGGAATGGTGCAAAAGAGGTTGATTGGATGTTTTGGTAGGCCATTATCTTCTTGGCCATAGACCTTTTATCGAGAAGGAGTAAATGTTCAAGTGTGTAAATCCTCCACCTAAAAGCTTATGTTGTCAGATAAATTTAATCCCTCATTGGTGAGAACTGGCGGGAATTTTCCTAAGGCCATTTAGGCCAGGTTTAAGTGCAAAAAAGGCTGAGTGGTTGTTTTGGAAGGCCAATATTTTCTTCACCAGAGACGTTTTTCCAAGACTGAGACTATATTCAAGTGCATTAGTCATCCACCTATAGGGTGGTTCCCTCTAAATAGTTCTCTCTCTCTACTAGGAAATGGCGGTCATTTTCCCAAAGCCACTTGAGCCATATTTTTAGTACTTAGCCATTTTTTCCCATGGAAAGCATTTTCTGGAATGGTGCAAAAGAGGTTGATTAGATGTTTTTGCAGGCCATTATCTTCTTGGCCATAGACTTTTTATCGAGGAGGAGTAAATGTTCAAGTGTGTAAATCCTGCACCTGAAAGCTTATGTTGTCAGATAAGTTTAATCCCTCACTGGTGAGAACTGGTGGGCATTTTCCTAAGGCCATTTAGGCCAGTTTTAAGTGCAAAAAAGGTTGAGTGGTTGTTTTGGCAGGCCAATATTTTCTTCACCAGAGATTTTTTTCCCAAGACTAAGACTATATTCAGGTGAATTTGTCATCCACCTACAGGATGGTGCCCTCCAAATCATTATCTCTTTCTCTATGAGGGAATGGCGGTCATTTTCCCATATTTTTAGTACTTAGTCGTTTTTTCCCATGGCGAGCATTTTCTAGAATGGTGCAAAATAGGTTGATTGGATGTTTTGGCAGGGCATTATCTTCTTGGCCATAGACCTTTTATAAAGAAGGAGTAAATGGTCAAGTGTGTAAATCCTCCACCTGAAATCTTATGTTGTCAGATAAATTTAATCCCTCATTGGTGAGAACTGGCGAGCATTTTCTTAAGGCCTATTAGGCCAGGTTTAAGTGCAAAAAAGGTTGAGTGGTTGTTGTGGTAGGTCAATATATTCTTCACCAGAGATTTTTTTCCAAGACTGAGATTATATTCAGGTGCATTAGTCATCCACCTACAAGATGGTGCCCTCCGATTAGTTTTCTCTCTCTCTGCGAAGAAATGGCGGTCATTTTCCCAAAGCCACTTGATCCATATTTTCAGTACTCAACCATTTTTGCCCATGGCAAGCATTTTCTGGAATGTTGCAAAAGAGGTTTATTGGATGTTTTGGAAGGCCATTATCTTCTTGGCCATAGACCTTTTATCGAGAAGGACTAAATGGTCAAGTGTGTAAATCCTCCACCTGAAAGCTTATGTTGTCAGATAAATTTAATCCCTCTCAGGTGAGAATTGGAGGGCATTTTCCTAAGCCCATTTAGGCCAGGTTTAAGTGCAAAAAGGTTGAGTGGCTATTTTTGCAGGCCAATATTTTCTTCACCATAGGCTTTTTTCCAAGACTGAGACTATATTCAGGTGCATTAGTCATCCACCTACAGGATGGTGCCCTCCAAATAGTTATCTCTCTCTCTTCTAAGAAATGGCGGTAATTTTCCCAAAGCCACTTGAGCCATATTTTCAGTACTTAGCCATATTTTCCCATGTCGAGCATTTTATGGAATGGTGCAAAAGAGGTCGATTGGATGTTTTGGTAGGCCATTATATTTTTGGCCATAGACCTTTTATCGAGAAGGAGTAAAGGGTAAAGTGTGTAAATCCTCCACCTGAAAGCTTATGTTGTCAGATAAATTTAATCCCTCACTGGTGAGAACTGGTGGGTATTTTCCTAAGGCCATTTAGGCCAATTTTAAGTGCAAAAAAGGTTGAGTGGTTGTTTTGGCAGGCCAATATATTCTTTACTAGATACTTTTTTCCAATATTGATACTATATTCAGGTGCATTAGTCATCCACCTACAAGATGGTAACCTCCAAATAAGTATCAACCTGTTTATAGTAAGCTCCAAGTTACTGATTTGGTGAAGGCTCCAACCTTGACCGCAAGAACCAACTTGCAAAACAAGCTCCAAATAGCTATAGCTAGCTCCAACCGATTGATTTGGGAAAGCAACAACTTGATGAAAAGCTCCTACCTATCTCTGGGATGAGGAAACCAATCCTCTTGAGCACCAACTCGGTGTCCCCTACACCACCCTACCACCCTAGTTCTCCAACACCAATTGGAAGGAAGCATCAATAGTATCAACCTATCAATGTCATTGTCTTGACACTGTCACTGTCACTATCATTGTCTTGACACCGTCACTGTTACTATCATTGTCTCTGTCACTGTCACTGTCATTTCCACTTCCAATGTCACTATCATTTCTACTATCACTACCATTGTCACTTCCATTGCCACTGTATTTGTCACTGTCACTGTCACTATCATTGTCAACATGTCAACCTATACATGCCTCAAATCCATCCTCCAAATATGCAAACAAGACTTCTATAATGCTCTACAAATATGCAATCAAACCCTTCATGAATAAGACCAAAACCATATACAATATAGCCTTCAAATCTGCAACAAACTAGTCTTTCAAATATGCGGTAAGACCTTCAAGAATAGGACCAAAAAGATGCCTCTCAAGTCTATAATCAAAACCTAGACACAATCATCCATAGAATTCATTTGTTTGCTTGTTAAAACCTTTAAAATCATTATCATATTCAAACCTTAGGTCATTTGAAGAGAGGAACCCTATATCATGCCAATAACATCACCATAATCCATGCCAATAACATCAGAATAATCTATGGCAATAACATCACCATAATCCATGCCAATAACATCACAATAATATATGGCAATAACATCATCATAATCTATGCCAATATACTCATAATATATGGTGGTAACATCACCATAATCTATCATCTATGTAAGAACATCACCATAATCTATGCCAAGATCAACATAATATTATGCTTTAAACTATTCAGAAACCCTTAGTTCCAAAGGGACTTGTTATCACCTAACTTGTAGTTGCCCCTAGAGATGGATCCAAGATGGATGGCAAAGGGGATAGGAAACCAAAGAGGTGCAACCAAGATAGCCTTGACTCCCAATGGATGGTTGTCATGCCAATCGAGGAAATCTTCACTTTATGTTATCTAGCCCAAGACAACAAAGGGGGAGACCTAGATCCACTCCCGATAGGAGAGATCATACCAAAACACTAGATCAAATCAAGTATGGATGAAGTACGTAAGGTGTATGGTAAACCCTAGATCTATGGATGAAGTCACAAGGTGAGTAATAGGTTGGATCAAGAGGTTTACACAATCTAGATTTAGTCCAACATGTTTATGTGAGTGACTTATGAGGTTTGAAACAAGATCCAGGATCAAGGTATTAGTCAAATATGAGAAAATCCACTGCCTTGGGAACCGTGTCCAATGCAAGGTAGTTAAGGACCAAATTGGGGCTAACCAGTACTGAATATGAGCTTGATGAATGGATATGACAGTGTTTAGGTGTTCAAGCATGTAAAACAAAGATCAAACCACAAGCTAACTCAACAATCCAAGAAAGTTGAATTGGCTTGGAGAAGATCAGTGCCTTGGGAAATGGGCCAAATGGAGTCGGATGTCCACCAAAATGTAGATCAGGGATGTTGAGGTGTCAAGCTAGGTGGATCTTAAAAATTAGGATAATCCAATGGCTAGATCTCAGTAGATCTGAGATTGAAATGTATCACCAAGTGACCCAAGTGGGGCTCAACCCTCAAAATGAGGAATGGGGCCCACAAGGTGAAAATCACTGAAGTGACACACTAGGGGTAGGTTATCAACTGTATAGATTAAGGATCAAGTGGGAGCTCACCTACCTAGGTGCTAGATCTTGGCAAACTCACCCAACTAGGAAGTGCGACCTCCTTTGAAGAGGCTAATTTGCCTTGGAAAATGGGTCGAATGAAGGCCAATCCTCACCAAACTATAGATTCGAATCACCGTGGATGCTATAGAGGTAGGTTTTAAATTTTATACCCAAAATCCAAGTAGATCTTGCTAGATCTGAGAAATTGTAAAATGAGGGTTTTATCAATGAAGTGGCTATGCCAATGGATTGGAACCAAGACAAGAAGAACAAACATGTGGATCTTACCTGGATAACCTTGTAGATGCCTTGATGATGATGATCTATGCAAACTCGATCAATTTGGAGCAAGTTGAAGTAGTTTTCTATGAAGTCGATTTTCCCAAGGAAGCCAATGCGCCCTCCCTCCTGCACAATAAATGTCAACAATATCAGATTTACTGCATCAAGAGATAAAGACTACTGCTACAGAAGAAGTAACAAGAGAAAAGCATAGATCACAATGATACTAGTGATAACCCCCTGATACAACCAAATGCCAAGTGGAGTGAGTTGAAGAAGCCTTACAAAAACGCCCAAGATGAATTCGCCCTCCTGTAGACAAGACAAAGTTTCCACGAAAAATAGATCTTCCAACAAATTCCCAAATGCTAGGATACAATAGACTTTTCAATCACCATCTAAGAACACCGGATTCAAAGGAGACCACAATAATTTCCACAGAAAAGTTTTTCTATATCAAGATTCCAAGAGCCAAAGACCCTTTACAATGAGAAACTCTCTCCTTTAAATAGGATGGAGAGAGGCCATAATCATAACCATTTTTTGAATGAGTGGCTAAGATTAAAATATCAAATGATCTAATCAATGGTTGAGATGAGCTCAACAATACAATACATGGATCAACTCAATAATACAATATAATAATGGACAAATCACCCATAATAAAGGGGTCCCACCAAATGTCAATGATAAAATATAAGAAATAGCTTATGGTGGGTCCAAGGGGCAATTTCTAACACCCTTGGTCAATCCCCATAGCACAATGTCATCAAAATAATCATCTAAGCACCAAATCGTGCTCCTCTGGGAAAGTCGTGAGCCTTAGGAGGCTCCAGAAATCATCATAAAGTGACAAAAGTGATGGGTGTGGGTCCCACTGGAAGATGAAAATGTTGGAGAAGGTGTGGAAGACATCCCACTCATCATCAAACATCATCCCATGCCATAACCTTGCCTCAGTAACCCAAATCGAATTCCTCTGTAGCCATTTTTACCATTTCTGGACTGCCTCAGGAAGTGTGAAACTGCCCAAATTGCCTCCTGGAGTGCCTGCGCTGTAAAGGTAAGCTCACCAATGTGCCCGGGAGGGGAGTAATATGGTAATAACAAGTGACTGGACCACCCCCTCCATGCACAATGCCCTAGGTGAACCAAATAAATCTCATCACTGCTCTGACAGGGCCTCTGACAAGCCAAAACCGCACTAGGATAGCCAACTGAGGCTCAAACATCACTGTAACTTCCCGGAACTAAAAAAAAACTATCTCATTGGACTCAGAAGGTCCAAATCCATCTAAGATGTGTACTCATACACCATATGGATCTCTGCATGATCATATAATATATCCAATATGCCCGGACGGATGAAATAATAATAATCTGTAAATGATCAAATCATGCTGAAAACCACAAATCATCATCATAAACCTGTATCTGCTGCATAGAACCATCATGTACCTATACATAGACCATATACCATCTATCTCCATCATCATAAGGTCTAACCATCTCATGTCTTGCGGCTGACCTTGGTCTAACTGGGTTTGACCAAGTTAACATGACCAAAATATAACTCATAATATCATCAGAAGCTACTGCAAGTGTTGGAGGTTAATGCATGCTCTATAATTCATTCAAATAACAATTATAGAAAAAAGTAATCATTACTGACGATCTAAATCCAAATATATAAAGTCATTAATTATTATTATTACTCAGACTAAACTTTCAAGACCATACTCACTTCATAGTTGTGACCATTTTGCTAGTGAAGGGTGAAGGCTTTGTACTGCAAAGGCTAGGTTATAGGAAACGACTTACTGACTTAACACTGTGACACTTTGGATAGGAAAAGGGAATACACACCATAGCATATACTGAATGAGCAATAACACAGAGAATGGTGGTGTCTCACAAATGGGTAAGTTGCTCAAAGAGTGTTTATTCACCTTGAGAAATGCGCACAATCCATAATACAAATGAGGCCAACAATCTTTTTAATATAGAGTTTAAGTTCCATTGCTTTTGGGGCATGTAGTTTCCTTAGCCTTTGATCTATGTGTGTTTATAAACACATTGCATAGATTTACATTTTATTAGGCTTCTTGCTGCAGGTGTGTTTTTAAGGAACTTGTTTACCTGAGCACTTCTAGGTGTGTCTTTAGACAGCTTGTTTACCTAGGTATTTACATTTCACAATAGATATAACATTTGATATTTCATAGCCATTTTCATTTGGCTTTCCTTTCATTCATGTGTGTTGAGAAACACATTGCATGAACGAGCTTTCATACAAGACACAACATTTTATTTCCATACTTTGTATTCATGGCAGCACTAAAAGTTTCAGGTTTAGCCAACAACATCTTTAGTGACTAGGGAGACTTCATGAGGAAATCCAACTCACCAAAGGTAAGTTTTGTCACCAACTCAGAGCCGAGACACAATAAACAAGGAAGCTCATTCAATACAGAGGCTACAGTGGGGAAAGGTTCTCCATGCCACTAGTCAAGTAGTAAGTCAAGGTAAATAACAAATTGGGTAGGTAATGGATGGATGAAGATAGTGAATAATGAGACCAACACTAGCAAGCCAAAGTATGGTGGGAATGATCACCTCTAATCTCCCTAAGGAGGGCAAGACCGATGAGTATAGGTCAAGAACTTCTAAGTCTGAGTAGGGACAAATATGATATATATATAAGTGCAACCAGGTCCACATATCTATATGATCGCCAGATCATGATACTAAATGCTAAGACATGCTAAAAGAATAAAAATAAAAGCAATATAACCACAACACCATAATATACCTGCTGAGTCATATACCTGAATGCTCATTATCTTAGCCAGCATATGTCCTCTGAAACTACTGCTGTAACTCTGGGCACTACTGACTGCTCTGTACAAATGGCTAAATAGCTACATCGGTCATTTCTCTTAGTGTCCTGAGACTCAGTCATGGTATGGGGAATAAAAATGTTGTCCATAATCTGATAGTGATCCATAGTAGATGCTCATCCCAGCATCTTAATGCAAGGGAACTGGCTAAATAGTGTATTGGAATCTGACAAAAAATGTATGGTAGCCCGGATACTATATATGTAATAACATGAATATCTTTGAAACTATAGTGAACCAGTATCTGAAATGTTTACCACGTGTTATTCAATATTTCTACATCATCTCATCCAAAGGGAACCATCTAAAGCTTCATATAATATAAGTTATAGCGAAAATTCCAAACTGACTTGTTTAAAGCTGATTTCAGGATCATTCACAAACTCTAACTTCCCAAGTTCATATCTCAAATATAGTGAATAATTATCTGAAAATTTTACCACATGTTATTCAATATCTCTACATCATCTCATCCAAAAGGAACTTGTTATCACCAAACTTGTAGATGCCCCAAGAGATGGATCCAAGATGGATGGCAGAAGGGATGGGCAACCAAGATAGCCTCGACACCCAATGGATGGTTGTCACGCCAATCGAGGCAATCTTCACTTTATGTTATCTAGCCCAAGACAACAAAGGGGGAGACCCAGATCTACTCCCGATAGGAGAGATCAGACCAAGACACTAGATCAAGTCAAATGATGATGAAGTACGTAAGGTGTATGGTAAACTCTAGATCTATGAATGAAGTCACAAGGTAAGTAATAGGTTGGATCAATGGGTTTAGACAATGTATATTTGGTCCAACATGTTTATGCAAGTGACATATGAGGTTTAGAATAAGATCCAGAATCAGGGTACTAGTCAATTGTGAGAAAATCCACTGCCTTGGGAACTGTGTCCGATGCAGGGTAGTTAAGGACTGAATTGGGGCTAACCAGTACCAAAAGTGAGCTTGATTGATTGATATGGCAATGTCAAGGGGTTCAAGCAACCAAAACAAGGATCAAACCACATGCAAACTCAACAGTTCAAGAAAGTCGAATTAGCTTGGAGAAAGATCAGTTCCTTGGGAGATGGGCCAAATGGAGTCGGATGTCCACCAAATTGTAGATCTGGAATGTTGAGGTGTTGAGGTAGGTGGATCTAAAAGATTAGGATAATCCAATGTCTAGATCTCAATAGATCTGAGATTGAAATGTGCCACAAAGTGACCCAAGTGGGGCTCAACCCTCAAAATGAGGAATGCGGCCCACAAGGTGAAAATCACCGAAGTGACACACTAGGGGTAGGTTATTGAATGTGTAGATGAAGGATCAAGTGGGATCTCACCTACCTAGGTACTAGATCCTAGCAAACTCACCTCTCCTAGGAAGTGCGACCTCCCTTGGAGAAGCTTCTTTGCCTTGGGAAATGGGTCAAATCATGGCCAATCCACACCAAACTATAGATCCGAATCGCTGTGGATGCTATAGAGGTGGGTTTTAAATTTTACACCCAAAAGCCAAGTGAATCTTTCTAGATCTGAGAAAATGTAAAATGAGGGTTTTGAAATTATGAGGGTTTGAAGCATTTAGACAAATGGATAGATCATGGAGAGAGAAATTACCTTGAGATCATACTTGAGTGTTGGAATGAGATGCCTTGTTGTTGAGGAAGACTCCTGCAGAGGTCAAATGAGAAATTGTTGAATTTTCTTGCCGAAATGATGCCCTAGCCCACAAGTGCGACCTCATCTACCTGTCAAACCAAGGGAAATCGATTCAATCAGTTAGATCAAGTATGGAGGAAATACAAGCGAAATGCAATGATAACATGAAATAGAAGGTCCTGGGACAGTAATACTCCCTGTTACCAACGAACAAACCCAAGGAAGAAGTAGGGAGGGTCCTCCCCTGCCAATACATCCTCCTCAAATGAATTCGGCCTCCACCTGTAGATGCAAAAACGTGGTACAAAAATATAGCAAAACAAAATCTCCAAGAACCCAGTGCAAAGGAAGAATCAACGAATGAACTCCAAAGCATTCGCCACAACACAACAGATAGATGCAATAATAATTCTCTATTCCAATAATCCAAAGCCAAGAGTCCCCTTTACAATGAGAAGCTCTCTCCTTTAAATACAATGGAGAGAGGCCACAATCCTAACCACTTTTTGAATGAGTGGCTAAGATTAAAAGATCAAAAGAACTAATCAATGGTTGAGATGAGCTCAACAATACAATACATGGATCAATAATAAAATATAACAATAAGTGGACAAACTCACCCTAGAAGAGGGGATCCCACCAAATCATGATGATAAAATAATAGATCTAGCTTATGGTGGGTCCAAGGGGTAATTTTAGACACCCTTGGTCAATCCCCATAGCACAATATCAATAAAATAATCATCAAAGTACCAAATCATGCCTCTATGGACAAATAGTGACCCTTGGGAGGCTCCAGAAATCATCAGAAAGTGCCATAAGTGATGGATGTGGGTCCCGATGAAGCTGAAACTACTAGAGAAGGTGTGGAAGACATCTCACTCGTCATCACAAATCATCCCATGCCATAACCTTGCCTCAGTAGCCCAAATCGAATTCCTTTGTAGCCATTTTTACCATTTCTGAATTGCCTCGAGAAGTGTGAAACTGCCCAAACTACCTCCTGGAGTGTCTGCGCTGTCAAGGTGAGCTCACCAATGAGTCTGGGAGGGAGGTAATATGGTAATAACAAGTGGCCGGACCACCCCCTCCATGCACAACGCCCTAGGTGAACCAAATAAATCTCATCACTGCTCTGACAGGGCCTCTGACAAGCCAAAACTGCACTAGGATAGCCAACTGAGGCTCAAACATCACTGTAACTTACCGGAACTGAAAACAAACTGTCTCATTGGACTCAGAAGGTCCAAATCCATCTAAAGTGTGTACTCATACACCATATATTCCTCTACATGGTCCAAAATAAATACTCATAATATCCGACAGACCAAATAATAATAATCTGTAAAAGTGCTAAAAAGCACAAATCATCATCATAAGCCTGAAACCACTACATAAGCCCACCATGGTGACCTATACCTAACCATATATCATCTATCTGTAACATATGAGGTCTGCCACCTCATGTCCTGTGGTTGATTTTTGGTCAAATTGGGTTTGACCAAGTCAACATGACCAAAATATAACTCAAACTGTCATCAAGCTGCTGCAAGGTGTCCAAGGTTAAAACATGCTTTACAATCCATTCAATTAGCAATTATAACAAGAAGTAGTCATTACTGGCGATCTAAATCCAAATATAATAAGTCATAATTATTATTTACTACTCAGACAAGACTTTCAAGGTCATACTCACTTCATAGTTGTGATCAATTTGCTAGTGAAGGGTGAAGGCTAAGAAGTAAGTGGCTAGGTCAAAGGATGACTTACTGAATTAACACTGTGACACTTTGGAAATGGAAAAGGAAATACACACCATAGCATATAGTGGACAAGCAATAACACAAGGAATGGCGGTGTCTCACAAATGGATAAGTTGTTCAAAGAGTGTTTATTTACCTTTCACAGATGCGCACAATCCATAATACAAATGAGGCCAGCAATCTTTTTGATATAGAATTTAAGTTCCATTGCTTTTTGGGCCTAAAGTTTCCATAGCCTTTGATCTATGTGTGTTTACAAACACATTGCATAGATTTACATTTTAATTAGGCTTCTTTGCTGCAGGTGTGTTTTTAAGGCACTTGTTTACCTGAGCACTTCTAGGTGTGTCATAGACAACTTGTTTACCTAGGTATTTACATTTCACAATAGATATAACATTTGATTTTTCATAGGCACTTTCATTTGGCTTGCCTTTCATTCATGTGTGTTGAGAAACACATTGCTTGAATGGGCTTTTCATACAAGATACAACATTTCATTTCCATATTTTGTATTCATGGTAGCACTAAAAGTTTCAGGTTTAGCCAACAACATCTTTAGTGACTAGGGGGAATTCACAAGGAAATCCAACTCACCATAGATAATTTTTGTCACCAACTCAGAGCCGAGACACAATAAACAGGGAAGCTTATCCAATATAGAGGCTACAGTGGGGAAAGGTCCTCCATGCCACTAGTCAAGTAGTAAGTCAAGGTAATGAACAAACTTTGTAAGTCATGGATGGATGAAGACAGTGAATAATGAAATCAACACTAGCAAGCCAAAGTATGGTGGGAATGACCACCTCTATTCTCCCTAGGGAGGGTAAAACCAAAGAGTATAGGCCAAGAACTTCTAAGTCTAAGTAGGGACAAATATGATATACATATAGTACAACCAGGTCCACATATCTATATGATCACCAGATCATGATACTAAATGCTAAGACATGCTAAGAGAATGGAAATAAAAGCAACATAACCACAACACCATAATATACCTGCTGAGTCATATACCTGAATGCTCATCATCTAAACCATCATCTATCCTCTGAAACTGCTGCTATAACTATGAGAACTATTGACTGCTCTGTATAAATGGCTAAATAGCTACATCAGTCATTTCTCTGAGTGTCCTGAGACTCAGTCATGGCATGAGGAATAAAAGTGTTGTCCAAAATATGATAGTGATCCATAGTAGATGCTCATCTCAGCATCTCAATGCAAGGGAACTGGCTTAATAGTGTACTGGAATCAGAAAAATAATATATGGTATCCCGACTACTATATATGTGATAACAAAACTATTTGAATATTTCTATAATATAAATTATAGTGAAAATTCCAAACTGACATGTTTAAAGATGATTCAAAAGTCCCAAATTCCCGAGGTCATATCTCCTAAAATATAGTGAATCGACATCTAAACTATTTACCATAGGTACTCACGCATCTTACCTCCATCCCATACAAATTTCACGGTCTGAAACATCCTAGAAAAAATATAGAGATAAAATGCCAAGATGACCTTAAACAAATTTCACAATCCCCTCCACTTCATCTTCCCTTGAAACTTCACTCTTCTAGGTTGAAATTTGCTCCTCGTCCTTGGGTTGATTGAATTGTTATAATCATAATTACAAATGAGGCTCCCCGTATTTATACAACTCCAAGGTCACTTTTTAGTTCACTTTTTAGGTCACTTTTTAGTTCACTTTTTAGGTCACTTTTTAGTTCACTTTTCCACATTTTAGGGGCTTCTTCAATGGGTCAATGACCACTTCATTAATCATCAAGGGGATTTGACTTGTCTTCTTGACCACTTCATGTCTTCATTAAGGGGATTTGGGGCTTCCTTCCTTTAATAAGATCCTATAAGATTGCAAAGCCACATGGGGTTACTTGACCCTTCAAACCTTTTCCTTTCTTCACAAGTGGGCATGTACCTTGTCATTAATGCCTTCAATACCAAACAAGTGTCATGATAGGTTACTTCCTCACTATATCAAATTTTCCTCCTACACCCTCAAGGTGGTCCCAATACATATTTTCTTCCTATTTCTTAGGGTTTCTTGCCTCCACAAGTGGGAAAGTGGAGTGTACATAAATATGTTCACTTGGATTTAGGGGATTCTTCTCACTTTTTATCCATCATGGTCTTGTGGGCACATCATCATCACTTAAGGGGCTTATTTATTGGCTCATTTAAACACTTCTTCAAGAAACTTTAGATGGACATATCATCATTGCCTTAGGGGCTTCTTCAATGGCTTTAGGGACTTGTTCCATTTCTGTACAACACAAAGTGGGCATGTAAAAACAACCACATGTTATATCTCATCATGTGAGGGCCATGCTTAACAACTATGCCATAAGGGGACCACTTTAGAGTTATATACACTTATTTCAAGGCTCCTTTAAATATATTGAATGCTTTAAACAATCTCCCTTTATCACTACCATATCGTCATCATCATTGTGACATCATCATCACCCTTGCCACATCATCAATACCATTGTCACATAATCATCATCATTGCCACATTGACATAAATGGAAACATCACTCAACAATATCCTAAGCTCATCAAACAGATCTATTAACCATGTTGACATGAATGAAAACTTTACTCAGCATTTCTATGGAAGTTATCCTCACTAGTCGCGTGACAATATGGGAGGGATGCCCAATCTAGTCCTTTGGATTTGTTTTCAATACAACTTATAGTCATGGAAAAGATGATGAAGTAAATGAATTTTATCATCTAAAAAACAATAAATATAAAAAGTACCAAGATGCTTTATTGACCCCTTTCCAAGGATTCCAAATCCATATATAGTTTTGAAAATCCTTGATATAAATTTACTAGTGAATACGAGAATCAAATCCAACATTTTGATGCACATATTCAAATTCTACCATCCAAAATGGGTGATGTCACACTAGCATATGTGCCATAGTTATAGTACCCCGCAAAAGAATTATTTCCAAGATGTCAATAAATGATTGTTTAGTAGCTAATGTTGAGTTACTAAATAGTATTGGTATTACAATTCAAATAAGAGATTATTACAAACCATGAAGAGATTCATTCATATATGTTTTGATTGGAAATATCTTACAAGCTTGATGTAGTGTTCAAAAATATTCCCATACTAAATCGAACAAGAAATAAATAATTACTGAACTTGCATTTTTTGTCGATAAACATAGTATTGATAGTTCTAGACATGCATATAATGTTAGTGACTTTGCAGAGAAAACATTTCAATAGAAATGTCTTGAGGAAGGTTATAACCTATATGCTTGTTTTCAACAACTTTTTGAATCAAATGCCATAGTTTTTCATGGAGGCATGAATTATGATTACATAAAACTGCACTTGATATGTGAGAAGAACTAGAATCGCTAGTTGAGGATGTAAACAAATTACATGATCTTGCATAAGTTATATAGTGGCTAAAGGTGTGCTCATGAAGTTTTGATGTATTTTAGTTTTTCATGGAGGCATGAATTATGATTACATAGAACTGCACTTGATATGTGAGAAGAACTAGAATCACTAGTTGAGGATGTAAACAAATTACATGATCTTGCATAAGTTATATAGTGGTTAAAGGTGTGCTCATGAAGTTGTGATGTATCTGTTGATGTTATATTTTCTATGGTTCTCGTGTGTGAGTTTGTAATAAGTTTGTTTGTATCAAATCTACCATTGCATGCAGCTAATTAAAATGAACAATACTCCAATACTAAATATAATAAAGTTATTAATTTTTTGGTTTTTACAGACAATCCTTATAGCCAAACCATAATTTTGTCAAACAATGAAAATATTTTCATTTAGGTTGTGTTTTATCTATGATGATGATACACAGTTCACTTTGCTAGTGCTTATTATGTGTTACATGCATGTTGGTGTAATGTGATTACACAACTCAAGTTGTGGTATGTTCTGATTTGTAGAATGTTGACAATAAACTGCTCTAAAAATAGTTATTATATGGTACTCTTTAGCGAGTACCTTCCAGTATTTTTACCTTTAATTCTCAAGGCATCTTGCAATGATCATAATACATCTTACCATAGTCATTGTACCATTGAAACACAATTACATAGTGCATAGAGGTATTTTCATCTTTGCAAACAAAGGTAACATAAAATATGCTAGAAGTAAACATGCAATACACCAAAGAATCAAGATTATGACCTTGCATGAAAAATGTTAATTCTCAAATAAAAGCTAACTTCCAACAATGGAAAAATTAAATATTGCAAGGATATTCAAGAAAACGAAAAATATAATCTTTTTTGAAGCCTAGGTATCAACAATTGAATGAGATGAAGTGAGTTCTTCCCAATCAACTATAGATTTCATACCCTAGATAGGCTATGATACCACTCGGCAAAGAGGGAAATATGCAAAATTATCAAGGTAATTTTCTCTAATTGACAAAAAAAACGAAGGATTTGCCAAGAATTCTACTGCTGAAATTTTAAGTTGCACCAGTATTACCCACAATACTTTCCCACACCACACGGGGAGAAGTTCTTCCTCCTCCTCTAAACAATTGCTCAAAAGTCTCTTCCTCTAGTGTTCTTCAGTGTGGCATAGAAATGATTCATTACCAACAAAGTTTTTCTTGGTTCTAGGATCCTTCCAAAGTTCTAATGACTTTTTTTCATGGTTATCATGTTCCTTAATATGACAACCTCTTCTTTCAAAGTTAAAAAATCTTTCTCTTCTTAAAAAACTAACCCCCTCTCAAATTCGAATTTATCTTCTTTTATGCATAAATGATGCATAAATGATGGCAAGGAGAGTCCTAATCCAACTCTTCTTGGTTCCAATCGTGTAGAGGAGACAAATTTTGTAGGACGTAAGAGGTGATTAAATCCATTATATTTTAAAAAGTTATGCAGTTTAAGTTCAACATCATAAAAGAGTAAAAGGTTTGAGTAATGACAAGGTGGATACGTCATATGATATCTCTATTTTAATAGATAGTAACCTTTAATTATTAAATATCATAATTATCATAATTTGATTCTTCCATTTTATTATTTAATATCATTCTACAAGATGAAATGCAAATGATTTCTGATTAAAGATGATATTGATGTTTTAATATATATTTATACTAAAAGAAATATATATATCAAAAAATGATACATAACCATACAAATATCTAAGGATTAACTTAATGGATTGAACCATTCACTCAAAACATATTGTTAAGTAAAACATTATCACAGCTTTAAATTGGATTTAGCCTCTCCAAAGAAAAAACAATGCACACCCAAAATGCTAGATTAGAAAGAACAATATTCACATGTTAAAGGCCAATCTAATTCCTGCAAAGAGAAAAACAATACTTATAGTACTAGTCAAACTTTTTAAAGTCAAACACTGATCTTTTCATACGAATCTACAACTTGGTTTTTTTCACGATGCTCACAACCTCTATTAAAACCAAAAGCTTCATTTATTTTGCAGTGAGCTACCATTCACATTCATTGATTGGAAAAGTTTCACCAAAGCCAATTTCTCTGTTATTATTTTGGAAGAAACTTTTTGTGATCTTTCTCTCTGAACATGGACATCGTGTGAAATATCATATACACATTTTATGTTTTCTAGCCATTAGAAACTTGGCACCCTTACTTTATAAAGTATGGTTGTTAATCTATGAGAATACGTGTTTTAAGTCTCCTTTTGATTTGAGTTGCTGCAAAGCGTAGATTTACATACAAAAATGTTATAAGCTTCCCACTCTTTTCTTGAGTTTGAATGTTGGTATTTTATCTTCAAAAGTGATTATTTGTGGCACATTAATCATAATATTGAATGCAATGAGACTTGATACCATGTTCTGCGGCATAAATCTGACCCCACTAGAAGATGCAAGGTGGGAGGCTGAATCTCTTGGAGTATCTGGTATGTCTCATAATTGGCTCTTTGTCCTAGAATCTCTTCTCTAGACTTTCACTTTTGAGAGCTATTTACAATTTCTTCCTAAAATTTATGATCCTTTTTTAATGAGTGACATCCTTCTTTTATGGTTGCTCCTTTCTTTAAAATTGCTTCTTGATACTGCCTCAAAATTAATGCTTCTTAAGTCTTGAAAACTTCACCATGGTAAAGGATCAACCCCTTGGATTAACCTGGTTGAGCTGGTTGTGAGGTTGAGGATTTTCCTTGTGTGGGTAAAGTTATCTTGAGTGGGTAAAGTTATCTTGGCATATTTATCAATTTGTTGCCAATTTTCCCATAGGGTACTTATGAGTTCTCATAGCTCTTACTGCCGCATCTAGACTTGTATAGTATTCATAAGATGGAGATGGAAGATTTTTTAATATTATCTTTAGGCTTTCTAGGATTCTAAACTCATTAAATAGAAAATCTACAATAGTCTTCCATTTTAAAGGCCCCTCCATGTCTAAGAATCTAGCATCATTATTCTTGTTGTCATCTAGTAGCTCATTATATTCTTCTAGAGTGTACAAGTAACCATATTCATCTCATGGTGATGGTAATCCTCTTTGCAATACATCCTTGAAAATACATTTGAAGAAAATAATTTCTTCCATTAGGAACTATGCCTTTGGTTGAGCTATGTTCATCAATGTCCTCTTGGTTACTACCTTGTTGACTCAATAATGATATTTGTTCTATCATTGTTTCCCAGTTTGTTTTTGCAGCTCATCTTTGGTTCTAGTATTCAAGAATTTTATCACATCATTGGTTGTATCAGGTTTACTTTCCAACTCAGCAAGTGTCCACTTGATGTCTGCTAATGAATTACTAGCCAAATCCAGTTCATCTTGTATCAACACAAAATGATCCCAGAACTTAAGATTTATGTTGATACGTTATCCCATAATATATGTTTGGAACCTTTTAGGGTTTCCTTCCTAGTGAGCCTCTTTGAAGCTTGATCCAATTCCTTTTTCAATTGAGTCTTTGCATTTTGAGTTTCCATAATGAGGTCTTCTTTGTTTTTCACCATATCATTCAATTCCCTAATTAAATCCTCCTTTGCATCGAGCTACTTCTTCATGTCACTCATCTCAATGTGTTTGGTAGCTAGGTCAGTCATGAGCTTGGTTGATCTTTCTGTATCTTGTATTGGAGTAGTCTAAGATGTAATGGTGATCTTTTCCAACTCCAAACTAGAAACCTGCAACTCCAAATCAATATCTTTTGATCTGTATTTCTCCATGGAGTTTTTACAGTGCATCATTTGCTTATAGATCCTTTCCTTCTCATCTTGCATAGCGAACAACTCTGTTGTTTGAACATGTTCTACATCTGATAGCTTGAGCCTTTTCTTCAACACCTAGATTTCATTGTCCTTTTGCTAGATCAAGGATTTAACTAGTGTGGGATTGTTAGGATTTGCACCTAATGTGATTACATTGTGTTCCAAATCCTTGATTGTTAATTGTTTTTCCTTGGTGGCTACCTTCTCCTACTTCAACTACTTTTCAATTTTGTGTGCCAATGTCTGCATCTTTTTCACATTTGTGGAAGACTGTAACACATCCCTACACATCGTTTCACTAGATTTCCCATGAAAATTGACTCTATCAACTTGATTAATATCATCAAATTTGACCAAATTTAAGTGGCATTATAATTTTTCAAGGATTGAACCTTTGGGACTTTTGGCTATAATATGGCCAAGTTGAAAGTTCCCTCCTTGTAATCGACAGTAGAAAATAATTTGGTTTGGGTCATCTGTCCTCAAATTTTGGGTTATGTATCTCTCATAATATTAATATTTTGGTGTTTGATATCCATATATTGATTAAATAAGGAAGTATGATATTGAGAGGTCACTGTTGATGAAAAATATTATTGCACTTCCGATGTAGCTAGCACTGATGATGGGAGATGTTCAATGGTAACAACAAGTCCCTTTAAGGTTGTCCCAGGCTCATTTGAGGTTGTCTCAAGCTCGCTCAATGTTACCTCTTGGCTTGCAAATTCTACCATTTATGCATCATATGTGCCTACACTTTCTCCAATCCTAGCTTTCTTTCTACATTTCTCTATATGTGGGTCATAAATATCCATGTTAGAATGTGCATCAGAAATTGCTCTTTTGGCTCCGAGATATTGCTTTTGTGGGGTTTGAACCACTATGGATTGGGTTGTTGATTGTCTTTCCTGAACTTGTGTATGATGTCTGGTATCTATCCATATTACTTTGATGACTTGTTCCCATGTATCCATATTTATAGCCTCTATAGATATTCATTAGTTTCATGATTATAGGCAAAAGCTTTGTTTTCTTGGTTCTTCCTTGAAATCACATGGCGATGGTCATAAACCCAATTTTTCCCCTTTAGCAAATTTAGTTGTGATAATATCTCCTCCAATATAGTGTGGGTAGTCCTAGTCTTTACTAGGAAGGCCCCCACTACTTTTGGCATCTTAAATGTGATAGGATGCATGTACTTGACAAAATGCAATTTATCTAAGCTAAATATTTTCCTTATGTACTCCAAGGTAAAGATTCTAGGGGTTAGAAATGTTGGTAGCAAGTAGGGCTCTTCCTCAAATCTATAGACCTTAATAATGATTTGATCTTCAAAGAGGTACCAATCTCCTACCATGGTATCAAGGCTCAATTGTAAAAGATTATTGAATTCTAGAAATATGCTTGGAGGAGGATAATTATGTAGAAAAAATATACCACATACATGAACTTAACTACAAAATAGTTGAAACATTTTGTAACTACTCGAGTCCATTCAAATACATTCCACATAGCACCTGCACTATCCTTTGTTTGGATTTCCATTCCTTCAAAATATGGAGAATTATGGTATATCCTGAGGTAGACTCGGGTAGGATTGATATATGAATTATTTGGTGGTCTAAAAATTGGCAAGATGGATGTAGATAGTTTCAGTCGCAAATTGGTATTAGTTAAACTTGGTAAGCATTATGATCAGAGGAAGGAATTATAATCAATTGATTTTCCATTATCATATCCTAATAATTAACACATCACATCTATGGCCTTTCTTGAATTTTTAGTGAATATGTTATACTGGTAAGGAAATGGGCCAGTGGGTAATGTGACATCTTTGTCCAGGTAACTAATCAATACTTTTTCTTTATCATGATGACTCATGGCCTGATAAATTGGAACCAATGCATCATCATCAAATGTATGTAGACTAGGATGATTTGGAAATAATACCATTTGGGCGATTTATTTTTTATTCATTGGTAAGATGGCTATTTTTTGTAAGAAAGGAGAGATATATATATTGCCTACGATTCAGAATTTACATTGCCTAACCGGACTGGATTCAACCACCCTGGATTCCACAACTGGTCCTATCGATTTTCATAGATCAAAATTACAAAAAACGCCTGCCTTCTTAGAGAGACTAGAAAGAGATACATGGGTGATCTACAGGAGGGTTCTTCCTCACTTAACACCCACCCTAGTAGGGAAACCGGGTTTACAAAACCAAAGTATAAGAACATATATATATATATATATATATATATATATATAAAGTGAGTGGGCATGTTTCATGCCATACATGCCACCTTCCCCTCTCCATTTAACTAACAACCAACCACATCAAGTGGATGGGAATATGAGTGAGCCAAAGTTGCGCATTGATCAACAAGATTTCGATCCACTAAGTATTCCAACCTGTCTTCAAAATACATTGTTTTCTCCCTTACCCCTCGATTAGCCACGAGGTCATCCACTTTATTTCCAGAGCGTTTGACATGGCTAAAAATGATGGAAGAATGATTATTTAATAGACTCTGAAGTTTCACCAACCGAAATTCTAACCTCCAATTGTCTGAAATCTTGGAGACATGGTGGCCTAGTTGGATTTTTTGAGCCCTTTGGATGATAAGCAATGAATCCCCTTCATTAACCAATGGCTAGATACTTTTACGTTTATCTATCTTCGGGCAGAAGAGTAAACCTTCCATCTCCACTATGTTATTCGATTCCACTCCAATAAATCTTGAAAATATCCATAATATCTCACCTTACTAATTTTGGATAACACCTCCAAAGCCTAGTAGTCCTAGGTTGCCTTTTGAGGCCCCATCAAAGTTCAGTTTGGAGCAGCATTAAGGGGGAGGCATCCATAGAGAATGGATTTGGTTGGCAGCCATCATAGAGTGAGGGTAACTAATGAAGTTCAGAACGTCCACTACTCCCCATTATTGTAGGATCATCCATTCCTTAGGGCATGCCCGCAAGTCTTTATCGGACCATTGAGTGAGTTTTAGAGTTTCCCTAGTGTGGCTTTTGATAATGGTCTAAACACCTTCCATAGTTATGGATTGATCTTGAAAGATTCTCTGGTTCCTTTCCTTCCAAGTGGCCCATAGGACTAAACCCGATAATAAAATCCAAATTCAATTAAGGATGGGATTGCAAAAGGGGTTGTCCCTCAATTCTCGGAACGTCTAATCTGATTTCCCTCATATCCTATTCGACTATTGAAAAAATTCAACTTCCTTATCCCAAAGAGCTGAGGTATAACAACATTCATGAAATAGATGATTCAGTGTCTCTTCTTCTTCCTTGCACAAATTGCAGCGAGTTGGCCCAAGGAATACCCATTTAAGCAAATTGTCCCCTGTAAGAGTTATCCTTTTAAGCAGTAACCAGAGAAACAAGGCGACTTTGGGCCATATTTTGGCATCCCAAATTTTTTTCTACTCTGGTTTATGGGGTAGATCCTTATGGTCATATCAAAGGATATAAGCCTCTTTGATATTGAAAACACCGCTTAGTTGGAATCCCTAGTGAAGATTGTTAGATCCTTGCTGAATTCTAATAATATGGTCATTCAGAGCTTCCCACAACTTGTCACGATCTTCTTTCCTATCATGTTGCCTCCACCAATCCAATGGTAGCCATTTGCAAAACTCCTCATTTACCTGATCATCTAGCTCATAATCATTGATTTTTAGCTTGTCAAGAGATTTGTAGGCATTCTATATGTGGGGAATTCTACATTAGTACCATAGGTTCGATAATTGCTACCATGATTCCTCCCAAAATTTTGTCAAGTCTTTAGCACGAACTTCCCAAAAGATGAAATTTTGAATTACTATATCTATTCTGAGACGTTGTCCTCCATATGTGAGATCCTTGGTGGAATTCATCTAGTCAAACTAGGTCCTGTTTGGACAACTCTGAAGCATATTTACCATGCCAGAATTTTACCCAAGGTTCCTCCTTGTGGGTTGACCATCTCCACCAATTTTTTGCTCCAAAGTATTCATTATTAGTATTTGGGTCCCTAAGAACCATCCTCGCTACAAGTTTCGGAAGACATATAGTCTCCTAGCTAATCAAAGCCCATTTTGTTTTCTATGGCGACCCTCCCCATAAAAATTTCCTTTGCAGAATCTAAATTTCCTTAAACACATCTTTTGGGGCTGCCATTGTAGAGAAAAGATAAAACGACATGGCTTGTAGTACGGATTTGATGAGGTTCAAGTGGCTAGAGAGATTAGGTGGAATGAAAATCCAATTAGCTAGCTTAGATCTCATTTTTCCAAAAATTTATTTCCATGATCCTCGTCTTATGATTGAATCAGATAGAGGGCCCCCCAATTATTAGATGGAAGGGTGCATCCTTGAAAAAAAACTGGGATTTGGATTCGTTAACCTCCAAACCAAATGCCGCATCAAACATATTTAGACCTTTCTTTAGGGTGCGAGCCTCTTGAACTAACAAGTGGCCTATAAGCACGGTGTCATCCATGAAAGAATAGTTTGATTTTCTGTCAATGGATGAAGGTGCAGACCTTGAATTTCCTGATTGTGCACCATAGATTTGATTGAGCGTCCCAACCCCTAGGCCATAATAATGAACAGGAAGGGGGAGAGGGGATCTCCTTGATGTATGCCTCTCGACGATGAGAAATTATTAGTGGGGTATCTATTGAGGAGAATGGAGAGTGTTACCAACTTTTTTGTACCATAGTTGGATTAGCTGAAGAGCCACCATTTGACAAACATAATGAATGTTTGCAATCCAGTGTATCAGATGATCCAACATTTGTGCCTAGCCAATTTTGGCTAGTCAGTTTTTGTTTTCAGTCGACATGACTATGGCCCCATGGGGTTTGTAATAAAGTGTGCTAGTAGGATTCTGAGTGTCTCGGTTCCCCATGACTTGATTAAGAAACTAAGGTATTCCAGGGAGTTTTTTCCCTTGTCAATTATACTTTGCCTATAGCCGAGCTATAATTGATGAGGTTTTCTCCCACTTCCTCCAAAGTTGGAATGCCCGATTTTGAAAATCTGAGCCATGGGGGGTTATTAGATTCCAACTAATGTATATAATCCTACTAGACACTATTAGAATAGGTTTTGGTCATGTCCCAAGTCTCTAGGACCCTAAAAAAAAAATTTGAAATTTTTTTACCTGGTCCTTCGGTTTTGGGTTTTAATTATTTTCTAACTTTTAATAAATTTCTCTATAGTTTAAATGGAGAAATTTCAATTTGTAATATGTCAGTCATCCGGGGTCCGAATTCAATGATTGATGGCTCGATTCATAAGCCAAAAATTACACATGACCTGTGGACCAGCTAAACCCAACTTTCGGATGTCAATTCAACCTCATAATTAATATTTTCTCTAAAAGGCCATTTACAGAGAAATTATTAATTAAAATAATAAAAATGAATATTTTGGAGATTTCCAAATATCTCCAAAATAATCAGAAAATAAAATAAAAGGCTAATTGACATGGCATTGGGCATTAAAGAGGATTCCAATCATCTCAGTCATCAACCAGACCACTATTCAGTCACCAGCAAGAGACTCCTTCAAACCAATTCGCCATTCTCCCTCAAGAAGTCGATTTTGTGATGTGTCAAGCATTGAATGGGTTGGTTGATGGAATTAAAGCCTATGGTAGGCGCCTCCCCTTGATTTGTGTGATCACTTGCTTGGCTCCTTTTGCTAACTCAATGAGATCCCTACCATCACTCACACTTGCCTCACCTTACACTCACGCATCCCTCCTTCAAGCTCACGCCAATCTCCATGTTGCTCACGTGGATCCTTGTTGGAGCATGTCGATTGGATGGGTGAAGCTTCCCATGCCATCCCAAATTCGAATTTGCCACTTAGACTACCACTCCAAGCCTGTTGATTGAGATTATATTGAAATTCGATTTGGTGACTGTGTGCCATTGGCTCTCTCCTAAGCCAATTTGAATTAGGGTTTTAGCTTTGTGTTTTGCTATATAAGAGAAGCCTTTGAGCTCTCTTCTTCATGGATAATTGTTGTAAACTTACTCTGCTCATATTTGTAAGGAGCTTGTAGCTATTGCTACCTTGTGGAAATAAAGTTGGCTTTGGAGGCAAATGATGTGCATTTCTTTTGGTTCATGAGTAAATAATCTTCATTGTTGAGGTAATATCTATGGCTATTTCATTATGCAATTTCAATCTTGGTTATAATTTATGCTTAGATCTCTTTATTAAGAGCATAGAACAAACATTTGATGGTACAGGTTGTTTGCTAGTTTTAGGCTTGAATAGTCTTGAGAGTACAAATTGTAATCGGTCTTACTACCTTGTCCCTTTTTTCATTCTTATCTAACACTCTAAATTTAACCAAGTTTTGTTTGTATAAGTGTTGTATGCTTGCAGATTCTCAAAAGGTTGAGATGAGATGAACTCGGTTGTCTCTCCCTCTTCTCCACCATCAAAGAACTTGTTCTAACAGTTTGTTTTCAGGAAACCTCCCAAAGGCAAGATCTAAAGATTGCATCAAAGTGGAAAAGTTTGCTTCTTCCATCAAAAAAAAATATATTCTTCAAACTTGGTTACTTGGTCCTAAGGCTTATCTCCTCAAGCCCCTCTCCATTATTAGTTCCCTTCACCCATTCATTTTCTTCCCCTTTGAAACTCTCCTCAAGCTCTCTTTCCTTTGCCTCATCCACCCATTCGTTTTTTGCTACCTAAAGCCTCACTCATCTTTCCCTCATTCGCTCTTCCTTTCACTCTCCTCTCCCCATTTCCATTCGTTTTTTCCCATCTCTCCCATTCGTTCTTCTCCAAAAAAAAAGAGCCCTAAAAACATTACAAACAAGAAACGAATCATAGTATTGTTAGGTGTTAGTATTAGTTAGTTCTTTTAAGCTTGTTAAAAGTTAGTATTTAGACATTTTAGATCTCATAGCTTGCATCCATTTCTAGGATCTAGTTCATGTTATTTGCATTTAGTTTCTTTTGAAATAGTTAGATCTCATACTAGAAGTTTAAATCTTGCATTTTGAAAAGTTTGTTGAGCATATAGGGTAGTGAAAATTTTGCATTTAGCTTGCACTTGTTTGCATTTCTTTTCTCACTTAAAAGATAGAGTTTATATACAAAAAATATTTCAAATTTTTTATGTTTTAGATCTCTTTCCCATCATCTTTTAGGCATGTGTTGTTTGCTGGTTCGTTTTACATTTATGCATATTTCGGAATAAAATCTCATAAATCTAGTCTTTTCAAAGTCTTTTATAGATTTTAGTCTAAATATTTTCATTGTTTTATCTTTTTATAATTATTAATGGGTGACTTGGTTGAGACTTGTGTAGATGCTTCAAGAAGAATAGACTTGAAAAAACTTTGAAGAAGCAAGATCCAAAAAACAAAGCCAAAGTGAAGAGACCATGAGAATGATCTAAACTTGAGACACTTTTTATCTTCTGTAAAAGCAACCAAAGGCTTGCTTTGTTTTATTTTCCAAGTATTATTTCTCTTTCATAAGTCCTTCAAGGGTTAAAACCCAAGGCATTTGTAATCGTTAAATAAAAGGCATAGTGGAGGAGTCCTCCACTTTTTGGGTTTTCTTCTCCATTTGGGGAAGAGTGTTGTGCTTTGCTAGTGTAGATCTCTCTCATTTTATAATTTCGATTAACTTTTTTTATTTCATTATACTCCATTTCCAAGTCTTGACTAGAGTAAGCAAACTTTGGGATTGCATCCTAAAGGCCACATAGCTTTGTGGTAGCTTCTCGTTCCCCATTAGAATCATTGCCGAAGTTTCAGCTAGCTGGAAAGTCTCAAGGACTAGTGGTTCTAGTGATCAACCTTGTTCGAGGTAGATCCCACTTTTAGATTAATATTGTTTGGTAGAACACTAAGTTTATTTTCAGTTTGTTTTAAAGCATCTTGTTACATCTTATTATCTTCATTTCATTTTCAGTTATTTAAGCTTCATTTTTGTTCTTCAAGTTATAAATGCTTCTATTCTATAAAAAGAACAAACTCTCTTGAACTTGGCCAAATCCAAGTCGAAGAGCACTCTCTATCGGAGAGCATTCCCAGTGCATTTACCTTGCATCAAGCATATAGATTAGTTTAAAATCTTTTGAATTTCGTCATAAGATGAGGTCAAAAGTGCTCTCTGTCGTGTTATCACATATATAGTAGCCGGGCTACCATACATTATTTTTCTGATGCCAGTACACTATTCAGCCAATTCCCTTACATTTGAGATGCTGAGATGAGCATCTATATTGGATCATTATCAGATTGTGGACAACAGTATATATTCCCCATGCCATGACTGAGTCTCAGGACACTCAGAGAGATGACCGATGTAGCCATTATACCATTGGTATAGAGCAGTCAGTAGTGCCCAGAGTTACAGCAGCAGTTTCAGAGGACATATGATGGTACAGGTTGATGAGCATTCAAGTATATGACTCAGCAGGTATATCATTGTGTTATGGTTATATTGCTTTTATACTTATTCTTATAGCATGTATTATCACTTAGTGTCATGATCTGGAGATCATATAGATATGTGGACCTGGTTGATTTTATTATATATATTATACTTGTCCCTACTCAGACTTAGAAGTTCACTATTCATACTCACTGGTTTTACCCTCCTTAGGGAGAATAGAGGTGATCATTCCACCATACCTTGGCTTGCTAGTGTCGGCTCCATTATGCATTGTCTTCATCCATCCATTACCTACCTTTTAGTTTATCACCCTGACTTACTACTTGACTAGTGGCATGGAGGACTTTTCCCCACTGTAGCCTCTGTATTGGATGAGCTTCCCTGTTTATTGTGTCTCGGCTCTGAGTTGGTGACAAAACTTACCTATGGTGAGTTGGAATTCCTTGGAATTCCCCCTAGTCACTAAAGTTGTGTTGGCTAAACCTGAAACTTTTAGTGCTGCCATGAATACAAAATCTAGAAAAATGAAATGCTATATCTTGTATGAAAAGCCCATTCATGCAATGTGTTTCTAAATACACATGAATGAAAGGCATGCCAAATGAAAACGACCATGAAAATAAAATGTTATATCTTTTGAAAAAATAAATACTTAGGTAAACAAGTTGTCCATGACACAACTAGAAGTGCTCAGGTAAACAAGTGCCTTAAAAACACACCTGCAGCAGGAAGCCTAAAATAAATGTAAATCTATGCAATGTGTTTATAAACACACATAGATCAAGGCTATGAAAACTTCAGGCCCAAAAAGCAATGGAACTTAAATGCTATATCAAAACAATTACTGACCTTATTTGTATTATGGATTGTGCGCATCTGTTAAAGGTGAATAAACCCTCTTTGAACAACTCATCCATTTGTGAGACACCGCCATTCCCTGTGTTATTGCTCATTCAATATATACTATGGTGTGTATTCCCTTTCCCTTGCCAAAGTGTCACAAAGTTAAGTCAGTCAAGTCATCCCTTAGCCTAGACAGTTATTTTAGCCTTCACCCTTCACTAGCAAATTGATCACAGCTATGAAGTGAGTATGATCTTGAAAGTCTGATCTGAGTAATAATAATAATTAATGACACTATATATTTGGATTTAGATCGCCAGTAATGATCACTTTGTGTTATAATTGTTATTTGAATAAGTTGTAGAGCATGCATTAACCTTTGACACTTTGCAGCAGCTTATGATGATGATCTGAGTTATATTGGGTCATGCTGACTTGGTTAGGCCTAGTCTGACCAAGGTCAAACATAGGACATGAGATGGTTGGACCTTATGATGATATGGACAGATGATATATGGTCTATGTATACATACATGATGATTCTATGCAGCAGCTACAGGGTTATGATGATGATTCTTGGTGTACAGCAGTATTTGATCATTTACAGATTATTATTATTGGCCCTGTTCCGGTATATTGGATATATATTTTGATCATGCAGAGACTCATATGGTGTATGAGTACACATCTTGGATGGATTTGGACCTTCTGAGTCCAATGAGACAGTTTGTTTTCAGTTCCGGGCACTTACAGTGATGAGTGAGCCTCAGTAGGCTATCCTAGTGCAGTTTTGGTCTGTCGGAGGCCCTGTCAGAGCATATGTGATTTTTATCCGGTTGACCTAGGGCACTGATGATGGAGGGGGTGGTCCAGCCACTTGTTTTTACCATATTACCCCCCTCCCGAACACACTGATGCCCTCACCTTGACAGCGCAGGCACTCCAGGGGGCAGTTTGGGGCAGTTTCACGCTTCCCGAGGCATTTCAGGATTGGTAGAAATGGCTATTGAGGAAATTGATTTGGACTACTGAGGCAATGTTATGGCATGGGATGATCAGTGATGATAGATCGGGGTCCTCCACACCTCCTCCAGCAGTTTCAGCTTCATCGGGGCCCGCATCCATCACTTATGGCACTTTCTGAGGATTTCTGAGGTCTTTTTGAGGCCTACGATTTGACCATGGAGGCACGATTTGGTATATTGATGATTATTTATTGATTATTGTGCTATGGGGATTGACCCCTTGGACCCACCATAAGCCCCTTATTATATTTTGTCATCATGATTTGGTGGGATTCCCCTCTTTTAGGGCGATTTTGTCCACTCACATAATATTTTATTAGTGATCCATGTATTTTATTGTTGAGCTCATCTCAACCATTGATTAGACATTTGTATCTTTTAATCTTAGCCACTCATTCAAAAAGTGGTTAGGGTTTTGGTGCCTCTCCTTCCTATTTAAAGGAGAGAGCTTCTCATTGTAAGGGGTCTTTGGCTCTTGGATTATTGGTATAGAAAAATTTTCTTGTGGAAATTCTTGTGGTCTCCTTTGCATCTGGTGTTCTTAGATGGTGATTGGAAAGTCTATTGCAACCTAGCATTTGGAATTTGTGGTAAGATCTATCTATTTTGGAAATCATTGTTTGTCTATAGGAGGGCGACTTCAACAAGGGCGATTTTGCAAGGATTCTTCAAATCGACTTTCTTGGCATTTGCTTGTATCAGGGGGTTATCACTAGCATCATTGTGATCTATGCTATCTTTCTGTTACTTCTCTTGTGGCATTAGTCTTATCTCTTGATTACATCAAATCTGATATTGTTGACGTTTGTTGTGCAGGAGAGAGGGCGCATTGGCTTCTTGGACTAAATCGATTGCATAGAAAACTACCTCAAAGATTCTCAAATTGATCGGGTTTGCATAGATCATCATCATCAAGGCATCTACAAGGTTACCCAGGTAAGATCCACAGGTTTGTTTCTCTTACCTTGATCCAATCCATTGACATAGCTCTTAAAATCAATAAAACCCTAATTATTTAAAAACCCCCATTTTACATTTTCTCAGATCTACTTAGATCTAGTGGGTTGTTGGGCATAATATTGAAAACCCGCCTCTATAGCATCCACGGCATTCCGAATCTATAGTTTGGTGAGGATTGGCTTCCGGTTGACCCTCTTCCCATGCCAAACTAGCTTTCCCAAGCAAGGGCGCACTTCTTGGTGAGGGTGAGTTGACCTAGATCTAGGTGGTGGGTAGTTGAGATCCCACTTGATTCATAATCTACACATCAAATAACCTACCCCCAGATTGTTACTTTTCTGATTTATACCTTGTGGGCCCTATTCCACATTTTGAGGGATTTAATCCCCATTTTGGACCACTAGGTATAGTTAAACTCAGATCTAGTAAGATCTAGCAGTCGGATTGCCGTAAAACTATAGATCCACACTCCTACTTGACTAACCTACCCGGATCTAAAGTTTGGATGTCATCGGACTTGTTTTGACCCCACTTACCCCACTTTTAGGCCTCCTTGGGTAAAGTCGCACCACCTTGGAGAAGTGAGTTGACTCACTTCTAGGACGTGGGTACTTGAGATTTTTGGAGATTTGGAACGGGAATAATTCAAAACCTAGGTCTAGTGTGTCATCTTGTCAAATCTTGCCTTGGGGATAGCATTCCTTATTTTAAGGGATTATGGTCCACTTTGGTCAAACCTAGATCTAGACCTATTCATCCATCAAGACCTTAATTTCCCACTTGTCTCATGCAATAGGAATCCTTAACCACAAGTCAACCCTATTTTGACTCCATTATCCCAATTCCCAAGGCACTGGTTTCTCTCCAAGTCAATTCGACTTTCCTAAATTGTTGGATTAACTTGTGGTTTGACTTGAGCATGGTGAACTAAACCCTTGAAGCTATCATGTATCATGGTCAAGCTTGTCACTTGTACTAGTTAGCCCCAATTCAACCCCTAAACTGCCTTGCATTGGACACGGTTCCCAAGGCAGTGGATTTTCTCACAATTGACTAGTACTCTAATCCTGGATCTCATTTCGAATATTATAAGTCACTCTTACACCAACAATGAACCAAAGCTATAATCATTGAACCCCTCACTTGTCTTGTGACTTCATCCTAAGGTCTAGGATAAACCATACACCTTACTTCTCTTAGAAATAACTTGATTTGGTGTCTTGGTTTTGATCTCTCCTGTCGGGAGTAGATCGGGTCTCCCCCTTTGTTGTCCGGGCTAGATAACATAAAGTGAAGGTTGCCTCGACTGGCATGACAACCAATCCATTGGAGGTCGAGGTGATCGTGGTTGCACCTTTGAGTTGCCCTTCCCTATTGCCATCCATGAGTGGATACATCCATAGGGGTAACTACAGCTTAGGTGATAACATTTTGGCACCGTTTCCGGGGAAGGCATAGGCTTACCCTGGTTTGATATATTAATTTTTTAAAGCTCACCTCCCTTTCTCTTTGCCCAACATTTTGGCACCGTTGCCAGGGAAGGCATAGGCTTACCCTGGTTCGACATACCCTTCTTAAATCTCTCCCACTCTCTTTGCCTAACATTTTTTTGAAGGCATAGGGCTTACCTCGGACAAGCTAGTAGTCTTTACTCACTCTTTCCTGCATATATAACGACACATATCTTGGTAGAAGAGTTTAAATCTACTTGGCGACTCCCAATCGTGACTTCGCTGAGGAACGAGCTCATTTACATCCTTACAACACATAGAACTATGCCGTGTGTCACTTATTCAGAAAACGATATGATTTTGAAAATGATGACTGAAATGAGTGGTTTAATTCGAAATCTGAATGGGGTAGTTCTCATAAAACAAAGAGAGGATATCAAATGTTATGAACCTTTCTATAAAACCTCTGAGGGTGTGTATACCAATTAATGTCTTCAAACTAGGTCTACAAGCAAAGCCTCGAATAGTCGAGTAGTAACTAGGTCACAAGCAAAGAATAATTTGAAAGATATGGATAAGAACAAAACTACTGTGAAAGAAAACTCCCTTGACCAAAGGAATATCACTCGTAGAATCCCAACTCAAACTCCAAACATCCTTCCTAAAGGAATTTTAAAGAAAAATGATCAACCCAGAAGGTTGTCTCCTCAAGTCACCAAGAAGGTAACGAGTCCGAGCCTTGCTAAACCCCAGGCTAAGGATCCAGTGCAAAGAAAGCAAGTGAGTACTCCTAGCAAAGAGATTTCTCCTATAACACAAGAAAAGCTAAATTCAAATATATTGGGAAAACTCTCGGGATCCTCTGTCATGGTGTCTTTGAAATACTTGGTAGTTATCCCTTCTGTTAGAGCACAGGTAATGCATCTATTGGGTCTAAAAATAAATACCAAAGATCAAGAAAAGGATTGCAACTTAAAGATTGACTTGAGTATCTTCTTATCCAAACCCAATATCCCTGTGCCCTTGGAGGAGCTTTTGAAAATTCCTTCGTACTTTAATCATGCAACCAAATTCTTAGGAATCGAGCCTAAAGTCAAGAATCCTATGAAATCAACAACTGAGGATGACCCCCCCATTATGATTCAAAGTGTAATTGATAAAGGTAGAGGTCACCCCCCTTTTTATATTGCTTTAGAGATCAATCAATTGATATTGCACAACTGTATGTTAGATTCAGGAGCAGAAGTAAATATTATGCCTCTTAAGGTCATGGAACAATTGGAGCTAAAACCGTCCAGAGAATATAGAAATGTGTGCGGGATGGATTCTAGGCCTGTTAAGTCAGAAGGTATGATTGAGAATCTCAAGACGAAGCTGGCTGCTTATCCCGCAATTGAAATAAGTATGAATGTTTTGGTTTTAGATATTCCCGACGCATGGGGAATGTTGTTATCAAGGGAATGGGCTGCCAAATTAGGAGGAAGTATCCAAATGGATTTATCTTATGTAACCATTCCTATTGGGGAAAAAGCTTCTTATAGATTGATGAATGAAAAACCTATGACAGAGCATGTAGAAACACCTGACTATTTGTTTGAAGAGGCTATGCGCCCCACTAAGGAAGTTGGAAATTATATGGTGATGGCCAACTTTTGGGAAGAGCCCCGACAACATCCTTTTCCTCCTAGTCAAGTCTGGAAAATGCATTTTGATGGGGCAAAATCTAGGCATGGTGCTGGAGCTGGAATTGTCCTTACATCTCCTTCTGGTGAAGAAAAATTGTTTGCATATCGTCTTGAATTTGAGTGCACAAACAATGTAGCTGAGTATGAGGCATTGCTTTTAGGGTTAGAGATTTGCCACGAACAAAAGATTAAATGTTTAAATGTAAATGTTTAAATGTTTAAGAACCAGTTTGCAGCCAAAAATAATAGGCTTAGGGATTATCGAAATGCGGTTTGGGATACCATAGAAATGTTTGATGCCTTTGCAATACGAGCAGTCCCAAGAGAAGAAAATACCTTGGCCGATGCATTATCAGTAATAGCATGCACCTTCGAAACTCCAGATCATCTCAAAAATAAAGAGTGTAAGGTTGAAGTAATATTTAGACCATCCGTTCCTGATAATCAAGATCATTGGCAAATCTTTGATAATGATGCACAAATCATTGCATTCTTACAAAACAATGAAAATGTTCAGAATTGCAATGTGAACTTAGAAGATAAATCAAACGATTCTTCCATTCAAGATCTTGATGTTATGAAATTAGCAATACCTCTGGAGAAAAATTTCAATAGGCATGATGAATACAAAGGTAAAAGAGCTGAACCAGTAGATGAGGTTATAAAGATAAATATTGGAACCTCAGTTTCTCCTAGAATGATTAGGATAGGAAAGAATGCTTCCCTAGAAGAAAGAAAGGCGATTGTGAATCTGATTAGGAAGTATAGAGATATTTTTGCCTGGACGTATGATGAACTCAAAACTTTTGATCCTGAAATTATTGAGCACACTATCCCATTGCATGAAGGGGCTAAACCTTATAGGCAAAAGTTAAGAAATGTCAATCCCAAACTTGCACCATTGATCAAAAAAGAACTTGAAAAAATGTTGGTTGCAGGAATTATCCAACCTGTTCTTCACACTACTTGGGTTTCTAACCCGGTGATTGTAAGAAAGAAAAGTGGTGAAATCAGGGTATGTATTGATTTCAGAAACCTAAACCAAGTATCCCTTAAGGACAATTACCCTTTGCCAAATATGGAAAATTTATTGCAGAGTGTCACTGGGGCAGGTATGTTGTCAATGTTGGATGGGTTTTCGGGGTATAATCAGGTACGTATTAGAAGGGAAGACAGAGATAAAACAACCTTTACTACTCCATGGGGAACTTTCCAATATATAAGAATGCCTTTCGGACTATTAAATGCCGGTTCTACTTTTCAAAGAGCTATGGATCAGGCATTTAGTGATTTGATTGGGAAAATCATTGCCATTTATCAGGATGACTTGACAGTGTTTTCAAGAAAACGGGGAGACCATGTAGAACATTTGAAAAGAGTTTTTGAGCGTTGCAGAAAGTTTGGCATATCTTTGAATCCCAAAAAGTCAACTTTTGGGGTAGATGAGGGTAAGTTATTAGGACATATCGTGTCAAAAGAAGGTATCAGAATTGACCCAGAACGTGTTCAGGCCATCAATACTATTGCAGCACCCCATAATGTAGCCACCTTGTAATCTTTCTTTGGTAAAATAAATTTTGTCCGAAGATTCATTCCAAACTTAGCAGAATTGGCCAAACCATTAAATGCCCTTCTTAAAAAGGATGTGAATTTTTTATGGGATAAAGAATGTGAATTGTCTTTCACCAAACTTAAAATGGCCATTTCAACCTCCCCTGTGTTAGCTTGTCCTGATTACAATAAAGAATTCATGATTTACTCATATGCTTCGGAAGATACTATTGCTGGTGTGTTATTACAAAAGAATGATGAAAACCACGAACAACCTATAGCATTCATGAGTAAAAAATTGAGAGATGTTGAACTAAAGTATACCACAATTGAAAAACAAGCTTACGCTTTAGTCAAAGCCTTGAAACACTTTAGAACATATGTGGGATATTCCAAAATAAAGGCATATGTCCCATATCAAGCAGTAAAGGATGTTTTGTCACAAGCAGATGGTATAGGTGTAAGGGGAAATTGGATTTCATGCATACAAGAGTATGATCTAGAAATTAAGCCTATCAAGATTGTTAAAGGGCAAGGGTTAGCTCAACTCTTGACCGAAAATGGAAGTGACGTGGTAAATATGGTAAGTGAAAGAAACATTGGTATTCTAAACATTAATGACGAACATGAATGGTACAAAGATATTATGTATTTCTTGAGAAACTTGTCATGCCCTGATCACCTTGTAGATCATCAAAGAAGAGCATTAAGACTGAAGGCTGAGAAGTATGTTATAACTCAAGATGGGTTAGGATGGAGAAATCCTGATGGAATAATTCTGAAATGTGTTAGCCCTGAGGAATCACAAACCATTATGAAAGAAATGCATTCTGGATTATGTGGTGGGCATTATTCCCCAAGAACAACCGCTGCGAAAATCATGAGGGCTGGTTATTATTGGCCAACACTTTTCAAAGATGTGCATTCCTATGTTAGAGTTTGTCAAGAGTGTCAACTATTTTTAGGAAAACCAAGATTGCCTGCATTACCTTTAAATCTGGTAGTAGTAGAATCTCCTTTTCAACAGTGGGGTATGGATTTTGTTGGACCTTTCAGTGAAAACTCGAGCAATGGACATAAGTATATGCTGACCTGTACTGATTACTTTACTCGATGGGTAGAGGCCATCTCAACCAAGAAGGCTACAGTTGAGGTAGTTGTGAAATTTTTGGAAGAAAATATTGTATCCAGATATGGTTGTCCTTTAAAAATAACGACTGATAATGCTTCTGCTTTCAGTAAATTAGAAATGTCAACCTTTTTCATGAATCATGGAATCACTCTCTCACATTCTTCAAACTATTATCCTCTAGGAAACGGTCTCACTGAATCTAGCAATAAGAATTTGATAAGACTGCTAAAGAGAATGGTTGGCACCAACAAGAGAAGTTGGGACACAAAGTTGAAGTATGCCTTATGGGCTGACAGGACAACTATTAAAAGGATTACCGGAAAACCCCTTTTGAATTGGTATATGGGCAAGATTGTAGACTCCCAATAAATTTACAAATTCCTGTATATGAGCTGTTACAACAATGCACTTCAGATGAATAAGCCTTTCAAGTAAGAATTGATAAATTAGTAGAACTTGATGAAATGAGAAGGATGGCATTTGACAAAACCATTATTGAACAGGAAAGAGTTAAAGGAACTTTTGACCAAAGAACCAGGAATGTGAAATTCGGAGTAGGAGACATAGTTTTGTTATGGGACAAAAACAAGGCAAAACCTGGGAACCATTGAAAATTTGAAAAAATATGGATGGGCCCATATCGAGTATCAAGGATAGCGGGAAAAGGATCAGTGTTTCTAGAAACTCTAGATGGGGATGAACTTGAACTCCCTGTAAATGGGCTTTTGTTAAAGCATTATTTCCCACCTATTGAGTAAACTGTGCATTGCATTACCTGGTAGATTAGAGTAGGTAGGAAACCAAATAACCCTGCTTGGGCAGTAGTTAGTTTTTCAGCCATTGAGTCTGGCACCTTGTTTGTCTCTAAGTTCCTTTGTAAGCTCCTAGTTTAAATGAGTACCTGTCACTTTTCTTTTTCCTGCACAATAAATTTCAAATTTTACAAATTATGTTAGTAGTTTAATTTACTTTCTGCATTTATATTTCTGACATAGAATAGATTTTATTTCAGTTGGTTTTATATTTTTCCCACACATGCGGCATGAGGTATTTTTGATGTTTGTGAATGCAGAAATAGGTTGCAAAAAAAAAGAGCTGGAAGCAAAATGGTAGAGTGTTGGATCGTGAATTCGAGTAGCAGAGTTCGAGGACCAGAGATTCTGAGGTTCTCAAGCACTCATTTCAGCAGAGCACTTGTCCCAGTCGGAGCCAGATGTTATCACATATATAGTAGCCGGGCTACCATACATTATTTTTCTGATGCCAGTACACTATTCAGCCAGTTCCCTTACATTTGAGATGTTGAGATGAGCATCTATATTGGATCACTATCAGATTGTGGAAAGCAGTATATATTCCCCATGCCATGACTGAGTCTCAGGACACTCAGAGAGATGACCGATGTAGCCATTATACCATTGGTACAGAGCAGTCAGTAGTGCCCAGAGTTACAGCAGCAGTTTCAGAGGACATATGATGGTACAGGTTGATGAGCATTCAGGTATATGACTCAGCAGGTATATCATTGTGTTATGGTTATATTGCTTTTATACGTATTCTTATAGCATGTCTTAGCACTTAGTGTCATGATCTGGCGATCATATAGATATGTGGACCTGGTTGATTTTATTATATATATTATACTTGTCCCTACTCAGACTTAGAAGTTCACTATTCATACTCATTGGTTTTACCCTCCTTAGGGAGAATAGAGGTGATCATTCCACCATACCTTGGCTTGCTAGTGTCGGCTCCATTATGCATTGTCTTCATCCATCCATTACCTACCTTTTAGTTTATCACCCTGACTTACTACTTGACTAGTGGCATGGAGGAATTTTCCCCACTGTAGCCTCTGTATTGGATGAGCTTCCCTGTTTATTGTGTCTCGGCTCTGAGTTGGTGACAAAACTTACCTATGGTGAGTTGGAGTTCCTTGGAATACCCCCTAATCACTAAAGTTGTGTTGGCTAAACCTGAAACTTTTAGTGCTGCCATGAATACAAAATCTAGAAAAATGAAATCCTATATCTTGTATGAAAAGCCCATTTGTGTTTCTAAACACACATGAATGAAAGGCATGCCAAATGAAAATGGCCATGAAAATAAAATGTTATATCTTTTGAAAAAATAAATACCTAGGTAAACAAGCTGTCCATGACACACCTAGAAGTGCTCAGGTAAACAAGTGCCTTGAAAACACACCTGCAGCAGGAAGCCTAAAATAAATGTAAATCTATGTAATGTGTTTATAAACACACATAGATCAAGGCTATGGAAACTTCAGGCCCAAAAAGCAATGGAACTTAAATGCTATATCAAAACAATTGCTGACCTTATTTGTATTATGGATTGTGTGCATATGTTAAAGGTGAATAAACCCTTTTGAACAACTCATCCATTTGTGAGACACCGCCATTCCCTGTGTTATTGCTCATTCAGTATATACTATGGTGTGTATTCCCTTTCCCTTGCCAAAGTGTCACAAAGTTAAGTCAGTCAAGTCATCCCTGAGCCTAGCCAGTTATTTTAGCCTTCACCCTTCACTAGCAAATTGATCACAGCTATGAAGTGAGTATGATCTTGAAAGTCTGATCTGAGTAATAATAATAATTAATGACACTATATATTTGGATTTAGATCGCCAGTAATGATTACTTTGTGTTATAATTATTATTTGAATAATTTGTAGAGCATGCATTAACCTTTGACACTTTGCAGCAGCTTATGATGATGGTCTGAGTTATATTGGGTCATGCTGATTTGGTTAGGCCTAGTCTGACCAAGGTCAAACATAGGACATGAGATGGTTGGACCTTATGATGATATGGACAGATGATATATGGTCTATGTATTCATACATGATGATTCTATGCAGCAGATACAGGGTTATGATGATGATTCTTGGTGTACAGCAGTATTTGATCATTTACAGATTATTATTATTGGCCCTGTTTCGGTATATTGGATATATATTTTGATCATGCAGAGACTCATATGGTGTATGAGTACACATCTTGGATGGATTTGGACCTTCTGAGTCCAATGAGACAGTTTGTTTTCAGTTCCGGGCACTTACACTGATGATTGAGCCTCAGTAGGCTATCCCAGTGCAGTTTTGGTCTGTCGAAGGCCCTGTCAGAGCAGATGTGATTTTTATCCGGTTGACCTAGGGCACTGATGATGGAGGGGTTGGTCCAGCCACTTGTTTTTACCATATTACCCCCCTCCCGGACACACTGGTGCCCTCACCTTGACAGTGCAGGCACTCCAGGGGGTAGTTTGGGGCAGTTTTACGCTTCCCGAGGCATTTCAGGATTGGTAGAAATGGCTATTGAGGAAATCAATTTGGGCTACTGAGGCAATTTTATGGCATGGGATGATCAGTGATGATAGATCGGGGTCCTCCACACCTCCTCCAGCAGTTTCAACTTCATCGGGGCCCGCATCCATCACTTATGGCACTTTCTGAGGATTTCTGAGGTCTTTTTGAGGCCTACGATTTGACCATGGAGGCACGATTTGGTATATTGATGATTATTTATTGATTATTGTGCTATGGGGATTGACCCCTTGGACCCACCATAAGCCCCTTATTATATTTTGTCATCATGATTTGGTGGGATTCCCCTCTTTTAGGGCGATTTTGTCCACTCACATAATATTTTATTAGTGATCCATGTATTTTATTGTTGAGCTCATCTCAACCATTGATTAGACATTTGTATCTTTTAATCTTAGCCACTCATTCAAAAAGTGGTTAGGGTTTTGGTGCCTCTCCTTCCTATTTAAAGGAGAGAGCTTCTCATTGTAAGGGGTCTTTGGCTCTTGGATTATTGGTATAGAAAAACTTTCTTGTGGAAATTCTTGTGGTCTCCTTTGCATCTGGTGTTCTTAGATGGTGATTGGAAAGTCTATTGCAACCTAGCATTTGGAATTTGTGGTAAGATCTATCTATTTTGGAAATCATTGTTTGTCTACAGGAGGGCGACTTCAACAAGGGCGATTTTGCAAGGCTTCTTCAAATCGACTTTCTTGGCATTTTCTTGTATCAAGGGGTTATCATTAGCATCATTGTGATCTATGCTATCTTTCTGTTACTTCTCTTGTGGCATTAGTCTTATCTCTTGATTACATCAAATCTGATATTGTTGACGTTTGTTGTGCAGGAGAGAGGGCGCATTAGCTTCTTGGACTAAATCGATTGCATAGAAAACTACCTCAAAGCTTCTCAAATTAATTGGGTTTGCATAGATCATCATCATCAAGGCATCTACAAGGTTACCCAGGTAAGATCCATAGGTTTGTTTCTCTTACCTTGATCCAATCCATTGACATAGCTCTTAAAATCAATAAAACCCTAATTATTTCAAAACCCCCATTTTACATTTTCTCAGATCTACTTAGCTCTAGTGGGTTGTTGGGCATAATATTGAAAACCCACCTCTATAGCATCCACGGCATCCCGGATCTATAGTTTGGTGAGGATTGGCTTCCGGTTGACCCTCTTCCCATGCCAAACTAGCTTTCCCAAGCAAGGGCACACTTCTTGGTGAGGGTGAGTTGACCTAGATCTAGGTGGTGGGTAGTTGAGATCCTGCTTGATTCATAATCTACACATCAAATAACCTACCCCCAGATTGTCACTTTTCTGATTTATACCTTGTGGGCCCTATTCCACATTTTGAGGGATTTAATCCCCATTTTGGACCACTAGGTATAGTTAAACTCAGATCTAGTAAGATCTAGCCGTCGAATTGTCATAAAATTATAGATCCACACTCCTACTTGACTAACCTACCCGGATCTAAAGTTTGGATGTCATCGGACTTGTTTTGACCCCACTTACCCCACTTTTAGGCCTCCTTGGGTAAAGTCGCACCACCTTGGAGAAGTGAGTTGACTCACTTCTAGGACGTGGGTACTTGATATTTTTGGAGATTTGGAACAGGAATAATTCAAAACCTAGGTCTAGTGTGTCATCTTGTCAAATCTTGCCTTGGGGATAGCATTCCTTATTTTAAGGGATTGTGGTCCACTTTGGTCAAACCTAGATCTAGACCTATTCATCCATCAAGACCTTAATTGCCCACTTGTCTCATGCAATAGGAGTCCTTAACCACAAGTCAACCCTATTTTGACTCAATTATCCCAATTCCCAAGGCACTGGTTTCTCTCCAAGTCAATTCGACTTTCCTAGATTGTTGGATTAACTTGTGGTCAGGGATGATTTTAAGAACCCCCCCCAAATTTATATGGTAAAAAAATTGGCGAATCTCCCCTATATATAGGAAAATTTGAAAGCGATTTTATCAATAATATAATATGTATATATAATTTTTTGGCGAATCTTTCATTTTATTATATGATATTGTAAAATCTTGGCGAATCTTTCACTAAATTATAAGATATTGTAAAATCTTGGCGAATATTTTACTGAATTATAAAATATTGTAAAAAGTTGACGAATATTTCACTAAATTATAAAATATTGTAAAAATTTGGCGAATATTTCACTGAATTATAAAATATTGTAAAAATTTGGCGAATCTTTCATTGATCTATAAAACACATTGAATGACACTCTGCTTGTTAATTATGAGTTCAAGGCTTCTTCAAATGTTGAGCTCAATTGCTCTATTTCAAGTTTTGGTCTCAATACCAAATGGTGGTGGCCTTAATGAAGCCTTGATATCCAAGCAAAGCCGAGTAGATCTTGGAGACATGTATTCTAAATGTGGGTGTTTGGAGGATGCACATAAAGTGTTTGGCCAAGTGCCAAAGCGAAATACAGCCTCATTGAATGCAATGCTTTCAAGATGTGCTCAACATGGACATGGCAGGGAGGAACATTATCAGAGGGGTTCTTCGGGTGAAGATTGTCATTCATAGCTCTGATGACGTTAGCATTGCATCTTCTTCTTACTTACAATTTTTTTCTCTACTACTTGAGTTTCTAGAATCTATTTGTAGTCCTCCCTGCAATTATTAGAGATTTCTTCTTTTTCTTCTTTAATAGTCTTGGGAGATGACTTTTTTGAATTGCTTAAATCAACAAAGGAATTGCACCCACAGACTATCCTTCAATAGATTGTGTGGCTACCCTAGACTGTTTTTGATACTTCAAGGCAAGTTTGTACATAGGTTTTAAGCTAGGCATGTTCCTTAAGTATTTTTCTTGGCACATACTTTGAAAAACATTATAGTGATTTTGTTGGCATCCTGTAGTGTCAACTATTGGGGGCTATCTTATTGTTGTGTCATACTTTTGGACAATGTAACTTTTTTCCATCTAAATTCCTCAACACTAGTACCATATCTAAATGTTATACCATTTGTTGATACCATATCTAAATGTGTCTAGTAGTTGATTTTGATTGTAGATGTTGTATTGTTTGTTGATATTGGTGTGTAGATGTTATTATAACCCATGTTAGAGCTTTTATTACAAATTGTTTTTTTCTATTGATTAGAGTTTCCATGACATGTGGGGACTTGGACCTTGACAAACCGATAAACTAATAGAATCAGACATTATGCATCATTTTGGCCTTCACTAGCCAATTATGCCCATGGAGGCTAGGAAAATTTTGAAACGTAATTATGCCAATTGGACTAGAGGAATGTTGGTCTCGTGCCAATAGGTCTCCTATGATCAATGCATAGGAACCTAGTGCATAGACCATTTTTCTCTTCGCTTAGCTATGTAGAGCTCATTTATTTTTCTGAATAACGATAAGTATTTACAAAGAAAATATACAATCAGCATAAACAAATCGAAAAAGTGAAGACAATTAATTCATGCAAAAAAAAGGTAATAAAAACTTATTTTCTCGAACCCTAAATCAATGGAAATCAACTAAATCTAATATTGATTCAAGCTACAACAAAGGGTTAAATCAAGCATCAAATGAGAACTAGAAGCATTCAAGGGTCTAACACAATAATTAACCAAAATACATGCAAACTCCACAAATCGACAAAATGTTTCAAATAAAAGCAATAAACAAACCATAAAAATTTGCACAAAATATTTGAGATAAACACCAACATGGTTTCATGTACTTGAATGAGCTCATTCTTGCTTAGCGAAAGTGTAGTCAAATTAGTTATTTATCCTTCAATGTCAGGACACTATCTATGTGAAGAGATAGCTCCTAGGCCTAGCTTTGTCAAATTCCAGTGTCATTTCCTATCACATAAAAAAAGAGACAATGTAAAAGATAAATATAAAAACATCTTAAAATAAACTGCATCAAGGAAATGTATGTCATATCATCAATGTTATAACAAAAAAGTACAATGTAGAATCTAATTTTAATTAAAATGCTAGCTCAAATTTACATATAATGATCACCCGCAAGGGTCCATGGAACATCTATACCAAAATAAGATTCAAGAGTCTCTCATGTGTATTGGATCATATACAATCTTAGGTGAAATCCATTTCCCAATTCACATTCTGGGACTGGTCCTCATTTTCGGCACTCTGAACATGACCTTCTTTGAATGAGAAATCAATATAGAAACCAGAAGGAGGCCTGCATGAGAAAAATGATATAAAATTAGTACAACTGCAATTCCCTACGAGGAGGTTGGTCCTCCACAATTGCACCAAAAATATTCTAAGTGATTAACCTAGGGGCCACTAGAACAACAGGGAACAAACAACACACCACAATAAAAAATTTCCTAAGGTTGTGGTGATGGGCTCCCTTGTGCTCCTGATGAACTCACCTCGCTTCCGCCGTGACTGGCGGGTCGGGAGAGTAGCCACTTTGAAGAAATTTTGATACAAGGATGTGTTTTAAAAATATTTTTGAAAAATATAATCAAACAATCCTATGGCTCTCTAGACTCAACAAAAATAAAAAGTGTCCACACATTAAAAAATTCCCTAGAGATTTCAAGCAAGCAAACTTACTCTTCCAAAGAACTGAAGCTCAGTGAAAAGCTGGATTGTAGGGCCTTCCGAAACTAGTAGTTGTTGAGGGATGTTAGGCCTCAGACAATTGCTAGCAGCATGCTCTATGACTTGCATACGTATTTCTTGAAGTAGTCTATCATTATTAGCATCTGTGACCAAATTGGGGATCCATTGAGTAATTTTGTGAATGGATTCCATCATGTTCCTTGGTGGCTCCTTGAGTAAAGATTGTTAGAAGGAGACTAACTCTCTCTATATATCCTCATGTTTAATTAGCTTATTGACTTGGCTACTAAGAAGAGAACTAATATGATTATGATGTTAATATTGGATCATTGATCGATGAAATAATTTGGAATTTTTTTCTCCTTTCAACCATCTAATTTGGGATTTATGCTTCCAAAGGGTTTCCTGTTGTCTTTGTCACATTTCTATTTGGGATTGGAGAGAGACTTCTTCCAATGAGAGAGAATTTGTTCTACTTTCAAGGAAGTGAGGATTCTCCATTCTGCTTTCCAACTCTTTTTTGGCTTGGAAGATGTCTCCAAATACCATTCAAATTTGATCTTGGTCCGCAATGTTTGAGGTGTATTTTTTCTTCCATAATGGCATCACTGCCCAGCTAGACAACTACAACTTAATGATACAATAATCATGTGGTAGTGGTAAACGTTTCACAAAAATCAAGAAATATTTGGCCTACTTTCTGACAAGGGTAGAGCTACCATTTTAGCTAAAAAAAGTGACTATGGGATGAAAAAAAACCAAGAAAAGTGTTAATAGGTAATGTTGAAAGCCTAACCCTAAAAGTGAGCCTTATAACTTATAAATAATGCCTCTTAGACCTCCCTGAAGCACATCAATACTCAATACTTCCCAAGTGCTTTTTTTGTTGGAGAAGGAAGTTGGTGCTCAACAGTCCTTTGCTTTGATAGTTTCAAGCTTGGAGCTTGGAAGCCTAGAATTTTGCTTGAGAGTTTGAAGCTTGATGCTTGGAAGTATTTACGAAACCTCCTCGATCTACGAAGCTCTTGATTCTCCGTGATTATAAATATAAAATAACAGACTAGAACCTGGTGGCCACTACAACTAGGGGGAAAACAACACGCCAACTAAAAAGTCCTAAGTATACAAACCAGGCAAACAAAGATGCCTTCCGGAGAAGAGTCTGGGATGATGAGGGCCCAGAACAGATCAACGAAGGAAGAAAGACAGTTACCCGGGGTCCACAATACAATGACTAAGGGTGCAAGCGCTGGAATCACCCAACTGCCCTCCCAAAGACCTGCAAGGGATTTCCTCCCACGTCTGTCTTAGGTACAGCAGATATACCCTCTGCTGTCACCTGTGTATGAACCTAGAGTCAGATACTAAGGATACCACAACACCGAAAACTCCTAGGGGAACAGTCATCGGTCGAATCAGAAAGCGTGGGCAGGGTAGCTAAGCCTGAAACTCGAAAGAGTCCCCAATACGCAATCCAATCCTGGCGTATGCTCGAACAGAAAGTAGGAGGAGTATTCCCAACAATCTGATCTCGCAATGACCTACTGCATAGATCCCAGGCAAGTTTTGAGTGAAATGGGTTTACCTGTGATAGTCTCACTACGATTTTTGCGTAATGTGTGATCTTGAGTGGTTTAAGGTGATTTAAACTCAAGATCCTAACCAAAACTAGTTGGTGTAGTGTACCCTAAAAAAGAAAAATGTTTCTATTTCATTTTATTAAAAAGTTTTTAGGGCTGTTATTACTCAAAAAGGGTAGTGCTTTTGTGTGGCGTGGTTGCAACAAGGAAACAAAAGTGCCATAAAATCAAAACTTTCTACAACAAAGCTCTTTTCATTTTTTCAATCATTTCTTTCCAAAACTAAAAATCTGAGTAAATCTACTTAAAAAAAAAAAAATTGTTTTCTTTTTTGGAATTGTACGAAATATCCTATGGTATCTTGTAACAAGAAAAATAGCTGAACTAAATGCTAGGAATGAAATTATTCTAATATGCATTTACTGGAAAGAATAAAAGAACAATCAACTAAATTATGATTCAATAAACTGACCACAAACAATGTTTAAGTACAAGAATCAATCACTAAACAAAGTGCTGGAAAATGGACTAAATCGAATGCCAAAGAAGGATCGATTTTAATGCAAACCTACAACTTAAAATTGTACCTACCTCTCCATAAATCCAATGTTGAGGCCCTGAATTTGGGCGAAACTTGTAAAAAACTCGTAAAATATCACCTCTCCATAAATATAATGTCGAGGCCCTGAGTTTGCAAGGATATGTTTGACAAAATTCCTAAATGAAGAATGCTGCCAGAAAGACCACCACAGGAAATACAAAAGCTTTTCTTTGGATTCCCATCCTCTTACAATGAAATCTCTATCTGTATCTCAAAGAGCTGCTTTCACAGTTCTACTGCTTTCTTATTTAAATAACAATGGAGTCTAATTGCACTCTAAATCCTTCATTATTTCATTACTTTCTTTCTATATATTAGTATTTACTATTTACTATTTACTATTTATAGCAATACCTAGTGGGAAGTTGTTTGCAATAATCTGAATTGAAAGTCATTATGCCCATCACACATAATAACTTGTGAAGTTGTTTGCAATAATCTGAATTGAAAGTCATTATGCCCATCACACATTACTATTTATAGCAATAACTTGTGGGAAGTTGTTTGCAATAATCTGATTGAAAGTCATTATGCCCGTCACACATTGTATAATAATTTAAGCATTAGAGGGAAAGTTGTACATTCTATAATAATTTAAGCATGAGAGGGCAAGTTGTATGCTAGATTAACATGATATTGATGTGCAGGCACTTGTCAATTGAAAATAACAGGTATCTATATAGTTGTCTTTTCCTGAGCCTGGTCACATTTTCAAAGAATAGCTATTGATTGCAACATATGTGCTTTGCATCTTCGATAGAAGTAATTCAATGACCTTGGACATCAATGCTTAAAATTTAAATAGCACATCTTCATATTGTTTCTTGCATGTTCTTTAAACTATTTGTTTTCTATCCTGGATCTAGCATTGTGGATATGACTTAAAATTTATTTCAATTTTTTGGTAGCTTTGTATTGATCATATCAACTTTAAAAGAACTTGAATATGATTTATGTTTTTCTGATCTGCATGCAACCTGTTATGTAACAAATCTAGGCTAGCGGTTAGGTAAAGAGCCATTTGGGCTTCATTGCACCAACTAATCATAAAGAAGATGAATTAGTTAATCTCCTCTCGAATTGTAACCAACCCCTCCATTTTTTTAGAGGCTTAGAAAGGTTGGACGATTTTGAAGTATTGACTGATATGATAGTTTTGTTCAAAATGTTTATCCCTGACAAAGATCTTGTAAATTTCATTGCAGTTAATAAAAAGAGAGATGCTTTCTTATTTCTGTTCATTGTGTTGAATTTTCTGAATTTACTTCAATCTGATCTAGGATCTTAACTGAGAGAACAACATGTACAGCATATCTACAGCATATCAATCATGGAGACAATAATGCAAGCACACAAGAGACACAAAGATTTACTTGGGGAAAACCATAAAGGTGAAAAATCCCAATAACTTCCTCAGAGATAGATATACCAATGATACAACCAACCAAGAGAGATAGCCATAACCTAGCAGCAGATCCTCCTCCTCCATAAGTGCGCCACTCCTCCTTGAGTGCATGTGTGAGAAGTGAGTAAGTAAATAGAGTGCCTCCCGCACTCTATTTATACTTGACTTGACTTGCCTTTTTACCTAACTCATGTAGGCTCGAACTTAACCACATAACATAATGCTGACTGGGCCGACCCCCAATAGGGTGGTCTAATAACCCTTTGACCCACATGACTTATACAGGGCCGACCCCAACAAGGTGGTCTAATAACCCATCAAGTATAAGTAATGACACTTACAATATAAATAACGACACTTCCGTATAGAGGAATAATAACATCTCTATAGGAATACAATATACATATATGTGAAATACATTCCGAAGTTACATATACATCAACACTCCCTCTTAACTAGGAAGGTATTTCTCAGCACAGTTCTTCTAGCACAAGTCATCTTCTCTAGATCATCGTCATTGGATAATCGTCATCGAGTCATCATCATCGTCACTGCTGCTGCTATCTCAATCAATCTCTGAATCTACTCGTCATAGGAAGTTCTACAGAGCCAGTCCTTTTTCATACTAGATGTAGGCCCACCACCTGCAGGTCTTCGTCATCACTGGCCATACTATGGAATCCTCGGGACTTATTACGTGCGTCACAAAACCTCGAAAGAGCATCCCAGGATGTTACGGGTACACAACTCCGACCTGTAGGATCTCCCAGGGCGCTATTACATGTGACCCCACCACAAAACCTCGAAAGAGCATCTCAGGATGTTACAGGTACACAACTCCGACCTGAAATCTCCCAGGGCACAAATTACATGTGGTCCACCACAAAACCTAGCAAGAGCATCTCAGGATGTTACGGGTACACAACTCCGACCTGAAATCTCCCAGGGCACAAATTACATGTGGTCATGGCAAAACCTCGCAAGAGCATCTCAGGATGTTACAGGTACACAACTCCGACCTGAAATCTCCCAGGGCCCAAATTACATGCCATAGGACAAAACCTCGCAAGAGCATCTTAGGATGTTACGGGTACACAACTCCGACCTGAGATCTCCCAGGGCGCTATTACATGTCCTCCCAGAGCAATGTCTCGAAAGAGCATCCCAGGCTGTTACGGGTACACAACTCCGACCTATAGGATCTCCCAGACATGCTCATCTGCACAACTTGATCCACGGCCATAGAGTATCAACCTGATACTCACCATACATCATCCTGATGTACTCATGATCATCCTGATCATCATCACTGCAACGTCCTGCTGCATGTCATCTGGAGCAACATCCTGAAGCTCATCATCCATGATCATCCTGATCATCACTGCAACATCCTGCTGCATGTCATCTAGAGCAACATCCTGAAGCTCATCATCCATGATCATCCTGATCATCACTGCATCCTCCTGATGCATACCAAGTATCTACCTGATATCATCATACATGATCCACCTGATCATTAATGCATCCACCTGATGCATACCAAGTATCTACCTGATACATGATACATATCACCATACATGATCCACCTGATCATACAATGTATCCACCTGATACATATACAGATACATGGTCCAAGCTTCCAACATGATGCACATACATACATAAATGATCCACCTGATCATATCCAGCATCCAACATGATGCATACATACATAAATGATCCAACTGATCATATCCAGCATCCAACATGATGCGTACATACATACATAAAAAATGATCCAACTGATCATATCCAACATCCAACATGATGCGTACATACATACATAAAAATGATCCAACTGATCATATCCAGCATCCAACATGATGCGAACATACATACATAAAAATGATCCAACTGATCATATCCAGCAGAAACCAGAACATCATCCTGATGCCCATTATCCAGCGCTTACATCCACAGCCATGTGAAGGATCCTCCTTCCAACATGCTTGGAATGGCTTCAGCAAATGTGTCCATCACTTCTTCCTCGAAGTGTCCTCGATCTGAAGAACGCCACGCCTCTCTCTGAAGTACTCGAACTTCACTCTAGCTAGTGGCTTCGTCAGTACATCTGCAATCTGCTCGTCCATCGCAACATACAGAAGCTTCACAGCTCCTCTCTGCACCATATCCTTGATATAGTGATATTTGATCTCTATGTGTTTCGGCCTGTCATGAAACACTGGGTTCTCGGACAGCTTCACACAACTCTGGTTATCACAGAAGATACCAGTAGCCTCCAACGGGAGATCAAATAACCCAGATAGTAGCTTCTGTAGCCATACTGTCTCACAACTAGATGAACAGGCTGCAACATACTCTGCCCCAGCTGTACTCAGTGCTACACAGGACTTCTTCCTGCTAAACCAAGAGATCACACCCGATCCCATATTGAAGCAACACCCAGATGTGCTCTTCCTGTTGGCAGCACTGCCAGCCCAATCTGAATCAACATAACCCTGCAGGTTAAACTTTTGATTCTCCTCATACCTGAGCCCATAATCCACTGTACCCTTCAGGTACCTCAGAACATGCTTTACAGCAACCAGGTGAACACTCCTCGGATCCATCAGGAACTAACTCAATGTGTTCGCTGCAAGGCAAATATCTGGTCTCGTGTTCGTCAGGTACATCAAGGACCCAATCATTTGACGATACATAGTGATATCAATCGGCTTAGATGAAGCATCACACAGGCGCTTCAGGTTCGATGCCACAGGTGTGGCCATAGCCTTGTAGTCCATCATCCCGAACCTCTTCAGGATCTCTACTGCATACTTCCCTTGTCCAAGGAAGATTCCTTCTGCACTCTTCCACACCTCCATGCCAAAAACAAGTAGTGCATCATCCCCAAGTTTTTCATCTCGAACTCGGTAGTAAGCAAGCTTCCGCTGCGTGTCGGCAATCAATCTATCTTCACCATACCAAGTTCTGCACATATATGATTTCCTATCATGTGTCTCAGAACCAAGTGGCTGCTCCACATACACTTCTTCTTCAACTACACCATTCAAGGAAGCTGTCTTGAATCCATCTGGTGTATCTTCTATTTCATCACTTTTATATTTCTCTATGCTGCCATCTGCAACATGCTTGATCTGATAGTTTCATCTGGAAGTCATAACAAACTTCCCTTCAGGTCTTGGGACTACATCCCAAACATCGTTCTTCATGATCGACGGATCATGGCATTCCATTTCTTCATCCCAGATTCTGGGAAATTCAATATCTTCAATAGATATCTTTGTTGCTGGAACAAATGTTGTAGACCTTTTTGTAGGTGAAGATATATGGTCTTTCCTACAAAACAGGTTAAATTGCATGATTAGAAACATCTCATAATTTTTAGAACAAATTCTTATACATAAAGAAATATGTCATACAGTCATGCAATTAGCCAATGCTTCAATACAACATTTATCCATGTCCCATAACTTTCTAGATGTCTTCCAATCTCTACCAGAACATTGTTAAGAGTGTGCACAACTCCCAACATGTCAGCAAAGAGGTTTCATTCTAGATAAGTAGCAATGGAATGTGACTATTCTAATATGCACAATACATATCCTAAGTCTAGGAACATGAGTATATACATCATTTGAACAATTTTATTTAAACAAACAAATATGCATGAAATGATAATTAAAAATACTTATCTTTGTTTGTTCATTGGGTAGACTCCCTCTGAGTCTTAGCTTCCTTGCAGGAGCTGCTGGAGTCCTAATCTGAAGTAGCTTCTTCTACACCTTTCTGTTGTGGGATGTAGAGAGATGGTCAACTCCCTCTGAATATCTGCATCCTTGCATAAACCACTGGAGTGTACTCCCTCTTGATCTTTGCTTCCTGGATTACCTGTTCTTGAATCTCATATTCATCCTTGGTCCCTAAGCATGCTTATTAGTATCATGAATGTGTTATCCTTGTGATCTCATATAGAATCATACATTCATTAGTATACTATTAAAACACAATAATCTCAAGCATGTATAGTCATGATCATTTCAAACAGAAATAATAAGCATTAGCATTCAAGGTTTATGTAGGATTCTTATGGTTAGTCAAATCATAAGAAACATAACATGTCTAAACCTGTAATTACTCAAACCTATGACTCTTCAGGTTAGTTGAATCATCAATCAAGATAAGAGATATAAAATGCATAAAACCTGTGATTATTCAAACCTATACCATCATGAATAATCATTATCAACAACAGTATAAGATCCTAACACAAGGTAGGATTCTATCTTGATATAGGAAAAACATACCTGGATTAGCATGCTAGCTATTTATGTCTAACATACTCACATGATGTCTTCTTGTTCTTCTTCAATGACTTGTGCTAGTAACCTGTATATCTCATAGGTTAACTATTACAAAACCAAGTTATACATACCTCGTAAATGGATCTTCTATGAGATCCATGACAATGGATGAATCTTTGTCCTCATGTTAGCATGATCATATGTTCTTGGACTAGAACATGATTTGTCTTTCTTGGTGTACCTTTCATGTTAGTAGACAACATAAACCTCATACAACACCATAATGCATTAGTACAATCATAAGTGTCAACACCCTAACCAATGATTATCTTCTATCATGCATTCATAATTTTTTTAAGGTGATACGACAAATCTAAAATCAAAATTGTACTAACCGTAATACCATAAACTTAATCATGGACAAATATCGAAACATACCTCGATGATTCATACCTGTCGAGATCGCTTGTAATCTTCTTATGTAAGGCCTTAGCCTCATCTCCCTCTGAAACAGGAACTTCTTCACTCATGCAGATGATCAATCCATCTTCTTCTAGGATTAACTCAATCCACTTGAATTACAAGAACTAGGAGTGGAGCTAGATATGGGTTTGTCAGAGAAACCCCAAAAATTCAAACTTTGAATTTCAAATTTCCGAAAGGATAGAAATATGCGCCTTGATGAGATGATCAAGCTAGTATATTTAGAATTTGAAAACTTCAAAGTTTCACTCCTCAATTTTGCCTTTGAAACTTTCGGATTCACTGGACGTGACCTTGAACTGGGGTTTGATGAAGCCCACTCTTCTACCCAATCAAAAGGTTTGATCCAAATCTCTAAGCTTCTATTTTTCTGAGGAGCTTCCAGCCGTGGTCACGGATTTCAAAAATTCTCATTTTTACAGAAGCCCTAATTTTCCACTTTTCTGATCAAAGTCCCGAACTAGGGTTTGATCAAGCCCGGCATTCTGCCCAACCAAAAGTACTAAACTTGGTCTCTAAATTTCTATTTTGATGAGTAGCATCCAGCCGTGGTCTCCGATTACAAAAATTCCAACTTTCTACGAAGCCCTAAATTCCGGAAGCCATGAATGAAGGTACTCAAAAATAATTCTGTTTTGACAGAGATATGTACCTGATTTTTTCCGGTGTACCTCCAAATTTTTCGATCCACAGGGTCTGAAAAAGTTTCCTAAGATAGCCTGACCTGTTATCTTTCCATCCTGATAGGTCTGACCTCAATTGGATTCTCTGAGAGAGAGTTATGCCAAATGTCGCAACGTGACCTGTTTTGGGATAAAACAGGAGAGCGAACTTGTACGGCGTGCCACGTGTCACTGTTTCAACTTCGGCCTCTGAAAAAGTTTTCTGAGATATTACAGACTGTGTACTACCTGTCACTTTTTACGAAATTTCATTTGGAGCTTCCTAGCCCAGGTTATGACCTTTTTCCCAAGGTCACCTGATTTTGACTCAGATCTGGAAGAGGCAGAAACCCTATATTGTACAGATCATAAATTACAAAGTACAACGAATTAGAGGTTTTCCTTTGGACACAAGGTACCTAGAGATTTAATCTTCGTCCTGTAACAATTTCAGATCCGAAAACTTCGCCAAAATGGATTTATAGCGAAAGTGCTACGATGACTGGTTTTTGCTATATCAAGCCCTAGCATCGTAAGTGCAACAAGTGTCATACATGCCATATCATGCCTTCTTTCAGGCTAGCTCTGATACCATGTTGAATTTTATGAATTTACTTCAATCTGATCTAGGATCTTAACTGAGAGAACAACATGTACAGCATATCAATCATGGAGACAATAATGCAAGCACACAAGAGACACAAAGATTTACTTGGGGAAAACCATAAAGGTGAAAAACCCCAATAACTTCCTCAGAGATAGATAGAGCAATGATACAACCAACCAAGAGAGATAGCCATAACCTAGCAGCAGATCCTCCTCCTCCATAAGTGCGCCACTCCTCCTTGAGTGCATGTGTGAGAAGTGAGTAAGTAAATAGAGTGCCTCCCGCACTCTATTTATACTTGACTTGACTTGCCTTTTTACCTAACTCATGTAGGCTCGAACTTAACCACATAACATAATGCTGACTGGGCCGACCCCCAATAGGGTGGTCTAATAACCCTTCGACCCATATGGCCGACCCCCAATAGGGTGGTCTAATAACCCTTTGACCCACATGACTTATACAGGGCCGACCCCAACAAGGTGGTATAATAACCCATCAAGTATAAGTAACGACACTTACAATATAAATAACGACACTTCCGTATAGAGGAATAATAACATCTCTATAGGAATACAATATACATATATGTGAAATACATTCCGAAGTTACATATACATCAACACATTGCAACATTCTGTGATTTCCTGAATTTGTCCAAACTGTATCATAGGTTGTTTGTTCTTCGAGAGTCTATCCTCTTATCCATCCTGGTTGATCGGATAAGCCCAGGAACAGATAAGAGATACCTCATACCAATAAGAGGGCTAGAAACAGGGCAAATAAAAGAACTGTTCACACCTATTTACAAAACCTTAACTTCTGTGGAACCTTATCTTGGTGAAAGCACACTCTACATATATAACTCGATCTAGATTAAATTCTTCCCCGTTACAGTATTGATTCATGTTAAGTACATGTTTGTTCTACCTGGCACGTTATTGATAGCCACTAATATTTTCCATGAGGAGGCTAGGACGTGTAGACAATTATGGCAGAGATTCATGTTATGAAAAATATTATATTACTCAGTATGAGTTGAAGCATACAAGATAATGGATGACACCATGATGGGAGAAGCTTGGTCTCAAAGATGTAACATACTGGAGATAGATGCAATGTTAATGAGGCTATCCTACGAAAGCAAGAAGCCAAACAAAATGCTTCTACACCACAGGTTTAGTGATTGAATTCTTAGTAACTTTCCTGACCATAGAATGACTAGCAATCCCAGTGAATAAATTTCTTATAGCATTCCACATATTTTAAAACTGAAATGGAATAGCATAGAGAATGCTAAATGCGAATTCAAATCCATGAGAAAATTCCAAACTATAAGATGATTTATCAAAAAGAGGAGCTGAGTAGAACATGCAAATCATATTAGTTTTGATAAATTACTACTGGTAAGACATAGGCTATCTACAAAAGTAGAATCTCAAATAAAAAATGAGCCTGGTATGGAACTGACTCCAATTTCAAGGTCCTATGGTTCCATTCGGTGAGAGGGCTTCCTCTTCAATTTAAATGGCCCGATGATAACAGACCCTTTCAAATCTTTCTCTCTCCTGCTGCAGATATCTACTCTTAACCAACAAACCCCTTCCTCCCTTCATCCCACAAAAGATACAAGTATTTGCTCATATATTCTATGTTAAATGCATATAATGAGGATAGTCACAAAATTTAATGAATATCTCAAGTATAGGTATGCAATACCCAATGAATTCTAATCCTATATTTACCTGGTAAGCATAAAATTGTGGGGGGTGACTATTTTGGATTGCTCTTGATTATCAATCAGACATGGATTTTACAATTATCATAACACCTTATGGAAACATTGTCTTGCATTACAGAACACAAAAAATATCTCTAATTCTGATGAATAATTTGAGTACTTAAGTTTTATATTCTTAGTCATCCTATGTTTTTATTTATTTATACATCTGCATTGTTGAACCCTCGTTTTTCTTAAGCTGTAAACACTGATGTTTCCTAATATTTCTTGATTTTTATCCTTAAGTTGATCTCAACAATGTCGATGTTCTTTATGATAAGTTGTTCCATAGCAACAAGAATTTTGTATGGCCATTAGATATTAGTTTTTAGGAACAATTTATAACTTATTTAGAGTTTTTGGCTCTTCCAATTCCTATGATGAGTGTAAGAAATGTATGTGTTTTTGTTCATCTCTTTATAGTCCAAGTATCTGATTTCATTGATTGTCAAGTGGATCAAGCAAAGGTGGTGAACTCAGGGCATATAGTTTAATTTTGTTAATTGTCCTAAATTCTTGGTGGCTATGTCATCGCCAAAGGGCATTATATAGAAAGGTGTAGGATCTAAGTGGCAAAAACGATTACTAATTTTGCAAAGTTTTCCATGTCACTGTAGATAATCTCTGTTGAGGATGATTCCTTTTAGAATTTTGTAAATATTTCTATATCATTGTGGATAACGTCTGTTGAGGATTAATTCTTTTTTTGAGAATTTTTTGCAACATCGAAATTGAGAGGGAGAATGAAGAGGTGATAAAGTCTTCCATAAAGTCTTCCATAAGGACAAACATGGACAAACAGGACAAACATGGACAAACGTTACAGGATCTCCCCCATACTGGGTTGTAGAGCACCTCGTTTCACTCAGTGCAATTATTAAAGATGGTATCCCAGAACAAGCAAGTGTCGTGTTCTATTACCAGTTGATCATTCACATCCATTCATTTATCCAAGTATCACATAGAACAAAAAGATATTTTTTCCTTGAAAATAACTCGCCGAGAAACCCCAGGGCACTTCCCCCTGCTCCAAGGATGGTACACAGTCTAAAGCAGGCAGCATAGAATAAGTGTGCCTGACCCAGAGGGAATTGAACTAGGGAACTGCACAGTGTGCCAGATTATTGGCAACATCTAGGCAACAGTGGCACAAAACAATTGAGCTAACCCTCAGCGCTATAAACCAAAAGGAAATAACACAAGCTACCACATAGAGAGTGCAAACAAGGGAAAAGAAACAAGTGGTGGGCTTTAGCAATCTGTTCCCTTCTTCCTCAAAGACACTACCTTACATCACATTACAATAATGTATTTATAGAATCCAAGATGAAGGAAATGGTTACAGCTAACAACCACCTAACCGGCATGTCAGTTCAGCCCGTTATCACCTAAACTAGCACCCGTTACTGCAAAGTCTTCACTAGGTTCTAAGCTCAAATGTAACTCGGAAGAGTTTCTACCGTCACCTACGCAACTACTACTCTCATTTTAAGTTGGTTAATCCAACACATGGGGGGCTTCTTCCTGATTAACCATATTGGCAGGGGTGAGAGGATTAGGACTTCTTTGTTCTGGGGGAGCCCTATTTCTATTCCACCCCTGATTACCTCTAGGTTGATGAACATTTGGTTGGTATCTAGGAGAATTTATTTTGATCTCCTGTATCCTTCTCTAAACTTATTATTTTATTCAAAAAGACAGTTTGTGTTGAATTAAATCAGCAGTAACCTTTTCAAACTTTTGAGCTGTGGCAGCTATAGGATCTTGGGTAGGTTCAACTATGTTCAACAATCTAGGTCTGGTCTCCGGTTTGCATGTTGACACCCTTGAAGAACCCATATCGTCAACCTTAGCATACAACATCTTTTCTTCTATCTACTCACCCAGTCCTGAGCATTTGTATGGTTGTTTGGGAACTTATCCCTCAGCATCAGACCGATCTGGCTTTCATGAGTACATGTGTAATGAAGGAGAAGGGCATCATTTGTGGGTTTTATCTTATCAGGAACTTGATCCACCAGCATTTGGAAACTATCATCAAACTCCTTAACTGTTTCATTTTCCTTCTTTATTTCATGGAGCTGATTTAACAACATTTTCCTTCTTTTCAGATAGCCCAACATTTCATGAAAGCATTTTGAAAACTTTCCATATTATTCATGCATTTGTTTGGCAATCCCCTAAACCAAGTCTTAGCATCTTCCTCTAAGGATAATGAGAATAGCTTCATCACCACATCCTCATGGTCTACTGTGTGCACACCCAACGTTTCATAAAAGTTATCAAGATGAGCCTCAGCTGTGATTACATTGTTGCCAGCAAACTTAGTAAGCCACTTATGATATTTTCCTAGCAAAACATGGGAAGCATCCTAGATCTGTGATATGCCCAAAGCCTTGTAAACATTTGTTACCCGGGGTTTACAAGCTTTCGAAGATTTTTTTCTTGTGCAAGAAAAAAGGTTGTTTATGTATGTATAGTGATTGTCATCTTATATATTGTTTCAAAAAACAGGACAGCTGGTCTGATGAAGTTCCTACATGGGAGAAATGCAATGGAGATGAGGTTGCCTGCCCCAGATTGTAAGTCTTAAAATTCATGAAGTCTACCATTATCCTTGGATTGAAATCTGTGAAATGATCTTGTTTTGGCTCTGTTAACTATTCAGCCAACATAGGGTTCTTAATGAGCTTGGTGAACCATATTTTATTGCAGTCAATTCTTTTTGTAAAAGCAACAGAAAACCAAAGCTAACAGTTCTGAAAAACCAGGAGAGTATAATCGTATTAAACCTCTGTAAGTTCATGTGGAGTGCAGATATAATCTTGCTGATATTTTATGCCTAGTGAGACAGGAGATATACACTCTGTCATGAGTTAGAGCTGATGTTTCTTATCACTTGTCCTTAGTTCTCTGCAACAATGGAAATACCAGGTTACCCTTGGAGCGAACAATTACAATCTGTGCTCTAAGGAAAGCTTCAATGAGTTGCATTCCATTGGATAGGGACATGTTTCCTTTCATGCAAATATTTGTATATCCCTTCGCACACTTGATTAAATACAACAGAGATATAGTATGGCACTTGTTGGTGCAAAGTTAACATATTATATTTTTAAGACACCAATCGGTGCAGTCATCCTAGTTTGAACTACATCCCTCCAACCAGCCCATAAAATAAACTTTTGATTTTGAGCTAGCAAAGCTTAGGGCTCAAACATAACTCCATAAAGGGATGAACTTGTGACATGTATCTGGCTCCTTAGAGACCACTTTCCCATTAGACAACATTTGTTGCTGTGAAACAGGGTCCAGGTCATTGAGGGTTTGATTCAAACTGATGCCAACCACAAGAATACCTATGGACTTTTTAGATAAAGAGAATGCACAAAAGACATGAGGATCAACTATTTTTTACCACAGACAAATGCAGATGATTGTATGGGAACAGAGTAATTAGCACAACAATAATAAAAAGAACAGATATTTTCTGACCAAATACAGTCTCCTTTCAGCTAGCTGCATCATGCAATGACTTGCTAAAACTGATAGACCAGTTGCTAACTTGCTACATTAACCTATCTTCTTTTTTTCTTTGGTAAGGTTCGTACCCACAGAGTTTCGAACTAGTGACCTTATGCAAGAAGTGACTTAACAGTACACCCATTCACAATCTATTCTACACACCATGGATGCTACCTTCACCTATCTTCAACTAATTGTCCGACTTGATTTTTATGAAGTTTCTAAGATGATTCTCTCTGAATTGTACATTTATTAAGGAGAAGACATTCATACCCATAATTTGTTTGTCATAATGTAGTTCAGGTTTAAGGGTTTTTTCAGGAAGGTAGTTCCATTTCAGACTTAAATTAGGACATTAATTCAATAGACCCTAAAGAATGATAAGTATGATTTCATTATTTTATATGATTCACCTTCTTTTATATATTTTTGGCATACTTATTCATGATTTATTGGAATTCAAATTGCTGACATCAGGTACGCAGATGAATCACCTTCTTTTATATAGTCCCTATGGAAGACCTCAAAGGCCCTAAAAACAGATTCCAAGAAGTAAATCTCTGGGATTAAGATGAGGAAAAGGATTTTTCCAGCAGTCATAAACATGGTTCTCCGTGGCTGAAAAGTATGAGGACCCTAGACAAACAAATAGTAGATGGGAAAACATAGAAAAAGGTAAGTTATTCATCTTCACATATGACATTTAAGGAAAGAACCCTGAATGTGATATAACTGGAAGAAGCAAACATAGCCACCGGATATGCAAGCAATCTACCAACTGATATTTATACAACAATATGACAATTGGAGGAAATAAACTTCCCAAATGCACAAGAAATTGGATCAATAGTTGGTCCAAAAGTGAGGAACATTATGCTAGAAAGTTGCTTTCTTAGAAGAAAGGGCTTTATGTGTTTTGAGTTCTCTGCCAAGATATTCCACAAAGAAAGATGACAACCCCAACTGAAGAAAGCTTGAAGTTCTAGGAAGCAATCTCAACTAAGATAACGACAGTAAAATACTAAAATGGCATTAAGAGCAGCAATTCACTACTAACAGCAGAAAATTCAACACTAACCAACAATAGTTTGACAGCAGATTTTTGGAGAACAGATTTTCAGAGTTCAATGCCCATAACAGCAACTAAATACCGAGATGTAGCATAGACGGGGAGGGAGAGGAGATTTTATAGTTGTAGAAGCTATTCCAAGACACCACAAGGTAGACATATCTGACTGTTGGTTTCACACACACACAATAGGTCCCATATAAGGGACGAAGGTTGAGCAAGCAGTAAATATCATATGATATAACCCACCCAAAAAATATCATATAATCGAGTAAATCAGTAAATATAACAGACACTTTCCTGAGAAGATATGGTCACCAACTCAGGCCCAATTATCCAAGGCAATATGGATGTTGCTTTTGGCCAAGCTCAATACCCTAAGCAATACTTGTAAAACCCAAACCCTCATCCCCACACCATTCACATTGCACAAACCTATAAACAGGAAAAGGGATACAAGCAACTACTGATCCAAAATTTGGTGTTGTCTCTAAACAAGGGGCCCATAACTACATACTCGATCAACAAAGCTTATCCACAAAATATCTAAAATATCTATAAGGGATAGTTGGGGGCAGGTGGCCCTAGTTAGTTGGCCATTCATTCTAATAAAGCTATCCTATACTGGTGATGTCATCCAGCCTAAAATCAATCTTAATCTATGTCTGGCCCATCTAACACAAAGGTGGACACCAAAACAAGTTCTTCATGCTGAGCATGATAATAGTGTTTCTTCAAAGATGGAAACAGTTCATATTCAGAGGTACTATAACATCTATTATTTAAGTGTGTCACTATCATGATCCATACCTGTTTGACTTTAACATAGATCAGTCAAATTCAACTTGGTTTGGTGATTTGAAATCTCTACCTAAGACAACTTCAACTCAGTCTAGTAATTCTACAACTAGATCTTGATCGATTTTGACTCCACTAAGTGATTTAACATCAACATCAACTCAACCAAAGCTAACACCAAATCGACTCATTCAGTGGACTTGATCAACAAAGGCTTTGAGTAAATGACAACTGAACCATTGTGGCAATGGCAGTTGTAGATTTTGGAAGTTGTTGTAACCAAAATCAGATCTCTATACTAAAAGTAATTGGAAAATTAACAACCTGATCATATAAATATTTAACTCCAAATGGGGGTGGAGGAAGCTAGATATTAAATGAGGTTTAGGATTTCCAGTTCAGAAAGAGTTAGCAGTCAGACTCTAGAATTGAATCAAGTGATATTTAGAATTGCAAATACCTACCAGACAGATATGAATGTTCCTCTTAGAAGCTTGAGTGGCTGAGGAAACATGAACTCTGTAATCATACATCATATGATCATATCATATCACTAGGAATCTTTGAGACTTTTAATCTATGTTGGAATAGTCACCTTCTTAGATGATGTAAGACATAGTTCTTCCATTGATGAGTGCGTTGGTATCATCAGAGCATCAATACCCTGTGTCGAAAGGAAAACAATATGTACGTGCTTTTTCTGCAACTAGCATTGAAATGTATCTCTGCTTGATTTGGAAATGATTGTGGGAAGAGTCTCTGTCGAGTTTCAATTGAATTCCTTAGCACTAAATCCAAAAACTAATGTATGGTTGATAAAATAATTTATTACGAGAGATTCAATCCCAGCTACTCCATATCTCAAAGAGAAACCTCAAGTGTGTGCACCAGTCATCATTAGGGAATCATTGTCAAGCTTTGAAGACAAAATACTTAAGAAGATAAGTTTGCTACAAACATTGCAATTATTAAAATATCAATGGTTACACCAATGGCTGGATGTGTTGTGAAGGTTTTCATAGAAGATGGGACAACGATAAAGAAGGTCCAACCTATTCTAGAAGTCATAAAATATAGGAAATGCAGTCAAATCACCATATTAAGGATGTGTTCGAAAGTTATAGGAGGCAACACATTCAAGTGGCAGAGCATTTGCCAAATATAAGCCGTCAAAGATTAAGAAGATTGATCCTGAAGACTTGGGTAGTCTACATACCCTCTATTTTGAGGGATCCTATAAGGTTTATACAAAGAATTTTGTGGCCAAAAATCTTTATAACCATGAGATAGTAGTGCAGTCAGTTCATGCAATATTTTATTCTTTCTTTAGCTATCTACAAGAGGACAAATCATAGAAACAGGACAACACCATGAAGCTCACTTCATAACAATCCTAAAACTTCAATCTTCAATGGAGATTCGGGAAAACATTGTAAAACCCCAAATTAAATACTAATTTGTCATTCCAGTGATTCACAGTTTACAATGTTGGAACTTCATATGTATAGAGGATGGAAACATACTTGTCTAAGATGGCCCAGGTTGTTGACGGATTTTTCGCTTGAGCAGCTGCAGTGATAGGTAATGCAACCGAAACTACCTTCACTTTCAAATTCACCTGCAAAATTAAATTTCAAAGCTTCAACAATAGTTTAAAGACTATAGAAAATACAACAATGAATGCATCCATAGCACAATGTCCACTGCAATCTGCACAGTATCTGGTTTGAAGAAAACTAACCTCTCTAAAGACTGCAAACCCCAAGGAAACTAAGCAAAACACCACCAAGCTTCATGCAAAGATGAAAGATCTGATGATGTGGGTTTCTATTGACTCTTGCCACATTATATAGGGATAAACCGAACTGCCCATTTCCCAACTCAAATCAAGGGCGATTTAGCTGATAGAATCCACAAACCAACTGCATCATCGTCCAATAGGGGCGAACTCACCATTTGGAGGCTACATAACCGATAAAACGGGGCGAACTCGCCATTTGGAGGCTACACAACTGATAAAACGGGGCGAACTCGCCATCTGCAAGCTACATTTCTAAAAAAACGGGGCGAATTCAATATTTTGTGGCTTTCATACCCAAATTACGGGGCGAATCACCAGTTTCAACCAGATTTGGTAGGGCGAATTCAATTTTGCTTCTCTCTCGTGCCTATCTGGCCTTGGCGATTCGATTCCCCGTTGACGAGGGTCAAATAAATTTGGGGCTAAATTATTAAATTTAAAAAAACTCTTTTCATGTTACAAATTCGCCCATCAAATGTTTGAAACCCTTGTAAATTCGCCATTGGGCTATATTTCGCCCTTAAAATCATCCCTGCTTGTGGTTTGACTTGAGCATGGTGAACTAAACCCTTGAAGCTATCATGTATCATGGTCAAGCTTGTCACTTGTACTAGTTAGCCCCAATTCAACCCCTAAACTGCCCTGCATTGGACACAGTTCCCAAGGCAGTGGATTTTCTCACAATTGACTAGTACTCTAATCCTGGATCTCATTTCGAATATTATAAGTCACTCTTACATCAACAATGAACCAAAGATATACTCATTGAACCCCTCACTTGTCTTGTGACTTCATCTTAAGGTCTAGGATAAACCATACACCGTACTTCTCTTAGAAATAACTTGATTTGGTGTCTTGGTTTTGATCTCTCCTGTCGGGAGTAGATCGGGTCTCCCCCTTTGTTGTCCGGGATAGATAACATAAAGTGAATGTTGCCTCGACTGCCGTGACAACCAATCCATTGGAGGTCGAGGTGATCGTGGTTGCACCTTTGAGTTTCCCTTCCCTATTGCCATCCATGAGTGGATACATCCATAGGGGTAACTACAGCTTAGGTGATAACATGTCAGAGAGTTGAACAAGTGTGCTCTTAATAATCTCTAAAATCATTCCAACTCACACCCCGTTAATTAATTTATCTTGGTTGTTATCTGACACCCGTATGCTCTGCCAACCTCAAAAGGTTGGGCTAGTACTCAGAAAGGTGTTAGATTTGTTAATCTCACAAGTGATAACTTAATAAAACTTTACCCCAACCAACGAACCGACGAACCGAAATCCCGTTGTCAGACTTGAGGGTGGTCAAGCCAATTGAACACTTACCCTCTTGAAATCTCGGTGGCTTCGACCTATCATCTAAGAGGTTACTAGTACTATTTCCGGTCTCTTGATTACCTTGTGTTCTTAGCCTAATAATCAAGACCATTAAAACTCTAAATTTATCAAGATAATCTGCACAACGATCTCACAAACAGATACCTTTCAAGACCCACACTTTCAGCACCACATACTTGTTATTCTTTGACTCCATAAGGCACTGGCTATTTTAATATTATATCTTGATCAGGGCCATTTGTGTTAAATTTTCAGAATTTACTTCAATCTGATCTAGGATCTTAACTGAGAGAACATGTACAGCAAATCTACAGTATATCAATCATGGACACAATAATGCAAGCACACAAGAGACATAGAGTTTACTTGGGGAAAACCATAAAGGTGAAAAACCCCAATAACTTCCTCAGAGATAGATAGAGCAATGATACAACCAAAATACAAGAGATAGTCTTCTCCTAGCAGCAAAGCCTCCTCCTCCACAAGTGTGCCACTCTCCAAAGTGTGAGTGAGAGAATAGAATGTGTAAAATGAGAGAGACACACTCTCTATTTATACACTAACTTGACTTGACCTTTACTCAACCAGGTCGGCCTCAACTTAACCACTTAACATAATGCTGACTGGGTCGACCCCCACTAGGGTGGTCTAATAACCCTTTGACCCACATGGCCGACCCCCAATAGGGTGGTCTAATAACCCTTTGACCCACGTGACTTATAAAGGGCCGACCCCAACAAGGTGGTCTAATAACCCATCAAGTATAAGTTACGACACTTACAATATAAATGACGACACTTCCGTATAGAGGAATAATAACATCTCTATAGGAATACAACCACTTCCGTATAGAGGAATAATAACATCTCTATAGGAATACAATATACATATATGTGAAATACATTCCAAAGTTACATATACATCAACACTCCCTCTTAAATAGGAAGGTATTTCTCGACACAGGTTTTCTAGCACAAGTCTTCTTCTCTGGATCATCGTCACTGGATAATCGTCATCGAGACATCATCATCATCATTGCTACTGCTATCTCAATCAATCTCTGAATCTACTCGTCATAGGAAGTTATACAGAGCCAGTCCTTTTTCATACTGGATGTAGGCCCACCACCTTCAGGTCTTCGTCATCACTGGCCATACTGTGGAATCCTCGGGACTTATTAGGTGCGTCACAAAACCTCGAAAGAGCATCCCAGGCTGTTACGAGCACACGGCTCTACCTATAGGATCTCCCAGGGCCATATTATATGTGACCTCACCACAAAACCTCGAAAGATCATCCCAGGCTGTTACGAGCACACAGCTCTACCTATAGGATCTCCCAGGGACAGATTATATGTGGTCACCACAAAACCTCGCAAGAGCACCCCAAGCTGTTACGAGCACACAGCTCTACCTATAGGATCTCCCAGGGACAGATTATATGTGGTCATGGCAAAACCTCGCAAGAGCATCCCAGGATGTATTACGGGCACACAACCCAACCTATCGGATCTCCCAGGGACAGATTATATACCATAGGACAAAACCTCGAAAGAGCATCTGCCAGATATCCCAGGGCCATATTATATGCCATAGGAAAAACCTCGAAAGACTATCTGCAGATCTCCTAGGGCCAAATTATATGTCCTCCCAGAGAAAAACCTCGAAAGAGCATTTGCCAGATATTCCAGGGCCAGATTACATGCCATAGGCAAAACCTCGAAAGACTATCTGCAAATCTCCCAGGGCCAAATTATATGCTCATCTGCACAACCTGATCCACGGCCATAGAGTATCCACCTGATACTCACCATACATCATCCTGATGTACACATGATCATCCTGATCATCATCACTTCAACATCCTGTTGCATGTCATATGGAGCAACATCCTGAAGCTTGTCATCCATGATCATCCTGATCATCATCACTGCAACATCCTGTTGCATGTCATCTGGAGAAACATCCTGAAGCTCGTCATCCACGATCATCCTGATCATACAATGCATCTACCTGATGCATACCAAGTATCTACCTGATACATATCATCATACATGATCCACCTAATCATACAATGTATCCACCTGATACAAATACAAATACATGATACATATCACCATACATGATCCACCTGATCATACAATGTATCCACCTGATACATATACAGATACATGGTCCAAGCATCCAACATGATGCATATACAAAATACATATGAATGATCCTACTGATCATATCCAGCATCCAACATGATGCGTACATACATATAAATGATCCAACTAATCATATCTAGCATCCAACATGATGCGTACATACATATACATATAAATGATCCAACTGATCATATCCAGCATCCAACATGATGCATACATACATATATAAATGATCCAACTGATCATACAAAGCAGAAACCAGAACATCATCCTGATGCTCATCATCCAGCGCTTACATCCACAGCCATGTGAAGGATCCTCCTTCCAACATGCTTGGAATGGATTCAACAAATGTGTCCATCACTTCTTCCTCGAAGTGTCCTCGATCTGAATAACACCAAGCCTCTCCCTGAAGTACTCGAACTTCACCTTGGCTAGTGGCTTCGTCAGAACATTTGCAATCTGCTCGTCTGTCGCAACATACAGGAGTTTCACAGCTCCTCTCTGCACCATATCCCTGATATAGTGATATTTGATCTTTATGTGTTTCGACCTGTCATGAAACACTGGATTCTCAGACAGCTTCACACAACTCTGGTTATTGCAGAATATACCAGTAGCATCCAATGGGAGATCAAATAAATCAGACAGTAGCTTCCGTAGCCATACTGCCTCACAACTAGTTGAACAGGCTGCAACATACTCTGCCTCAGCTGTACTCAGTGGTATGCAGGACTGCTTCCTGCTAAACCAAGAGATCACACCTAATCCCATATTGAAGCAACACCCATATGTGCTCTTCCTATCTGCAGCACTGCCAGCCCAATCTGAATCAACATAACCCTGCAAGTTAAACTTTTGATTCACATCATATTTGAGCCCATAATCAACTGTACCCTTCAAGTACCTCAGAATATGCTTTACAGCAACCAGGTGAACACTCCTCGGATCTGTCAAGAACTAGCTCAATGTGTTCACCACAAAGCAAATATCTAGTCTCATGTTCGTCGGGTACATCAAGGACCCAATCATTTGACGATACATAGAGACATCAACCGGCTCAAATGAAGCATCACATAGAAGTTTCAGATTCGATGCCATGGGTGTGGCCATGGCCTTGCAAGCCATCATCCCGAATCTCTTCAGGATATCTACTGTGTACTTCCCTTGACCAAGGAAGATCCCACCTGAATTCTACCACACCTCCATACCTAGGAGATAATGCATCATTCCCAAAGTTCTTCATATCGAATTGGGCAGCAAGCTTCCTCTTTGTATCACACCAAGTTCTGGGAGCTTGCTACAAGCCATACAAGGCTTTCTTCAATCTACACACATGTGACTCCCTGTCAGGTCTTGGGACTGCATCCCAAACATCTTCTTCATGATCGATGGATCATGGCATTCCATTTTTTCATCCCAGATCCTGGGAACTTCAATATCTTCAATAGATATCTTTGTTGCTGGAACAAATGTTGTAGTCCTTTTGTAGGTGAAGATATACGGTCTTTCCTACAAAACAAGTTAAATTGCATGATTAGAAAACATCTCATAGTTTTCAGAACAAATTCTAGAAAACATCTCATAGTTTTCAGAACAAATTCTTACACATAAAGAAATATGTCATACAGTCATGCAATTATCTTGGCCAATGCTTCAATACAACATTTATCCATATCCCGTAACTTTCTAGATGCCTTCCAATTTCTACCAGAACATTGTTAAGAGTGTGCACAACTCCCAACATGTCAGCAAAGAGGTTTCATTCTAGATAAGTAGCAATGGAATGTTGTACAATGCCATAGGCCATTTACCCATGCATATTAGTAGTATACTGTTCATCAATGCAACTATTCTAATATGCATAATACACAACCTAATTCTAGGAACATCAGTATATACATTATTGAACAGTATTATTTAAACAATAAAATATGCAAGTAATGACAATTCAAATACTTATCTTTGTTTGTTTGTTGGGTTTACTCCCTCTCAGTCTTTGCTTCTTTTCTGCAACTCCATTCTTATGTGGATTGTGAGAAGTGGTCAACTCCCTATGAATATCTGCATCCTTGCAGAAACTACTGAAGTGTGCTCCTTTGCTTTCTTGCAAGAACAATTGGAGTGTGCTCCCTCTTGATCTTTGCTTCCTAGATTACCTGTCCTTGAACTTACATCCATCCTTAATCACTATGAATGCTTATTAGTATCATCATTGTGTTATCCTTGAGGTCTCATACATAATCACACATTTATTAGTATAATCTTAATACTATCAAAACACAATAATCTTAAACATGTATATTCATGATCATTCACAAATAATAAACATTAGTATTCAAGGTTTCAAGGAAGTCTTCTTTTACTCATACACATTCTTATTTGATCATAGAACTCTTCAGGTTAGTTGAATCATAAATCAAGATAAGAGATATAATATGCATAAAACCCATGATTATTCAAACCTATACCTTCATGATTCTTCTGGTTAGTCATATCATCAATTATGGTAAGAAACATAATATGCATACAACCATGATTATTCAAACCTATGACTTCATGAATAATCATTATCAACAACACAATAATATAAGATCCTAACACAAGGTAGGATTCTAGCTTGATATAGGAAAAACATACCTGGATTAGCATGCTAGCTAGTTATGTCTAACATACCCGCATAATGTCTTCTGGTTCTCTTCAGTGACTTGTGCTAGTAACCTGCATTTCTCATAAGTTAACCATTGTAGAACCAAGTTATACATACCTCGAAAGTAGATCTTCTATGTGATCCATGACAATGGATGAATCTTTGTCTTCATGTCACCATGAGCATATGTTCTTGAAGTAGAACATGATTTGACTTTCTTGGTGTACCTTTTGTGTTAGCAAACAACATAAACCTCATACAACATCACAATGCATTAGTACAATCATAAGTGTCAAAACCTTAATCAATGAATATCTTCTATTAAGGTGATACGACAAGTCCAGTAATTAATCAAGATTGTACTATAATGATATGAAGACAAACATATGATAAACTTAACCATGAAACATACCTGTAAGCCATACCTGTCAAGATTGTTCGTAATCTTCTTATGGAATGCCTTAGCCTCATCTCCCTCTGAGACAGGAACTTCTTCACTTATGCAGGTGACCAATCCATCTTCTTCTAGGATTAACCCAATCCATTTGATTTGCAAGAACTGGTCCTGGAGCTGGATTAGGGTTTGTCAAAGAAACCCCAAAAATTCAAACTTTGAATTTCAAACTTCCGAAAGGATAGAAATATGCGCCTTGATCAGCTGATCAAGTTGGTATATTCAGAATTTGAAAACTACAAAGTTTCACCCCTCGAAATTGCCTTTTAGATTTCCGAATTTACTAGGGAGGACCCTGAATTAGGGTTTTAATTTTCCAGAGCTTCACCCAACCAAATGATTTGATTCAAAACTCTAAGCTTCGATTTTTCTAAGGAGCTTCCAGCCGTTGTCACAGATTTCCAAAATTTCAATTTTTGCAGAAGCCCTAATTTTCCATCTTTTCGATCAAAGTCCCGAACTGGGGTTTGATCAAGCCCAGCCTTCTGCCCAACCAAAAAATATGATCTTGGTCTCTAAATTTCTATTTTGATGAGTAGCATCCAGCCGTGGTCTCCGATTACAAAAATTCCAACTTTCTCCGAAGCCCTAAATTCCAAAAGCCATGAATGAAGGTACTAAAAAATAATTCTGATTTGACAGAAATATGTACCTGATTGTTTCTGGTGTAACTCCAAACTTTTCGATCCACGGGATCTGAAAATTTTTCCTGAGATAGCCCAACCTATTATCTTTCCATCCCGATAGGTCTGACCTCAATTGGATTCTCTGAGAGAGATTTATGCCAAGTGTCGCAACATTGCCTGTTTATAGGATAATACAGGAGAGCGAACTTGTACGGCGTGCCACGTGTCACTGGTTCAACTTCGGCCTCTGAAACTTTTTTCCTGAGATAGTACAGTCTGTGTACTACCTATCACGTTTTACGAAATTTCATTTGGACCTTCCTATCCCACGTTATGACCTTTTTCCCAAGTTCACCTGATTTTGACTCAGATCTGGAAGAGGCAGAAACCCTATATTGTACAGATCATAAATCACAAAGTACAACGAATTAGAGGTTGTACTTTGGACACAAGGTACATGGGGATCTGATCTTCGACCTGTAAAAGTTTCAGATCCAAAACCTTTTCCAAAACGGATTTATAGCGAAAGTGCTACGATGACTGATTTTTGCTATATCAAGCCCTAGCATCGTAAGTGCAACAAGTGTCATACATGCCATATCATGCCTTCTTTCAGGCTAGCTATGATACCATGTTAAATTTTCAGAATTTACTTCAATCTGATCTAGGATCTTAACTGAGAGAACAACATGTACAGCAAATCTACAGTATATCAATCATGGACACAATAATGCAAGCACACAAGAGACATAGAGTTTACTTGGGGAAAACCATAAAGGTGAAAAACCCCAATAAATTCCTCAGAGATAGATAGAGCAATGATACAACCAGAATACAAGAGATAGTATTCTCCTAGCAGCAGAGCCTCCTCCTCCACAAGTGCGCCACTCTCCAAAGTGTGAGTGAGAGAATAGAATGTGTAAAATGAGAGAGACACACTCTCTATTTATACACTAACTTGACTTGACCTTTACTCAACTAGGTCGGCCTCAACTTAACCACTTAACATAATGTTGACTGGGCCGACCCCCACTAGGGTGGTCTAATAACCCTTTGAACCACATGGCCGACCCCCAATAGGGTGGTCTAATAACCCTTTGACCCACATGACCTATAAAGGGCCGACCCCAACAAGGTGGTCTAATAACCCATCAAGTATAAGTTACGACACTTACAATATAAATGACGACACTTCCGTATAGAGGAATAATAACATCTCTATAGGAATACAACCACTTCCGTATAGAGGAATAATAACATCTCTATAGGAATACAATATACATATATATGAAATACATTCCGAAGTTACATATACATCAACAATTTGTCCTTGTGGTTTTACTTCATCTTGTGGATGCATTATTGAAACTTCAAATCTTGAAAAGTACTATAATTTTCGATATCTTGTTTAGCAACGTGGATTGCATCTTATCTTTTTTATCTTATTTATAATTTGGTCTCATCACAAAAACTCCTAAACAACACCCATCCGTATTACTTCATAAAAAAAAACATTACAAAACATAAGAGCCTTAGTGAAACTCTTTGTAGGGACTACCCCCCTTGGCTTCGTTAGGAGTTAGCCTAAAAGGAGGAGCTGGAATTCAGGTGACAGTACCTGGCTCATTGCTTGCCCCCAAGGCCACACTTCTCTCACTTCTAGTGAAGAGACAACTTTCGAAAGATTTTTGTTGCTGGTGTGCAATTTGGCGCACAACATCTTTGGCGCCGTTGCCGGGGACAAATCTTTTTGTTCCTGGACGACTTTAGTTTTTTCAAGTTTGTTTTACCTTTTTTATAGATTCTAAATCTATCTGGTGACTCCACTGCCCTTTTTTCCTTTTTGGTAGATTTTTAGTCAAATCACTCTCTAAAATTAGACTTGGATCCACCTGGCAACTCCACTGTCAGTTAACACCTCAAGGTATTCAACTAGAAGAAATTATGAAGGCTTGCTTAGTTTTATCCCTGAGCCTGAAAACGTTTATAGGAGAAAACTAAACAAGCTTGATTCTCGTAAGATCCTTGAAGAACTTAGATCTGAGTCTATTTTAGACATCCATTCTTTGTTCCAAGAAAACCTAGATAATTATGAAAATATTGAAAATATAATAAATTATCCTTCCAATACAATGGGTGAGTATTTTACTCAACTCAACATTTCTTAGATAGCAGGTCAACCCCATCGTCTTCCAGATAAAGCTGTTGAAAAACTTCCAACGTATACTGGCACTGATGCCACTATTGCTGCTCAACATCTCAGAAACTTCTCCAGATGTATTAATGCATGTATCAGTGACCTTGCAAACCAACATGACGATGTTTACATGAAACTGTTTGCTCTTTCCTTGGATGGAAAAGCTGGTGATTGGTATAGAAACCTACCGAACAATTCATTTGCCACCTTGGCTACCTTCAAAACTGCCTGCACCAACAAGTTTGGTGAGAAAAAGGAACCAAGGCATCAACTAAATGCTTTGACCAACATCAAGAAGAAGGACACTGAAACAATGGATGAATTCAACACTAGGTTCACCGAATTATCAAATGCTATTCCTGTTACCTATGCACCACTTGCACCTTCCATTCTAGCTTACTACATTGAGGCACTTAGTGGCAAGATGCAATATCAGATAAGAGACAAGGAACCCGCTACTCTGCTTGAAGCCCAAAATATGGCTCTCAAAACTTATGTGAACATGCAATCATCAGCAGAGTCAAACATCCAATGATATTCTAGATCTTCAATCTCTTCAAAAACTCCCGAACCTAAAGAGAAAGATCTTTCAGCTATGAAGGAATCATATGAAAAGAAGATGATGGAGATATGTGAGAGGATTGAAAAAGATGAGCAAAAACATGTGGTTCAAATGAAAGAAGTTCAAAACAAAATTATAAACATGGAAAGAGTTCATGTTCAACATGTCCAACAAATCCAGCAAACTCAGCCGATTCAAAGAAACTACGCTCCCCAAAACAATTGGCAGAAAAAAGCTCTCATCAATGAAAAGAGGCCTCCGAGTCAAATAGAGGCTGCTAACATAAATGAGATATGTATCCCATTCTGCAGAGCTTGTAAATATTTCCATGAGGAATTCTCTTGCCACTTTGCAAACTATGTGCAAGAGCATGGTTTTCCAGAGGGTAGTACTAGTGAGCCAACATTAAGCGAGCCTGAGTACATAAATGCGGTAGGAGACATCCGCAACATTTCCGGAGAAAGTTGGAAACAAGCCAACAACGAAACCATGAGCTAGACAATATGACTAAGAATTTTGGAGAAAGACCGTCCAATGAACAACTACACAAAATGCATAAGTTCAAAGGAGTTGGTTACCAAAGAATATCAAATCCTGCACCTGCCATACAGCCACCAAAGGTAACTATTCCAACTGAATCAACTGACTCTAGCAAATTGAATTTTGATTGGAATAATTGGTTCAATACTACTAAGGTTCCTGTACCCATAAATGAACTCTATAAAATTCCTGGTCAAAAGGAAAAGTTGTTAAAAGCACTGGAAGTACCCACTCCTACTTGTACTATCAAACCCAGTCCACCCACTCCTCTTACTCCTCAAACCCATAAGAAGGTCACTTTTTTTGACAATGTAGAGAAACCTTCAACCAGCTATGGCACAATTTATGAGGACCCTCCTATAATCCTGCATACTAGGGAAACAAGAAAAGAAGTTCACCCCCCTTTCTATATGTCATTGATGATAGGTGATCTTCTTCTACACAATCGTATGCTGGATTCAGGATCTGGTGCAAGTCTAATGACCAAAAAAGTTATGCAATAGCTTAACTTAAAAACCACCAGGCCCTACCAAAATGTGTGTGCCATGGATTCTAGAACGGTTGAGGTTGAAGGGATGATAGAAAGCATACCTGTTAGACTGGCCAAGTATCCAGATATCCATATTACTATGGATATCCTCGTCATAGATGTACCAGATAGGTGGGGTATGCTACTCTCCAGAAAGTGGGGTGCAACTTTGGGTGGCTCTATACAGCTAGATTGGTCTTATGCAACATTTCCAGCATCCGAGGATTCACTTGTAAAACTGCACACTGAAAAGGAAAGGAGATACTATGTTGAGAATCCTAAAAATCCATCTAATGAATATATCTGTAATTCTGATGAGATAGGAACATACCAGATCAACTCCACATTTCTGGATCAAGTTCATAAAGAAGTTAAGAATGAAAATATAAATGAGTTATGGAAAATGAATTTTGATGGAGCATATTCTAGAGCAGCAAAAAGGGGCAGGGATTGTCATTGTCTCCCCTGAGGGGAAGGTTTTCAACTTTGCTTTCATATTAGAGTTCAAGGAAACCAACAATGTGGCAGAATATGAGGCACTTCTACTAGGCGTTGAAATTGCCAAGGATATGGGTATAAAATTACTTAGTATAAAAGGAGATTTAGACTTAATCGTGCAACAAATCAAAGGTCAATTTGCATGCAACTGTAAAAGACTGAAAAGATATAGAAACACGAAATGGGACACCATGGAGTATTTTGATGCACTAAACATAGAAGCAATCCCTAAAGATCATAATAGTGCAATGGATAGATTGGCAGTTGCGGCATCCACCCTCTAACCATCGGAAGAGATGTTAAAAGGGGACTGTACTTTAGAAATAAATTATAGACCATCTGTCCGCGACAACTTGAACCATTGGCAGGTTTTCAAAGATGATGAACAGATCCTAAGATTCATTCATAACCTGGATGAATTCACGAATTTCAACGTGAACATACAAGAGGAAGTCAAGCAGTATCAAGAACATAACCAGCCTGTCAATCCAATATTGCGTGGCTTTACCAAACTGGAAAACATCTTTGATAGACAAGATGGGAAGAAAAGTAACATTGACCAAATGAAACCAAGGATTACATTGAAGTAAATATTGGAATTGAAACAAATCCGAAAATTATAAAAATTGGAAAAGGAAAATCAGAGAAGGAAAGGAATGCAATAATAAGCTTGGTAAAAGAATATAGAGATATATTTGCGTTTACTTATGATGAGTTACAGGCTTATAGGGAAGATGTTTTCCAGCACACTATCCCTCTCAAGCCTAAAATGCAAAATACCAAACCTTTCCAGCAAAAACTTAGGCAAATAAATCCTAGGTTGGTCCCTATTGTCAAGCAGGAATTAGGAAAAATGTTGGCAGCGGGTATTATAGCACCCACTCGACATACCTCGTGGTGCTCCAACTTAGTTGTGGTTAGAAAGAAAAATGGGAGCATCAGGATATGCATAGACTTCAGAAACCTTAACATAGCCTTCCAAAAAGACAATTATTCGCTTCCCAACATGGAGACCCTCCTCCAAAGAGTCACGGGCTCTAAAATGATGTCCATGGTTGATGGATTTTCGGGATATAATCAGGTTGTTATCAAAGAAGAAGATAGACACAAAACGACTTTCACAACCCCTTGGGGAACTTTTGAATACTTGAGAATGCCCTTTGGTCTCACAAATGCTAGGGCCACTTTCCAGAGGGCCATGGATTATGCCTTTAATGAATTAATAGGTAAGATAATTGAAATATATCAGGACGACTTAACTGTCTTTTAAAAAGAAATATCTAGCCACATTGATCACCTCAGAAAAGTTTTTGAAAGATGCAGAGAATTTGGTATCTCCTTAAACCCAGCCAAGTCTGTCTTAGGGATAGACGAAGGAAAGCTTCTTGGTCATATCATATCAAAGGACGGGGTCAAAATTGACCCTGAAAGAGTAGAAGCAATAAAGAAGATACCCCTTCCTAAAAATGTCAAAGCTCTTCAGTCGTTCAACGGTCATATAAATTTCATAAGAAGATTCATCCCAAACTTAGCTAAGTTGATGAAACCCATGCAACGGTTACTTAAAAAGGATGCTAAGTTTGTTTGGACTGATGAAGGGAGGGAATCCTTTGCAACCATCAAAGATGCCATTTCTATATCACCTATATTGATTAGCCCTGATTACACAAAAGATTTCATGATATTCTCTTTTGCCTCAGAAGACACAATTGCCGGGGTGTTGCTCCAGAAGAACTTCGAAGGGTTCGAGCAATCCATTGCATTCATGAGTAGAGCCTTGTGAGATTCTGAGCTAAAATATACCATCATGGAAAAGCAAGCCTATGCTCTAGTCAAATCTTTAAAGCATTTCAAAACTTATATTGGATATTCAAAATTTATAGGATATGTCCCCCATACTGCAGTAAAAGACATCCTATCTCAACAGGATTGCTTAGGAACAAGGGGCACATGGGTATCTAAAATCCAGGAGTATGATCTAGAGATTAGGCCCACTAAACTAATAAAGGGGCAGGGCTTAGCTAAGATGCTAACTGAGAAAAATGAAGAAGCTATTGAAATGAGTTGTGCAAACCTTTCATCCAATCCTCGCATGACACCAGCTTTGCAGGAACTTGACAATCATTGCTACTCAGACATCATATACTATCTATTGCACTTAGATGTCCCAGATCATCTTAAGGGACATAAGAGAAGCGCTCTTAGATTAAAAACCGCTAGGTATTTCCTCACTCAGGAGGGTTTGGGTTGGAGAAACCCTGACGGTGTAATACTTAGATGTGTACATGAACAAGATTCCAAAAAGATCTTAACTGAGTTCCATTCAGGATTTTGTGGGGGCCATTATGCAGCGAATACAAATTCCCATAAAATCCTTAGAGCAGGATACTATTGGCCAACTTTTTTTTCAGATGTTTATAAACATGTCAAGTATTGCCAGGAATGTCAACTTTTCACAGGAAAACCTAAATTGGCTGCTTTACCCCTTACGCCAGTAGTTGTCATTGCCCCATTTCAGCAATGGGGTCTTGACTTTATTGGGAAGTTCAAAGATAACTCTAGCAATGGATTTTGCAGGATCCTTACTGCAGTCGATTACTTCACTAAGTGGGTAGAAGCTATACCCACCAAAACAACCACAGAAAAGGTTATCATGGACTTCATTGAAGATAGGATCATCACCCAATTTGGCACTCCCTTGAAAATAACAACTGACAATATCAAGGCCTTCAGCTCAACATAAATAAATGATTTTTGTTTTAAATATGGCATTGTTCTATCACACTCTTCTGATTACTATCCTCAGGGTCATGGACTTGCAGAATCCTCAAACAAGAATTTAATGACCATCCTTAAGAAAACTGTGGGTGATAACAAAAGATCTTGGAATAGCAAAATCAATTACGCTCTGAGGGAAGATAGGATCACCAAGATGAAATCCACTAGGAAGTCTCCTTTTGAACTTGTTTATGGCATCACGGCAGCATTACCATTCAGCATGCAAATACCCATTTATAGAATGTTGATTGATTATGGTACCGAAAAACTGAAATTAGAGGATAGGGCAAATCAGATCATTGAACTTGATGAAAGCAGAAGGACATCATTGGACAAAATGCTAAGACACCAGGAAAGTATGAAGACCACTTTTGACAAATCAACTAAACCTAGAGATTTCCAAGTCGGAGATACTATTCTCTTATGGGACAAAAGAGGAGAAAAGCCAAGGAAGCATGGAAAATTTGACAGCCTTTGGAAAGGCCATTTTATTATACGTTGCCAGGATGGAACACATTCTTTCTTTCTGAATACCATGGATGGGGAGATGATACCATTAGCTATAAATGGGCAGCAGTTGAAACCCTTTTATCGAAACAACATTCAAGATGACCAAGGGGTCATCTCAGGAAATCCCTAAACCTTATCTTGTTGTAATTTATGTATTTTACCTTTTGTACCATATTTATGTATCATAGCTTTTGTATATTGAAATATTGTATCATATTTACATCATATATGTTAGGAAAAGAATAAAATTTTGCTTTTGAAAAACGTGAAAAATATTTTATGTTGGTATTTCATTTCTGGCAATATCTTTCATGAAAATGTTGGACTAAGACACTTCTGTTTCCATGCAGGAAACTGATGTTCTGGGATTCTCGAACACTTTCTTTGATCCATAGATCGAGCAAGTGCCCGTCCCGCAGTTGGAGCCAGATGTTTCCAACTTTTTTGTAACATAGTTGGATTATCTGAGGAGCTTCCATTTGACAAATATGATGAATGTTTGCAATCCAATGTATCAGATGATCCAACATTTGTGCCTAGCCAATTTTGGCTAGTCAGTTTTTGTTTTCAGTCGACATGACCATGGCCCCATGGGGTTTTTAATAAAGTGTGAAAGTAGGATTTTGAGTGTCTCGGTTCCCCATGACTTGATTAAGCAACTAAGGTATTTCGGGGAGTTTTTTCCCTTGTCAATTATACTTTGCCTATAGCCGAGCTATAATCGATGAGGTTTTCTCTCGTTTCCTCCAAAGCTGGAATGCCCAATTTTGAAAATCTGAGCCATGGGGGGTTATTAGAGTCCAACTAATGTATATAAACCTACTAGACACTATTAGAATAGGTTTTGGTCATGTCCCAAGTCTCTAGGACCCTCAGAAAAAATTTCGAAATTTTTTTACCGAGTCCTCCGGTTTTGGGTTTTAATTATTTTTTAAATTTTAATAAATTTCTCTATAGTTTAAATGGAGAAATTTCAATTTGTAATATGTCAGTCGTCCGGGGTCCGAATTCAGTGATTGATGGCTCGATTCATAAGCCAAAAATTAGACATGACCCGTGGACTAGCTAAACCCAACTTTCGGATGTCAATTCAGCCTCATAATTAATATTTTCTCTTAAAAGCCATTTACAGATAAATTATTAATTAAAATAATAAAAATGAATATTTTGAGATTTCCAAATATCTCCAAAATAATCAGAAAAAGAATAAAATAAAAGGCTAATTGACATGGCGCTGGGAATTAAAGAGGATTTCAATCATCTCAGTCATCAACAAGAGCACTATCCAGTCACCAGCAAGAGACTCCTTCAAACCAATTCCCCATTCTCCCTCAAGAAGTTGATTTTGTGATGTGTCAAGCATTGAATGGGTTGGTTGATGGCATTAAAGTCTATGGTAGGCACCTCCCCTTGATTTGTGTGATCACTTGCTTGGCTCCTTTTGCTAACTCAATGAGATCCCTACCATCACTCACACTTGCCTCACCTTACACTCACGCATCCCTCCTTCAAGCTCACACTAATCTCCTTGTTGCTCACGTGGATCCTTGTTGGAGCATGCCCATTGGATGGGTGAAGCCTCCCATGCCATCCCAAATTCGAATTTGCCACTTAGACTACCACTACAAGCCTGTTGATTGAGATTAGATTGAAATTCGATTTGGTGACTGTGTGCCATTGGCTCTCTCCTAAGCCAATTCGAATTAGGGTTTTAGCTTTGTGTTTTGCTATATAATAGCGGCCTTTGAGCTCTCTTCTTCATGGATAATTGTTGTAAACTTACTCTGCTCATATTTGTAAGGAGCTTGTAGCTATTGCTACCTTGTGGAAATAAAGTTGGCTTTGGAGGCAAATGATGTGCATTTCTTTTGGTTCATGAGTAAATAATCTTCATTGTTGAGGTAATATTTGTGGTTATTTCATTATGCAATTTCAATCTTGTTTATAATTTATCCTTAGATCTCTTTCTTAAGAGCATAGAACAAACATTTGATGGTACAATTTGTTTGTTAGTTTTAGGTTTGAATAGTCTTGAGAGTACAAATTGTAATCGGTCTTATTACCTTGTCTCTTTTTTCATTCTTGTCTAACACTCTAAATTTAACCAAGTTTTGTTTGTATAAGTGTTGTATGCTTGCAGATTCTCAAAAGGTTGAGATGAGATGAACTCGGTTGTCTCTCCCTCTTCTCCACCATCAAAGAACTTGTTCTAACAATTTGTTTTCAAGAAACCTCCCAAAGGAAAGATCTAAAGATTGCATCAAAGTGGAAAAGTTTGCTTCTTCCATCAACAAAAGTTATATTCTTCAAACTTGGTTACTTGGTCCTAAGGCTTATCTCCTCGATCCCCTCTCCATTGTTAGTTCCCTTCACCCATTCATTTTCTTCCCCTTTGAAACTCTCCTCAAGCTCTCTTTCCTTTGCCTCATCCACCCATTCGTTTTTTGCTACCTAAAGCCTCACTCATCTTTCCCTCATTCGCTCTTCATTTCACTCTCCTCTCCCCATTGCCATTCATTTTTTCCCATCTCTCCCATTCATCCTTCTCCAAAAAAAAGAGCCCTAAAAACATTACAAACAAGAAACAAATCATAGTATTGTTAGGTGTTAGTATTAGTTAGTTATTTTAAGCTTGTTAAAAGTTAGTATTTAGGCATTTTAGATCTCATAGCTTGAATCCATTTCTAGGATCTAGTTCATGTTATTTGCATTTAGTTTCTTTTGAAATAGTTAGATCTCATACTAGAAGTTTAAATCTTGCATTTCAAAAAGTTTGTTGAGCATATAGGGTAGTGAAAATTTTGCATTTGCACTTGTTTGCATTTCTTTTCTCCCTTAAAAGATAGAGTTTATATACAAAAAATATTTCAATTTTTTTTTATGTTTTAGATCTCTTTCCCATCATCTTTTAGGCATGTGTTGTTTGCTGGTCCGTTTTACATTTATGCATATTTCAAAATAAAATCTCATAAATCTAGTTTTTTCAAAGTCTTTTATAGATTTTTGTCTAAATAGTTTCATTGTTTTATCTTTTTCTAATGATCAATGGGTTCCTTGGTTGAGAATTTTTGAGACTTGTGTGGATGCTTTAAGAAGAAGAGACTTGAAAAAACTTTGAAGAAGCAAGATCCAAAAAACAAAGCCAAAGTGAAGAGACCATGAGAATGATCTAAACTTGAGACACTTTTTATCTTCTGTAAAAGCAACCAAAGGCTTGCATTGTTTTATTTTCCAAGTATTATTTTTCTTTCATAAGTCCTTCAAGGGTTAAAACCCAAGGCATTTGTAATCGTTAAATAAAATGCAAAGTGGAGGAGTCCTCCACTTTTTGGGTTTTCTTCTCCATTTGGGGAAGAGTGTTGTACTTTGCTAGTGTAGATCTCTCTCATTTCATGCTTTAGATTAACTTTTTTTTATTTCATTATACTCCATTTCCAAGTCTTGACTAGAGTAAGCAAACTTTGGGATTACATCCCAAAGGCCACATAACTTTGTGGTAGCTTCTCATTCCCCATTAGACTCCATGCCGAAGTTTCAGCTAGCTGGAAAGTCTCAAGGACTAGTGGTTCTAGTGATTAACCGTGTTCGGAGGTAGATCCCACTTTTAGATTAATATTGTTTGGTAGAACACTAAGTTTATTTTCAGTTTGTTTTAAAGCATCTTGTTACATCTTATTAGCTTCATTTCATTTTTAGTTATTTAAGCTTCATTTTCGTTCTTCAAGTTATAACTGTTTCTATTCTATAAAAAGAACAAAGTCTCTTGAACTTGGCCAAATCCAAGTCGAAGAGCACTCTCTATCAAATAGCATTTCCACTGCATTTACCTTGCATCAAGCATATAGATTAGTTTAAAATCTTTTGAATTTCGTCATAAGACGAGGTCAAAACTGCTCTCTGTCGGAGAGTTGAACAAGTGTGCTCTTAATAATCTCTAAAATCATTCCAACTCACACCCCGTTAATTAATTTATCTTGGTTGTTATCTGACACCCGTATGCTCTGCCAACTTGAAAGGGTTGGGTTAGTACTCAGAAAGGTGTTAGATTTATTAATCTCACAAGTGATAACTTAATAAAACTTTACCCCAACCAACTAACCGGCATTGCGTTCGAGAATTACTGAGGTAGTTCCCTGAAACAGGTGGTGCCGAAATCCCACTGTCAGACTCGAGGGTGGTCAAGCCAATTGAACACTTACCCTCTTGAAATGGGTGGCTTCGACCTATCATCTAAGAGGTTACTGGTACTATTTCCGGTCTCTTGATTACCTTGTGTTCTTAGCCTAATAATCAACACCATTAAAACTCTAAATTTATCAAGATAGTCTACACAACGATCTCACAAACAACTACCTTTCAAGACCCACACATTCAGCACCACATACTTGTTATTCTTTGACTCCATAAGGCACTGGTTATTTTAATATTATATCTTTATCAGGACCCTTTGTCCTTCTGGTTTTACTTCATCTTGTGGATGCATTATTCAAACTTCAAATCTTGAAAAGTACTGTAATTTTCGATATCTTGTTTAGCAACATGGATTGCATCTTATCTTGTTTATCTTATTTATGATTTGGTCTCATCACAAAAACTCCTAAACAACACCCATCCGTATTACTTTATAAAAAAAAACATTACAAAACATAAGAGCCTTAGTGAAACTCTTTGTAGGGACTACCCCCCTTGGCTTCGTTGGGAGTTAGCCTAAATGGAGGAGTTGGGATTCAGGTGACAGTACCTAGCTCATTGCATGCCCCCAAGGCCACACTTCTCTCACTTCTAGTGAAGAGACAACTTTCGAAAGATTTCTGCTGCTGGTGTGCAATTTGGCGGACAACATATTTGGCGCCATTGCCGGGGACAAATATTTTTGTTCCTGGAAAACCTTAGTTTTTTCAAGTTTGTTTTACCTTTTTTATAGATTCTAAATCTATCTAGGGACTCCACTGCCCTTTTTTCCTTTTTTGGTAGATTTTTAGTCAAATCACTTTCTGAAATTAGACTTGCATCCATCTGGTGACTCCACTGTCAGTTAACACCTCAAGGTATTCAACTAGAAGAAATTATGAAGGCTTGCTTAGTTTTATCCCTGAGCCTAAAAAGGTTTATAGGAGAATACTAAACAAGCTTGATTCTCGTAAGATCCTTGAAGAACTTAGATCTGAGTCTATTTTAGACATCCATTCTTTGTTCCACGAAAACCTAGATAATTCTGAAAATATTGAAAATATAATAAATTATCCTTCCAATACAATGGGTGAGTATTTTACTCAACTCAACATTTCTTAGATAGTAGGTCAACCCCATCGTCTTCCAGACAAAGCTGTTGAAAAACTTCCAACATATACTAGCACTGATACCACTACTGCTGCTCAACATCTCATAAACCTCTCCAGATGTACTAATGCCTATATCAGTGACCCTGCAAACCAACATGACGATGTTTACATGAAATTGTTTGCTCTTTCCTTGGATGGAAAAGCTGGTGATTGGTATAGCAACCTACCGAACAATTCATTTGCCACCTTGGCTACCTTCAAAACTGCCTTCACCAACAAGTTTGGTGAGAAAAAGGAACCAAGGCATCAACTAAATGCTTTGATCAACATCAAGAAGAAGAACACTGAAACAATGGATGAATTCAACACTAGGTTCACCGAATTATCAAATGCTATTCCTGTTACCTATGCACCACCTGCACCTTCCATTCTGGTTTACTACATTGAGGCACTTAGTGGCAAGATGCAATATCAGATAAGAGACAAGGAACCGCTACTCTGATTGAAGCCCAAAATATGGCTCTCAAAATTGACCTGAACATGCAATCATCAGGAGAGTCAAACATCCAAGGATATTCTAGATCTTCAATCTCTTCAAAAACTCCTGAACCTAAAGAGAAATATCTTTCAGCTATGAAGGAATCATATGAAAAGAAGATGATGGAGATATGTGAGAGGATGGAAAAAGCTGAGCAAAAACATGTGGTTCAAATGAAAGAAGTTCAAAACAAAATTATAAACATGGAAAGAGCTCATGTTCAACATGTCCAACAAATCCAGCAGACTCAGCCGATTCAAAGAAACTACCCTCCCCAAAACAATTGGCAGAAAAAATCTCCCAACAATGAAAAGAGGCCTCCAAGTCAAATAGAGGCTGCTAACATAAATGAGATATATATCCCATTCTGCAGAGCTTGTAAAATTTCCATGAGGAATTCTCTTGCTACTTTGCAAAATATGTGCAAGAGCATGGTTTTCCAGAGGGTAGTTCTAGTGAGCCAACATTAAGCGAACCTAAGTACATAAATGCGGTAGGAGACATCCGCAACATTTCCGGAGAAAGTTGGAAACAAGCCGAACAACACAACCATGAGCCAGACAATATGACTAAGAATTTTGAAGAAAGACCGTCCAATGAACAACTTCACAATATGCATAAGTTCAAAGGAGTTGGTTACCAAAGAAGATCAAATCCTGCACCTGCCATACAGCCACCAAAGGTAACTATTCCAACTGAATCAACTGACTCTAGCAAATTGAATTTTGATTGGAATAATTGGTTCAACACTACTAAGGTGCCTGTACCCATAAATGAACTCTATAAAATTCCTGGTCAAAAGGAAAAGTTGTTAAAAGCACTGGAAGTACCCACTCCTACTTGTACTATCAAACCCAGTCCACCCACTCCTCTTACTCCTCAAACCCCTAAGAAGGTCACTTTTTTGGACAATGTAGAGAAACCTTCAACCAGCTATGGCACAATTTATGAGGACCCTCCTATAATCCTGCATACTAGGGAAACAAGAAAAGAAGCTCACCCCCCTTTCTATATATCATTGATGATAGGTGATCTTCTTCTACACAATTGTATGCTGGATTCATGATCTGGTGCAAGTCTAATGACCAAAAAAGTTATGCAACAGCTTAACTTAAAAACCACCAGGCCTTACCAAAATGTGTGTGCCATGGATTCTAGACCGGTTGTGGTTGAAGGGATGATAGAAAGTGCACCTGTTAGACTGACCAAGTATCCAGATATCCATAATACTATGGATATCCTTGTCATAGATGTACCAGATAGGTGGGGTATGCTACTCTCCAAAAAGTGGGGTGCAACTTTGGGTGGCTCTATACAGCTAGATTGGTCTTATGCAACAGTTCCAGCATCCGAGGATTCACTTGTAAAACTGCACACTGAAAAGGAAAGGAGATACCATGTTGAGAATCCTAAAAATCCATCTAATGAATATATCTATAATTCTGATGAGATAGGAACATACCAGATCAACTCCACATTTCTGGATCAAGTTCATAAAGAAGTTAAGAATGAAAATATAAATGAGTTATGGAAAATGAATTTTGATGGAGCATATTCTAGAGCAGGAAAAGGGGTAGGGATTGTCATTGTCTCCCCTAAGGGAAAGGTTTTCAACTTTGGGCCCAGATTAGAGTTCGAGGCAACCAACAATGTGGCAGAATATGAGGCACTTCTACTAGGCGTTGAAATTGCCAAGGATATGGGTATAAAATTGCTTAGTATAAAAGGAGATTCAAACTTAATTGTGCAACAAATCAAAGGTCAATTTGCATGCAACTGTAAAAGACTAAAAAGATATAGAAACACGAAATGGGACACCATGGAGTATTTTGATGCACTAAACATAGAACCAATCCCTAGAGATCAGAATAGTGCAGCAGATAGATTGGTAGTTGCAGCATCCACCCTCCAACCATCGGAAGAGATGTTAAAAGGGGACTGTACTTTAGAAATAAATTATAGACCATCTGTCCCAGACAACTTGAACCATTGGCAGGTTTTCAAAGATGATGAACAGATCCTAAGATTCATTCATAACCTAGATGAATTCACGAATTTCAACGTGAACATACAGGAGGAAGGCAAGCAGTATCAAGAACATAGCCAGCCTCTCAATCCAATATCGCGTGGCTTTACCAAACTGGAAAACATCTTTCATAGACAAGATGGGAAGAAAAGTAACATTGACCAAATGAAACCAGGGGATTACATTGAAGTAAATATTGGAACGGAAACAAATCCGAAAATTATAAAACTTGGAAAAGGAACACCAGAAAAGGAAACGAATGCACTAATAATCTTGGTAAAAGAATATAGAGATATATTTGCGTTTACTTATGATGAGTTAAAGGCTTATAGGGAAGATGTTTTCCAGCACACTATCCCTCTCAAGCCTGAAATGAAAAATACCAAACCTTTCCGGCAAAAACTTAGGCAAATAAATCCTAGGTTGGTCCCTATTGTCAAGCAGGAATTAGAAAAAATGCTGGCAGCGGGTATTATAGCACCCACTCGACATACCTAGTGGTGCTCCAACTTAGTTGTGGTCAGAAAGAAAAATGGGAGCATCAAGATATGCATAGACTTCAGAAACCTTAACATAGCCTGCCAGAAAGACAATTATCCACTTCCCAACATGGAGACCCTCCTCCAAAGAGTAACAGGTTCTAAAATGATGTCCATGCTTGATGGATTTTTGGGATATAATCAGGTTGTTATCAAAGAAGAAGATAGACACAAAACGACTTTCACAACCCCTTGGGGAACTTTTGAATACTTGAGAACGCCCTTTGGTCTCACAAATGCTGGGGCCACTTTCCAGAGGGCCATGGATTATGCCTTTAATGAATTAATAGGTAAGATCATCGAAATATATCAAGACGACTTAACCATCTTTTCAAAAGAAAGATCTAGCCACATTGATCACCTCAGAAAAGGTTTTGAAAGTTGCAGAGAATTTGGTATCTCCTTAAACCCAGCCAAGTTCGTTTTAGGGATAGACGAAGGAAAGCTTCTTGGTCATATCATATCAAAGGACGGGGTCAAAATTGACCCTGAAAGAGTAGAAGCAATAAAGAAGATACCCCTTCCTAAGAATTTCAAAGCTCTTCAGTCTTTCAACAGTCATATAAATTTCATAAGAAGATTCATCCCAAACTTAGCTGAGTTGATGAAACCCATGCAACGGTTACTTAAAAAGGATGCTAAGTTTGTTTGGAATGATGAAGGGAGGGAAGCCTTTGCAACCATCAAAGATTCCATTTCTAGATCACCTATATTGATTAGCCCTGATTACACAAAAGATTTCATGATATTCTCTTTTGCCTCAGAAGACACAATTGCCGGGGTGTTGCTCCAGAAGAACTTCGAAGGGTTCGAGCAACCCATTGCCTTCATGAGTAGAGCCTTGTGAGATTCTGAGCTAAAATATACCATCATGGAAAAGCAATCCTATGCTCTGGTCAAATCTTTAAATCATTTCATAACTTATATTGGATATTCAAAAGTTATAGGATATGTCCCCCATACTGCAGTAAAAGACATCCTATCTCAACAGGATTGCTTAGGAACAAGGGGCACATGGGTATCTGAAATCCAGGAGTTTGATCTAGAGATTAGGCCCACTAAACTAATAAAGAGGCAGGGCCTAGCTAAGATGCTAACTCAGAAAAATGAAGAAGTTATTGAAATGAGTTGTGCAAACCTTTCATCCAATCCTCGCATGACACCAACTTTGCAGGAACTTGACAATCATTGGTACTCAGACATCATATACTATCTGCTGCACTTAGATGTCCCAGATCATCTCAAGGGACATAAGAGTAGGGCTCTTAGATTAAAAACCTCTAGGTATTGCCTCACTCAGGACAGTTTGGGTTGGAGAAACCCTGACGGTGTAATGCTTAGATGTGTACATGAACAAGATTCCAAAAAGATCTTAACTGAGTTCCATTCAAGATTTTGTGGGGGCCATTATGCAACAAATACAACTGCCCATAAAATTCTTAGAGCAGGATACTATTGGCCAACTATTTTTTTAGATGTTTATAAACATGTCAAGTATTTCCAGGAATGTCAACTTCTCACAGGAAAACCTAAATTGGTTGCTTTACCCCTTACGCTAGTAGTTGTCATTGCCCCCTTTTAGCAATGGGGTCTTGACTTTATTGGGAAGTTCAAAGATAACTCTAGAAATGGATTTTGCTAGATCCTTACTGCAACCGATTACTTCACTAAGTGGGTAGAAGCTATACCCACCAAAATAGCCACAGAAAAAAGGTTATCATGGACTTCATTAAAGACAGGATCATCACCCGATTTGGCACTCCCTTGAAAATAACAACTGACAATGCCAAGGCCTTCAGCTCAACATAAATAAATGATTTTTGTTTTAAATATGGCATTGTTCTATCACACTCTGTTGATTACTATCCTCGGGGTAATGGACTTGCAGAATCCTCAAACAAGAATTTAATGACCATCCTTAAGAAAACTGTGGGTGATAACAAAAGATCTTGGGATAGCAAAATCAAGTATGCTCTGTGGGAAGATAGGATCACCAAGAAGAACTCCACTAGGAAGTCTCCTTTTGAACTTGTTTATGGTATCACGGCGGCATTACCATTCAGCATGAAAATACCCATTTATAGAATGTTGACTGATTATGGTACCGAAAAACTGGAATTAGAGGATAGGGAAAATCAGATCATTGAACTTGATGAAAGTAGAAGGACATCATTGGACAAAATGCTAAGACACCAGGAAAGTATGAAGACCACTTTTGACAAATCAACTAAACCTAGAGATTTCCAAGTTGGAGATACTATTCTCTTATGGGACAAAAGAGGAGAAAAGCCAGGGAAGCATGGAAAATTTGACAGCCTTTCGCGGGAAGGACAAAAGTAGAAAGCTCTCCACCTATAGCCATTATGGATACATAAATGAGGAAACGATCCAGCCGAGAGGCCACATAATGGTCACCACTATGTTTGTTATTCCAAGTGAACAGAGTATTCCTAGTTTTAACATCGACTAGGTTGATATTATCAATCAACTCTACAAAAGCCTGATTGGTAGGATTAGGTCTCCTACAACCTCCTTTTTTATCTTCCAATGAAGTAATCATATTAAAATCACCTCCTAGCACCCAATGTTGGTTGTCTACCCAAGTATGAATTTTTTCCAAATAGGAGAGAAAATCCATCTTGTCTTGGGCTAGTCGAGGACCATAAACAGTGGTAACAACTCCCCAAATTGAGGAACCTATCAATTTAAAAGTGGCAAAAATACACCATGGTGTTGCCAGAAAACTATAAAGACTTTTCTCTTAAGGATTCCAGAGGATCGCTAGGCCTCTTGCTGCCCCATGCGTATCCACTGCCACCACTTCACAACCCCTCCAGATTCGTCCACCTAACTCATTCATAAATATATCTGAGCATTTGGTCTCTTGTAACCATCAAAATTGGTCTTTCCTTCATAATATTTTTTCTCAGAAATCGAGGTTTCTAAGACCCATTAGCCCCCCTGATATTCTAGGAAACTAATTTCATGGAGAATGGTTTTGTATATAAGCTAGGGCCAACTTAATGGTTGGGTATTGGCCCGATTCAATAATATTTACACCAATCTCTGTTATTCACTGCTTGTTAGTTTTCCTACCCCTTTTTTCCTAGTGTCCCCAAATTTCCTCTTGTTCTCCTTTAGCACACTCTTTTCAACCCCCATGTACTTTGTTGAGTGAACTTTGAGGATAACTTCTTCTAAGAGTTGCACTTGTTTAGAAGAGACATAGCCTTGCTCTTTGTCAACAACCACCTTTTCTATCGCGTCTAGATCCAGCTCCCCGAGCTCCATTTATACTCCCCTGTCTTCCCCCATTTGAGTGTCATCTTGAACCTCAGATGATAGGACAACAATCATTTTCTCCATCTCCTGGTGGAGACCCTTATGAGATCAATTCGAGACCTTGGATGATCCAACTACTCTTTTTGAGGATATTCTTCATTCGAGTGCAGGCTATTGAGAGTGTCAAAACTATTAGATGCCTGAGGCTTCTTATTAACCTTTGGACCTGGCTGATGCTAACCCTATCTCTTTCTATTGTTGACCTTCGTGAAACCCTCTGGATATTTTCCCTTTTTCTGCTTTGACTGTAAGGGTGGAGTATTCAACATACAGTTCCGTAACAGGTGGTCGTGCTCGTGAGACCATCTACACCTAAACGGTATATGTTCATAATACAGGGTTTGAGTCCATTCATCATCCTACCAGCTGGGGATAATGGCTTCTGGTAGCTCTTTCAATATATCCATATAGACGTAGATGTGAGCGTATGAAGTATATCTACCTGCTTTCGTCTGCTCAGAGACCTTGACAAAATCACCTAGGGTATTTCCAATATTTGCAAGGATCTTCGAGTCCCAATATTTTCGAGGAAGAGAATACATCCTGATCCATACCGGGGCTATGATGAGATCCTCCCTATCTAGGTTAAAACTCTCCTTCTAGGTTCTCAAGAAAATCCCCATGGAGTTGTAAAAGTATGGACCTCCCTCAAATATTATATCCATATCCTCCAAATTGAGGAAAATGATCGTGAAGAAACCCTTGGAACCCAACTAGAGGTCATAATGGCCTTTGGGTTTCTAGGTCACATTAATCCACCAGACAAGAGCTTTTTCTGAAGGCCAAATAAAATTACCGATCAACGCGTGGTCTTTCACATAGTAAATATTTTCACTTAAATGATCAGACAGAATCTGCAGAGATGGTAGCTTCCCTGATTTGGGAATACATTGTCCCGACTTTCGGGAAACCCCCTTCTCTCCCTTATTTTCATTGCCTGAATCCTTCCCAACCCCTCTAATTCCAAACGAGGATATAGCTCTTGACTGAATTTTTAGCACCTATTACTCTGTATATGGGGGAGGGGATAACACCCTCCCCCTACTTGGACTCCATGCCACACCTACACACAAAACCCTCCTTCACAAAACCCCTGTGAACCAATAAAAAACTAGCTTGAAAAACGCTTACAGAAACCTAACCAAAACCCTATCATCTGGGGAATCTCCCATCCCCAACCTAGTGTTGCCCACTTCTCCCAGGAAAATATGCTCTTAATGTTAAGTCTGAGATGCCCAGGAAAATGTCTCTTAAGCCATCAATAAACATGATTTTTTTGTTCTTAGTTGAATAGTTAGAGGCACATTAGGTCACAAATTCTGGAACATGGTAAGTTTGAGGGACTACAACATGGGCTACACTCGATTCCCATAAATGAAAGAAATCACGAGTGTTGTTATAGTTGAGTTGGACCTCCTTAATCAATTGATAGAGATCATACATGAACAAAGAAGGGTCGAAAACCTCTCCCTCTCTGTCTATTAAATGTTCATCCTTAGGGTTGGTCTTTGCAAAAGGTGAAGGTAAACTAGGGGGCTTGGTGTTCTATACATTTTACTAATTAATTAAGCAAATTGAGCAGATACAATAATCGGGGGTAAAATGTTGGATAGAGTTACCGATTGGTTCATTGATCTTCACAGTCAAAAGTGGTGACTGTTCAGGTGAGCTCTTTATCGACATCAACATTGACTCACTCTCTCTCTTTTTCCATAGAAGTGATTATTTTCAACATGTCATTTTTGCCTTTATAGAAGAATTTGAATTTTCCATGTGTCATTTTCTTATTGGTCGAAAATGTGATGATGTCATCATGACATCACCTCGACCCCATGACCACGTGTCATTCTATGGTTGGTCAATATAGCATCCATGTGTCCTACTAGTAGTGCCATGTGCACGCAATTGGGGTGATTCTATTGGCTATCTGTCATCTTTGTTTAGGCCTTGGTGGTGCCTAGTGTATGCATTGTGGACATGTGTGTGGGTACCAAATATCCTTCAGTTGGCAAGAAACCTGTCTTTGGGTAGGTGGTTTCACTTTGTGGGGTAAGTTGTTTTGAAAACCCGCCATCTTGAGGTGAAATCATTTAAGGTAAGTTGTACAACCCTTGCTTTGAATGAGTAGACTTCAATATGGCACAAGAAACACATGTAGCAACCACTGACATGCCTCAAGTTTGGAAAAAAAAATGCATTTTGTAGTACTAGTAATCATTTAATGACTTATTAACTTGGAAGAGTGTACATCCTAAATTGATTTTTAGCATTGTTCAATTTGAGGAGCATAAAGTTGTCCAACGGTGATGCATTAAGTCATTGCAGATGTAGTAGTCTATGATTTAATGGTTACTTTGAAGAATTTTCCATATTGGCATAAAGTGATTATTGAGGAACATAAAGTTGTCCAAGGTGGTGCTTTAAGATTTTGTATAGGAAGGTGTCTATGATTTGATGGTTAGTTTGAATAATTTTCCATATTGGCATAGTTCCACCGATAGTCGATTCAATCTATCTCAAATATAATTATCTTTGCCTCACTTGTGCTTGATTGTCAAGTCAAAATATTATAAGAATACCACCCGCTTCAATTTCTCAATATTATGTAACTTGCTCTGACTTAACAAACTACAAATAACTATGGACATTTTGAATGATTGTCTCCTTACCGAATATGTAGTGTTTCCACTCATACATTACATAAATAATGACATACAATTGATAATCATATACAAAATACTTACACACTACTTCATTAAATGTTTTAAAATGATATGTTAGAATAGTTACATAATATATTTGAACCCATCAATTTTGATCTCAAAGTGCTAGTGTAAATAAAATAGAGTAAGAATTGGGTAGAGAATTTAAAGCTCATTCTTCAATTCCTAAAGCACTATGATATACTTGTGTCTATCTAAATGTTGCATTCTTCTCTCATAGGATTTGATTAAGTGGCCACGTGACATGAAAAACTATATAAGTTCAACAATCCTAAGAAGTTGTGTAGTTATATGATGTGTGAGTGGATAGGCTAGTTCTGCATGATCTCATGAATGCCTTTGGCACTTTTCTAATTTCAAATGATATCATTTAATCACTATTCGACTTCAAGTTCATCTTCTAGACATTTGAAAGGTCCATAGAAACATAGTGCATGACTTCAAATCTAAAGTACTTAGCGATGTCCAGATTAACAAGAAGATTTCGTATGTATAGTAGTGGATATCTATCCTTCAATGTAATTTTTTTAATCACTTTATCTTCAATTCATAAGAAACACCTTTCTTTGATTTGAGAACAACAAAATTGCCACATGGCATTTCTCTATCATGTCCCTTGTCCAAGCGTTCTTGCATCTATGTCTTAATTTGGTCATTCTCTAACAATGATAGATAAAAAAAATTGAACAATGGTGGGCCAATAATGTAAATGAATGAGGGTAGGGCTAGGCCCATTACATACGCCAATGAAGTATTCTTATAAAAGCAAGTTAATTTTCTTCATTTGCATTGGTTATATGCTTGAAAAGATTTGTGCCTAAAATAAAGTATTCTTATCATGTGACTTGATCATATAAGAATGAACTAAGAATTGTTGATCAACTTCTGGCATTGTTTATCAAATACCCACTGAAAATTGGGCTTTAAAATGACCTTAGACACTTTACTGTGCTAGGTGTTGATGTTTAAGATGGTACCTTGCAAATGCGACTCATAAATAATATGACACGCGCCACGTGATTGGTTTTCATGGTAACACACGTAGACTTCCAGTGATGTAAAACTCTCACAATGGGAAAAGGTATGCGTATGCGAGATGATGACTCAAAACCATTCATAAAAACCCGCTATGTTTACCATAGATAATCAGATATAACTTCTAATTGTTGGCCTATTAGCTCAGTTGGTTAGAGCGTCGTGCTAATAACGCGAAGGTCGCAGGTTCGAGACCTGCATAGGCCATATTTCTTTGTGATTTTAATATGTTGTCAATAACCGAAAGGTAGCAGGTTCAGTACTTGCGTAGGCCATTTAGGGAATATCTTTCTCTCCTGGACGTGTTATATTTCTGTACATGAAATGAATAAAATGCGTAGGCCAGTTTGGACATGTTATATTTCTGTACATGAAAAGAATGACAAAAGGGATTAGGCGACACTGTTTCACGTTTGTAATTAGGTCACAGGTTCGATACCTGCGTAATCCATTTAAGCAATTTCTTTTTTGGGGGTGTTATATTTCTGTACATGGAATGAATGGGGTGTTATATTTCTGTTTCTCTACACACCACCGCTCCACGTTTTAGAGAAAGGAATGAACTTTGCAGTGGTCCCGATCAAAATTCCTGTGGAAAAATTAATGTGCAGCATTGAGTCTGTTAGACAGGAGTGCGTGGTGGTGCTAAGAACCTCTAAACCACAGACACACAATTTGTCTGAAGAGAGCTCTATTGTATCTCAAAAACAATAAGATACGGAAGGCTGATAAAGAGAATGGACGAAATAGATTACCATAACAAAATGATGGAGTACCTAGCATACGGAAGCTACAGAGTTATTGATAAATACCCTGGAAACAGTGTCCACAACCATCAAGAATTCATCCTGTATGACCCGATCAAGAAGAAGGTCACTCTGAAGAATGCCATCATACCTTGGATATATGGTGCACCTAAAATCCCACAAAGATGGTATCAGGGCCCTAAGACCAATAGTAAACATGACAGGATGTTTGACTTTGACTGATTCTTTGGAAATATTCCTAGCGAAGAAACTTGTCCCCCTTTCTGGCAGTACAAACTCTTTTGTAAAAGACTCATCATCCCTTGTTGAATGGATCAATAGCCAAAATAGTGGAAGATGGTGAAATTCCAGTAAGCTTTGACATTGTGTTTCTTTGCACCAAGGTCCCTATGGACGATGCCATTGACGTCATAAAAAACAATACATACGTCGAGACTACGGAATCAGTGAAGATACATTTGAAGACAACATATTTCAGTTATAAAGGAAAGATCTCTATGAGCAAACTCATGGTGTAGTGATGGGCTCATCGTTGTCACTAGCAGTTGCAAACATCTACATGGAACACTTCGAACTCCTTTCCACTCACCCCAAGTGTATGGAAAATATATGGATGATATTCTTGTCAAATGGAGACATACTAGAGAAGATATTGAAGGCTTCGTGGAACACATTAACAACCTTGTGGGGCACATCAAATTCACCATTGAGACAGAAAAGGATGGCCAACTTCTGATTTAGGAGATATTGCTAAGAAGAACGGTGGTGGGATGCAGGGGTATCAGGTCCATGGAAATTACACATACACACACACACACACACAAATATCTTCATGCATATTCTCATCACCACCCAACTTAGAAAGTAGACATCATTCACACCCTTGCCATGAGGGCCACAAGAATATCAGATACATAACACTTGAATGAGGAAATGGATCACCTCATAAAGGTCTTTTGAATGAATGGTTACAAGAAGGGGAAAATTGGCAAAGCAATCCACAAGGTCGTTAACATAAGACACTCTAACAAGGAAGTGGATATCCCAAATCTTACTTTGGCTTATACCAAAGATACCTCATATTGAATTGCCAAAATTTTGAGAAGGGGGGACATCAAGATAGCCTTCACCCCTGCAAACACCATCATAAGCTTGGTGGACTTAGCAAAGGACTCTCTAGATCCTAGATGATAGAAAGGTGTTTATGAAATCCCATGTTCCTATGACAAAGTCTATATTGGTGAAACCAGGTGATCTGTATAGGTGTGCTTAAAAGAACATGCAACAGACATATCTACAGATCATGATTATAAACCAATGCTCACAAAACAATTTCACGACACTGCCCATCATATATGCATGGAGAACACAAAGTTATTAGCGAGAGTAGAGCACTACACAAAAAGAAAAATGAGAGAAGCTATAGAAATTGAAAAATGAAACAACACCGTCATTATGGATGATGGAATGAAACTCAACAATGCTTGAAAGCCAGTCATTAACCAACTCAAGAGGTCATATCAATAAAAAAATCAATGAGGTGAGTTGACCTCACTTCCCTCTTGTCCAAATAATATTTATAACAATTGCCTTGTCGTTTTCTCTCTCATCTCAATCATTGACATTGAACATCGCCTGGAGATTTACTCATTTCTTTGAAGTATGAAATGTTGGGTTAAAAACCTCCACATAGGTTTCCCCTCTCTTTTAAACTTCACATCTGTGACTATGAATTCAATAATGGGGATATATTGTTGATCATGCAAGCAACATCACTGACAAAATCAAATCACTTTGGATGTTGAGTATTTGTGTTCTTCCTTTGCATCTAACTTAGGGCCACACTTAAAAAAGAGGTTAAAAACCAAAGGTACCTAATAAGTATTTCATCTATTGAATGTACGATCACTCCACAAGGCATTGTGTACCCTCAAAATTGTGGTTCTACAAACTATGATAGTACAATTGGCACAATAATCACATCTTTCTCAAATAACCGTGATTATGATGTTTCCCCCATCCCTACTTCAATAATTAATCCTAACATAAGCACCATTGCAAATATCTCTATCGAGATATCAATATCTGGAACCATCTTATGCAACACAATAGTTGTCGACTCCATGGGATAATAAATATGCAATATAATTCAACCAAGATGAAAGTTATTGTCATGATGTCTCAACATATTGCATATTAGATCTTTGCAATATCGTGTCAACATATTTCCTTTGGGTCAATTAGTGTTTCATATTTGTATTATATGTTTTTATTTCCATGCCCAAAATAAAATTTGTAGCACCAAGATTCTTCATAACAAAATTCAAAGGACAAATGATATTTAAAAACCTTGATGATTTTCTTGTTGTTTCCAATTAGCAACATATCATCAACATACAATAACACAACCAAAATAATCACTAACGTGATTGGAATACACAATGATCAAATTTGCTTCTTGAGAATCCACAATGCACATCCCAATATATGAATATCAAATTTTTGATACCACATTCTTGGAGATTACTTTAAGACATAGAGGGAATTATTCAACCTGCAAACCACCTCCTTCTTTTCGTTCAATGTAAAACCTTATGGCTATTTCATGTAAACTTTTCTTCAAGATCCCCATGTAGGAATGTTGTCTTCACATCTATCTACTCCACTTCAATATCAAACACGAGATAGAAAAAAGAAAACTAATGAAATTTAACTTAACAACAAGATAGAAAATCTCACCAAAATCAATTACCTCTACATGAGAATATCCCTTTTCTACTAGTGGAGCTTTGTACTTCTCCAATTTACCTTATGTATTAAACTTCTTCTTTAACACCCATTTTCTACCTACAAGTTCCCTTCTAGTAGGAAACTCAACCAAATCCTATGTCTAATCATTTTTTCCAAGACCTCCATTTCTTCAACCATGGCCTTCTTCCATAGTTTACTTTCTTATCCCTAACATTCATAGTATCATCGTCAGTAGTAGATAAAACAAAGTTAGAATGAAAATAGGTAGAATATACCTTTTTGTTTGCCTTCTTTCCTAAGACAGTCTCCTTAGGAATGTGGTCTTAGGTTCTTCCTCTTCTAGTTCATCTTATTTTGTTGAGTCAAATTCTTCATCCTCCAAGTCAAACTGCATCTTTTGTGGTTCTTCTTCTCATGGTTGTTCTCCCTATTTGGGAGCATTTTTAACCTCTCTAAAGATTACATCCCAACTATAAACAATCTTCTTTGTTACCATGCTCCAAATCTGTAGCCTTTTACACCCTCTTTATAAGCAATGAAGATGCACTGTTCTACTTTAATATCCATGTTACTTCTTTTCTCATTTAGAACATGTACATAAGCATCATAACAAAACACCTTAATATGTTGAAGAGAAGGCTTCTTACGAGACCATGCCTCATGCAAAGTTTTATCAACCAATGTTGATTTAGAAGGTAAATTTACTAGTCAAAACACAATATTCACTTCCTCTACCCATAATTCATGTACTAAACATACAATATCCTTTCCTTTACCCATAATTCATGTACTAACCTTACCAAAATAAACATACTCCTTGCCTTTTTCACTAATGGCCATTTTATTCTTTTTGCAACTCTATAATATACCTATATATCTTTCATCAAAATAACCACTAAAATCAAATAGCTATTGAGTAATAAGAATCATGCATTTGCTTTACCGATAAACATATTTCTGTCTTAAAAATTGTTCTTTTTGTGTTGAGTTTATCATCATACAGGGATAATTTGATGACCTCGCAATCCATCATAGTGTGTTGTAGTCGCCATTAACTTGATTTCTAAACATTAACCAATGGCTATACTTTGTAATCTATAATCGTGAGCTATTTTGGTTAGCCACTTAAACAATGAGCGATTTTATGAGAAAAACATTTGAAGTTTATGAAATCAATTTGTGCCCAGATTTCAAATACTATCAATGATATAAAACAAACTATTTGTTGTGATTTATTCTACAATTGAAAAGGGTTCAAACCTCAAAAATTATGTCAAGTTCTTATCTTGAGACAATAGACACAAAACATAAAACATTGGGAAACATGATCAACATGATATGAATATGTAGCATTGTTGGAGAAGATGTCATCATAAGCATGAGGGAAAAAACCCTAAACATAAGCATGAGGCCAAAAAGGCCTTTTTATCATAAGCATGAGGGAAAAAACCCTAAACATAAAAAACCTAACCCTTGGAGATGAACTATAAAAAGGCTTGCAAGCCTCGAGGTGGTTAGTTGAAGTGTCAACTTTTCAAGGGCATAAATTTTGCATATGATCTTCGTTTAGGTCAATAAGTAGCTCGTTGGAAAGGTATAGAAAAAAAGTACACATTTCACCCACCTAGAGTGCCTTAGGCTATGTTTGGATTGTGACATCACCAAAAAACATCATTTAGGGCCTCAAAATGGCCTCGAAAGTTTTGAACACGAAAATCCATAAAAACTGCCAAATTGGAAAAATTGTCTTGAGCTCATGGAATAGGTGGGTGGCCATTGATATCCATCTAGAGCATTCCTCCGACCCGAAGAACTGCCAAACTGGAAAAACTATTTTGAGCCATTGGAATAGGTGGGTGGCCACCGATATCCATCTAGATCAATCCTCCCCTCTTAAGAAGTAATGGTCTCCACTGCGTCAAGTCCCTCATCATATGACAAATTGTGTGTTGATTTGAGATCCCGGTGAGACATTTGCTGAGGTGAAGAAGTTGCCTTGATTTTACAACTTGATAGAGTTGTAACTGTTGTTGATGGATGTGTTGGACTCGTTCAACAATTTTGGTTTCCCTATGTGTTATAGCTTAAAACGACACTTCTCCGTCTATGACTACACTTGCATCGCTTGGTCGCATGACGACACTTCTTGAGATCAAATTTAGTCACACAACAGGACACTTGTGGATTGAAGGGTCATTAGGGACACTGAATATGGTTGAAATTACCTCACTCTTGGCCCATTTGATGGTTATAACCCTTAGGAACACTTTTCCAAACCAAACCACCTCCTAAAAATCATCAGAAAACCCTGTTTTTGGCCATTTTTCCACAAAAAACGCTACTCTATAAGCATAAGAGGGGCGTTTGCCTTCAAAAATATGCAACTCTGCTTTATAAAAGTACAGTACATACGCTGGTTTGCAGTAGAAAAGTAGGGCATTTTCCTGAAACAATCAAAATCTCAAATTTTGGTCAATTTGAGTTAGTTAGGGAACCTCTTGATCGGTTATAACTGCTTTTCCTCTCCGCCATTGACTATATAAGGAAGGTAGAAGGGCCATGAGAGGGGACCAAGCCCATAATAATGTTATGCTAGAGGAATGGAGACTCTCATCCCCCTCTCTTGTGCCTCAGTTTCTGATAAACCCTAGCACAGCTGATTAGAGGTTGGGATCCTTGGAGAACAGAAGCAGGAGACCTTGAATCTAGGTTTCGTGAAGTGCCAAGCTTGAAGGAAGGTATAACTTTATGTACTTGCTTCATTCAGTAATAAAGATCAGACGTTCTTTCCTTTCCAAATATGACCTATTCATGTGTGTCTCAGATTTGATTACAGTTTGCTTATAGTTTAATGTCTTTTTCTGTCATGGATATCAGTCTTATATATGTAGTAAAATGTATTTGAGAAAGGTATAAAGTTGTTTTGCAGGTGTGGGCATTGCGATACTGGATAGCATTGAAGAGCAAGGAAGAGAAAGGCTGGGATCAACCTTCTTAATAAGGTACTCATATTTCTAACCTTAAATATCTTTGCTTACTAGTTGTCCTTGCAGAACATTTGTAGGTCTATCTTTCATCCCTGTAAGTTGGTAGTTTCTCCCCTGAACTATAGGTGTATTTTCCTCACAATAGAATGGCGACTCCACTGGGGAAAGCCTATCTGCTTATGGGTATCCAAGGTCATTTCTTCAGTTTTGTTTGAAGGTATTTGTTCAATTTCTTGATTATAATCAATTATTTGGCTTTCTTTGACTCTCCTTGACTCTTACAGACCCTTCTTAGCCCTTACAGACCCTTACTAGCTCAAGTGTGGGGGATTTTAGCCCTGTTTTTTCAACTTTTCCCACATGTGCGCTACTGTTGTGAAGCACAATAGCGCATTCCCTTGTGTGGGCGCTGGTCTTCCTCATAGACAGTAGCGCACACATCCTGGAACTTAGTTTTTTGGGTTTTGACCTGTTTGGGGGGGGTTGTGGCTGCATTTTTTGGGGTCCCTGATGACCCTAGGTCTGAGTTAAACCACTGTAAGTGGTCTCCTATCATTGTATTGATCCTATGTTCATGATTCAGACCTCCTTTGATCAATTTGGGATTGTTTGGAAAGTTTTGGGGCTTGTTGACCCAAGTTGGGGGGTTGTGGACCAGTTTGGTGTTTTGTACCCTGATTTGAGTCTAACTGAATCTACTTGCTCCATTTCCACTGGATTTGAAACCTATTGAGTCTACTCAACCTTGTTTGTATCTATTTGAGTGAAATTTATCTTTAGATTGGTTTCTTATCCTCCCTTATGCTTTTAGTTTTCTTTTTGTAGTGAAAGCTCAAGTGTCTTTGCTGTTGTTCATGACCTTGACTGCACTGTTTATGTGCAGACCTGACTTTACCAAACCATACTTCTTTGTAAGTCATTTGCTTTGTTTGGGTCTAAAAGTAGGTTTCGTACGCTTTTCCCAATGGTTGGCATGCTTACATCAATAAGAATCTGAAAGTCATATTGGTAGCTTTTACTGTTTCAATAAGGAAACTTGAAAGTTCTTTGCTTTTGCTTTGATAGTAGGTTACTTTCAATTTCAATTTTGTTTCTCACCTTTGAAAAGCATAAAAAAAAATTTGATTTATTTTCTGAGTGGAGTACCTTGCAAGTGGCTTAAAGGATTTAAGAGTGCTTTGCATGAAAAAGAAGAAGTTTTCTTTTGCATACTTATTTGTTTGAGTAGATGCATTCTTAGGTTTTGAGTTTAATTTTGTACATTTAGACTTTATTTTTAACTTTTTTGCATTCGAAAAGACTAAAAATTGCATTTGCATATGCATTTTAGATCGTATCTTTAGGACTTGCATTGAAAAGAAAAGATTTGTTTAGTGGTAAACATTTCATTTTCAGTATTCTATCTCTATTATAACCACTCTCACACACCCACTACCTTTTTGAGTAAGCAAGTAACCTTTAAAATGAACCCTAATAAAATGTACTAGTAACATTTTCATTTCTAGGTTACACTATTTACCAACTAGTTTTCGTTAGGATCTTGGGTTTTAAAACACCTTAAACCACCCGAGATCACACATTACGCAAAAATCGTAGTTCGACTATCATAGGTAAACCCACCTCATTCAAAACTTGCCTGGGATCTATGCAGTAGGTCTTGTGAGATCAGATTGTTGGGAATAAACCTCCTACTTTCTGTTTCGAGCATATACCAGGATTGGATCGCGTTTGGGGACTCTTTTGAGTTTCGGGCTCAGTTACCCTACCCGCGCCTTCTGATTCGACCAAAGACTGTTCTCCCAGGAGTTTTCGGTGTGGTGGTATCCTTAGTATCTGACCATAGGATCATACACAGGTGACGGCGGAGGGTTATATCTGTTGTACCTAGGACAAACGTGGGAGGAAATCCATTGCAGGTCTTTGGGAGGGCGGTTGGGTGATTCCAGTGCTTGCACCCTTAGTTATTGTATTGTGGACCCCGGGTAACTGTCCTTCTTCCTTCGTTGATCTGTTCTGGGCCCTCATCATTCCAGACTCTTCTCCGGAAGGAATTTGTTTGCCTGGTTTGATTTACCTAGGACCTTTTTTTAGTGGTGTGCTCTTTGTGCTACTTGTCTTAGTTTGCCTTAGAGAACTTCTTGCTCATTTGAGCAGGAAACTATGTCTAACATTCCGTTGAGCACCAATCAAAGTACCCTTGTTTTAGGGGATCCTTGTGATGTTCCATTCATTGGAAACATTGGTACTCCCTTAATGGCTATTCTGAATCTTCCTGGATTCACTATAGGGCTTCCGGTTTGGTTGTTCTCCACTCCAAATGCCTTGCATGCTCCTGGCGCTTCTTTTGTAAGCACCTCAAATCAAGAGCATCAAAACCCTATGCCTTCTTTTCCAGTAACATCTTCTCCTCCTCCTTTTACCTTATGTGGCGAAAGTAGCAATACTAGTAATCAGCAGTCTAAAAGGAATAGACGGAGGAAGAATAGGAAGAAGATGCCAACACAAGGGGCAGCAACCTAGCAACTACAAGTCATGCTGGGGGCAAGCACCCTGCCTCTACAAGTCATGCAGAGGGAACCTACCCAGCCTCTGGAGGTCATGCTGGGAGAAAACTTTTAGTCACTGAGAATCACACTGAAATTTGTCTTCAACCACTGTCAGTCATGTTGGGGACACGTCATTGATCACTGCTAGTCATATTAATGACAAGTCACCAGTTCCTGTGAGTCATACTGGAGACACCAGATCAGCCACTGCAAGTCATGCTGAGGGAGTTGACATTGTTGACAAACCCAATAAACAGAAGTATAAGTTCCCTTGCAAGTTTTGTGAGGGAGACCACCTTACTTACTTGTGCCCTGTACTTCCAGAAGTGCAAAAAGTGTGGTCCTTAGTTCAAAATTCTTCTGCTTCTGAGCAACCAGCCACTGCAAGTCATGTTGGGGGCAAGCTGTCAGCCAATGCTAGTCATGCTGAGAGTACTGACGTTGTAAAGGAGTCTAAACCTATAGGACAGAAACCAAAGTTCCCTTGTAAACTTTGTAAGGGAGATCACCTTACTCACTGATGCCCTACCATTCCAGAGGCACGAAGAGTGTGGTCCATGTCTGAAGGAATCTCTGCTCCTAAGTTGTCTACAGATTCCCTACAGTCAGATCAACCTTTGGTTGATAAAGTGGTTGAACCAATGCAATCTTTGCTCAACCCCACTCTCCCTTCAGAGAGTGAAGTGATCGAATCGATGCAATCTTTGACCGATCCCATCAGTCCTGCAAAGATTGATGCACCTACTGCGGAAGTCTTTTGCATTACCAGTTTGGATGTTTCTGAAAAAGGGGACACTTCATCTGTGCCATGTGAACCCCTACCAAGCCCTAGGATCGTTTCCTTTGATTGGAATAGTCTAGCCGAACCTCGTCTTCCTTCTTCGACACCTTTCCAGATGAAGGTTGATATCGGAAACCATACGGTTGCTTGATGCATTGTAGATGAAGGAGCTTCTGTTAGTATCTTATCCGCTTATGCTTGGAGAGATTTGGGTTTCCCAAATGTTATTCCAGTTGTTAATTGGCCGTTGACCTTCGATAGAAGACCTAGTGAACCGATCAGATTCCTCCGTCAGGTAACTGTTAGTTTGGGTGAAAAAGCAATTTTAGTTGATTTTATGGTTTTAAAGGACCCTATGGACTTTGATATGATCCTCGGGCGTGATTATGTTTATGCTATGCATGTTGTGGTGTCTACGCTCTTTCGTGTGATGCATTTTCCTCATAACGAAAGCATCGTCACTATCGACCAGCTTGCATTCGTTGATCCTCCTTATTACCCAACTGTCGACCAGTCAGATCCCTCATCATTAGGCACTACTATGTCACATAGGACTTATGTGGCATATTGTTCCTTGAGTTCAACTGCTACTGAGAAGAAGTCTTTGAGTTCATGCTTACCTTCTCGGGACTTAGTCCCAGCTTTTGACCAAGTGACACCTCCATCTGAATGTTTAGATATGTGTTCTATCTGGGACGATATACTTCCTTCTGATGAAGTTTTCCTAGAGTCCATAGTACAGTCTGCGATTCATTTGGATGTTGATCCAGTCACAGTTATGTCCAGCCTCGGTTTGACCTTAAAGTATGATCTTCCTATTGTTGAGTCTTTGGACTCTCCTATAGATCCACAAATCGGTGTTCCTGCTGAGTTTGATTCTGCTTCTAGAATTTTCAACTCCCGTGATGATGAATTTGTTTCTACAGGTTCCATCATGTCCTTCAACTTTGATCTTCATCCTGAAGTCGATCTTGTTGATTGTAAGTCCTCAGGCCTGGGTACCATAGAGTCTTCATTTGAAAACTCTGCCTTGTTTATGCCTGCTGTTGATGATGGTGAAGTTGAAAGTATTTCTACCACAGTGACTTGTATCGGGTATTTCTTTACATATGTTTTGGATATGATCTTGGTACTAATGTTTCTTGGAGACAAGATTCTTAGCTGGATTTATACTTGCTTACTGGTCCTTTTCGACACCTTGTGCGACCATGTCAGGTATATTCCGAACCTTGCATATAGGTTTAGGCTTTCCCATTGTTATGTTGCATTTGAACCTTTTTCCATCCGAATTCGCCATAGGGTCGAACCTGTTGGATATTGGTGTGTTAACCATCTCTTTATGCATTGTGCACCAGTCCGACAGCAGAGCCTACCTAACATGGGTCACCCTAGTCAGCACCCTTGTGCCATTTTGGTGCCCATGCTGAGTTTTTCTCATAGGCTCGGGAGCCTTTTTAGATTTACCATGACTTTGAGAAGAAGCCTCATATCTTTCTGGCCATCCCTAATAAGGCTACCATCTACGTGTTCAAGTTGCATATGCATCTGTTGTGATTCCGCTTGCGCTAATGAGCCTGATGCCAGCTTCCACGCTTTTAGCTCATTGTATAAGCCACCATCTCTGATCTCATTTCCGCTAAGCCCTGTATCATTTTTCCTTCATACTTTGACACCTTTTACCTGGAGGAGACACACCCTGAGTGTCCTTATCTTGCTCGTGTTCCTTGCATTAGGCATAGCTTTGTTCCATGTGCTTGGAGCTAGTTTCGCATGTCCCTGACACTCTTCTCCTCCCATTACGAGCATTCTTCTATCTTTACTTCGAGCTCGCTAAAAACAGTAAGTAGGTTTTGAGCATTTCTTCCATCTTCACTTCGAGCTCATTAAAAACAGTAAGGAAGTTATGAGCATTTTTCAGTATCTCCTTTGAGATCGTTAAAAACAGTAAGGAGGTCACGAGTTTACTTTTTCGGGCTCATTAAACCTTTACGGAAAATATCCCTATGGAGTTCTTTTAAGCCCTTTTTAGACTCCTTAAATAGGAAAAGTTTGCCAAGCATAGTTGTCTTTTCTGGCTCGTTAAAAAAACTGAACTGACATTCACTTAGGTATAGAATTACCCCTTTTTCGGGCCTTGGTGGATAATTTACAGAAAAGTTATACTCTAGGTATACTCTGGTATGCGCTAGAAGAGTTATTCTTCTATTATTTTACACTTTTTCAGGGAAGGAGACTAACTTTACGAAAAAGGACCTTTGGAGTCATCTTTAGGGTTTTCGGACTCTTGAAATGTGAAAACACCAAGCGAGCATTCACCTACTCGGGATCGATGTGAATCCACGAGATGGTTGATAGAGGACTGTTTAAGTTTTTCAACTCTATAAGCAAGAAAACACTGCCGAGCACAAACCAATCCGAGCTCGATATAAAATCCACAGATAGGTGTATGGAGTTTTCTTCCAGGTTTTTCAGACTCCTTAAATATGAAAATACCGTCGAGCATGCTTTAGTTCTTTGTCAAGCTCGTTAAAAAATGAAAAAGGAAAGGGAAGGGAAGAATGTTAAAATATCTTTCAATATGATGGCAGCAAGTCAACTACCTCCTTGAACAAAGCACTTGTTTTGAGTCTATCAAACAATTTGGGTTCTAGTGTTGGCCTTAGGATAAACCTGATCTCAAAGTTCTTACTCATCCATTTGGTTAGTATTCCAATCATATGGATAATCTGTTAATGTCTCCTACATTACAGATTTGTATCATGGTCTCTTTGTGTTAAAAGCTGCCTAAGTCACTCTTGTGTCGTGCTCACTGTTCAAGGATATAACCTGTGTCAGCCATTCTGCAGTTTCCTTGACCTCATGCGTCGGCCATTCCTTGGTGTCGGTATGTTTCATCATGTGTTCAGTCCTACTCCAAATCAACTCCTACTTGTTGAGTGTCCCTCGTGTTGGATGATGGAGGATTCCTTAAGGCCTCCCTTCCAACGGACTTCTTCCCATCGACTTCAACTCATTATGCTCTGGGAATGAAGTTTAGAGTTTCGGTTAGTACCTTGGGGATTGCAGTCATTAGTGGCAGTTTCTCTCGCTATTGGATAGTTGGGAATACATCAATGTCTCCTATCCGATAAATTCTTCAAGTGTTCGACGACAAGACCACTTATTTGCACTTATTTGCACTTATTTGAATGTACTAAGTACCTTGGGTTCCATTTTCATTATTGGTGGACACCCTCGCATTTGTTAACGGTATACATCAATGACCGGTAATCAAACGATACCTCCCATATTCGACATCAACTCATTTATTCGCATGGATAAGTTTGTACCTTGGGTTGTTTTTGGATGAAGACCTTGGGATTCTCGATAGCATCACCTTATTTATGTTATCTCCCAAGTTGCGCAAGACTGAGCCACACTCTTTTTGGCTATTGATGAGACATAGATCCAGCTTGTTCTCTATGGCTATGTTCTCCGGTTTTGACATAGATCCACCTTGTATTTATGTGGCTATGTTTACACTTATGTTCCTCATGCATCCACGCTTGTATTCTAGTGGCCATGATATATGCATCAGTATTTGGATTGGTATTATATCCTTTTGGAGGTCACGTTCCATTATTTGAACATGGATAGTTACCCAAAGGATGAGTTTGTCTGACATTGCCTTTGCTTTCAAGTACTTCATTTGAGCCTATGATTCTTGGTTTCTCCGGTTACTCCGCTCCCATGTTTCAACTCTTTGTTATTTATAATGCGGCCATCATTTCCCTCACTCCGTCTGACCTCATACATTAGGGGGCATCTGTTATAGCTTAAAATGACACTTCTCCGTCCGTGACGACACTTGCATCGCTTGGTCGCATGACGACACTTCTTGAGATCAAGTTTAGTCACACAACAGGACACTTGTGGATTGAAGGGTCATTAGGGACACTGAATATGGTTGAAATTACCTCACTCTTGGCCCATTTGATGGTTATAACCCTTAGGAACACTTTTCCAGACCAAACCACCTCCTGAAAATCATCAGAAAACCCTGTTTTTGGCCATTTTTCCACAAAAACGCTACTCTATAAACATAAGAAGGATGTTTTCCTTCAAAAATATGCAACTCTGCTTCATTAAAGTAGAGTACATACGCTGGTTTGTAGTAGAAAAGTAGGGCATTTTCCTTAAACAATCAAAATATCGAATTTTGGTCAATTCGAGTTAGTTAGGGAACCTCCTGATCGGTTATAACTGATTTTCCTCTCCGCCATTGACTATATAAGGAAGGTAGAAGGGCCATGAGAGGGGACCAATCCCATAATAATGTTATGCTGGAGGAATGGAGACTCTCATCCCCCTCTCTTGTGCCTCAGTTTCTGATAAACCCTAGCACAGCTGATTAGAGGCTGGGATCCTTGGAGAACAAAAGTAGGAGACCTTGAATCTAGGTTTCGTGAAGTGCCAAGCTTGAAGGAAGGTATAAATTTATGTACTTGCTTCATTCATTAATAAAGATCAGACGTTCTTTCCTTTCCAAATATGACCTATTCATGTGTGTCTCAGATTTGATTACAATTTGCTTATAGTTTGATGTATTTTTCTGTCATGGATATCATTCTTATATATGTAGTCAAATGTATTTGAGAAAGGTATAAAGTTGTTTTGCAGGTGTGGGCATTGCGATACTGGATAGCATTGAAGAGCAAGGAAGAGAAAGGTTGGGATCAGCCTTTTTAATAAGGTATTCATCTTTCTAACCTTAAATATCTTTGCTTACTAGTTGTCCTTGCAGAACATTTGTAAGTCTATCTTTCATCCCTGTAAGTTGGTAGTTTCTCCCCTGAACTATAGGTGTATTTTCCTCACAACACTATTATCCTTGGTCTGAACTAGTGTGGGTTATTCCTTTCTTGATGAGCACCTTGAATGCTTGGTCTTGCATCATAGAGGTACCTGGTTAAGCGAGGCAACAATGCCTTTGCGTTCTTCTTGTTTCTGTTGAGTAGAGGGACCCCGTGCAAAGTTTGCAGGGGAGATATCTGTGATTTGATGTTCACCTTTAAAGGCAATTGTGAAGAGGGAAAATTTCTCAGTGGGAGAATATCTCTTGCACTGCTTGGTTGAGGTCAAAGAGACTATGGTAGGTGCAACTCTATTTGGTATCTAATAGAGTTGTTCTCCCAAAGTGACAATGACACTACGAGGTCGTGACTCATACACAACATGACACTTCCACATATATGGTTGTCCTAAAAAAAATTCACAAACTTCGAGTGGGGACACATCACATAGTACCTCATCTTTGAAAGGCTTGATTCTATATGGTAGATGACACTGATGACTGACACTAATACCTTGTCCTTGGCTTAGCCAACCGATGGTGTATGGATGTGGGTGTTGTGTTGTTGGTAGCTCCAACCTCTTGATGATTTTTGCTAAGATCAAGTTGTTTTTCCTACCGCTATCAAAAATAAAATGTAGGGAGATTCTCTTCACCCACATTTATGAGTGAAAAAGGAGCTCATTTGCCTCTGACCCTTCTAGTTCCTCTAGATGAATCTATGTGGTAGTGATGGTGACACTAGGTTCTGCACCAATGATCCGCTTCCCCGTGTTTGTGTCTGTGACGTTTGGTTTTGAATCAAAATTGGAATCGAGATCTGATTATGAAGCTTTGATCTCGACCACTAATGATTGCTTTGAGTGACTTTCATCAGTGTTGTGCCAGGGGATTTTATGGAACTCGCACCACTTTCTAGTGTCCTTCTTAACCTTTCCATTACCCTTCTTGGAAGGGTTTCCTTGAGGTTGGTTATCTTTGTGTTGTCCTTTGTTTTGTGACTCTGGGCTACCTTTTCCATGCTTCTACTATGCTGAATTTACAGGCCCAAAATCCTGCTTATTCTTTTTATGAAATTTCTGCTCTATTTTGACAGCATACTAATAAGTGACTCCTAGTGAAGAGATGTCTAGGAATTCCATCTCAATTCGGATGTACTGACATAGGCCAGTACGATATTTTAGAACTAGGTGTTTCCCAGAGTCTCTGATACCCAACTTTGTGCACAAGGTATGAAAGTTGTTGGTGTAGTTTGACACCGCTTGGTCCCTCTCTGAATGCAAAATGGTCCATTTTGTCTATTGGTCGTCATAGTTTCCCATAGGGTAATATTGTTCATTAATGACATCTATAAAAGAGGTCGAAGAGGGATCGGACTCAAAAATTTCAGACTCCTCTATTGGGTTTTTCTCACAATAAGTTTCCCACCAATTTTGGACATGGGGGACAACCTTGAGGAGTGCAAAGGTGATCTTTTCCCTGTCGAAAAAATTGTGGATAGAGAAATACCCTTCTAGCAGACTCAACCATTTATCTAGGACATCAACATCAATCTGGCCTTCAAATAAAGGAATATCAAAATTAAGTTGTACCTTGAAAGGGTCAGCGCCACCGAAGCGATTGCTTGATGATCCATTTTTTGCTGCCAACGTCCATTGAAGGATTTGGGCGAAATTATCAATCATCTCATTCCTCTGTTGTACGAGGGACTCATTGATCAACAACTTAATAGGATCTCTTGCTCCATTATATTTCTTTCATTCTTTCGCCATGTGAGGTTGCTTGGGCCGACGAGAGTGGTTTTCCCTAAGCTCAACTAGTTCAAGACCCAACTCTTGATATCCAGATCTCATTGGGGACATGCATTGAGAGACGAGAAAGAATATATTGCTCTAATACCACTTATCTAGATTTTTGTGAGAACGAAATGAAAGAGCATATATAGAACCACATACACATTTATAATGCAAGAAACACAGTGATATAATAAACTCAAATTCTATTAACTGGATGAAATATAACAGACTATAAAATAAAGCAACTAGAATGGTGGTAGCTTTATCTCTGAGAAGAGATGTGGTGACTACACTCATTCGTAAAAATATGATTACAAAGGAGGTCGAAGGGCCTTTTTATCATAGGCATGAGGGAAAAAATCCTAAACATCAAAATCTAGCCCTAGGAGATGAACCGTAAAAAGGTTTGCAGGCCTTGAGGTGGTTAGTTAAGGTGTCAACTTCTCGAGGGCATAACTTTTGCATACGATCTTTGTTAAGGGTGCTCGGTAGCCCATTGGAAAGGTCTAGTCGAAAAGTACATGTTTTTCCCATCTATAATTCCTTCAGCTACATTAGGACTGTGGAGTTTCCAAAAAACATCATTTAGGGTCTCAAAACGACCCTGGAAGTTCTTGACACAAAAATCCATAAAAAATTCCAAACTTAAAAAACTCTCTTGAGCTCGTGGAATAGGTGGGTGGCCACCAATATCCATTTTGAGCAATCTTCTAACCCGAAGAATCACCAAACTAGAAAAACTATTTTGAGCCGCCATTAGAATAGGTGGGTGGTCGTCGATATCCATCTGGATCAAATTGCATGACTCAACCATAATCCATCACCATTTTCTATGCCAATTATCCTCACTAGTCATACGACAATATGGGAGGGATGGCCCATCCAATCCTTTGGATTTGTTTTTAATACCATTGATAGGCATAGAAAATATGATGAAGTAAATGAACTTTTCTGTATAAAAAACCAATAAATATAGAAAGTACCAAGATGATTTCTTGACCCTTTTCCAAGGATTTCAAATCCATATATAGTTTTGAAAATCCTTGATATAAATTTGCTAGTAAATGCAAGAATTAAATCCAACATTTTGATACGCATATTCATATTCTACCATTCCAAATGGGTGATGGCACACTAACATATGTGCCATGGTTACAGTACCATGCAAACGAATTATTGCTACGATATCAATAAATTATTGTTTAGTAGCCAATGTTGAGTTACTAAATACTACTGGTATTACAATTCAAACAAGAGATTATTACAAACGAAGAAGAGATTCATTTATATATGCTTTGATTGCCAATATCTTACAATCATTATGTAATGTTCAAAAATATTCGCATACAAAATCAAACAAGGAATAGGAATAAACAATGGCTTGTGCTTGCATTTTTTTGTTTATTTAAACGTAGTATTAATAATTGTTCTAGACATAAATATAATGTCAATGAATTTGTTTGTAGAGAAAATATTTAAATAGAAATGTCTTGAAGAAGGTTATAACCTATATGCTTATTTTCATCAACGTTTTGAATCAAATGCCATAGTTTTTCATGGAGGCATGAATTATGATTACATAGAACTTCACTTGATATGTGAGAAGAACTGGAATCACTAGTTGAGGATGGAAACAAATTACATGATCTTGCATATGTTGTAAGGTGACTAAAGGTGTGCTCATGAAGTCATGATGTATCCATTGATGCTATATTTTCTACGTTTTTCATGTTTGACTTTGTAATAATCTTTGTATGTATCAAATTTTTCATTGCATGCAATTAATTAAGATGATTGATACTCCAACACTAAATATCATAAAGTAATTTGTTTTTGGTTTTTACAACCAATCCTTATAGCTAAATCATAATTTGTCAAACATTGACAATATTTTCATTTAGATTGTGTTTTTCCTACGATGATGCTACATAGTTCACTTTTCTAGTGCTTATTATGTGCTACATGCATGTTGGTGTAATGTGATTACACAACTCAACATGTGGTATGTTCTAATTTGCAAAATGTTGGCAATAAGCTACTCTAAAAATAACCATTATACAATACCCTTTAATGTGTGGCTTCCATTCGTTTTACCTCTAATTCTCAAGGCATCCTACAATGAGCATAATACATCTTACCATAGTCATTGTACCATTGAAACACAACTACATAGTGCATATAGGTATTTTCATCCTTGCAAACAAAGCTAACATAAAATATGTTAGAATTAAACATGCAAATTAACTAGGGAATCAAGATTATAACCTTGCATGAAAAACATGAATTCTCAAATAAAAGCTAACTTCAAGCCATGGAAAAATTGAAGAGTGCAAGAATATTCAAGAAAATGAAAAATAGATTTATCTTTTTCAAAATCCAGGTATTAGCAATTGACTGAGACAAAGTAATTTCCACCAAACCATAGACAATCAACTATAGATTCTACCCCTAAACAAGCTATGATACCATCGGGGCGAAGAGGTAAATATGCAAAATTATCAGTTGGAAATTTTCTCCAATTGACAAACAAATGAAGGATTTACCAACAATTCTACTACTGAAATTTTAAGTTGGACCAGTTATTTATTACCCACAATACCTTCCCACACCACACAAGGAGAAGCTTTTCCTTCTCCTCTAAAAAAATGCTCAAAAGTATCTTCCTCTAATGTTCTCTTCAGTGTGGCATATAAATGATTCAAATTGCTATCCATTCATTACCAACAAAGATTTTCTTGGTTCTTGGATCCTTCCAAAGTTCTAATGACTTCCTTTCATGGTTGTCATGTTCCTTAATATGCCAACCTCTTCTTTCAAGGTTTAAAAATATTTTTCTCTTCTGTACCATTCTTAAAAAAACTAGCCCTCACACAAATTCGAATTTATCATATTTTTTTTTGGTTCCTATTAAAATTTAAAACCAAAAGCTTCATCTCATTTACCTACAAGTAGCATTCATTGATTGGAAAAATTTCAGCATGAAAATTCTGAATAAAAATGAGATGCCGAGGAAACTGGAAATTCTGTCATGTGCTTGGAAGCCCATTTCTCTGCTATTATTTTAGATGAAAGATCTTGTGATGTTTCTTTGTGAACATGGACATCCTGTGAAATATCAGATGTGGTTAAAAGTAATTTAATCCATTATATTTTATGTTTTCTAGTGGTTTGCAATAGCGTCGCTGAAATTTGAAATGAAATACCGCTCGCGTATTCTAATTATTAGAAAAACCTTTCAAGTTTTTCATGTCACCTGCCACTTTTTTTATAGTCATGAGGGAAGTGTTAATTTCAGCAGGTAATTGTCCCAGCCAAAAAAATGTAAAGAGGATTGAACATATAGAATTCATTTTAATGATTAAAGAGACATAAATGAAACAAAACAATTTGAAGTCATTTGATGAATGATCTTCTTCCAAATTTTTGAATCCAACAATTTTTGTTTTCAAATTGCTTGGATTTTATATTTGTATATCTAGTAAATTCTTAAATGCAAAGAATAATGAACAGGATTAAAAAGAGAATATATTGATATTTGCTCTTGATGATGCAAAGGGAAATTGTAGAAAGGTATCATGTACTAAAACTAAAATTAGGAAAGAAAAATATACATTGCATATTGATATTAATAGATGCTTGTGTTGAATTGTTTTTTATTTTTATTTTTGATATTAATATAGGATTGTGTTGGATTGTGTTTTATTTTTATTTTTTATAAATAAGACAAATTATTTATTTATTAAATTTTAAGATATGTGCCAAGACAACTTAAGTTAATAGTATTTTTAGGTTTGGAATTGTTAACTTATTTCTTTGTGGAAGATGAGTTCGTATTCATTTAAAACCACTTCACTTGTACTCCAAGACTAATTCACTTTATCACTATCAATAGATACTATCATGTCTATCAATGATCAATGAGTTTTCCATAAGTGATAACTGCTCCATAAATGAACCTTCCCTATGGTATGGGCTAGGGATTATGTTCGCTGATGAAAAAAGCTAGATTGGATTTTATTTTGGGCATAGCTCAGGTAAAAGCCATTAACTAAAAAAATTAAATTATTTATCTAAAATAGAACAAAATGTGAAAGAATGCATTAGTTGATCTAGGATTGTGACCATGGATGATCTTAGCTTTCGCTGCCACACTCATTGTAATGAATGTTGGAATGCCTCCCAAGCTCTTGAATTGGCTTTCATTATGGAAAAGATGTTAAGAAAGAGGAGATGGGGTTTTGATCTCTCGAGATTGGGTACTCAATTCAAAAGACTTGTCTATTTTTAAAGCGCCTTTTATAATTAAATAAGGAGACATGGGTTGGGTTGTAGTGAGAGAGGGGGCCTTGTTTTTTAGTATTTTGCACTATTTTCATGGTTATGGTTGTGTGCCACTATTTGAACTCGCTTGTGTATTGCTTAATGTTGCTTCGAAATAAAATATCAAAGGCAGTTTGTTTTGAATATATTTGTTATTGTGACTTGAAAATGTTCTTGGTATACAACATGGAGATGATGATTGATGTGCATTTTAAAAATGAAGAAATGGGTCTCTTTGTGACATGTGTGTAGACTCCTATGTTTGTTTCCTTAGCCTTCTTTCTCTCTGTGGTTTATATGCGTGTGAATAATCACTATCATTTATCCACACAAGGCCTTTTTTTAACCCGCTAGAAGTGTTGTAAACACTATCCTTTGGCCACGAAAAGTCTTGGGATGAGCAGGTAAATTATTCATCTATCCATCTACAACAAACCATCTATTCCTGTTTTATTTTATGGGGTGCACACATTGTTGCTGTATATATGCATTGAAAGTGTTTTGTATGTGGGCATGTAATTGATATTGACCAAGCACAAGCAACAAGAAATGAAAGACCTTCAATTGAGTGCTAGCATCAACCATCGATGATATTCAAAAGATATTTCATCAAGTCCAATGGAATTTCTCCCCCAATCCAAACATGACTTGAGATCTATTTTGGGAAGGAGTAAACAAATAAAATATCCTCCTAACTACTAAGTCAACAGTAATAAAGAAATGGTGGTCAAGGCCACATGTAAATACCTCCATTAAGTGATACCAAATACCTCCTCATAACAAGGGTAGAACACCTCCAACGTGAAACGCCCTCCTCAAAGCGAGACAATGTGGAACATCTTGCTAAAAGTAAGGCATTGAGTCATGAACGAGATCTCCAAGTGGACATCAAAGTGAGGAGACCCCAAACACTCCAATATATGTAGCATGGATGAGTGAAAGGAAACTCCAAAATGTAGGACACTTCCTCTAAACATGGCAGAAGAGGGTGGGAAACTACACCAATGGAAGAATGCTCCAACCAAAAGGAAATGAAACGATATCTGATTAGCCTCCAAGTGAATGATCCAATGTAAGTAGCCCCCCATAATTAACGCTGTCCTCAAAAGTGGCATGAAACCTCAAAAGTGGCATGAAACACCAACAAAGCACTTCAAATACAGAATGCTCCTCATAATATGACCATGATTGATGCATATATGTTCTCCAAAATGGGATGTTCCATCAAAAAATTCCCAGGTCAACCTACAAAGAGAGTTGACTAAAAAACAACAAAAAATGTTCTCCAAACATCTCTGATATCAATCTGTCGATGAGGGGGAGCTAGAGTAGCTTGTTGTGTAGCTTCCTTTACTCGACTTTTGCCAGACAAAACACCCATTCCAAGCATTGCATTTCCTAAATTACTCATTACATCCTTTACATCTGCAAATTCCACGTTAACTAAACCTAGAATTGTCATTATATCATAAATTTCTTGCACACCTTGACGTAAGACATCATCAGCAAGGAGGGAAGCCTCTTATAAGAGGTGTCTTCTCTTCAATGACATCTGGTAACCTATCATTGGAAATGAAAGAAGAGTATCCACACATTTATGTTGTCTCTCAATTGCCTCCAAGGCCTCTACAGATCTCCTACAACCCTCAAAATTGAAAGGATAAGTAACTACACCAAAATTCAGATTGCTCGCTTCTTTTGATAATCGTGCAATTTCAGTTGTAATAAATTCAGGCTCTCATTCCTTAAGATCTTCAATTATATCTTCCTGAGATTCTTCTGTTGCTTGTTCCCTGAGTTCAGGGTTTACACCGGTATCTGCATTTCCAGTCCACGAGTTAATTGTTCTCTAATTTGAACAGGGTTCCCTGCAGTAGACTGTAGTAGAGCTTGAGAATCTATATTTATAGCATAAAATTCAACACCCATGTTGGAAAGAATTGTACCCTCTAGGATGCCAAAGAGTCGTATTGGTTGTTGCATTCTCTAGGTTTATTTTGTTCTCAAATTAGCTTCAGAAACAATTATGACCAGGTTTGAATCATCCAAGTCATGCATACATATTTATATCGTTGATTTGGAAACTGGTGGCTTCTACAAGTTTGCACACAATTCCATTTATTTGTTGTCAAATAATTTCTGAAGAGATGCAATGAAGTCATCGTTTTTTGACCAATTATGGGTTCAAACAGAAGGTACAAGATTGAAATAGGCCCAAAACTTTCCATTGATTATTATAGATTTTTATTCTATCATCCCTAAGAATAAATTCCCAATGCCTTGAATTGTATCTTGATGCAGACCTCACAAAATAGCATGCCCATACTGCTCATGGCACACATTATTGATCTGTTGTTCCTAACTACGATGAAAATAGAATATTTAGAAATGAAGACAGTTCCCAAAATATTAACTGTTGGATGGGAATCATCATAAGCTTCCATGCTATACAACATTTTCCTCCGAATGGATCATTAAACTGTGCAAGTAAGCCCAGTTCCCTACCACAAAAGGTCATTCAAACCATGAATCTACAAACAACGTTTCACCAATAATCAAGCGACATGGAAGCATATCATCATCTTCATCAACAATCAACTACATTAAAAACCATATATCCCATAGCCATTATGCTGGGGCATCATCACAAATGTGGAAAGAATCTAGCACCATAAAACATAGGCCACCCATATAACTTTTCATCAACCTATCACCCCAATGAAATTGTGATAAAAACCACAAGCTAACACCCATCCAAAGTGGAAAATGTAGTAGAAGAGAACTCAGATGCTGACATATTTACAAATTTTTCGAGTAAAAATATATTTCCCTAGAAGGTAACCAAGAAATAGTACATATTTTGTGGTTCACAACAATTAAATAAAACAAAAGCATGCAATTTATGTTCTATGCATATCACTCCCACTCTACTATTGATGGAGGTTTTGAGGTTATGTTAAACTTTTCAATTTACTCCACAAACACTTGCAAATCTTTGCAGAAACTTGGTACTAAATTGATACATGTAACCCCAACAACCATATGCAATTTATTATAACAAAAATATACAAACTAATAAATGAACTGAGAAATGAGAGGTGGCAATAAGAAATATCTTTATACTTTTAGTTGTTGGACGTGTTTTGCCATCTTATCAATGATATCAAATATAGGCCAATAAGAAAATGAGAAAAATGGCAACCAGCACAACCAAGGGATATAGCACAAAAACAAACAATGCACCAATCTGTAGTCAATCCATCCTAACTAGTTATGGCTCTCAGTGCAATTGCATGTGAGTGAGTCCTTCTATCACCTTGCACAACAACAGTCTTTACTGGAAAAAAAACTATGAAATATTTCCAAAAGTAATCGTATAGTTCAACATCCTTGATTGAACTAATAAAGATCTCAACAACCTGTCAAAATTTGCAAACACACATGAGAGTTTTAGACCACTCTTACACTATCCAATAAGAGTGCATCCATATTACATACATATCATGTATATATACCAGGCGTATGGTCTCTGAGGCATTTACTTTAGTGGCAACACCCAAAATGCATACAACTAAGACAGAACGAGGGAATGGATGCCTCTTATGAAATCCTCGAGAAACATTCAATATTTCTCATAGTTTTCACACTTATTCATATTTAGAACCATAAATATGAGATTACCAGTACTTAAATCAGTCTTGAAAAAGAACTTAAAAAGGACCATATTATCATAAAATAACTAATAAGTGAACATAAGTAGACATTAAAGAAAAGGTTTAAATGAGATATACCTCATCTCTGAAATCCATTTAAGAGGCTTAATAAGTTTCAAATTCATTTCCTCTGGAAGCCCCCCAACATTATGATGGCTCTTGATTGTGTGAGAGTGATTTATCCCACTCTCAGTTGTGGACACAACTCAACCACATATGGGTACAAAGTATCGTGGAACAAGAACTTTGGCTTCCTTCCGATTTTTCCAAATTTATAGTTAATTGATCAAAAATGTGGATGAACTCCCCACCTATAAACTTTTGTTTTCTTTCAGGATCTGTTACTCCTTTGAGTTTATTTTAAAAATAATTGTTGCATCAATGCAAGTCACAGACAAATGAAGATCACTATTAAAATAGAAATGGACATAGCTCAAATAAAATACATTAACTACAAGAAAGGACCTTTATTGAGCATAGCATGTATGCCTAGGATGATTGATAAACTTCACATCAATAAAAAAAATTATGTTAACGATAAAAGATATCTTTCATCGAATTGCATTTGCCCTGCTTCAACAAGCTTCAGTGAGGAAAGTATTGTCTTATTGTCCTCTATCAGATTTGCTAGAATATTAGTGCTCTTGAACACAATTGTACGATTCCTTCATGTATATTTGTTATCTCTATCACGGAAAGCAAGCTCTCAAATTCTACAATGCATCTTCACGTATAGGCAATTTTTTGTAGGAAGGACATATTCATTGAAAGTTTTGTGATAAACACTTATGAATACATATCAATAAACATATTTACATAAATACAACTTGATTATGGCTAAGTGTTTTTTGACTACTTCATAAATTTCCTTGAAATGATATGTTGGCAATTTCTTATCCATGCACTCTTTAGCTACCATGTTCCAATAGTTTCCATTCACATGGGGGATAATTCCTTCGTAATATTTGATATTCTTGTATTCTCTCAAATATGTTCCCACATGTCCATTCACTAAGTAACTATTGTGACCCATTTTACCATGAACGAGCTCAATTGGAAACTATACAAAAAAAACCTCGAATTATCGTTCCATTTAACGTCCATTTATAGAAGCTAATGCATCTTAAACATCTATGATAGTAAACATATTCTAAAAGAATGTACAAAGAAAACTTTGTGCCTTTAGAATGAAGGATAGAGTGGTATATAATATAACCCATACACTAGCATAGGGAGTCCAAGATCGTATATACTCTTAATGTTACAAATCTAGTAAACTCAACTCTCAAACACTGCTTAAGGTGGTTTTCACATGACATTACCACCGGGAAAATAGATGTATCCATGCTTACAAGCAAATAAGTTGTAAGTACTGAAAAAATGGTGTTAACAAGAAAAATTATCATTGCCTTGATGCTACCATACGTGAGTATGCTCTTAAAAATTTTGTTAATCACATCACTCATTTTTTATCTTTCAAGACGGAATATGGATATTCTCCCAAAGGAGTGACAAAATTGAGATACATGTTTTCAAATGTCCATGTGTCGATGTTTTTGTTGAGGTTGAGCAATTCATAAAAGGGATTATGGACATAATTCATTGAGATGTAGTATGACACAAGATATACAATATATTCATATCAAGACTATAAATAGTAGCGATCACACAATACCATAAACATAACTTTTCTCTTAATGACCATACATTGCAGACAATACCTTCAATTGAATCAAGCAATCAAAGCCAGTAGGTAGGGGAAGTATATGCATCAAATAGGATAGGTGTTATGTACACATATAATAAAAAAGGGAAAATGAAGGAAGAGGGTTTGACAGTAAATCTCAGAGCAAGGCATATAAATAGTTCAGATTCGAGCAAGCCTGCATAGGCATCATGGAGAATTCAAGTATTGTATTTGAGTTTTCTTATAAAAAATAATTGAGAACTCGAATATAGGATGGTGTAAAGCCTTCTCATTGATCATATTTTTTTGTATGTAAACTGAGATGAGAGAAAATGAAGTCAAACCAAACTTATATTTATAGAATTGAAACACAATAATAATGAGTCAAAGAAGAAAGTCAAACTCATATTTAAGAGATGAGATAGAATGATAACGAGTTGAAGTACGGGATCAAACTCGTATTTGAAACAACTAATATAACCGTAACAGTTATCCAATCGAAACAAAGAGTCGAGCTGGGCATCAAGAGCACAACGTGTATGTTTATTATTTATCATTTTATGAAGTCCATGTTTGGATAATTGATGTCTAATTGCAATTTGCCACAAGGTCATTAAACCTATCTAATTTAGGAAAACCAGAGTAAAAATTGGTAATCTGAACTATATTATAGTATTGAAAGAGACTCATTTAAAATAAACTTACCATAGAATTGAATAAAAGTCGATGGAACAGTAAAGGGGATCACCATCAAAGCAATCCACATAAAGATTTTTATGGGCCGCCATCCTAAATTCCACGAGTCACGAGATTCATGCAAATTCGTAGATCCTATTGTTGTAAGAAACATGGTGAAATAAAATATCTGAGGTGATGTTAAGGTGGACAATATAGAGGCCAAATGATAATGCTTGGTGTTTCATGAAGTGCCTTAGGAAGGAAAAACGCATCAATGCATCTATGGGGAATTGTGCTCGATTGTTTAAAGAATGACCAATATAATCTATGACCAATGCAAGTTGGATTGATTGTTCTTAATGACTTCAAGAACACGATTTTCCAACTTAAAACAGGTTGCAAAAACATTGTTGAAGCTTCCTACCATATTTATAGCCTCTAGGACTGTGGAAAATTACCAGGATTTCATTAGTTTTGTATATAGCTTGCTTTGTTCCTCGATGAGAAAGTCTACATAAAAAATTCAAAATTCCAAGACGTGTTAATTTCCATTGTAAGACATGTTAAAATCCACTATATATACACACATGTATCAAGATCATTCTTATGCCTCAGTAATATACTTCAACCAACCAAGATAACAATAGCGAGTACATTAAAATAATTAATTGAAATCAATTGATCACAAAAGTTATTAATAATCAATTGATCAGAAGAATTAACATTAATTATGAAAAAAATTGATCACAATAATTAATAATGTTAACGTGTACTTGCTTTGATTTTAATAGACTGTTGGAGCAACACACCCTTCACAACAGTACTCCTAGACACATAATTCTTCAATTTCTCTTCCTTGAGAGTATGCATTCTATAGCTATCAAGAGGCTGGAGCAAGTATTAGAAACTAGAGTAAACCCAATATACAACAATAGGCATAAATGTGCCCAAAGACTCATATGTTAGGACAAAATCCTTCAATTGAACCATTTCAGTATTAACTAGGCAACAAAATCAGATTGACCCACCAACTTATCAAAGTCAACAACCTCCAAATAAGTACTTTATCCAATCAAACAAAAAAAACTCTATGTTTCACAACCAAAAATACAGTTTATATTACAAGCACCACAAAAATAGATAAAAAATATTCCTTCTTTTAAATGTACCCTACGACACTTCAATCCTGCAGCTCAATACATCAACAGATAAATCATTTTCTCCACTTCTTGTAGCATGAAACCATCAATTGACAGAAACCAACTGTGCCAAAACCTTCAACTTTACTCCTACTCATACCCTAGGCCCTAAAATCATCAAATTCAATTCAGTTAAAACCTTCAACTCCACTCATGCTCATACCCCATACCGTGAATGAAAACCCAATTCAAGAAATGTTTTCTATACTCCTAACACGTAACGTTTTGTTAATGTAAGTTAATTAGATACCTGTAGCAACACTCTTTCACTATTTTATTTCAGTAAATGCTTTATCCTTAGAATGAACATTAAAAAAGGCCTTGTTAGTTTCAAAATCTACCCATCAAAACTTCTTCATCGTTGGCCCAATTTCAAGATTCCGAAGCGCTTTGCTAATACGCCTAAAGGAGTAGCACTGCAGAATGTGCATGTAGACTACTATTCACCGACATCCATGTTCTTATTGTGTTTGTGCAAATCTTGCTATCCTATCATTTTCTTTGTTCTTTGTATGTCAAATTCATCAAAATATCTCACATCCTAAAATTTTAATTCATTGACATCCTGCATATACCTTGTTGGTCATTCCTTGCCTTCTCAACATTCCTTGAATTCTTGAGTTTCCTTCGAAATTACCCTTGCTTTTTCAAAACAAGCCCATTTCTTATATATATAAAGAAATTACTTTTAAAACTTTTCATAAAAGTTTTTAAATAATATTCTATATTCATTGTTATTAAAAAAGGCTTGTTGCACCAAGTGAAATGAGGTGCTCTACAGCCTAGTATGGGGGAGATGTTGTAACGTGTGTGATGTAACGTTTGTGATGTAACAAAACAATTAAAACATAATTAAAAAAATTCATGTCGGCTCATAAATTAAATTATGGAAAGTATTTAAAAAAAAATCCATGTTGGTTCATAAAATAAAATATTATGAAAAATAATTAAAAAATAGATGTTCGTTTATAAAATAAAAACTTAAAACTTAAACCCGGATCTATCAATCAAGAGAGATCAAATTTCTTGAGTTTAAATATAAAAAAAGAAATACACCTCAAGAAATTGGATCCCTCTCAGTGCTTGATAGATACGGGTTTACAATGGATCTATGCTGGTTTTATCCATCCAAAAGGTTTTATGTTACGTGGTGTTGAAAACCATGTGGATCCTTTGTCACATTGTAAGTCTAAACCTATGTCCAATAGGTTTTATGAAAACCATGTGGATATTTTGTCTCATTATAAGTCTAAACCCATATTTCATGTCCAAAAGGTCTTATGTTACGTGGTGTTGAAAACCAAATGGGTCTTTGTCTCATTATAAGTCTAAGCCCATATTTCATGTCATGTTTAAGTTATAAGCCATAAGCTGACATGTATCTCCATTAACCATGGCCACACCACGTCACAAGTGTTAAGCCCATAGTCCAAGTTCAGAGCCTGCCAAGGAAGAGTTCAATACTAAATAGTTTGCACTAAGCGTTGACATAGTGATGAAACTACTTATACTATAAAATATTTTTTTTTAACCATGGGAACAACAACCTCCCAAGGGTATATCCAATAGCCCACAAGCCAGATATACCAGAAACTTGTGACTCAGCAGGGGCCAAGACGTCCCAAGACCCTTTATCCCAGGTGAGAGCCTCTATCCCAGGGGTCGCCTACCCTTCGAGCCTTGTCACAACGGGCCAATGAGCAACCCTACCCCCCGCCAGTTTTGAACCTGTGACCTCCTCGGAGATAACACATGTTCTTAACCATTAGGCCCACTCAGGTGCTCTACTTATACTATACAATGTTATTAATATTGTTTCGTATACATGTGGGATACTGCTCGCTACACAAAACATAATGTGCTATAGTGTCAAGAGGTCATGACAAGTACCCGATAGCTCAGGTGACAGAGCAAGTGTTGATAAAGGGAAAGCAAATTGGGACTGTCAATTTTGGTCATGCGCCTGGATTAATGACAAGTGCTAAGGATGCAATAAGAAATGTCAACTTGAGTGCTAGAGGATGTTCAAATATGTTTTCTAAATGTCCATATACCATCACTATCGGACATCAATATAGGCGCCCACAAGATTGATATGAATGTTAAATAGTAATGCCAATGATTTTCAAGTGCCACTATAATGGAGGGCGCAAATCCACAATGAAACTGAACATTTGAGTGTCAAAGTAAGAACCCGAGGCGAGATGATTTTGTTCGAGCTTTAGATATTGCAGGTTTCCTTCTTCATTTGAACAATATATTTGTGCAACAAATTTAATTGATTCCATGGTTGCAGTTTTTGTGGGAGGGAGAACCCGTTGAGTGCATTGAAGAAATTATTCATAAGAAGAAATCTTTTTATCAATGTCTTGCGTTTGCTTGTTTTGTTTTCTTTTTCCAATGGAATGGTTTATCTCATTATTTTTGCAAGACAAATGTTGGTATCAATGGAGATTTTAAACATAGATTGAGGCAACATAATATGATGCTAATGGAAATGGGACAATTGATTTTCCCAAATTCCTAAATCTCATGGCCCGGAAGATGAAGGATATTAACTCAAAGGAAGAATTGAAGAAGGCCTTCAAGGTTTTCAATAAGGATAAAAAATGGCTTCATAAGAAATGCTAATAGTAAAGCTCCATTGTTCTATGGTGACTATGGACCTCAGTGTTAATTACTTAATATGACTGATGGCTGGGAAGGGCCAGAGTTTCTGAGTCTATTTAGAAGTATAAAGGTGATCACTCTTGGATATTACAAGTACCATTCCTTCAATAAGTGCATGCAACCCTGGATCAGTTTGCTTATTGCTGGAGCAATCATCATCTCCATCTTATTCCTTTACAACTGGCTGGTGCTATTCATGAATTAATGCTTTGTATTTATTAAGGTTGCAAGCAGGGTATTTTTTAAGGATTCTAATATTATACTTAAGTATAGTATCGTAAGTGATTATTTTGGATTGAAAAAAACATGTATATAGATAGGTAGGCGAATATTAAATATGAAACATACAATTTACTACCAAAACGTGTAAATTTTGGCAAATATTATGATAAAAAAACATATTTTATGTAAATATAGGCGATATTAGAGGCTAAAAATGACCAAATAGCGAATTTATTTTTGAAAAAAAGTCCAAAAAATAGCCAATTGGCGAAATTTCGCCCCTAAAAATTTCCCTGGTGGATAGAGAAGATGATCATCTAATTCTTTCATGGTGTGTAAAATTCCATTTGCACAACAAATAAAATGCCCAAGTGTCACAGTACTAATGAACAAAGCATCATTTCCAGAATCAAAGACATTTGACAAGTCAATTGTTCATCCAATTTTTGTAAAAAAAAAACAAATGAGACAACATATAAGAGATTGGTATCGAGAATCTAATTTATTTCAGATTTTAAGGAAATTGCTTCAAATACCAGATCAAATCTAAATTTCCAGACATAATTTGAACATTCGATGATTACAGGTGGCAGGGTATTTTGCTCAACATTTGGCAAGTTAATTCAAATTCCCAGATTTACAGGCATCTAATTAGCACTGGTCAAAGAATCATCCTTAGATTTCCAGACTTGAAATCAGCTGGTGGAAGATTTGAGTGCATATGACAATTAAAGCTTTAGATTCAGGAAAAATCAAATTCAACAGTTAATGAGCATTTCAAGGCAGAGAATCAACAATTATTCTATCAAACTCCCAATTTTCAGGCAAACACATGAAGCAAAGGATTCTTTCCCAGATTTTAAGCATCGAATTCATCAATGGCAGCTGTGTATGGTAGTCAAAAAGTCATGCAACTTCATTAATTCCACATTCTTTGCAACTTATCCGAGATTTTTTTTTTTTTTATAGTTTATTGATAGAATTTGATTCCTAAAAGGTAGTAATAGCTTGTATTGTATTCTATTTAAACTATCATTTTGAATGTTAAAAGGGTTCGAGATTTTCCACTGAGGGGAAAGAAAAGGTTCATCGAAGGGCAATCCTTTACTGTGTAAATTTGTCCAGTAACTAATAGCAGAATTTCATGCTCAGTGATCTATCAGCTTATGGGTCAGATTGTGTTCTCCCTTTTTATACAATTCTTCTTATATGAATGCAGAGATTGGTTGTTTGAACTGCATCAATAATCGCTCAAGTCTCAAATCTAATCGCAAACTTTACTGTTTATTGCCTGTGACTTGTAATCTGCCTTCTTATCCTCTAGTGAATGTATAGCTGCCATCCTCTATATTTACAACCTTTTCTTCTATCTGTTGATGTTCGCCTGGTGTTTGGCCTTTCAAGTTGCATGCCAGTGATCTATGAAAAGCTGCTCATTGTATTACATATATTGGATTTTGAACCTTAGTTTCTTTAATTTATTGTGACCTGCTTTGTTGAACCTACCTTATCATTTCCTTCAAACTAAAACTATCCTAAGTTCAAAATGTGCTAAACTTGTCGTTTTCGTAGTCATTGGCAACTTTTAGTGCTAACATGCCCAATATCCCATTTCTGTAAATGTTCCCTATGCTTATGACCTCCTTGGTTTACCATATTCAAGCATGTAATAGTGTACTACTAGCTGTATGTCTCATCCAAATTGTCGAGTATGTCAAAAAATTCATGATGAGTGTGGATTAAGTGCTAACCAACATAAGGCTTTGGCTTTGATCAAAGGAGGGCCGTGTTCGACATATTTAGACTATTGCCATATTATAAGAAGCAAAGGCCCATTTGACAGCTACTATAAGTCCATCAATAATATTTAGCTACCTATGTTAGAGATGATATTATTTGTTATTTTAATTCTATTTTCAATAGATGGAAAAATTAGAAGACTATTGCAGAACGTATATTGCAAATTTCTTTCCCATTACAAAATGTACGGACATCAAAATTTATGTACAAATGTTGCAAGAATAAAAAACTTGAATAATTAACAACAATCCAAATGGCAGAGACAGTTGAAGAATAACCGAGTTGCTACACCTCCCAGCTTTGTCTAAGTGCAACGCAGTCATGTATAGGGGCATATTCCTGCACAAAAAAGTAAGGGCATATGCGATTTCAAAAGAAAAAACAGAGAGAAGGGAATTGGACTTACTTGAGAGTGTAGGCACCACCTGCCTTGATCTTTCCGCGGTCTTTGCATCCCCAAATTCCAGTCGCTTTTCTCTTCACTGCAAACTAAGGGCACAAATATAGGTGCACTACATGACAACAATACTTAATAACAAGAAACCTTTGTTCCCAACAAACTTTAAACTAACTTTTCTACCATACACGTTATGGGTTATAATGATGAGATTCTAAATTTATTAAAAATATGAATATCTATCTTGGTAGACTTTCTTAGTTTTAAAATCTTACATAAAATTTAATTAATAAGTAATAAATTGTTAATTTTTTTTCAGGTTACTTATTGTTATACAAATAATTTCCAGGATGATGGAGACAAATTTTTAATAATGATTAATAGATTTTTTTCACTGCAATACCTCTTTTTTGGGGTAATCTGGGACTTATTTCCCCCACAAACCTCCATCCCAGTACTAAACCCCTATCCCACTACTGAAATATCCTTGTATCTACTGAAATCTAATTTGGGATCAGGCTTCAACTTCGAAATATAGAGTTAAATGATTAAAAGCCAATTTACATCATATCATAAACATTTAAATGTTTCTATAAATACTTTCACTTCCTAACATGAACTACTTATCAAGAGCGTTGTGCTACATATATGACATGTACAAACAAGGCCCAAAATAACAGATATGATGCCTTCCGTTAACAACAACATCCACTTTGTATAGTTGAACCTGCCATTAGTAACAAGCTTATTGATTGTTATGAATCGGTCGAGGGAATGGTACAATTCCTCCTGGTCGTCCCGATCATTGCAATCGTGGCTTGCAGATTACATATTTCAACAAAAGAAAAGCTATTTAATTATATAAACAAATAATAAATTCACATTAAATGTAAAACAAAATTGTTAATCATTTGCTTCTCTTGAGGCTACTGCTTTTCCATGATCATCTTGAAACATTATAACATAATTAGAACCATGAACTGTTTAAAAAAATTATTATAAAAAATATGAATATGTAAGTGTTCATTTCAACATAAATGCTATAGGAAGCCATGGAAAAATTGACTTGGGCCATACAATTGACTCAACCATGATACACAAGAAGGAAAATAAAAATAATTTGCTTTAAATCCCATGATCATTACACTAAAATATGAATTCCCACAATATTTCTAGTAGATAATCTCTAAAAGATGACAATGTTGAAGTTGAGAGTGTTTCGAAAAAAATTCTAAAAACTATCAATGTCAACAAGTGTGCTCCAAGAAGACATCCATGACAACATGGATAGCCAAGACAAAGTTCTTAAAAAAGAACAACCACCAAAACTATTAAGATCATCGAATGTGTTGACATTGAAAAGGATCACACATAAATGCACCAAATGGAAAAATGGTCAATGATCAACATAAGAAAATTAGGAAAGCCAAGAATCATATTGAATATGAGAGTGATCCAATGAAAACTTGTCGTAAATCAACAACAATTCTTCAATCAAAGGAAAAAAAGGAGTCATTAAAAGTTGTGAATAAAGAAGACAACATAATTGTCAATGAATGTTTAATACTCAACCCACCATCACCAAAGTTGGTCATTTAGTCACTCATTGGAAATCATACTAAGTCAAATTTTCAAGCAAGCTGATGAAATCAAATTCAGATCTCAAATGCCAAATATATGGCAATGATTTATGCTATGACCTCCTAAATCCAACATAATTCTCTATGCAACACCCTTGATAGAATTGAAAATTGATTGTGTGTAACATTTATGGCCAAAATTTCATAGAGACCTCTTAGAGATTGCAATAATTGGAAGAAGAAAAAAGTTTTATCTCTTTGTTTTTGGTTTTGGACAATTGGTGAAATACATAGCCAAAGGTTACATTAAAAGGGTTTATCCTAGATACATGAAACATTAGAAGGAAATTTGGACTTTGGATTTTCAACTTCTATGTGTTATGAAATTTCAGTCCAACAACAAAATTGGTGTATAGATGTCACTAAAAGTTGTTAATAGAGAAGACAACATAATTGTCAATGAATGTTTAATACTCAACCCACCATCACCAAAGTTGGTCATTTAGTCACTCATTGGAAATCATACTAAGTCATATTTTCAAGCAAGCTGATGAAATCAAATTCAGATCTCAAATGCCAAATATATGGCAATGATTTATGCTATGACCTCCTAAATCCAACATAATTCTCTATGCAACACCCTTGATAGAATTGAAAATTGATTGTGTGTAACATATATGGCCAAAATTTCATAGAGAACTCTTTATAGAGATTGCAATAATTGGAAGAAAAAAAAGTTTTATCTCTTTGTTTTTGGTTTTGGACAATTGGTGAAACACATAGCCAAAGGTTACATTAAAAGGGGTTATCCTAGATACATGAAACATTAGAAGGAAATTTGGACTTTGGATTTTCAACTTCTATGTGTTATGAAATTTCAGTCCAACAACAAAATTGGTGTATAACAAAATTGGTGTATTGTACATGTAATTGTATGAGAAAAGGGACACTTGCAAAAGCACTTGTAAAAGTTGTGATATTTTGTAAACAAGTTTTTTTGGGACATAAAGGTTTTATTTAGAAAAGTATGCATGGCATTTTTGTGGATGTTCATAATATTGTGGTTTACTCTTCATGTATTGTTTGAGTTCTTGTTCCGCGGACTAACAAAAGAAGAATTATTGTGCAACAAAAACTCAGTTCCATAACACCTTGTAAAATCCTTGAAGGGACAAAGATGAAAGCACTTGTAATGATTAAGCCGTGAGTTTGAAGACCACCAACAAACAAAATTTGAGACCAATTATCAAATCTTCAATAAAGAAACTCACATTTTTAGCATTACAAGGATAAATATAACATAAATTATTAATATTGAGTTCTTTAGACTATGGATGCATTGACATGGAGAAATGGATTGAATTTATAAATTAGAGCATGAAAATTTCCAGTTTCGAGATATTGATACCTTTTTGCATACAATCAATAGGACATAAATTACTATTCAAAATTATCTGAAATGTGTCCCAATGGAAATTAGAGATTCTAGGCTTTCCAATGAAATATGATCTTACAGAATATAGGATGTTGATCCCAAATTTGATAGTTGGAAATGAACTTTGTATCTTTTTTGGCTTGTTGTGCCTGAACAACTTTGAATTGGAATTGAAAACTGATGCAGACCTCAACCAAATATCTACTATCACGTCCCCTCCCGTGGATCCAGTTCAAGGAAGGGAACATGACATCAAAAAATTTCTGGGCTATTACAAAAACTCAGCCCCATTCATCATTGACAATTCATATAAATACAAACATGTGTGCAGATGCATACCCAAATAAACATGCACATCGGAATTAAACTATCCACACACATTTCACATGCATTCAACATATCGATAAAAATCATTAATTAATTAAAATAGTGCATAAGTAAAACACATAGAGAATACTTATCTTGATGGTAAAGTTGCCCAAAGCAACTAGCTACGCAACTGCAATGTTCCACCCATCCATAGGCCAACTATGCTCATCAATCTCTCAGCATAGCTGCCACCCTCGAGATGGGCATGATTTCCACAAGGAATGGGAACACTCAAGCTCATACACATCCAAAGCAATGGATACCCATCTCAACCACAACATTCTCTCCCACACACAACAATCTCAAATATTGGGCATGGATACACATTTTCAACAATGGAATTTACAAAACAAGATGGCCATGGGTTTTCCCTAAATCGTTTCCAATAAAAAAGGGATTGTGGGATGGGGAAAATAACCACAGGGAGGAAAATGGTTTCTCCCATAGCTATATGAGCATTCAGTGGGCCAAAACGGCCTCTATGGACCCCCAAATCGATTTCCCTTCTTCCCCACTGTTATACAACACAAAATGCCCTTTCGAGCTAGAAAAATGAAGGAAACCATAGAAATTTCATGGAGAAAAACGTCCAGCAAGCTCCAAACTCGTGAGAGAGCCAAAACTAGTTGATGGATAATGGCTTGGGGAGAAAATTCATGGCTCTTTTCTTGCCAAGGAAGCAAAACATGTTTTTTCCAAAATGGTGGCTTTCCCATACTCGAATTTGGACAACCATACCTCCCCATTCCCAATGCATTAACTACCTCAACCAACTCTCGGAAGAAATAAATGATTGGGTACAAAAGTCAACATGGATAGTTGAGGGTTCATGGGTTCTCTCATTGACACTTAGATTGACTTGATTGGTTCAAGGGTTTGAATATTTTCCTCCCAATTCCTTGTAAAAATCATGCCCCAATACTCTTGTTGCATTGCATTGCATAACTAGTTGTGGGTGTTTTATTAAAATGCATATTTACATGATATTCACAATTTCTATTGTGCCTGGATAGCACACAAACCATATGCATCGATTTTAACACTAAATCGATGGTGGGGCCTTGGCCTTGATCTCCTCACCACGATTTTATAACGATATTACATTATTTACATTTTAATGCAATGGGGTCAAAATCGAGATATTACATCTACTCTACTACAGCTGAGACTTTTGTCAATGCTCTGCTCACACACTCAATCATTCAATTAGACTAGAATATATCGAGTTCCATTAGCATCATCCTCCAACAATCTAAACAACAATCTCATAAAGGAATGCTACAAGATTAACCGCCTACGACTCAATTCCTGTGTTTTGACTTCGAGTAATGAGTTACTATTATACACCATCAAAAACTTACCTCCTCTTGTTAATGCAGGAAATTCAATGCTACTGCGGGAAACTCACACTTCTGCAGGATTGCCACGTTGCTCAACCATTGTTAACTAACAATTTTGCATTTGGTTGAGTACATTCACTTCCAATTTGGCTTCAGAACTTTACTATGTTTCCTCCAACTCAAAGTCAAACTAGGCACATCACCATATATTCTTTCAACTCATTCTGGAGGGATTTTCAATGAGCCAATATTTTGGTAGGTCGTTATAGCCATGGCGACTCAATCTTCCATCTCTTCACCATTTTCAAACACATGTGTCCATAATTCATTTACATATTAAATTTACAGTATTTCTCAATGCATAGCAATATTGAACCATGCTAATACAACCTGAAGCAATTGACTTCAACACAGATCCTGAATCATGTCACAAAAGTTGATATAAAAACACCATATTTGGATTTGACCACCTGTATCTAAACACAGAGATTTCCCAATCATTCATTGTTCAATTTCACACATTCATTAAATCACTACTCACAATTTACAGAGACTTAATCGATTGAAATCAATACATGAATAGAGATGTTACATAAACCTAGAAGTAGGTAAATATGCTTACTATTAATCAAATCCAAATTATAGGGAAAAGATGTCCCTTCTTGGGAGCTTGAACCTTGATTGGGACAATAACACCCCGCTTTCATGGACCTGGAAACCATAGTGCCTAGATTTTATCAAATTGAAAATGCTAATGATGTGTTTATGAATGTTACAGACCTTGCCACATAATTCATAGAAGAATTTGGAATGTTGACTAACTTCCATTTTCTTAATCTGTTTTCTCAAATTAACACCATATATGGATCCTGAAACAACAAGCACCAACATCAAATGATTTCATGGTCGCAAAGCATGCCTAAAATCTTATAAAGAGTCCAAACTATGGGACAAGCAAGAAACATTACCATATTTCCCACGATGTCGACCTTCTTCGTGTGTTTCGTCTGCTGTCACACAAACAAAAAAATAATTAGCGGATGTTAAACAATACAACTAGATTAAAAAACAAGTGCAGTTCCTTCACCATTCAGAACTTAAGCAAGAGTAACAGTGAATAAGATGAACACATGGTGAGCAAGCAGTGTACCGACATACGGGGAATGCCAGGGCTCCACAGGAAGGGAGTAGATGCCAGGGCTCCACAGGTAGGGAGCATTCCTCCAAATCTCATCAGTGTTGACTCTGACTCTGGGCTTGAGAAAAATTAGCAAACAATGGCCGGCTAAATCCGAAAAATGTCCAACGAATCAAAATGATAAAGAACAGAATTCAACAAAACTACATACTGTGTCCTGTTTTGTAGGCTCGTTGTTTCCAAAACCCAGAATCAAATCCTCAAAACCTGAACTCCCAGGATTGCCACCAGATTGCTATGAATTCGAACTCTTCGACCCCAAAATATCTTCAAATGGCGTAGAGCTAAGGTCCCCACCGATAGATACCCTTCAAAACCCCCAATTTATCATCATCATATACAGGTGCATCAAATATCGGGACACGGGAATTCTTGATCGAGGTTGAAAAGTTCAAAAGTTCCTGAATATATCATCATACCCTTATTGACTCTGCGAAGTGAGATGGTGCTGTAAACTTTGGCGGACCCACAACTACATTGTCATAAATGCTCAGAATACCTGAAATCCTCGCCCGGGTGCTCCTCTACATGGGCATTTGAGCTGCTTTTCCTTGGGGTTTAAGGCCATAGCCCCTCTGCCCCAAATTGAGGAGATCGTCCATGTTGCAGGCCGACTGTTCAATTCACTGAGGTTTCAAAAAGTGGGGAATTCAAACCTTGTGGCCGAACATAGATGGAGTTTTTGATGATAGAGAAGACTCTTGGATCACAAAATCCCCTGGATATCAAGGCCTTCCAGATGGATTTTCGTCCAAATGCGTTGTACAATAGTTGCCTGATGAGTTTGTGAAGCTTCATGAACACACCAAAATAACTACACCATGGACCGCGCCGCACCAAAATTAACATCACACCAACTACTCAGCAAACACGTGGCAACATTCTATTAGATGGAGAGACGAGGAATCATGTGGCAACATTCCATTGGTTCAATGAGCGAGGAATCCAACTACAGTGCATAGGATGGTCTTTCGTTGTTTGAACGCCTATGTCGTAATTGATGTTTAAATGTATGCATCTACATATATACAAATTTTAAGTTGAAATGCTTTTTAGCATGACTCCAATGTTCATGGACTTTGCTAATGTTTTAGACTTATAGGATTAAAACTCCATAGGAGTAATAGTTAATCTACAATAATTATCGAAATGATCGAGGAAACTTCATTTTCATATTCTCTAAGGTGTGTCACTTTTTGACTTATAGCAATTTTATTTTTATCTCATTCTAATAAACTTCAAAGGTTGTTTGTTTAGTTGCTTGCTCTTTACATCAAATAACTTCTTCTAGATTTGTTAGAGACTATCTTTTTAGGATTAGATTTTGGTGATCCATGTTGAACACTGGATGAATGCTCATGAAAGTTGGTAGAGTCAAATTGAAGACATCATGAAGATACCACCTAAGTTTGTTTGTTTTTAATGCCTAATGCATTTTCTAGGGAATGCACCGAGCACTTCATCTCACTGAAGATGGTATAGAATGTAAACATGCGGTGCTTAGGTTCCCAGCACCTCACCTTTAGGGAATTGAAGAGAGTTGAACATCTGACCTCCCCTACATAAGGGAGAGATGGAAATCTTGTTAGTATTAAAATCGTGAAAAGTTATCTTCTTGTCAGTATGACTACTATGACTTATTTATAACAATTACTAAAGTATAAATTGCAAGAATGTTTTGAAGATTCAAAGATTTGATTTAACTTTTTCCTTATATTCATTGAGAAGAATTTCCAAATACTTGAGTACAATTGGGTCAATAATGGGATCTATTTTAAAAACATGACAACATTCGTAGCTATTCAGTAGATCATAATCATGTAAAGTTTTTTTAATCACTACTATATTTAGGTTCAAATTCGACGTTTATTATCCAGGTGGATATTGATGTCCACCCACCCCTTTCACTGATTCACAACGATTTTCCATCTCCTTTGAAATTTTGTACGGATTTATATGTCCCAAAATTCCGAGGCCATTTTGCAGTCCTAAATGGTCCTAGAGGCTTCGAAAACAACTTGGACATGTTGAAAGTTGTTATTCTCTTGAATATATTCTCAACGAGCTATCATCGCCCCAAACAAAGTTTGTATGTGGAAGTTGCACCCCCAAGGAATTTGACTTGTCAACTAGCCACCTTGAAGACCATAAATCCTTTTTTGGTGCTTCATCGCCGAGTGTTAGGTTTTTAGATGTTTAGGGTTTTTACCTATTTGGCTTTATATGCATAATAAAAGGCCCTTTTCAGTCTCTTTGTAATCATCTCTTGCAAATGCGTGTAGCCAACATATCTCTTTTCAAAGATAAGCTACTACCATTTGAGCTAAGTTTGTATTGCTTTGCAGTTTATAGTGTGTTTCCATTCCATTCATTAATAGAATTTGGTTTTTATTGTACTACTATGCTCTCTGCTAAATATCCTTGTGTGTGTTTCCATTTTATATTGTTGCCTTTATTTCGTTCTCCAAATAATATAGATCATTGGTATCAGAGCAATCTTCTCTTGTTGTTTCTCAATGCATGTTTTCGACGAGATTCAGGTATCGAGAGATGGGTCTCGAACTAATTGAGCTTGAGGACAACCACTCTTGTTGACATAAGTAACCTCACATGTCGGGAGAAGAGAAGAGAGATGATAGATCATGATATCATATTAAGCTATTGCTCGAGGAAGTTCTCATGTGACAGAGGAATAAGATGGCAGATAATTTCACCCAGATCCTTCGATGAATGCTAATAGCAATGGAAACACCTTCAATGAGAGGTCCTTTCATAGGTGTGAATCCCTTCAAGGTATAAGATAACTTTTCCATTACTGTTATTTGAGGTTAGATAGATGCATATGATTTGGAGAAATGGTTAAATCAGTTAGAGGGTTATTGTTCTATTAAAAAAAAAAATTGACAGTGAGAAGATCATCTTTCCACCCCTAAGTCCGTCCCCCATGTGAAATATTGGTGGGATATTTAATGTGAGAGGCATGCTAGAGATGAGTTTGAAACATATATGTCAAAACCCACTTAGGAAGACTTTATAAATTTCATCAAGAAGGAATTCTACCCCTTCAGAAACTATGATGACTAGTACATGAGATGGACAAATTTTCACTAGGAGAGAGACTAGACAATGTCAGATTTCACCAATATATTCCATACCTTGTGTTCAAATTTGGGTATCATAGACTCTGAAAGGAACTTAGTCCTAAAGTACCGCAGTGGCCTACACAGGTACATCTAGACCTAGATGGATTTCCTGGACATCTCCTCACTAGGATTTGCTTATCAGTATGCTGTCAAGATCGAGCACAAGTTTAAGAACAAGAATAAGTGGGAGATTGGGCCTGCAAATCAATTGTAGCATAAGATTGGTAAAGGTGGGTACTAAATCACAGAACAAAGGATAGAGAAAGGATGGCCAAAATCATGAAAACCAAACCAATCCATGGGTGAAGAAGGGTAATGGAAAGTCAAATAAGGACACAGACAAGTGTGAGTTCCAAAAAATTTCTCGGCACAACATTGATGAATGTCACTCAAAACAATCAATGTTGGCTGAGATAAAATCCTCAGAGATAGAATATGGCTCAGACTTTGATTTAGAGAAATGTAAGGGAAATAAAATCATTCATGGGAACCTAGTGCCACCATCACAACCACAAAGATCCAGCTAGAAGAGTTAGAGGATCCAAAGGAAGGGGAGTGCCTCTTCCATTCATAGTTGTGGGTGAAGGGGAATACACATGGGAATACACTACATTTCATTATTGACAATGGTATCCAAAAGAACCTAATCTTGGTTGAGGTCATCAAGAGATTGAAGTTTTCGACAATGGCACACCCCCAACCATACACTATTGGTTGCTTGATCCAGGAACGAGACATCCGTGTCAGTCAACAGTGTCACTTATCCTATGGCATCAAGGCCTTCAAAGATGAGATGTTGTGTGATGTTTCCCCACTTGAAGTTTGTGATGTTCTTTTAGGACAACCCTATATATGAAAACACCATGTTTTTTATGAATCCAGTTCCCATAGCATCATTGTTACTCTAGAAGGACAACTCTATAGTATGCTTGAGGTAGTCCCGACTACTACAATTTCCTTGATCTCTGCAAAGCAATTTCAAAAGGTAATCTCTCAAATTGGGAAATTTTCCATAGCCTCATCATTTAGTTAGAAGGTGGGAAGAAGGTAATTGAAATTACCATAGCCTCAACACAAGGTCACTCTAAACAATATAAGCAGGTGGACAAGATTGTAGAAGAATACATAGATATCTTTGCCTCACCTAAAGGGGTGCCTATACACTTCCAGGTCAAACATTCAATTGATTTGATACCTGGTGCTCATTTACCTAATGGACCAGTATATAGATTCCCTCTTTTGGATTTCATCCAAAAAGGCCATATTCAAGAGCTCATCCAAAAAGGCCACATTCGAAAGAGCTCCTCACCTTGTGGGAGCCTAATTGTGTTGGTACAAAAGAAGGATGGGACATGGTGACTCTGTATTGATTACATAGCCCTAAACAAAATCATCGAAAAGAGTTGATACTAAATCCCTCATATTGATGATCTTCTTGATCAACTTAAGGGTGCCAAGTTCTTTAGTAGGATTGATTTGAAGTCAAGCTACCACTAGGTCTCGGTTGAGCATGATAATGTAAGGAAGACAACTTCAAGTATAACGAAGGCCTTTTTGAGTGGTTGGTCATGTCTTTCGACTTGACTAATACTTCAACAACATTTATGAAAATGATGGATGATATATTGTGCACATTCACAAGATATTGTGTGGTCGTATATCTGGACAATGTCCTCATCTTCAATAGAACTTGAGTGGAACATTTGCAGCACATTCAACAGATCCTTAGTACCTTGTGCCAATACAAGTTATACACCAATTTGGAGAAATGCTCATTCGGAATGGAAAGAATGCAGTACCTGGGATACATTATGGATGAACATGGGGTGCATGTGGACCCATCCAAGATCCAATACATTCATGATTGTCCAGCCTCGACAGCTCTAACAAAGCTCAGCAACTTCTTGGGACTTGCCAACTTTTAGTGGAGATTTGTGTTGGGTTTCTCTCATATCGCTTAGCCCTTAAGTCAAGTGACCAAGGGTGGAGCCAATAGCAAATTTTCTTGGGGTGCATCACACCAGAAATACTTTGAGGATCTAAAATGATGCCTCTGCTCGGTGCTAGTACTCACTCTGCTAGACCTGCAAAAACCTTTTGATATTGAGACAATGCCTCTAACTAGGTTAACGGTGCAGTCCTCACTTAGCATGGACATCCAATGGCCTATCATAGTGATACCTCTAAGATTTTGTTCATAGGTATTGTTATCACATATATAGTAGCCGGGCTACCATACATTATTTTTCTCATTCCAGTACACTATTCAGCCAGTTCCCTTGCATTTGAGATGCCGAGATGAGCATTTATATTGGATCACTATCAGATTGTGGACAGCAGTTATATTCCCCATGCCATGACTGAGTTTCGGGACACTCAGAGAGATGCCCGATATAGCCATTATGCCATTGGTACAGAGCAGACAGTAGTGCCCAGAGTTACAGCAGCAGTCTCAGAGGACAGGTGATGGTACAGGTTGATGAGCTTTCAGGTATATGACTCAGCAGGTATACTATTGTGTTATGGTTAGATTGCTTTTATACTTATTCTTATAGCATGTCTTAGCACTTAGTGTCATGATCTGGCGATCATATAGATATTTGGACCTGGTTGACCTATTATATATATTACTGTCCCTACTCAGACTTAGAAGTTCACTATTCATACTCATTGGTACATACCCTCCTTAGGGAGAATAGAGGTGATCATTACACCATTCTATGGCTTGCTAGTGTTGGCTTCATCTTTTCATTGTCTTCATCCATCCGTGGCCTACCTTTTAGATTATTACCTTGATCTGCTACTTGACTAGTGACATGGAGGATCTTTCCCCACTGTAGCCTCTGTACTGGATGAGCTTCCCTGTTTATTGTGTCTCGGCTCTGAGTTGGTGACAAAACTTACCTATGGTGAGTTGGAGTTCCTTGAGAATTCCCCCTAGTCACTAAAGTTGTGTTGGCTAAACCTGAAACTTTTAGTGCTGCCATCAATACAAAATTTGGAAAAAAATCAAATGCTATATCTTGTATATGAAAGAAATGCCAAATGAAAATGGCCATGAAAAATAAAATGTTATATCTTTTGGAAAAATTAATACCTAGGTAAACAAGCTGTCCATGACACACCTAGAAGTGCTCAGGTAAACAAGTGCCTTAAAAACACACCTGCAGCAGAAAGCCTAAAAATAAATGTAAATCTATGCAATGTGTTTGTAAACACACATAGATCAAGGCTATGGAAAACTCAGGCCCAAAAAGCAATGGAACTTAAATGTTATATCTAAACAATTGCTGGCCTTGCTTGTATTATGGATTGTGCGCATCTGTGAAGGTGAATAAACCCTCTTTAAACAACTCATCCATTTGTGAGACACCGCCATTCCCTGTGTTATTGCTCATTCAGTATATACTATGGTGTGTATTCCCTTTCCCTTGCCAAAGTGTCACAAAGTCAAGTTAGTCAAGTCATCCCTTAGCCTAGCCATTTATTTCAGCCTTCACCCTTCACTAGCAAATTGATCACAACTATGAAGTGAGTATGATCCTGAAAGTCTAGTCTGAGTAATAATAATAATTAACGACACTATATATTTGGATTTAGATCGCCAGTCATGATTACTCTGTGTTATAGAAGCTATTTGAATAAATTGTAAAGCATGTATTAACCTTGACACCTTGCAGCAGCTATGGATGATAGTCTGAGTTGTATTTGGTCTTGGTTAGACCTAGTTTGACCATGGAGGACCATGGGACATGAGATGTTGGACCTTATGATGATATGGATAGATAATATATGGTCCATGTACACATACAGGATGATTCTATGCAGCAGCTACAGGGTTATGATGATGATTCTTGGGATACAGCAGTGTTTGGTCATTTACAGATCATTATTATTGGCCTTGTTCCGGTACATTGGATATTTATTTTGATCATGCAGAGATTCATATGGTGTATGAGTACACATCTTGGATGGATTTGGACCTTCTGAGTCCAATGGGACAGTTTGTTTTCAGTTCCGGGCACTTACAGTGATGATTTAGCCTCAGTAGGCTGTCCTAGTGCAGTTTTGGTCTATTGGAGGCCCTGTCGGAGCAGAGATGACTTTTATCCGGTTGACCTAAGGCGCTGATGATGGAGGGGGTGGTCCAGCCACTTGTTTTTACCATATTACCCCCCTCCCGGACACATTGGTACCCTCACCTTGACAGCGCCATCACTCCAGGAGGCAGTTTGGGCAGTTTCACGTTTCCCGAGGCATTTCAGGATTGGTAGAAATGGCTATTGAGGAAATCGATTTGGGCTACTGAGGCAAAGTTATGGCATGGGATGATCAGTGATGATAGATCGGGACCTTCCACACCTCCTCCAGCAGTTTCAGCTTCATCGGGGCCCGCATCCATCACTTATGGCACTTTCTGTGGATTTTTGGGGTCTTTTGAGGACCACGACTTCACCTTGGAGGCACGATTTGGTACTTTCATGATTATTTATTGGTTATTGTGCCATGGGGATTGACCAAGGAGGGATAAAATTACCCCTTGGACCCACCATGAGCCTCTTATGATATTTTGTCATCATGATTTGGTGGGATTCCCCTCTCCTAGGGCGACTTTGTCCACTTATGTTATATTTTATGTGTGATCCATGTATTATGTTGTTGAGCTCATCTCAACCATTGATTAGACTTTTGTATCTTATAATCTTAGCCACTCATTCAAAAAGTGGTTAGGGTTTTGGTGCCTCTCCTTCCTATTTAAAGGAGAGAGCCTCTCATTGTAAAGGGTCTTTGGCTCTTGGATTATTGGTATAGAAAAATATTCTTGTGGAAATTCTTGTGGTCTCCTTTGCATCTGGTGTTCTTAGATGGTGATTGGAAAGTCTATTGCAACCTAGCATTTGGAAATTGTGGTAAGATCTATTTTTTTTGGAAATCATTGTTTGTCTACAGGAGGGCGACTTCAACAAGGGCGATTTTGCAAGGCTTCTTCAAATCGACTTTCTTGGCATTCGCTTGTATCAGGGGGTTATCATTAGTATCATTGTGATCTATGCTATCTTTCTGTTACTTCTTTTGTGGCATTAGTCTTATCTCTTGATGCATCAAATCTGATATTGTTGACGTTTGTTGTGCAGGAGAGAGGGCGCATTGGCTTCTTGGACTAAATCGATTTGCATAGAAACTACCTCAAAGCTTCCAAATTGATCGGGATTGCATAGATCATCATCATCAAGGCATCTACAAGGTTATCCAGGTAAGATCCACAGGTTTGTTTCTCTTTCCTTTATCCAATCCATTGACACCACTCATAAATTGTTAAAACCCTAAATATTTCAAAACCCTCATTTTACATTTTCTCAGATCTACTTAGATCTAGTGGGTTGTTGGGCATGATATTGAAAACCCACCTCTATAGCATCCACGGCATCCCGGATCTATAGTTTGGTGAGGATTGGCCTCCGTTTGACCCCTCTCCCAAGCCAACCTAGCTTCTCCCAAGGAAGGCGCACTTCACCATTTGAGCAGGTTGACCTAGATCTAAGCGATGGGTGTTTGAGATTCCACTTGATTTGACATCTACACATCAAATAACATACACCCAGGTTGTCCCTTTCTTGAAAATCACCTTGTGGGCCCCATTCCACATTTTAAGGGATTTAATCCCCATTTTGGACCACTTGGAACACTTAAACTCAGATCTACAAAGATCTAACCGGTGGATTGCCACGAAATTATAGATCCGTATCCCTACTTGACTGATCTACCCGGATCTAAAGTTTGGATGCCATCCGACATGATTTGACCCACCTAAACCCCGATTGAAGCCTCCTTAGGGAAAGTCGCACCACCTTGGAGAAGTGAGTTCACTCACTTCGAGGAACTGGGTACTTGAGATTTTTGCAGATCTGGAATCAGAATAATTCAAAACCTAGGTCTAGACTGTCACTTTGTCAATTCTTGCCTTGGGGACTGCATTCCTTGTTTTAAGGGATTGTGGTCCACTTGGGTCAAACCTAGATCTAGACACATTTAACCATCAAGACCTATACTGTCCACTTATCTCATGTTGTAGGAGTCCTAACCATAAGTCAACCCCACTTTGACTCCACTTCCCAATTCCCAAGGCACTGGTTTTTCTACAAGGTAATTCAACTTTCCTAGATTGTTGGATTGACTTGTGGTTTGACTTTTGCATGGTGAACTATACCTTTGAAGACATCATGAACTATGGTCAATCTTGTCTCATGTACTAGTTAGCCCCAATACAACCTTTAACTATCCTGCATTGGACACGGTACCCAAGGCAGTGAATCTTTTGACATTGACCTAGTACACTAGCCCTAGATCTCACTTTAAACATTGCAAGTCACTTTCACTTCAACTATGAACCAAAGCTATACCTATTAAACCCCTCACTTGGCTTGTGACTTCATCCTTAGGTCTAGGATAAACCATACACCTAACGTCAACTAGAAATACCCTGATTTGGTGTCTTGGTTTTGATCTCTCCTGTCGGGAGTAGATCGGGTCTCCCCCTTTGTTGTCTGGGCTAGATAACATAAAGCGAAGGTTGCCTCGACTGGCGTGACAACCATACATATTGGAGGTCGAGGTGATCGTGGTTGCACCTTTCAAGTTGCCCTTCCCTATTGCCATCCATGACTGGATCCTTCCATAGGGGTAACTACAGTTTAGGTGATAACAGGTATCCCACATATGACAAGGATATGTACTCCATTATGTAAGCTTGCCGTTAATGGAAACATTACATCCTAGTAAAGGAGACCATAATCCACATGCCTACAACATTTCCACTTGAACATCAAGTATAAGAAGGGAAACACCAATCAAGTTGCAGACTTCCTCAATCAACCTCTAGTTGTTGGTCTGACTATTGTGCTCAATTCTTATGGACACGAGACATCTGAGTGGCCCAAATTGTACAATAGTGACCCTAACTTTTGTATTACCTATCTGATATTACAAGTAATAAGAATGGTCTCAAACTTTCCTCTCTAGAATGAAATTTTATGCCATCTTTGCCATCTCTGTGTTATTTCAAGCAAGCATAATAAGTTGATTTGGGAGGCACATTATAGTCAAGTCTCAGGGCACTTTAGTGTAGAGAAGACGGTGGCAGTGTTGCATAAGCACTTTTACTGGCTTAAGCTTTGACAAGATGTTGGAGGTATATCTGATTGTCCATAACCTTTTCCATTAGAAAACCTGGCATGAAGAAGCAATGGTTGTACACTTAGTTTCCTACCCCAGACAAGCCCTAGGAGTCTGTCTCCATGTACTACATGTCTATATTTCCTTCAACCAAGCATGTAAAGAAATACACAGTAAGAAGACCATCACAGTAGGGACCATTGCTAATATATTCTTTGAGTGTGTTTGGGTTCATATTTTTCTCCCACGGACCATTATTTTGAATCGAGACAATAGATTCTTGAGTACTTTCTAGTCCAGCCTATGGTTGATGATGGACACTGTTATCACCAATCTTGAGGTTGCCCCTGTAGATGGATCCAAGGTGGATGGTAGAGGGGACAGGAAACTAAAGTGGTGAACCAAGAGAGCCCTAAGCTAGTTCCCAAAATGATGGTTGTCACGCTAACCAAGGCACTCTTCGCTTTTGCTACCAAAGCCAAGATAGCAAGGGAGAGACCCAGATCTACTCCCGACTAGAGAGATTAACCCAATCACCAGATCAAATCAACAAAATGAAGTACGTAGGGTGACAAGTATGAGCACACATGCGCCCTCCTCTTCCTATCAAACCAAGGAAAATTGATTCAATCAGAATGAGCAAAAATGGAGTAAATACAAGCGAATAGAAATGATAACATGAAGTAGATACTAAGACAGTAATACTCCCTGTAACCAAACCAAAAGACCCGAGGAAGAAGCAGGGAGAGTCTCCCCAACCAATGCATCCTCCTTGAAGCAAATCGGCCTCCACCTGTAGATGAGAAAACGTGGAACAAAATGATAGCAATATAATCTCCAATAAACCAGTGTAAAGGAAGAACAAACAGTCTAAATCCACTAGCATTTACAACCACAAGATGAGTAGATGCAATAGTAGTTTTCTATTCCAATAATCCAGAGCCAAAAGTCCCTTTACAATGAGAAGCTCTCTCCTTTAAATAGGATGGAGAGATACCAAAACCCTAACCACCTTTTGAATGGATGGCTAAGCTTAAAAGATCAAAGTGATCTAATCAATGGTTGAGATGAGCTCAACATAAAGTACATGGATCAATATAACAATACAATACATCAATGGACCAAATCACCCTAGGAGAGGGGGTCCCACCAAATGTCAATGATAAAACATAAGATCTAGCTCATGGTGGGTCTAAGGGGTCATGACTTGCCTCCCTAGTGTGTCCCCATGGCACAATAACATAAGATAAGCAAGCTAGACACCAAATTGTGCCTCTCTGGGAAAATCATGAGCCTTAGGATGCTCCAGAAAATCATAAAAAGTGTTGGAGAGATGGGTGTGGGCCCCACTGAAAGCTGAAACTATTGGAGAAGAGGTGGAAGACATCACACTCATCATCAAACATCATCCCATGCCATTTCATTGCCTCAGTAACCCAAATTGAATTCCTCTGTAGCCATTTTCACCATTTTTTATCTGCCTCGGGAAATGTGAACCTACCCAAACTGCCTCCTGGAGTGCCTACCCTATCAAGGTGAGCCCACCAGGCTCTCTGGGAGGGGGGTAATATGATAATAACAAGTGGCTTGACCACCCCCTCCATGCACAACGCCCTAGGAAAACCAGTCATATCCAACCTCTACTCTAACATGCCATTTGACAAGCCAAAACTGCACTAAGATGCCCAATTGAGGCTAATCATCACTGTAACTACCCGGAACTGAAAACAGTCTGTGTCATTGGACTCAGAGAGCCCAAATCCATGTAAGGTGTCTACTCATATACCCTATGGATCTCTGCATGATCATATAAAATATATAATATACCTGACAGACAAATAATAATAATCTGTAAAAGTGTTGAAAACACCAATCATATAAAATATCTAATATACCTGACAGACCAAATAATTATAATCTGTAAAAGTGCTGAAAACACCAATCATTATCATAAGCCTGAAACCACTGCATAGAACCATCTGGTGACCTGCAGTAGACCATATAACATATCTCTGCATCATTTGAGGTCTATCCACCTCATGTCCTGTGGTTGACTTTGGTCAAACTAGGTTTGACCAAGTCAACATGACCAATAATATGACTCAGGCTATCATCTAAAACTGTTGCAAGTGTCAAAGGTTAAAGCATGCTCTACAATTCATTCAAGTAACAATTATAACAAGAAGTAATCATTTCACTGGCAATCTACCAACAAATATATAAGGCTTTTTAATTATTATTATGACTCGGACCAGATTTTCAAGACCATACTCACTTCATAGTTGTGATCAATTTGCCAATGAAGGGTGAAGGCTAAAAATTAAAAGGCTAGGCTAAGGGATGACTTTTAACTTGACATTGTGACACTTCGGCTATGGAAAAGGGGGTACACACTCTAGCATATGTTGGATGAACAATAACACGGGGAATGGCAGTGTTTCACAAATGGCTAAGTTGTTTAAAGAGTGTTTATTCAACTTAGGCATCATGTCTACATGTAAGATTATCCAAGTTCATTAGGATCCATTAATTTCACTTTATGGCCTTTTTGGCCTACATAACCCTTCGGATCTCAGGTGTGCTAAAAAGCACAACTAATTGTAGCTTGCATCCAAGGCATGTTTATACATATACATAAGGTTAGCAATCGTTTAGATATAGAGTTTAAGACGATTGTTTTTCTGGACCTTTCTTATACTCTTCAAGGAGTATCTATAGCGTTTCATTGCTCTTGCCCTTTACTCACATGTGTTAAGAAACACATTCTAGAGTTTACAATTTCCATGGGCGAATTTACATGAGTTTCCAGAAGTAGTACATGAGCTTTCAGTTTTAGCCAACACATCTTAAGTGACTAGGGGGACTTCGTACCAGTGCCAAACATCAGGACAATCGACCAGAATGATTTAAGACTACAATCCAACTCACCAAAGGCAAGTTTTGTCACCAACTCAGAGCCGAGACACAAGAAACAAGGGAGCTCATCCAACACAGAGGCTAAAGCAGGGGAAGGTCCTCCATGTCACTAGTCAAGTACTAATTCAAGGTAATAAACAAACTGGGAGATAATGGATGGGTGAAGACAGTGAATAATGAGACCAACACTAGCAAGCCAAAGTATGGTGGGAATGATCACCTCTATTCTCCCTAGGGAGGGTAAAACCAATGAGTATGGATAATGACCTTCTAAGTCTGAGTGGGGACAATATAATATAAATAAAGATACAACCAGGTCCACATATCTATATGATCGTCAAATCATGATACTAAATGCTAAGGCATGCTACAAGAATGAATATAAAAGCAATATAACCATAACACAAGAATATACCTACTGAGTCATATACCTGAATGCACATGATCTAAACCAAGATTTGTCCACTGAAACTCTGTTGCTGCAACTCTGGGTAATACTAACTGCTCTGTAAATGGCTAAATGGCTACACCAGTCCTCTCTTTGAGTGTCCTGAAACTCATTCATGGCATGCGGAATAAAACTGTTGTCCATGATACAATAGTGATCCATAATAGATGCTCATCTCGGCATCTCAATGTAAGGGAACCGGCTGAAAAGTGTACTGGAATCTGAAAAATAGTGTATGGTAGCCCGACTACTATATATGTGATAACATCTGGCTCCAGCTGGGACAAGTGCTCTGTAGTAAAGAGCGCTTGAGAACCTTAGAATCTCTGGTCCTTGCACTCTGCTACTCGTATCCTCGATCCAACACTCTAGCTCTGCAACTGCTACCAGCATATCACCTGCTATCTGCAAAATGTCTAGAGTGATACCAAACTCACAGATCGAATGTCAGAACAGTGCATGTATATAAATAAATCTCAAATAAACGACAATACTGGAACTGAAATGCATGAAATATAAGTGCAGAAAAGTAAATCTAATCTACTAACATAACTTGAAAAGTTTGAATTTTATTGTGCAGGAAAAGAAAATGGCAAATACTCATGACTACACTACGAGCTTCAAAAGTGAGCTTAGGGAAAAGACAAAAAGGTGCTAGACTCAATGGATGAAAAACTAACTACTGCCCAAGTGGGCTTATTTCCTTCCTACCTACTCTAATCTACTAGGCAATTCATTCAAGGTTAATAGGAGGGACATAATGCTTCAGCATCCTTCCATTCATAGGCAATTCAACTTCATCACCATCCAATGTTTCAAGGACAAAAGATCCTTTTCCAGCGAACCTATTTTTTCTATACGGCCCCATCCACAAGCTTTCAAACTTTGTATGGTTTCCTAGTTTTTCTTTATGCTTATCCCGTAATAACACCACATCTCCAACACCAAAGGCATTGTTATCACCTAAACCGTAGTTACCCCTATGGATGGATCCAGTCATGGATGGCAATAGGGAAGGGCAACTCAAAAGGTGCAACCACGATCACCTCGACCTCCAATATATGGTTGTCACGCCAGTCGAGGCAACCTTCACTTTATGTTATCTAGCCCAGACAACAAAGGGGGAGACCCGATCTACTCCCGACAGGAGAGATCAAAACCCAGACACCAAATCAGGGTATTTCCAAGTGAAGTTAGGTGTATGGTTTATCCTAGACCTAAGGATGAAGTCACAAGTCAAGTGAGGGGTTCAATAGATGTAGCTTTGGTTCATAGTTGATGTGAGAGTGACTTACAATGTTTAAAGTGAGATCTAGGGCTAGTGTACTAGGTCAATGTCAAAAGATCCACTGCCTTGGGAACCGTGTCCAATGCAGGGTTGTTTAGGGGTCAGATTGGGGCTAACTAGTACATGAGACAATCTTGACCATGGTTCATGATGTCTTCAAAGGTATAGTTCACCATGCAAAAGTCAAACCACAAGTCAATCCAACAATCTAGGAGAGTTGGGTTGTCATGGAGATAAACCAGTGCCTTGGTAATTGGGAAGTGGAGTCAAAGTAGGGTTGACTTATGGTTTAGGACTCCTACAACATGAGATAAGTGGACAGTATAGGTTTTGATGGTTAAATGTGTCTAGATCTAGGTTTGACCCAAGTGGACCACAATCCCTTAAAACAAGGAATGCAGTCCCCAAGGCAAGATTTGACAAAGTGACAGTCTAGACCTAGGTTTTAAATTATTTCGGTTTCAGATCTGCAATAATCTCAAGTACCCAGTTCCTCGAAGTGAGTGAACTCACTTCTCCAAGGTGGTGCGACTTTCCCTAAGGAGGCTTCAATTTGGGTTTAGGTGGGTCAAAACATGTCGGATGGCATCCAAACTTTAGATCCGGATAGATCAGTCAAGTAGGAGCATGGATCTATAATTTCGTGGCAATCCACCGGTTAGATCTTTGTAGATCTGAGTTTAAGTGTTCCAAGTGGTCCAAAATGGGGATTAAATCCCTTAAAATGTGGAATGGGGCCCACAAGGTGAATTTCAAGAAAGGGACAACCTGGGTGTATGTTATTTGATGTATAGATGTCAAATCAAGTGGAATCTCAAACACCCATGTTCTAGATCTAGGTCAACTTGCTCAAATGATGAAGTGCGCCTTCCTTGGGAGAAGCTAAGTTGGCTTGGGAGAGGGGTCAAACGGAAGCCAATCCTCACCAAACTATAGATCCGGGATGCCGTGGATGCTATAGAGGTGGGTTTTCAATAGCATACCCAACAACCCACTAGATCTCAGTAGATCTAAGAAAATGCAAAATTGGGGTTTTAATTGATTAGGGTTTTAGATGTTTTTGACAATTGGATAGACTATGGAGATAGAACTTACCTTGAGATCATACCTGAATGATGTGGTTGAGATGCCTTGATGTTGAGGAAGATTCCCGCAGAGATCAAATGAGAGATTGTTGATTTGCTTGCCAATTTGATGCCCTAGTCCACAAGTGCGCCTTCCTCTACCTGTCAAACCAAGGAATAAAATTCAATCAGTAAGATCAAGTATGGAAGAAATACAAGAGAAATGCAAATAGTAACATGAAATAGAAGGTCCTGGGACAGTAATACTCCCTGTTACCAACGAAGAGCTCCAAAGAAGAAGTACGGAGAGTCTTCCCCTACCAATACCTCCTCCTCCAAGCAAATCGGCCTCCACCTGTAGATGCAAAAATCGTGGTACAATAGATATGGCAAACAAGATCTCCAATAACTCAGTGCAAAGGAAGAACCAACGAACGAACACCAAAAACATTCACCACAACATTGGAGATAGATGCAATAATAATTTTCTATTCCAATAATCCAGAGCCAAAAGTCCCTTTACAATGAGAGGCTCTCTCCTTTAAATAGGAAGGAGAGGCACCAAAACCCTAACCACTTTTTGAATGAGTGGCTAAGATTAAAAGATACAAATGTCTAATCAATGGTTGAGATGAGCTCAACAACATAATACATGGATCACACATAAAATATAACATAAGTGGACAAAGTCGCCCTAGGAGAGGGGAATCCCACCAAATCATGATGACAAAATATCATAAGAGGCTCATGGTGGGTCCAAGGGGTAATTTTATCCCTCCTTGGTCAATCCCCATGGCACAATAACCAATAAATAATCATGAATGTACCAAATCGTGCCTCCAAGGTGAAGTCGTGGTCCTCAAAAGACCTCAAAAATCCACAAAAAGTGCCATAAGTGATGGATGCAGGCCCCGATGAAGCTGAAACAGCTGAAGGAGGTGTGGAAGGTCCCGATCTATCATCACTGATCATCCCATGCCATAACTTTGCCTCAGTAGCCCAAATCGATTTCTTCAATAGCCATTTCTACCAATCCTGAAATGCCTCGGGAAGCGTGAAACTGCCCAAACAGCCTCCTGGAGTGATGGCGCTGTCAAGGTGAGGGCACCAATGTGTCCGGGAGGGGGGTAATATGGTAAAAACAAGTGGCTGGACCACCCCTTCCATCATCAGCGCCCTAGGTCAACCGGATAAAAGTCATCTCTGCTCCGACAGGGCCTCCAACAGACCAAAACTGCACTAGGACAGCCTACTGAGGCTAAATCATCACTGTAAGTGCCCGGAACTGAAAACAAACTGTCCCATTGGAATCAGAAGGTCCAAATCCATCCAAGATGTGTACTCATACACCATATGAATCTCTGCATGATCAAAATAAATATCCAATGTACCGGAACAAGGCCAATAATAATGATCTGTAAATGACCAAACACTGCTGTATCCCAAGAATCATCATCATAACCCTGTAGCTGCTGCATAGAATCATCCTGTATGTGTACATAGACCATATATCATCTATCCATATCATCATAAGGTCCAACATCTCATGTCCCATGGTCCTCCATGGTCAAACTAGGTCTAACCAAGACCAAATACAACTCAGACTATCATCCATAGCCGCTGCAAGGTGTCAAGGTTAATACATGCTTTACAATTTATTCAAATAGCTACTATAACACAGAGTAATCATGACTGGCGATCTAAATCCAAATATATAGTGTCGTTAGTTATTATTATTACTCAGACTAGACTTTCAGGACCATACTCACTTCATAGTTGTGATCAATTTGCTAGTGAAGGGTGAAGGCTGAAATAAATGGCTAGGCTAAGGGATGACTTGACTGACTTGACTTTGTGACACTTTGGCAAGGGAAAGGGAATACACACCATAGTATATACTGAATGAGCAATAACACAGGGAATGGCGGTGTCTCACAAATGGATGAGCTATTTAAAGAGGGTTTATTCACCTTCACAGATGCGCACAATCCATAATACAAACAAGGCCAGCAATTGTTTAGATATAACATTTAAGTTCCATTGCTTTTTGGGCCTGAGGTTTCCATAGCGTTGATCTATGTGTGTTTACAAACACATTGCATAGATTTACATTTATTTTCAGGCTTTCTGCTGCAGGTGTGTTTTTAAGGCACTTGTTTACCTGAGCACTTCTAGGTGTGTCATGGACAACTTGTTTACCTAGGTATTCATTTTTCCAAAAGATATAACATTTTATTTTCATGGCCATTTTCAATTGGCATTTCTTTCACATACAAGATATAGCATTTCATTTTTCCAGATTTTGTATTGATGGCAGCACTAAAAGTTTCAGGTTTAGCCAACACAACTTTAGTGACTAGGGGGAATTCTCAAGGAACTCCAACTCACCATAGGTAAGTTTTGTCACCAACTCAGAGCCGAGACACAATAAACAGGGAGGCTCATCCAATACAGAGGCTACAGTGGGGAAAGGTCCTCCATGTCACTAGTCAAGCAGCAAATCAGGGTAATAATCTAAAAGGTAGGCCACGGATGGATGAAGACAAATGAAATGATGGAGCCAACACTAGCAAGCCAGAGTGTGGTGTAATGATCACCTCTATTCTCCCTAAGGAGGGTATGTACCAATGAGTATGAATAGTGAACTTCTAAGTCTGAGTAGGGACAATATAATATAAATAATAGGTCAACCAGGTCCATGTATCTATATGATCGCCAGATCATGACACTAAGTGCTAAGACATGCTATAAGAATAAGTATAAAAGCAATCTAACCATAACACAATAATATACCTGCTGAGTCATATACCTGAATGCACATCAACCTGTACCATCATCTGTCCTCTGGAACTGTTGCTGTAACTCTAGGCACTACTGACTGCTCTGTACCCATGGTATAATGGCTATATCGGGCATCTCTCTGAGTGTCCTGAAACTCAGTCATGGCATGGGGAGTATAACCGCTGTCCACAATCTGATAGTGATCCAATATAGATGCTCATCTCAGCATCTCAAATGCAAGGGAACTGGCTGAATAGTGTACTGGAATGAGAAAAATAATGTATGGTAGCCCGGCTACTATATATGTGATAACATCTGGCTCCGGCTGGGACAAGTGCTCGGCTGAAGTGAGCGCTTGAGAACCTCAGAATCTCTGGTCCTCGAACTCTGCTACTCGAATCCACGATCCAGCACTCTACCATTTTATTTCCAGCTTTATTCTTGCAACCTATTTTCTGCATTCACAAACATCTAAAGAAAATACCTCATGCCGCATGTGTGGGAAAAATAATAAAATCAACTGAAATAAAATCTATTCTATGTCAGAAATATAAACGCATAAAATATAAATGCAAAAAGTAAATTAAACTACTAACATAATTTGCAAAATTTGAAATTTATTGTGCAGGAAAAGAAAAAGTGACAGGTACTCAGTTAAACTAGGAGCTTACAAAGGAGCTTAGAGACTAAAAAGGTGCCAGACTCAATGGCTGAAAAGACTAACTACTGCCTAAGTAGGCTTATTTGGTTTCCTACCTACCCTAATCTACCAGGCAATGCAAGACCAGGTCATTCAAGGTTAATAGGAGGAAAGTAATGTTTCAACATCCTCCCATTTACAGGTAACTCAACTTCATCTCCCTCCAAGGTTTCAAGGACAAAAGATCCCTTTCCAGCCAGACTACTTATCTTATACGGACCTTTCCATAAACTTTCCAACTTCGTGTGATTTCCTGGTTTCTCTTTATGCTTATCCCACAATAGAACTATATCTCCTATACCAAAGGTAGTACCTCTAGTATTTTGATCAAATGTGCCTTTTACCCTTTCTTGTTCTATAAGCATCTTATCGAGAGCGCTTCTTCTTTTTTCATCCAGTTCAACTAATTTATCAATTCTTCCTTGCATTGCTTCTGTATCTGAAGTGCACTGCTGCAATAGTTCATAAACAGGTATTTGCAGATTTATTGGTAGTCTACAATCTTGTCCATATACTAACTCAAAAGGAGATTTTCCTGTAATCCTTTTCACCGTTGTTCGATCTGCCCATAAAGCATATTTCAATTTTACATCCCAACTTTTCTTATTCTCACCCACCATTCTTTTCAAAAGCCTAATTAGATTTTTGTTACTTGATTCGGCGAGACCATTTCCCTGGGGGTAATAGTTCGAAGAATGAGAGAGGGTGATTCCATGATTCATGCAGAAGGTGGACATTTCTATTTTGCTGAAGGCTGGGGCATTATCCGTTGTTAGTTTTACAGGGCACCCGTATCTTGACACAATATTTTCTTCCAAAAACCTCACAACCACTTCAGCTGTGGCCTTCTTGGTTGGAATAGCTTCTACCCAACGAGTGAAATAATCCGTGCAGGTCAACATGTACTTATATCCATTGCTCGAGTTTTCATTAAAAGGACCTACAAAATCCATACCCCATTGTTGGAAAGGAGCTTCAACCACTACAGGATTTAAAGGTAAGGCAGGCAATCTTGGTTTTCCTGAGAAAAACTGGCATTCTTGGCATATCCTGATATAAGCGTGTACATCCTTAAAGAGTGTGGGCCAATAATACCCTGCTCTCATGATTTTTGCAGCAGTTGTTCTTGGAGCATAATGACCACCACATAATCCTGAGTGCATCTCCTTTATGATGGTTTTTGACTCTTCCAAGTTGACACATTTCAAGATTATTCCATCGGGGTTCCTCCATCCTAATCCGTCCTGGGTTAAAACATACTTTTCAGCTTTTAGCCTTAATGCCCTTCTTTGATGATCCACCAGGTGGTCAGGGCATGACAAGTTTCTTAAGAAATATACGATATCTTTGTACCATTCATGCTCTTCATCAATGTTTAAGATAGAGGGATCCTTTTCACTTATCGTATTTACCATATTACCTCCCTTTTCAGTTAGAAGTTGAGCTAACCCTTGACCTTTCACAATCTTAATTGGCTTAATCTCTAGATCATATTCTTGTATACGTGAAATCCAATTTCCTCTTACACCTATGCCATCTGCTTGTGAAAGAACATCCTTTACTGCTTGATAAGGCACATATGCTTTAATTTTGGAATACCCCACATAGGTTCTGAAATGTTTCAAGGCTTTAACTAAGGCATAAGCTTGCTTCTCAGTTGTGGTATATTTCAGTTCGGCATCTCTCAAGTTTTTACTCATAAAGGCTATAGGTTGTTCATGGTTTTCGTTGTTCTTTTGTAATAACACACCAGCAATAGTATCTTCTGAAGCATATGAGTAAATCATGAACTCTTTATTGTAATCAGGACAAGCCAGTACCGGGGAGGTTGAAATGGCCTTCTTAAGCTTGGTGAAAGATGATTCACATTCTTTATCCCAAACAAACTTCACATTCTTTTTAAGAAGGGCATTCAATGGTTTGGCCAATTCTGCTAGGTTAGGAATGAATCTTCGAACAAAGTTTATTTTGCCGAAGAAAGATTGCAAGGTGGCCACATTATGGGGTGCTGCAATAGCATTGATGGCCTGGACACGTTCTGGGTCGATTCTGATGCCCTCTTTTGACACAATGTGTCCTAAAAGCTTACCTTCATCTACCCCGAAAGTTGATTTTTTGGGATTTAACGATATACCAAACTTTCTGCAACGTTCAAAAACTCTTCTCAAATGTTCTATATGATCTCCTCGTTTCTTTGAAAACACCGTTAGATCATCCTGATAAATGGCAATTATTTTCCCAATCAAATCACTAAATGCTTGATCCATGGCCCTTTGAAAAGTGGAACCAGCGTTTAATAACCCGAATGGCATTCTTATGTATTGAAAAGTTCCCCATGGAGTGGTAAAGGTTGTTTTATTTCTGTCTTCCTTTCTAATGCGTACCTGATTATACCCCGAAAAACCATCCAACATTGACAACATCCCTGCCCCAGTGACACTTTGCAACAAATTTTCCATATTTGGCAAAGGGTAATTGTCCTTAAGGTATGCTTGATTTAGGTTTCTGAAATCAATACATATTCTGATTTCACCACTTTTCTTTCTCACAATCACCGGGTTAGACACCCAAGTAGTATGTCGGACAGGTTGGATAATTCCGGCTGCTAGCATTTTCTCAAGCTCTTTCTTAATTAAGGGAGCAAGTTTTGGATTGACATTTCTTAACTTTTGCCTATAAGGTTTAGCTCCTTCATGCAATGGGATAGTATGCTCAATAATTTCAGGGTCAAAAGTTCTGAGTTCGTCATAAGCCCAAGCGAAAATATCTCGATACTTCCTAATCAGATTTACAATCGCCTTTCTTTCTTCTGGGGAAGCATTCTTTCCTATCCTAATCATTCTGGGAGAAACTGAAGTTCCAATATTTATCTCTATAACCTCGTCTACCGGTTCAGCTCTCTTACCTTTGTATTCATCATGCCTGTTGAAATTTTTCTCCAGGGGTATTGCTAATTTCCTAACATCAAGATCTTGAATGGAAGAACCGCTTGATTTGTCTTCTAAATTCACATTGCAATTTTGAAAACTTTCATGGTTTTGTAAGAATGCAATGATTTGTGCATCAGAATCAAAGACTTGCCAATGATCTTGATTATCAGGAACGGAAGGTCTAAATATTACTTCAACCTTACATTCTTTATTTTTAAGATGATCAGGAGTTTCAAAGGTGCAAGCTATTACTGATAATGCATCAGCCAGGGTGTTTTCTTCTCTTGGGACTGCTCGTATTGCAAAGGCATCAAACATTTCTATAGTGTCCCAAACAGCATTTCGATAATCCCTAAGCCTATTGTTTTTGGCTGCAAACTGGTTCTTCACTTGGGATACAATCAAATCAGAATCTCCAGTTACATTTAGACATTTGATCTTTTGTTCACGACAAATTTCTAGACCTAAAAGCAATGCCTCATACTCAGCTACATTGTTTGTGCAATCAAATTCCAAACGGTATGCAAACAATTTTTCTTCACCAGAAGGAGATGTGAGGACAATCCCAGCTCCAGCACCGTGCCTAGACTTTGCCCCATCAAAATGCATTTTCCAAACTTGACTAGGAGGGAAAGGGTGCTGTCGGGGTTCTTCCCAATAGTTGGCCATCACCATATAATTTCCAACTTCCTCAGTGGGACGCATAGCATCTTCAAACAAGTAGTCGGGTGTTTCTACGTGTTCTGTCATAGGTTTTTCATTCATCAATCTATAAGTGGCCTTTTCTCCTATAGGGATGGTTGCGTAAGATAAATCCATTTGGATACTTCCTCCTAATTTGGCAGCCCATTCCCTTGATAGCAACATTCCCCATGCATCAGGAATGTCTAAAACTAGGACATTCATACTTATTTCAATTGCAGGGTAAGCAGCTAGTTTCATTTTGAGGTTTTCAATCATACCTTTTGACTCAACAGGCCTGGAATCCATCCCGCACACATTTCTATATTCTCTGGATGGTTTTAACTCCAATTGTTCCATGACCTTAAGAGGCATAATGTTTACTTCTGCTCCTGAGTCTAACATACAGTTGTGCAATATCAATTGATTTATCTCCAAAGCAATATAAAAGGGGGGGAGACCCCTACCTTTATCAATCACACTTTGAATCATGATGGGGGGATCATCCTCAACTGTCACTTTCACAGGCTTCTTGATTTTAGGCTCGATTCCCAGGAATTTAGTTGCTTGATTGAAGTATGAAGGGATTTTCAGAAGTTCCTCCAAGGGCACAGGGATATTCGGTTTGGATACGAAATTGCTCAAATCAATCTTTAAGTTGCAAGCCTTTTCTTTGTCCTTGGTATTCATTTTTAAACCCAATAAATGCATTACCTGTGTTCTAACGGAAGGAATAACTACCAAATCTTTTAAAGACACCATGACAGAAGATCCTGAGAGTTTTCCCAATATGTTTGAGTTTAACTTTTCTTGTGTTATAGGAGATATCTCTTTGCTAGGAGTACTCTCTTGTTTTCTTTGTACTGGATCCCTAGCATGGGGTTTAGCAGGATTTGAACTTATTACCTTCTTGGTGACTTGAGGGGATAACCTTCTGGGTTGATCATTTTTCTTTAAAATTCCCTTAGGAGAAATGTTTGGAGTTTGAGTGGGAACCCTACGAGTGGTATTTCTTTGGTCCAGTGAATTTTCTTTCAGACTGGTTTTGTTCTTATCTGTGTCTTTCGTGTTATTCTTTGCCTGAGACCTAGTTACTACTCTGCCATCAGAAGTGGGCTTAGTTTGATGACATTCATTGGTATACACACCCTCAGAGGTTCTGGAAAAAGGTTTATATCTTTCAATATTTTCTCTTTGTTTTCTGAGAACTACCCCATTTAGGTTTCGGATTAAACCACTCATTTCGGTCATCATTTTCAAAATCATATCGTTCTCTGAATTAGTGACACAAGGCATAGTTCTAAGTGTTTCAAGGATGTAAATGAGCTCGCTCCTCAGCGGAGTCACGATGGGGAGTCGCCAGGTAGATTTAACTCTTCTACCAAGATATGTGTCGTTTATATATACGGGAAGGACTAGGGCAAGCTATTGCCTCCCCGGCAACGGCGCCAAAATGTTATCACCTAAACCGTAGTTACCCCTATGGATGGATCCAGTCATGGATGGCAATAGGGAAGGGCAACTCAAAAGGTGCAACAACGATCACCTCGACCTCCAATATATGGTTGTCACGCCAGTCGAGGCAACCTTCACTTTATGTTATCTAGCCCAGACAACAAAGGGGGAGACCCGATCTACTCCCGACAGGAGAGATCAAAACCCAGACACCAAATCAGGGTATTTCCAAGTGAAGTTAGGTGTATGGTTTATCCTAGACCTAAGGATGAAGTCACAAGTCAAGTGAGGGGTTCAATAGATGTAGCTTTGGTTCATAGTTGATGTGAGAGTGACTTACAATGTTTAAAGTGAGATCTAGGGCTAGTGTACTAGGTCAATGTCAAAAGATCCACTGCCTTGGGAACCGTGTCCAATGCAGGGTTGTTTAGGGATCAGATTGGGGCTAACTAGTACATGAGACAATCTTGACCATGGTTCATGATGTCTTCAAAGGTATAGTTCACCATGCAAAAGTCAAACCACAAGTCAATCCAACAATCTAGGAGAGTTGGGTTGTCATGGAGATAAACCAGTGCCTTGGTAATTGGGAAGTGGAGTCAAAGTAGGGTTGACTTATGGTTTAGGACTCCTACAACATGAGATAAGTGGACAGTATAGGTTTTGATGGTTAAATGTGTCTAGATCTAGGTTTGACCCAAGTGGACCACAATCCCTTAAAACAAGGAATGCAGTCCCCATGGCAAGATTTGACAAAGTGACAGTCTAGACCTAGGTTTTAAATTATTTCGGTTTCAGATCTGCAATAATCTCAAGTACCCAGTTCCTCGAAGTGAGTGAACTCACTTCTCCAAGGTGGTGCGACTTTCCCTAAGGAGGCTTCAATTTGGGTTTAGGTGGGTCAAAACATGTCGGATGGCATCCAAACTTTAGATCCGGATAGATCAGTCAAGTAGGAGCATGGATCTATAATTTCGTGGCAATCCACCGGTTAGATCTTTGTAGATCTGAGTTTAAGTGTTCCAAGTGGTCCAAAATGGGGATTAAATCCCTTAAAATGTGGAATGGGGCCCACAAGGTGAATTTCAAGAAAGGGACAACCTGGGTGTATGTTATTTGATGTATAGATGTCAAATCAAGTGGAATCTCAAACACCCATGTTCTAGATCTAGGTCAACTTGCTCAAATGATGAAGTGCGCCTTCCTTGGGAGAAGCTAAGTTGGCTTGGGAGAGGGGTCAAACGGAAGCCAATCCTCACCAAACTATAGATCCGGGATGCCGTGGATGCTATAGAGGTGGGTTTTCAATAGCATACCCAACAACCCACTAGATCTCAGTAGATCTAAGAAAATGCAAAATTGGGGTTTTAATTGATTAGGGTTTTAGATGTTTTTGACAATTGGATAGACTATGGAGATAGAACTTACCTTGAGATCATACCTGAATGATGTGGTTGAGATGCCTTGATGTTGAGGAAGATTCCCGCAGAGATCAAATGAGAGATTGTTGATTTGCTTGCCAATTTGATGCCCTAGTCCACAAGTGCGCCTTCCTCTACCTGTCAAACCAAGGAATAAAATTCAATCAGTATGATCAAGTATGGAAGAAATACAAGAGAAATGCAAATAGTAACATGAAATAGAAGGTCCTGGGACAGTAATACTCCCTGTTACCAACGAAGAGCTCCAAAGAAGAAGTAGGGAGAGTCTTCCCCTACCAATACCTCCTCCTCCAAGCAAATCGGCCTCCACCTGTAGATGCAAAAATCGTGGTACAATAGATATGGCAAACAAGATCTCCAATAACTCAGTGCAAAGGAAGAACCAACGAACGAACACCAAAAACATTCACCACAACATTGGAGATAGATGCAATAATAATTTTCTATTCCAATAATCCAGAGCCAAAAGTCCCTTTACAATGAGAGGCTCTCTCCTTTAAATAGGAAGGAGAGGCACCAAAACCCTAACCACTTTTTGAATGAGTGGCTAAGATTAAAAGATACAAATGTCTAATCAATGGTTGAGATGAGCTCAACAACATAATACATGGATCACACATGAAATATAACATAAGTGGACAAAGTCGCCCTAGGAGAGGGGAATCCCACCAAATCATGATGACAAAATATCATAAGAGGCTCATGGTGGGTCCAAGGGGTAATTTTATCCCTCCTTGGTCAATCCCCATGGCACAATAACCAATAAATAATCATGAATGTACCAAATCGTGCCTCCAAGGTGAAGTCGTGGTCCTCAAAAGACCTCAAAAATCCACAAAAAGTGCCATAAGTGATGGATGCGGGCCCCGATGAAGCTGAAACTGCTGGAGGAGGTGTGGAAGGTCCCGATCTATCATCACTGATCATCCCATGCCATAACTTTGCCTCAGTAGCCCAAATCGATTTCCTCAATAGCCATTTCTACCAATCCTGAAATGCCTCGGGAAGCGTGAAACTGCCCAAACAGCCTCCTGGAGTGATGGCGCTGTCAAGGTGAGGGCACCAATGTGTCCGAGAGGGGGGTAATATGGTAAAAACAAGTGGCTGGACCACCCCCTCCATCATCAGCGCCCTAGGTCAACCGGATAAAAGTCATCTCTGCTCCGACAGGGCCTCCAACAGACCAAAACTGCACTAGGACAGCCTACTGAGGCTAAATCATCACTGTAAGTGCCCGGAACTGAAAACAAACTGTCCCATTGGACTCAGAAGGTCCAAATCCATCCAAGATGTGTACTCATACACCATATGAATCTCTGCATGATCAAAATAAATATCCAATGTACCGGAACAAGGCCAATAATAATGATCTGTAAATGACCAAACACTGCTGTATCCCAAGAATCATCATCATAACCCTGTAGCTGCTGCATAGAATCATCCTGTATGTGTACATAGACCATATATCATCTATCCATATCATCATAAGGTCCAACATCTCATGTCCCATGGTCCTCCATGGTCAAACTAGGTCTAACCAAGACCAAATACAACTCAGACTATCATCCATAGCCGCTGCAAGGTGTCAAGGTTAATACATGCTTTACAATTTATTCAAATAGCTACTATAACACAGAGTAATCATGACTGGCGATCTAAATCCAAATATATAGTGTCGTTAGTTATTATTATTACTCAGACTAGACTTTCAGGACCATACTCACTTCATAGTTGTGATCAATTTGCTAGTGAAGGGTGAAGGCTGAAATAAATGGCTAGGCTAAGGGATGACTTGACTGACTTGACTTTGTGACACTTTGGCAAGGGAAAGGGAATACACACCATAGTATATACTGAATGAGCAATAACACAGGGAATGGCGGTGTCTCACAAATGGATGAGCTATTTAAAGAGGGTTTATTCACCTTCACAGATGCGCACAATCCATAATACAAACAAGGCCAGCAATTGTTTAGATATAACATTTAAGTTCCATTGCTTTTTGGGCCTGAGGTTTCCATAGCCTTGATCTATGTGTGTTTACAAACACATTGCATAGATTTACATTTATTTTCAGGATTTCTGCTGCAGGTGTGTTTTTAAGGCACTTGTTTACCTGAGCACTTCTAGGTGTGTCATGGACAACTTGTTTACCTAGGTATTCATTTTTCCAAAAGATATAACATTTTATTTTCATGGCCATTTTCAATTGGCATTTCTTTCACATACAAGATATAGCATTTCATTTTTCCAGATTTTGTATTGATGGCAGCACTAAAAGTTTCAGGTTTAGCCAACACAACTTTAGTGACTAGGGGGAATTCTCAAGGAACTCCAACTCACCATAGGTAAGTTTTGTCACCAACTCAGAGCCGAGACACAATAAACAGGGAGGCTCATCCAATACAGAGGCTACAGTGGGGAAAGGTCCTCCATGTCACTAGTCAAGCGGCAAATCAGGGTAATAATCTAAAAGGTAGGCCACGGATGGATGAAGACAAATGAAATGATGGAGCCAACACTAGCAAGCCAGAGTGTGGTGTAATGATCACCTCTATTCTCCCTAAGGAGGGTATGTACCAATGAGTATGAATAGTGAACTTCTAAGTCTGAGTAGGGACAATATAATATAAATAATAGGTCAACCAGGTCCATATATCTATATGATCGCCAGATCATGACACTAAGTGCTAAGACATGCTATAAGAATAAGTATAAAAGCAATCTAACCATAACACAATAATATACCTGCTGAGTCATATACCTGAATGCACATCAACCTGTACCATCATCTGTCCTCTGGAACTGCTGCTGTAACTCTAGGCACTACTGACTGCTCTGTACCCATGGTATAATGGCTATATCGGGCATCTCTCTGAGTGTCCTGAAACTCAGTCATGGCATGGGGAGTATAACCGCTGTCCACAATCTGATAGTGATCCAATATAGATGCTCATCTCAGCATCTCAAATGCAAGGGAACTGGCTGAATAGTGTACTGGAATGAGAAAAATAATGTATGGTAGCCCGACTACTATATATGTGATAAGAGGCATCCTTTCGAGTGCTTTGACCGAAAGTTCCTTTTATCCTTTCTTGTTCAATGAGCATCTTATCAAGTGATTCCCTTCTTTTTTCATCAAGCTCAACCAACTCGTCAATTCTAGCTTGAAATGGATCTATACCTGTAGTGCATTGTTGCAAAAGGTCATAAACTGGTATTTGCAAATTTATTGGAAGCCTACAATCTTGCCCATATACTAACTCGAAAGGAGATTTCCCTGTAATCCTCTTAACCGTTGTCCTATCATCCCACAAAGCATATTTCAAATTTGTGTCCCAACTTCTTTTATTTTCACCCACCATTCTTTTCAATAATCTGATTAAATTTTTGTTACTGGACTCTGCCAAACCATTTCCCCAGGGGTAATAGTTTGAGGAATGAGACAAGGTGATTCTGTGATTCATACAGAAAGTTGACATCTCTATTTTACTGAAAGCTTTAGCGTTATCTGTGGTTAACTTTAGAGGACAACCATATATTGACACAATATTTTCTTCCAAGAATTTTATTACTACTTCTGCTATGTACTGTTTAGTTGGAACGACCTCCACCCAACGAGTGAAATAATCAGTACATGTTAACATGTATTTATATCCATTACTTGAATTTTCACTAAAAGGCCCTACAAAATCCATGCCTCGCTGCTGGAAAGAAGCCTCCACCACTACTGGGGTTAGAGGTAAAGCAGGCAACCTTGGTTTCCCTGAGAATAATTGACATTCTTGGCAAATCCTAACATAGGAATGCACATCTTTGAAAAGCATTTTCCAATAATAACATGCCCTCATGATTTTTGCAGCAGTTGTTCTTGGAGCATAATGTCCACCACATAACCCTGAATGCATTTCCTTTATGATAGCTTTTGATTCTTCAAGATTAACACATTTTAAAATTATTCCATCAGGACTCCTCCATCCTAGACCATCTTGAGTCAAAACATACTTTTCAGCCTCCAACCTTAATGCTCTCCTTTGATGATCTACCAGATAATCAGGGCAAGACAAATTCCTTAGGAAATACACAATGTCTTTATACCATTCATTCTTAATTAAAAGTTGAGCCAACCCTTGTCCTTTCACAATTTTGATAGGTTTGATTTCCAAATCATATTCTTGTATTCGTGAAATCCAATTTCCTCTAACACCTATACCATCTGCTTGTGACAAGACATCCTTCACTGCTTGATATTGCACATATGCTTTGATCTTGGAATATCCCACATAGTTTCTAAAATGCTTTAAGGCTTTGACTAAAGCATAGGCTTGCTTTTCCATAGTGGTATATTTTAATTCAATATCTCTCAAATTTTTACTCATAAAAGCTATAGGTTGCTCATGATTTTCATTATTCTTTTGCAATAAAACTCCGGCAATGGTGTCTTCAGAAGCATATGAATAAATCATAAACTCCTTACTGTAATCAGGACAAGTTAAGACAAGAGTAGTTGAGATGGCCTTCTTTAGTTTAGCAAATGATACATCACAAGCTTTATCCCAGATAAATTTCACATCCTTTTTCAAAAGAGCATTTGAAGGTTTGGCTAATTCTGCTAAATTTGGAATGAATCTTAGGACAAAGTTTATTTTTCAAAAGAAAGATTGAAGCAAGGCAACATTATGGGGTGCAGCAATAACATTAATAGCTTGGTCATGTTCAGGATCAATTCGAATGCCCTCTTTAGATACAATATGCCCCAAAAACTTACCTTCATCAATTCCAAAAGTGGATTTTTTCGGATTCAGGGATATACCAAACTTCCTACATCGATCAAAAACTTTTTTTAGATGCTTCACATGATCATCCCGCTCTTTGGAGAAGACTATTAGGTCATCTTGATAGATAGCAATGATCTTTCCAATGAGATCATTGAAAATGGCTCTTTGAAAAGTTGAACCAACATTTAACAATCCAAAAGGCATTCTTATATACTCGAAGGTACCCCATGGAGTTGTGAAGGTTGTCTTTCTCTATCTTCCTTTCTAATATGCACTTGATTATATCCTGAAAAACCATCTAGCATTGACAACATCCCATCCCTAGTAACACTTTGCAACATGTTTTCCATACTCAGTAAAGGGTAATTATCTTTAAGAAATGCTTGATTTAGATTTCGAAAATCTATACATATTCTTATTTCACCACTCTTCTTTCTCACAATCACCGGATTGGATACCCAAGTAGTGTGTCGAACTGGTCGGATGATTCCAACAGCCAACATCTTCTCGAGTTCTTTCTTGATCAAGGGGGCTAGTTTGGGATTAACATTTCTCAACTTTTTCCTATAAGGTTTTGCTCCTTCATGCAAGGGGATAGTATGCTCAATAATTTCCGGGTCAAAAGTTTTGAGATCATCATAGGTCCAAGCAAAAACATCCTTGTACTCTCTATTTAAGTTTTCAATGGCTTTTCTTTCCTTAGAGGAAGCATTCTTTCCAATCTTAATCATTTTAGGAGACAATGGAGTTCCGAAGTTAATCTCTATGACCTCATCCTCAGGTTCAGCTCTTTTACCTTTATATTCATCATGCCTATTGAAATTTTTCTCAAGAGGGATAACTAACTTCATAACCTCAACATCTTGCAAAGACAGATTGTTTACTTTATCTTCTAGATCAACATTGAAATTTTGAAAACCATCTGTACATTGTAAAAATGCAATAATTTGAGCATCATCATCGAAAATTTGCCAATGATCTTGATTATCAAGAACCAAAGGTCTAAATAATACTTCAACTTTACATTTCTTCTCTTTAAGGTGATCCGAGATTTCAAAAGTGCATGCTATCACTGATAATGCATCAGTCAATGTGTTTTCCTCTCTAGGAACCGCTAGAATTGCAAATGCATCAAACATTTCAATGTTATCCCACACAACATTTCTATAATCTCTAAGTCTATTGTTCTTGGCTGCAAATTGATTTTTTACCTGGGAAACAATTAAATCCAAATCACCTATAACATTCAGGCATTTAATCTTCTGATCTCGGGCGACCTCTAATCCCAAAAGCAAATCATATTCAACTACATTATTTGTGGCTTCAAACTCAAGACGGAAAGAAAAATACTTTTCTTCTCCAGAGGGAGAAATAAGGACAATTCCAGCTCCGGCACTATGCCTAGATTTAGCTCCATCAAAACGCATCTTCCACACTTGGCTAGGAGGAAAAGGATGTTATCGGGGCTCTTCCCAATAGTTTGCCAAAACCATATAATTTCCAACTTCCTCCGTAGGACACATGGCTTCTTCAAAAAGATGCTCAGGGGTTTCTACATGTTCGGTCATTGGTTTTTCATTCATTAATTTATAAAAAGCATTTCCTCCAATAGGGATGGTTTCATATGACAAGTCCATTTGGATGCTTCCTCCTAACTTAGCAGCCCATTCTCTTGATAGCAACATCCCCCATGCATCAAGTATATCTAGAACCAAAACATTCATACTTATTTCAATTTCAGGATATGCTGCTAATTTCATCTTTAAATTCTCAATTACCCCTTTCGACCGAACAGGTCTAGAGTCCATCCCACACACATTTTTAAATTGTCGAGATGGCTTTAGCTCTAGCTGTTTCATTACCTTAAGTGGCATAATATTGACTTCTGCTCCTGAATCTAACTTGCAATTATGTAAGATCAGCTGGTTGATTTCTAAAGCGATGTAGAAAGGGGGATGTCCTCTACCACTATTAGTTACACTTTGAATCATTACGGGAGGGTCTTCCTCAATTGCCAACCTTTTAAGATCTTTGACTCTAGGCTTGATTCCTAAGAATTTGGTAGCTTGGTTGAAATATGAAGGGATCTTAATAGTTCATCCAAAGGCATAGGGATATTAGGCTTAGATAAGAAATTGCTTAGATCGACTTTTAAGTTGCAAGACTTTTCTTGGTTTTTGGCATTTGCCTTTAGCCCTAATAAATGCATTATTTGTGCTTTAACAGAAGGGATAACTATTAGCTCTTTCAGAGATACCATGACTGAAGATCCAGAAAGTTTCCTTAGTATATTTGTATTTAGAATTTCTTGTTCTACAAGAGAAACTTCTTTGCCAGGGATATTTATTTGTTTTTTCTGCATGGGTTCTTTATTCTGAGGCCTAGCAGGGCTTGAACTTATTATCTTCTTAGGTGAATGAGGTGATAATCTTCAAGGTTGATTGTTATTCTTTAAGATACCCTAGGAGGATTATTGGGAGACTGAGCAGGAGTCTTACGAATTATATTCCTTTGGTCACGGGAATTCTCTCCAGTAACAGACTTGTTATTATCTTGATTTTTTAAATTATTGTTTGCTTGAGACCTGGTCACTACCTGACAATCTGAAGGCTTCCTTACAAATCTAGTTTGAGGATAATCGTTGGTGTACACATTCTCAGACAATTTATGGAGATGTTCATCATGTCTCATATTTTCTTTTTGTTGATTTAGAACCAAGCAATACAAGTTTTGCATAAGCTTGCCCATTTCAATCATCATTTTCATGATTATATCGTTTTCTGAGTCACTCTCTCTAGTGCAAGGCATGACTCTAGAACTTAAGATTAATACGTTGGGTTTGGTCCTCAGTAGAGTCGTGGGGTGGAGTCGCCAGGTGAACCACACAAGTAATTCACCGAAATGAAAAATGTCGTAGGAGAGGTGAGATGAGTGAAAATTAAAATGGTGATTGGGATAAATCTGAAATTCAAAATGCAATCACCAAGGAAAAATACCGGATGCGATAAGATATGGATTAACGCACGGACACTCGCGGACACCGAAGGTAAGGCTCTGCCTCGCTGGCAACGGCGCCAAAATGTTATCACCAATCTTCTAGTTTCCCCTACAGATGGATCCAAGGTGGATGGTAGAGGGGACAGGCAACTAAAGTGGTGAACCAAGAGAGCCCTAGTTCCCAAAAGGATGGTTGTCACGCCAACCAAGGCACTCTTCGCTTTTGCTACCAAAGCCAAGATAGCAAGGGGAGACCCAGATCTACTCCCGACAGGAGAGATCAACCCAATCACCAGATCAAATCAACAAAATGAAGTACGTAGGGTGACAGGTATGGAACCCTAGAATTGAGGAATTAGGACCACTATGGAGGCTTAGGAAAGATGTGAAATGATAGGGATAGATAACACACAGTGATTCTAAGATTAAGTATGATTCCAGGATTCAAAGCTAGTTTGAAACGGTCAAAATCAACTGCCTTAGGAAACGTGACCCTTAAAACAGGGAAAATGTCTCAAAACGTAAATCTAATAGTTAGGGATTTCTAGCGATGCTTGATGAAGGGATATGACAACGTCAAAGGGTGCAAGCAACCAAACTGGGATCAAACCACAGGAAAATTGGGCAAGCCAGGAAAGTAGTGAGGGTAGGGAGAAGCTCAGTGCCTAGGAAAATGGGCCAATGGAGTCCACAAGGGTGATGCCCTTGAAAACCCACCTTGGGATTTACCCGATCTACAATAACCAGAAAGGGTTTGCCAAATGATCAAGGGATTTGAGCAAGAGAATTTTCCAAAGAATTTTAGTTGATTTTAAATTAGGGTTTTAAATGAAATGACAAATGGATAAACTAATGGAATGAGCAACTTACCTTGAGATCATACCTGAATGATGGAAGTGCTTTCCATGTTGTTGAGGAATGTTCCCACGGAGATCAAATGAGAGGTTGTTGATGTTTCTTGCCACAATGAGATGCCATAGTCCACACATGCGCCCTCCTCTTCCTGTCAAACCAAGGAAAATCGATTCAATCAGAATGAGCAAAAATGGAGGAAATACAAGCGAATAGAAAAGATAACATGAAGTAGAAGGTACTAAGACAGTAATACTCCCTGTAACCAAACCAAAAGACCCGAGGAAGAAGCAGGGAGAGTCTCCCCAACCAATGCGTCCTCCTTGAAGCAAATCGCCCTCCACCTGTAGATGAGAAAACGTGGAACAAAATGATAGCAAGATAATCTCTAGTAACCCAGTGCAAAGGAAGAACAAACAGTCGAACTCCAATAGCATTTACAACCACAAGACAAGTAGATGCAATAGTAATTCTCTATTCCAATAATCTAGAAACCAAAAGTCCCTTTACAATGAGACGCTCTCTCCTTTAAATAGGATGGAGAGATACCAAAACCCTAACCACATTTTGAATGGATGGCTAAGATTAAAATATCAAAGTGATCTAATCAATGGCTGAGACGAGCTCAACATAAAGTACATGGATTAATATAACAATACAATACATCAATGGACCAAATCGCCCTAGGAGAGGGGGGTCCCACCAAATCTCAATGATAAAACATAAGATCTAACTCATGGTGGGTCTAGGGGGTCATGACTTGCCTCCCTAGTGTGTCCCCATGGCACAATAACATAAGATAACCAAGATAGACACCAAAGTGTGCCTCTCTAGGAAAGTCGTGAGCCTTAGGAGGCTCCAGAAAACCATAAAAAGTGCCGGAGAGATGGGTGTGGGCCCCACTGAAAGCTGAAACTGCTGGAGAAGGGGTGGAAGACATCACACTCATCATCAAACATCATCCCATGCCATTTCCTTGCCTCAGTAACCCAAATCGAATTCCTCTGTAGCCATTTTCACCATTTTTTATATGCCTTGAGAAATGTGAACCTGCCCAAACTACCTCCTGGATTGCCTGCGCTGTCAAGGTGAGCCCACCAGGCTCTTTGGGAAGGGGGTAATATGGTAATAACAAGTGGCTGTACCACCCCCTCCATGCACATCGGCCTAGGAAAACCAGTCATATCCAACCTCTGCTCTGACAGGCCATCTAACAAGCCAAAACTGCACTAGGATGCTCAACTGAGGATAATCATCACTGTAATTGCTCGGAACTTAAAACCGACTGTCTCATTGGACTTAGAGAGCCCAAATCCATCTAATGTGTGTACTCATACACCCCATGGATCTCTGCATGATCATATAAAATATCTAATATACCCGACAGACCAAATAATAATAATCTGTATAAGTGTTGAAAAACACCAATCATCATCATAACCCTGAAACCATTGCATAGAACCATCTGGTGACCTGTAATAGACCATATAACATATCTCTGCATCATCCGAGGTCTATCCACCTCATGTCCTATGGTTGACTTTGGTCAGACTAGGTTTGACCAAGTCAACATGACCAATAATATGACTCAGGCTATCATCTAAAACTGTTGCAAGTGTCATAGGTTAAAGCATGCTCTACAATTCATTCGAGTAACAATTATAACAAGCAGTAATCATTTCACTGGCAATCTACCATCAAATATATAAGGCTTTTTAATTATTATTATGACTCAGACCAGATTTTCAAGACCATACTCACTTCATAGTTGTGATCAATTTGCCAGTGAAGGGTGAAGGCTAAAAATTAAAAGGCTAGGCTAAGGGATGACTACTAACTTGACATTGTGACACTTCGGATATGGAAAAGGGAATACACACTCTAGCATATGATGGATGTACAATAACACGTTGAATGGCAATGTCTCACAAATGGGTAAGTTGTTTAAAGAGTGTTTATTCAAATTAGGGATCATGTCTACATGTAAGATGATCCAAGTTCATTAGGATCCATTAATTTCACTTTATGTCATTTTTGGCATACATAACCCTTCGGATCTCCAGTGTGCTAAAAAGCACAACTAATTGCAGCTTGCATCCAGGGCATGTTTATACATATAAATAAGGTCAGCAGTCGTTTAGATATAGAGTTTAAGAACCATTATTTTTTTGGACCTTTCTTATACTCTTCAAGGAGTATTTATAGCGTTTCATTGCTCTTGCCCTTTACTCACGTGTGTTAAGAAACACATTCTAGAGTTTACAATTTCCATGGGCGAATTTACATGAGTTTCCAGAAGTAGTACATGATCTTTCAGTTTTAGCCAACACATCTTAAGTGACTAGGGGGACTTTGTACCAGTGCCAAACATCGGGACAACCGACCAAAATGATTTAGGACTAAAATCCAACTCACCAAAGGCAAGTTTTGTCACCAACTCAGAGCCGAGACACAAGAAACAGGGGAGCTCTTCCAACACATAGGCTAAAGCGGGGGAAGGTCCTCCATGTAATCAATCAAGTAGTAAGTCAAGGTAATAAACAAACTGGGAGATAATGGATGGGTGAAGACAGTGAATAATGAGACCAACACTAGCAAGCCAAAGTATGGTGGGAATGATCACCTCTATTCTCCCTAGGGAGGGTAAAGCCAATAAGTATGGATAATGAACTTCTAAGTCTAAGTGGGACAATATAATATATATAAAGATACAACTAGGTCCACATATCTATATGATTGCCAGATCATGATACTAAATGCTAAGACATGCTAAAAGAATGAATATAAAAGCAATATAACCATAACACAAGAATATACCTGAATGCACATTATCTGAACCAACATCTATCCACTGAAACTCTGCTGTTGCAACTCTGGGCAATACTGACTACTCTGTAAATGGTTAAATGGATACATCAGTCCTCTCTCTGAGTATCCTGAAACTCAGTCATGGCATGGGGAATAAAACCGTTGTCCATGATACAATAGTGATCCATAATAGATGCTCATCTTGGCATATCAATGTAAGGGAACTGGCTGAAAAGTATACTGGAATCTAAAAAATAGTGAATGGTGGCCCGACTACTATATATGTGATAACAGACACCAAGCTAACGAAATCGACTACCTTCCACCCCCAAATCATTAGAGAAATAGTCAACAAGATGATTGTGCATATCTGAGAATGTACAAATCCAAATATCCCCACACTTGGGATGAGATCCTTCCTTATGTTTAGCATAGTTACAACATATCCCTTCACAACTCTATTAGCCACAACCCTTTCGAGGTATGCTTGGGGTTCCAGCCATTAATCCTAATTGATGTAGCATTGTCCATTGCACATACACGAGAAGAATCCTCCCATCCTCAAACTGTGACTGATTGGGAATCCAAATTTGTTGAACGGATCCAACACATCCAACAACAAGTTCATGATATCTTACAAAAAGTCAATGCCAAGTATAAGCAACAACATGACGAGTATCAGTTTCCACTCAAGTTTCAGTTCTATGATAAAGTTAGTTTAAATTTATAAAAAGAGCACCTTATAGGAACCCATCGCAATCTTTATCCACTTTGGTATGGGCCTTACAACATCATCAAAGCTATAGGTGATACTTTTGAAATAAGTATTCCACCATTCCTTAGTTTGCACCTAGTGTTTAATTTGGAGCTCCTTTGACCATATTTTCAACCTTTACTGGATACCTCAGAGGTGGTTGAGCACTTGTCCCCTACCAAAATCAACCCCAACTGCATTGAGAAATTCAGTCAACTAGATCATGGATACATAGATAAAGGGCACTCACCAATAGAACATCCAACTGTAATGAGTTGTCAAAATAGGGAAACTTCTTCACCAAGGCAAGTGGCTCACCAAGAGTCAAATTCAACTTTAGTTTCCCCATCTAATGGGAGGCCTTAATGCAATCGAGACCATTACTTCCTAAGGGGGGAGGACCGATCCAAGTGGATATTGCTGGCCACTCACCTCTTCCACTGACTCACAATGATTCTCTATCTCCTTGGCAATTTTCTATGGTTTTTTAGATCCCAAGATTTTGGGGCCATTTTGAGTCCCTAAATGATCCCAGAGGCTCCAAAAACACCTTCGACCTGCTGAAAGTTGTTCTTCTCTTTTAGATATTTCCAAATAGCTATTGTACGCCCCAAACAAAGTTTGTATGTGGAATTTGCGCCCCCATGAAGTTGACTTGTGAGCTAGCCACCTCAAGGCCCACAAATCCCTTTTTAGCGCTTCATCTCCTAGCGTTAGCTTTTTGAATGTTTAGGGTTTTTTCCTCTTTAGCTTTATGCACATGATAATAGGCCCTTTTTTCCCTCTTTGTAATCAACTCTTGTGAATGAGTGTAGCCGACACATCTCTCTTAAGAGATAAGCTACCACCATTTAAGCTACTACGTATTGCTTTACACTTTGCAATATTTTCCCATTCCATTCATTAATAGAATTTGGGTTTGGTTGTACTATTGTTATATCTGCAAAATATTTATGTGTGTGTTTCCATTTTATATTTTGTCCTTCATTTCTTTCTCCAAATAATCTATATCAGTTTGAATCGGCATTTGATAATAAAAAAATCCAATTTAACTTCAAAAACTGGATAAAAAAAGGGAATTTCGATGCATTTTTTAATTTTTTGCTCCAACAATGTCGCTTAAGCAATGTCACATCAACGTATTGCAATTTATTTATACTTTGAAACTAGATCTCATTTTTTACGTCGCTTAAGCGATGTTTCATGTTTTTTTAAACAAACGATGATTGTTCTATACTTCTGACCTGAAATTTATTTTTTTCCACAACATTGAAAAGATGACCATCGAAATGAAAAAAAGTCATTTTTTCTAAAAAGTTGGGAATATATGAAATTTTACTACAAGCAAAAATTGGCTACTCATAATCACATTTTTTACTGGGTTAAAATTTGTTAATATCATTTGAATTCTCAGTTTGTAAAATTCTTTAAAAGTATTCTTATTATGCTATTGATTGGATTGAATATTTTGTTGAAATAGAAACAATGTCATGTAACCCTAACTCAGTGGTTGATGCATCATACATGTTGGATTATATACAATCTATAGTCAATGATGCAATGTCCCTTGATATGATGCAAAACTTTTCCATAGACTAACAATCATGAGAAACCATCTCAAAATCATCCCAAACTTCTTGATATTGGTGATGGAATATGTTACTTCCCTTGCATGAAATGAAAAGGAATAAAGAGCAGAAGAGTTAACATGTCAACATCTAGGAAACATTGCTTGGAGCATGGGCACATGGAACCCCTTGGTAAGATGGAAAAAAACATGTTTTTTTCATTTTTCGATAGTTTTAAATGTTTTAATGTTTTGATACTAGTCATATTTATTTATTTTTAACTACAAAGAGAAGAGCATCAATTCCTATAATTTTAGAGGCTAAAATTTGTTGCAGAGATGGTGAGGGTAATAGAACTGAAGGTGATACTATGGAAGAAAATGACACTAATATTATTGAGGATGAAGGGAAAAATAGGTTGATCCATGATATCTTTATTGCCATGGATGAGAACACATTATCATAGCATCTTTTTCCACCTCATTTGCATAGATTCTCATGTTGGTTTGACTTATGATCTTTCTCTCCTTGTAGACTCCCTTCCCTACTTATGAATTACTTTACCTTTTATCCCTTCTCAAAAAATCCCTTAAACACCCCCTTTTACAAGTCATATGCACCCTGTACATGGCTAGCCTGTGTATATGCTCCCTAACAATATATTATCTCATGTATGTATTTATTTGGGGATAAAAATTATATCAAATCAATTATTTGTCGAGTAAAGTTTGTGGGTTTCACTTTTTCATAACCTCCTATTTGTTGTGAATAACTTCCCAAACTTCTCTTACTACTTATCAAAAGTATAAAAGAGGAAAAATAGAAGAGAAGGGATGCGAAATTGTCAAAAGCAGCATTATGCTGTTATTTTATCTTTAGGATCCACAATCCCTTATCCAACTAGTAGAAATTGGAAAATAAATGACTACGTGACTTAAAAAGTTAGTCACGATAATGTTTTTAAGTTAAATATGACTAAATTTGAGCAACATAACTAAAAATGACTAATTTAGTCATTGGATAAAAAATACAACTAAATAATAAGTCACACAAATAAAAATGACTAAAACAATGACTAATTACTCCTATAGACTAGCATTTAAATATAAATCACCTAGTAAATCTTAACACTACAGATGGATTCAGAGACCCCCCAAATTTTAACACTGCAGATGGATTTAGAGACCCCCATATTTTAACACTGCAGATGGATTTAGAGACCCCCATATTTTAACACTGTAGATGGATTCAAAGACCCCCCTAAAGCAGGGTCTCTGAATCCATCTGTAGTGTTAAAATTTACTATATCTGAATCCATCTTCAAATTTCAATTTACTAAATGGTAATAGAAATAAGGGTTCTTTGAATCCATTTGTAGTGTTAAAATTTACTAATTTGTAAATTTCATTGTCAAAATTGTAATCTCCCATTCTCGGATTCCGTCAAATCACTTACCGAAAAGGGAAGAATGCTCGATTATTATTAGCTTGCTCCATTGGTCATGACTAATTCTAAAACAAACAAATAGACCCCCCCCACCCCCTCGTCCCCTTGTCCCCTTGTAATAGAAATAAGGGTTCTTTGAATCCATTTGTAGTGTTAAAATTTACTAATTTGTAAATTTCATTGTCAAAATTGTAATCTCCCATTCTCGGATTCCGTCAAATCACTTATCGAAAAGGGAAGAATGCTCAATTATTATTAGCTTGCTCCATTGGTCATGACTAATTCTAAAACAAACAAATAGACCCCCCCACCCCCTCGTCCCCTTGTCCCCCACCTTGTGTGCATATTATATGGAGGTGGGGGGATTTGAACATGAGCCTCGCCCAAGTAATTGGTATACATTTGATATATAGTAATTTTTTTCAATAAGAAAAAGACTGCATCTTGTTATTCATATAGAATCAAAGATACATATACATATATGTGTTATATTGTTCATTTAGACTATCTTGACCCCTCACTATCATTCTTAAAAAGGTCATATTAGATCCAAAAACAATTTGTCAAAACTATCATGTAAGCCTAGTAAATACCTTTGTCTCAGCCTAATCTACGATACTTTATAACACAATATTTAACTTCTAGCACCTAGTATATTAATATATAAATATCATACATATATAGATAATAAGTTAATATTTTAGGTTTATATATAATAATATAATATTAATATAGTATGTTAGCATGTTAATACTTTAGAATTATATAAAATATTACTATAATATGTTTTGAATATATAAATATATATATTTTTGTAATCTGCACAGTATTTTTAATTAAGAAAGAAGAAAATTACAGAGCATGACAACCTTTGAGGCGGTCTAGGATCGTGGAAACCTCCCATTCTAGCAGAGATAGCAAAAGTATTGCAGAGATTTGTAAAGGCCATACAAAAGCAGCCTTGTAAGGCGAGGCCGAGGAAGAACTATCTGAACATAGAGTGCACCATAGATAGGATTATACAAAAAAACTTGAAAAACTATAACAAAAAGAACTGGAAATAGCGAAAAGAACCAGTCTTCCGAGCAGTCTCCCAGGGCAGGCAAACATGAGGAGAATTACTCAGGAGGGAATTCCTCTAGGATTGGGCATCCACCCTAAAATTCTTCATCCAGCTCAGGCAACTTGACGAGGGAGCAGTTCCAATTTGCGAGCGACTAGGAGGTCAGGTTCTGCTGGGTTGCAGAATTTCTTGTTTAGCGATGCGCTGATGGTGGACGGGACCGGGAACGGAGCAGGAGGAGCCGCACGCTGAGCAGGGGTAGCCTTTGCTGGAGCTAGAGGAGCCGAAGGCCCTTCCGAGGGCGCGCTGATCGTATGTACATCGAAGGCACCACCACTGCCCATATTAGCCATAACCAGACTACGACCTCCGCAGGCGAGTTGGTTTCAGGAGAAAGTGGCATGCAAATTTTCCAGGCGTTCATCCATCTCGATGAGTTTGGCTTTGGTATCCAACACCAGATTTCTCACCGAGCCCCAATTGTTAAGCATGTCGTCCATGAGATTGTCGAGCATTTTCTTCATAATCCAGTAGTGATTAATATTGCTGCCATTTCCCAAAGGCCAAGTGGTATGCAACCAGCTGCACTTCCCACTCGTCTATCAGGTTGCGGACCGTGAAGGAGACGCTAGTGTCATATCCATCCCCAGTGGCAGGGGGCACAGGGATTTACCTCGGCTCCCACTTCCTCTGCGAGGAGTGCCACGCGTCCTTGTAATGACGGATAGCACAGAATGAAACCACACCCAAATCCACAGGTGATAAGGAAAATTCGCAGAGTAGAACCAGCGCCGAGGAGAACTGTTGAGAGTGTTATCGACAGTGTCCGTTATCCCGTTTAAGGGAGGTAGATCCCAGCTCACACGAGCCATATCCAAGTGCAGAGAGCTGATGTAAATGTGCAAAGGGCTGACATGAATGCGCAAAGGGGTAGCGTAAATGCACCATATACCAAGATCGTCCCAGCTAACTCATGAGGGGACATCCGGGTGAAGGATCGAGAAGGTGCCATTAATCAGTGGATCGGGGAGGCGACGAGGCGACTATATGCATGAGATGCCAGATGCCATGTCTCAGGCTCTCATGCCGAGGGTCCTCCGGCACGTGCCTCCCATGTGTCATGGTGGCGCCTGCATCCGGAGTGACGAGATCCAGTTCGGCCAGGTCTTGGCGTTTTTGGGACAGGGCTTCCAGGCAGTTTCCCCCGATTTCTCCTTCAAACATACAAAGATCACTTACCACACCTGTATTGGAGAGGAGGTCAGCCAAAGAATTAGCTTTGAGATGAATATGGTGAAAAGTGACTGCTCTGGAATGCTTTAGACTGCCCTTTAAGTGGTGAAGCCCATGATCCAATCTCCAGTTGGGAATAAGCTTGGAGACATGGGAACCATTCTGAAGTTTGGTTTCCAGGGAGAGGATGATTTGAGAGTCTCCCTCCACAATGAGTGGTAGACAATGCTTTTTTTTTGCAAATAGAACTCCTTCCACTAGGCCTGCAAGTTTAGTTGCGTTGTTGATATCGTAGCCAATATTGCCAAAGTAAATCTAGAGAATATTTCCAGTTGAATTACGGATGGCTCCTCCAAAACCTGCCTAGCCCAGATTTCCTTTCGGGGCTACATCAAAATTGAGTTTGAAGGTTCCGCCCCGGGGGGGGGGGGGGGGTACCCAAAAATCAGGACTGGTAGTGTTCATACGGTGGCTCCTTTGAGGGGGAGGGAGCGTAGGATGGTCGAGTTGCAGAAGGATCGGGATAAGCTGTTCATTCTCTGAGATGGGGTAGTCCAAAATGTTCCAATCTCTGATAAATAAGGTTTCATGGAGGTTCTTCCTAATTGTTTTCCAGATGTCTTTAGTGGTTCTTCGTTTGTTTTCAAATATGCGGAGGTTTCTTTCCTTCCAGATATTCCAAACAATGAATCCAGGAGTGAGAGTCCAAAGTTTGTTCAGGAGCAAACTCTGAAAGGGATTTTCGACCCAATGTAGCAAAGTGTCTATGATGTTGCCCTTGACCCTGCTGGATTTTCTGAAGGTGAGAGCCACCATGTCCCAAAGCTCATTAGCCATCGGACAAGAGTCCAAAAGATGATCAATGCTTTCAGTGTGACTATTGCAAAGGACGCAAAGAGAGGGGCTTTGGAAACCTCTTTTGAGGAGATTATCCCAAGTTAAAATACACCTGTGTGAGAGTAGCCAGAGGAAGCAAGAGATTTTGGTCCAAAGATTGGATTTCCAGATGGTTTTCCACAGGGGAAAGGTGTGGGCATCTGAGCCACTGCCAAAATAGAGGAGGCTTCCTGTACAATATAGCTTCCTTAGGGAAGGTGTCCCCATCTGATTATATCCGGGCCATGTCGAATCATGATTTTCCTTTGTTTAAGTTCCTGCCAGACTGGATCCAGCTGGATATGATCAATCGCAAGGCCCCATAGAACGAGCTCCTTCCAGAGTCTAAAGGGAGAGTTACCTTATGGATTCCAGTAGTCCTTGATAATGGAGTTGGCAGCTGCAGGGGTGGCAGCAGAGGTCACCAATTGATCACATTGGCTATTTATACTGGACATTTGTTGCCACGAGTCTTGCCAAAAAAGTGCATCAGCCCCGTCCCAGATTTCCCAGAAACTGTGTTGTTGAATGAGATATCTTTGACTGTTGGCAGCTTTCTAGATCAATGAGCCCGTAGGGTTTTGGTTGTAGTGGATCAAATGGGAAGGGTCCCAGTTCTGGACGTACTTCTTGTTCCAAAACCAAGCCCAGGGGGAGTTATTTTACGAGATACATCTCTCCACCATATTTTCGCTAAGAGGGCTTTGTTGCTGATTTCAGGATCCCTCATCCCAAGGCCACCTTCCCACTGCGGAAGGCAGACAATCTGCCATTTGATAAGATCCCACCTTTTTTTTTTTGTTCCTTCCCCAAAGGAAGGACCGTTGGAAATTCCGAACGGATTTGAGGACCCACTTGGGGGAAACCAGTACAGAAAAAAGGTGGAGAGGCATGGAGCAGAGGAAAGCTTTAAAAATATATATAAATATATTATGGTATATGTTAGCACTCAAACCGACCCCAAGGTTGTGGAAAGGGCTCTTCAAGGTAACACACAAAACCAAGATTTAGGAAAGATAAACTGGCCTCTATCTTTCCAGAGAGGGAACTCTCATCAATTGTTTATCAGGGCCAGATATATGAATTAGAATTAGAAACAGGTTGGTTGTTTGGTTGAAACAAGGTGAATATTCAATGGGCAATGGAGTAAAAAAACACTCATGATGATAAAGTGGCAATGCTTTGCAAATAATTCATAACAGAGGCAGGGTAGCTATTCATTTACAGTCAAAGAGTTGTTTGTCTGGTGATGAGGAAGAAAATAAGAACAATCCATCAATACAGAGCATTATTAAATGAATTCTGCATTAACTTTAGAAGAAACTGGTTTGTGGATGCTTGGAATCAAAGAAACAGAGCATAACAAATATGAATTCTGCCTCAATATACACTTATCCAAACATGAAAGAAAACATTATGAAGTAGATAACAAGGAAACATTCACATGAAGAAGAAGAAGGTACAGACTGCAAATAAAATAACACAAGAATCTATGCTCAAATTGCTTACGCGACTCTGCCAATTTTATTAAAGGAACTGTTATCACCTAAACTATAGCTACCCCTATGGATGTATCCACTCATGGATGGCAATAGGGAAGGGCAACTTAAAAGGTGCAACCACGATCACCTCGACCTCCAATATATGGTTGTCACGCTAGTCGAGGCAACCTTCACTTTATGTTATCTAGCCCAGACAACAAAATGGGAGACCCGATCCACTCCCGACCGGAGAGATCAAAACCAAGACACCAAATCAAGTTAATTCTAAGTGAAGTAAGGTGTATGGTTTATCCTAGACCTTAGGATGAAGTCACAAGACAAGTGAGGGGTTCAATGAGTATAGCTTTGGTTCATTAATGATGTGAGAGTGACTTGTGATTTGTGAAATATGATCCAGGATTAAAGTACTAGTTCAATGTGAGAAAATCCACTACTTTGGGAACCTTGTCCAATGCAGGGTAGTTTATGGGTTGAATTGGGGCTAACTGGTACAAGTGACAAGCTTGATCATAATACATGATGACATCAAAGGGTTTAGTTCACCACACAAAGGTCAAACCACAAGTTAATCCAACAATCTAGGAAAGTCGAATTGACTTGGAGAGAAACCAGTGCCTTGGGAATTGGGATAATGGAGTCAAAGTAAGGCTAACTTGTGGTTAAGGACTCCTATTGCATGAGACAAGTGGGCAATTAAAGACTTGATGGATGAATAGGTCTAGATCTAGAGATTTAATGGTTTGACCTAAGTGGACCACAATCCCTTAAAACAAGGAATGCTATCCCCAAGGCAAGATTTGACAAGGTGACCTACTAGACCTAGGTTTTGAATTATGCCCGTTCCAAATGCACAAAAATCTCATATACCCATGTCCTAGAAGTGGACCAACTCACTTCTCCAAGGTGGTGCGACTTTACCCAAGGTGGCTGAAAAGGGTGATAAATGGATCAAGACAAGTCCAATGGCATCCAAACTTTAGATCCAAGTAGTTTAAGCAAGTGAGAGTATGGATCTATAATTTCATGGCAATCCAATGACTAGATCTTACTAGATCTGAGTTTAAAGATACCAAGTGGTCCAAAATGGGGATTAAATCCCTTAAAATGTGGAATAGGGCCCACAAGCTAAAAATAAGAAAAGTGACAATCTGGGGGTAGGTTATTGGATGTGTAGATCATGAATCAAGCGGGATCTCAACTACCCACATACTAGATCTAGGTCAACCCACCAAACTAGGAAGTGCGCCCTTGCATGGAGAAGCTAAATGCCTTGGGAAAAGGGTCAAATGGAGGCCAATCCTCACCGAACTATAGATCCGGGATGCTTTGGATACTATAGAGGTGGGTTTTAAATATCTTACCCAAGAAGCCACTAGATCTTAGTAGATCTGAAAAAATGTAAAAATGAGGATTTGAAGAAATAAGGGTTTTATCAATTTATGAGCTATGTCAATGGATTGGATCAAGATAAGAGAAACAAACCTGTGGATCTTACCTGGGTAACCTTGTAGATGCCTTGATGATGATGATCTATGCAAAACCCGATCAATTTGAGAAGCTTTGAGGTAGTTTTCTATGCAATCGATTTAGTCCAAGAAGCCAATGCGCCCTCTCTCTTGCACAACAAACGTCAACAATATCAGATTTGATGTAATCAAGAGATAAGACTAATGCCACAAGAGAAGTAACAGAAAGATAGCATAGATCACAATGATACTAATGATAACCCCCTGATACAAGCAAATGCCAAAAAAGTCGATTTGAAGAAGTCTTGCAAAATCACCCTCATTGAAGTCGCCCTCCTGTAGACAAGACAATGATTTCCAAAATAGATAGATCTTACCACAAATTCCAAATTCTAGGTTGCAATAGACTTTCCAATCACCATCTAAAAACACCACATGCAAAGGAGACCATAAGAATTTCCACAAGAAAGTTTTTCTATACCAATAATCCAAGAGCCAAAGACCCCTTACAATGAGAAGCTCTCCTTTAAATAGGAAGGAGAGGCATCAAAATCCTAACCACTTTTTAAATGAGTGGCTAAGAATAAAAGATACAAATGTCTAATCAATGGTTGAGATGAGCTCAACAATAAAATACATGGATCACTCATAAAATATAACATAAGTGGACAAAATCGCCCTAGAAGAGGGGAATCCCACCAAATCATGATGACAAAATATAATAAGAAGCTTATGGTGGGTCCAAGGGGTAATTTTAGACACCCTTGGTCAATCCCCATAGCACAATAATAATAAAATAGTCATCAATATACCAAATCGTGCCTCTATGGTCAAATCGTAGGCCTCAAAAGACCTCAGAAATCATCAGAAAGTGCCATAAGTGATGGATGCGGGCCCCGATGACGCTGAAACTGCTGGAGGAGGTGTGGAAGACATCAATCCATCATCACTAATCATCCCATGCCAAAACATTGCCTCAGTAGCCCAAATCAAATTCCTCAATAGCCATTTCTACCAATCTTGAAATGCCTCGGGAAGCATGAAACTGCCCCAAACTGCCTCCTGGAGTGCCTGCGCTGTCAAGGTGAGGGCACCAGTGTGTCCGGGAAGGGGGTAATATGGTAAAAACAAGTGGCTAGACCACCCCCTCCAAGCACAGCGCCCTAGGTCAACCGGATAAAAATCACATCTGCTCTAACAGGGTCTCCAACAGACCAAAACTGCACTGGGATAGCCTACTAAGGCTCAATCATCACTGTGAGTGCCCAGAACTGAAAACAGACTATCTCATTGGACTCAGAAGGTCCAAATCCATCCAAGATGTGTACTCATACACCATATGACTCTCTGCATGATCATTAAATATATCCAATATACCGGAACATGTGAAATAATAATAATCTGTAAATGATCAAATAATGCTGTAAACCATGAATCATCATCATAACCCTGTAGCTGCTGCATAGAATCATCATGTACATGTACATAGACCATATATCATCCATCCATATCCTCACAAGGTCCAACCATTTCATGTCCTATGGTTGACCTTGGTCAAACTAGGTTTGACCAAGTCAACATGACCAAATATAACTCAGACCATCATCAAAAGTTGCTGCAAAGTGTCAAAGGTTAATGCATGCTCTACAACTTATTCAAATAACAATTATAACACAAAGTAATCATTACTGGCAATCTAAATCCAAATATATAATGTTATTAATTATTATTATTACTCAAACTAGACTTTCAAGATCATACTCACTTCATAGCTGTGATCAATTTGTTAGTGAAGGGTGAAGGCTAAAATAACTAGCTAGGCTAAGGGATGACTTGACTGACTTAACTTTGTGACACTTTGGCAAAGGGAAAGGGAATACAAACCATAGTATATACCAAATGAGCAACAACATAGGGAATGGCGGTGTCTCACAAATGGATGAGTTGTTCAAAGAGGGTTTATTCACCTTTAACAGATGCGCACAATCCATAATACAAATAAGGCCAGCAATTGTTTTGATATAGCATTTAAAGTTCCATTGCTTTTTGGGCCTAAAGTTTCCATAGCCTTGATCTATGTGTGTTTATAAACACATTGCATAGATTTACATTTATTTAGGCTTTTTGCTGCATGTGTGTTTTTAAGGCACTTGTTTACCTGATCACTTATAGGTGTGTCACAGACAGCTTGTTTACCTAGGTATTTACATTTCCAAAAGATATAACATTTTATTTTCATGGCCATTTTCATTTGGCATGCCTTTCATTCATTTGTGTTTAGAAACACATTGCATGAATGGGCTTTTCATACAAGATATAGCATTTCATTTTTCCAGATTTTGTATTCATGGCAACACTAAAAGTTTCAGGTTTAGCCAACACAACTTTAGTGACTAGGGGGAATTCACAAGGAACTCCAACTCATCATAGATAAGTTTTGTCACCAACTCAGAGCCGAGACACAATAAACAGGGAAGCTCATCCAATACAGAGGCTACAGTGGGGAAAATTCCTCCATGCCACTAGTCAAGTAGTAAGTCAGGGTGATAAACTAAAAAGTAGGTAATGGATGGATGAAGACAATGAATAATGGAGCCAACACTAGCAAGCCAAGGTATGGTGGAATGATCACCTCTATTCTCCCTAAGGAGGGTAAAACCAATGAGTATGAATAGTGAACTTCTAAGTCTAAGTAGGGACAATAAAATATATATAATAAGATCAACCAGGTCCACATATCTATATGATCGCCAGATCATGACACTAAGTGCTAAGAAATGTTATAAGAATAAGTATAAAAGCAATATAACCATAACACAATGATATATCTGCTGAGTCATATACCTGAATGCTCATCATCTGAACCATCACCTGTCCTCTGAAACGGCTACTACTACTCTGGACACTACTGACTGCTCTGTACAAATGGTATAATGGCTACATCGATCATCTCTCTGAGTGTCCTGAGACTCGGTCATGGCATGGGGAATACAACTGTTGTCCAAAATCTGATAGTGATCCAATATAGATGCTCATCTCAGCATCTCAAATGTAAGGGAACTGGCTTAATAGTGTACTGGCATCAGAAAAATAATGTATGGTAGCCTGGCTACTATATATGTGATAACATCTGGCTCCGGCTGGAACAAGTGCTCTGCTGAAATGAGCGCTTGATAACCTCAGAATCTCTGGTCCTCGAACTCTGCTACTCGAATCCACGATCCAGCACTCTACCATTTTGCTTCCAGCTTTTTATTTTTGCAACCTATTTCTGCATTCACAAACATTGAAATACCTCATGCCGCATGTGTGGGAAAAATATAAAACCAACTGAAATAAAATCTATTCTATGTCAGAAACATAAATGCATGAAATATAAATGCAGAAAGTAACTTAAACTACTAACATAATTTGCAAAATTTGAAATTTATTATGCAGGAAAAAGAAAAGTGACAAGTACTCAATTAAACTAGGAGCTTACAAAGGAGCTTAGAAACAAACAAAAAGGTGCCAGACTCCATGGCCGAAAAAAAACTAACTACTACCCAAGTAGGCTTATTTGGTTTCCTACCTACTCTAATCTACCAGGCAATGCAAGCGGAGAAATTACTCGATAGGTGGGAAATAATGTTTCAACAAAAGTCCATTTACAGGGAGTTCGAGTTCATCCCCATCTAGAGTTTCTAGAAACACTGATCCTTTTCCAGCTATCCTTGATACTCGATATGGGCCCATCCAGATTTTTTCAAATTTTCCATGGTTTCCAGGTTTTGCTTTATGTTTGTCCCATAACAAAACTATGTCTCCTATTCCGAATTTTACATTCCTAGTTCTTTGGTCAAAAGTTCCTTTTACTCTTTCTTGTTTAATAATAGTTTTGTCAAATGCCATCCTTCTCATTTCATCAAGTTCTACTAGTTTATCAATTCTTACTTGGAAGGCTTCTTCATTTGAAGTGCATTGTTGTAATAGCTCATATACGGGAATTTGTAAATTTATTGGGAGTCTCCAATCTTGTCCATATACTAACTCAAAAGGGGATTTTCCAGTAATCCTTTTAACAGTTGTCCTGTCAGCCCACAAGGCATATTTCAACTTTGTGTCCCAACTTCTTTTATTTGTACCAACCATTCTCTTCAACAGTCTGATCAAGTTCTTGTTGCTGGATTCAGCAAGACCGTTTCCTTGAGGATAATAGTTTGAAGAATGTGAGAGGGAGATTCCATGATTCATGCAAAAGGTTGACATTTCTATTTTACTAAAAGCAGGAGCATTATCAGTCGTTATTTTTAAAGGACAACCATATCTAGAAACAATGTTTTCTTCCAAAAATTTCACAACTACCTCGACTGTAGCTTTCTTGGTTGGGATGGCCTCTACCCATCGAGTAAAGTAATCAGTACATGTTAACATATACTTATGTCCATTGCTTGAGTTTTCACTAAAAGGTCCAACAAAATCCATACCCCATTGTTGAAAATGAGCTTCTACTACCACAGGATTTAAGGTAAGGCAGGCAATCTTGGCTTTCCTGAAAATAGTTGACATTCTTGGCAAACTCTAACGTAAGAATGCACATCCTTGAAAAGTGTTGGCCAATAATAACCGGCCCTCATGATTTTTGCAGCGGTTATTCTTGGGGCATAATGTCCACCACATAATCCAGAATGCATTTCTTTCATAATGGTTTGTGATTCCTCAAGGCTAACACATCTCAGAATTATTCCATCAGGATTTCTCCATCCTAACCCGTCTTGAGTTACAACATACTTTTCAGCTTTTAATCTCAATGCTCTTCTTTGATGATCTACAAGGTGATCAGGGCATGACAAATTTCTCAAGAAATACATAATATCTTTATACCATTCATGTTCGTCATCAATGTTTAGAATACCAGGGTTTCTTTCACTTACCAGATTTACCATGTTATCTTCCTTTCCAGTCAAAAGTTGAGCTAACCCTTGTCCTTTGACAATCTTGATAGGCTTAATTTCTATATCATACTCTTGTATGCGTGAGATCCAATTTCCTCTAACACCTATACCATCTGCTTGTGACAAAACATCCTTTACTGCTTGATACGGTACATATGCCTTGATTTTGGAATATCCTACATAGGTTCTAAAATGTTTCAAGGCTTTGACTAAAGCGTAAGCTTGTTTTTCAGTTGTGGTATACTTCAGTTCAGCATCTCTCAAATTTTTACTCATAAAGGCTATAGGTTGTTCATGGTTTTCATCATTCTTTTGTAATAACACACCAGCAATAGTATCTTCTGAAGCATATGAGCAATAGTATCTTCAAGTTTTGACCTAAGAAGCCTCTTGGGATTTGATCCCAAGTGCCGCATTAACATTGCATGCTGCTTCTCTTTCCCCACCGTGTACTGCGTAGGACCGGCTAAGCTGGAAGTTTCATGAGTGGTGTGCAGAAGTCACTTTGACTTCACTTGTTAGATTAGCCTCTGTTGTGGTAGAACACTAGTTTCATTTTGCAAATAGTTCATTTTATCTGTTATATCATTGTTCATCTTTTATCTTATTGGGCTATCAGTTGGTTTATTTTTGCAAGCTGCTTGTCTTATAAAAACAAACCAAAGTCTCTTGAACTTGAAATAACCCAAGTCAAGAGCACTCTCTATCGGAGAACATTCCCACTGCATCTACCTGCATCAAGCATATAATTTAGCTAAGTCTCTTGAACTTCTGTCTTAAGACGAAGTCAAGAGCGCTCTCTATCGGAGAGTTGAATTGTGTGCTCTCAATAATAAAAAATTCCAACTCACACTACCTTTAATAATTTATCTTCGTTGCTATCCAACATCCGTATGCTCTGACAACCCTAAAAGGTTGGGCTAGTACTCAGAATGGTGTTGGATTTGTTAATTTTTGATAACATAATAAAATTTTCACCCCACAACCAACCAATCCGGAGTTTATCGATAAGATAAGTTCGGTGGGTAATCTCCTAGTTGGGGGCGTCGGGGTTCCATGTTCAGCCTCTAGTTTGTTGGTTAGCATTGCGCGACCTGGCTAGAGCACTAGGTGGCCCGACATGTCCTTGAACGGAGGCACTTGACACTATCTTTTCCAGACAAACTTCCAGTACCTCGCGTATCGGTTGGAAATATCCTTAGCCTTAATAATCAAAGACCACTAAAACTTTCAATAAACCAAGATAATCTGCACAACGATCTCACAAACGTTACCACTTTGAACTCTTGTATCAAGCAACCCAAGCACTTAAGACTATCTTGACTCCATAAGGCACTGGTCCTTGTCATCATTTTAATTTGCTTTTTATCTATTTGGAGCATTTACATTATCATGGTTGTCTTGCTTTAATCTATTCAAGTGGTCATTTCTTCAATCTTATAATCTTGTTTCGCAACATGGATTGCTTGTTATCTTATGTTTATCTCATCTCAAATTGTGATCTTTCATCATTTAAAACACTCCTAAACAACACCCATCTACATTACTCAACACTAAAAACACTTAAAACATAAGAGCCATAGTAAACTCTTTGTAGGGACTACCCCCCTTGGCTTCGTTAGGAGTTAGCCTAAACGAAGGAGTTGGGATTTAGGTGACAGTACATAGCTCAATGCTTGTCCCCAAGGCCACACCTCTCCCCACTTCCAATGAGGGAGACAGCTTTCGAAAGATTTCTGCTACTAGTGTGCATTTTGGCGGACAACAGACCCCACTTGGGTCTTTCTATTGGGCATTAGATCTATCTAGATCTACTAATCTAAACCCCTAAGTGGCCTAATATTTCCTTGGTTGAACATTTGTCCATCCCCTAAGCCTCTTCAACCAAACCCGAATTCCTTGGGTCCACTTATCAATCCTAGATCTAGATCTATTCACTCTTGATCTCTTCTTATTTCATCTTTCACATTTCTCTAGGAGGTCTTGAGTAGGTTTGCTAGCCTTCATTGGTTAGCTAGGGTCTCCCCCTTGGTCTCGCTTAGGCTAGATCTAAAGTGAAGAGTGCCTCGGTTAACATGACAACCAATTGCATTGGGAACTGTGGCATCTCTTGGGTCACCTCTTAGTTTTCCAACGCGTCTACCATCCTAGATAGGATCACCTCTAGGGACAGCTACAAGTTGTGTGATAACATTTTTGGCGCCGTTGCCTGGGAGGTAGAGGATTACCTCAGGTGTCTATGAGTATTCGTGCATATTTCATATCTTATCGCATCCGGTCTTGTAACTTAGATGGTTATTGTTATCACCTAAACTGTAGTTACCCCTATGGATGTATCCACTCACAGATGGCAATAGCGAAGGGCAACTCAAAAGGTGCAACCACAATCACCTCAACCTCCAATAGATGGTTGTCACGCCAGTCGAGGCAACCTTCGCATTATGTTATCTAGCCCAGACAACAAAGGGGGAGACCCGATCTACTCCCGACATGAGAGATCAAAACCAAGACACCAAATCAAGTTAACTCTAAGTGAAGTAAGGTGTATGGTTTATCCTAGACCTAAGGATGAAGTCACAAGACAAGTGGGGTTCAATGAGTATAGCTTTGATTCATTTTTGATGTGAGAGTGACTTATAATATTTGAAATGGGATCCAGGATTGAAGTACTAGTTCAATGTGAGAAAATCCACTACCTTGGGAACCGTGTCCAATGCAGGGTAGTTTAGGGGTTGATGACATCAAAGGGTTTAGTCCACCACACAAGGGTCAAACCACAAGTTAATCCAACAATCTAGGAAAGTCGAATTGACTTGGAGAGAGACCAGTGCCTTGGGAATTGGGATAATGGAGTCAAAGTGAAGTTAACTTGTGGTTGATGACTCTTATTGCATGAGACAAGTGGGCAATTAAAGTCTTGATGGATGAATAGGTCTAGATCTAGAGATTCAAGGTTTGACCTAAGTGGACCACAATCCCTTAAAACAAGGAATGCTATCCCCAAGGCAAGATTTGATGAAGTGACCAGCTAGACCTAGGTTTTGAATTATGCATGTTCCAAATCCATTAAAATCTCAAGTACCCACGTCCTAGAAGTGGACCAACCCCAATCTCCAAGGTGGTGCGACTTTACCCAAGGAGGCTAAAAAGTGGGATAAATGAATCAAGACAAGTCCAATGGCATCCAAAATTTAGATCCAAGTAGGTTGATCAGGTGAGGGTGTGGATCTACAATTTCAAGGCAACCCGATGGCTAAATATTACTAGATCTGAGTTTAAAGATACCAAGTGGTCCAAAATGGGGATTAAATCCCTTAAAATGTGGAATAGGGCCCACAAGGTAGAAATCAGAAAAGTGACAGTGTAGGGGTAGGTTATTGGATGTGTAGATTACGAATCAAGTGGAATCTCAACAACCCATCAACTATATCTAGGGTAACTCACCTTCCCCAAGGAGTGCGACCTCACTTGGAGAGGCTAAGTTGGCTTGGGAAGGGGATCAAATGGAGGCCAATTCTCACCAAACTATAGATCCGGGATGTCGTAGATACTATAGAGGTGGGTTTTCAATATTACACCCAACAACCCACTAGATCTCAGTAGATCTAAAAAAATGTAAAAATGGGGGTTTTGATTAATTAGGGTTTGAAATATTTTAGACAAGTGGATAGATCATGGAAATAGAAATTACCTTGAGATCATACCTGAGTGATGAAGAGAGATACCTTGATGTTGAGGAAGATTCCCACAGAGATCAAATGAGAAATTGTTGATTTTGCTTGCCAAATTGATACCCTAGCCCACAAGTGCACCCTCCTCTACCTATCAATCCAAGGAAAATCGATTTCAATCAGAGAGGTCAAGTATGGAGGAAAAACAAGTAAAATGCAATGATAACATGAAATAGAAGGTCTTGGGACAGTAATATTCCCTGTTACCAATTAAGAGATCCAAAGAAGTAGGGAGAGTCTTCCCCTACCAATACTTCCTCCTCAAAGCAAATCGGCCTCCACCTGTAGATGCAAAAACGTGGTACAAAAGATATGGCAAAACAAGATCTCCAATAACTCAATGCAAAGGAAGAACCAACGAATAAACACCAAAAACATTCACCACAACACTGGAGATAGATGCAATAATAATTTTCTATTCCAATAATCCAGAGCCACAAGTCCTCTTTACAATGAGAAGCTCTCTCCTTTAAATAGGAAGGAGAGACATCAAAATCCTAACCACTTTTTGAATGAGTGGCTAAGATTAAAAGATACAAATGTCTAATCAATGCTTGAGATGAGCTCAACAATAAAATACATGGATCACTAATAAAATATAACATAAGTGGACAAAATCGCCCTAGGAGAGGGGAATCCCACCATATCATGATGACAAAATATAATAAGAAGCTTATGGTGGGTCCAAGAGGTAATTTTAGCCACCCTTGGTCAATCCCCATAGCATAATAATAATAAAATAGTCATCAATATACCAAATCGTGCCTCTATGGACAAATCGTGGGCCTCAAAAGGCCTCAGAAATCATCAGAAAGTGCCATAAGTGATAGATGCACGTCCCGATGAAGCTGAAACTGCTGGAGGAGGTGTGGAAGACATCAATCCATCATCACTGATCATTTCATGCCAAAACATTGCCTTAGTAGCCCAAATCGAATTCCTCAATAGCCATTTCTACCAATCCTGAAATGCCTCGGGAAGCTTGAAACTGCCCCAAACTGCCTCCTGGAGTGCCTGCGCTGTCAAGGTGAGGGCACCAGTGTGTCTGGGAGGGGGGTAATATGATAAAAACAAGTAGCTGGACCACCCCCTCCAAGCACAGCACCCTAGATCAACTGGATAAAAATCACATCTACTCTGACAGGGTCTCCGACAGACCAAAACTGCACTGGGATAGCCAACTGAGGCTCAATCATCACTGTAAGTGCCCAGAACTTAAAACAGATTGTCTCATTGGACTCAGAAGGTCCAAATCCATCCAAGATGTATACTCATACACCATATGAGTCTCTGCATGATCATATAATATATCCAATATACCGGAACATGTCAAATAATAATAATCTATAAATGATCAAATACTGTTGTAAACCATGAATCATCATCATAAACCTGTATCTGCTGCATAGAATCATCATGTACATGTACATAAACCATATATCATCTATCTATATCATCACAAGGTCCAACCATCTCATGTCCTATGGTTGACCTTGGTCAAACTAAGTTTGACCAAGTCAACATGACCAAATATAACTTAGAGCATCATTAGAAGCTGCTGCAAAGTGTCATAGGTTAATGTATGCTCTACAACTTATTCAAATAACAATTATAACACAAAGTGATCATTACTAGCGATCTAAATCCAAATCTATAATGTCATTAATTATTATTATTACTCAGACTAGACTTTCAAGATCATACTCACTTCATAGCTGTGATCAATTTGCTAGTGAAGGGTGAAGGCTAAAATAACTGGCTAGGCTAAGGGATGACTTGACTGATTTAACTTTGTGACACTTTGGCAAAGGGAAAGGGAATACACACCATAGTATACATTGAATGAGCAACAACACAGGGAATGGCGGTGTCTCACAAATGGATGAGTTGTTCAAAGAGGGTTTATTCATCTTTAACAGATGCGCACAATCCATAATACAAATGAGGCCAGCAATAATTTAGATATAGCATTTAAGTTCCATTGCTTTTTGGGCTTGAAGTTTCCATAGCCTTGATCTATATGTGTTTATAAACACAGATTTACATTTATTTAGGCTTCCTGCTGCAGGTGTGTTTTTAAGGCACTTGTTTACCTGAGCACTTATAGGTGTGTCATAGACAGCTTGTTTACCTAGGTATTTACATTTCCAAAAGATATAACATTTTGTTTTCATGGCTATTTTCATTTGGCATGCCTTTCATTCATGTGTGTTTAGAAACACATTGCATGAATGGGTTTTCATACAAGATATTGCATTTCATTTTTTCAGATTTTGTATTCATGGCAGCACTAAAAGTTTCAGGTTTAGCCAACACAACTTTAGTGACTAGGGGGAATTCACAAGGAACTCCAACTCACCATAGGTAAGTTTTGTCACCAACTCAGAGCCGAGACACAATAAACAGGAAAGCTCATCCAATACAGAGGCTACAGTGGGGAAAAGTCCTCCATGTCACTAGTCAAGTAGTAAATCAGGGTGATAAACTAAAAGGTAGGAAATGGATGGATGAAGACAATGAATAATGGAGCCAACACTAGCAAGCCAAGGTATGGTGGAATGCTCACCTCTATTCTCCCTAAGGAGGGTAAAACCAATGAGTATGAATAGTGAACTTCTAAATCTGATTAGGGACAATATAATATATATAATAAGATCAACCAGGTCCACATATCGACATGATCGCCAAATCATGACACTAAGTGCTAAGACATGCTATAAGAATAAGTATAAAAGCAATATAACCATAACACACCGATATACCTGCTGAGTCATATACCTAAATGCTCATCATTTGAACCATCATCTGTCCTCTGAAACTGCTACTGCAACTCTGGGCACTACTGACTGCTCTGTACAAATGGTATAATGGCTACATCGGTCATCTCTCTGAGTGTCCTGAGACTCAGTCATGGCATGGAGAATATATACTGCTGTCCAAAATCTGAGAGTGATCCAATATAGATGTTCATCTCAGCATCTCAATGTAAGGGAATTGGTTGAATAGTGTACTGGAATCAGAAAAATAATGTATGGTAGCCCGTCTACAATATATATGTGATAACAGTTATCATTTTCATTATTAATTCAAACATAACCATCTCATTGTCACTCATCTCTCCCCACTTGTACACGACATATCTTTTGGTAGAAAAGAATTAATGTCTACATAGCGACTCCTAATCGTGACTCCGCTGAGGAACGACCTCATAATCATCCTTTTGATCTCAGAAGTAGAGTTAATTTAAATCAACCAGAAGGAACCACGCTCATTTATCGTAGAAGAGATCCCAAAGCTCAATCATCTAATTTCTTTTGGAAAATCGTAAATTCTGATTCTCCAAATCGTTTTGTGGGATCCCCTTCAACTAATTTGGTTCCTCCTAAATCCCCGTCTCATAATTTAAGTCCATTAAATCAAATGGCTGGAAAAAATCAAACTTCTCCAAGAAACAATACCCAAACCAATCCTCCTGTCATTCATAGATTTGGGAACAAGGCCAAAGCTTCACCTTTAGAATTTTCCCAAATCCCTAGTTCACCCCGTGATATGCCCGACAAGTACTTTGAAAAGATCCCTAAGTTTACTGGGAATTGTGCGACCTCCATTGAGGACCACATAAAGAATGCCTGGGCTCACATGGAATCTTATGGTGTAGAAGAAGAAGATGTTTACATGAGGGGTCTATTCGCATCCTTGGAGGGTGATGCTCGTAAATGGTTTGACTGTTTTCCTGCATCATCATTCATGGGATATGATGACTTTGCAGAAATACTTAAGCATGAGTGGTCAGTCAAGTTAGACGGACGTTTTCTTTTAAACCAACTTTTTGAAGTCAAAAAGAAAGAAAATGAGTCTATCCATGAATTCAACCTCTATTTTGATAAGATAGTGGCCAATATCCCTAATCACATTAGGCCTAAAGAACAAGTTGTGTTGATTCATTACCTCAATTCATTTGAAGGTTACCTAGGCTACCATCTCAAAGAAAAATACCCTAGTGGCTTCTATTTTTGTATATAAGGAAGGCATTACCTCCTCTTTTTTCATGGAGATTTTAGGCAAGAACACTCTGTTAAATTCTCATTGTAATATTTGTTTATGCTATTGGAATAAGTAGTGACTTTGGAGGTCTATGCATGAGTTTTCAGACTTGGTTCACATTGTCTTGGTGATATCTCTCTCACCTCATCTTTTATTTAAGCAATTCATTATTCAATTTATGTTCTAAATCTACATTAGAAATATCTTGTTTGGTTTTGCTTGTTTGATCGTGAGGGTTTTGCAGGGATCATTCAAGGTGGAGAGTGGCTTGGAAATCAAATTTTTCTTTGCTCACACAATGGCTTTTTCTCTCTAACTTTTTCTCTTGCAGTTTCCCAAGTCCTTCTCTTCTCAAGAAAAGAAACACAACAAAGAGGATCTAGCCTTTCATCCATTAACAAAAAACTATTTCAATCTCTCTTTTGGTTACACTGGTTACTACAAGTGGATATCTATTTTTCAAGGTTCTATTCTATCTCTTTTCCACTATTTCTAGAAGTTATCAAGTCATTTAAAATTTGTATTTCAACCTTGCTTAGCTTCTACTAAGTTAGATCTAGGCTTTCTAGCCTTAGATCTACTTTTTGCAAAGCTAGATCCATCTTTTCAAAGCTAGATCCATCTTTTCAAAGACTCATATTTAAAGATCTAATTTCATTTACCAAAGTTGTAAATTCATCTTCTTCTCTTCCAAGTTTTGCCTTGAGAAAGTAGCTTGGGATTTGATTCCAAGTGCCACATAATTTTGTGGCTACTTCTCTTTCCCCATTAGCATCCTCGATTGATCCGAGGTTGATCCCACCTTGTTTGTTTATTTCTTGGTTTATTGCTTGATTTGGCCCTGTCTTTTTCTCTCCCATTGATTTTTCCTTACATTACTTGTTTGCCTTGGAAAACGTGCATTAATTCTCTCGAAAAGTGTGCATATTTTCCACTTTTTAGGTTGCTGGTTTTTTCTGTGTTTCCCCCTTTTTTTTTCAATTATGGAATTTCTTGAAAAATATTAAAAATTCGAAAAAATTTCAAAAAATCATTTTTTCTCAAATTTTTAGTGTTTTTCTCGAAAAGCGTGCCATTTTAGGCTTGCTGTTTTTTCACTTATTTTTTCAATTTTCTGCTAATTTTCAATTTTGGAAATTAGCTTGAAAATTTCAAAAATTTCAAAATTTTTTAGTTTTTGAATTTTTTTACTTCCTCGAAAAACGTGCAATTTTGTACTTGCTGATTTTTTACTGATTTTCTGAAATTTTCTACTATTTTCCAGATTCTGGAAATTACCCTAAAATATTAAAAAAATCCTTAAATTTCATTTCTCAAAAAATCTCAAGTCATTTCGCTGAAAAACGTGCGTTTTACATAAAAAACAGTGAGTTTGTCTTGTCTCTTCCAAGGTCTGATTTTTGGTCTCATTTCAGTGTTTTGGGCTCATATTTCATCTCATTGGGCATTTATCTTGTTATTCACTTCATCATTTTGAATCATAGGTAAAAGTTTGGTTTCCTAACACTCTTACTAGTTGTTGTTTAGAGCTCTTACTCACATGTGAACCCAAAGCAAAACCACGCAAGAAAGAGCAAGCAAAACTAGATCCAAAACCAAAAAAGAAACCATTTATCCTTTGTACAAATTCATAGGAGTTTTCATTTCACTTAAGTTATTTCTCAAAAGTCCTTTCAAGTGTTTCAATCCCAAAGGCAGTAGTAATTTTCCAATAAAAGCTTGAGTGGGGTTTTTAAGCCCCCACTTCCAACTTCCCCCACCTGGGGAGGTGATCCGGATTTATGCAGGAACGAAATAAGATAGCATATACAGAATCATATACAGAGATATATTGCAAAGAACACAGTGATACAGTAAACACACATTCTATTAAATAGCGGAAATAGAACAGCATGTAAAATACAATAGCTGGAATGGTGGTAGCTATCTCTGAGAAGAGATGTGGCCGTTATGCTCATTCGTGCCAAGATGAATACAAAGAGAGGCCGAACGGCCTATTTATCATAAGCATGAGGGAAAGAATCCCAAACATCCAAAAACCTAACCCTAGAAGATGAACCGTCATAAAGTTTGCGGCCCCAAGGTGGTTAGTTGAACAGTCAACTTCCCGGGGTCATAACTTTTGCATACGATCTCCGTTTGGGGCGCTCGGTAGCCCATTGGGAAGGGCTATCCAAGATTTACAACTTTCGACGGGGGCCACATGTATGCCCCCCCAAATCACCAAAAAAGGTCGCTTAGGGCCTCAAAACGGCTCTGGAAGTTTAGGACCCGTAACACTGCTAAAAATAGCAAATTACCAAAAGTGCCAGAAGACTGTTTTGAGCCAGTTGGAAGAGGTGGGTCGCCACCGATATCCACCTGGATCAATCCTCCCTCCTTAGGAAGCAATGGTCTCCATTGCGTCAAATCCCTTATCATATGTCAAGTTGTGTGTCGAGTTGTGCTCCTGGTGCAGCATTTGCTAAAGTGGAAAGGTTTTCTTACTTTGACATCTTGAGAGGGCTGTAATTGTTGTTGGTGGATGCGCTGGAGCTGTTCAACAGTTTTGGTTGTTGTGATATCCTTGGTCGGCACAGGTGTGGATAGTTTCTTTTTGGAGGAGCACCTTGAATGCGTGGCCTTGCACTGTAGAGGTACCCGAATAGGCGATTCTGCACTGACTTTGTGCTCTTCTTGTTTCTGCTGAGTAGAAGGATAATGTGAAGAGGTTGTGGATGTCTCGGCAATCTAATGTTCTCATTTAGTGGCAATTGTGAATAGGGAAAATTTCCCAATGTGGGAGATTATCTTCCTTCCCTGCTTGGTTGGGGTAGGTGCAACTATCTCTGGTATCCGATAGAGTTGTCCTCCCAAAGTGACAATGACACTACGAGATCGTGATTCATATACAGCATGACGCTTCCACATATATGGTTGCCCTAAAAGAACATCACATACTTCAAGTGGGGCCACATCACACAATACCTCATCTTTGAAGGGCTTGATGTCGTATGGTAGGCGACATTGATGACTGACACGGATCCTTCATCCTTGGCTTAGCCATCCAATGGTGTATGGTTGCGGGTGTGGTGTTATCGGTAGTTCCAATCTCTTGATGGCTTCTGTTGAGATCAGGTTCTTCTGGCTGTCGCTGTCCACAACAGAGTGCAGGGGAATTCCCTTCACCCACATATGTGAGTGGAAAAGGTGCTCCTCTGCCTCCGACTCTTCAGGTTCTTCTGGTTGAATCTGTGTGGTGGCAACGATGACACTGGGTTCTGCATCAATGATCTGCTTTCCTTTCCGCGCGGTTGTGAAATTAGGTTATGAGTCAAAATCAAAACTATGATCTGATTCTGAAGCTTTGATCTCAAACACCAATGACTGTTTTGAGCGACATTCATCAGTGTTGTGCCAGGGGCTTTTGTGGAACTCGCACCACTTCCCGGTGTCCTCCTTTGTCTTTTCGTTATCCTTCTTCGCTTGTGGTTGGGACTGGTTGTCCTTTCCCTGTCCCGTGTTCTGCGAGCCAGAATTTCCCTTGCCTTGCTTCTACGCAGGTCCAAAGTCACGCTTGTTCTTTTGCTGAAATTTATGCTCAATTTTGACAGCATATCGATAGGCGGATCCGAGTGAAGAGATTTCCAAGAAATCCATCTCTGTTCATATGCACCGGTGTAGGCCACTGCAATATTTCAGTACTAGGTGCCGCTCAGAGTCCTTGATACCTAGCTTTGTGCGCAAGGTATGAAATTTGTTGACGTATTCCGACACCGTTTGGTCCCTCTCTTGGTGCAGAATGGTCCATTTTGTGTGTACTGGTCATCATAGTTTCCAACAGGGTAATATTGTTCATTGACGACATCTATAGAAGAGGCCCAAGTGGGATTGGAATATTCAAACAATCCAGACTCGTCTGATGAGTTTTGCTCACAATAAGTTTTCCACCAATTTTTGACATGCGAGACGACCTTGAGGAGTGCAAAGACGATCTTTTCCCTGTCGGAAAAATTGTGGACAGAGAAATACCCTTCTAGTAGATTCAACCATTTATCTAGAGCATCGGCATCGATTTGGCCTTCAAATAAAGGGATATCAAAATTAACTTGTACCTTGAAGGGAGTCGTATCTCCGAAATGGCTGCTCGTTGAGGGTGCATTTGCCACTGTTGGCATGCGTCTAAGGATCTGGGCGAAATTATCCATCATTTCGTTCCTCTATCACGCAAGGGCTTCCTCGAGCAACAACTTGATAGGATCTACTGCTCCGTCGTCTCTCTTTTCTTCTGCCATGGGAGGCCGTTTGGGGCGACGAGAGTAGTCTTCCCCAAGTGAAACTAGTTCGAGACCCAACTCTCTGTATCCTAACCTCATCGGGGACATGCACCGAGAAACAATCAAAGAGCAGACCGCTCTGATACCACTGATCCGGATTTATGCAGGAACGAAATAAGATAGCATATACAGAGATATATTGCAAAGAACACAGTGATACAGTAAACACACATTCTATTAAATAGCGGAAATAAAACAGACTGTAAAATACAATAGCTGGAATGGTGGTAGCTATCTCTAAGAAGAGATACGGCCGCTATGCTCATTCGTGCCAAGATGAATACAAAGAGAGGCCGAAAGGCCTATTTATCATAAGCATGAAGGAAAGAATCCCAAACATCCAAAAACCTAACCCTAGAAGATGAACCGTCATAAAGTTTGCGGCCCCAAGGTGGTTAGTTGAACAGTAAACTTCCCAGGGTCATAACTTTTGCATACGATCTCCGTTTGGGGCACTCTGTAGCCCGTTGGGAAGGGCTATCCAAGAATTACAACTTTCGACTAGGGCCAAATGAATGCCGAGGGCAACCATTTGGCCCCCCAAATCGCCAAAAAAGATCGCTTAGGGCCTCAAAACGGCTCCGGAAGTTTAGGACCTGGAACACTGCTAAAAATAGCAAATTACCAAAAGTGCCAGAAGACTGTTTTGAGCCAGTTGGAAGAGGTGGGTCGCCACCGATATCCACCTAGATCAGGAGGTTTGTGCTCTCTTGACGTGATTTGCTTTGGTATCTTAGAGTAGTTTCTATTTTCATGCACTTACAAATAATTTGCTAGATTAGCTTCTTTTCGCTTTAGAACACTAATCGTTAGTTAGCTTCCATTTTGCAACTTAGAAACTAATTGTTAGTTTAGTCATTTCTTTTATCATTATTGAGTTATCACGTGTGTTCTTGTTTATAAGCTGCTTCTATTTTAACAAAGAACCAAAGTCTCTTGAACTTGCAATAACACAAATCAAGATCACTCTCTATCGGAGAGCATTCCCACTGCATATACCTGCATCAAGCATATAGTTTAGCTAAGTCTCTTGAACTTCTGTCTTAAGACGAAGTCAAAAGCGCTCTCTGTCAGAGAGTTGAATTGTGTGCTTTTAATAATAAAAAATTCTCACAACCCCTTTAATAATTTATTTTAGTTGCTATCCAACATCCGTATGCTCTGCCAACCCTAAAAGGTTGGGCTAGTACTCAGAATGGTGTTGGATTTGTTAATTTTTGATAACATAATAAAATTTTCACCCCACAACCAACCAATCCAGAGTTGATCGATAAGATAAGTTCAGTGGGTAATCTCCTAATTGGGGGCGCCGGGGTTCCATGTTCAGCCTTTAGTTTGTTGGTTAGCATTGCGTGACCTGGCTAGAGCACTGGATGGCCCGACATGTCCTTGAACGGAGGCACTTGATACTATCTTTTCCGGACAAACTTCCAGTACCTCGCGTATCGGTTGGAAGTATCCTTAGCCTTAATAATCAAAGATCACTAAAAATTTTAAAATTTACAAAAAACACTTGCAAAACGATCTCACGAACACACTGAACTCTTGTATCAAGCATCCAAGCACTTTATTTTTGTGACTCCTTTACCCATTGGATAAGGCACTGGTCCTTTAATTATTTCAATTTATCTATCTGAAGTGCATTTATTTTTATTTAAACTGTGGATGTTTTGTTTATCAGTTAAGTTGTGTTTCATTTAAAATCTTGCAAGTATATCTTTGTGTTGCTCAAGTCATCTTAAATTGTGATCTCTCTCATTTCAAAAAACTCCTAAACAACACCCATCCGCATCACTCAACACTAAAAAACATTTTAAACATAAAAGCCATAGTAAACTCTTTATAGGGACTACCCCCCTTGGCTTCGTTAGGGGTTAACCTAAACGGGGGAGCTGGGATTTAGGTGACAGTACCTATCTCATTGCTTGCCCCCAAGGCCACACCTCTCCCCACTTCCAGTGAAGGAGGCAGCTTTCGAAAGATTTCCGCTGCCAGTGTGCATCTCGGCGGACAACACACCCCATTCCTGCTCTGTTTCGTTTTCAAATTCAAATGCTTTGCTATTTTTCTTTATATTTTGGACGACCAAGCTTTTCAACTCTATAAATAGATTTGTCGGATGCTAATTTTCTTTATATTATATTTTACATAAGAGGCAAATGCTTATCGGATATTAGTTTTCTTTATATTATATTTTACATAAGAGGCAGCTGTTTATTTTTTTTTTTTTACTTATTAGTCTTTTTTTTTTTACTTATTAGTCTCTCACTATTTGCAATCTGCCTATAAGTAAATACGTCATAAATTCAATGTATACTAAGTACTACACTATCTGCCTTCCCCTTCAAGCCATTTTGACTCCAAGTCGTACACCATCTGGAAAATTATTTGCAGCGCAGCTTTTTAGACAACTCCCTGTGGGCCTAGAAAAGGAAGGGGAGAAACACCCCCATTGATTTTCCACGCAGTAATTTTGTTAAATATGCTTTATGAGTTTAGGTGTTACCCAATTCTAATCTATCTACACCTTCTTATCTAAAAATGCAGATTTGGTCGTACTTTTATAACTATAATGGATCCCATTTTATCCACATCCAAAAGATCCAGGGCCAACCTTTAGTTTCTTAAAACATTTGGGTTTCAGCACCAGCAGAACAAATTAAGTTTCACCTCCATAAAATTCCAGTGCTCCAACTCCCTCAATTTTATTTGTTATATCTATTAGGGTTTTTTTTAAATAACATATATTCAAGCCAGCATGATATATTCAAGTTAGCGTGATACATGTATGGAAAGCAAATAAAAAATACAAAATATAAAAAGTTGAATAAATTATTCTAAGATCATGTTTGTGTCCTGCTAAATTGAATACCATTCTTTTTTTGGAAATTTTTGGGAGTTGAGGTATTTATTAGGATTTTTTTTAAATAACATATAATCAAGCTAGCATGTTATATTCAAATTAGCGTGATACATGTATGGAAAGCAAATAAAAATACAAAATATAAAAAGTTGATTAAATTATTTTAAGGTCATGTTTGTGTCCTGCTAAATTGAATACCATTATTTTTTTTTGGCATTTTTGGGCGTTGAGGTATTTATCAGGATTTTTTGTTTAAATAACATATATTCAAACTAGCATGATATATTCAAGTTAACGTGATATATGTATAGAAAGCAAATAAAAATATAAAATATAAAAAAGTTGAATAAATTATTTTAAGATCATGTTTGTGTCTTGCTAAATTGAATATTATTCTTTTTTGGGGCTTTGAGATCCAGGTAGACAACAACTTATTAAATATGTGCATGCCTACCTCCTCTGAAATTGATCATACAACCTCCAAGGAGATGACATATCCATATTCTTAATTGTTAAACCCACTCAGAATATACAAATTTAATACAATTCTATAACTACTACAATTTATTTTTCCATGTTGATATCATTTTTCAATTCTTTGCATAATTGAATACCATTCTTTATTACAAGAAGTTGTGCACCAAGTAGTCCAAAACAGTGAATTCACCTGGATCTCTCCAATGCATGAAAAAAACATCCTCTGTAGCAGCGTGTTAGTGGCTTCAATTTAAATCAATCCTCTGGAGCCGCCACAAACTAGAAACTTATATTTAATTAAATTACAAATTTATATTTTATTAAATTACAGCCCTAGGAATACAAGAAGAGCATATACTTGAAAATCCTGTTACCTATGAACATTTAAAACTGCTCTGACTAATATATTAATCAATTTCCCTACACGTGTGAATAGAATATGTCATTTCTAGTCTTTCCTCTATGCTTTGTATAACTTTAGAAACATTGTTTTAGAAAAGGATCAATGCATTTAACTTTACAGACCCTTGATATCTAATAAACCTGATTTCTATTAAAATCTTGGCAATAACATGACAAATATTGTTTAGGAGCAGTTTCTTTACCTGGTATTCTCGAGAATATCTCAAACTCTATGCTTCGTAGAAATCTTTAATCAACCACAGCAGAACCTCAAATACTGATAAAACCGTACATGTAGAGGTTTTAGTCTCTCAGCATCGTACCTGTAGACGTTTTAGTCTCTCAGCATTAACTAGTATATGTAAAAATAGTGCATGCAGCACTGTTCCACCGTGCATGGATCTTGAATCATTGAAGAACTTTGTTCATATCTAAAACAAATGGCAAATTTTTATAAGATGTGTGGCCAGAAGGTATAATGACTAAAACAAAGTTACATATATTGTGTGGGCGAATATATTGCCGAGGGTCCGGAATGTAACTTATCAGCAACATCGATGAAAATATCAGCAAATGTCGTAAAACCTAAAACAAATACAAAAATAACCATTTTTTTTAATTTTTTTAACATCTAAAGCAACAACAACATCAAATAAACACGTTGCTACATAAATATGAAAATACAACTAATATATAAGATGTCAAATTATGGATCAAATGATCACATATCGACAATAAACTGAAAATACTGAAATATGTTCCTGATACAATGATTCAAAATCACCTCAAATGATCAAAATAAATGTATCTCATGAGATGAATCATCATGACTCATGAGGCATCTAGATACTACATAGTACAATCATAAATAATACGAATCATCGATTACCTCTACCCCTTTTATGGGCAAGGGGCACCAAATTCCTCTGGAATCAATAGGTGATCCTGTAGGTGCTCTAAATGAGTCTAGGGTGGAAATGGAAGCTCAAACTACTTGGGCTATGGTGGAAGGTAATGGGACTGAGGTGGAAGCCAATGTGAGTTGTCTTCTCCCATAACTACATATCATCAAATTCATTGTCTATATCGGGATCCTATTCATCGATAGCACCCTATGCCCTCCTCTAGACTCTCCCCCTTGCGTCTACCTCGAATCTTGAAGTTGATCCTCCAGGGACATTAGTCAACAGACTCAACACCCTGCAATTTTGATTAAACTTCCTAATCCAATCGTTAAAATAAGGTAGAAAAGGCTTCCCAAGCTTAATAAGTGATTTTGCTTGAGTGAAGGGTACATTTTTATTAAGGTCACATTAGAGGAATTCAACAGTAAGGGTACATAGATGGGTTGATGTGCTTGATTAAATGCTAGTCCCATACCCTCATACATGATAGAATCCAGTGGAAACGTTGCAATCCTGAAATCCTGAAAACTATCAAGTCTATTGAATTTTGAATGGGATATAAAATTCTACTTTTTGCATATGAAGTCCAATGAAGTTGGAACCACTCTCAAACATCCTGAAACAATTAATGGTAATATTAAAAATTTAAGTAAAATGATAGAAAATGAAAGATAAGGAGAATGTCATGTCACTTACTTTAAGAACTTAATATGCCTAAGGTCATGTTAGAGGAATTCAACAGTAAGGGTACATAGATGGGTTGATGTGCTTGATTAAATGCCAGTCCCATACCCTCCTACATGATAGAATCTAGTGGAAACGTTGCAATCCTGAAATCCTGAAAACTATTAAGTCTGTTGAATTTTGACTGGGATCTAAAATTCTACTTTTTGCATATAAAGTCTGATGAAGTTGGAACCACTCTCAAACATCCTGAAACAATTAATGGTAATATTAAAAATTTAAGTAAAATGATAGAAAATGGAAGATAAGGAGAATGTCATGTCACTTTTACTATTACCATTTATTACTTTAAGAACTTACTATGCCTAGCTCTAATAACACTACCAAAAACTTAACTGACAGCTTTATTTCCCAAAATGCATGCATTTGTTTTAGCAGGGCAATAGTTTCCAAAATATCGCAATATATGGGCCAATATATCTTGAGACATTCAATATATCGCGATATATTGAAAATGTCACATATGTCACGATTTTTTAGTGTCGATATATCGCGGGTAATGACTCGCGATATGGGTGATATATATGTAACTATGGACTAAACTATTTTCTCAATGCAACCCAACAACCCAAGAATGGTTTATCTAATAAACCTCATTTCTAGTAAAATCATGGCAATAACATGACAAATATTGTTTAGGAACAGTTTCTTAACCTGGTATTCTCAAGAATATCTCACAGTTTCTTAACCTGGTATTCTCAAGAATATCTCAAACTCTATGCTTCGCTGGAATCTTTAATGAACCACAGCAGAACCTCAAATACTGGTAAAAACCGTATATGTAGAGGTTTTAGTCTCTCAACATCGTACCTGTAGATGTTTTCGTCTCTCAGCATTAACTAGTACATGTAAAAATAGAGGCTGCATTACTGTTCCACCGTGCATGGATCTTGAATCATTGAAGAACTTTGTTCATACCTAAAACAAATTGGCAAATTTTTATCAGATTTGTAGCCACAAGGTATAATGACTAGAATATTTTCTAAACGTTATTTTTCTTTCATTCTTTCTCAATGCAACCCAACAACCCGAGAATGCTTAAAACAAGAGATCCTACTCAATGCAACCCATGAAATCTTAAAACAAGAGATCCTAAGGGAATTAAACCAACATGGATTCTACGAAACAAGAACATGTACCACAATAAAATTCCACCAAAGAAAGAGACATGAAAGTTGTCAATTAGAAAAAGAGACTCCCCAAATACCACCAGTTCCTAGATGTGCATAATTTTAAGAATCCATGTTTATATTTTTAGAAATGACAAGTATCCAAGTTGCATGAAGACAATCTCAGAGGTCAAGAAAACCTTCTATTGACCAAAAATGAACAATGAGTTAGAAAGTATATCGAAATATGTCTATAATATTAGAAAGGAAAGGTCAAGAACGTGGATTTGATGGGTAACAACCTATGCTGTAACAACCTAGCGCGGAGCGGGAGCAGGAAGCGGGGAGCGGGAGTGGAGCGAAAAGCAAAATTTTCAAAAGATCCCATTTTGGGAGCGTTTCGAGAGCACGGTTCCTAGATGTGCATAATTCTAAGAATCCATGTTTATATTTTTAGAAATGACAAGTATCCAAGTTGCATGAAGACAATCTCAGAGGTCAAGAAAACCTTCTGTTGACCAAAAATGAAAAATGAGTTAGAAAGTATATTGAAATATGTCTATAATATTAGAAAGTAAAGGTCAAGAACATGGATTTGATGGGTAACAACCTATGCTGTAACAACCTAGTGCGGAGCGAGAGTGGAGCGAAATGCAAAATTTTCAAAAGCTCCCGTTTTGGGAGCGTTTCAGGAGCATTTTTTATATAGTATATATTTTAATAAAGTTTGATGGATTTATATTTAAAAAACATGCAAAATGTTCAATTAGTTATAGAAAACATGGATTAAACTAGTGTAGTGAGACTCGGAGTCGACAAATACTCGGCTGACTTGGGACTCGGCAAACTTAGCGACTTGACAAAGAATAAAAATGTGGTAACTTTTAAGCACAAAAAACATACATAATGAAATTTCTAATCCATATAAGTTATAAAAACAATTCTATGCAGAAATTCATTAGATCATCTCATAAAAAATGATAATACAACATTCGACACTCCATATTTGTATGCAAAATAGTGAACTGAAAGATGATTCCTTGAACACATTCCAAAATAGTACCAAGTTCAAATACATAACTAGAAAATCAAAAAAGATAGTGCCTCCACGTCCAAACTCGAGTCTCATGCATGACTACGAGCAGTGGAACGCCTAGATAGGCCCTACTAGAGCTAGTGACAACATCACTAGATGGAAAAATCAACTGTGATGCAGGTGTCTTTGGCGTTTCCATTTCAGAAAATGGTACACCAGAGGGACCTGTTATCACATATATAGTAGCCGGGCTACCATACATTATTTTTCTCATTCCAGTACACTATTCAGCCAGTTCCCTTGCATTGGAGATGCCGAGATGAGTATCTATATTGGATCACTATCAGATTGTGGACAGCAGTTGTATTCCCCATGCCATGACTGAGTTTCAGGACACTCAGAGAGATGACCGATGTAGCCATTATATCATTTGTACAGAGCAGACAATAGTGCCCAGAGTTACAGCAGCAGTCTCAGAGGACAGAGGATGGTACAGGTTGATGTGCTTTCAGGTATATGACTCAGCAGGTATATCATGGTGTTATGGTTAGATTGCTTTTATACTTATTCTTATAGCATGTCTTAGCACTCAGTATCATGATCTGGCGATCATATAGATACATGGACGTGGTTGATCTATTATATATATTATATTGTCCCTACTCAGACTTAGAAGTTCACTATTCATACTCATTGGTACATACCCTCCTTAGGGAGAATAGAGGTGATCATTACACCATACTCTGGCTTGCTAGTGTTGGCTCCATCATTTCATTGTCTTCATCCATCCATGGCCTACCTTTTAGATTATCACCCTGACTTACTACTTGACTAGTGGCATGGAGGACTTTTCCCCACTGTAGCCTCTGTATTGGATGAGCTTCTCTATTTATTGTGTCTCGGCTCTGAGTTGGTGACAAAACTTACCTATGGTGAGTTGGAGTTCCTTGTGAATTCCCCCTAGTCACTAAAGTTGTGTTGGCTAAACCTGAAACTTTTAGTGCTGCCATCAATACAAAATCTGGAAAATGAAATGCTATATCTTGTATGAAAAGCCCATTCATGCAATGTGTTTCTAAACACACATGAATGAAAGGCGTGCCAAATGAAAGTGACCATAAAAATAAAATGTTATATCTTGTGGAAAATAAATACCTAGGTAAACAAGTTGTCCATGACACACCTAGAAGTGCTCAGGTAAACAAGTGCCTTAAAAACACACCTGCAGCAGAAAGCCTAAATAAATGTAAATCTATGCAATGTGTTTATAAACACACATAGATCAAGGCTATGGAAAATTCAGGCCTGTTATCACACAACTTGTAGTTGCCCCTAGAGGTATCCCATCCGGGACGGTAGAGGAGATAGGCAACTAAAGAGGTGACCCAAGAGATGCCACGGTTCCCAATGCAATGTGGGAGTCACGTCAACCAAGGCACTCTTCGCTTTAGGTCAAGGTGTAACTAGACCAAGGGGGAGACCCTATACCCCAATCACAGTTGATTGGACCCAAACAAAGGTTTCTAAGGGTAGGTAAAAGATGAGTTACGGAAACCAATGCAAGGCTAAGTGGACCTAAGAGTTAAGGAATGGTTGATGGTGGTGTAATGGATAGTTAGTGTTTCAACCTATGTATGGTTTAGGCCACATAATGGGGTATGATAACTAGGTATAGTACCATATGTTTGCACAAGTGGGTCTTGTTTCTTGGGAAGTGTGAAATGGTTCTAGGTGGACCCACAAGGTGGAGTTAGGTGTGAGGTTGGTACTATAGGTTAGATATAAGCTAGATCTATAAGTTTGAGTTGGTTCTAGGAGTACCCATGTGCTAGATCTAGGGTTTGACACAAATCCCAAGGAGTGCGACTTGCTTGGTGAGGGACTTGTTATCACATATATAGTAGCCGGGCTACCATACATTATTTTTCTGATGCCAGTACACTATTCAGCCAGTTCCCTTGCATTTGAGACGCCGAGATGAGCATTTATGTTGGATCACTGTCAGATTGTGGACAGCAGTTATATTCCCCATGCCATGATTGAGTTTCAGGACACTCAGAGAGATGCCCGATATAGCCATTATGCCATTGGTACAGAGCAGACAGTAGTGCCCAGAGTTACAGCAGCAGTCTCAGAGGACAGATGATGGTACAGGTTGATGAGCTTTCAGGTATATGACTCAGCAGGTATATCATGGTATTATGGTTAGATTGCTTTTATACTTATTCTTATAGCATGTCTTAGCACTTAGTGTCATGATCTGGCGATCATATAGATATTTGGACCTGGTTGACCTATTATATATATATTACTGTCCCTACTCAGACTTAGAAGTTCACTATTCATACTCATTGGTACATACCCTCCTTAGGGAGAATAGAGGTGATCATTACACCATACTATGGCTTGCTAGTGTTGGCTTCATCTTTTCATTGTCTTCATCCATCCGTGGCCTACCTTTTAGATTATTACCCTGATTTGCTACTTGACTAGTGACATGGAGGACCTTTCCCCACTGTAGCCTCTGTATTGGATGAGCTTCCCTGTTTATTGTGTCTCGGCTCTGAGTTGGTGACAAAACTTACCTATGGTGAGTTGGAGTTCCTTGAGAATTCCCCCTAGTCACTAAAGTTGTGTTGGCTAAACCTGAAACTTTTAGTGCTGCCATCAATACAAAATCTGGAAAAATCAAATGCTATATCTTGTATATGAAAGAAATGCCAAATGAAAATGGCCATGAAAAAATAAAATGTTATATCTTTTGGAAAAATAAATACCTAGGTAAACAAGTTGTCCATGACACACCTAGAAGTGCTCAGGTAAACAAGTGCCTTAAAAACACACCTGCAGCAGAAAGCCTAAAAATAAATGTAAATCTATGCAATGTGTTTGTAAACACACATAGATCAAGGCTATGGAAACCTCAGGCCCAAAAAGCAATGGAACATTATATCTAAACAATTGCTGGCCTTGTTTGTATTATGGATTGTGCGCATCTGTGAAGGTGAATAAACCCTCTTTAAACAACTCATCCATTTGTGAGACACCGCCATTCCCTCTGTTATTGCTCATTCAGTATATACTATGGTGTCTATTCCCTTTCCCTTGCCAAAGTGTCACAAAGTCAAGTCAGTCAAGTCATCCCTTAGCCTAGCCATTTATTTCAGCCTTCACCCTTCACTAGCAAATTGATCACAACTATGAAGTGAGTATGGTCCTGAAAGTCTAGTCTGAGTAATAATAATAACTAACGACACTATATATTTGGATTTAGATCGCCATTCATGATTACTCTGTGTTATAGAAGCTATTTGAATAAATTGTAAAGCATGTATTAACCTTGACACCTTGCAGCAGCTATGGATGATAGTCTGAGTTGTATTTGGTCTTGGTTAGACCTAGTTTGACCATGGAGGACCATGGGACATGAGATGTTGGACCTTATGATGATATGGATAGATGATATATGGTCCATGTACACATACAGGATGATTCTATGCAGCAGTTACAGGGTTATGATGATGATTCTTGGGATACAGCAGTGTTTGGTCATTTACAGATCATTATTATTGGCCTTGTTCCGGTACATTGGATATTTATGTTGATCATGCAGAGATTCATATGGTGTATGAGTACACATCTTGGATGGATTTGGACCTTCTGAGTCCAATGGGACGGTTTGTTTTCAGTTCCGGGCACTTACAGTGATGATTTAGCCTCAGTAGGCTGTCCTAGTGCAGTTTTGGTCTATTGGAGGCCCTGTCGGAGCAGAGATGACTTTTATCCGGTTGACCTAGGGCGCTGATGATGGAGGGGGTGGTCCAGCCACTTGTTTTTACCATATTACCCCCCTCCCGGACACATTGGTGCCCTCACCTTGACAGCGCCATCACTCCAGGAGGCTGTTTGGGCAGTTTCACGCTTCCCGAGGCATTTCAGGATTGGTAGAAATGGCTATTGAGGAAATCGATTTGGGCTACTGAGGCAAAATTATGGCATGGGATGATCAGTGATGATAGATCGGGACCTTCCACACCTCCTCCTGCAGTTTCAGCTTCATCGGGGCCCGCATCCATCACTTATGGCACTTTCTGTGGATTTTTGAGGTCTTTTGAGGACCACGACTTCACCTTGGAGGCACGATTTGGTACATTCATGATTATTTATTGGGTATTGTGCCATGGGGATTGACCAAGGAGGGATAAAATTACCCCTTGGACCCACCATGAGCCTCTTATGATATTTTGTCATCATGATTCGGTGGGATTCCCCTCTCCTAGGGCGACTTTGTCCACTTCTGTTATATTTTATGTGTGATCCATGTATTATGTTGTTGAGCTCATCTCAACCATTGATTAGACATTTGTATCTTTTAATCTTAGCCACTCACTCAAAAAGTGGTTAGGGTTTTGGTGCCTCTCCTTCCTATTTAAAGGAGAGAGCCTCTCATTGTAAAGCGTCTTTGGCTCTTGGATTATTGGTATAGAAAAATATTCTTGTGGAAATTCTTGTGGTCTCCTTTGCATCTGGTGTTCTTAGATGGTGATTGGAAAGTCTATTGCAACCTAGCATTTGGAAATTGTGGTAAGATCTATCTTTTTTTTTTTGGAAATCATTGTTTGTCTACAGGAGGGCGACTTCAACAAGGGCGATTTTGCAAGGCTTCTTCAAATCGACTTTCTTGGCATTCGCTTGTATCAGGGGGTTATCATTAGTATCATTGTGATCTATGCTATCTTTCTGTTACTTCTTTTGTGGCATTAGTCTTATCTCTTGATGCATCAAATCTGATATTGTTGACGTTTGTTGTGCAGGAGAGAGGGCGCATTGGCTTCTTGGACAAAATCGATTTGCATAGAGACTACCTCAAAGCTTCCAAATTGATCGGGTTTGCATAGATCATCATCATCAAGGCATCTACAAGGTTATCCAGGTAAGATCCACAGGTTTGTTTCTCTTTCCTTTATCCAATCCATTGACATAATACATAAATTGTTAAAACCCTAAATACTTCAAAACCCCTATTTTACATTTTCTCAGATCTACTTAGATCTAGTGGGTTGTTGGGCATGATATTGAAAACCCACCTCTATAGCATCCACGGCATCCCGGATCTATAGTTTGGTGAGGATTGGCCTCCGTTTGACCCCTCTCCCAAGCCAACCTAGCTTCTCCCAAGGAAGGCGCACTTCACCATTTGAGCAGGTTGACCTAGATCTAAGCGATGGGTGTTTGAGATTCCACTTGATTTGACATCTACACATCAAATAACATACACCCAGGTTGTCCCTTTCTTGAAATTCACCTTGTGGGTCCCATTCCACATTTTAAGGGATTTAATCCCCATTTTGGACCACTTGAAATACTTAAACTCAGATCTACAAAGATCTAACCGGTGGATTGCCACGAAATTATAGATCCATACCCCTACTTGACTGATCTACCCGGATCTAAAGTTTGGATGCCATCCGACATGATTTGACCTACCTAAACCCAAATTGAAGCCTCCTTAGGGAAAGTCGCACCACCTTGGAGAAGTGAGTTCACTCACTTCGAGGAACTGGGTACTTGAGATTTTTGCAGATCCGGAATCAGAATAATTCAAAACCTAGGTCTAGACTGTCACTCTGTCAAATCTTGCCTTGGGGACTGCATTCCTTGTTTTAAGGGATTGTGGTCCACTTGGGTCAAACCTAGATCTAGACACATTTAACCATCAAGGCCTATACTGTCCACTTATCTCATGTTGTAGGAGTCCTAAACCATAAAGTCAACCCTACTTTGACTCCACTTCCCAATTCCCAAGGCACTGGTTTATCTCCAAGACAACCCACTCTCCTAGATTGTTGGATTGACTTGTGGTTTGACTTTTGCATGGTGAACTATACCTTTGAAGACATCATGAACCATGGTCAAGATTGCCTCATGTATTAGTTAGCCCCAATCTGACCCCTAAACAACCCTGCATTGGACACGGTTCCCAAGGCAGTGGATCTTTTGACATTGACCTAGTACACTAGCCCTAGATCTCACTTTAAACATTGTAAGTCACTCTCACATCAACTATGAACCAAAGCTACATCTATTGAACCCCTCACTTGACTTGTGACTTCATCCTTAGGTCTAGGATAAACCATACACCTAACTTCACTTGGAAATACCCTGATTTGGTGTCTGGGTTTTGATCTCTCCTGTCGGGAGTAGATCGGGTCTCCCCCTTTGTTGTCTGGGCTAGATAACATAAAGTGAAGGTTGCCTCGACTGGCGTGACAACCATATATTGGAGGTCGAGGTGATCGTGGTTGCACCTTTTGAGTTGCCCTTCCCTATTGCCATCCATGACTGGATCCATCCATAGGGGTAACTACGGTTTAGGTGATAACAGGACTAGTGCCTTGTTAAGTGGGCTAATGGAGTCAAGAAGGATGTCAAAGTGTAGATCGGGACACCTAGAAGCCAAGTCAAGTGGGTTGAATGAGATCCAATGGTTAGATCTTACTAGATCTAGGTTTTTAGGTGAAGACCAAAAGTGGACCACAATCCCTTAAAACAAGGAATGCAATCCCCAAGGCAGATCTTGACAAAAGGGCAGTATAGACCTAGGTTTCAAGGCATGGGCATTCCAAATCCACGAAAATCTCCAACACCCACTTCCTAGAAGTGGACCAACTCAAAACTTCAAGGGGGTGCGACTTGCTCAAGGAAGGGCAAAAGATGGGTTTGGTGGACCAAATCAAGTCCAATGGCCACCAAATTGTAGATCCAAGTGGCTTGTACCCCGATCTATGTGTCTTCAAAATTTCAAGTCAATCAAGTGGCTAGATCTCAGTAGATCTAAGTTTTAAGGTACCAAGAAGATCAAAAGGGGGTTTCAACACCTTAAAACATGGAGAGATGTCCACAAGGTAGTTTTCACCAAAGTAAGGATATGGGTATATGTTATCAAATGTCTAGATGTCAAATCAAGTGGGAGCTCACATACCCATGTGCTAGATCTTGCCCAACAAGCTTCTCTTAGGAAAATCGATTTATGTTCAAGAAGGCTTTTGCATTGAAAAGTGTGTCAATTTTTAGCCAATCACCACCAAACTATAGATCCAACTAGGGGTGGATGCTATAGAGGTGGGTTTTCAATATCTTTTCAAAAGGAGGGCTAGATCTAAGTAGATCTAAGAAATACCAAAAACAAGGGTTTTAATTTGATTAGGGTTTTTGTGATCTAGAAATTATGGAAGATTCAAGGAAGAGAAGATCATACCTCTTGGGACATACCTGGATGAAGAGATGAATGCTAGTTGAGACGAGGATTACTTTGCCAAAGATCAAATGGAGAATTGTTGAAGCCCTCTTGCCAAATCGATTTTTCCAAGCCACATGTGATTCCTTCTAACCTGTCAAGCCAAGGAGCAAAGCATCAATTAGTTTAACAAATTGAAGGTAGATGCAAGCAAGAGAGAGAAAAACATAGAATAGTTGACACAAAGGCAAAACTACTCCCTGTCAAACCCAAAACGACTTCTTCCAAGCTTGAAGGGCAAGCCTCCCCACCAATTCGCACTTGTCAAAGTCGCCCTCTCAACCTGCAAATAAAGTATGGCAAATATGCAAGATAGCTACAATAGATCCTCCAGTGCAATGGACAATAGCATTTACAATCGAAACAACCAACATCCACTCCAATCCAAGTATGTACTCCAAAAGATAGAAATTTTATTCCAAGAGCCAAGAGCCAAAAATCTCTAGATGAATTTTACAATGAGGGGGTCTCCTCCTTATATAGGATAATAAAGACCAAAACCCTAGATCTCAAAACCACTTTTTGAAATGAGTGGTTGAGATTAAAAGATCTCACAACATAATCAATGGCTAATAATAAATCATAACCATATATCACATGGATCACCCACATAATGATAGCGCCCCCACTAAAAAGGTACAATGAGGGGTGACGTCATCCACAAGAGAAACTATAAGCATCAAAATCCACCTCATGGTGACTAGGACATAACAATATAAGCTCATGGTGGGGCTAAGAGGTTTTAATCCTTACTAGCTCATCCCCAAGGCACAATAAAAATAATAAAATATGTCCAAAAAATGACCAAAACTGTCCTCAGAATCCATGACAGTCAAGCAGTAAATGTCCTCCTGTGATCAATCTGGGCATACCCACATGGTGAAAACTGACTGGAAGGTAGTGATGCCGCCCTGGAAGACCTCTGTGAAAACCAAATGCCAAAACCTTGCCTCAATTGCCCAAATCGATTTCCTCAGTGACCACCTTTTCCCATTTTTTAACTGCCTCGGGAACTGTGAAAGTGCCAAAACTGCCTCCTAGGGTGCTAGCGCTGTCAATCTGAGCCCACCAGGCTCTCCGGAAGGGGGGATAAATGGTAATAACAAGTGGCTGGACCACCCCTTCCCTCATCAGCGCCCTAGGTGAACTGGCCTCTTGGGGCCCCTGCTGCTCAGGCTGGGAAATCAGCCCCAAATCTGGTCAATAAGTGTAAAACTGCAATCAATCACTGTCAGAAGTGCCCGGAACTGAAAGATAAGTGTCTCAATGGATCCAGAAGACCCAAATCCACTAGGAATGAGTACTCATACACCCTGGGTTGCCCTAATGGGCCAGCTGTAGGGTCCACCATATATGGACAATGTATAATCTGCTGATCTGAAATAATAATAAACCTGCTGAACTGGATCAAACATCATCTGCATCATAAGTCCATCATATGATATCATCATCAAACATGTGGGACCATAAATCATCATCAATAATCATCCATACATGGTCCACATCATCACGGATCCCAAGAATATAATATCAAGGATAAATCACATCAGTAGACTAAGACAATGTTTCTCTAATCATTCCCACAGCTAAGCTCAAAGTATAAATTCCATTCAGTGGCATTAATCAAGTTAACATATTCCGTGGTTATATAAAATTACTTGCACAATAGTTCAAATGACAAGCTCACCCATTGGACATGGTCAAACTGCTAGTGAAGGATGAAGGCTAGGAGCAAGGTTGGGCCAAGGGTTTGACTTGTCTAACTTAACTCAAAAATACTTTGGACTGGGAGAAGGGGGAAGCTACAAACTCTGTGCTGGACAAAAGAACACGGGGGATGGCTGTGCCTCACAAATGGATAAGTTGTTTAGAGAGTGTTTATTCAACTTAGGCATCATGTCTACATCAAGTTGATCCAGGTTCATTAGGATCATTCAATTTTTATTTCCATGGCCTTTTTGGCCTACATAACCCTTCGGATTTCAGATGTGCTGAGAAGCACAACTAGTTGCAGCTTGCATCCAGGGCATGTTTTTCATATATTTATAAGGTCAGCAATTGTTTAGATATAACTTTTAAGAACCATTGCTTTTTGGACCTTTCTTATACTCTTCGAGGAGTATTTTTTTAGCTTTTCACTGCTCTTGCCCCTTTTTTTTTGTTTCCATGGGCGAATTTTTTAGTTTCCATAGGTAGAACATGAGCTTTCAGTTTTAGCGAACAACATCTCAAGTGACTAGGGGGAGTTCGAGCCAATGCCAAACATCGGGACAACCGACCAGAATGATTTAGGCTTACAATCCAACTCACCAAAGGCAAGTTCTGTCACCAACTCAGAGCCGAGACACTGAATAAACAGGGATGCGGTCCAAACACAGAGGTAGAAAAATGGGGAAGTCCTCGGTATCAGAAAGTCAAATGAGACAAGTCAGGGTTTAAAGTCAAACAGGAAGGTCATGTATGGGTGGAGACAAGTGAATATGGAGCCTACACTAGCAGACAACCAGTGTCGGGAAAGACCATGTCTATGTAAGGTGAAATACCAGTAAGTTTTGTTAAATGACCTAAAAGTGCAAGCAATTGTCCATTTTATGATTTGTAGTTCATTTTAAATAGTTTGCCACATCAAGAATAATATACCAAGCACATGCCATGATCATGACTAAATCAACAAGATAATAATCCACAGTCAGTGAGAACATATCCATAACATCATCATAATAATCATCATCATGCATCATCTGAAACACTGCTGAAATACATCTCTAGGCACTGAACTGAAACTGTAATGGGATAAGTGGTCACATCAGTCATCAAATCTGAACTCTCAAGGCTCAGCCTTGGCACAAGGTCATAAAATCTGAATAATGTACTGCTCTGATCATGAGTGATCCAAAATATATAGCCATGCTCTGGAATAAAGGAAGCTCTGGAATGTGCAGATATCTGCTGTACAAGAATAGTAGCCCTACTACTATGGTGTGATAACAAGGCCCAAAAGCAATGAAACTTAAAAGTTATATCTAAACAATTGCTGGCCTTATTTGTATTATGGATTGTGCGCATCTGTGAAGGTGAATAAACCTTCTTTAAACAACTCATCCATTTGTGAGACACCGCCATTCCCTGTGTTATTGCTCATTCAGTATATACTATGGTGTATTCCCTTTCCCTTGCCAAAGTGTCACAAAGTCAAGGCAGTTAAGTCATCCCTTGGCCTAGCCAGTTAATTTAAGCCTTCACCCTTCACTAGCAAATTGATCACAACTATGAAGTGAGTATGATCCTGAAAGTCTAGTCTGAGTAATAATAATAATTAACGACACTATATATTTGGATTTAGATCGCCAGTCATGATTACTCTGTGTTATAATTGCTATTTGAATAAATTGTAAAGCATGTATTAACCTTGATACTTTTCAACAGCCTTGGATGATGGACTGAGTTATATTTGGTCTTGTTTGGACCTAGTTTGACCATGGAGGACCATGGGACATGAGATGTTAGACCTTATGATGATATGGATAGATGATATATGGTCTATGTACACATACAGGATGATTCTATGCAGCAGCTACAGGGTTATGATGATGATTCTGGGGTTACAGCAGTGTTTGTATATGTACAGCGCATTATTATTGGCCTTGTTCCAGTATATTGGACATTTATTTTGATCATGCAGAGACTCATATGGTGTATGAGTACACATCTTGGATAGATTTGGACCTTCTGAGTCCAATGGGACAGTTTGTTTTCAGTTCCGGGCACTTACAGTGATGATTGAGCCTCAGTAGGCTGTCCCAGTGCAGTTTTGGTCTGTTGGAGGCCCTGTCGGAGCAGAGATGACTTTTATCCGGTTGACCTAGGGCGCTGATGATGGAGGGGGTGGTCCAACCACTTGTTTTTACCATATTACCCCCCTTTCGGACACATTGGTGCCCTCACCTTGATAGCGCCAGCACTCCAGGAGGCTGTTTGGGGCAGTTTCACGCTTCCCGAGGCATTTCAGGATTGGTAGAAATGGCTATTGAGGAAATCGATTTGGGCTACTGAGGCAAAGTTATGGCATGGGATGATCAGTGATGATAGATCGGGACCTTCCACACCTTCTCCAGCAGTTTCAGCTTCATCGGGGCCCGCATCCATCACTTATGGCACTTTCTGTGGATTTCTGAGGTCTTTTGAGGACCACGATTTGACTATGGAGGCACGATTTGGTACATTCATGATTATTTATTGGTTATTGTGCTATGGGGATTGACCAAGGAGGGATAAAATTACCCCTTGGACCCACCATAAGCCTCCTATTATATTTTATCATCATGATTTGGTGGGATTCCCCTCTTCTAGGGCGATTTTGTCCACTTACATTATATTTTATGTGTGATCCATGTATTATATTGTTGAGCTCATCTCAACCATTGATGAGACATTTGTATCTTTTAATCTTAGCCACTCATTCAAAAAGTGGTTAGGGTTTTGGTGCCTCTCCTTCTATTTAAAGGAGAGAGCCTCTCATTGTAAGGGGTCTTTGGCTCTTGGATTATTGGTATAGAAAAATATTCTTGTGGAAATTCTTGTGGTCTCCTTTGCATCTGGTGTTCTTAGATGGTGATTGGAAAGTCTATTGCAACCTAGCATTTGGAAATTGTGGTAAGATCTATCTTTTTTGGAAATCATTGTTTGTCTACAGGAGGGCGACTTCAACAAGGGCGATTTTGCAAGGCTTCTTCAAATCGACTTTCTTGGCATTCGCTTGTATCAGGGGGTTATCATTAGCTTCATTGTGATCTATGCTATCTTTCTGTTACTTCTCTTGTGGCATTAGTCTTATCTCTTGATGCATCAAATCTGATATTGTTGACGTTTGTTGTGCAGGAGAGAGGGCGCATTGGCTTCTTGGACCAAATCGACTTGCATAGAAACTACCTCAAAGCTTCTCAAATTGATCGGGTTTGCATAGATCATCATCATCAAGGCATCTACAAGGTTACCCAGGTAAGATCCACAGGTTTGTTTCTCTTTCCTTTATCCAATCCATTGACATAGCTCATAAATTGTTGAAACCCTAAATATCTTAAAACCCCCATTTTACATTTTCTCAGATCTACTTAGATCTAGTGGGTTGTTGGGCATAATACTGAAAACCCACCTCTATAGCATCCAAGGCATCCCGGATCTATAGTTTGGTGAGGATTGGCTTCCATTTGATCCCCTTCCCAGGCCAACTTAGCCTCTCCCAAGCAAGGCGCACTTCACTAGTTGAGCAAGTTGACCTAGATCTAGGTGGTGGGTGTTTGAGATTCCACTTGATTTGACATCTACACATCAAATAACATACACCCAGGTTGTCACTTTTCTGAAATTCACCTTGTGGGCCCTATTCCACATTTCAAGGGATTTAAACCCCACTTTGGACCACTTGGAACACTTAAACTCAGATCTAGTAAGATCTAGCCATCGGATTACCGTGAAACTATAGATCCATACCCCTACTTGACTGATCTACCCGGATCTAAAATTTGGGTGCCATCCGACTTGTCTTGACCCACCTAAACCCCACTTTCAGCCTCCTTAGGTAAAGTCGCACCACCTTGGAGAAGTGAGTTCACTCACTTCTAGGAACTAGGTACTTGAGATTATTGCAGATCTGAAACCGGAATAATTCAAAACCTAGGTCTAGAGTATCACTTTGTCAAATCTCGCCTTGGGGATAGCATTCCTTGTTTTAAGGGATTGTGGTCCACTTTGGTCAAACCTAGATCTAGATCCATTCATTCATCAAGACCTCTATTGCCCACTTGTCCCAAGTACTAGGAATCCTAAACCACAAGTCAACCCTACTTTGACCCCACTTCCCAATTCCCAAGGCACTGGTTCCTCTCCAAGACAACCCAACTTTCCTAGATTGTTGGATTGACTTGTGGTTTGACTTTTGCATGGTGAACTGTACCCTTAAAGCTATCATGAATTATGGTCAAGCTTGTCTCATGTACTAGTTAGCCCCAATATAACCCTTAAAACTTCCCTGCATTGGACACGGTTTCCAAGGCAGTAGATCTTCCAACATTGAACTAGTACACTCATCCTAGATCTCACTTCAAACATTATAAGTCACTCTCACATCAACTATGAACCAAAGCTATACCTATTGAACCCCCACTTGGCTTGTGACTTCATCTTTAGGTCTAGGATAAACCATACACCTAACTTCACTTGGAAATACCCTGATTTGGTGTCTTGGTTTTGATCTCTCCTGTCGGGAGTAGATCGGGTCTCCCCCTTTGTTGTCTGGGCTAGATAACATAAAGCGAAGGTTGCCTCGACTGGCGTGACAACCATATATTGGAGGTCGAGGTGATCGTGGTTGCACCTTTTGAGTTGCCCTTCCCTATTGCCATCCATGACTGGATCCATCCATAGGGGTAACTACAGTTTAGGTGATAACAGGACCCTTGGTCTCTTCATTAAGCCAAGCCAACTCAAAAGGAGCTTCATCTTCCACTACCTAATCAAAGACTAGATCAATCTGATCCAATAAAATTGGACCCAAATCCTTTGCCCGCAGTTGTTTTGTGAGCATCCGAAGGTTGTAGTATATGTAGACCAACTTCTCCAACCTCTAATGCTCCAACCTGTTGCGCTTTTTGGTGTGGATGTGCTCGAATACTAACCAATTGCGCTCACAACCTGAAGCGCTGCAAGGCTGACTCAAGATTTTGATGGCGAATTCCTGTAGTTGTGGTGCCTCAGTGCCACAATCTAACCACAAATGGACTCTTATAAAAAACAGAGAAACAAAGATTACAAGTTTTGCAATGTCAAACTTGAAAAATGTAACTAGCAAAATAAAATTTAACAAATTACGAATTGAATCTTCCATGGCATTTTCTTCTCCCTGATACGTTGTGTTGAGCTAAATCCAAACATGCTAGATGATTCCTTGTACATATCTCGTTGCATATTGATTAGGTCTTGGGGTACATCCTCTCAATGCATATCATCACACCTCTCATCACCTCGAGATCTTTTTGAATTTTAGACCCATCATTATAGAATATGCTCGGATTGAGATATGCCCTTGCTGCATGTAATGGTGAATGTAGTTGCCTGTCCCACCTAGAATCAATAGTATCCTATAAAGGAAGATATTTTGATTCATCCCTCTTATAGAAGACCTTGATGGCCTCTTTGGCTCTGTCCATCCCCTCATAAACAAGTGGTTATGTCATGCTGACAATCTCAGTGACTTCCTCCCATAATCTATCTCTACGGACAGACAAACTCATAGCCATTGCATCTGGTTTTGTGTTGTCCTTATAATGTATCCATTCCCTACTACTAACCATTTGTCTCAATGCTTGGTACTCATTAAGAAGGCTTTGGAGAGAGAGAAAGTTTGTTACAAACCATGTGACAGCAGGGCAACTGAGTTCACCTTCTCTGTGCTCTCTCATAAGGCTCAACACCCAAGCATGGTTATAAATGTACTTGGTTATTTGCTTGCACTCATGAACCACATCTTGCACCCACTCCAGCTTCCCAATGTCCTCCAAAATCAAATCTATACATTGGGCAGCACAAGAAGTCCAAAAAATAGTAGGGTATTTTGCCCAAAGCAATTTACCTACTGCCACATAATTTGCAGTGTTATCCGTGATTACTTGGACAACATGTTTGGCCCCCACTTCTTCCACAACCTCTGCTAACAATGTAAATATCAGATTTGCATCTTTCACATGTGAAGATGCATCAACAGATTCCAGGAACATTGTTCCTTCAGGGCACGGGGGCTTCACTCAATGACTCGCTACCATAGCACGTTCGTTCGTGGCATATGAAACAATACCCCTAATTTCAATATATATTGGAAAATACCTCCAAAAATCTCTGTTTTTTTAACCCCCTCCCAATATGTCTTCCCAATTTTAAAAAAACCCTATTTTCCCTATATATTGTATGTATCCATTTTTTTCATTTGCATTTTTTATACCCCTTTATATATCTACCTATATCTAGTATATTGGCATGAAACCCCTCTTATGACCCCACATGCATTCTACAATGCACCTTGCTTCTTTCGATGTATATTGTGGATGCACATTACTTCACCCACAATGCAATTACTCAACCACATATCATTATGATTTGCGGCATCTAATGGTCTAATGAAGAGATGGGAGATCACTTCTTGTATGTCACTAGAGCCAATGCACATAGTACAAAATTTAGATTCAATGTTGCAGGCCCCCATTTTCCCTATATATTGTATGTATCCATTTTTTCATTTGCATATTTTATACCCCTTTATATATCTACATATTGCCAACTAAGTTGTACTTGGTTGGATTATCAAGCGAGCGGGTAGAGTTGAACATGATACATGTTCGTTTTTGATGATTTGATATCCAGCTGGCATTTTTAAGCGGCCCCGGTTTTAACTTTTTTCCACATGTCCATGGCCCTGCGGGGTTTTGTAATAAAACGTGCTAGCATGGTGTTTTGTAAAAGACTTGGTTCCCTAGGACTTTTTGGCTAAGTCAGGTATTACAAGGAGTTTTTTCACCTAGTTATTATGTGAAAAAAAACACCTGCATTAGTGCATAACATAATTTTTGGGTTTTTCTCCTGCTCCTCCAAAGCTGGAATGCCTGGGGAGGCTGACGAGCCTTAAGGGGTTGTTAAAGTCTATGGGTCAATGTATATGAACATGCTAGGCGTTATTTTTGAATCATATGGACATGTGCTAAGTCCCCCTAGGTTTTTTTGTTTTTTTTTTCGGCAGGGTTTATTTTTTTCCGTAAATTGGGCCATTTTTTTATGGTTCAATTAAAAATTTTGTAATTGGCCTGGAAGTGGCGTCTAGAGGTCTTTTTTGCCTTAGGGGTGCTCGTTTTCTAACTCAGAGCACCCCCTAAACCCCTAAACCCATTTTTCCTAAGGTTTGGATGCATAATATATTCCAAAAGCCCAAAAAACCCAAAAAAGTCATTAAAAAATCAAAAATTGGGAAAAGTGACTTAAAAAATATTAAATTTTTGAGTAAGTTATGGGTTTGATTTCGACCAGCACCTTTAGGGGAATATTGTTAGCTGTTTTGTAAGGGAGTTGGCAACCCCAAATGATAGGAGTGTGTCCCCACTTGACTTGGGCGCATTTCCCCACTTAGCTTGGGCGCACTTATGAGAGTGGACAAACACGAATTGAGGAGTGAGCAACAGATTTGGTGCTGCTGCATGGGCACCTTTGGTGTTGTTATGGAGTAGCTATTTCAGTGGTGGGGGGCAGCCCCATCCACTCCCTAAATCGTGCCACTCATCCCTTCATGCATTCACGCCCTTCCTTGGCCATCTCTCTATAAATTCAAGCTTTGTCTCCATTGCTCACTAGTGAGAATTGGAGCAGGAGACATATCATTGTATTACTCATTTTGTTTTAAGTGTGAATAAAGAAGACTTTGGAGGTCAGCTTGTGGTGTTCTTGTTACATGTGGATGTACTATCTTGTGTCTTTTTCCAAGATGACTTGCGTATAAACTTCATTCTTCAAAGGTGTGGTGTGCTTATCGGAAAGATTGTTACCAATCTATGAGATAAGTTGTTTCAGTTTGTTTATTGCAACAGCTTAGTGATGTGTGCTTGGTAAGAGATTACTTTTGCATTTTCCATTTGTTTATGCACATGCAACAGTAGTTTCTTGTGAGTGTATATCTACACTTTAACTTGTGTTGGTGAGGTCTGTGATATGCAGGTGCTATCTTGAGTTGGCAAAAGGAGGATCTTGTTTGTTTCCCCCCTTTATAATCATCGTTTGCAGATATAGTCCCTTCGAATATCACTACACCATCTCCAAAAGCTTCAAATTTCAACGAAGGATTTGTTCCCTCTCTCTCTCATATTCAAAAAATTAAATTTTCTGGTTACTGGTTACTGATCGAAAAGTGGATCTGATTTACATACTGCTGATAAAAACTTAAATAGATCAAATTCTGTTATCAAGAAGTTTTAATCTTTCATTTCATAAAGAGTTCATTGTTCGTAGATCAAAGCTTCTTGGTTATCTAGCACTTTCTTTTCGAAAACTGGTTTAAGTTGTCAAAATCTTTCAAGTTTTTCTGAAGTAGTGTTAGATCTGATTTCAAAGTATTACCTGGCTACCCTAGAGCTTGAAATTTGCAGCCATTAAAAGCTAGCAAAGATCCCAAGTAGACAAGCCCCATAGCTTGTTTTGCTTGGTTACTTTCCGTCACTTTAACTTAGAATTTTAACTTAGATTTTTCTGGGTTTTTAGCAGGTGTCCCAAATACACTCTTAAAGTGTTTTTGGGCATCTTTTACTGATGTTTGCTTGCTGATTTGCAGCATTTGACGAACAGATAGAGAGGAATGCTGGCCAATTTTCGAGGATCCAGGCCATCCGGAGCACCTAGATTTTAAATTTTATGAACCGGTTACTTTTTTTCTCCTATATTGTAAGCCACTAAGTCAATTTAAGACTGGGGCACTTCTTTCGAATTGTAACTAAAGTATCAAACGAGAGCAAGTGGGCTAATCAAGCGCCCACACCCCATCCCCCCAGGGGGGAAAACTGTGTCGACTCAATTTTCGTGGTTTGCAATTTGTTTTAGTTTAGATTTCATTTTCGCACTTAATAAAATCAAACCAGGCTTAAAATTAACCTTGTGGTTCCATTCCACTGGCGGGCCACAAGTTCACTCAAAACATAGTTTTATCATTTTTTTTACAAACTCAAAACGCCCCCCTTGCTTTCTCGAAGTAGGGTTTCTGTACAAGGGCTTGCTCAAGTACATGCCTGAAAAGAGACTCCTGGGGTTTAAAAAAAAGATAAAATTTTGGTTCATAAAAATTTTCTAAAAATACCAAGGTCTTCTCCTGTATGCTCTATGGCCGACTTGCAGCTCAGTCTGATCCAGTTGGTACACATCAGAAAGGGGGAGATGACTAGTAATAGGATCTAACACCACCCCGAATAAAAAAACCTTTATGTGAAAATCCGGCACATCGCGAACATTTTGTTGTCGTGGGGAAATTTCTCAGAAGGCTTGGGACAAAACTGAGTAGTGACCTCTTGGAAACCGTTAGGCTTGCCCTCGTTGGTACAGCATCTGAACACCTCCTTGAGACTCCGATTCACATGTTCCCCCGTACCTTGCGTATATTGGGAACCCACCTGCCATAATAAAAAGATCACTTTCACATTAATCTTAAAATACACCAAGAACACTGGCACAACATTTACTTTTCTGCTCATGCATCTATTTCGACTCCATTATAAGGCACTGGTCTATATTGATATTATTTCATGTTATTGACAAATGATGCAAATGAATGATAATGATAATGAATGAAAGCAAATGATGTATTGATGAATGATTGCTTTGCTTTACAAAAGTATATGCTGCTTTGTCTTGGTTATCAAAAATATTTTTCTTACTCCTAGATTAGACGCCTTAGTTTTGTTTTCATTCTTAGGGTTCACCCCCCTTGGCTTCGCTAGGAAAGCCTAGACGGAGGAGTCGAGTCCCAAGTGACATCACTTGACTCTGACTTGCCCCCAAGGCCACACCAGCAGCTTGAAGACTTCTGCTGCGTTTTCCCCAGGTGTGGAACCAAGCGGCAACACTACCTATACCTAGTATATTGGCATGATACCCCTCTTATGACCCCACATGCATTCTACAATGCACCTTGCTTCTTTCGATGTATATTGTGGATGCACATTACTTCACCCACAATGCAATTACTCAACCACATATCATTATGATTTGCGGCATCTAATGGTCTAATGAAGAGATGGGAGATCACTTCTTGTATGTCACTAGAGCCAATGCACATAGTACAAAATTTAGATTCATTCAATGTTGCAAGCCCCCAATTGCCGACTAAGCCTTTTGTGGACTGATTATACAAGCCTCCAGGGCCTGTAGCAAGCACTAGGAGGATGACTAAGCCTCCCAAGGCCTGTAATAGGCACTAGTGGTTGGGTATCCAAGCCCCCAAGATCTTACAAAATGACTTTCGTCAAGCAATGTAGCATTTAAAAATCGACTGCCTCCACTTGATTTGTAAGATCCAAGTAACGTGTTGTACTATAGGAAAAAGGGATAAATCTGATACAATCACCAAAAAACTTCATGGTTGTTTGACTGAAAGAAATTACTTGTTATCTCTCCTTGTTTTGAAAGTAAAATATATGCCTTCCTTCATAATTCAACACCTAATTGTGAAACATATGGACTGAAATGTATCCTTTTAATTGATGAACAAAAACTATCACAATACTGTCTTCTTATGATGTTTTCTATGATGCATTGACTGTAAACAATGAATGAAATGTGTATAGCGATACAATTGCTTACAGTGAGGATAGTGACAAGGAAGAAGATTATTAGTTCATAATTTCCCCTTAAGGAATCTCAAGGGGTTTCAAATGGGTAGTCCAGGAAAAATGCCCTTGTAACTGGCATTTTTCCTCACACCTCCATTTCAATGCTTCTCTAATCTGAGGGTATTCCTGATGTGTCTTATTGATCAAAAATGTCTTGTTTGGTATCTTTTCTCTTGAATTGCCTAGTGGATTGGCACATTGTGCCCTCCTTATCTTATTCATTCACTAAATTTATCACAAGCCAGAAACCCTCTTGTTCCAGGTGCAAGCTAACTCCTGCTACTCCGAAACACCAGCAGAAAATACTTATCAGGTGTGGAGGCAGGTACTTTACAGGTTATCTCTCAAAGTTGAGTATGGAGCAAGGATCAAAGTGTCCCCATTTGTACCTCTCAAACTATGAGACTACTCCTCACTCTCTCAATTCATTCTCCCTTCAGCCTCATCATATTCATAAAGAAAAGTGGATACCCACAACATGCTAGAGATAGCATGTCACAGAGGAACAAGATCCACAGAAACCCTGTAAAAACCATCTCATTTGATGAAAACAATTATGGAAATAACCCTCTCAAGCAATGGGACATCTTACCATTGTAATTATATAAACATGAGGTAGATATCTAAGTTCCAAATTTGAATTTGGAAGTGTCAGGAAGGGGCAATTGTGGTTACAGCTTACTCTATGGTAAAGCTTCTCCTTAGCTTTATAAGTGGTGTATTATGTTTTGTGCGTAAAGTTATCAAGGTCAAGGGTAAGGTTGTCTAATCCTGCCATCCTTACTCGAAGAGAGTTATCCTAATAAAAGCCAGCTCAACTCGAGGGGGGTAGTTACCCAATGAGGAGTCCAAGATTCAGAGGTCTGATACCGGTGGTTCCTTCCAAAGGTATTATAGGAGTGCGCCTCTAACTGTAAAAAGTAAACTGGTAACTGGGAAACTTGTAAGACTTCATGATGCCGCTTCATAGAAGGTATGGTAAGTGGGAGTTAGGCACTTCCAACCTTATACTATGAATGCTTTACCCTTCTTGCCCTTACCCTTTTAGTCAGAGAATTAGAGGTATAATGCAAACATCCATGCATAGATGAGTAAGCCAGGAACATGACATCCCTACAAAGTAGACTATTTGCATTGGAAAGAAACAGAGCATCTCTATGATGCAGATTGGCGGAAGTTGAAAAAACAACAATCTTCACTCATGCAGGCAAAGTGTAGTTCTAAGCATACATCATTAGAACCTTATGTCGTAAAAATTTAGATCAAGGTTGGATGACAACAAAAATCTGGTGTGGAAAGTTGGATTGCCAAAATGGAAGGCCACTTCAGAAGATAAGCATCTCCTGGGAAAGAAAGAAAGAGCTACATGCAAACCCAAGATTGTCTCCACAGCCCAGGAATGACAATGAGATGGGGAGTACTACTGAGTCCTGACTCCAACCAAACAAAAATGTATTCATTGAGCTTGACAATCAAGATAGCTAATGACTGAATAATCTTGACTCTTTAGTCATCTACAATATATTTTGGTGGTTCTATTTTGTTGGAAAAATGTTAAATGTCGGGTAATCCAAGTATTGGTATTTTATATTTGATAAAAGTAGTTGCTTCCTAGCTTTTATGGGCATTACCAGATGTTGAACATGCAAGCATGCATTCAAGGCAACATATCAACTAGATTTACATCATGGGACAAAATCTAATAACTTGGACATGATATTTAAGTACATGCAGAGGTTTCTTACACTAGGAACGATGTGAAATTGCTCTTAAAACTGGCACCCATCCTGCATATCAAAGAGTGGTGTATTTTAGAAGCATACAATTAAGCCTCAAATTTTAAAATTTAGCGTGATCATACTGTGAATAAAACATCACAAAATGCAAAGATCTCTTCCTGTTTGCATTAACAGTATAAGACTGAAAAAATTTGGGTGTTTTGATGGAAAGCAAATCAGTGTTAATTGATCTCACCTTTGTAGGGAATTATGGAATAAATATTGAAATGTTTCCATTTACCTTGTTTATTTTCCTACTCGGAATGCCCAACATCAGGGAAGTAAGTTAATGATCTCAACATGTAGAGAATAATACACTGGAAATCCAAATGTGGTTTTTTGAACTGATATTGGTTACTGTTATCACACCATAGTAGCAGGGCTACTATTCATGTTTAGCAGATATCTGCACATTCCAGAGCTTCCATTATTCAGAGCATGGCTATGATGATTGTATATTTTGTGATCACTCATGATCAGAGCAGTGTGTTATTCAGACTTATGTTAGACCTTGTGTCAAGGTTGAGCCTTGGGAGTTCAGATTTGATGACCGATGTGACAGTTTCAATTCAGTGCTTAGAGATGTATTGCAGCAGTATTTCAGATGGTATATGATGCTTATTACTATGATGATGTTGTATGACCTATGGATGTTTTATCATTGACTGTGGATTATTATCTTGTTGATTTAGTCATGTTCACAGCATTTGCTTGGTATATTATTCATGATGTGGCAAATTGTTTAAAATGGACTATTAATTATAAAATGGACAATTACTTGCACATTTAGGTCATTTAACAAAACTCACTGGTTTTCCACCTTACATAGATATGGTCTTTCCTGACACTAGTTGTCTGCTAGTTGAGGCTCCATATTCACTTGACTCCATCCATACATGACTTTCCTTGTTTGACTTTAAACCTTGACCTGTCTCATTTGACTTTCTCATACTGAGGACTTCCCCATTTTTCTACCTCTGTGTTTGGACCGCATCCCTGTATGTTCAGTGTCTCGGCTCTAAGTTGGTGACAAAACTTGCCTTTGGTGAGTTGGATTGTAGGCCTAAATCATTCTGGTCGGTTGTCCCGATGTTTGGCATTGGCTCGAACTCCCCCTAGTCACTTGAGATGTTGTTGGCTAAAACTGAAAGCTCATGTTCTACTTATGGAAACTTATAAATTCGCCCATGGAAACTAAAAAGGGAAAGAACGATGAACAACTAAAAATACTCCTCGAAGAGTATAAGAAAGGTCCAAAAAGCAATGGTTCTTAAAAGCTATATCTAAACAATTGCTGACCTTATATATATATGAAAACATGCCCTGGATGCAAGCTGCAACTAGTTGTGCTTATCAGTACACCTGAGATCCGAAGAGTTATGTAGGCCAAAAAGGCCATGAAATGAAATTGAATGATCCTAATGAACCTGGATCAACTTGATATAAACATGATGCCTAAGTTGAATAAGCACTCTCTAAACAACTTATCCATTTGTGAGGCACAGCCATCCCCCATGTTATTTTGTCCAAGCACAGAGTTTGTAGCTTTCCCCCTTCTCCCAATCCAAAGTATTTTCAAGTTAAGTTAGACAAGTCAACCCCTTGGCCCAACCTTGTTCCTAGCCTTCATCCTTCACTAGCAGTTTGACCATGTCCAATGGGTGAGTTTGTCATTTGAACTATTGTGCAAGTAATTTCATATAATAAAGGAATATGCTAACTTGATTAATGCCACTGAATGGATGTTATCTTTGAGCTACCCTGTGAGAATGATTAGAGGAACATGTCTTAGTCTACTGATGTGATTTATCCTTGGTTGTATATTATTGGGATCCGTGATGATGTGGGCCATATATATACCTATAGATGATGATGGATGGTCCCACATACTCTTGATGATGATGCCATATGATGGACATATGATTCACATGATGATTGATGCAATTCAGCAGGTTTTATTATTACTTCAGATCATCAGATTATGCACTGTTCATATATGGTGGACCCTACAGCTGGCCCATTAGGGCAACCCATGGTGTATGAGTACACATTCCTAGTGGATTTGGGTCTTTTGGATCCAATGAGTCACTTATCTTTCAGTTCTGGGCACTTCTGTTAGTGATTGATGCAGTGTTACACTTGTTGACTAGATTTGGGGCTGATTTCCCAGCCTGAGCAGCAGGGGCCATGAGAGGCCATTTCACCTAGGGCATTGTATGAGGAGGGGGTGGTCCAACCACTTGTTTTTACCATTTACCCCCCCTTCTGGAGAGCCTGGTGGGCTCAGTTGGACAGCGCAGATGCCTTGGAAGGCAGTTTTGGCACTTTCACAATTACCGAGGCAGTTAAAAACTGGGATAAAGTGGTCACTGAGGAATTCGATTTGGGCAATTGAGGCAAGGTTTTGGCACTTGGTTTTCACAGAGGTCTTCCAGGGTGATCCCACTATCTTCCAGCCAGTTTTCACCATGTGGGTAGGCACTGAAGAGTATTTAGTAGGAACCATTTGCTAAGATGTGGCCACGAGATCAATCCCTTAGAGCCATCACAAACCCCATCAACAAGACCATACTTTGCATGGGAAAACAATCAATATTCATACTCTCATGATTAACGAGTACCCTTTTATTCATCCTGTGAATGACGCACAATGAAGCTGAGCAAAAACTATGGTCTATACATCAATCCAGAAGAAGCCCGATGACAAACAAATAAACTAGCTCCCAAAAATGTAATCAAAACATCACGAACAAACAAAAATTGCAAAGAAAAGGGGCAGGGATGTTAGGAAAAAATTGTCCTACTCAAAAATTGAAAGCAAGCTTCAGACAGCATCGATGGGAACCTAGATATCCGTGTCCACTGTGAAATTGTGGAGCCTTCTGATGCTTGGGATCCTCTAAAGGGCTGAGACTTGGGCACAAGAAGGGACTACAATGCCTTCTTAACTAATGGTCGTAAAGCAAATGCAACTGCATGAATATGCAATCCAAGATGATCATATTAGTCTTTAATAACATCAGATACGGAGTCTCTAAATTATATTTTCCAGAATTACTAGCCTTGTCATATGAGGACAAGGACTTGCAAGGCTAAATTTGGTTTGTCCAAGTTGAATCAATGTCCCAAATTTACATATATTAGACAATTCCTCGAATTTTTTGTGACATAAAAATACTCAAATTTTTGTGACATAAAAATACTCAAACAAATCTAAGATGTTTATTTTATATCAAAATCATGCATGTTAATTCTAAAATATATATCCTTCATCAATCATCACAAATAGGACAATCTAAAGACAATAAACTATGTTAAGCTTCTACCAATAACAATAGGAATTCCACATTAAAACCTTCAGAATTGATAACAAAAAAAAATTACACTATTTCTTATTTTACTATTAATTGAGGACCCGTAATACTTTGACTGAGCAATGACATTAATTAAGTCGAGTTTTTCTATGACTTCTAAAAGAAAATCGTCATAAATAGGATACAGTCTAAAGACTCTAGGAATATTACCTCTGAGTTATAGTACTTAGTTGCAACCTTCTGCTCTTCAATGGGATTGACAGGATTTCTGAAATCTATTGTCGATCCTTTAGTTGAGCAAATAACAAAACCAATTGCCCCGCTAAAAATCACATTATAAGAAAAGGCATTAATAAAGTTGTTATCTGACAATATAATTGTAATAAAGACATTCAACAAGACATCTAAACTCCACAAACATATTTGATCGCAATATTAGTTGTGTGACCATCTGCATGAAACTGTATTACAGTGACAGTCTTAAAAAAATGGATTCTCAACAATCGAAGCCTCATCTTTAATTCACTTCTTTATTCAACAGAGTCTGGAGATCACATATCATGGATATTGTGGAACATATGTCCATGCATAGTGAACATAGCCCTCGAAAGTCTCTGCCTGCATGCTGAGACAATATCTTGAATAACGTGCATATGCAACCACCAACTTTCTACCTGACTAATAACTACACCTCCAGGCCATATCCAGATGTATCATATCCAAAAAGAAATCTAAAAACTGGAATACATATTCTCATTCGCAATATTAGTTGTGTGACCATCCGCATGAAACTGTATTACAGTGACAGTCTTAAAAAAATGGTTTCTCAACAATCGAAGCCTCATCTTTAATTCACTTCTTTATTCAACAAAGTCTGGAGATCACATATCATGGATATTGTGGAACATATGTCCATGCATAGTGAACATAGCCCTTGAAAGTCTCTGCCCGCATGCTGAGACAATATCTTGAATAACGTGCATATGAAACCACCAACTTTCTGCCTGACTAATAACTACACCTCCAGACCATATCCAGATGTATCATATCCAAAAAGAAATCTAAAAACTGGAATACATATTCTCATCCATATCCTATTTGTGTTTTGGTAACTACAGCTCAAAACCTACATAAGTGCCATATGGTAAACAAGTAATATATGACATAAAAGGAAAAATTATAAAGTAAGCTTCCTATACTTTTCAAGAAAACCAATACTTTTCAATAAAACCAAACAATGATAAAGAGGAAATCCAAATAACAAAAACCGTAAAAACCAAGCATGGAATATGCCATGTACATGTCTCCAAAGTACTTGATGTTGAAGTTTAAGGGTTAGAGGAGTTTTTAATTTAAGTAGTAAAATTTAATGCATGAACATATAAAATCAGATTCAGAACAATACTGCTCTAATAAAATTTGAATTGTAATAAACAAACATAATTTTCATCTATTTCAACTTAATGCTCCATTATTCACTACGTTAAAGTTGGTCCCCGAGAATCATCAAATGCGATGTATAGTAACAATATGATAAAATAATGTACAGTAGATATCAACAGTAAATAATCATAACCAATATTTGAATCAACCATATACTCAGATTTTTCAGATTTGATCTTGTCACCGAAGGAACACGGCAATCTAGACAAACAATTTACATACCTTGAGAGAGATCCCGAGAGGGTTAAAGCAGAAGCATACTGACCACATACTGACCCAGACTTCTTAGTCAAGATTTTTCAGATTTGATCTTGTCACCGAAGGAACACGTCAATCTAGACAAACAATTTACATACCTTGAGAGAGATCCAGAGAGGGTTAAAGCAGAAGCATACTGACCACATACTGACCCAGACTTCTGAGCACATTCATACCCAGTACAGTCATGCTAACAAAGGACACACAGTCATGCTGGGTAAGGATGCAGTCACATACTGCAGAGACACACAGGCATACTTTGCACAGTCATGCTTGAAAAAACAAAGTCCACCCATAAAGTGAAACTCACTGTCATGTTGGGGAAGACCCCACGGTCCACACAAGAAAACAAGCTCATGGTCACCTCATGGTCACGCTAGGGAAGGACCCACAGTCCACCGGAGAAAACAGATCATGGTCATGTTAGAGAAGGACACACAATCCACCAAGAAAACAGATCACGGTCACGCTGGGGAATGACCCACGGTCACGCTGGGGAATGACCCACAGTCCACTCAAAAAAACAGATCACAGTCATGTTGGTGAAGGACCCACAGTCCACCAAGAAACAGATCACGGTCACGCTGGTGAAGGACCCACATTCCACCCAAGAAAACAGATCATGGTCATGCTGGATAAGGACCCATAGTCCACCAAGAAAACAAATCACGGTCACAGTGGGGAAGGACCCACAGTCCACTCAAGAAGACAAATCACAGTCATGCTGGTGAAGGACCCACAGTCCACCAAGAAAGTGCCAAGAAACAAATCATGGTCACGCTAGTGAAGGACCCACAGTCCACCAAGAAACAGACTCACGGTTACACTATGGAAGAACCCACAGTCCACCCAAGAAACAGGCCACGGTCACGCTGGGGAAGGACCCACAATCCAACAGAATCACGGTCACACTGGTGCAAAGTGACCATGTGGAAGGTGTAACAAGGAAAGCCCAGTCACGCGGGTGGTGCAGCAAGAGATCACATGGAGCAGCAGCAAAGATCACGCAGAGGGAGAGAGCTCAGTCACGCTGAAGCAACAGACCACGAACTGGATCTGTCTCTCATGTTAAATTAAAAATTTAATTTATAATCTAGATACTCCTTAAGATAGGGTATCAAAACATTAATAAACATAACCTATGGACCAAGTAAGATACACGTAAGATAAAGGATCATGAGTCAACCAAGGGGGCCACATCAAAACAAACCACAAACCCACAAGGTCAAGGTAAACTATATAAGGTGGACAAGCAACTCCTTTATAGGACCCAAGAAGACCAATAATCTTTTCTCTCTCTCAAGTTACATTGTTTTATATATTTTTGTCATCATTGTATAAGATTCATTAGTTATAGAAAGTAGAACCAAATAAACAACTTATACGAGGAAGAAGAGAAGTGAAATCCATAAAAAGTAGTTAGCTTGGAAACTGCAACTGCAATTGAAATACATAAATAGGCATCAAAGCAATTGCAAACCATCTCAAACAGACATAAACCATGACAAACGATGACAAAATAGTACTAGAAACAAAATAGTATCGTTTTAACTAGACAAGATAAGTTTAAAGCATAATTTTCATCTTTTTCAACTTTAACACTCCCTAAGGTCCCTGTGTTAAAGTTGAAAATCATACAAAGACAATAAATAACAGCAATAGTAAATCTAACTCAAAGTAGTAAATCTAGCTGAAAAGCACACAAAGACAATAAATACATCAGTAGTAAATCTAACTCGTGTCTAATTCAAAGTACAAAGAAAACAAATAACATAACCCACTAGGAGAGTTGAAACGTGGTTGAAACCTTCGTTATACTCAGCAATATTTTTTTAGATCAGATCTTGTCTATTAAGAGACAAGTCACTACAAGAACAAAGGACATACCTGAGAGAGAATAAATTCAGTTACCTAATCGACAAGCAAGGAATCCCTAATTACTAGAGCAGCAAAGCAAGGAATCCCCGTGGTTTAAGCAAGTTTAAGTGGACTAAGATCTCTGTTGCACTGTATGAGTGTTTGGGTCTGCTTAAAGTGAACCGTAAGGAAACCCCAATTACTAGAGCAGCAGACCCAGAAACAACAATCCATAAAATATCAGGTAATGATGAAATTTCACACACACAACATGCACAAACCAGATCTCCGTTTGTAGCCCATACAAAGCCCATGGCTTTCTTACACCTTAGCACAATTAAACAGTGCAACAGAGATATTAGACCACTCGAGTATGAAACCACGGGGGTGTTGCTGACGGACCAATACCATATCACGTCCGTTCATATTGGGGGCTTAATAATTATAAAAAAAAACATTATATTGGGAAAGTTATAAATCAATGTAATATTGTTATATGTTTGACAAATTCATATAATTTGGGGCAAATTCAAACAAATAACAATATTACATTGATTTATAACTTTCACAAACAATTTGCATTCACATCAACATTTCGTCAAACACATTGGAAGCATATTAGGGTATTAAATAATCATAAAAACCAAAAAATTATATTGCTTATATATTAAGGGGCAAATGGGTTTTTGTATTTAATATAACAATACACAAATAGTTTGCGGTATTTTTTATATGGGCGAGCTAACAAATATCTGCGAAATGGAAATGAGGCAAGGTTCGAGCTTACCAAAGACGCAGAGTAATCGTGTCTTGAGGCATGCTTGAGGCCAAGGTTTTGTGGTGAAGAGGCAAGGGATGGCAAGGGCCCTTGGAGGCGTTGGAGGCGTGTTGGAGGCCCAGTATGCAGAGAAATCGCGCAAGGCCAGGGTTTTCCACGGCATCCAGATGAGCGGATCTCTCATTTGCATTTTGATTGAGCCGAATCGCTTTCTCCTGGACTAATTAATGTGATGTTGCTTTCAATATACTAAAGGATAAATTGGTAAGTGCCCTTATTCTAGTGTTTCCTAACGGGGATGTTTAATTTCAGGTACATGTTGCTCCATCGAGTTGGTTTCGTGGTGAAGAGGCAAGGACCCAATACGCAGAGAAATCGCACATTGAGGAGAGGATTCAGCACGGTTTCAGTTTCGTGGTGAAGAGGCAAGGGTTTCCAAGGTTTTCCATGCTCTGATGTGGCTCTCATACTCTTTGGTTAGTATTTTTTGTGCTCTGATATGTTTCTTTTGCAAAATCATTTCCATAATTTAGTCTGGATCTATTAGTAGGGATGCTACCAAAGCTGCCTATTGCCGCCGGAAAACACACCTGGGAATGTGTGGCAGAAATCTTCAAGCCACAAAGTGTGTCCTTGGGGGCAAGCCTCGAGTCAAGTACTGTCACTTGAATCTTCACTCCTCCGTTTAGGCAAACTCCTAACGAAGCCAAGGGGGGTGGACCCTAAAGTTTCTAAGGCTGGTTGAGCTAAGCTAGTTAAGTAGATGAATTAGTGTTTTAGGAGTTTTTTTTAATAATGATAAAACTGACATAAGAGATTTGCAATATGACTTGAAGTATAGCAGCATAAAGATCTAAACAACATGTAAATTGAACATGATTAACAAATGATTCAACACATGATAACAATTGAAAATAATTTGCAATGATAAATAAAGAGACCAGTGCTGAAGAATGGAGTCAAAATTGTAATGTTGAAAAGAAATATTGTGCAAATGTTCCTGGTCAATTTTAAAATTAATGTTGTAATGATCTTTTTATTAAAGGATGGTGGATTCCCGATATACACAAAGGTACAGGGAATATGTCCGGAATTCAGCTTTGTGGTTTTTCACTCAGATATGTGGGTTGGATCGGAGTCTCAAGGAGGTGTTCAGATGCTATACCAACGAGGACAAGCCTAACGGTTTCGAAGAGGTCTCTATCCAGTGTTATCCCACGCCTTGAGAAATTTGCCCACGACAGAAGAATATTCGTTTGTGTCGGATTTTCACAAGTAGGTGGTTTATTGGGAATGTTAATCCTATTACTAGTCACTTATTCCCTTTCTGGTGCGATCAACATGTTCAGACTGAGCTACAGTGACCACAGAGCATACGGAGAAAAGCCTTGTTTATTTTAAAAGATTTTTTAACACAAAATTTTACTTTTTAGTGCCCCAAGAGTCTCTTTTCAGGCCAGTACTCGGGCAAGCCCTTATCCTAAAACCTTACTTCAAGAAAGCAAGGGGGTGTTTTGAATTGTAAATGACTGAACAGTAAATGTTTTCTAATTACCTACACTACCAAGGTAGTGGGTTAGTATTTGAATTACTTCTTTGCAAAAGATAAACAATACTGTAGCAAAAAAAAGTATACGGTCTGCAAAAATAAAACAAACAGTTCCTACGTCCTGAGTGTGTCAATGGCCCAATATTTGGTTGGACCAACACGTTAGATTTTAATCTACAAACTATTCCTACGTCCTGAGTGTGTCAATGGCCCAATATTTGGATTGGACCAAGACCTTAGATTTTAATCTACTTGGTTAATTTTAAGTTAATCTAATCTAATGTTAAAATTCGCTTATGTTTGCAAAAAATGGGAACAAACACAAAATTCCGAACTGACACCAATCCCCCCTGGGGGATGAAAGTAAATTTATTACCAATTACAATGCTTAATGCTAAAAATAAAGAACTCCTCTTTCTCCTTACAGATCTGGAGAGGAGGTTACAAAGATAGAAGCAAAGTAGCGGAAGAAAGGTGCGGTTCAAAGGAAGTTTTGGATCATCCCAAATGGTTGAAAGAAGTGCTTCAGATCCCTTTACCTGCTGTCATAGTACAAAAACCAACAAGCATTATTAGTCCAAAAAGTGCACAAAATCACTTTAAAAGTGTTTTTGGGCAACAACAAAATTCTAGAAAAAACTAAGTTAAAAAAACTAGTTAAGTACAAGAAAATGAACTAAGATGGAATGACTAAAAAGCCACCCACTTAGGATCTTGGACAGCCTTTAAAAGGCAGCCAATGAGGCACTAAAATGCTTGATATGAACTTTTAAACTTTTGATAAAAGAAATCATTAAACAAATCTGAGAATTTTGACTTGTAAAAAATTATCTAATGACCTATTTTAAGCAAGACCCAAACTTATGAAATGAAACTTTAAAGCATGTTAGATCTATGCAAATAATTTTCAGATCTGATTTTTTATAAGACAGTCAAGCAGATCAGATCTAGAAGTTATCCAAACCAAAGTAACCAAGAAGAAATCTTATATAAGAGAGAAAGAGCAAGGATGATGAAATTTGTTGCCAAAAGATCAACCAAGGAGCTCTTCTGTGGGGTACCGAGGGACAATGTTTAGATGTTTTTGGAAATGTGGTGGAGTCAAACTTGATCCACAACTCCTCCAAGCCTTGTAACCTGAAATCAATCAATCAATTTGCAAAAAACCATGAGATCTGATAATAGCATATGAATAGAGACTAAAACAACATGCACATAAACTTATGAAACAAGTTAGATCTAGATCTCGAAAATATTTATCAAAGTAGAACAAGAAAGTAAGCTTACTTAAATTACTCTGCCTTAAACAATTAAGGAACCCAAATACATCAAGTAGATAGCAAGAAATTGAAATGACACAGGTTACCTCATTTGCTCAAGACAATGTAGATCCACACATAGAAGTACCCCACATCTAGCCTCCAAAGCTTCTTTTGTTAGCGAAATGAACAATAGAGCGATTACAATATGGCAAAACCTCCTCTCAATCCAACTCTGACTAGTTTGGAATGAGAGAGGTGCCTCAAATATATAGAATGGGCAAGGAGGGAGGGCGCATTAGTTGAGGGAGAGTGGGTGAAATGGTGGAGCAAATGGGGCTGCCAACTCCCCTCTATTTTGGCTGCCAAAATCAGCCATAAATCAGCTACAAATCATCCCCAATACCCAGCTATAAATCAGCTGCAATATTCCTTAAGTTGTCGACCACTCCTCCTTGGGAAATGTGCCCAACACATGGGGAATAGCGCCCACCTTAGTAGGAGTCAATCCCACTTTATTAGCTGCCCAAAAAGATTTCTAGATGCCTCGTACACATCCCAAAAATATAGATGATCCAAAATCCCATCAATTTTAGAAATTTTTAATTTTCTCATTTTTTACTTTTTTGCATTTTTTTGCACTTTTTTACTTTTTTGGGGATTTTTGCAAAAAGATGAAAAATAAAGTGTCTAATGACTATGGAAAGTGGGCTTACGGGTAATGTGGGTGCTCTGGGTTAAAAAACGAGCACCCCCATGGCCAAAACAACCCCTAAACCATGATTTTATCACTTTTTTTTTTGGCCAAACCATTAAAAAAAATGGCTTGTTTTTACGAAAAAATATTTTTTCGTCGAAACTTAAAAGAAACCTAGGGGGACCTAAGACATGTTCATACGACTCAAAAACTATGCCTAGCATGGTTTAATACATTGACACATAGACTCTAATAACTTCCTAAGGCTTAAAAATTACGCCAACCACCCCAACTTTGGAGGATTTGAGTGAAAACTCAAAAATTATTAGTCGTTATTAGTCGTTTATTCAACAACCAATAATTTCCAAGGAAAAAAACACTCTGGGATAGTCGAATTAACGTTTAAGTTCTAGAAGTCGAGTCTTTTACAAACAAGGTACCATGCTAGCACATTGTTACAAAATTCCTCGAGGGGGTATGAACATGTGGTACAAAAATAAAATAGGGCCTAGAAGGCCTAATGGACCGCAGAACTCTGATGATGAACAATTAAATTGTTCAAGTCTTTGCTAGATCACTTGAAATCCAACTAAGTAAGACTTAGTAGGCAACATCTGGCTCCATCTAGGGACACGTGCTCTGATTGATCTTTAATCATAAAGAGTATGTGAGAATTCCAGAATCTCTGGTTCCTGCACGAAATTAAGACCCATCAGCATCATATATATATAAGAAACCAAATGAAACAACTAAGTCATAAATAATGTACATAAAAAATTATAATACAAAAGAGAATATGGTACAACAATAATATACAAAAATAATGTACAAAGAAGGGTTTAGAAATGTCCTGATAGATAATGCCCCTATGGGCATCCGAGGTTGTTGCTGAAGAACAACTTCAGCAGCTGGCCATTTACTGGAAGAGTCAGTTTATCTCCATCCATGTCATTTAGATAGAAAGAATTAGCACCAGCCATTTCACAAATGATGTATAGACCCTTCCATAAACTATTGAATTTCCCATGCATGCCAGGCTTCTCTCGTCGCTTGTCCCATAATAAAACTGTATCACCCATCTAAAAAGGCCTTGGTCTAACAGACTTGTCAAAGGTCCTTTTAGCTTTATCTTGATTCTTGATACACTGGTCAAGTGCCTTCCTTCTGTTTTCATCCAATTCTATTAATTGATTAACTCTGTTATCTACTACATCCTGATCTGAACTGAAATCCTGAAGGAGTTGATATACTGGAAGTTTTAAATGTATGGGCAAAGTAACATCAAGGCCATAAACAAGCTCGAAAGGACTTTTCCCAGTTGAAACCTTCTTGGTAATCCTATATGCCCACAAAGCATACTAAATTTTGTTATCCCATGCTTTTTTGTTATCACCAACTGTTTTCTTGATTATGGTCATGGGGTTTTTATTACTTGATTCAGCAAGACCATTGCCTTGAGGATAATAGTTGGAAGAATGGGACAAGACAATACCATATTTAAAGCAAAACGGAGATATGTCCAATGAACTAATAGTTGGAAGAATGGGACAAGACAATACCATATTTAAAGCAAAACGCAGATATGTCCAATGAACTAAAAGCAGGGCCATTGTCAGTGGTTATTTTAGCTGGAACCTCAAATCTAGTGATGATCTTATCTTCTAAGAATTCCATAACCACCTAGTCAGTTGCCTTCTTAGTGGGTATTGCTTCCACCCACTTAGTGAAATAATCAGTTGCAGTGAGGATCCAAGAATATCCATTACTTGAATTTTCATTAAATTGACCAATGAAATCGAGCCCCCACTGCTGGAAAGGAGCTTGGACTACTACTGGCTGAAGGGGCAAAGCTTTCAACTTTTGCTTCCCAGTGAACAACTAACACTGGGGACAACTTCTGACAAGCTTGTGCACATCTGAAAAAAGACTAGGCCAATAGTAACCAGCTCTAAGTATTTTGTGGGCTGTTGTTTTAGCTGCAAAATGTTCACCACAAAAACCTGAATGAAACTCAACCATGAGTTTTTTAGACTTTGGTTCATCAATGCACCTAAGTATTTTAACCCATCTAGGTTTTTCCAACCCAATCCATCCTGTGTTATGCAATACTTAGTGGCTTTTAATCTCAATGCTCTTCTCTTATGGTTGGAAAAATATAATATCGGCATACTTAGTGGCTTAGGTGATCTGGGCATGTGAGATTAAAGAGAAAAATATAATATCGGAATACCAAGGTTGTTGCTCTAACCTTTGAAGTTCTGCTGATACTCTTTGTTCTAAATCATTGCTCTGACAAACCATTCCTAAGGCTTCTTCATTTCCTTGAGTTAGCATTTTAGCTAGGCCTTGTCCTTTTACTAACTTAGTGGGTTTTATCTCTAAGTCATATTCCTGAATTTTCGAAACCCACTTACCTCTTATGCCTAGACAATCATGTTGGAATAGGATATCTTTGACAGTTGTGTGAGGTACATACCCAACAATCTTTGAATATCCAACATAGGTTATAAAATGCTTAAGAGACTTGACAAGTGCATATGCCTGCTTTTCCATGGTAGTGTATTTTAATTCTGAATTTTGTAAGGCCCTACTCATGAAAGCAATGGGTTGCTCTTGTCCTTCATTGTTTTTCTGAAGCAAGACACCAGTAATTGTGTCTTCTGAGGCAAAGGAAAAAATCTGAAAGTCTTTTGAATAATCTGGACTGATTAGGACTGGAGACTTAGCTATGGCATCCTTTATATTTTTAAATGACATTTTTCCTTCACTTGACCATTAAAATCTGGCATCTTTCTTTAATAACTTTTGTAAAGGTTTCATATGCTCTGCCAGATTAGGGATAAATCTTCTTATAAAGTTGATTTGACCATTGAAGGATTGGAGGGATTTTAAATTTTGGGGTAAGGGAACTTTCTTGATAGCTTCTACCCTCTCAGGTCTTGACCCCATCTTTGGAAATGATGTGGCCTAACAACTTGCCCTCGTCAACACCAAATACTGACTTGGTTGGATTTAGAGAAATGCCATATTTGCGACATCTTTCAAAAACTTGCCTTAAATGTTTGACATGGTCAGATCTTTCCTTAGAGAATACTGTCAAATCATCCTGATATATTTCAATGATGTTATGAATTAATCCATTGAAAGCAAAGTCCATGGCCCTCTGAAAAGTGGCACCCGCATTTAATAAGCCAAATGGCATCCTTAAAAACTTATAAGTGCCCCATGGTGTGGTGAATGTTGTTTTATGTTGATCTTCTTTATTAACAAGCACCTGATTATATCCAGAGAAGTCATCCAACATGGACATCATTCCAGAACTAGTTACTCTTTGAGGTAAGGTTTTGATGTTGGGTAATGGGTAATTTATATTTTAGGCATAATATGTTAAGATTCCTAAAATCTATACATATTCTAATTGACCCATTTTTCTTTCTTACAACAACTAAGTTGGAGCACCAAGATGAATCCTTGTAGGTGCTATAATCCCTGCTGCTAACATTTTCTGAAGTTCCTTATGAATAATAGGGGCCAACTTAGGATTTATTTGTCTAAGTTTTTGGCGGAAAAGTTTGACTTCTTTCATTTCTTCTTTAAACGGAATGGTGTGTTGGAAAACATCATCCCTATAAGCTTTAAGCTCCTCATAACCAAAGGCCAAAACATTTATGTATTCTTTGATTAATTCGATTAAGTCTTTTCTTTCCTTTTTTGAAGTGCCTTTTCCAATTTTTATTAATTTGGGGTCTTTATCTGTTCCAATATTCAATTCCACATATTCCCCTGGTTTTATTGATTCCTTCCTATTCTTGTGCCTATCTTGTCTGTCAAAGAGTTTCTCCAAAGCTATGAGATTACTTGGGATATGATTTCTAACATTTTCTTCATGCTCTTGATAGTCTTTACCCTCTTGCTGATAACTGACCCGACAATCTTCAAATTCCTGAACATTATGGATGAATCTAAGAAGTTGCTCATCATTGTTGAAAACTTGCCAATGAGTTATATAGTCAAGAATTAATGGCCTAAAATTGATTTCCATTTTACCATTTCCATTTATCATTCATCGGATGGTTGAAGGGTGGATGTTGCCACTGCTGGTTTATCTGCTGAACTATTCTCTTCTCTAGGTATTTCTTGATGATTAAGTGCATCAAACCATTCCATGGTGTCCCAAACATAATTCCTATACTTCTTTAATCTTTCACACTTGCATTTATACTTGTTCTTTAGTTGAAGGATAACTAAATATGAATCACCCTTAATGTTCAACATCTTTATCCCCATGTCCTTAGCTGTTTCTAAACCAAGTAATAATGCTTCATACTCTGCTACGTTATTAGATGCTTCAAATTCAAGTCTGAAAGTAAAGTTGAAGGTTTGCTTAGAAGGTGAAATGATTACTACACCAGCCCCTTTCCTGACTTAGAATATGCTCCAGACTCTGAAGTAGCATGTCCTTTTCCCACAATATGTTTTTTGAAAACATCTTCCTTCTTTACTACATTTTGGACCTAGTAGCTCAGCCGTGTTGGAGCATTGGGGTTCCAAGCTCAGACTATGCCGTGGGTCAACATAAAATCAAGAGTCAACAAGAGGGGTCAAGAAGACAAAGGTGTCAAACTCGTGGTCAAACTGTTATATTCTCTCTCAAGGTATCACCAAGGTATATAGTCCATAACTTATAAGTGTTCCAAACCACAACAGTACGTTTTATCATCACCGTATAAGGAAGGTCCATACCACATCCATACCCACTCCATACCACAATAGGTGCATAACAGTGAGTTATAACAAGAGATTTCCACACCCTAGCCATCTTTCGAATCAACAACAGTCACAATTTCCTAATGAGTTAATATGCACTCCACACAAACATGACGAAATTAAAGAACACTTCCACTGGAAAATTTTTAAGATCTAAAACCATAAACATCGAATGGACTATCAAGATTTAAACTTGAAAATTTCTCTGATTTCTCAACTTTGTTGTCAACTACTGAACTATTACCATCAGCATTGTTGCCAATAATATCTGAAAATACATTTTTGCCAATTCTTGTACAGCATGAGACTGAAAAAGAGAGTGAAAAGAGATACCTTTGATTTTAGTAACCATACAAAACTTGGACTGTGCTATGCGGCTTCCAGGAGCTAATAACACATAGTCAGCTAATAAGCTTTAAAAGCATAAGCAAAAGTGAAGCAAAACTGTAAGGCATGCTAAATAACGTGTAAATAACGAGCACATCAAAATTAAGTGTGAATTAAGTCTGAGTATCCCACTGCTTGTTCAATATTTTGGAAATGCATCTTCATACCTCAGGCTTTACATGCATCTTCAACATAGAATTGATTGGTAGGTCCAAAAATTTATAGTTAGGGCAGTCATCTTTTCCAAAAATTTATGCATAAAGCTTGAGCAAGTCCTTCGAGACCTAGTAGATCATAGCTGCAAAAACAGAAACAAGTATCCTTAGTTCAAATCTTATTTGGATTTGTGCTCAATAAATCCTACATAAACAATATAAATCCATAGTTCACTTGCCCTGCATTATAAATACATTTCTAGCTACATAATTTTAATTTATATAAATCAATGCATTATAAAACCAAAAGTGAAGGACCGTAACCAAGAAATAAACAACACTCAGCTCCTGATACCAGCAGCTGAATTGGACCAAATAGATACAATATATTTTGAGAAGAATTGGAGTCTACAATAGGATATGTAATATAGAAAAAGAATACTATAATGTAAACACTGAACACAACAGATCTGAATGGGATGACCCAAAAGTTACAATCAAGCTACTACAACCAACAATATACATATTTTGATCAGATGTTAAGAATATTTGAAGCTACACAATAAAGCATTTTCATTTTCTAGAATTAAATCCCTTCACCTGACAGTGCTAGAAATTTGCAGAATTCTTCTTAGAATAATGATTCAGCTAAAGCTGTGAGATGGCAAAAAAAGATTCGTAACTAGGGATACATTTCCAAAACCATATAGAACATGTCCTGGCATGGGAATATTGACTGAATCATGTGTCCATTATCTATGTGAAAAAAACTGTTTAAAATGAATGTAATATATTTCATGATATAATTCTATCATGAATTGATGTTGTTAATCAGTTGAGTACCATTTTGGAGATGTCTTTCTCCATCTTTTCATCAATATTTCAGGAATTGCAGGTGCATCCCAGCTTAGGTGCCGCTATCCCCAACACTTTGCTTTTTCCTCTTTATTTCTATTACTATCAATAGTTGCAGTTGTGGTAGTGTCCATTTTTGTTAAACGGACATTGAAGGAGCTAGTAGAGCAGGTTTTAAATCTATTTGGTAGAAAAATGTCAATTGTAGAAGCTATAAATTTCTATTGTAAAGTCAAATTGAGATGATCTTTTTCTTGTTGGAAACTAGTCTAAGAAGCTCAAATTGAGCTATCACTACTTTTGTTAGGAAGTAGATTCATAAGGATTTAAAACAAGGGATGTTGTAATGGATTTCATGAAGCAACATTCAATTAGGCTATGAGAATCAAATGACTTTTTTTGCTATTTGAAACAGAATTTCAGATCTAATTGCACACACAATATTAGCTTCAGATTTGCACTGAAAAGTGAGACATTTAATTCAAGCTCATTAAAAACATATTTGATATAGCTGTAGATTGAAATACCATATGAAAACTAATTGCACACACAATATTGGGTGTCACTGACGGACCAATACCATATGAAAACCAAAACATATTTGATATAGCTGTAGATTGAAATCAGCAAAGCACACAACCCTAATCAATTTGATAGGAACCCAATTCAAGCAAAATCCACACAAACCCATTTAATACCAATGCAAGCACACAACCCTAACCAATTTTAATAGAAATGCAAATCTAGCACATAGACCTGTTATCACACCATAGTAGCAGGGCTACAATTCTTGCTTAGCAGATATCTGCACATTCCAAAGCTTAGATTATTCAAAGCTTGGCTATGATGACTTTGTATTTTGAGATCACTAGTGATGAGAGCAGTGTATTATTCAGACTTATGTTAGACCTTGTGTCAAGGCTGAGCCTTGAGAGTTCAGATTTGATGACCGATGTGACCCTTTATTCCATACAGTTTCAGTTCAGCGCCTGGAGATGTATTGCAGCAGTGTTTCAGATGATATATGATGATTATTCTTATGATGATGTTGTATGACCTATGGATTTATGATCATTGACTGTGGATTATTATCTTGTTGCTTTAGTCATGTTCACAGCATTAGCTTGGTATATGATTCATGATGTGGCAAACTCTGTAAAACTTAAAATGGACTATCTTGTTAATAAATTATAAAATGGACATTTTACTTGCACATTTAGGTTGTTTGACAAAACTCATTGGTTTATTACCTTGCATAGATATGGTCTTTCTCAACACTAGTTGTCTGCTAGCTTAGGCTCCACTTTCACTTGACTCCATCCATCCATGACTTTCCTTATTTGGCTTTAACCCTTGACTTGTCTTACTTGACTTTCTGATATTGAGGACATCCCTTTTTACTACCTCTGTGTTTGGATCGCATCCCTATTTCTTTCGTGTCTCGGCTCTGAGTTGGTGACAGAACTTGCCTTTGGTAAGTTGGATTGTAGGCCTAAATCATTCCAGTCAATTGTCCCGATGTTTGGCACTGGCACGAACACCCCCTAGTCACTTGAGATGTTGTTGGCTAAAACTGAAAGCTCATGTACTACTTATGGAAACTTATGTAGATTCGCCCATGGAAACTAAAAAGGGCAAGAGTGATGAACTGCTAAAAATACTTCTCGAAGAGTATAAGAAAGGTCCAAAAAGCAATGGTTCTTAAATTCTATAACTAAACAATTGCTGACCTTATATATGTATAAACATGCCCTGGATGCAAGCTGCAATTAGTTGTGCTTATCAGCACACCTGAGATTCGAAGGGTAGGGTTATGTAGGCAAAAAAGGCCATGAAATGAAATCAATCGATCCTAATGAAACTGGATCATCTTTTATAAAAGTAGACATGATGCCTAAGTTGAATAAGCACTCTCTAAACAACTTCCCATTTGTGAGGCACGGCCATTCCCCGTGTTTATTTTGTCCAACACAGAGTTTGTAGCTTCCCCTTTTCTCCCAGTTCAAAGTGTCTTTTAGTTGAGCTTAGGCAAGTCACCCCCTTTGCCCAACCTTGTTCCTAGCCTTCATCCTTAGCTAACAGTTAGACCATGTCCAATGGGTGAGTTTGTCATTTAAGCTATTGTGCAAGTGAATACAAATAACAACGGAATATGCAAATATGATTAATGCCACTAAATGATGTTATACTTTAAGCTGTGAGTATGATTAGAGGAACATGTCTTAGTCTATTGATATGATTTATCCTTGGTTGTATATGGACCTAGTCAAACCCAGTTTGACTATGGTCATTTCTTGGGATCCGTGTTGATGTGGGCCATGCATGCTTATTGATGATGATATATGGACCCACATACTCTTGATGATGATACTATATGATGGAAATATGATTCAGATGGTGATTGATGCAGTTCAGCAAGTTTTATTATTACTTCAGATCATCAGATTATGCACTGTCCACATATGGTGGACCCTACAATTAGCCCATCAGGGCAACCCATGGTGTATGAGTACACATTCTTAGTAGATTTGGGTCTTCTGGATCCAATGAGACACTTATCTTTCAGTTCCGGGCACTTCTGACAGTGATAGATGCAATTTTCCACTTGTTGACCAAATTTGGGGTTGATATCCCAACCAAAGCAGCAAGGGCCATGAGAGGTCAGTTCACCTAGGGCGCTATATGAGGAGGGGGTGGTCCAACCACTTGATATTACCATTTACCCCCCCCCTTCTTGAAAGCCTGGTGGGCTCAATTTGATAGCGTAGATGCCCTAGGAGGCAGTTTCATCACTTTCATAGTTACCGAGGCAGGATAAAAATGGAATAAAAGGGTCACTGAGGAATTCAATTTGGGTAATTGGGGCAAGGTTTTGGCACTTGGTTTTTACAGAGGTCTTCCAAGGTGAACCCCCTATCTTCTTGCCAGTTTTCATCAATTAGTGGGGTCCACAGAGGCCACAGGAGGCCATTTACTACATGTCTCTCACATATTTTGAGGACAGATTTGATCATTTGTATTTATTTTGGACATATTATATTATTTTATTGTGCCATGGGGATGAGCTAGCAAGGATTGATGCCCCACCATGTGCTCCATGTGTCATGTCCTAGTCACATATGAGGTGGACCCATGTACTTGTTGCCCCCTCTAGAGGATGACGTCACCCTCCATGAGTATTTTTAGCTATGACGTCATCACTATTTTGAGTGATCCATGTGTTTTGTTGTTATGATTCATCTTAGCCATTGATTATGTATTGAGATCTTTTAATCTCAACCACTCATTTCAAAAAGTGGTTTTGCGATCTAGGGTTTTGGTCTTTATTATCCTATATAAGGAGAAGACCCCCTCATTGTAAAATCATCTAGAGAATTTGGCTCTTGGCTCTTGGAATAAAATTTCTATCTATTGGAGTACATGCTTGGATCTTGGAGTGGATGTTGGTTGCTTTGATTGTAAATGCTTTTGTCCATTGCACTGGAGGATCTCTTGTAGCTATCTTGCATATTTTTCCATACTTTTTTACAGGTTAAGAGGATGTTTTGGAGGTGTGCGAATTGGTGGGGAGGCCTACCCTTCAAGTTTCAAGAGGAAGTTTTGGTAAAACATGGAGTGGTTTTGTCTTTGTACCAACTATTCTTTGCTTATCTCTTTCTTGCTTGTATCTACCTTCAACATGTTAAACTGATTGATACTTTGCTCCTTGGTTTTGACAGGTTAGAGAGACACACATGTGGCTTGGAGAAAATCAATTTGGCAAGAGGGCTTCAAAATTCTTCATTTGATCTTTGGCAAAAGTAATCCTCATCTCAACTAGCATTCATCTCTTCATCCAGGTATGCTCCAAAGGTATGGTCTTCTTCTTCCTTGGCTTATCCATGAATTCTAGATCATAAAACCCTTTTTTTTCACTTTTTCTTAGATCTACTTGGATCTAGCTTGGCTTTGGGTAAGATATTGAAAACCCACCTCTATAGCATCCACGGCAATCTGGATCTATAGTTTGGTGTGGATTGACCTTCATTTGACACACTTTCCAAGGCACTTTAGCCTCCTTGAGGAAGGTTGCACTCCTTGAGGGAAGCTATTGGGGCTATTTCCAAGAGATGGGTAGGTGAGATGCCACTTGATTCATGATCCTCATACTTGATAACCTACCCCTAGTGCTTCACTTCATTAATTTTTTCCTTGTGGGCCCCATCCCTCATTTTGAGGGTTGTGCCCCCCTTGGGTCAATTTGGTGATGCATGTTCAATCTCAGATCTATGGAGATCTAGCCATTGGATGCCCTTGAGTTTCAAGATCCACGTTGATAATTGCCTAAACTACCCGGATCTAAACTTTGGTGGCTTTTGGACTTGATTTGACACACTTTTCCATGCATCTAGCCCTCCTTGGGCAAAGTCGCACTTCTTGGGGGTTTGAGTTGACCCACTTAGAGAAACTGGGTGTTTTAGATCCCCGCTTGTTTTGGAAAGGGCATACCTTGAAACCTACATCTAGTGTATCACTTTGTGAAGTTCTGCCTTGGGTGTATCATTCTTCATTTTGGGGATTGTTGTCCACTTGGTCACTTCATGAAACATTAGATCTAGTAAGATCTAACCATCATATTCTCTTGATCTTGAATAATTCTTCTTGATTTCATCATAGGTGTCCCGATTTACATTTTCACATCTTTTTTACTCCATTAGCCCATTCATATCAAGGCACTAGTCCTAAGGCAAATCGCACTTCTTGGGATTTGTGTCAATTTGCTAGATCCCATATGTGGGTATCTCTAATTTCACCTTAGATCCATAGATCTACCCTTTGCATACCCCTTGGTACCATTTGCACCCTTAACTTCACCTTGTGGGTCCCATTTGAACCATTTCCATATCCCAAGACAGTGGGCCCCACTTGTGTATTTCATGGTACTAGATCTTGTCATTTGATCTCATTATGTGGCCTAAATCATTCATTGGTTGAAACACTAGTCATCCCTTAAGCCTCTTTCAACCATACTTAAACTTCTAGGTCCACCTAACCTTGCATTGGTTTCTGTAACTTGTCTTTCAAATATCCCTAGGAACCATTGTTTGGGTCCTGTTATCACCAAACTTGTAGTTGCCCCTAGAGATAGATCCAAGATGGATGGCAGAAGGAAGGGGCAACCAAAGAGGTGCAACCAAGATAGCCTTGACTCCCAATGGATGGTTGTCACGCCAATCGAGGCAATCTTCACTTTATGTTATCTAGCCCAAGACAACAAAGGGGGAGACCCAGATCTACTCCCGACGGGAAAGATCAAACCAAAACACCAGATCAAATCAAGTATAGGTGAAGTAGATAAGGTGTATGGTAAACCCTAGATCTATGGATAAAGTCACAAGGTAAATGATAAGTTGGATCAAGGGGTTTAAACAGTGTAGATTTGGTCCAACATGTTTATATGAGTGACGAGTGAAGTTTATAATGAGATCAAGGATTAGGGTATTAGTCAATTGTGAGAAAACCCACTGCCTTGGGAACCGTGTCCAATGCAGGGTAGTTAAGGTCCAAATTGGGGCTAACTAGTACCAAAGATGAGCTTGATGAATAGATGTGATAGTGTTTAGGTGTTCAAGCATGCAAGACAAAGATCAAACCCTAGCTAACCCAACAATCTAAGAGAGTCGATTTAGCTTATAGAGAAGATCAGTGCCTTGGGAAATGGGCCTCATGGAGTCGGATGTCCACCAAATTATAGATCAAGGATGTTGAGGTGTCAAGCTAGGTGGATCTTGAAAATTAGGCTCATCCAATGGCTAGATATCAGTAGATCTGAGATTGAAATGTGCCACAAAGTGACCCAAGTGGGGCTCAACCCTCAAAATGAGGAATGGGGCCCACAAGGTGAAAATCACTAAAGAGACATAGTAGGGGTAGGTTATCAAATGTGTAGATCAAGGATCAAGTGGGATTTCACCTACCCAGGTGCTAGATCATACCAAACTCACCTGTCCAAGAAGTGCGACCTCACTTGGAGAGGCCAATTTGCCTTGGGAAATGGGTCGAATGAAGGCCAATCCATACCAAACTATAGATCCGAATTGCCGTGGATGCTATAGAGGTGGGTTTTAAATATTATACCCAAAAGCCAAGTAGATCTTGCTAGATCTGAAAAATTGTAAAATGAGGGTTTGTAAATTAAGGGTTTTATCAATGAAGAAGCTATGTCAATGGATTGGAGCCAAGAAAAGAAGAACAAACATGTGGATCTTACCTGGATAACCTTGTAGATTCCTTGATGATGATGATCTATGCAAACCCGATCAATTTGGAGCAATTTGAGGTAGTTTTCTATGAAATCGATTTGCCCAAGGAAGCCAATGCGCCCTCTCTCCTGCACAATAAACGTCAACAATATCAGATTTACTACGAAAAAGAGATAAGACTAATGCCACAAGAGAAATAACAGAAAGATAGCATAGATCACAATGATACTAATGATAACCCCCTGATACAAGCGAATGCCAAGTGGAGCGAGTTGAAGAAGCCTTGCAAAAACGCCCAAGTTAAGTCGCCCTTCTGTAGACAAGAAAAAAGTTTCCAAAAAGATAGATCTTACCACAAATACCCAAATGCTAGGATGCAAAAGACTTTTCAATCACCATCTAAGAACACCAGATGCAAAGGAGACCACAAGAATTTCCACAAGAAAGTTTTTTCTATATCAAGATTCCAAGACCCAAAGACCCCTTTACAATGAGAGGCTCTCTCCTTTAAATAGGAGTGAGAGAGTCCACAATCTAACCACTTTTTGAATGAGTGGCTAAGATTAAAAGATCAAAAGATCTAATCAATGGTTGAGATGAGCTCAACAATACAATACATGGATTACTAATAAAATAATACAATATGTGGACAAACTCACCCTAGAAGAGGAGATCCCACCAAATCATGATGATAAAATAATAGATCTAGCTTATGGTGGGTCCAAGGGGTAATTTTAGACACCCTTGGTCAATCCCCATAGCACAATATCAATAAAATAATCATCAAAGTACCAAATCGTGCCTCTATGGACAAATTGTGAGCCTTAGGAGGCTCCAGAAATCATCAAAAAATGCCATAAGTGATGGATGTGGGTCCCGATGAAGCTGAAACTGCTGGAGAAGGTGTGGAAGACATCCCACTCAACATCACTGATCATCCCATGCCAAAACTTTGCCTCTGTATCCCAAATCGAATTCCTTTGTAGCCATTTCTACCATTTCTAGACTGCCTTGGGAAGCATGAAACTGCCCAAACTACCTCCTGGAGTGCCTGTGCTGTCAAGGTGAGCTCTCCAATGAGTCTGGGAGGGGGGTAATATGGTAATAACAAGTGGCTGGACCACCCCCTCCATGCATAGCACCCTAGGTGAACCAAGTGAATCCCTCACTGCTCTGACAAGGTCTCTGACAGACCAAAACTGCACTAGGATAGCCTACTGAGGCTCCATCATCACTGTAACTGCCCGTATCTGAAAACAGACTGTCTCATTGGACTCATACAACATATAACCTCTGCATGGTCCAGAATAAATGCTCATCGTATTCGGCAGACCAAATAATAATAATCTGTAAAAGTGCTGCAAGGCACAAATCATCATCATAAGTCTGAAACCACTGCATAAGCCCACCATGTTGAACTGTACCAGACCATATATCATCTATCTGTAACATCTGAGATCTGCCACCTCATGTCCTGTGGTTGACTTTTGGTCAAACCTCAACATGACCAAAATATGACTCAAACTGTCATCAAGCTGCTGCAAGGTGTCAAAGGTTAAAACATGCTTTACAATCCATTAATATAGCAATTATAACGAGTAGCAATCATTACTGGCAATCTAACACAAATATAATATGTCATTAATTATTATTAATTACTCAGACAAGACTTTCAAGGTCATACTCACTTCATAGTTGTGATCAATTTGTTAGTGAAGGGTGAAGGCTAAGAATGACATGGCTAGGTCAAGGGATGACTTACTAACTTAACACTGTGACACTTTGGCAATGGATAAGGGAATACACACCATAGCATATAGTGGACAAACAACAAAATAGGGGATGGCGATGTCTCACAAATGGATAAGTTGTTCAAAGAGTGTTTATTCACCTTACACAGATGCGCACAATCCATAATACAAATGAGGCCAGCAATATTTTTGATATAGCATTTAAGTTCCATTGCTTTTTGGGCCTAGAGTTTCCATAGCCTTTGATCTATGTGTGTTTAAAAACACATTGCTTTTTGCTGCAGGTGTGTTTTTAAGGCACTTGTTTACCTGAGCACTTCTAGGTGTGTCACAGACAGCTTGTTTACCTAGGTATTTTACATTTCACAAAAGATATACATTTGATATTTCATAGCCATTTTCATTTGGCTTGCCTTTCATTCATGTGTGTTTAGAAACACATTGCATGAATGGGCTTTTCATACAAGATATAACATTTCATTTCCATACTTTGCATTAATGGCAGCACTAAAAGTTTCAGGTTTAGCCAACAACATCTTTTAGTGACTAGGGGGAATTCTCAAGGAAATCAACCTTACCATAGGTAAGTTTTGTCACCAACTCAGAGCCAAGACACAGTAAACAGGGAAGCTTATCCAATATAGAGGCTACAGTGGGGGAAGGTCCTCCATGCCACTAGTCAAGTAGTAAGTCAGGGTAATGAACAAACTGGGTAAGTCATGGCTGGATGAAGATAGTGAATAATGAGACCAACACTAGCAAGCCAAAGTATGGCGGGAATGATCACCTCTATTCTCGCTAGGGTAAAACCAATGAGCATAGGCCAAGAACTTCTAAGTCTGAGTAGGCACAAATATGATATATATAATACAACCAGGTCCACATATCTATATGATCACCAGATCATGATACTAAATGCTAAGACATGCTAAGAGAATGAAAATAAAAGCAATATAACCACAACACCATAATATACCTCCTGAGTCATATACCTGAATGCTCATCAATCTGAACCATCATCATCTGTCCTCTAAAACTATTGTTGTAACTCTGGGCACTACTGACTGCTCTATACAAATGGCATAATAGCTACATCGGTCATCTCTCTAAGTGTCCTGAGACTCAGTCATGGCATGGGGAATATATATGTTGTCCAAAATCTGATAGTGATCCATAGTAGATGCTCATCTCAACATCTCAATGTAAGGGAACTGGCTGAATAGTGTACTGGAATCTAATAAAAAATGTATGGTAGCTCGGCTACTATATATGTGATAACAGATCCAATCTCCTTTGATTGGCTATAGTGTCTCCCCCTTGGTCTTGATTTATCTTGATCTAAAGTGAAGAGTGCCACGGTTGACGTGACTCCCAGCTTGCATTAGGAACCGTGGCATCTCTTGGGTCACCTCTTTAGTTGTCTGTCTCCTCTACCGTCCCAGATGGGATACCTTTAGGGACAACTACAAGTTGTGTGATAACAAGACCCATAGACAATTCATATAATCATGAAAGTATTGCAACATGCTTTCTAACACTTTGACAGCCAAACATCCAGCACTTATTAAGAGGTGGAAAACCACATCACAGTTATGGCATGTGACCTTCTCTGTGAACAATAAGATGTAACAGATATAAGATGTAACTTGGAAAGCAATAACAAACACTTTCAATTAGAGGCCTGCAAAAGTTTTGAAATTACCTTTGCTATAACTCTTGCTAGAATGAGATCATGTATGCTTTAATTCTCTTGCAAGGAAAGTGCAACATAGACTTCCTGCAAAAACAGGAAAAAGAGAGAATTAATGACATTGCTTGTAGAATTTTTGGCAAAACGAAACATGCCATCAAGTGAATACTTGTTAAAACAGACCTGAGTAGTTGTTGGCAATTGAGGCAAAGTGAAGTGGCCTTGAGGACGATCCATTTTGCAGGCCTGATGATCATCAATCTTGGATGATATTTACTACTTCTGTTACTACTGCTGTTATTTATATGTACATATGTTATTTACTACTGCTGATATTCCATTTAAGAAAACATTTAGAAAACACATTTCAAGAAACACACATTAAGTAATATTCCATTTAAGTATTGAAGTAGCAAAAGAAAGTATATGAAAACTCTAACATGGGCATGGGCATGGGCACCAAAATTTGACAAACAAAAACTTGTTTCATCCTTTTAAAAGTAATATTAAACATAATTGTTGAACTAGCCAACAGTTCAAGAACCATGCTTCAAGAACGCATTAAGAAATATTTGACGATCGATAACTTCACATTGAGTTATCCCAACCGTTCGGCATCCGAACCATTCACCGCACCTGAAGATAAGAGAAATTAAAATGAGTATGAAATTGATACAAACAAATCAGCGATAAAACAAAAAATAATACTTTATAAACAAGTTATAAGATAGTAGTACAAAAGAAAAGAGAAATTAGAATGTTTTGAAAACTTCATCATATTTAAATTTTCGATGAAAACAACATAAATTTTGTGGTCGCTTTCTTCTAACTTGTATGTGCCATTCTTGATATTGTATGATGATCTATCGAATCATAGTTGTACATGCGTTGCCCCTTTATTCTATTGTACCAACAACATTGAAGCTCAACACCTTCAGGCCTATCCAAAAGATCAATGTCATTATGGTAATCAAACACCCTATTACCATCCTTCTTTCTTATTCTTTGAACTCTTCCAATGTACCAAGTCCCACAAGAAACGCCGTGCTTTGTACTTTGAGATACACCTTTTCTTGTAGTACGTTCAGCTATAACTATAGCCTCACTCTCAAACAACACTACACAATCTGATCCAATTCCAAAACCAATTGCAACACCCTTTTTGGGGGCCCTCTCATCTCGCCTGAAGTATACTCCATTCCTCACTTTAGTCAATCTATCTTTCGATAATGTCGGATTTCCATTCAATTGACTAACCAAACAATATTTGTACATGTCCTTGCCATCGAGCTCCACCACTGGTTTGGTAGTTATGTTTACATTCTCATCAACGAAATCTAAAATTCCATCCAACTCGTGCCTCCACTCACTTTCCATCATTTGCAATTCACTATCATTGAGTACCATAAAAGACGAAGATTGGAATATGGATGTGGAATGACCCGGTGGAGAATTATACACTACTTCATCCACAACTTTGAATGTTGAATTATTGTGATCCTCTATCCATGGTTTAAACCACCAAGAATCTTCTGTGTGTCTTTTTGGTTGCATGATAAGACCTAGTAAACTTCCCTGTGCATCCTCCAATCCTATCTTGAGAGCTTCTGTAATTTTATTATATGTGGATATTGAATCATATTGTGACAAGACGTCACCTTCTTCTACTGTTTGTTGATGCAATTTATTCCAGATACTCATTTGTTTCTTATGATATTTATTGAAACGAAGCCCTTGGGGATTCGATTCTTCTTCAACAACTCTATTATTGGTTCGAATAGCATGAAGTAAGTCAGTGAAATCATATGCCCTCTCTACTCTCACCATGCCACCGACTTTGCTAAAGAAGTTCTAACAGACATCTGACCCAGTCAGGTGCAATGCACATGGAAAGTTAGAGTATTGATCACAAAATAATCTCATCAACAAAACCGCAAAGTGGCAAGAAATTTTCACATCTCGATATGCCTCTCTGCTAATGAAATTAATATTGACATTAGTATTTGCATGTTCTCTGACCCAACATAGCCATAACGTGAAGAAATGATGGACTCTTAAAGAATTCCGCACCCTTTCCCAAAGAGTCAAACTAGGAGACAAAAAAATATCAATATAGTCAGCAACGATTGCTAGATAGGTCTCTGTACCCAATGTCCTCTTTGTCCTGCCACTTGTACTTCTCATTTCCTTCAAGCACCTGGACATGCCTTGAAGCAATGCATTATGCTGAACCCCAGTTTTGGCGATCAATCCTCTCTATATCCTCAATTTTAAGCTTGTGGTCATCCACTTTAAAAATGTTATAAACCATTCTTACATAGTTAAAACTAATCAACACTTCTCCAACAATCAAATCTCGTCGACCACTAAACAAATGATTCACTAGCTTTTTGCCATTGTGGATGTAATCCTGGTCATAAAGTCCTGTTACTTTAAAGCCATCATACAACCCAGTTAGCCTCCACCCTTCCCAGGGAATTTGATATCTCATGCTTGTCGTTGAGTAACAATCCTTCAACACAAGCATTCTTCTCCTACTATCCCCATCGGAGGAATGACCAATAATGGGTCCTAAAAAATGTTCCACATGTTTCTTCCATAGGTCTTCTATTTTTTCCCATTGTCGATGGACAAAATTTGCATCAAATCTGTTGCACGTTGGATGAACAACCACAACCAAATGAGGAATCTTCTCATGTAAAGGGTTTGCAATAATAACACGTGCATAATGGTCAATCACACCAACTGTCACCAAGAAATGTGATTGACACTTATGTTCTTCTTTCTTACCACAAAAACCCACCAATGTATCACTTTTTGCTACCCACCTAACATACTTTTTCATAACAGTTTCATCTTCATCAAGGCAGATGGGAATTGGGCCCTCTATACCATGTTTGGTTTTATAAGAAGCATAAACTTTTCAGACTGCCTCAAAAATGTACTCAATTCTTGAAGGCATCTATAATCTCATAGCCTGCAGCGGCCTCACCAAATGTCACCAAGAAATGTGATTGACACTTATGTTCTGCTTTCTTACCACAAAAACCCACCAATGTATCACTTTTTGCTACCCACCTGACCTACTTTTTCATAACAGTTTCATCTTCATCAAGGCATACAGGAATTGGGCCCTCTATACCATGTTTGGTTTTATAAGAAGCATAAACTTTTCAGACTGCCTCAAAAATGTACTCCTGCTCCCCTGGGATATATGTCAATGATTTTCTAACTTCCCTTAAAGTCGTAGATATCGAAGGGCAATCCATATTCAAGCTACTAAAGCTATGTAATCTAGGATCTCCCCATAACTTAATCATCTCATAAATGGATTTAGTGGATGGATACCCTGAAGAAGTCACAGCGGAAATGCACGCTACTTTGGAAGGCATCAAAGAACAAAATGCCAAAAGAACTAAATTGAGGTTTGAAACAGCAGGGATGGGAAGATCTCCAATGGGGCCTCCAGGCAGTTGCTCATCAAATTTTGCACCAAGTGGTGCACCAAGTCCATCTATCACTTCTCCTTTCTTCCTTCCTTGTACAACCCTGGGATCTCAACTAACCTTGGAAAGCTTTAATGAAAGGGAAAGGAAGGAGGCAGATATGGCAGTGAGGAGGTTTTGGTACCATGACAGCCTGGCATTCAACATTGCAAGGTCTCCTTTTTATCAGCCCATGGTAGATGCTATTGCAAGCGCTGGCCCTGGATACAAAGCCCCCTCTTACAGTGCACTTAGGGGGAAAGATCTAGATGAGGAGTTGCAGTGTGTCAAGGCACAGTTGGAGAGCATTAAAAGCTCATGGGAGTTTACAGGTTGCACAATCTTATCAGATGGGTGGACAGATCAAAGGAGTAGAACGATCATAAATTTTCTTGTGGCTTGCCCTAAAGCATGGGGGTTTCACTAGAAGACAATATAATATCACATTCGTTCATATTGGGGGTATTAAATAATCATGAAAACCAAAAAATTATATTGCTTATATATTAAGGGGCAAATGGGTTTTTTTATTTAATATAACAATACACAAATACTTTGGGGTATTTTTTATATGGGCGGGCTGACAAATATCCGCGAAATGGCAATGAGGCAAGGCTCAGGCTTACCAGAGTTGTAGGGAAATCGCGTCTTGAGGCGTGCTTGAGGCCAAGGTTTTGTGGTGAAGAGGCAAGGGTTGGCAAGGGCCCTTGGAGACGTTGGAGGCATGTTGGAGGCCCAGTACGCAGAGAAATCGCACGAGGCCAGGGTTTTCCATGGCATCCAGGTGAACGGATCTCTCATTTGCATTTTGATTGAGCCAAAGGTTTTTGTGGTGAAGAGGCAAGGGTTGGCAAGGGCCCTTAGAGGCGTTAGAGGCATGTTGGAGGCCCAGTGCGTAGAGAAATCGCGCGAGGCAAGGGTTTTCCACGACATCCAGGTGAGCGGGTCTCTCATTTGCATTTTGATTGAGCCGAAGGGTTTTGTGGTGAAGAGGCAAGGGATGGCAAGGGCCCTTGGAGGCGTGTTGGAGGCCTAGTACGCAGAGAAATCGCGTGACGCCAGGGTTTTCCACAGCATCCAAGTGAGCAGATCTCTCATTTGCATTTTGATTGAGCCGAAGGGTTTTGTGGTGAAGAGGCAAGGGCTAGCAAGAGCCCTAGAGCCCTTGGAGGCATGTTAGAGGCCAGTACAAAGAGAAATCGTGCGAGGCCAGGGTTTTCCAGGGCATCCAGGTGAGCGGATCTCTCATTTGTATTTTGACTGAGCCGAATCGCTTTCTCTTGGACTAATTAATGTGATGTTGCTTTCAATATACTGAATGATAAATTGGTAAGTGCCCCCATTCTATTGTTTCCTAACGAGGATGTTTAATTTCAGGTACATGTTGCTCCATCAGGTTGGTTTCGTGGTGAAGAGGCAAGGGCCCAATACGCAGAGAAATCGAGGAGAAATCGCGCGTTGAGGAGGGGTTTTGACACGATTTCGGTTTTGTGGTGAAGAGGCAAAGGTTTCCAAGGTTTTTCATGCTCTGATGTGACTCTCATACTCTTTGGTTCGTATTTTTTGTGCTATGATATGCTTCTTTTGCAAAATCATTTCCATAATTTAGTCTGGATCTATTAGTAGGGATGCTACCAAAGCTGTCGTGTATGGATTGACTCAATTTCTATCTCGAACTACTGACAATAGAATAATACTCATCATCAATCTTGATGATCATTACCATGGACTTAGGGTTATCAAATTCCTAAATGGTCTTTAATTCTGTTTGGAACTAAAATCCTCCAACTCTTGAAGCAATAGGTTAAGTTATAGTTGGAGGATTTTAGTTCCAAACATAATTAAAGACCATTTAGGAATTTGATAACCCTAAGTCCATGGTAATGATCATCAAGATTGATGATGAGTATTATGGTTCTATTATCAGTAGTTCGAGATCGAAATTGAGTCAATCCATACACGACAGCTTCGGTAGCATCCCTACTAATAAATCCAAACTAAATTATGGAAATGATTTTGCAAAAGAAGCATATCAGAGCACAAAAAATACTAACCAAAGAGTATTAGAGCATGGAATAGATCCAGACTAAACTATGGAAATGATTTTGCAAAAGAAGCATACAGAGCACAAAAAATACTAACCAAAGAGTATCAGAGCCACATCAGAGCATGGAAAACCTTGGAAACCCTTGCCTCTTTACCATGAAACCGAAACCGTGTCGAAACCCCTCCTCAACGCGCGATTTCTCCACGATTTCTCTGCGTACTGGGCCCTTTCCTCTCCACCACGAAACCAACCCAATGGAGCAACATGTACCTGAAATTAAACATCCCCGTTAGCAAACACTAGAATGGGGGCACTTACCAATTTATCATTCAGTATATTGAAAGCAACATCACATTAATTAGTCTAGGAGAAAGCGATTCCGCTCAATCAAAATGCAAATGAGAAATCCGCTCACCTGGATGTCGTGGAAAACCATGGCCTCACGCGATTTCTCTGCATACTACGCCTCCAACACACCTCCAAGGGCCCTTGCCAGCTCTTGCCTCTTCACCACAAAACCCTTCGGCTCAACCAAAATGCAAATGAGAGATCCACACACCTGGATGCCGTGGAAAACCCTGGCCTCGCGCGATTTCTCTGTGTACTGGGCCTCCAACATGCCTCCAAGGGCCCTTGCCAGCCCTTGCCTCTTCACCACAAAACTCTTCGGCTCAATCAAAATGCAAATGAGAGATTCGCTCACCTAGATGCCATGGAAAACCCTGGCCTCGCGCGATTTCTTTGCGTACTGGGCCTCCAACACGCCTCCAAGGGCCCTTGCCAGCCCTTGCCTCTTCACCACAAAACCCTAGCCTCAAGCACGCCTCAAAACGTGATTTCCCTGCAACTCTGATAAGCCCGAGCCTTGCCTCATTGCCATTTCGCGGATATTTGTCAGCCCGCCCATATAAAACATACCCCAAAGTATTTGTATATTGTTATATTAAATAAAAAAACCCATTTGCCCCTTAATATATAAGCAATAGAATTTTTTTGTTTTCATGATTATTTAATACCCCCAATATGAACCAACGTGATATTATATTGTCTTCTATTGAATCCCCCGTGCTTTAGGGCAAGCCACAAGAAAATTTATGATCATTCTACTCCTCTAATCTGTCCACCCATCTGACAAGATTGTGCAACCTGTAAACTCCCATGAGCTTTTAATGCTCTCCAACTGTGCCTTGACACACTGCAACTCCTCATCTAGATCTTTCCCCCTAAGTGCATTGTAAGAGGGGGCTTTGTATCCAGGGCCAGCACTTGCAATAACATCTACCATGGGCTGATCAAAAGGAGACCTTGCAATGTTGAGTGACAGGCTGTCATGGTACCAAAACCTCCTCACTGCCATATCTGCCTCCTTCCTTTTCCTTTCATTAAAGCTTTCCAAGGTTGGTTTAGATCCTGGGGTTGTACGAGGAAGAAAGAAAGGAGAGGTGATAGATGGACTTGGTGCAGCACTTGGTGCAAAACTTGATGAGCAACTGCCTGAAGGTCCCATTGGAGATCTGCCCATCCCTGCTGTTGCAAACCCCAGCCTAGTTCATTTGGCATTTTGTTCTTTGATGCCTTCCAAAGCAGTGTGCATTTCCGTTGTGACTTCTTCATGGCAACCATCCACTAAATCCATTATGAGATGATTAAGTTATGGGGAGGTCCTAGATTACATAGCTTTATTAGCTTGAATCTGGATGGCCCTTCGATATCTACGACTTTAAGGCAAGTTAGAAAATCATTGACATATATCCCAGGGGAGCAGGAGTACCTTTTTTAGGCAATCGGAAAAGTTTATGCTTCTTATAAAGCCAAACATGGTATAGAGGGCCCAATTCCCATATGCCTTGCTGAAGATGAAACTATTGTGAAAAAATATGTGAGGTGGGTAAGAAAGAAGAACATAAGTGTCAATCACATTTCTTGGTGACAATTGGTGAGGGCACCGCAGGCTATGGGATTATTACAGATGCCTTCAAGAATTGTGTGATTGGCCATTATGCACGTGTTATTATTGCAAACCCTTTACATGAGAAGATTCCTCATTTGGTTGTGGTTGTTCATCCAACGTGCAACAGATTTCATGCAAATTTTGTCCATCGACAATGGGAAAAAATAGAAGACCTATGGAAGAAACATGTGGAACATTTTTTAGGACCTATTATTGGTCTATCTCAGATGGGGATAGTAGGAGAAGAATGCTTATGTTGAAGGATTATTACTCAACGACAGGCATGAGATATCAAATTCCCTAGGAAGAGTGGAGGCTAACTGTGTTGTATGACGACTTTAAAGTAACAGGACTTCATGACCAGGATTACATCCACGATGGCAAAAAGCTAGAGAATCCTTTGTTTAGTGGTCGACGAGATTTGATTGTTGGAGAAGAGTTGATTACTTTTAACCATGTAAGAATGGTTTATAACACTTTTAAAGTGGATGACCACAAGCTTAAAATTGAGGATATAGAGATGATTGATCACCCAAACTGGGGTTCAGCACAACGCATTGCTTCAAGGGATGTCTAGAGGTGCTTGAAGGAAATGAGAAGTACAAGTGGGAGGACAGAGAGGACATCGGGTACAGAGACCTATCTAGCAATCGTTGCTGACTATATTGATATTTTTTTGTCTCCTAGTTTGACTCTTTGGGAAAGGGTGCAAAATTCTTCAAGAGTCCATCATTTCTTATGTTGTGGCTATGTTGGGTCAGAAAACAAGCAAATACTAATGTCAACATTAATTTCATTAGCAGAGAGGCATATCAAGATGTGAAAATTTATTGCCACTTTGCGGTTTTGTTGGTGAGTTTATTTCGTGATCAATACTCTAACTTGCCATGTGCATTGCACCTGACTGGGTCAGATGTCTGTGAGCACTTCTTTAGAAAAGTCGGTGGCATGGTCGGAGTAGAGAGGGCATATGATTTCACTGACTTACTTCATGCCATTGGAACCCTTAATAAAGTTGTTGAAGAAGAATCGAATCCCCAAGGGCTTCGTTTCAATAAATCTCATAAGAAACAAATGAGTATCTAGAATAAATTGCATCAACAAACAGTAGAGGAAGGTGACGTCTTGTCACAATATGATTCAATATCCACAGATAATAAAATTAGAGAAGCTCTCAAGATAGGATTGGAGGATGCACAGGGAATTTTACTATGTCTTGGCATGCAACCAAAAAGAGGGCATATGATTTCACTGACTTACTTCATGCCATTGGAACCCTTAATAAAGTTGTTGAAGAAGAATCGAATGCCCAAGGGCTTCGTTTCAATAAATCTCATAAGAAACAAATGAGTATCTAGAATAAATTGCATCAACAAACAGTAGAGGAAGGTGACGTCTTGTCACAATATGATTCAATATCCACAGATAATAAAATTAGAGAAGCTCTCAAGATAGGATTGGAGGATGCACAGGGAATTTTACTATGTCTTGGCATGCAACCAAAAAGACACACAGTGACACAGAAGATTCTTGGTGGTTTAAACCATGGATAGAGGATCACAAGTATTCAACGTTGGAAGTTGTGGATGAAGTAGTTGATAATTCTCCACCGGGTCATTCCACATCCATATTCCAATCTTCGTCTTTTATGGTACTCAATGATAGTGAATTGCAAACGATGGAAAATGAGTGGAGTTGGATTGGATGGAATTTTAGATTTCGTTGATGAGATTGTCAGCATAACTACCAAACCAGTGGTGGAGCTCAATGGCAAGGACATGTACAAATCTTGTTTGGTTAGTCAATTGAATGGAAATCCAACATTATCGAAAGATAGATTGACTAAAGTGAGGAATGGAGTATACTTCAGGCGAGATGAGAGGGCCCCCAAAAAGGGTGTTGCAATTGTTGGTTTGGAATTGGATCAGATTGTGCAGTGTTGTTTGAGAGCGAGTCTATAGTTGTAGCTGAACGTACTACAAGAAAAGGTATATCTCAAAGTACAAAGCACGGCATTTCTTGTGGGACTTGGTACATTGGAAGAGTTCAAAGAATAAGAAAGAAGGATGGTAATAGGGTGTTTGATTACCATAATGACATTGATCTTTTGGATAGGCCTGAAGGTGTTGAGCTTCAATGTTGTTGGTACAAGAGAATAAAGGGGCAACGCATGTACAAGAATGATTCGACAGATCATCTATTCATACAACTTGAATCTGTTATAGCAACGACAAACCTATCATACAATATCAAGAATGACACATACAAGTTAGAAGAAAGCGACCACAGAATTTATGTGGATTTCATCAAAAATTTAAATATGGTGAAGTTTTCAAAACATTCTTATTTCTCTTATCTTCTCTACTACTATCTTATAACTTATTTATAAAGTATTATTTTTGTATTATCGTTGATTTGTTTGTATCAGTTTCATACTCATTTTATACTCATTTTAATTTCTCTTATCTTCAAATGCGGTGAATGGTTTTGTTATCACATATATAGTAGCCAAGCTACCATACATTATTTTTCGGATTCCAGTACACTATTCCGCCAGTTCCCTTGCATTGAGATGCTGAGATGAGCATCTATTATGGATCACTATCAGATTATGGACAGCAGTTCTGTTCCCCATAACATGACTGAGTTTCAGGACACTCAGATAGATGACCGATGTAGCCATTTAGCCATTTATACAGAGTAGTCAATATTGCCCAGAGTTATAGCAGCAGTTTCAAAGGATAGATGTTGGTTCAAATTGTGAGCATTCAAGTATGTGACTCAGCAGGTATATTTTGGTTTTATGGTTATATTGCTTTTATATTCATTCCTGTAGCATGTCTTAGCATTTAGTATCATGATCTGGCGATCATATAGATATGTGGACCTGGTTGTACTTTATATATATCATATTTGTCCCTACTCAGACTTAGAAGTTCTTGACCTATACTCATCGGTTTTACCCTCCTTAGGGAGATTAGAGGTGATCATCCGCACCATACTTTGGCTTGCTAGTGTTGGTCTCATTATTCACTGTCTTCATCCATCCATTACCTACCCAGTTTGTTATTCACCTTGACTTACTACTTGACTAGTGGCATGGAGAACCTTTCCCCGCTGTAGCCTCTGTATTGGATGAGCTTCCTTGTTTATTATGTCTCAGCTCTGAGTTGGTGACAAAACTTACTTTTGGTGAGTTGGATTGTAAGCCTAAATCATTCTGGTTAGTTGTCCCGATGTTTGGCACTAGCACGAAGTCCCCCTAGTCACTAAAGATGTTGTTGGCTAAACCTAAAACAGATAGTGCTGCCATGAATACAAATTATGAAAAAGGAATTGCTATATCTATTGTGAAAAGCCAAATGAAATTGGCAAAGAAATATCAAATGTTATATCTATTGTGAAATGTAAATACCCAGGTAAACAAGATCTCTAAAAGACACACCTGCAAGTGCTCAGGTAAACAAGTGCCTTAAAAACACACCTGCAGCAAGAAGCCTAATGAAATGTAAATCTATGCAATGTGTTTATAAACACACATAAATTAAAGGCTATAGGCCCAAAAAGCAATGGAACTTAAACTCTATATCAAAAAGATTGTTGGCCTCATTTGTATTATGGATTGTGAGCATCTGCCAAGGTGAATAAACACTCTTTGAACAACTTACCCATTTGTGAGACACCGCCATTCCCTGTGTTATTGCTTGTCCAGTATATGCTATGGTGTGTATTCCCTTTCCATATCCAAAGTGTCACAGTGTTAAGTCAGTAAGTCATCCCTTGGCCTAGCCATTTTATTTTTAGCCTTCACCCTTCACTAGCAAATTGATCACAACTATGAAGTGAGTATGGTCTTGAAAGTCTGCTCTGAGTAATAATAATAATTAATGACTTTATATATTTGGATTTAGATCGCCAGTAATGATTACTTTTTGTTATAATTGTTATTGGAATGAATTGTAGAACATGCTTTAACCTTTGACACCTTGCAACATTATGATGATAGCCTGAGTTATATGTTGGGTCATGTTGACTTGGTCAAACCCAGTTTGACCAAAAGTCAACCACAGGACATGAGGTGGCAGACCTCAGATGACACGGAGATATGATATATGGTCTGGTACAGATCACCATGGTGGTTCTATGCAGAGGTTTCAAACTTATGATGATGATTTGTGCTTTTCAGCACTTTTACAGATCATTATTATTTGGTCTGTCGGATATGATGGATATTTATTTTTAACCATGAAGAGGTCTATATGGTGTATGATTACACATCTTAGATGGATTTGGGCTCTCCGAGTCCAATGAGACAGTCTGTTTTCAGTTCCGGTCAGTTACAGTGATTATTAGCCTCAGTTGGCTATCCTAGTGCAGATTTGGCCTATCAGAGGCCTTGTCAGAGCAGAGCAGAGAGTTGATGAGTTCACCTAGGGCGCTGTGCATGGAGGGGGTGGTTCGACCACTTGATATTACCATATTACCCCCTCCAAGAGAGCTTGGTGGCTTCACCTTGACAGCGCAGGCACTCCAGGAGGCAGTTTGGGCATGTTCACACTTCCCGAGGCAGTCCAGAAATGGTGAAAATGGCTACTGAAGAATTCGATTTGGGCTACTGAGGCAAAGTTATGGCATGGGATGACTTGTGATGATGAGTAGGATGTCTTCCACACCTTCTCCAGCAGTTTCAGCTTTCAGTGGGACCCAAACCCATCACATTTGGCATTTTATATGATTTTCTGGAGCCTCCAAAGGCTCACGACTTTCCCAGAGAGGCACGATTTGGTGTCTAGCTTGTTTATTTTTGGATATTGTGCCATGGGGATTGACCAAGGGTGTTAGAAATTACCCCTTGGACCCACCATGAGCTAGATCTTATGTTTTATCATTCACTTTTGGTGGGACCCCCTCTCCTAAGGCGATTTGGTCCATTGATGTATTATTTTATTAGTGATCCATACATTGCATTGTTGAGCTCATCTCAACCATTGATTAGATCATTTGATCTTTTAATCCTAGCCACTCATTCAAAAAGTGGTTAGGATTATGGCCTCTCTCCATCCTATTTAAAGGAGAGAGCTTCTCATTGTAAAGGGGTCTTTGGCTCTTGGAATCTTGATATAGAAAAACTTTTCTGTGGAAATTCCTGTGGTCTCCTTTGCATCTGGTGTTCTTAGATGGCGATTAGAAAGTCTATTGTATCCTAGCATTCGTGTATTTGTGGTAAGATCTATATTTTTTGGAAACTTTTGTCTTGTCTACAGGAGGGCGACTTCACTTGGGCGTTTTTGCAAGGCTTCTTCAACTCGCTCCACTTGGCATTCGCTTGTATCAGGGGGTTATCATTAGTATCATTGTGATCTATGCGATCTTTCTGTTATTTCTCTTGTGGCATTAGCATTATCTCTTGTTTGCAGCAAATGTGATATGGTTGACGTTTGTTGTGCAGGAGAGAGGGCACATTGGATTCTTTGGACTAAATCGATCTCATAGAAAACTACTTCAAATCGCTCCAAATTGATCGGGTTTGCATAGATCATCATCATCAAGGCATCTACAAGGTTATCCAGATAAGATCCACAGGTTTTGTTGAGGTGTATTTACTGTCTTAAAGAATCACCAAAATATTTAATTATCAACCAGGGTTGGTAATCTTAGAGTTGTGGCACAGTATATGCAGAGGTAGAATGGAACCTAAGTTTCGGCTTGTCAGATCTTAGAAATGTTTAATAAAGAAAAGATCGAAAGATCTTTCAAAATGAAAAACCGAGTCAAACTTCAGAAAGACAACAAAGGAACTAATTAAACCTAACTAAACCAATAGATCAGAATAGTATCAAGCTATACTACTCTACTCTAGCATTAAACAATGGAAAAAGAACAAATACGGATTAAAAAGCAAACTACCTGTTATGAACACAAAAACTACAAACTACTTAATGAATTCAATAACTACTTATGCATTCAGTTAATACTTCAAAACTACACTCAAGCATCTAATTCCATTCTCCTTGATGTTGTTTGTCAAATGTGATAGGAACTGGAGTGAATGAATCGTAATGACTTTCAAATGTAACAGCAAAACAAAATGGCAGTAAATCTAACCTAATTTTGACAAAGAGATGTAAACTACAAAGAGACCAATTACAATTAACCTTAAACATTATGATCTATCTTCTATCCATAAGCAAAATGGTATGAAGCTAATGAAATCTAGAAGCAAGTAGAAAACTTAATAAAGATATTTATCTAAACTGAATTTGATTTGGAAGCAAGTAGAAAACTTGATAAAGATATTTTATATAGAAGCAAGTAGAAAACTTGATAAATATATTTATTTCTGAACCAAATTCTATTTCATGAACATCTTCATTAATTGTAAGGATTGAAAAACTGATCCTATGCTTAACAAGGAAACTATCGAAATTCAAATAACTTGGAGAATGAAATTATTAACTCTAATTCGAAATAAACCTTAAGAACATGTAGTAAACTATACTAAGAATGAAATTGATAAATTCTAGAATAGCAATATATTGGCAAACCACATATGAAAGACATAACTCGAAAAACAGTTAAAACAAAGTTAAGGAGGATAAAATGGGAACTAAGAATGATGACAAAACTTAATTAAAACTCTATGTAATGGGAAACAAGAACTTAATTACATCTAAAACTGCTAATTAAAAGCAAGAAATATTACAGTTAAAAATCCTAAGAAACTGAATTCTAAATAAGCATAAAAATGATGCAGAAAAAATTAAGGTCCGAATGACAATCCAGATGACTGTTCGAATGACAGTCCGAATGGAAGAAAACGATTAAAACTAGGGAAAGAAGCAATTTGGATGATCTTAACTACCAGCTAGCTGATGCATATGATCCTATGGTGCAAGGGAAGCAATGAATGGAGTATTTATAAGTGAAGATATCAAGAAGTGATATATTCTAATCATTAAAAAAATAAACTATTTCTATGGCTTAATCACACAAAACTGAGACATGAATAAAACTAACCAACAACTACAAGAAAAAGAACTAACAGAGATAATTCTAATTAAAAACCTGAAATGACAACTAACTAAACTCTATCTAACAGCAAAAGACTGAAAGAAAACTATCTAATTGCAAAAGACTGAAAGCAAACTATAAACACTATGTTTGGTCGACCATTATCAATTCTGGAAAAGTAAATTAAGTTAGTAGCAAGATACACATTACAGAAAAATAAAGAGATGACGTATACAGGAAAACAAAATTAATTACATACACTGGAAAATGAACTAGCTATTTGCAGAAAATAAAATACAAAAAAATATAAATAAAACCTCTGGTTGATGAGGGGCCCTTCCCAGCAATCAGAGATGGAAACTAAGTCAACTTAATCACCGACAGCAGAGTATCAACAGTAAAATGCAGGAGCTTCCATTAACTGAGAAAATTACACAGTGCTTGCAACTTAAAAAGACTAACAATTTCCTAAAACTATAGAAACTCGGAGACTAACTCGTCTCAGTCACGAAGATGTCTATATATACAATTTTATAATCGGGACAGCAAGTCGACCCTTTAGTGTTCGACTGCTCTAATAATAGGCAGTCTTAATGCCAAAAACGGCTCTGCTTAACAACTCTCGACGGCTCATGGCCATTGAACATCCCCATAATACTCTACGACAGCGCAGAGGCCGCCTGCCTGCTTTCACGGCGTCAATCCTTCTTGATGCGAACAGCTGCATGTTGGTTCCCTTCAACCGTGGGCAGAAGCATGTGCTGGCAAGTCAAGCGTGGAAGGATGGAGCTGCTGGAGCGTTGACGTGGACATGAGCGTGTGTTGGCGAGCTGAGCGAATGGAGAAGCGAATCTTCTAGAGTGTTGATGTGAGGAAACGATGTGCTGTCAAGCTCGACAGGTACGAAGGCGAATCTTCTAGAACGGGGGCTCACAACCATAACCAGACGTTGTTAACAGAACCCGCATTTCCGTTTCTGTCTTTAATGGTCAGGAATATGCCAACCGACAATTCCGCGGGCTGAACGGCGGGCTAGATGCAGTTAAATGTTTGCAACGTGAACACGAGTCTGAATGGTGGTCCATTTGAAGTCCATAACCTGTAAGCCAAGATCTATTTGCCAAGCAAGTTGAAAAACATTAAATTAATATTAATAAACCATGAAAATAATTATGTTTAGCCAAGATTCACGTGATAAGTAAATATGATCATACCTGGGTCTAGTTAACGGTCTGAATGGCAAGAAGAGTGATTTATTATATCAAAATAGTGAAAATAACGCCACTCAGAGTATATTTGATGATAAAAAATGGTGACAAAATGGACACCAACATTTTTGTTCTTCTTGTGTCTTGATTCCAATCCATTGGCACAACTACTTCATTGTTAAAAACTTCATATTTCAAACCCTCATTTTACATTTTCTCAAATCTACTAAGATCTACTTGGCTTTTGGGTAAACTGTTTAAAACCCACCTCTATAGCATCCACGACAATTCGGATCTATAGTTTGGTGTGGATTGGCCTTCATCTGACCCATTTCCCAAGGCAAATTAGCCTCTCTAAGTGAGGTCGCACTTCTTGGATGGGTGAGTTTTGCTAGATCTAGCACCTAGGTAGGTGAGATCCCACTTGATCCTTAATCTCCACAGTTGATAACCTACCCCTAGTGCTTCACCTTGTTGATTTCTGCCTTATGGGCCCCATTCCTCATTTTGAGGGTTGAGCCCCACTTGGGTCACTTGGTGATGCATTTCAATCTCAGATCTACTGAGATCTAGCCATTGGATGATCCTAATTTTCAAGACCCACCTAGCTTTACACCTCAACATCCCTGATCTATAGTTTGGTGGACATCCGACTCCATTTGGCCCATTTTCCAAGGCACTGATCCTTCTCCAAGCCCTCACGACTTTTTTGGTTTGTTGATTTTGCCTGTGGTTTGGTCTTTGTCTTACTGCTTGAACACCTAGACATTGTCAAATTCACTCATCAAGCCTATCTTTGGTACTAGTTAGCCCCAATTTGGTCCTTAACTACCCTACATTGGACACAATTCCCAAGGCAATGGATTTTATCATCTTTGACCAATACCTTGATCCTAGATCTTGTTTTAAATCTCATAAGTCACTCACATAACCAAGTTGGACCAAATCTACATTTCTTAAACATCTTGATCCAATCCATTACTCATCTTGTGACTTCATCCATAGATCTAGGGTTTACCATACACCTTACGTACTTCATCCATACTTGATTTGATCTAGTGTCTTGATCCGATCTCTCCTATCGGGAGTAGATGTGGGTCTTCCCCTTTGTTGTCTTGGGCTAGATAACATAAAGTGAAGATTGCCTCGATTGGCATGACAACCCATCCATTGAGAGTCGAGGCTATCTTGGTTGCACATCTTTGGTTGTCCATCCCCTCTGCCATGCATCTTGGATCCATCTTTAGGGGCAACTACAAGTTTGGTGATAACAGGTTCGGATGTCGAACGGTTAGGATAACTCAATGTGAAGTTATCAATCGTCAAATATTTATTTATGCGTTTTGAAGCATGGTTCTTGAGGGTTCTTGAACTGTTGGCTAATTCAACAATTATGTTTAATATTACTTTTAAAAGGATGAAACAAGTTTTTGTTTGTCAAATTTTGGTGCCCATGACCATGTTAGAGTTTTTATATACTTTCTTTTACTACTTCAATACTTAAATGGAATATTACTTAATGTGTGTTTCTTGAAATGTGTTTTCTAAATGTTTTCTTAAATAGAATATCAGCAGTAGTAAATAACATATATACATATAAATAAGAGCGGTAGTAACAGAAGTAGTAAATATCAGCTAGGATTGATGATCATCAGGCCTGCAAAATGGATCGTCCTCAAGGCCACTTTACTTTGCCTCAACTGCCAACAACTACTCAAGTCTGTTTTAACAAGTATTCACTTGATGGCATGTTTCGTTTTGCCAAAAATTCTACAAGCAAGGTCATTAATTCTCTCTTTTTCATGTTTTTGCAGGAAGTCCATGCTGCACTATCCTTGCAAGAGAATTAAAGGTGATTTCTAGCAAGAGTTATAGCAAAGGTAATTTCAAAACTTTTGCATGCCTCTGAATGAAAGTGTTTGTTATTGCTTTCCAAGTTACATCTTATATCTGTTACATCTTATTGTTCACTCGAAAGGTCACATGCCATAACTGTGACATGGTTTTCCACCTCTTAATAAGTGTTGGATGTCTGGCAGTCAAAGTGTTAGAAACCATGTTGCAATACTTCCATAATTATATGAATTGTCTACGGGTCTATGTGCTAGATTTGCATTTGTATTAAAATTGGTTAGGGTTGTGTGCTTGCATTGGTATTAAATGGGTTTGTGTGGATTTTCCTTGAATTGGGTTCCTATCAAATTGATTAGGGTTGTGTGCTTTGCTGATTTCAATCTACAACTATATCAAATATGTTTTGGTTTTCATATGGTATTGGTCCGTCAGCGACACCCAATATTGTTTGTGCAATGAGTTTTCATATGGTATTTCAATCTACAGCTATATCAAATATGTTTTTTATGAGCTTGAATTAAATGTCTCACTTTTAAATGACAAAAATATATAAAACAGTCAACCTTGAGAGAGAGAAAATATTATTGGTCTTGTTGGTCCCTATAAAGGGGTTGCTTATCCACCTTATATAGTGTGATAATATGCAGGGATCTAGCAACTGTAACAAACTAACAATCTAACTCTCAAGATTATTTGCAAAAAAGAAGAAGCATGCATTCAATAATCACACATAAACACAGAATAATGGACAATGTCAATATCATACAATGAATAATGAATGTAGAGAATGTGTTACAATAATCAATGATGAGGCATCATATAGGATTCGAATTAGCCAAGTAGGGCATTCGAATCTGAGCTCAGAGTACAGCATGAATAACTATGGAGACATCATCCAGTCGGCAGTATCAGTCATAAATGGTAAGAGTCAGTCAAGTGTGACCAACTGAGTCTAACAGAACTATCTAGCCATAAATCAAGGAATGGAGACTCCAAGGTGGGTGCATGAGCTTGTCTAGCTTGGATAACAATGGAGACATCATCCAGTCAATAGTATCAGCCATAAATGGTAATAGTCAGTCAAGTGTGTCTAACTGAGTCTAACAGAACCATCTAGGCATAAATCAAGGAATGGAGACTCCAAGGGGGGTGCATGAGGTTGTCTAACTCAAAGTCTAGCTTGGATAACAATGGAGACATCATCCAGTCAATAGTATCAGTCATAAATGGTAATAGTCAGTCAAGTGTGTCTAACTGAGTCTAACAGAACCATCTAAGCATAAATCAGGGAATGAAGACTCCAAGGGGGGCGCATGAGGCTGTCAAATAGTTAAGTGGAACTCCAGAACTAGCTAACTAGAAGCTACAAACAGTTAGCATGAGCAATCAGTGGAAGAAGTACTCAATCAATGCACTAACTGAATGATAACTCCCGGTAGGTGAGATAAGGCGCCCTAACTGAGTGATAACTGAAGGTAGGTGAGTAAAGGCACTCTAACTGACAGTGGTAGGTGAGAAAGGCGCACTTTCCATGCACAACAATCAAGAAGGGCGCATCAGGTAGGTAGGAGGCCAATTGGGGGTTGTAGACAGGCTCTGGAGAGCTAGAAACAAGCTCTAGGTGCTGGGGAGACAACCATGATGATGACTGGATGCATGCAGTGGCATGCAAAATACAAAAATGATGGTGTGAATATTCCAACACCCCTCCCCCCGCAAGCTATACTATGAGATAATAACCGAAAAACAAAAATAGGGCCCTGGTGACTAAGACCAAAGGTCACCTCGTACAATCAATCTAGATAAACTAAGTGAAGAAAGAGAGAAAACCCAGTAGGAAGAAATCCATCTCTCAAAATAGACTGAAGGATGCTAATGAAGCATATCATATATCACCCCTATTACCAGCTATTTTGTACAATCGCTGAATTTCTTGTGAGCCGCCAGTTTATTGAACATGATTCATGTTCATCATCAGTGTTCAGAAGTCATTTTCAGGGAAATTTTGCCCCATTTGTAATAACTGCATGTTCATACCCCCATGAGAAATTTGTAAAAAGTTGGTCTAAACGGGGTCCTTTTATAAAACACTCGGCTATCCTTAGGTTTAGCCATTTGGGGGATACGCTACTCATCAGTGGCGTATAATCCCTGAGTTTTTCACTCAAACCTCCAAAGCTGGAGTATTCACCATGGTGGTCAAAACCTAAGGTGGTTATTAGAGTCTTGTGTCTAGGATTTTTTACGTGTTAGCAATCTCGATTGAGTCGTATGAACATGCACTAGGTCCCCTGGGAGTTTCGTTTGATTCCGAGAAATTTTTTTTCCATATTTTAGACCATTTTTTAATGGTTTAATTGGATTTTTTCTAAGTGTGATAAAAACCTCATCCGGAAGTAGAATTTGGCGTGGACAGGCTCGTTTTGACGCTCAAAGCATCCTCTTTACCCTAGCACCCTCTTTCTTCATATTTCGGGCAGTTACATCGCCTTTGGGCCAATTTTCGCTAAAGATGCTACAAATTGCACTTTAATTGCCAGGGATTATAAATAAAAATAAAAATAAAAAGAGAAAACGCACTTGAGACAAAAATAAAAAAAAAGGTCAAAATTGGTTAAAATTTTGATTTTTAAAGGATGCATTATGGATTGTAAGAGGTGTACGACTACATTGGAAGAATAAAGTCACATGTGTTTAAAGTCCAAAATTGATTTTTGGATTAAATTGGATTTCACGTGGGAGCTCCACGCATGCACATTCACGAATTGAGAGGTAATGCCATGATCAAAGTTAAGAGCATGTCATATTACAACTTTGGTTATATGAGTTGGTTTAGTAAGAGATGACGTGAGCATTTTAATAAGGGGAATGTGTGGGCCTCTTCACGTGGGCCTCCCTCACATGCATTGGCTCACGAATTTGGTAATGGGCGAGGCTTCCAAAGGTGGGGCGTGAGTTACTATGGAGAGGGGCGCCCCTCTCATGAGGTGGCAGCCACCTCTACCATTCACACCAACCAAACCTCAAGTTCAACGCTCCACGCCTTTAGCTCATGCGTAGATCACTCCAATGGAGCTCTCGCCCTCCTCCTTTAGCATTCGACTTACCCTATTGTAAATTACTATAAATATGGGTGCTTGCTTCACTCTTAGTGTGGTTAATTTGTGCAAGAAACCTCTGCCCGTTTACAGTGTAATATTTTTTCCTTTTGTGCGACATTGAATAAAGTTTGAGACTTTGGAGGTCAAATTGGTGCATGCATGGTTCATTGTGCCTTGTTGAGGTAATATTTTTCAAATTTTATGCATGCTTATTGATTAGAGATTGGATCTAGCTTAGAAGGTTTGTTTTCTCAAGCACATAGGGCAAGTATTTGTGGATCAATTTACTTGTTTATGATTGGTATTTAAATATTTTTTCAAGTAGCATGCTTTAGTTGGACTCAATACAAGCTCTTTAGATTTATTTTTGTACTAACATACTAAGATCTTCCTCTTCTTTTAAGTGTGTTATTAACAAGTTTCAGGTACATCTTGGAGTAAGAGATAAGCTAGTTTGCATCTCCCCCTTCTTCAAAGACTTCAAAGGCATCCTCATCCTTGAATGCTTAATGGCTTTCAATTGATCTCATCTTCATCCAAAGATCTCAAAAGAAGGGCTTGGATTCTTCTCATCCCCACCATCAAAGTTAAATCAAACTTCTTCTTGGCTACCACAAGTGGATCTCAAGCACAAGGTTTTTATCTCTCATTTCCACTTTTTGTAAAAGATCTCAAAGTTCATCAAAATCTCTATTTTTAGCTTCTTTTTTTTAACTAAGGTAGATCTAGGCTTTCTAGCCTCATCTTTTAAATCTAGATCTATTTCTCAAAGTTTCTTTTAAAAAGATCTAGTCTCATCTTTCAAGCTTGTAAATCCATTTTTCTTTTTTGATTTTCAATTTTTTTCCATCTTTTTAGAGTGCCAAAAATACTTCTAGGTTTGTGTCCAAAACCCTTTATTTTCTACCAAAGTCTTGCTTTGAAGAAGTACATTGGGATTTGTTCCCAATTGCCGAATTGTTTTGCGTGCCACTTCTCTCTCCCCACTGTCTTTCTACATACTTTCAGCTAGCTGAAAATTTCTAAGACAGTGCAAAAAAGTCACTTTTTTACCCTTTTGCCTTGGAAAACATGCATAAGTTTTTCTTGAAAAATGTGCAAATTTTCTACTTTTTAGCTTGCAGATTTTTCTGAGTTTTGTGTTATTTTTCAATTCTGGAAATTAAAACAGTAAAAAATTTCAAAAAATTATTTTTTCAATTTTTTACCTTTTTTCTCGAAAAAACGTGCCATTTTTGGCATTTTTCAGCTTGCTGGTTTTTTGTTGATTTTGGCATTTTCCTACTATTTTCCAGTTCTGGAAATTAGCCTAAAAAATTCAAAATTTTATTTTTTCAATTTTTCATCATTTTCTCGAAAAACGTGCATTTTTCAGCTTGCTGGTTTTTTGCTGATTTTTGGTAATTTTCTACTAATTTCCAATTCTGAAAATTAGCCTAAAATATTAAAAAAAATTCAAAAACAAATTTCCTAAAATATTTCAAGTTTTTTCATTGAACAACGTGCATTTTTCACCCTTAAAAGTGAGCATTTCCCAACTTTTCCAAGGTTTGGTTTTTGGCGCTTTTATTTATCTCATTTGGCATTCTCTCATTACATCCATTTTCACTTTTTCCCAATCATAAGTCAAATTCGGTTTTCTAACAGTCTAATTAGTTGTTGTTAAGAGCTTTTATCTACAGGTAAACGAAAGACAAACAAGCAAGAGAAGAGCCAAAGCAAGCAAAACCTTTTTTGACAAATTCCAAAAAAACAAAAAAACATTGTAACTCATAAATAAAAAGCAAGTGGGGTTTTTAAGCCCCCACATCTAACTTCCCCCATTTGGAGAAGTTTGTAGTGTCTCTTTTCTTGGAGTGGTTTCTTAGATTAGTTTCCCATTTTTTCACTTAGAATACTAATTGTCTAGCTTAGTTTCATTTTTGCAATAACTGCTAGTTGTTCATCATTTGTTTAAGTAGTTCTTTTTTTATATAAACTGTTTAAAGTAGAAATCTCTTGAATCTCACCAATAGTGGATCAAGAGTGCTCTCTGTCGGAGAGTTGTTTTTGTTTTTGTTTTACTTACCACCACGCTCTCCCGAGTACGGTCTTTGACCTGAAAGAGATTCTTGGGTAGATTAGACTTTACTTTCAGTACTTTAATTCCGTGCATCATAAGACTCTTGAACCTCTGTCATAAGACAAGTCAAGAGCACTCTCTGTCGGAGAGCTTTCTTGTGTTGTAATAAAATCATTCACAACTCACACTCCCTAATAAAATTTGATTTTACTCGTTTCTCCACGCCACGTATGCTTTGGCCAACCTTGAAAAGGGTTGGAATACTCAGAAACGGTGTTGGTTGCCTAATCGCACAAGATTCAAACCATAATAAAATTTTCACCCCATAACCAACGAACCGGCGTTGTTCGATGAGTACTCAAAAGTGGGGAACTCCTAGTGAGGGTACCGGGCAAACCAACCTCGGACACAATTGCTAGTTAAGTTCCTTGAACACCTAGCTGTGATCCGGGCCAGTCCGTCAGGTCCTTGAACGGGGCCACCAAGAGTATTTCTTCTGGTTAGACTTCCAAGACACTTAAAACAAGATTACTTAAAATTTACAATAAATTTTACCAACAACAAATTGCAAAATATTTCACAAACACTGAACTCTTGTATCAAGCAACCCAAGCACTCAAGACTTTGACTCCATAAGGCACTGGTCCTTGACATCATTTTTATTTGCTTAATATCTATCTGGAGCACTTGTCATTTATTTTCCATATAATACTGTGAGTGTCTTGTACTTAAGTTCATCAAGTGGTTGTCACGTGGTTGTGCATCTATATATCTTGCAATTGAATCTTTGATTATATAATTTGATATTGTAAAACTGTGATCATCATAAAACTCCTAAACAACACCCATCCGCATCACCTCACCTCAAAACATCTAAAAAACACAAGAGCCTTAGAAACTCTTTGTAGGGTCTACCCACCTTGGCTTCGTTAGGAGTTTGCCTAAACGGACGAGCTGGGATTCAGGTGACAGTACCTGGCTTATTGCTTGCCCCCAAGGCCACACCTTCCCCACTTGTAGTGAGGGAACAACTTTCGAAAGATTTCTGCTGCTGGTGTGCATCTCGGCGGACAACATTTTTGGCGCCGTTTCCGAAGACAAATCTTTTTGTTCCTGGACGACCTTAGTTTTTTTTAGTTTTTTACCTTTTTGATAGATTTTTTAGTTTATTCAACTCTCTGATATTAGATTTGAAATCCATCTGACCACTCCACTGTCTTTAAATTTACCAAGGTATTCAACTAGGAGAAACTCTGAAGGCTTACATAGTTTCATCATTGAACCTGAAAAGGTAGGAGGAGATTAAATAAGCTAGCTTCTCGTAGGATCCTTGAAGATCTTGGATCTCAATCTATTTCGGACATCCATAATTTGTTTTTAGAAAATAATTTTTAAAAAAGCAATAACACTTGTATTCCGACATAATGACTGAATTTTACAGTCCCCTTGACATTACTTAGATAGCAGGTCAACCTCACGATATTCCTGACAAGGCTATAGACAAACTTCCTACCTTCACTAGCACTGATGCCATTTCTACTGCGCAACATCTCAAGAATTTCTCAAAGTGTATCTGTGGCTATGTCAGAGACCCTGATCATAAGCACGATGATGTGTATATGAAGCTATTTGCTTTATCCTTAGACGGGAATGCTGGTGACTGGTTCACCGGATTACCAAACAATTCCTTTGCAACATATGTTGCCTTCAAAACTGCCTTCACCAACAAGTTTGGTGATAAGAAGGAACCTCAGCATCAATTGGCTGCATTAACAAACATCAAGAGAAGTGAAAATGAGACCATGGAGGAATTCAACAAAAAATTCACTGACTTATCTACTGCAATCCATGTCGATTATAGACCAACTGCACAGACTATTTTGGTATACTACATTGAAGCCTTGAGTGGGGAGATGCAGTATGAGCTTAGAGACAAAGAGCCCACCACTCTTTTACAAGCCCAAGATATGGCCTGCAATCTTCCAGAAAGTCTAACCTTCCTGGTTTCTCAAGAGTTGCCACTCCTTTAAAGCCAATAGTACAGAAAGAAAAAGATACTTTATCTACTATTAAGGATGCTTATGAACAACAGATTTGAAAATGAGAAATGAAATGAAGAAGAAAATGGAAGAAGCTGAATCAAAGCACCTTGCACAAATGAAAGAAATTCAGAACAGGGTTGTAACCATAGAAAGAATGCAAACTCAACCTGCTCCTAGGACTTTTCCTGCAAAACCGACTTGGCAAAGAAAAGCTCCCAACCATGAACAGAGGCCTCCTCATCAGCTAGAGGCTGCTAACATCGTGGAAAATTACAAGCCATTTTGTAGGGCATGCAGAGACTTCCATGAAGAATCTGGTTGCCACTATGCATGCTATGTTCAAGAACATGGTCATCCAGAAGGTTGTGGTCCTAGTACATAGACAACCGAGCCTGATTACATTAACCATGTAGGTGACATCCGTACCATTCCCAGGGAAAATTTGACACAAACCAACCAGTATCATCAGAAGGTTGATAACTTGACTCAATATTATGGTGAGATGCCTTCGGATGAACAAGTCAACAACATTCAAAATTTCAAGGGGGTGACTTACCAAAGGAAAGCAAGGGATGGACCTTCCACACATAATGCACCTAAGGTAACTGTTATCACACATATAGTAGCCCGGCTACCATACATTCTTTTTTAGATTCCAGAGCACCTATTCAGCCAGTTCATTTGCATTTGAGATGCTGAGATGAGCATCTATTATGGATCACTATCAGATTGTGGACAGCAGATGTATTCCCCATGCCATGACTGAGTTTCAAGACAATCGGAGACAGGACTGGCATAGCCATCTAGCCATTTTTACAGAGCAGTCAGTAGTGCCCCGAGTTACAGCAGCAGTTTCAGAGGACAGATGTTGGTTCGGATGATTGAGCATTCAGGTATACGACTCGGCAGGTATACTTTGGTGTTATGGTTATATTGCTTTTATATCCATTCTTTTAGCATGTCTTAGCATTTAGTGTCATGATCTGGCAATCATATAGATATGTGGACCTGGTTGTACTTTATATATATCATATTGTCCCTACTCAGATTTAGAAGTTCTTGACCTATAGTCATCGGTTTTACCCTCCCTAGGGAGATTAGAGGTGATCATTCCCACCATACTTTGGCTTGCTAGTGTTGGTCTCATTATTCATTGTCTTCATCCATCCATTACCTACCCAGTTTGTTCATTACCTTGACTTACTATTTGACCAGTGGCATGGAGGACCTTCCCCCACTGTAGCCTCTGTATTGGATAAGCTTCCCTGTTTATTGTGTCTCGGCTCTGAGTTGGTGACAGAACTTACCATTGGTGAATTGGCTTAGTCCCCCTAGTCACTAAAGGTGTTGTTGGCTAAACCTGAAACGGATAGTACTGCCATGAATGCAAATGAAATATTATGAAAAGCCAAACGAACCTGGCAAAGAACTATCAAATGTTATATCTATTGTGAAAAAGCCAAATGAATCTGGCAAAGAAATATCAAATGTTATATCTATTGTGAAATGTAATACCTAGGTAAACAAGTTGTCTAAAGACACACCTAGAAGTGCTTAGGTAAACAAGTGCCTTAAAAACACACCTGCAACAAGAAGCCTAAATAAATGTAAATCTATGCAATGTGTTTATAAACACACATAGATCAAAGGCTATGGAAAACTAAAGGCCCAAAAAGCAATGGAACTTAAATTCTATATCAAAAAGATTGTTGGCCTTCCTTGTATTATGGATTGTGCGCATCTGCTAAGGTGAATAAACACTCTTTGAACAACTTACCCATTTGTGAGACACCGCCATTCCCTAATGTTATTGCTTGTCCATTATATGCTATGGTGTGTATTCCCTTTCCATATCCAAAGTGTCACAGTGTTGAATCAGTAAGTCATCCCTTGGCCTAAGCCACTTTATTTCTAAAGCCTTCACCCTTCACTAGCAAATTGATCACAACTATGAAGTGAGTATGGTCTTGAAAATCTAGTCTGAGTAATAATAATAATTAATGACCTTATATATTTGGATGTAGATCGCCAGTTATGATTACTTCTTGTTATAATTGCTATTTGAATGGATTGTAAGGCATGCTTTAACCTTTGACACCTTGCAGCAGTTTGATGACAGTTTGAGTTATATTTTGGTCATGTTGACTTGGTCAAACCCAGTTTGACCAAAAGTCAACCATAGGACATGAGGTGGCGGACCTCAGATGATACAGAGAGATGATATATGGTCTGGTACAGGTCACCATGGTGGGCTTATGCAGTGGTTTCAGGCTTATGATGATGATTTGTGCTTTTCAGCACTTTTACAGATTATTATTATTTGGTCTGCGGGAGATGATGAGTATTTATTTTTTACCATGCAGAGGTTTATATGGTGTATGAGTACACATTTTAGATGGATTTGGACCTTCTGCGTGCAATGAGACAGTTTGTTTTCAGTTCCGAGCAGTTACAGTGATATTTGAGCCTCAGTTGGCTATCCTAGTGCAGATTTGGTCTATCAGAGGCCTTGTCGGAGCAGAGCAGAGATTGGGTGATATCACCTAGGGCGCTGTGCATGGAGGGGGTGGTCCAGCCACTTGTTATTACCATATTACCCCCCTCCCAGACTCATTGGTGAGCTCACCTTGACAACGCAAGCACTCCAGGGGGCAGTTTGGCCAATTTCACATTTCCCAAGGCAGTCCAGAAATGGTAAAAATGGCTACAGAAGAATTCGATTTGGGCTACTGAGGCATGGTTATGGCATGGGATGATCAGTGATGATGAGTGGGATGTCTTCCACACCTTCTCCAGCAGTTTCAGCTTCATTGGGACCCACATCCATCACTTATGGCACTTTTTGATGATTTCTGGAGCCTCCTAAGACTCATGACTTTCCCAGAGAGGCACGAGCCCGAATTGGTGGAGAGGAGGACGATTTTTTTAGGGTTATTGTTGGAGGGATCCACATATTTTCTCTTGGGTTGATCTTGGTGACAGGGAGTATCATTATTGTATCTTTGTGACATAGTTGATGCTTTCTATTACATCTTTCTATCATTTTCATAATCATCTTACTTGGCTTGTTTCACTTGATCTTGTCTTGTAGGAGGAGGACATTTTGGCTTAGGGCAACAAAATTTCACTCTTGAATATACACATAGGAGAATGCTATCAATTTGCAAGGTGGCCATAAGCAATTGAGGTAAGTCTACAAGGTATGTGCTTGGATCCATCCATTTCTTCTCATTGGTCACAAACCCTTAAAATTCAAAACCCTCATTTTTGTTTTTCTTAGATCTACTTGGATCTAGCCTAGCTTTTGAAAAGATATTGAAAACCCACCTCTATAGCATCCACGGCAATTCAGATCTATAGTTTGGTGGTGATTGGGTTCCATTTGACACACTTTTCAAGGCAAAGTAGCCATCTTGAGGCAAATCGCACCCCTTGGGAGAAGCTAGTTGGGTTAGATCTAGCACATGGGTAGGTCAGATCCCACTTGATTCACACTCTCCTCACTTGATAACCTACCCCTATTGCTTTACCTTGTTGATCTTTGCCTTGTGGGCCCCATTCCTCATTTTGAGGGTTGTGCCCCACTTGGGTCAATTTGGTAATGCACTTTCAATCTCAGATCTATGGAGATCTAGCGATTGGATGCCCATGATTTTCAAGATCCACACTAATACTTGGATGCCCATGATTTTCAAGATCCACACTAATACTTGCCTAAAGTACTTGGATCTACATTTTGGTAGCCACTGGACTTGATTTGACACACTTTATCATGCTTTTAGCCCTCCTTGGGCAAAGTCGCACTCCTTGGGTGTTTGAGTTTGTCCACTTCTAGAACCTGGGTAGTTGAGATTCCATTGGATTTGGAAAGAGCATAACTTGAAACCTGCATCTAGTATCTCACTTAGCGAAGTTCTGCCTTGGGAATAGCATTCCTTGTTTTGGGGAAAGTTGTCCACTTGGGTCACTTAGTGAAATATTAGATCTAGTAAGATCCACCCATCACACCTCAAATAGCCCACTTGATTTGTATCCTAGGTGTCCCGATCTACAATTTGACATCTCTTTTGACTCCATTAACCCATCCATCAAGGCACTAGTCCACCTAGGGCAATTCGCACTCCTTGGGAATTGTGTCAAGTCCTAGATCCCATATGTGGGTATCCCTAATTTCATCTTAGATCCCTAGATCTATCTCTTACATACCCCTTGGTACCATTTGCACCCCTTAATTCCACCTTGTGGGTTCCATTTGAGCCATTTCCATATCCCAAGGAAGTGGGTCCCACATGTGTATTTTTATGGTACTAGATCTTGCCATTTTACTTCATCATGTGGCCTAAATCATACATTGGTTGAAACACTAATCACTCCTTAAGCCTCCTTCAATCATACCTTAAATTCTAGGTCCACCTAACCTTGCATTGGTTTCCGTAACTTGTCTTTACATATCCCTAGGAACCTTTGTTTGGGTCCAATTATCTTTGATTGGTTATAGGGTCTCCCCCTAGGTCTTGATTCATCTTGATATAAAGTGAAGAGAGCCTCGGTTGACGTGACTCCCAACCTGCATTGGGAACTGTGGCATCTCTTGGGTCACCTCTTTAGTTGTCCATCTCCTCTACCATCCCGGATGGGATATCATTAGGGACAACTACAAGTTGTGTGATAGCAGTAACAATTCCTATTGCTAAAGAAATAAATGATGTTAAAGAAACTGTTGATTTAAGTTTTGACTTGGGTAATTGGTTAGCCAATTCAAAGGTTCCTGTTCCTGTCTTAGAATTGTGTAAAATACCTGGGCAAAGAGAAAAATTGTTGAAAATCTTAGATCCTCCAACTGATACAAGTCCTCCAAAACCTTTGGAAGCCCCCCCACCTGTGAGACCTTCTACCCCTACGAAGGTGACTTTCTCAGACACCATAAAGCAACCTTCAACAAGCTATAACAGTGTTTATGAAGATCCTCCTGTAATTCTACATACTAGGGACCCAAGAAGAGAAGATCATCCCCCTTTTTATATATCATTGATGATAAGAGATTTTCTTCTGCATATTTGTATGTTAGATTCAGGATCTGTTTCCAACTTAATGACTAAAAAGGTTATGCAACAACTTAACTTGAAAACCACTAGACCCTACCAGAATGTATGTGCCATGGATTCTAGACCGGTTAAAGTTGAAGGAATGATTGAAAATCAACTTGTAAGGTTGGCTAAGTATCCGGACATCCATGTAGCTATGGACATACTTGTTATTGATGTTTCAGATAAATGGGGAATGCTGCTTTCTAGGAAGTGGGCTGCCACTTTAGGAGGATGGATCCAAATGGATTGGACCTATGCTATTGAACCTATTGCACAATGAGAAAGAAAAGAAATATCATGTTGAGAATCCCAAGAATCCATTTAATCAATATACTCATAATACTGATGATATTGGGACTTGTGCAATTTACTCTATTTTTCTAGCACCTATTCAAAGAGAGGATGAAGTTGAGGATGATAGACATAGCTTGGAGGATGGCATAAGTGATGATGAGTCCATCATGGATGACATAGATATTGATAATGATGAATGGACCTTTTTAGAGAACCCTATCTATGCCATGTCTAAAGAAGTCAATAATGAACAAAAATCCTTTGGAAATTTTGTTGATAATCCCACTTATGAGCATGAGGATACATATAGCCAGGAATATGACAAAATTCATGAAGACTCCCCCATATTTGACAAAGATGTGGATGATGACTATTGGACATACATTGGAAAACCTATTTTTGATGTATCTAGAGAAGGGAGTGTGAATTTTGAGCAGTTGAACATAGAGGAAGAGCATGATATGTTTGCATATGAGCAGTCAGAGCCACACATGATTATCAGCAAAAATGATCTGAAGAAGCATTACAAGGAAGGGTCAAATTGGGTCCAGTTAATCAAGCATATATCTCAGCCATTGGATGTCCCTTGTATATTAGAGCAGTTCGAGGCTTACACTTTCACAAAGAATTATTTTCAGAACAGCCTTTCAGATCAGTATGATGAGGTACCAGGACTGCCTTACCATCCTGAGTTTTTTCACCCAATCATGTCATGGATAGAGGATGCCTGCAGGAGGACCTACTATATTGGGAAGCACTTCAATTATCTATCACATACTTATGATTTCCCATCCAGCCCTCCCATTTTGAAGATCCAAGCAGGTTTGCACTTTCTGATAAGCATGCCCTTGCTCTGGCTGGTAACCAGAGACAAGATAAAAAAAATTATTTTTATATTGATAACATGCTTAAATGGTTACATTGGATTTCTGATTATACTTAACATTTTCCTTTGTATTATGTTAGAATAGGAAAGAATAAAAAAATTTCAAAAAATAAGCATTTATTTTCTGCATTTTAATTTCTTAGAATTTATTTTCAAAATAAAATATAGTTGGTATTTCATTTGGCATTTTTATATAAACACTTGTGCTACTGAAGGTTTTTAGTCAAGTTGAGATGTTTTTACAGGTTATATATAAAAACCAGAGGTTCTGGTGTTCTCGTATCCTCTCCTTGCATGAATGTCAGATCAAGCACACGTCCCACAATTGGAGCCAGATGTTACCAGCTATTTTGTACAATAGCTGAATTTCTTGTGATCCGCCAGTTTATTGAACATGATTCATGTTCATCATCAGTGTTCAAAAGTTCAGAAGTCATTTTCAGGGCAATTTTGACCCATTTGTAATGACTGCATGTTCATACCCCCATGGAGAATTTGTAAAACGTTGGTCTAAACGGGGTCCTTTTATAAAAGACTCGGCTATCCTCAAGTTTAGCCATTTGGGGGATACTCTAGAGTGTTTTTTCCATAGGAATTATGCACTACTCATCAGTGGCGTATAATCCCTGAGTTTTTCACTCAAACCTCCAAAGCTGGAGTATTCACCATGGTGGTCAAAACATAAGCTGGTTATTAGAGTCTTGTGTCTAGAATTTTTTACGTGTTAGCCATCTCAATTGAGTCGTATGAACATGCACTAGGTCCCCTAGGAGTTTCGTTTGATTCCGAGAAAAAAAAAATTCCGTATTTTAGACCATTTTTTAATGTTTTAAATGGATTTTGTCTAAGTGTGATAAAAACCCCATCCGAAGGTGAAATTTGGCGTGGGGAGTCTTGTCTTGACGCTCAGAGCATCCTCTTTACCCTAACACCCTCTTTCTTCAGATTCTGGGAAGTTACATCACCTCTGGGCCAGTTTTCGCTAAAGATGCTACAAACTGCACTTTAATTGCCAGGAAAAAAAAAAAAAGAGAAAATGCACTTGAAACAAAAATCAAAAAAGGACATAATTGATTAAAATTTTGATTTTTAAAAGGATGCATTATGGATTGTAAGAGGTGTACGACTACATTGAAAGAATAAAGTCACGTGTTAAAAGTCAAAAATTGATTTTTGGATTAAATTGGATTTCACGTGGAAGCTCCACGCATGCACATTCACGAATTGAGAGGTAAGGCCATGATCAAAGTTAAAAGCATGTCATATTACAACTTTGGTTATACGAGTTGGTTTAGTAAGGGATGACGTGATCATTTTAATAAGGGGAATGTGTGGGCCTCTTCACTTGGGCCTCCCTCACATGCATTGGTTGGCTCACGAATTTGTTAATGGGCGAGGCTTCCAAAGGTGGGGCGTGAGTTACTATGGAGAGGGGCGCCCCTCTCATGAGGTGGCAGCCACCTCTACCATTCACACCAACCAAACCTCAAGTTCAACACTCCAAGCCTTTAGCTCATGCGTAGATCACTCCAATGGAGCTCTCGCCCTCCTCCTTTAGCATTCGACTTACCCTATTGTAAATTACTATAAATATGGGTGCTTGCTTCACTCTTAGTGTGGTTAATTTGTGCAAGAAACCTCTGCTCGTTTACAGTGTAATATTTTTGCCTTTTGTGCAACATTGAATAAAGTTTGAGACTTTGGAGGTCAAATTGGTGCATGCATGGTTCATGGTGCATTGTTGCGGTAATATTTTTCAAATTTTTTGCATGCTTATTGATTAGAGATTGGATCTAGCTTAGAAGGCTTGTTTTCTCAAGCACATAGGGCAAGTATTTGTGGATCAATTTACTTGTTTATGATTGGTATTTAAATATTTTTTGAAGTAGCATGCTTTAGTTGGACTCAATACATGCTCTTTGGATTTATTTTTGTACTAACATACTAATATCTTCCCCTTCTTTTAAGTGTGTTATTAACAAGTTTCAGGTACATCTTGGAGTAAGGGATGAGCTAGTTTGCATCTCCCCCTTCTTCAAAGACTTCAAAGGCATCCTCGTCCTTGAATGTTCAATGGCTTTCAATTGATCTCATCTTCATCCAAAGATCTAAAAAGAAGGGCTTAGATTCTTAAATCAAACTTCTTCTTGGCTACCACAAGTGGATCTCAAGCACAAGGTTTTTATCTCTCATTTCCACTTTTTGTAAAAGATCTCAAGTTCATCAAAATCTCTATTTTTAGCTTGTTTTTCTTTTACTAAGATAGATCTAGGCTTTCTAGCCTTAGATCTATCTTTTAAATCTAGATCTATTTCTCAAAGTTTTTTTTAAAAAGGATCTAGTCTCATCTTTCAAGCTTGTAAATCCATTTTCCTTTTTTGATTTTCCATTTTTTTCCATCTTTTTAGAGTGCCAAAAATACTTCTAAGTTTGTGACCAAAACCCTTGATTTTCTACCAAAGTCTTGCCTTGAAGAAGTACAATGGGATTTGTTCCCAATTGTCGCATTGTTTTGCGTGCCACTTCTCTCTCCCCATTGTCTGCTGCGTATTTCCAGCTAGCTGGAAATTTCTAAGACAGTGCAAAAAATCACTTTTTTTACCCATTTTGCCTTGGAAAACGTGCATAAGTTTTTCTTGAACGTGCAAATTTTCCACTTTTTAGCTTGCTAATTTTTCTAAGTTTTGTGTTATTTTTCAATTCTGTAAATTAATATAAAATAGTAAAAAAATTCAAAAATTTATTTTTTCGATTTTTTACTTTTTTCTCGAAAAAAAGTGTCATTTTTGGCATTTTTCAGCTTGTTGGTTTTTTGTTGATTTTGACATTTTTGTGCTATTTTCTAGTTCTAGAAATTAACCTAAAAATTTCAAAAGAAATTTCAAAATTTTATTTTTTCAATTTTCCATCATTTTCTCGAAAAACGTGCCCTTCTCAGCTTGCTGGTTTTTTGTTGATTTTTGGTAATTTTCTGTTAATTTCCAATTCTGTTAATTAGCCTAAAATATTTCAAGTTTTTTCATTGAAAAACGTGCATTTTTCACCCTTAAAAGTGAGCATTTCCTAACTTTTCCAAAGCCTGATTTTTTTCTTTATTTTCCTGTTTTGGGCCTTTTATTTATCTCATTTGGCATTTCTCATCACATCCATTTTCAATTTTTCTCAATCATAAATCAAATTCGGTTTTTCTAACAGTCTAATTCTTATCTACAGGTAAACGAAAGACAAACAAGCAAGAGAAGAGCCAAAAGGCTAAAAGAACCAAAGCAAGCAAAACCTTTTTTGACAAATTCCAAAAAACCAAAAAAGCATTGTAACTCATAAATAAAAAGCAAGTGGGGTTTTTAAGCCCCCACATCTAACTTTCCCCATCTGGGGAAGTTTGTAGTGTCTATTTTCTTAGAGTGGTTTCTTAGATTAGTTTTCCATTTTTGCACATAGAATACTAATTGTCTAGCTTAGTTTCATTTTTGCAATAACTGGTAGTTGTTCATCATTTGTTTAAGTAGTTCTTTTTTGATATAAACTGTTTAAAGTAGAAATCTCTTGAATCTCACCAATAGTGGATCAAGAGTGCTCTCTGTCGGAGAGTTGTTTATGCTTTTGTTTTACTTACGCCCATGCTCTCCTGAGTACGGTCTTTGACCTGAAAGAAATTCTTCGGTAGAATAGACTTTACTTTCAGTACTTTAAGTCCATGCATCATAAGACTCTTGAACCTCTGTCATAAGACGAGTCAAGAGCACTCTCTATCGGAGAGCTTTCTTGTGTTGTAATAAAATCATTCACAACTCACACTCCCTAATAAAATTTGAATTTACTCGTTTCTCCACGCCACGTATGCTCTGGCCAACCTTGAAAAGGGTTGGAATACTCAGAAACGATGTTGGTTGCCTAATCGCACAAGATTCAAACCATAATAAAATTTTCACCCCATAACCAACGAACCAGCATTGTTCGATAAGTACTCAAAAGTGGGGAACTCCTGAGGGCGTCGGGAAACCCAACCTCGGACACAATTGCTGGTTAAGTTCCTTGAACACCTAGCTGTGATCCAGGCCGGTCCGTCATGTCCTTGAACGGGGCCACCTAGAGTACTTCTTCCAGTTAGATTTCCAAGACACCTAAAACAAGATTACTTAAAATTTACAATAAAATTTACCAAGAAGAAAATTGCAAAACATTTCACAAACACTGAACTCTTGTATCAAGCAACCCAAGCACTCAAGACTTTGACTCCATAAGGCACTGATCCTTGACATCATTTTTATTTGCTTAATATCTATCTGGAGCACTTGTCATTTATTTTCCATATTATACTATGAGTGTCTTGTACTTCATCAAGTGGTTGTGCGTCTATATATCTTGCAATTGTATCTTTGATTATATAATTTGATATTATAAAACTGTGATCATCATAAAACTCATAAACAACACCCATCCGCATCACCTCACATCAAAACATCTCAAAAACACAAGAGCCTTAGAAACTCTTTGTAGGGTCTACCCCCCTTGGCTTCGTTAGAAGTTTGCCTAAACGGAGGAGCTGGGATTCAGGTGACAGTACCTGGCTCATTGCTTGCCCCCAAGGCCACACCTTCCCCACTTATAGTGAGAGAACAGCTTTCGAAATATATTTCTGCTGTTGGTGTGCATCTCGATGGACAACAACCCCTGAAGGAGGTAAGTGTCATTCTTTTCTGAAGAAGGATCGATCGATCTGAAATGGATCAGCAATGTGAGAAGGATGAAATCTTCCATTCTGAAAATCTGATCTAGTTCTTCTATGATCATGTGGATCACCAACCAAATCACCGGCAGATCGGAGTGTAGTGGCTTCCCATCGAGGAAGAGGAGGAATATCAGGTGAGAGATCTTCAAGTTCTTGTGGATCTGGATCTCCCACTCTCTCATCTTCATCATCAGTTGTCAGACCTTCAGGTTCTTGTGGATCTGGATCTAGCATTCTATCATCATCATCTGCATCTTTAGATTCTGAATCTGAAATATCATGTGAAGATGCATCTACAGTTGGCTCATCATCATATCCAAACTATGAATCTGAAATCTAATGTGATGATGCTTTGCTCTCTTGATCATCAATCAAAGGAGGAGGTATCTTCATTTTGGGAAGAAGTGGATCATGCTACAAAAACATAATATGAAAATCATCATGAAGCATGTGATTCAAACCAACTGAGGTAGAATCAAAACCATGAATGTGTAGATAGTTCCTTGATATCTCCTTTGAACCAGCATAGGTGAGATCATGACCAAAGAAACTATGACATGGTGATGGTGAATCTTCAACAAGATCACTGGTGGATGCAACAGTGATGGTGACCCATGAACCAATAGGTGCTAGATCTTCAGGTTCTTGTGGATCTGGATCTAGCGTTTTCTCAAAAAGAGTTATCTTCCTCTTGGGAAGAAATTAATCATGCTTCAAAAACATGTGCTTGAGTTCTCCAACAATGGATGCAAGAAAATCAGATCCAAGACTTGGAAGATGGTTTCTCATGATCTCCTTTGAACCAACAAGGGTGAAATCAAAACCAAAATCACAAGAAGGTGCATGAGTCATGAACCCAAGCGAATGATAGATTCTTCCATCGTCAGTGAAACTCTAATTACATGTGCTAATGACCAAATAGGAAATCAAAGAAAGCCTATGATGAGGAAGAGCGAATGCATTACCTTCCAAATCTGTTTTTTTCTTCAAAAAACTCAGTAGGTAATCATCTTGCACATCAACAGGTGCATCAACTCCATGAAAGTGTATGTAGTTCTTTGATATCTTCTTTGAACCGGGAGGGGTGAGATCAAAACCAAATGAACCATATAATGGTGATGGCTTGAACTTCAAATCAAATCCAAGATTTTGGGGATGGTTTCTTATGATCTTTGAACCAACAGTGGTGAGATCAAAACCAAAATCACAAGGATATGCATGAGACTTGAATCCAAGCGAATGGCAGAGTCTTCTATCTTTGATGAAGTTCTGAAAACATGTGCCAATGACCAAATAGGAGTCCATAGGAAGACTTTGATCAAGGAGGGCAAATGCATTGCCTCCCAAATCTTCCAAGATGCTCAATAGGTCATTATTTCGCACATTAGCAACCTCATGGGAAGTAGAGATTTCAAAGATCTCTTCAATTTCTAGAGTAGTAACTGACATCTTTTGCTCAGAAATCAGATCGGAAGATGGAACAACTGAAACCATATGTTGTACTTCGACTTCATCTTGAACAACTTCATCATGGGAGATGATGGAGGGGCCGAGTCATGAATAGAGAGAGCATTGCAGGAAGTATCACTGGGCTTGCTTTCCACATGGATATCATTAACCTCTTCCTCTTGATTTCCAAATAATCTACCCAACCTAGTCCATAGATCACTTGGATGTTCATCAAGATCAATGTAGTATTCCATATTGGAAAACATAGTAATACATATGCTTCCTAAGGTTCCGTCACAAGCATCAAGCCAATCTTCTTTCTCTCCATCGAAAGAAAAATCTCTCTTAATACCAGTACACACATCAAAAAGACCATGTCTCTTCATATATGATGCCATCTTTGGTTTCCACTCATCATAGTTGAATGGAGTGAGAGAAGGAACTCCTTCCAGATACATAGAAGATGTTCAATTTTAAATCTACTACTGCAACTGCAGAAAACTTCGAAACCTGCAAAACAAGAGAATTTTTGCTGATGGAGAATGCTACACTTCAACTGAATACTACATTTTGAACACTGAGCACATAGACTAAGTCACTCACACCTAGCTAGACCTCACTGGATTTCTTCAATGAATTCAAGTAATAGCACCAGGATTTGCTGTGGAAACTCAGAGGCTTTTGGTGCACAAGTGAAAGATAGTTGCTCAAAGAAATGCTGCAACTGTTGCTACTGCAATGGCTGCAATTCGAATAGCTGTTGACTGCTCTGATACCATGTGATAATCTGCAGGGATCTAGCAACTGTAACAAACTCACAATCTAACTCTCAAGATTATTTGCAAAGAAGAAGAAGCATGCATTCAATAATCACTCATAAACACAAAATAATGGACAATGTCAATATCATATAATGAATAATGAATGTAGAGAATGTGTTACAATAATCAATGATGAGGCATCATATAGGATTCGAATTAGCCAAGTAGGGCATTCGAATCTGAGCTCAGAGTACAGCATGAATAACTATGGAGAGATCATCCAGTCAGCAATATCAGTCATAAATGGTAAGAGTCAATCAAGTGTGACCAACTGAGTCTAATAGAACTATCTAGCCATAAATCAAGGAATGGAGACTCCAAGGTGGGTGCATAAGGCTGTCTAACTCAAAGTCTAGCTTGGATAACAATGGAGACATCATCTAGTCAATAGTATCGTCATAAATGGTAATAGTCAGTCAAGTGTGTCTAACTGAGTCTAACAGAACCATCTAGGCATAAATCAAGGACTGGAGACTCCAAAGGGGGCGCATGAGGCTTTCAAATAGTCAAGTGGAACTCCAGAACTAGCTAACTAGAAGCTACAAGCAGTCAACATGAGCAATCAGTGGAAGAACTACTCAATCAATGCACTAACTGAATGATAACTCTCGATAGGTGAGATAAGGCACCCTAACTGAGTGATAACTGAAGGTAGGTGAGTAAAGGCGCTCTAACTGATAGTGGTAGGTGAGAAAGGTGCACTTGCCATGCACAACAGTCAAGAAGGGCGCATCAGGTAGGTAGGAGGCCAATTGGGGGCTGTAGACAGGCTCTGGAGAGCTAGAAACAAGCCCTAGGTGCTGGGGAGACAACCATGATGATGACTGGATGCATGCAATGGCATGCAAAGCATGCAGATTTGCATGCAGGCATGCAAAATACAAAAATGATGGTGTGAATATTCCAACATATAGTTCACCTTGACCTTGTGGGTTTGTGGTTTGTTTTTTTGTGGCCCCCTTGGTTGACTCATGATCCTTTATCTTACGTGTATCTTATTTGGTCCATAGGTTATATTTATTAATGTTTTGATACCCTATCTTAAGGAGTATCTAGATTATAAATTAAATTTTTAATTTAACATCAGAGACAGATCCAGTTCGTGGTCTAATGCTCCAGCATGACTGAGCTCTCTCCCTCTGTGTGATCTTTGTTGCTGCTCCATGTGATCTCTTGCTGCACCACCCGCGTGACTGGGCTTTCCTTGTTACACCTTCCATGTGGTCACTTTGCATCAGCGTGACCGTGATTCTGTTGGATTGAGGGTCCTTCCCCAGCGTGACCGTGGCCTGTTTCTTGGGTGGACTGTGGGTTCTTCCACAGTGTAACCCGTGAGTCTGTTTCTTGGTGGACTGTGGGTCCTTCACTAGCGTGACCGTGATTTGTTTCTTGGCACTTTCTTAGTGGACTGTGGGTCCTTCACCAGCATGACCGTGATTTGTCTTCTTGAGTGGACTGTGGGTCCTTCCCCACTGTGACTGTGATTTGTTTTCTTGGTGGACTATGGGTCCTTCTCCAGCATGACCGTGATCTATTTTCTTGGGTGGAATGTGGGTCCTTCACCAGCGTGACCATGATCAGTTTCTTGGTGTGTGGGTCCTTCACCAGCATGACTGTGATATTTTTCTTGAGTGGACTGTGGGTCCTTCCCCAGCGTGACCGTGATTTGTTTTCTTGGTGGACTGTGTGTCCTTCTCCAGCATGGCCATGATCTATTTTCTCGGGTGGACTGTGGGTCCTTCCCTAGCGTGACCATGAGGTGACCATGAGCCCGTTTTCTTGTGTGGACTATGGGGTCTTCCCCAGCGTGACAGTGAGTTTCACTTTATGGGTGGACTGTGTTTTTTTAAGCATGACTGTGCAAAGTATGCTTGTATGTCTCTGCGGTATGTGACTGCATCCTTACCCAGCATGACTGTGTGTCCTTTGTTAGCATGATTGTACTGGGTATGAATGTACTTGTTGACTAAGACGTTTGGGTCAGTATATGGTCAATATGCTTCTACTTTAACCCTCTCTGGATCTCTCTCAAGGTACGTAAATTGTTTGTCTAGATTGACTTGTCCCTTCAGTGACGATCAAATCTGAAAAATCTGAGTATATGGTTGATTCAAATATTGGTTATGATTATTTACTGTTGATATCTACTGTACATTATTTTATCATGTTGTTACTATACATGGCATTTGATGATTCTCGATGAACAACTTTAACGCAGTGAATAATGGAGCGTTAAGTTGAAAGAGATGAAAATTATGTTTGTTTATTACAGTTCAAATTTTATTAGAGAAGCACTACTCTGAATCTGATTTTATATGTTCATGCATTAATTAAAGTTTACTACTTAAATTAAAAACTCCTCTAACCTCCAGGGTTGGCAGGTGCGGGGGGAGTAATCCTAGACTCCCTGGGGAACAAGCAGAAAGACTTCGCCTAGGGCATTAGGGGAAAGACCAACAATGCAGCAGAATAGTTAGGACTCATCAAAGGTTTGGAGATTAAAACCAGCTTGGGAATCAAGAAACTCACTGTTCTTGGAGACTCTCTAGTCATAATTAGAGAAGCTAGGTGTATTATAGCCAAACGGAAAGATTCCATCTCCAAAATGCATCTCCTTCTTCAATGCATCAGTATTGAAGAAGGAGATGAATGAGAGGGTTGAATGAGAAGGCAGACAAGATGGCGAATATTGGTGTCGAGCTTGATTATGGCAAGCTAAGGCTCAATGAAGATAACATGGAAAACTCTTGGATTCCTTAAACCATGATTAGATTTTGGGGATAAGACCCATCATTACTCCCTCTTACATTAATGGACCTCTCTCATTTAATTAACATCATAATTAAAAAAAATTGGGATTTCTCCCTTGGAGATTCAACAGTCCTCTTCCTCCTTGACCGCATCCTTCACATGCACGAAGTTAATGCTCCCCGGAACTCAGACAGCTGGCTGGCATGCGAGCTCCTTGGATTGATTAAATTCCGCCCCTGGGCTTCCCTCATATCTCAATCTTTTGCTCTCCGTCATCTCATCGCCCTTCCTAGTCTGAGTTTGTTATTTGGGTAAGGAAATGGCTCACCATGGAGCTGGGAGAGAGGAGGGGAGCACTATTGTTGCGGCGGTGGGCGTTATCAGGGGAATGAGAACCCATCTTGTGGGAATTGCTGTAAGATGAGACGCGGCCCCAATGTTGGGTGTGGCAAGGGAGCACAGCCTGAGGAAAGGTGGGGTGATTCTGCTGAACTGGAAAGTCATCTAGGGCTTGGACCCTGTCGAAGGCACGCAGGGGCTGGAAACGTTATTGGACAGGATGGGAAATGCAGTATTTCCAAGTTTGAGGTGGATTTCTTGGATCGTTTGCAGGACCTGGAGCTGCAGATGAGGATGGTCCGTGGAGAAAACATTGAAGTCAAAAAGGCAATCTCTCGACTTTACAACTTTGCAACTGCTTCACATTCTGAGGTCAAAGAACAGTTTTCAAGTTTGGATGACAAGATAGAGCACTTGGAGGAAACCTTGGGTCTGGCCTACCCCCGCAAGGTTCGGAAGCCCAAAGTAATAGAAAACGAGCTCATGGACATTAATCGAAAGATGGAGAAGCTGAAGAAGTTCATGGCATCAACTGGTAACTTTGTGGACCTAAGCACTTAAAAGAATAAGGCTACGAAAGCTGCAGATGTGGCCATGGACGTTGGTCCTCACTAGCAGTTTAGCTACTCAGGCCTCAGGTCGGCTTTCTAGTTAAATTAAGTTCTCTATGCTATCTAGTACTATGCACAAAATCTCTACTACGCTCAATTTAGGCTCTAGTTATATAATGGTACTCTGGATGGGCTCAATGTCCAAATTTTGTATAAGGCAAACTATCATAAATGTTTTGCACTTCCATATTTCTCCTAGGACAGTTTGTTAGATGTTATAGCTTCAGCAGGACAGATAGGTATCAAGCTAATTTTCAGCTAGAACTTGATGAACTTGGATTGATGGTTGACTTCCTTTCATGGGAGCAATCAGATCAGTCTTTTTGATGTTTTATATATTATCAATACAATTAGTCGTTTCCATTAAAAAAGAAAAACTCCTCTAACCCTTAAACTTCAACATCAAGTACTTTGGAGACATGTACATGGCATATTCCATGCTTGGTTTTTACATTTTTTGTTATTTGGCTTTCCTATTTATCCTTGTTTGGTTTTATTGAAAAGTATTGGTTTTCTTGAAAAGTATAGGAAGCTTACTTTATAATTTTCTCTTTGCCTTTACTGACACATCTAATTCTCATGTCCCTGATCTAAGAATTAGTGTTATTTTTCCTTTTATGTCAGATATTACTTGTTTACCATATGGCACTTATGTAGGTTTTGAGTTGTAGTTACCAGAACACAAATAGGATATGGATGAGAATACGTATTCCAGTTTTTAGATTTCTTTTTGGATATGATACATCTGGATATGGCCTGGAGGTGTAGTTATTAGTTAGGCAGAAAGCTAGGGGTTGCATATGCACGTTATTCAAGATATTGTCTTAGCATGCAGGCAGACTTTCAAGGGCTTTGTTCACTATGCATGGACATATGTTCCACAATATCCGAGGTATGTGATCTCCAGACTCTATTGAATAAAGAAGTGAATTAAAGATGAGGCTTAGATTGTTGAGAATCAATTTTTTTAAGATTGTCACTGTAATATTGTTTCATGTGGATGGTCACACAGCTAATATTGCAATCAAATATATTTGTGGAGTTTAGATGTCTTGTTGAATGTCTTTATTACTATTATATTGTCAGATAACAGCTTTATTAATGCCTTTTCTTATAATGTGATATTTAGCAGGGCAATTGGTTTTGTTATTTGCTCAACTGAAGGACCGACAGTAGATTTCAGAAATCTCGTCAATCCCATTGAAGAGAAGAAGGTTGCAACTAAGTACTATGACTTAGAGGTAATATTCCTAGAATCTTTAGACTGTATCCTATTTATGACGATTTTCTTTTGGAAGTAATAGAAAAACTGGACTTAATTAATGTCATTGCTCAGTCAAAGTATTATGGGTCCTCAGTTAATAGTATAATAAGAAATAGTGTAATTTTTTTTTGTTATCAATTCTGAAGGTTTTAATGTGGAATTCCTATTGTTATTGGTAGAAGCTTAACATAGTCTAATGTCTTTAGACTGTCCTATTTGTGATGATTGATGAAGGATATATATTTTAGAATTAACATGCATGCTTTTGATATAAAATAAACATCTTAGATTTGTTTGAGTATGTTTCTGTCCCAAAGATTTTCGAGGAATTGTCTAACATATGTAAACTGGGACATTGATTCAACTTGGACAAACCAAAAGCCTTGCAAGTCCTTGTCCCCATATGACAAGGCTAGTAATTCTGGAAAGTATAACTTAGAGACAACGTATCTGATGTATTAAAGACTACTATGATCATCTTGGATTGCAGATTCATGCAGTTGCATTTGCTTTGCCACCATTTGTTAAGAAGGCACTGTAGTCCCTTCTTGTGCCCGAGTCTCAGACCTTTAGAGGATCCCAAGCATCAGAAGGCTTCACAATTTCATAGTGAACACGGATATCTAGGTGCCCATCGATGTTGTTGAAGCTTGCTTTCAATTTTTTAGTAGGGCAATTTTTTTCCTAACATCCCTGCCCCTTTTCTTTGCAATTTGTGTTTGTTCGTGATGTTTTGATTACATTTTTGGGAGCTAGTTTATTTGTTTGTCATCGGGCTTCTTCTGGATTGATGTATAGACCATAGTTTTTGCTCAGCTTCATTGTGCGTCATTCACAGGATGAATAAAAGGGTACTCGTTAATCATGAGAGTATGAATATTGATTGTTTTCCCATGCAAAGTATGGTCTTGTTGATGGGGTTTGTGATGGCTCTAGGGGATTGATCTCGTGGCCACATCTTAGCAAATGGTCCTACTAAATACTCTTCAGTGCCCAGTTCGCCTGGTTATAATGGGTGAAACTCATTTACTGGTGAAGCAAATATGATAGGAAATTGCAAACAAAAGATCTCAATTCTTTTCATATCCTTCATTTAGAGGAACCATGATCCATAACACTCTTGTTCTTCTTCTCCTTGTATTCCTATTGCTATTTTGCTTGCTTCCACTCAGACTAGGAAGGCATATTGGAATGTAATAATATTCTAGTATGAATATTTAGGAATCTCATTTATAAACTTCTCTAGTTCAAGGATTTTTTGTGTGGTTGATAGTTGTTGAAGAGAGCTGTAATTGGTTATCATGCACTGCCAATGTATATCATTATATATGGGGCATTGCAAAAGTGGGTCTTGGGATCCTGATATACTTTGTTGTTAGTGTTTGGATATTTTAATTTTGATCTATAAAATCATAGATGAGGCATTGCAGAAGTGGGTTTTTGGGCATGTTAAACTCTGCTCAGAGTGATGAGATGTTTTTTGTATTTTTAACTGGTGAACCTTAGGGCTCAAATGTAATTTAGTTCTTATTAGACATTCACGTTCTCACTATGCCTTGACTTGGGAGGTCCACACTGGCCACTTGCGAATTTTTTATCATCATTGTTTATCCATCTATGATATGCGTGCTTCGGTCGACTTGTTTTGTATATTTTTCTTGGCCGTAGAAGAGATTCTGCCTAAAGCAACTCATTATTCTACCTAGCTAGTTTCACTGAGACACAGATGATCAGCCACTCTCTAAGTGATAATAAGTCGATTGAGACATGACCTGGAACTTTTAGATGGGCCCATTACCCTTGAAATCCTAAGATTACTTTCAGGTTTCTTCTACCTTGTCAACCTGGCATGAGAATGCCAGAATTTAAGTGCCTGAATTAAAATATTTAATAGAATAACTCCACAGCAGGAACTAAGCGGCAGAGCCCCTTTGATTGTTGAACTGAAACATGGAGGGGTTTCTCATCAACGAGTAAATCCATGCATAGAGAGAGAGTAAATTTTTTGGTTGAGAAATATTATCTTATGCAGAGCCCCTTTAATTGTTGAACTGAAACATGGAGGGGTTTCTCGTCAACCAGTAAATTCTTGCATAGAGAGAGAGTAAATTTTTTGGTTGAGAAATAGATGGCATTGTTGAGGAAACAGGGAAACCAACAAAATATTTTGAATTGAACCAACACATTCATTCATATGCATCTCTACAAATTGTTAACCATTCACTGATTTCCACTCTTAGGCATTCCAAGTATAACCAATATCAATTCAAAAAACCACATTTGGATTTCTAATGTATTATTCTCTACATGTTGAGATCATTAACTTACTTCCCTGATGTTGGGCATTCCAAGTAGGAAAATAAACAAGGTAAATGGAAACATTTCAATATTTATTCCATAATTCCCTACAAAGGTGAGATCAATTAACACTGATTTGCATTCCAAGTATAACCAATATCAATTCAAAAAACCACATTTGGATTTCTAATGTATTATTCTCTACATGTTGAGATCATTAACTTACTTCCCTGATGTTGGGCATTCCAAGTAGGAAAATAAACAAGGTAAATGGAAACATTTCAATATTTATTCCATAATTCCCTACAAAGGTGAGATCAATTAACACTGATTTGCTTTCCATCAAAACACCCAAAAATTTTCAGTCTTATACTGTTAATGCAAACAGGAAGAGATCTTTGCATTTTGTGATGTTTTATTCACATTATGATCACGCTAAATTTTAAAATTTGAGGCTTAATTGTATGCTTCTAAAATACACCACTCTTTGATATGCAGGATGGGTGCCAGTTTTAAGAGCAATTTCACATCGTTCCTAGTGTAAGCAACCTCTGCATGTACTTAAATATCATGTCCAAGTTATTAGATTTTATCCCATGATGTAAATCTAGTTGATATGTTGCCTTGAATGCATGCTTGCATGTTCAACATCTGGTAAGGCCCATATAAGCTAGGAAGCAACTCCTTTTATCAAATATAAAATACCAATACTTGCATTACCCGACATTTAACATTTTTCCAACAAAATAGAACTACCAAAATATAGTGTAGATGACTAAAGACTCAAGACTATTCAGTCATCAGCGATCTTGACTGTCAAGCTCAATGAATACATTTTTGTTTGGTTGGAGTCAGGACTCAGTAGTACTCCCCATCTCATGGTCATTCCTGGGCTGTGGAGACAATCTTGGGTTTGCTTATCTTCTTTCTTTCTTTCCTGGAGATGCTTATCTTCTGAAGTGGCCTTCCATTTTGGCAATCCAACATTCCACACCAGATTTTTGTTGTCATCCAACCTTGATCTAAATTCTTACGGCATAAGGTTCTAATGATGTATGCTCAAAACTACACTTTGCCTGCATGAGTGAAGATTGTTGTTTTTTCAACGTCCTCCAATCTACATCATAGTCTACTTTGCAGGGTTGTCGTGTTCCTGGCGTGTTCCTAGCTTACTCATCCATTTGTACACATCTAAGCATGGATGTTTGCATTATACCTCTAATTCTCTTGCCCCTTCCTAACACTTCCAAATTCAAATTTGGAACTTAAATATCTACCTCATGTTTATATGATTACAATGGTAAGATGTCCCATTGCTTGAGAGGGTTATTTCCATAATTGTTTTCATCAAATGAGATGGTTTTTACAGGGTTTCTGTGGATCTTGTTCCTTTGTGACATGTTATCTCTAGCATGTTGTGGGTATCCACTTTTCTTTATGAATATGATGAGGATGAAGGGAGAGTGAGGAGTAGTCTCATAGTCTCAGAGGTACAAATGGGGACACTTTGATCCTTGCTCCATACTCAACTTTGAGAGATAACCTGTAAAGTACCTACCTCCACACCTAATAGGTCTGTTCTGCTGGTGTTTCGGAGTAGCAAGAGTTAGTTTGTACCTGAAACAAGAGGGTTTCTAGCTTGTGATAAATTTAGTGAATGAATAAGATAAGGAGGGCACAATGTGCTAATCCACTAGGCAATTCAAGAGAAAAGATACCAAACAAGACATTTCTGATCAATAAGACACATCAAGAATACCCTCATATTAGAGAAGCATTGAAATGGAGGTGTGAAGAAAAATGCCAGTTACAAGGGCATTTTTCCTGGACTACCCATTTGAAATCCCTTGAGATTCCTTAAGGGGAAATTATGAACTAATAATCTTATTCCTTGTCACTATCCTCACTGTAAGCAATTGTATCGCTATACACATTTCATTCATTGTTTACAGTCAATGCATCAAAGAAAACATCATAAGAAGACAGTATTGTGATAGTTTTTGTTCATCAATTAAAAGGATACATTTCAGTCCATATGTTTCACAATTAGGTGTTCAATTATGAAGGATGGCATATATTTTACTCTCAAAATAAGGAGAGAAAACAAGCAATTACTTTTAGTCAAACAACCATGATGTTTTCAGGTGATTGTATCAGATTTATCCCTTTTTCCTATAGTACAAAACGTTACTTGGATCTTACAAATCAAGTGGAGGAAGTCGATTTTTAAATGCTACATTGCTTGACGAAAGTCATTTTGTAAGATCTTGGGGGCTTGGATACCCAGCCACTAGTGCCTATTACAGGCCTTGGGAGGCTTAGTCATCCTCCTAGTGCTTGCTACAAGCCCTTGGGGCTTGTATAACCATCCCACAAGAGGCTTAGTCAGCAATTGGGGGCCTGCAACATTGAATCTAAATTTTGTACCATGTGCATCGGCTATAGTGACATACAAGAAGTGATCTCCCATCTCTTCATTAGACCATTAGATGCCGCAAATCATAATGATATGTGGTTGAGTAATTGCATTGTGGGTGTGCATCCACAATATACATCGAAAGAAGCAAGGTGCATTATAGAATGCATGTGGGGTCTATTACCCCTAAAAAATGCATCTGCATTTTTAGTATCCAAAGCATGTTCTGTCAAGGAGAGAAGTTGCTAAATCTTCGAGAATGCCAGAAGAGGGGGATCTATATTAGAGATGAAGACTGGTTTAGAAAGCATGTGGCTGTTGGGGCAGAGTACAGGCTTTTAAGCAGCAAGATGGAAAAAAATTTCAAAGGATTCGCTCCATGTTAGCAGCAATGTGGTCTCTGTTTTAGCCAACGTAGGTATGGATGATCAAATGCAGCAAAGCCCTCCCTCTCCTGAGGTTACCCTCAAAAGAAGAACAATGGAAGCTAAAGGTTGTTGAAATCAAAATGAGGGAAGCATCAATAGCGAATGGGGAATTGCATATGCAGATGCTTACAAGCATATGTCATTGTTAGTTGGATTTAAATTCCATGGAGCTTTTAGTTGATGTCATGCGATCTCCTAGCCAGTTAATACCCTTCTCAATGAGAGCTCTTATAAATATACCATATTTCTGGGACTGGAGAAAGTGATTCAGCTGAGAATGATTCATGTGATTCTCCCGAAGAGCCAAATAGTCAAATTTTTGGTTTTTCAGATAAAATGGGCAGTGAAAGTCCATCCCAAAGTGAGCTAGATATTGCAAATAGTTTCTGGAGGCGTAGCCGCAGGAGGGCCATTGCTGAACAGTGGACAGCTAGTTCCAGTCCTGAACATCCTTCGCTGAGTGAAATGGTCCTAAAAAAACAAATAAAGAAGATCATTCAAAGAAAGGATATATGAGCTATTTAAATTCTAGTTTTTCTGGAGGGACTCTGTGATGCTAAAAGTCACAAAGATCGAAATATTTTTGATCAAATGAATTGCAGAGTTTGGAATGTTTGAGCCACGATGGAGCCGCTACGCTGTTTCATTTTCTGGAAGGCGACAAGCGTGTTTTACGATAGCTATGAGGCCCTAATTTGTGGTGAGCCCCAGAACAAAAACTGAATTGTGTTGTCCCTATTTGTCACATGGAGCAGTCGCCTCGAACGGGATCATGGCACACCGAAAATGGGAGAATCGACCAAGATATCGACAGAGTGATTCATGTGGTTTTTTTAACCCACGGTTACGTCTATCAGTTGAATACAAAGGGGGGATTTCCACGCCGCACAGGGAAGCAGAGCCGGAATTTACTGTGACTCAGCATTTTATTTTATTTTATTTTGAAAGACGAAGCAGTTTCTAATTTTGATCGGAAATCACGGCCCTGGAAGCTCGTTGTTCATGGATGTTTGTGTTTTCAAATCGACAGCCGTTTGGGGGTAGCTTCCTGTGCACGCGGATCTTCAGAGCATCTCGCGGGAGGTTGGTAAGTTACTATGCTGTAATATGGAGTTTCGAGACAGGCAGAATGCCCATCTACCACCACATCCCACTCAAGTCTCCACATCATTCTTTGAGAAGGCTGCATCAGTCGATGGCTCCTGTTTGACGCGATTTACTGGATATCTGATCGGGTGTTGGTGGCGTCTTTGACCCACGACCTTGTTAGCTGTTGTCTGCATTTAACTGCTAATAGAAATTGCACTGTGATTTACGGTCAAATAGCTGACTGCAATGGTGGTCGATTCAGTCTTCAGCGTTTGACAGTTGTCAATTACGTGGTGTTTGGCGTATTTCTTTGTTGGGAGCCGGTTTTATTAAAATTGCCCCAGCCACTACAAGTCTTCACAGGTTGATTGCATCGGTGGTCGAATCTGTATCTGGAGTTTGATGGCCACGTAAGGTTTGAGGTGGTGTCCAGTTAATGAATGTTTATCTTTTTACGGGGCAAAATCTGTAGAATTTCCTGTCACATTTGGAGTATAATTCGAGTTCTCTACTCACTTATCAGTCAGTTGGAAGTTAAAGCATTAACACTCGGCGTAGTCAAGCTGTTTGGACTGGAGAACTGGCATCCAGCTGCATCGATTTCCCAAGCTCGGGGTTCAACAACGGATTCGCACACGGCAGCCGATTGCATGACTCGACTTTGCAACCGCCTGCTAGGTCAGTTTCCACTTATGCTAACCGCTTGGGGCATAAACCTTGCAGTCACGTGGAGCATTGGAGCTCAAAACTAGTAATTGGATTTGGAACAAGTGGCTAAAGTAGAAGTTACTTTTAATAAAGAGTTTGTCATGCAGGAGAAAAATGTGGATCCAGATGATCACATTTTTTTCCACTTTATTCTTATTATTTTATTTCCTTTTATGAGAAGTTTTCTGCCTATAAAAGCCTACCTCCTTCATTGTAACTGCATGGAAAATTTTCTGGGACCTTCTTTCCCATTTGAGCTTAATGAAAATATCATGCTGAGTTTGTGGACACATTGGGCTTCTCTTTGCATGGCTGCGTCTTTTATTGTAAGTTGTAGACTAAATCTAGCATAGAAGGCTATATTTTAGTCCATTGGGCAAGCATTTGCAGTTGTCAAGTTGTTTGTTGACGTTATGTTTTCAGAAGATTGTAGGAGTAATAGAATGTAGTCGGTTATACTTATATTCTCCTCGTCGTTGATTATGGAATGTACTAGACTAATCTCACTTATATGAAGCGCAAGTCCTCCTTGAGTCCTCTTTTTGACTCCATGCTCCCTTCTGGTATTGGCACTGGCCTTTCCTTGAGGACTGATCCTCCCGTCTTTTCCATCACTTATTCAAAACTCAATATTTTGTTACATCTGTTTCTCACTTATTCTCTAAGGAGAGGAGTGTGGTGACATTAGCCTCTCTCCTGAGAGTTGTCATCCAGCTGGTGTGTTACATTTTGGGCTTCAACACACGCATGCCAGTTTTGAGAGACAACAGGGTCATAAGAGGGGTATCCTGCTAATATACTAGGTATAGGTAGATATATAAAGGGGTATAAAAAATGTAAATGAAAAAATGGATACATACAATATATAGGTAAAATAGGAGATTTTTTAAATTGGGAAGGCATATTGGGAGGGGGTAAAAAAAAACGATTTTGGGAGGTATTTTCCAATATTTACTGAAATTAGGGGTATTGTTTCATATGCCACGAACGAACGTGCTATGGTAGAGAGTCATTGAGTGAAGCCCCCGTGCAAGGCACAGTTTGGAGAGCATTAAAAGCTCATGGGAGTTTACAAGTTGCACAATCTTGTCAGATGGGTGGACAGATCAGAGGAGTAAAACTATCATAAATTTTCTTATGGCTTGCCCCCCTAAAGGAAAAATGTTCCTGAAATTTGTTGATGCATCTTCACATGTGAAAGATGCAAATCTGATATTTACATTGTCAGTAGAGGTTGTGGAAGAAGTGGGGGCCAAACATGTTGTCCAAGTAATCACGGACAACGCTGCAAATTATGTGGCAGCAGGTAAATTGCGTTGTGCAAAATACCCTACTATTTTTTGGACCCCTTGTGTAGATTTGATTTTGGAGGACAATGGGCAGTTGGAGTGGGTGCAAGATGTGGTTCATGAGTGCAAGCAAATAACCAAGTACATTTTTAACCATGCTTGGGTGTTGAGCCTTATGAGAGAGCACACAGAAGGTGAACTCAGTCGTCCTGCTGTCACACGGACACGGTTTGCAACAACCTTTCTCTCCCTCCAAAGCCTTCTTAATGAGTACCAAGCATTGAGACGGATGGTTAGTAGCAGGGAATGGATACAATATAAGGACAACACAAAACCAGATGCAATGGCTATGAGTTTGTCTGTCCGTAGAGATAGTTTATGGGAGGAAGTCACTGAGATTGTCAGCATGACAGAACCACTTGTGAAAGTGTTGAGGGTCATGGATGGTGACAAACCACCAATGGGGTATGTTTATGAGGGGATGGACAGGGCCAAAGAGGCCATCAAGGTCTTCTATCAACACAAAACCAGATGCAATGGCTATGAGTTTGTCTGTCCGTAGAGATAGTTTATGGGAGGAAGTCACTGAGATTGTCAGCATGACAGAACCACTTGTGAAAGTGTTGAGGATCATGGATGGTGACAAACCACCAATGGGGTATGTTTATGAGGGGATGGACAGGGCCAAAGAGGCCATCAAGGTCTTCTATAAGGGGGATGAATCAAAATATCTTCCTATATGGGATATTATTGATTCCAGGTGGGACAGGCAGCTACATTAACCATTACATGTAGCAGGGGCATATCTCAATCCGAGCATATTCTATAATGATGGGTCTAAAATTCAAAAAGATCCTAAGGTGATGAGAGGTGTGATGATATGCATTGTACCCCAATCAGGAGACTCAAGACCTAATCAATATGCAGCGAGATATGTACAAAGAATCATCTGGCATGTTTGGATTTAGCTCAACACAATGTCTCATGGAGAAGAAAATGCCATGTAAGATTCAATTCGTAATTTGTTAATTTTATTTTTCTAGTTACATTTTTCAAGTTTTACATTGCCAAATTTGTAATCTTTGTTTCTCTGTTTTTTATAATAGCCCCCATTGGTGGTTAGATTGTGGCACTGAGGCACCACAACTACAGGAATTCACCATCATAATCTTGAGTCATCCTTGCAGTGCTTCAGATTGTGAGTGCAATTGGTCAGTATTCGAGCACATCCACACCAAAAATCGCAATAGGTTGGAGCATGAGAGGTTGGAGAAGTTGGTCTACATATACTACAACCTTCGGATGCTCACAAAACAAATGCGGGCAAAGGATTTGGATCCAATTTTATTGGAACATATTGATCTAGTCTCTGATTGGGTAGTGGAGGATTAAGCTCCTTCTGATTTGGCTTGGCTTGATGAGCTGTGTACCATTTTCTCCCTCTAGTGTACCATTTTCTGAAATGGAAACGCCAAACACACCTGCATCACAGTTGATTTTTCCATCTAGTGATGTTGTCACTAGCTCTAGTAGGGCCTATACTAGGCGTTCCACTACTCGTAGTCATGCATGAGACTCGAGTTTGGACTTGGAGACACTATCTTTTTTTATTTTCTAGTTATGTTTTGAGTTATGTATTTGAACTTGGTACTATTTTGGAATGTGTTCAAGGAATCATATTTCCGTTCACTATTTTGCATACAAATATGGAGTGTCAAATGTTGTATTATCAATTTTTATAAGATGATCTAATGAATTTCTGCACATAATTGTTTTTATAACTTATATGGATTAGAAATGTCATTTTGTATGTTTTTTGTGCTTAAAAGTTACCACATTTTTAATTTTTTTCATATTTTCCAAGTCTTATTCGAGTCGCCGAGTCTGTCAAGTATTTACCAAGTCCGAGTCTAACTACACTGAAAGAGGATCACTAGATTTCATTGAGCTAAAAAATCAGCTCAATAATCAGACCAAGACAATGGAGAATTTTATTTCGTAGTTAACTTTATAAAGAACCAAAGAAGATCATCTCTAATAAATAAGGATGCTAAGCTAACCTCCTTAAGCGGTTTTGAACAGTTACACTTTCTATCATTTGGAAACAGTATGGCCAAACAAAGCGACTGAAGTACAAAACACCGCTAAGTTAAAACCACCTAAGGTACGGTTTTCTTAAAAGTGAAAAACGTAGAGGTAATGAAACTTGATTTTAATGCACAATTACAAGTGGAGGACATTGTTTTCAAACTAGGAAAGAATTCCTAATAAGCTCAAAGTTTTTTGGTCGCTTTGCGACCGTGCTAGAAATGATGGGACGTGATACATTTAAGTTTTAAACTTGTCTTCCCACCTAATTCTAAAGAATTATGGCGTGTTTCATATTTCTTTACTTGAGAAAGATGTTTACGATTATATCAAGCTCTTAACTAGTAAACAATACAACTAAAGCTAAAAGGTTATTTCTAACTAGTAAACAATACAACTAAAGCTAAAAGGTTATTTCTAACCAATAATATTTTAAAGAATTATGGCATGTTTCATATTTCTTTACTTGAGTATGTTTACGATTATATCAAACTCTTAACTAGTAAACAATACAACTAATGCTAAAAGGTTATTTCTAGTCAATTATATTTTAAAGAATTATGGTGTGTTTCATATTTTTTTAACTTTGAGAAGTATGTTTACGATTATATCAAGCTCTTAATTAGTGAACAATAACTAAAGCTAAAAATACAAATAAAGCTAAAAGATTATTGCTAGCCAACAATATTTTACTAGTAAAGAATACAACTAAAGCTAAAAGGTTATTTCTAGCCAATAATATTTTAAAGAATTATGGTGTGTTTCATATCTTTTTACTTTGAAAATTATGTTTACGATTATATCAAGCTCTTAACTAGTAAACAATAACTAAAGCTAAAAATACAACTAAAGCTAAAAGATTATTTCTAGCCAATAATATTTTAAATTATGTCCAAGAGAACCTTGATTTTACGAAATTTCTAAGGAACTAACCTTGATTTTACGAAATTTCTAAGGAACTAGTTATCCAATAGGTAATGGTTCATTGAAATCACTATTGACTTAAAGATGGCAACTAACTACTAAAACAAATATGAGCAACAATTTTCTTCCTTTTTTTCACAAAGCCTTGGGATAATGTTCTCACAAGGAGGAGGGGAATGCAATGCCAATTTTTTTTTCTCATTTAGTATAAATATCCACTATATTGGCAATATTTCCATAAACAAGTAAATACAGGTTTTTTATATATAAAAAAATGCTATACTTTTTATTCTGAAATAGAAACAAAGTATACAAACAAGCAAATACACCCTATTTAAACAAAGTATACAAACAAGCAAATACACCTTATTTAAACAAAGTATACAAACAAGCAAATACAACTTCATGTAAGAACAAGCAAATACACGTTATTTAATATTCATGTAAGAACAATTCAATAGTAGTTTACATTTATGGACTGCAAGTAGGACACCAATAAAACTTCTTGAAAAGGATTGTAGACAACCCAAAGACACAGGATTGTAGACAACAATTAACAAGTAGGGCACCAAGAAAACTTGGACTTAAAAACAAGTGCTTATTGCGCATTATTCTAGGTAATGTCTACGTGGAAGCTACTAATGCACATGATGGCGTAAAAATAAGTTGGATTGAAATTAGGAAAGACCGTTTTATTTGGCATGAATGTTGTTCGAAGGCAAGAAAAAAAATATGAATAGCTTAAATATTGATTAAAGATAATAATTATATTAAGGATAAAAATATTGGCAAAATGTAAGAAGAACCATGTATCATCATAAAAATATACACATGGATATCTTATCTTACAAGAGGAGCCATGAAGGGTTAAGGCGTCATCATAAAAATGGGAGGAGGGTGTTCATAGAGGTTTTGGTAATGAAAGAATTATAGTGATTATTATTTGCAATACCAAGTCTTTGATTTGGAAACAATTTTCATTATTTACCGACTAATGGCATTATTTGTAGGACTTATTTGTTGCAAGATGTTGTTTCTTAAGTGAAGACAAAATCTTAAAAACTACATGCCAATTTCAACCAGTGTAGGTTCATGAAATCATTAAATACAAGTTCAGTGCTACAATCCCATTTCCAGACATGCAATATTAATAGTCCAACTCATATATTTTAGAGTTTAAAAAGTGCTAGTTGATTCTAGTTATTGCATGGTTCAGGAGCATCATATGTGAAAACTAAGGAGATATTACATGTGAGAGATGAGAACTGTTAACTAAGGAGATATTACATGCGAGAGATGAGTTGCATGTTAGCCAAGAAGAGTTTTCTGAATCTTCATATTGAAAAATAAATTGTCAGATGGTAGAAGAATAGAATCATTAATGATGTGTTGATCATGGGATTGGCCCATGGAAACACAAATGAATTCTAATGATTATTATTTGCAATACCAAGTCCATGATGTGGAGACAATATTCATTATTTACAGAGTGATGGCAGTGATGGCATTACTTGTAGGAGTTCATTTGTTGCAAGTTGTCGTTTCTTATGTGAAGGCCAAATCTTAAAAACTATAGGCCAATTTCAACAAGTGTAGGTCGATGATGTCATTAAATACAAGTTCAGTGCAGGTGATACAATCCCACTTCCATACATGGTCCAACTCATCAATAGTGTGTTAGGTCCAAAAATTGCAGTTATTTCAGGGTTTAAAGAGTTAGTTGATTATAGTTATTGCATGGTTGTTGGGACGTGATGCAACTAAGTTGAGGAACATCACATGCGATCTAAGGAGATATTACATGTGAGAGATGAGAAGTGCTGCATGTTAGCCATGAAGAGTTGCTTAACATTGAAGAAAAAATTGTCACATGGCAGAGGAATGGAATTATTAATGATGGTTGAAGGGACCTCTAATTGTGGCTTCCTTATGTCTAGGTCAAGGTGACACAGTAATTGTGTGGAGTAACCATTTGGAAGGAGGAGGTAGTCATACAACTCCAAAGGTTGAGTGAACACAAAAAAAACTAAGGAATCCAAATTGAGCACTTAGTTGATGAGAATAGCTCAAGGAAATAACTGGACTGAAAATTATTTCAAAATTATTTAGGAAGTGATGGAATTACGTGTAGGACTTCATTTGTTGCATATTGTTGTTTCTTATGTGAAGGCCAAATCTTATAGGATATAGGTTAATTTCAACAAGTGTATGTTCATGATGTCATTAAATACAAGTTCAGCGCAGGTAATACAATCCCACTTCCATACATTCAGGCCATGATCTAATAAATTTGCAATATTTTATAGTCCAGCTCATATCAACAATGTGATATGAGCTAGGTCCAAAATTTGGAGTTGTTTTAGAGTTTAAAAGTGCTAGTTGAATCAGTTATTGCATAGTTGTTGGGACGTCATGCAATGAAGTGTGGAATCACCATCCGAACATAATTGCATGGTTGTGTGGAACGTGATGCATGGTTGTTGAGACGTAATTGTGTGGAATCACCATTCGGATGGAGGTAATGGAGTTTTCCATACAGCTCGTAATGGAGGTTGCCATACAGCTCATAAGGTTCAGTGAACACCCAAAAACTAAGGAATCGAAATTGAACACTTAGAGGATGAGAATATCCCACGGAAACAACTGGAGTGGATGCTCACTTTGGGACAGCAACAAGAAGTGGAAGCATCCTTGTCACCGTCTATCCTTCTCAATGGAAAGTCTTGGAAAATTTTAGTTGATTGAGAGGAGAGCTAATAAAACATGAAAACAACAAACACTTTTACACAACTTTTTGCTACTAGAGTCTAGAATATATAAAGTCTAATAGCATCTATAAAATTTCTGCTCAGAGTAAATTTATGCTTCATGTTTTGACAACTATTCCAAGATCATCCTTTGCTACCAAGCTAGTGTTAGATTACTTTTGAGACTGTTACAGGATATATGTTGTTTGTCACAAGGAAGAGAAAATAAACTCATCTTTCCATGCTACGCATATCTTCATAGTACACCAAAGTTTTAAAAGGTTTAGGTTTGCATTCAAGAATTATAAGGCTTCAAAGAAACCAAGGGTATTTTGAGAAGCATTAACTTTGATTTAGTCTAACAGAATGCCAACCATAATGATGGACTCTACTGGATGGATAAAACAGAGCTAAAACCTAAAATTCAATAGTAAAAGAGCAAGAACAACTCAAATTTGAAACAATTCTCAAAACAAAGCTACAAGAACACAACAAATTATCCAGGGTAAGTAGCAAGAATTTAGAATTAGAGGAGAAGCTACTATAATAGGAAGTACAGTAGAAAGTTTGAGAATTGTAGAGGAGTAGAGGTTGATCCTTTAGAGTAATTACATGGAAAAGTAATGAGAAGAGTTATTCATCTAAAAAATGTAAGCCCGCACACTAACAAACATGGACAGGGGGCTAAGATCAATGCTCAACCTTGAAATACACTATGATGGCAATCCTGTATAAGATATGATAATGCACATGATAACATTAGATAAACATGAAAGGATGTTATATTATTTATGTAGATGGTTCGATCAATTAAGAATGAAGTTATCAATATCTGATATTAGAGATATCATTTTTTGTGTGATAAAAGATATGATAATGCACATGATAACATTAGATAAAGATGAAAGGATGTTATATTATTTATGTAGATGGTTCGATCAATGAAGAATGAAGTTATCAATATCTGATATTAGAGATATCATTTTTTGTGTGATAAAAGATATGATAATGCACATGATAACATTATATAAAGATGAAAGGATGTTATATTATTTATGTAGATGGTTCGATCAATGAAGAATGAAGTTATCAATATCTGATATTAGAGATATCATTTTTTGTGTGATAAAAGATATGATAATGCACATGATAACATTATATAAAGATGAAAGGATGTTATTGTTACGTAGATGGTTCGATCAATGAAGAATGAAGTTATCAATATCTGATATCAACAATAGAGACAATCAAAAAAATGTGACAAAGACAATAAAAAATGTGACAAAAACAATAGAGACCTAATTCACATTTCTCTAGCTTTGTGAGGTTTGAGAGGTTCTAGTGACTCTAATTGCTTCTCTTAACCTGGTTTTGGCTGCTGCATGTCCATGCCCTTAGCTTATTATACATACTAAATGATTGTTAGTATGGATGACAGCCAATATTTTGTAGAACTTAGACTCCTAGACAACCTAGCGGAACAATAAGGAACAAAGAAATTCCACCTGAAAGTATCAAAATGACAAAAGGAAGGCCAAGTCAACATCTTATTCACTACATTTCTTTCTTTCTTAGGTTTCATATATCTACCCACAAGTACACCATCTATTGACAAATTACTTTCTAAAATTATGAATACTCAACTAAAAGTTATCCAAATTTCCATGGGAATAACGATGAGCTATACCATGGTAGTAAGCGTGCCAAATAGGAAATCAGCAAGTGTACTATATCATAACGATATAATAGAAAGTGTACCTCAAGATACACTAAAGACAACCAAAAGAAAAGAAACTTCATCAAGTGGTGAAAAATGTCGTTAACTTAAATTACACTTTTCTCCAACTGTGAACAGCACGTGGACAAAACCCACTACCAAAGCTATGAAAGAATTCTTTGAGAAAACGTCTGCATATCATCAGCATATACATTACTATAATGCAAATTATCCATAAAATATTTAGCCAATCCACTAACTTCGCTCTATTGGTTTTAAGCTTTTTAGCTTTCTTACTAGAGAATGTTTCCAACTGGGACTCTGACTATTCTCTCTTCGAGAGGTCTCTTAACCCATTTCCATTGTATTCCTGTTATTACATTTTGATTTGGGCACTACTCTGTGTCATTTTTAGGCATGACTTGACTATCATTCAGTTTCAAATTTAGCTGGAAATAAAGAGATTAAAAGTAGAACAGATTATGTTTAAAGATAATTTGGAGCTATGTTGGCCCTGTGATGTATATGTGTCCGTGCATTGCTTAAAATCAAAGCAAAAAGGCACTTGAAAATGTTCAAGAAATTATACCTAATTGTATCTATTCACCAACGAATCTTCACTCTAGTGACTCTACATGTTGAAGAAAAGCAAACGATCATCGTACACAAGAGTCAATGAAGTAGTCAAACTATATAATAGAAGGTGTACCTCAAGATACACTAAAGATAACCAAAAGAAAAGAAACTTCATCTATATTGCAATCTCCTCAAGCTTCCCAAGACATGTGAAAAATGTCGTTAACTTTTAAATTACACTTTTCAGCCCGTGCACAAACTTACTACCAAAGCTATGAAAGAATTCTTTGAGAAAATGTGTGCATATCATCATCATATACAATACTAGAATGAAAATCATCCATAAAATATTTAGCCAATACTATAATGAAAATTATCCATAAAATATTTAGCCAATCCACTAACTTTGTTCTATTGGTTTTAAGCTTTTTAGCCTTCTTACTAGAGGATGTCGCTTGAGGAAACAACGGGGACTATTCTCTCTTAGAGAGGCCTCTTCACCCATTTCCACTGTGATCTTGTTATTACATTTTTATTTGGGCACTAAATGTTTGAAACGGGGTCTGTGTCATTTTTTATCATTCAGTTTCAAATTTAGCTGAAAAAAATAGATTAAAAGTCTAAATTTTTTGTCCAGTAGAATTTTGTAAAACAGATTATGTTTAAAAATAACTTTGGAGCTATGATGGCCTTCTCATGTATATGTGTCCGTGCTCTGCTTAAAATCGAGTAAAAGCAAAGACACACTTGAAAATCGTCGAGAAATTATACCTAATTGTATCTATTCACCGATGAACTACTTAATCTTATGAAGAAAAGTAAACGATCATGTACACAAGAGTCAATGAAGTAGTCAAACCCTTCAGAAATTCATTATTTGACAAGAAAAACTCAAGAGGAAGAAGGGAAGAAGCACTTCCAATTCATCACATACCAATAATTGTCTAAAGGTCATAAGTTCAATCCTCCTCCAACTTGATGTGTAATCTCCCACTAACCAAGGTCATAAGGTCACTTCTCCTTCCACTTCTAGCCGTTTAGAATTCAATTTATGAGTAGTACTATTTCTACCTTGCCACTTCTCCTGATTTGGAATTCAATTGACCTATAGCCTCAAAAGTTTAGGCCAATGCCTCCCACAATCACATGGAAATAAATACAGGTCTGTGCCCTCCCACAATTAGGCCAATGCCTCCCACAATCACATGGAAATAAATACAGGTCTGTGCCCTCCCACAATTAGTGGTACACATATAGAGAAAAAAGGGTAACCACGTGGATTCTATACATAAACATGGAGAACATGGATGCTGAATGTACATTTAAGAAAAATGGAGACTATAGAAACGAAGATCCACATGAATTCTTCATATGGAGTAAATTTATTCAGTATGATGCTATGTTATTCTAATCTATATGTTCAATTCATATTTATAACATTGCCTGTCTCTTCACTCCTTTATATAATGCTAATCTCCTATATAATATTTCCACAAAACAAATTTTAATACCTTTATTATAGGTTGTTCGATTTGCAGCATATATATGAAACCTTTAATATATGAAGGGGTACTCGCTATCCTAATGTCATACGTTCAATGTATAAGTACTACGCTATCTGCCATCGCCCTTCAAGCCATTGTGGCTTCAAGTCCTACACCATCTAGAAAACGATTTGCAGCATAGCTTTTCGGACAACTCCGTGTGGACCTAACCCCCTTGATTTTCCACACAAAGTAATTTTGTTAAATTTGCTTTATGAGTTTAAGTGTTACCCTATTCTAATCTATATGCTGAGTACCATCTGCACTTTCTTAAGCTAAGACATTTCAAAAACATATAGATCTGGTCGTGCTTCTATAACTAAAATGGAGCCATTTTATCCAGATCAAAAATGATCAAAAAATTCCAGTCAAAAGATTTAGTTGCTTGAAACATTTAGGGTTAAGAAGCAGCAGAACAAACTAATTTTCACCTCCTAAAAAGTCCAACGCTCCAGCTGACTCAATTTGATTTCTATTTTATCTATTATTTAAACCTAGGGTTTAAAAATATTTCTATTATATATTAATTAAACCTAGGGTTTTCAAAATTATACATATATTGAAGTGTATTATTTAGACCTAGGGTTTCCAAAAATATTTAGCACGTATTCAAGTTAGAATATATATATATGGAAAGCAAATAAAAATACAAAATATATGAATGTTGAATAAGTTATGCTAACATCATTTTTCTGTGTTGCTAAATTGAACACCATTCTATAACTACTATTTACTTATTTTCTCCCTGTGTATATCATTTTTAATTCTATGCCGTTCTATATTGCATTAAGTTGTGCATCAATTTGCAAAAACAGTGAATGGGTGTGAAATAGTGTTCACCTGGATTTCTCCAATGCATGAAAAACCCATCCTTTGTAGCAGCATGTTGGTGGCTTCAATTTAGACAAATCCTCTGCAGCTGCCAGAAACTAGCAATTTATATTTAATTAAATTGCAGCCCTAGGAATATAAGAAGAGAATAAACTTGAATTACCTATTATATATTAACATTTAAATCTGTGAATAATTGAATACCACTCTATATTACAATAAGTTGTGCATCAATTTGTCAAAACAGTGAATGAGTCTGAAGCATTATTCACCTGGGTCTCTCAAATGCCCGAAAAACCCATCCTCTGTAGCAGCGTGTTAGGGGCTTCAATTTAAACAAATCCTCTGGAGCTGCTAGAGACTAGAAATTTATATTTAATTAAATTACAGACCTAGTAATACAAGAAGAGCATAACCTTGAAAAATCAATGTATAATGCTAAAATCATCGTTTCATAACGCTAGAAACATCGCCTCAGAGAAGAATCAATGCATTTAACTTTACAGACCCTTTGATATCTAACAAACCCTGATTTCTAATAAAAACTTGGCAATAAGCTGAAAAATATTGTTTAGGAACACTTTCCTTACCTGGTAATCCTGAAGAATATCACTCAAACTCTATGCCTGGTTGGAATATTTAATCAACCACAGCGGAGCCTCAAACACCGATAAGAATCGTACATGTGGAGGTTTTAATCTCTCAACATTAAAATGCCAGAAAAGCGAGGCAAGATTGTTAAAAATAAAGAAACATTAAACACTACAGTAATGAGAAAAACGAAATATACAGCACAAAAGGGAAACCAGAGAAACAAGATGGTATACTCGCAATAAAAAATTCACAAATCAAAAACAGCAATGCGCGCATATAATCAGTAAAGAAAGGAAGGGCAAGCAAAACCAAGAAAACACAGAAAATATGGTTACAATTTCTCAAAGTTGTAACCAGGATCGAATTGATATTGTGTTTAAATAGACAGCAAGCACCCAACGGCTAGATACATGAGGTTTTCGAGCCGTTGAAGGCCTGCAACAATATACAGACAAAAAAAGCTACTGCAAAAAGGCAAGGCACAGATTCGGACATAATGCTATTTTTTCTTCTCCGGCTATCATTGGCGTGAAATTTCTACTCAGATGGTCATCTCGTTACATTTGTCCATAATTACCGATATCATTACATTTGTCCGTAAAGAACATTTAGACAAGTTGGCGAAATTCGACTTCTCTCACACGTCTCCTTGGTGAGTCGAAATTATATAATTGATGGGAAATTATATACCATGCTGCAAGAAGAAAAAGAGGGTGCGGTACTGATAAAAAACCAAAGTCTTATTTCTTCATCTACCAAGTTCTCTTGTATCGTAATAATGTTCTTGGTAAATGTTGTAAATGTTTTGAAAGGGTTCATAATCACACTTGTACTTACTTATGAGTGGTCCCATGAATGAAATATATAATTGTTTTTTAAGTGTCTTATATTGTTTTTAAGTGTTTTATTCACATGGTATGGGACAAATTTTTCATGGGAAAGTGATTGTACATAACTTGGTGTAGATTTGGGCGAGAACTAACCACTCAGCTGCTGCAGAGCATTAAATGGGGCAGCTTAGTGTTTGGGATCCGTTGGATCTGGAGAGTCTTCATATCCAACGGACCATAACCACTGAGCTACTGCATTCAATGCTTTGCAGCTCAATGGCTAGCTCTCGCTGTAGATTTGTGATATGATGAAAAAATTGGTTGGAAGCTTTGGTAATGGTGAGACTTAATTTTTGTAACTTACATGTTTTGGATTTCTTAAACTTAAGATACATATTGAGCTTACTGCTACCTTTGTATGGAAGTATAGTTATTTTGTTGGAATTCATAACTCTAACAAATGGTAGGTGAAATTTGTTGATCCAAGATAAAGATTGAATCAAGATGTCGAAGATGTATACAAAGACACCAAGAAAGTGTATTAATTTTAAAAAACAAGTAAGAAGAACACTTTGGTCCAATGCATGTTGGTGATAGTTTACATAGTAGCAATGGAGATCAAATGATGTGGACAGACAAGCTAAAGTTTGTGTGTTGTGTTTAATAGAAGCAATGACCATATTGAAATGTTAATCACATCTTGTATTTGTAGCAAGTCTGGGATGTTATGTATTGGCTTGTGAAAAGTTTAAGCCTGTACCTGGTGTCTCCTTGAGATGGAGTGTGTACATGTATCTATGTAACATGTAAAGGGCATATGATTGTAAGACTTAAATAGGCATGCATACCTATTTTTTTCATGTATCCATAGTGGTTTGGATAACTTGTTTGGTAACCTCTATTATGGGATTGGAAAACACTTGGAGGAGTGGGTTGTGTGTTGGTTGGATGCTCTAATAGTGGTTTGTGTGTCAACTAGGATGTTCTATGAGTGGACCATGTTGGTTGTAGACTTTAAAAGGTGTGTTTGTCCTAGAAACTAAAATTTTGTGTACACTTAGGGGTAGTTCATCAAGAAGTTTAATGAACCATGTATCTTAAGGACATCCTACTAGACCGATAGTTGCAGCGGTTATGTACCCATGCATTTTGGTGGATGGTTGGTCATTTATATGGACTTTAACAGTTTGGTAATGTCTACATGATCGAGGCATGACATGTGAATTCCAAGTTGGACCAAAGATAGACTCTGTTGATCAGAAAGTTCTTTAATTTGTAGTGGAGCAACTGATAATTGATCAAAGAAGCCGATGAAGACCTGACCTGATCGAGATTGAAACAAGTACTCATTAAGGGGAGTGTTGGAATATTAACTCATACCTGTCTCATGAGAATATTGTGATTTATCATTGTAATTGGTCACTATTAGGAGGAGGCTAGATTAGTTGGAGATTGAGAGATTATTTCCAACAAGTTTCTATCTTTAGTGTGTGGTTGAGATATTCTCTCACTAGTTTGTTAGTATGGTTAATAGTATCTCTATCTTGAGGGAAATCTTGATGTATAAATATGTAACACTTGTTGATGCTAATTGAACACTCAAAATTGTTTAAGTGTGTGAAAAAAATGTCTACTCTTCCATTGTCTATAAAATATCTCTATCACTTAAGTTTTTTTTTCCTTGTAAGAAGTCGTGAGATATCCTCATGTACTTACCCTCATTTCGACAATGGTACCCAAGGTAAACCATCGACTATGATTATGGGGCCTAACTTGGTGGGGACATCAAGTGAGGTCTTTATATATCAATGCATAGCCACCCGGGGATTTGACCCCGAGACCTTCTGCTTACAACTCACAGCTCTCAACCACTTGAGCTAACCCACCGGGCTATCTCTATCACTTAAGTTATAAAACACTTCACTTATTTAAATATAAAATAATAATAATAATTACTAGAATTATATTGAGGAAGCAACAAATCTTCTCCATGGACATGGTGGGGGATGGAGCTCTGCAACCTAGGGTTTTGAGCCGATCCGAGTTGATCTCGACGGCCAGGGCTCTATCCCTGGTCACAGACTCCATCTGAGCTCACAGTAGACGACGGTGAGGGTAGCATTCCGTGGCGGTGAGGAGCGGCTTCCAAACAACGGCGGCGGCACTCCTGCGACGGCTTGCATTCGGAGGAGACGGCTGATACCAGGACGACGCGATCAGGGGTTTCTCTTCTGCTCTTCTCACACATTCGACCTACAGAAACGGACTAGATCCAGGCGGTCAATGACGTTTCTGGCTTTTGTGGCGGCGACCAGGTCGACTTCTTGCGCTCAAGGGGTGCGATCTTGGAGGCCATGGATCTCCGGTACCCTCATACGACCCGCAGAACGGTCTTATTATTTGCGCTTGCGGTTTCTTGCGGCTCTGAGGTTCTTTCTTTGTTGGCGCGCGACTTTTCTGCACAGTAGATTTGTTGGTTGTTCATCTTTCCGAGACATTCCGAAGCAGACGGCACGTATCTACTGGAGGAAAAGCTCCCAGGAAGCAGCTTGCTACCAAGGCTGCACGCAAGTCTGCTCCAACAACAGGAGGTGTCAAGAGCCTCATAGATACCGTCCTGGTACAGATTCGAAAGTATCAGAAAAGCACAGAGTTGCTAACAGCTACGGCTCTGCAATTCAGGTAGACCTGAAGCGGCTAGTGAGAGGGTTCTCGAGGGTTCCAAGAAGTCCAAGATTTCAAATCGAAAACGAAGGTCGACGGAAACCCTGATTGCTTCTCTGGAAAGAAATGTCCGAAATCTCGCCATCTCTCTATGGCTGAGCCTGCGTTTTTGCTTTCAGGAGCGTGATGAATATTTCTGAGTATGGAGAGAGGGCGGCGCCTTTGCGCGGCGACCCATTGGGTCTACACGATCCAGTGGCGGCGGCGGCGGTTTCAGGGACCAAACCTGAAACCGGTGGCCCCACTTTCACCACTGTTCATGATATATTTGTTCTATTTTTTGTCTAGTTTTCTCTTTCTTTTGGTTCAGCTCATTATAAGCTGTTTTTCTGCATATATGAGACAATATGTGAAAATGTAGGGATCCTTGTTGATCTCACTACATCTGCAATATGTAATTTTAATCATCTTTTTGAAATAAAATTACGGACATTTTCCCAGGAAAAAAATAATAATTACTATTCTATTTTAATTAAAATATTTTAAAAAGTCCCACCAAACTAATATGATTTAATGATTATGTTTTTTTTAAATCTTAATAACAAAATATAAAGTTCTAATTTAACTTTTACAATTAAAATGTTTTAATAATTTATTTATTTTTAATTATCAAATATTAAATTTCATTTTTTAAAACTAATATGATTTAATGATTATGTTTTTTTTAAATCTTAATAACAAAATATAAAGTTCTAATTTAACTTTTACAATTAAAATGTTTTAATAATTTATTTATTTTTAATTATCAAATATTAAATTTCATTTTTTAAAGATAATTGACTTTTGAAAGATTGATTCTTTATCAATAAATTTTACAAATAACCTTACAAAGAGAGATTTCGTATCTTGAGATAGTGGAAGGAGAAAATTGAAAGAGTACCTTCTAAACTTTTGGACGAAAACTTTATGGTTAATCATTTTCATATTTCTTTTTGTTATCGTTTAAATAAAAAAATATTTTAACTTATTAATAATAATAATTGTATTTTGCCCATCGAGGTTTGGACTTGTGGCGAGCGGATGCTTGCTAAGGCGTTTGTGTTGCTAAGCAGGTCACGAGTTCAATCCTCTTGCAGCTTGAGGGTCGTTCTTAGTGGGCAGGACGATTTTTCTAGAGTTTATAGTGGTAGCCGGCGGGATTCTACCCCGTGTCATGCGAGTACGATACCGCCGCCGTTGCTAATTCCCCTACTACAAAAAAAAAAATTGTATTCTGAATAATAGATTATGAGAGTTAAAGCTTTTTTCGAGTTGAGAGTTGCTGCAATAAGATTGTATGAGATTGTCTTTGCCAAATTTAAGAGCATTGAGGAGTGGTCAAAAGATGATAATTGTAATATTGGAGTTAAGCAAGGTTTCCCCTTATCCCATACCATTTTTGGCATATACATCAATAAGCTAGAAATTTGTTAGGAAGAAGCAGGTTGCACTGGCACGACCTTAGCTGGAATAGTCGTCATCCTCTTTCTCTATGTCGAGGATATTGTTCTTATGGCAAGGTGTCCCTTTGATCTTGATAAGCAATTAAGGGTTGTCAAGGATTTCTTCTCTAATATGGGTATTATTGTTAACACCGAAAAAACAAAAATTGTGATTATCAAGTCCAAGAAGGTCACTTACGCTAATTTTGTATATGACGCTAATTTTGTATATGACAATAGCAACTTGGAGGAAGTGTCTTCTTACAAATATCTCATAATCGATATTCATCACAAGCTCAACTGTAACTATAGCATTGAGAAAATGATTAATGGAGGGTGGACAACTTATTTTGGTCTTGAAAACAATTGTAAATCAACAAATCTTGTGGTGTGGGATAAAAAGAAGTTCATTTTTTAAACTCTCGTCACTCCCGTCATCTTTTACAGTTGTGAAGTTTGGGGTTGTAGAATCTCTAGAGAATCCTAGAGAAAGATTGAACAAATCCATAAGCGTTTTATAACATATTACCTCACAATTAAATGCAATACACCCTATCATATTCTCCTAATAGAAGTGGGTCTTCCCCCATCGAGAACATCTCTATAACTATGTACCTTATGTACAAGTACATGATAAATAACATGGGAGACTAGACACTTCTTAAAATTGCTTAAAAATCTAGTCAGGATCACCTACGACTCAAGAGAGGCTGGTACAAAGATGCCATGGCTTGGTTAAACCATTAAGGGAATGACAAAAATGTCACTTTGCAAAATATTAATAACATTAAAAATATTATCACTTATAAGTTTAAAGAGAAAATGTGGGGTGAAAAAGAATTAGACGCTAAAATAAATTAAGATATTATAAAGAGATCATTAACCCTAATCTGGAAGATCAAAAGTATATCTATGTTTTAACTAGTTCGAAGAAGAAAATTAATATAACCAAGATAAGAACGAACTCTCATGATCTCTATAGTGAAACAGGACATTGGACAATTCCTAAAACACCATGGATGGAAAGGATTTTCCATCTCTATGAGATTATGAGCACCGAGGATGAAATTCACTTTATCTTAGAGCACCTTGCATGCCTCCACATTAGATTGGAGTTTCATAATCTTTGCTACAATACGAACCTCCCTAATCTTCTAACATGTTAAAACTATACAAACCTCTGTAACCTTCTAACATGTCAAAACTATGGTGACCTAGGAAAGCTTCTTTCTAAGTTTTTTAAGCATATGAATAAAAATTTATAGCAATCCAAATAATTCATTTCTTTTCTCTTAAGGTTAAATAGACCAAAGTTGATCTTAGTGGATGTCGATCACCACCACCAAAATAAAATTATAATTAAAAAAAATATAAATTCACTTGTAGTTCACACCCTATTTTATCATTTATTGTAACATCTTAAATAGGTGGGAAAATCCTAACTAGAATAAAATCTTGATGGATGGTGTGTATTCTTCTATTAACCTTGTTAGTGAACCACAAACCCTATCTAACTAAAAGAAATTAAGTTGAAGAAGGATCTATTCCACCAAAATTTGCTTTGGACTTATAATCGACCATATCCCTTTATAGTTGCATCCAAATAGGTAGGCAAGTAGTTAAGCCTGGGCATGAATGCAACCTTAGCATGTAATTTATTCATATGTTAACCTTACTAGTGACCCACCACTCTATCCATTTAACTAATATATTTTTGCTGAAAATGATTTTAGAAATACACCACTATATCCATTTGACTAATATATTTTTATTGAAAATGACTTTAGAAATACAACATAAGGGTCCTTAAGGGATTGCAGCAAACACCACGAACTTATTTATTTTATCAAATGTGTCTGAAAGTTACATTTAATTTCATTTCCTTTTAATACAGTATTTGTGTAGACAAGGAGAATGGATCTTTAATAGATAGTTCAATATTTCATTATTCTCGTCAACAAATCATATTATATAACAAGAGCCACAAGGTGGCAATGTCCCCGCAGTTGCTAATAGCCTATAAGCCAAATTGCACTAGGAAGAAAAATTATTGTGCCAAAGAATTACTTACCATCGAATTGATTTCATTCTTAGCCATTGAAACGATTTTTCAATGTTTTGCTGGAACAAGGATGGCTATAAAAGATGCAAAACCTGTGCTAAGCATCCTTCTTCATGATCAAAAGCTCAATTTGTTACATCTTAAATATGGATATATCCCTGTAGAGTTGGAGAAGGGTGTAGCATATGTGTAAACACACAAATGAATTCATTGAAATAGGTAGAAAAAAAAACCTTCACTATGACCACTCAATCAAATTCATAAAATAACTGTAACAAATTAAAACATGTGGATGCAATATAGCCTCGCAAGGCATGATTTGATGTAAGGCCAAGCCCCAGGATTATGAAATAGTTGAACAACTAGCCACATAAAAAACCACAAAAGACATACACATGTCAATGCAATATAGCCCCGCAAGCCATGATTTGACGTAAGGCCAAGCTCGAGGATTATGAAATAGTTGAACAACTAGCCACATAAAATACCACAAAAGACATACACATGTCGATGCAATATAGCCCCGCAAGCCATGATTTGACGTAAGGCCAAGCCCCTGGATTATGCAATAGTTGAACAAATAGCCACATAAGAAACCACAAAAGACATACACCTAATCTAGCATAAAACTCCAAGATATGCCAACACCTTTACTTTACGATGAATCTAAAATACCACAATAGGAACGTAGAATTACGTGGCATCCATATGACATTGACAATAAAAAAATTGAAGATTTAGCTTAGTTTCAACATTAGTAAGTTAAATCCAATATTAATCTAGTAGCATTTGAGATTAAACCAATTTTAATTCGATACATGTTTTTCCTCGTGTTATTATTCATGTTTTTTAAATAGTAATTTTGAAAAACATGCACATATATAATTTAGCTCCATTATTTTTTTCACATCTTAATCACTATTTAAAACGGAAAAATATTAGACACCTCCAACATGATCCTAGAATCATAACATGTAATTCCAAGTGCCTCATGGCACATAGCTTATTTAAGCACTTGAAGATTTCATGGATTCTTTATTCATAAAAATGTGATTGCATATGCCTCATGGAATAGGGCTTATGTCGCCATTTGGAAAAATATTCCATAACTTTTGTTCATTGAAGGTAACGTTTGCTGTTCAAATTGCTTAATTTGGGTAAGGATGAAAGGGAATTTGGTATATTTATATTAAAATATGTTAATTAGTTACATTGTTTTTAAAATTTAGGCTTATGGAATGATCTGTAATGGGCTAAATTATCAATCCTAAATTCTAAGAATTTTTAAAACTTTGCCTAAGTCATAAAAAACGTTGCTACATTTAGAAGTTTCTTTTGAGTTGGATGTATAGGAATTAATCTATTATAATCTTATTAGGTAGATCATCTCACCAAGTATACACATGTTAAAAAAATTGCAAATTGTAAGGACAGTCAGAGGCAAAAGACCAAATCAAATCACCTTATGGATATAAAGAAAAGCATAACACATATATAAGTTTTGAAAATGGGTAACCTGCACATAACAATCCTTATTACGGTAGTTTTGTTATTACAATGATAAGTGTTTATATTTTAGAAATTGGGGTGGATTAATTTATATATATTTTAATGATTGTAAGAAGATGAGATAAGTGTACTATCCAGATTAATTTTATGACAGTAATTCCAAATTCGAAATAAACAATTATAAAAAAAAAGAATATCAAAAATCGTTGGTAGCTACGCATGGATAACTCGTATAGTTGATGCATGGATAAGAAACAATTTGGTAAACAAGTAACTTGTTGGTGACACCTAACTTATGACCTAAGGTATTCCTTTTAAGGTAGCCTTGTTTAAAAATCCTAAATACGGAAGAAGATAAATATTAAATGCAAGATCTGGGAAACCCGTTACTAAGTGTAAATGTAAGATCCACATCTCAGGTGAGAGAGATCCGTTACTTCGCATGTATATTAATGTAATTCTTTGTTTTATAGAGAGAGAGTGTTGTAGTTTAATAGTAAACATGTGGGTATATTGACCCAGATTCGATTTTAATTTCAGTGGATGATGTTGCAACTTTTCTGGAATTCCTCGAACCAATAGGAGTATAGTTCCGTTAACTTTAGCTCCAATCCAATTTCATTCCAATTCCTATAGAAATAAGTAGATTCCATTTGATGAGTTTGATTCCAGGCCTATAGATATAAATAGATTCCAATTAATGAGTTAGTGAGAAATAAATCCCAAAATCATAAAAAGATTAGAATATCCCAAATATATAATATATGAACTAACATAGCTCCTTCGCAAGACTGGATGTTTAAGCCCGCCTCAAGTTTCTAGTTTCTAATCCATACCCTGGTTCTATCAATTCCACCTGGAGATTCGGTTCCTTCTCTGCACGATATATTATAGTTTAGAGAGTTTAAATTTTATGAGAAAAAGGGCGTCATGGTAAAGAAACCCTGAGGGTTTAAATTTTATGAGAAAAAGGGCGTCGTGGTAAAGAAACCCTAAGGATTTCAACTAGAAGAACACACAAATTGTGTAAAAAAACAAAATAAAAAATGGATTTTTCTGTAAACTCAAAACCTGACCTTTCCATAATCATTTTGTGAATGATCGTCATCCTGAAGTTCACGGCATGCTTAGGCGGCTGCTACAGGGGAGACAGCATGCACGGTGACTCTTCTTCTCCTCTGTCACCTCATAAATTGAGGGAAACTCGAGAGACATTAGGCTTATCTGGTCTTGAAGGACGCCAAAGGCGAATCAGTGGCCAGGTTTATCCAGTGATGGGATTGAGGGATCTTTGACAGTATGGGAATTATAGACACCTTAGCACTTTCCATGTAGACCTGGAATTTTAAATTCTAAGTGCTTGTCATGTGAAAATTTAGTGACGGTTATACATTTTTATTGTTTGCCATTTTACATTTCATGAAACTTCCTAAAGTGTCAATCAATTTTTTATGTTGTATAAAATATTGTTCAAATATTTGCATTTTTTTTACCATTTTAGTTTAAAATCAAACCTAAAGTCTCCAAAATTTATGCTTCACAAATTGGTATTATCTTAATATCTCCCCACATTATCCAAATTATTTCATGAAAGTTTTGATGTATGTCATTAAAGTTATAAAACCACACTAAATATGTTTGTCTAAATGTTTTCTTATAACAGTGAAAGGTGAAAAACAAAAAACCAAAAAACTAAACAATTGTCTATTAACATTGTCAGGATAGTCACCAAGTTATTTATTCTCAACGTGACAAATTATTTTCCATGGTATTTAGACTTTGAGTAAATCTAATTAAAGAATAAAATATATTTTTATTTCAGCTCAAGTGTATCTAATCCTTTTTTCCATCCATTAAAGAATTTGCTTGGAATTGAAATCAATATTACATATAAGGCAATGTAGGTTGCATGGATTTGAGATCAATATTACATATAAGGTAATGTAGATTGGTTTCAGAATCCAGAGCTTGCAAGGTGGTGTCATCTTTCCATGGGCAGACCAATATCTTCTATTTTGGTTTTCTGAGTGACGAGTTCTCTTAATTCGTATCTCTAGAGGTGACTCAATCTCCAGAATGTAGTAATAAGCACACTAAAAATCTACTTATGAACTAAAGTATGGTCTTATTTCTTTTGACAATATTGATTGAAGTCACATAATTCAAATAACTATTTTAGTTTTCCTTTTCTTCTTTTTCTTTTAATGTATATTGAGACAAATTTTTCTTTTCTTCTTTTTTAAATGCATATCGAGACAAATTTTATGCACAAAGAGACAAATTTCTTCCATAAAGAGAAGGGATCCTTCCCTGGGCTGCATGTTTTCTTTACAATGTAGTGTACGTATTTGTAATGGGTGTATTCAATGCTATAATTTAAGGGCTGCCTCTCAAGCATTGGTTCAAGAAATGAATACACCTTCGATTTATTCGATCTGACACCTCTGCTGTAGCTACCACATACAAGGAACGTGTTAGCTTAAAAGTAGCCCTGGACTTGACTCATCACTCCCCTATCAAGTGAACAATCTTCTGATAAAGAAAAACTTTCGCGGACTAATATCCATGTGGCACGATAATATATTCCCTGCGCCATCTTCATCATATTTCCTTCATGGGCTGGCGTTAGAGGTCTCTAATCATTTATGGTGACTAAATGAAGTTAATATCTACCACACCTTGCATTACAGCACCTTTTAACACATAAGATGGCATTCAACAACGATCTCTTCTCCACGTAGACTTTACTTGGAAAGGAACGGCAGTAATTCAATGACCAAATGACTTAGGAGAACCCTTAAGAAAGCTGATAACGTGGACGGCTTATTCAAAATTGACCTCATGCTTTTGGCAAAATCTAACTATAAAGCTCCTTCAACGTATACGAGACCTGCCAATTTTATTGCCGATCATTTGATTATTTTTCTTATTGGATGGTCTTATATAAAAATTAAAACACAGAAAAACCAAAAGAATTTGGATTAACTCGATTGTCAAATACACTGAATGGAGTTAGGAGTAACTTGCTAGATGTCGGTTGAGCGGTCCCCAGGATGGCCATGCCGTGGAAAGGGAAAACCCGCTACAATGGTCAGGGATCCCACGGTCGTAAGCGGATCGTCGAGCATCCAAACGTCAGATCAAAATCTCGAGGACTGACACGGGTACGCTCCACAAAGACAATATTTATTACTTAAATGGCGTCTTCCCGCCGCCAAACCGGGAAGCGAAAATCTAGACAAACGTCATTGCCTATGGACCAATCAGCATGCAAATAAATGTTTGTTTTAAAATATATTTAATATAAAAATTTATAACTTTCACATAAACTTTACAAAGCAAAATGAATTTCCGCATGTACGGACAGATTAATATGAATTACCGATTCATATATTATCCTATTATCCCCTGCGGGGACATAATTATTAAATAAATTTTAAAACAAATATTTTCAAATTAAATTAACTTAATTGAAAATAAGAAAAATAATTACAAAGCAACGAAGTTGTGCTTTAAAATTATATTTATAATTTGTTTAATTAATTAAAAATTAAAAATATTTTATTTAAAAATTGAGTTGAGTATACTTAAAAAATAAAAATATTTTATTTTAAAAATTTAGTTGAGCATACTTAAAAGAAGAAATAAATATCATTAAAATTATATTTATAGTTTATTTAATTGATTAAAAATGAAAAATATTTTTATTAAAAATTTAGTTGAGTGTACTTAAGGAGGAAATAAATATATGGAATTGAGGACAATTAGGGTTCAATATTGGTGAATGAAAATCATCAAGAGTAAGGAGGATTAAGAAGTACAAAAAATAAGGGCCCAATGATCATATGCTTTATTAAAAAAGGCAAAATATCAAATATTTAAAAGTAATGAAGTTTGTTGTTAAAAGTTGATATTTAATTTTAATAAAAAAAGTCTTAAAAAATATAATAAATTTATTTTATTATAATTATATCATAAAATATAATAAAATTTTTATATTAATAAAATAATAATAAATCAAAAGATATGATGAAGGCACTGAGATAAGAATCTTGTGGTAGCTCTCATTCTCATGAAATACTTTATGCTTACCAAAAATCACCGACATCTGTCTCTTTACACTTACAGGCCCATACATTTATCAATGAAGAAACATTTGAGCATGTCTTTTTAATCCGGATTTATGTGAGAACAAAATGATAGAGCACATGTATATTTCACATACATAGATATATTGCAAGAAACGCATTGATACAGTAAGATCATATTCTATTAAAATGAAATAAACAAAACATACTATAAAATAAAAGTAGCTAGAATGGCGGTAGATATATCTTTGAGAAGAGATGTACCGGCTACGCTCATTCGTGACAAGCTGAATACAAAAAAGAGGTTGAAAGGGCCTATTCATCATAACCACTAGGGAAAGAACTCTAAACATCCAAAAACCTAACCCTAGAAAATGAACTGTCATAAATTTTGTGGCCCTAAGGTGGTTAATTGAAAAATCAACTTTCTGGGGTCATAACTTCTGCATACGATCATTGTTTGGGGTGCTCGATAGCCCATGGAAAGCTCTTTTGAGCTCTATAATTTTTTACTTGGGCCAATGTATGTCGTTGGAAACTATTTCTCCCAAACCTTCCCCTCCCCCAGCCCCTCGAATCGCCAAAAAACATTGTTTAGGGACTCAAAACGACCCCAAAAGTTCCAAACATAAAAAACCATATAAAAATACTACAAAATTACCAAAATGGAAAACTATTTTGAGCCAGTAGATAGAATAGGTGGGTGGACACCTATATCGATGTAGATCATTCCTCCCCCCATGAAGCAATGGTCTCCATTGAGTTCAGTTCCCCCATCAAATGGGAAAAATTTTGCTGAACTTGACACCTGATGAGCCACTTGCCTTGGTGGAGTAGCTGCCCTGCTTTGACAACCCGATATAGTTGAATCTTCTATCGGTGGGTGCCCTTAACCTGTGTGTCCATGATCCGATCAGTGGTTGCATGTTCCATGCAGTAAGGGTTAATCTCTATAGGTGTCAACTATTCTGCTACCTTTGATGTGTCTAGCAATGGTGGAAAATATGGGCAAAGGAGATCCACATTGAATATTGGGTGCAAGCCAAGGAATGGAGGAATGCTTAATTTCAATGCATTCTCCCCTACTACCTTAGTGATGGTGTACGTCCCATATCGAAGTGGAAGAAGATTGCGATGGGGTCCTATGAGCCTCTCTTTTTGCAAATGCAACCAAACCTTATCACCCACCTAGAACTTGTGCGTAACCCGATGTTAATCATGTTGCTGCGTATACTTGGTATTGGTCTGTTCCAATTAAATGCCATGGACCTGTTGGAAGATGTTTTGGATTTGCTCAACAAATACGGTGGCCTTATCAACCTTAATCTTAGCATGAGTAGAGTTCTCGTTGGAAACCATCACCCCTCCCCCCTAGAATCACCAAAAAACGTCGTTTAGGGCCTCAAAACGAACCCGAAAATTCAAGACCCAAAAAACCATAGAAAAATTACTAGAAAATTACCAAAATGGAAAACTGTTTTGAGCCAATGGAATATGTGGGTGGCCAACTATATCCATATGGATCAATCCTCCCCCCTTAGGAACCAATTATCTCCATTGTGTTGAGTCCCCCCATCAAATGGGGAAACTTATGTTGAACTTGACTCCTTGTGAGCCACTTGCCTTGGTGGAGTAGGTTCCCTGCTTTGACAACTTGATATAGTTGAATCTTTTGTTGGCGGGTTCCCATAACTAGTGTGTCCATGATCCGATCAATGGTTTCATGTTCCATGCAATAAGGGTTAACCTATGTAGGTTTCAAGTGTTTTGCTACCTCTAATGTGTCCAACAATGGTGGAAAATATGGGCGAAGGAGCTCCGCATTGAATACTAGGTGCATGCCAAGGAATGGAAAAATGCTTAATTTGAAGGCATTCTCTCTGACCTCCTTAGTGATGGTGTACGACCCATATCAAAGTGGATGAATCTTGCAATGGATTTCTGTGAGCTTGTCTTTCTGCAAATGGAACCAAACTTTATCACCCACATGGAACTTGTGTGGAACCCAATGCTGGTAATGTCACTGCTTTTACTTGGTATTGGATTTTTCCAAAATGTCATGGACCTGTTGGAAGATGTGTTGGTTTTGTTCAACAAATATGGTGGCCCTATCAACCTCAGTTTGATCATGGGAAGAGTCCTCGTTGGAAACGATAGGCCCCCGAATTGCCAAAAAATGTTGTTTAGGGCCTCAAAACAACCCCAAAAGTTCAAGACCCAAAAAACCATAGAAAAATTACTATAAAATTGCTAAAATGGAAAACTATTTTGAGCTAGTGGAATAAGTGGGTGGCCATCTATATCCATCTTGATCAGTCCTCCCCTCTTAGGAAGCAATGGTATCCATTGCATTGAGTTCCCCATTAAAATGGAGAAACTTGTACTGAACTTGACTCTTGGTGAGCCACTTGCCTTGGTGGAGTAGTTTCCCTACTTTGACAGCCCAATATAGTTGAATCTTCTACTAGAGGGTGCATGTAGCCTATGTGTCCATGATCCAATCAGTGGTTTCCTGTTCCGTGTAGTAAGGGTTAAGCTCTGAAGGTGTCAAGTGTTTTTCTACCTCTAATGTGTCCAACAATGGTGGAAAATACGGGCGAAGGAGCTCCACGTTGAATATTAGGTGCAAGCCAAGCAATGGAGGAATGCTTAATTCGAAGGAATTCTCCCCGATTTCCTTGGTGATAGTGTACGACCCATATCAAATTGGACGAAGCTTGTGATGGGGTCCTATGCGCCTCTCTTTCTACAAATACAATTAAACCTTATCACCCACTTGGAACTTGTGTGGAACCCGATGTTGGTCATGTCGTTGCTTGTACTTGGTATTGGCTATTTCCAAAATGTCATGGACCTATTGGCAGATGTTCTAGATTCGTTCAACAAATCTGGTGGCCTTGTCACCCTCAATCTAAGCATGGGAAGAGGCCTTGTTGGCAACAATAGGCTACCTGAATCGCAAAAAAATGTCGTTTAGGCCCTCAAAACGACCCAGAAGTTCAGGACCCAAAAAACCATAGACAAATTACTAGAAAATTGAAAAAATGGAAAACTGTTGTGAGCCAGTGGAATAGGTGAGTGTCCACCTATCCATCTGGATCAGTCCTACCCCCTTAGGAAGCAATGGTCTCCATTGTGTTGATTTCCCACATCAAATGGGGAAACTTCTGTTGAACTTGACTCTTGGTGAGCCACTTTCCTTGGTGGAGTAGCTTCCCTACTTATGCGTGCCCTCAACCTGTGTGTCCATGATCTTATCGGTGGTTTCATGTTCAATGTAGTAAGGGTTAAGCTCTGTAGGTGTTAATTATTCTTCTACCTCTGATGTGTCCAACAATGGTGGAAAATATGGGTGAAGGAGATCCACATTGAATACTGGGTGCAAGACAAGGAATGGAGGAATGTTTAATTCGAAGGCATTCTCCTAGACTTCCTTGGTGATGATGTATGACCCATATCGAAGTGGATGAAGCTTGTGATGGGGTCATGTAAGCCTCTCTTTCTGCAAATTCAACCAAACCTTATCACCCACCTGGAACTTGTGTGGAAGTCGATGTTGGCCTTGTCGCTGCTTATACTTGGTATTGGCTTTTTCCAAAATGTAATGGACCTGTTGGCAGATGTGATGGATTTGTTCAACAAATCTTGTGGCCTTATCAGGGTTAGTCTAAGCATGGGCAGATTCCTCTCGTGTGGATGCAATGGGTAGAGCTACATCAATTGGGGCCAGTGGTTGGAACCCGAGGCACATGTGAAAAGAGTTGTGGCCGGTAGAGCTATGAAGGGCTCTGTTATAGCTATGATGAACATATGGAAGGCTCTCATCCCATGTGAGGGGATGTTTAGAATTGTACATTCTCATAATATGCACAATCATTCGGTTGATTTTCTTTGTTTGTCCATTGTTCTGGGGGTGGAAGGCAGTCGATTTGGTGAGCTTGGTATCTATCAATTCCCAGAGGCTAGACCAGGAGGTACTTAGGAACCCGTTGTTCCAATCTTAAGTGATAGTTCGTGGAAACCCAAAATGAACCCAAACACGCTCGAAGAAGAGCTAGCAGTGGCTTCGGTGGAGATACTCTTCTTGCAAGCTATTAGAATGGTCATTTAAGATAAGTGATTCACAACCACAAACACAGAGTCATTACCATGCTTGGTTGAAGGAAGTCTTGACATGTAATACATGGAGATGGATTCCCATGGCCCATTGGGAGTAGGAAAAGGGGTGTACAACCCCTGCTTCTTGATGGTAGATTTCGCGATGGCACAAGAAGTGCAGGATTCTATATATCTACCGACATCTTGTTGGGGCTTGGGCCAATAAAAATACTTCTACAATACCACCACTGCATTTTCGGTGCTAAAGTGCCCTGCCACCCGACTATAATGTGCTTCCCAAATCAGCTTCGCACGCTCACTTGAAGGAACACAAAGATGGACCAAGTGGCATATAAATCCTTAGTGGAGATGAAACTCTGCCACTGGCGTGCCTGCACATAATACTTGATATATGGGAGCGAAATCGAGATCACTATCATATAGTTAAGGCCACTCAAAATTTTTGTGGCCACAAGGGTTGAGCACCATGGTCAGTGCTGCTACCGGAGGTCGATTGAGGCAATCATCGACTCAATTTGTGCTTCCCTTCTTATATTTAATGTTCAGGTGGAATTGATGCAAGTAGGTGGACCACTATTGGTGGTGGTCATTCTGTAGCTTTCCTTGGGTTTGCATGAACTACAAGGGCTTGTGATCAGTGTGGATGACCATCTCTTTTCCTAGGATGTAATGCTTCCATTGGAGACATACCTGGACAATGGAATACATTTCCTTGTCATAGGTGGGGTACTTGCGGACTGTATTTGAAAGAGTCTCACTGTGATATGCCACTAGATGGCCATGCTAAGTGAGGACTGCACCAACAACATAGTCCGAAGCATATGTCTCAATCTCATAGGGCTATTGAAGATTTGGTAAGGTAAGGACGGGACCCGAACATAAGCATTGCTTCATCTCTTCAAATGCTTGTTGTTGTTGCTTGGACCAGAAAAACTTGGCCTTAAATCCCCCTTTGGTAACCTATTTAAGGGACCAAGCAATATTAGAGAATCCTAAGACAAATTTGCGATAGAATTTGGCAAGGCCTAGGAAGCTACAAAGCTCTGTGAGGGTTGTCGAGGTCAGTTAATCATGAATGGATTAGATCTTGGACGGATCCACATGCATAACATTTTCATCCATGATGTATCCTAGATACTGAAACCTCTCCATGCCAAATGAACACTTCTCTATATTGGCGTATAACTTGTGTTGTTGTAGGGTGTTGAGGACTTGGTGCATATGCTGTAAATGTTATACATGTGTTCTGTTGTAGATGAGGATATCATACAGAGATACAACCACAAAATAATTGGTGAATTGCCGGAGAATATCATCCAACATCCTCATAAAGTTTGTTGGAGCATTAGTCAAGTCGAAAGGCATGACCAACCACTCAAAAAGGCCTTCCCTAGATTTGAAATAGTCTTCCAGACATCGGTATGCTCAATTGGCACTTGATGATAGATAGAATTCAGATCATTCTTACTGAAATATTTGGCACCCCTCAGCTGGTCAAGAAGGTCGTCGATCTAGGGAGTGGGATATCGATTATGGACTGTGATCGTTTTTAGAGCTCGGTAGTCAATACAGAGTCGCCATGTCCCGTCTTTCTTCTATACCAACACAATTGGTCTCCTACAAGGTGAGGAGTTGGGTCCAATGTGCCCCTTTTGGATTAATTCTTGAATTTGGTGTTCTATTTCTTAATTTTCCATGAGGGAACACCTATATATTGTCCCATTTTGTAAGGGCACCCCAGAAATCAAATCAATTGAACGCTTGACCTGGAAATGTAATGGCACCTCGGTAGGTGTGGTCAAGATGTCTCAATATGTTTCCACTATCTTGTCCACCTACTTCTGTTGTGTGGAGAGACCTCATGTAGAGATGGTGGTTATTGTTGTGATCTTCCGTTCACCTTCAGAACGAATCATAAAGATGATGAATTTCCATGTCAGGGAGATTACCTTCCTGCACTGCTTAGGTGTAATGAGAGACACTACAGTAGTGGGAATTATATTCGATATCCTATAGAGTTGCTTTCCCAAAGTAATGATGACACTACGAGGTCTAGACTCAAACACAACATGATGTTTCCACATATATAGTTGTCCTAAAAGAACATCACAAACTTCAAGTGGAGCAACATCACAGTTCACACATTACCTCATCTTTAAAGGGATTGATGCCATGGGATAGGAAGCACTGTTGATTGACGCAAATGTCTCGTCCCTGGCTCAACCAACTAATGGTGTATGGTTGGGGGTGGAGAACCGTCGATAGCTTCAATATTTTGACTACCTTGACCGAGAATAAGTTCTTATGGCTACCACTATCAACAATGAAATGTAGCAGATTCCCTTGCACCCAAAGTTGTGAATGGAAGAGGCGCTCCCCTTCCTCTGGATCCTTTGAATCTTCTTGTTGGATATTTTCGATTGCAATGGTGGCACTAGGTTCCACATCAATGATTCATTTTCCCTTTTCTTGCTCTAAATCAGAGCATGATCCAAATTCTAGCTCTGGGTATTTTGTCTCATCCAACAATGATTGTTTTAAGTGGCATTCATCAGTGTTGTGGCAGGGTCTTTTTTGGAACTTGCACCACTTGCCAATTTCCTTCAATTTCCCATAACCCTTCTTTTCCTGTGGTTTGGGTTGGTTGTCAGGATTTTGTCCCTCCTTGCTTTGTCCTCTGCTTTGTGAGTTAGGGCCTCCTTTTCTAGGATTATGTTGTTGTTTATTTGCAAACCCAAACTCTCGCTTATTCTTTTGCTTAATTTTTTACTCGATCTTGACAGCGTACCAATAAGCAACTCCTAGTGAGGATATATCCAGGAAATCCATCTTTGTTTAAATGTACATGTGTAGGCCACTGCAGTACTTTAGGAACAAGTGTCATTTAGAGTCTCTAATACCCATTTTTTATCACATGGTATGTATAATGTAGGTAAAATCCAACACTATCTGGTCTATTTCATGGCGCAAAGTCATCCACTTAGTGTACTGGTCATCATAGTTTCCGACAGGGTAGAATTCCTCCTTGACGACATCGAAAAAATCCTCCCAAGTGGGTTCTGTATTGAATATTTCATTCCCATCCCTTGCATGCCTCTCGCAGTATCCATCCCACCAATCTTCAATATGGGGGAGGGATTTAAAGAGCGCAAAGGTGATCTTTTCGTTGTCGAAAAGTTTTTGAACGAAGAAGTAACCCTCTAATAGACTTAACCATTTCTCCAAACCATCTGCTTCTATCTTTCCTTCCAATAAGGGGATGTCAAAGTTAACTTGTACCATGAAGGGAGTCGTACATCTGAAACGACTGCTCGTTGAAGGTGCATCCGTTGCCATTGGCATTAGTTGAAGGATCTAGGAGAAATTATCCATCATCTCGTTCATCTGTCGTGCGAAGTCTTCCTCGAGAAACAATTTAATAGTATCTCCTACTCCATAATCTATATTTTCTTCTCTCTCCATGTGAGGTTGCTTGGGGCGACGAGAGTGGTTTTCCACAAGCTCAACTAGTTCGATACCGAACTCTTGATATCGATATCTCATCGGGGACATGCATTAAGGAACCATAAGAGTAGATTGCTCTGATACCACTAATCCAGATTTATGTGAGAATGAAATGAAAGAGCATGTACATATTCACATACAAGGATATATTACAAGAAACACAGTGATACAATAAACTCAGATTCTATTAAGATGAATGAAACAGAACAAACTATAAAATAAAAGCAGCTAGAAAGGTGTTAGTTATATCTTTGAGAAGAGATGTGTAAATTATGCTCATTCATGAAAAGATGAATGCAAAAAGAGGCCGAAAATGCCTATTTATCATATGCACTAGGGCAAGAACCATAAACATCCAAAAACCTAACCCTAGAAGATTAATCATCATAAAGTTTGTGTTCCAAAGGTGGTTAGTTGAACAATCAACTTCCTCGGGTCATAACATTTGCATATGATCTTTGTTTGGGGTGCTCGATAGCTAGCTGGAAAGGTCTATCCGAGCTCTACAACTTTCGATTGGGGCCAATGCACATTGTTAACAACAATTGGCCCCGTAATCGCCAAAAAAACATTGTTCAAGGCCTCAAAACGACCTTGGAATTTCAGGACCCAAAAAACCATAAAAAAATTACTAGAAAAATGCCAAAATGGAAAATTGTTTTAAGCCAGTGGAATAGGTGGGTGTCCAACTATATCCATCTGGATTAGTCCTCCCCGCTTAGGTAGCAATGGTCTCCATTACGTTGAGTTCCCCCATCAAATGGGGAAAATTTTGTTGAACTTGACTCTTGGTGAGCCACTTGCCTTGGTGGAGTAGTTGCCCTGCTTCGACAACCCGATATAGTTGAATCTTATGTTGGAGGGTGCCCTTAACCTATGTGTCCATGATCCGATTAGTGGTTTATTATTCCATGTAATAAGGGTTAATCTTTTCATTTTTCAACTGCTATGCTACCTCTGATATGTCCAGCAATGGTGGAGAATATGGGCGAAGGAGGAGCTCCACATTGAATAATAGGTGCAAGCCAAGGAATGGAGGAATGCTTAATTCGAAGGCATTCTCCCCGAATGCCTTGGTGATGGTGTACGACCAATATCGAAGTGTATGAATCTTGCAATGGGGTCCTGTGAGCTCTCTTTATGCAAATTCAACCAAACCTTATCACCCACCTGGAATTTGTGTGGAACCCGATGCTAGTCATGTCGTTGCTTGTACTTGGTATTGGGTTTTTCTAAAATGGCATCGACCTATTGGAATATGTGTTGGATTAGCTCAAAAAATATGGTGGCCTTATCAACCTCAGTTTGAGTATGGGTAGAGTCCTCGTTGGAAACCATTGGCCCCTCAAATCGAAAAAAAAAAAAACGTCATTTGGGGCCTCGAAACAACCCCAAAAGTTCAGGACCCTAAAAACCATAGAAAAATTACTAGAAAATTGCCAAAATGGAAAATTGTTTTGAGCCAATGGAATAGGTGGGTGACCACCTATATCCATTTGGATTAGTCATCTCCCCTTAGGAAGCAATGGTATCCATTGCGTTGAGTTTCCCCATGAAATGGGGAAAGTTATACTAAACTTGACTCCTAGTGAGCCACTTGCCTTGGTGGAGTAGTTGTCTTGCTTTAACAACCTAGTATAATTGAATCTTCTGTTGGCGGGTTCCCTTAACCTGTGTGTGCATGATCTGATCAATGGTTGCTTGTTCCATGCAGTAATGGTTAAGCTTTGTAGGTGTCAATTGTTCTACTACCTTTGATGTGTCCAACAATGGTGGAAAATATGGGCGAAGGAGCTCCACATTAAATACTGGGTGCAATCCAAGGAATGGAGGAATTCCTATTTTGAGGGCATTCTCCATGATTGCCTTGGTGATGGTGTACAAACCATATAGAATTGGATGAAGCTTGCAATGGGGTCCTGTGAGCGTCTCTTTCTGCAAATGCAACCAAACCTTATCACCCATCTGGAACTTGTGTTGAAGTTGATGTTGGTCCAGTTGTTGCTTGTACTCGATATTGTATTTTTCTAAAATGTCATGGACCTATTGGAGGATGTGCTGGATTAATTCAACAAATATGACAGCCTTATCAGCCTCATTTTGAGCATGGGAAGATTCCTCTTGTGTGGATGCAATGGGAAGAGCTACGTAAATTGGGGCCAGTGGTTGGAACCCCAGGCACACCTAAAAAAGGATGTGGCCAGTAGAGATATGAAGGGATTTGTTATAGCTATGTTGAACATATGGAAAGCTATCATCCCATGTGCGTGGATGTTTAGAATTGTATATTCTTAGAATATGCACAATCATCCAGTTGACTACGCATGACTCATGGATTATGGTGAAGATCCACTTACGAAAGCTGAAATTTTGATGATTCCTAAGGTGGGACCTTGTGTTAGGTAGACTAGGAAGTTTTCTTTGGATGAGATGGGGGTTTTTGTGGATACTTATGAAACTTTAGAACCTAGAGCAAAAGTGGATATCACTGATAGATTTGACATGTTGTCAGTTCCATAATTACTCCAGGGTAGGTCTACCTTGGTGCCTTCTCCTAGTGAGGCTCTATTAGTTATTTGACATCATTCCGACTCAAGCCCGATAAATGGCTCTCCTAATGCACCCCATGTATTTCCTTCCCTTCTACTACTATGTCATGTTTCCTTTCAACTCCTTCCAGCTTTGTACCTTTGGAAACATATGTCTCTAGTGTGGCATTCAATGAAGGTCTTATGTGTGATCCCCTTACTTTTTTGACACCACTAGGTATGGGTTTTATTAGAAAATCCCTTGATCTATCTTGTCTTTCAGGTGGAAACTTCTAAGAACTCCACTTTGGATCTATTGGAACAAAGAGACAATGATACCATAGGGTAATTAAGAAAAGGATTGCACCATTTAGGATTGTGGTAGGCGTTGATGTCAATGTTGTAGACATTCTGGATCTAATGGATGCAACCCTGGTTGGATAGATTTTTGGAATGTGTATATCAATGGATTTTATAAACTCTTGGATAAAGTTATAGTGGAAGCAAGTTGTTGGCTTTGGGATGACCTACAATACCATCTTAAAATGGTGGCTTAGTTTTACCTTCTGGAATCATAGTGATGCAAAGGCTATTTTAAAAGGGGTTTGATTTTCAGGGTCGAACTATCTCTTCCTCAATCGTTGCATCCCTTGTTTAATTCTAATATGGAGAATATATTCAATATTTCGATCTGGGTAAATGTCCCATGTCTACCCCTCGGAATACAGATAGAGGGTTTCCTCTCAGCCCTAGGGAATCAACTTGGGAAAACCTTACAACTGGATGACTCTTTTGAAAATAAGGTCGAGCGATATGTTGGCAGGTTTATCGTGGAAATTGATACCAAAGAGGGTCTTCTGAACTGTGTGGAGGTGGTACTCATGGATAAGATCCATTCTCAAATATTGAACTACCAAAACTTTTCCTTCCAATGTGTGAGGTATCATGAGTATGGACATGTGATCCATAATTTCTCCAAGCCATTCATGAAATAATACTAGAAAAAGAAGGAGAACACTGGTCCCAAGTTTGTGGTCGATCCGACTCTTAGGTTTTACCTGTTCCTTTAGAAGAGATCGTTTTTGTTGGCAGTAATGTAGTGCCCCAGGTCATGTTTGACACTCCTTTGAAGGTCAAGGATGCCCCTTTGGAAAAAGGAATGAAGGGTGACCTCAGGATAGACTCAGTCCTGTCATTATTGAACTCTTTTGAATCCCCACTGACGAACTTGGATTCACAAGGAGTGGTCATGGAAGATAAGGCTACATACCCAATGATTGTAACAAAAGAAATTCTAGGTGGGTCTGCTACCTTCGTCATTCTAAGTAATTCATATCATCCTAATGCTACTATTCTTGATTCTTATGTAGCCCTTCTAATTAGCCCAGATATATGGCCCTCCCTTGAGGAAGGTGTTAGGACATAGAAGTTGGGCAATGTGAGGACAAAAAATTTAGGGGCTATTGGGCCGAGGACCACCTATAATTGCTTCTCATCTGACACAATTTCCTTTAACTCTAATTCTAGTAAGGTTCATAATCGGTTGGAAGGAGGTTTGAATGAGGATTCTAGGGGAGTGTATGTCCCACTATCAACTCATATACAAGTTCTCTATCACCACTACAAGAAAAACACCGTCTAGTGGATTTTTTTGTGGAGGTTTTTAGCATTACGATATTGGGAAAAATTATAAAAAAATGCTAAAACTTCCACAAATGGTATTAGATGGTTTAGCAGAGGTTGAAACAAAAATTTATTATCATTAAAAATATATGGGTGGTTGAAGGTTATAGTGGAGGTTTTTTTGGGTGTGCATATATAGGAAAAACACACAGGTGTGTTTTCATAACATGTGCACTGGTGCATAGACATTAATATTCCACACTAGTGCTTTCCATTTATGTAAAGCACCGTGAAATATTATTTCAATGCACCACATCGATGCTTTACACTAAAGTAATGTACTAGGTCATTCCATATGTATTTTAGCACTGGTACCTTGTATCTCAAAGAGCATTGGTGCTTTCAATTTAAATGTGATATACCAGTGTTGTCCATTGATATAATGACCCGATGTGTTGTGTATGGGTGATAGCATCGATTTTTATTATCATTTTGGCCGCACTAAAGAATAAGGTTTAGAAATGCCCATGATGCTTATTATTATGTGCACATAGAAAATGTTACTAAATTTGATGTCACTAGCAATCCCTTGATGGTATTAGCGGTGCATTTTTAAACAAATATGCACTAGTGCACTAAGTTTAAATAAGCACTAGGGTGCTTATATCATATCGAAGCATTGATGCAGTTTATAGTTTGAAAAGCACCAGAGATAATTTTTAAGCAAGAATAAAATACTGTGAATAAATTATGTATGGCCCACACCATACATTGAGGTCAATTATTATTTTTTAATTCCACTAATCATCGAAAAATGGAATAACTTTCATAATAATATAGATATTTCAATTTTAATTATTGCATTTGGATATAACGATTATATTAATGTGTTATATTGTCTTATTAACATCTATTCATTGTAATATTTAACTATCCAATTTATTATATATGAATAAGGGACCCTTCATCATACAATATGGGACAACAAAAAGGTCCACAATAATCAAAATGACAATATGTAATTGTTACACTTATTTGTAACCAATTGGGACAATATGTCCTCTACATTAAACAAAATGTTTGATTTTCACAAACAATCATTTTAAAACATATAATTTGCAATAACATCCAATTATATATATTGATCATCATTCTTCACTCAAACGGTTCTAAATGCTCGAGTTGCTTGCATAGTTCCTCATTTCTTTATCACTATAGTGTACTTGGGTTATTTGGCTATTTGGTTAAATGTTTTGTTAAGTGACTTGGTTTTGTTCCTCCTCTTCATGTTCCATATACAAACATAAAACTAAAGTTTAATGATTATATCTACATTGGTGGGCATAATGCAAAAAGAAATCATATGCATGATTATGTAAATCGAAAAGCATAAAATAGCAAGAAGTGATTCATAAATGGTACACATTCTTCAAAGTCATTCCTCGTGACATTTCTCAACAACTCTTTTGTTGGATCGACTCCATATTTTGTTTCCTGTAAATTTTAAACGCCACGACAAATCATAGATTTAATATAAATGTTTCTTGTTGTTATACTAATTATACAATGAGGAAATTAAAACAACATAGGTACTTACAAATTACACAATTAACTCTTGATATTGCAACAAACACTCACAACCCATACTTAACCCATTGTCAATCAATTCTTCAGATGTCTCTTCTTTGTATTGTAACACTTGTTATAAGATATCCTAGAATGAGTGTAAAATAATTAAAATATAAATATGGCAACAAATATGAAATCTTGAGTAAGGAAAACACAAGTACTCACGACCTTTGCAATGAAACCCTTTTCTTCCTTGACGCCCTGTCTTATGTGATGAATGGGTTCCATTTTCATTTATTTTCTGCAACAAAATGATTGACAATTAATATTCATGCAATAATTAAATTCTATGTACATAAAATAAAATCTACAATTACATATGTTTGATGCATGTTATTGTTGAGATGGATCCTCCTATGATGCGATTATGTTAGTTTCTTTAACCATCTCCTTTTACACTTTTTTGGACATCCCTACCATAATTTTTCACATATCACCTTGTTTTTCCTTTTTGGATTTTCAAAATCTTCCTCAAAAATGAAAATCACAAAAAACAAGTTTTTATATTGATACAAAAGTAAATATATATATCCAAAATATTGAGTGATTATATTAATTATTTGCTAATCTAATGTATGCTAAATTTAGTGTGTAGATCTTCATTGTTGCATTCTATATGTACTTCTTCACATAATGAGGGTTTATTAATTGCTTTAGCCATAGTGATAACTTTATGACCAAAGGAAATGTAACTTTTTTTGTTGGTTGAATGAAGATCGTTCACGCTTTGCAAAACCCTAGTTAGGCCTACAAGCCTAGTCAGGATCTGGGGCTAGGCTAAATGAATGGGGAGTTGATCTACATGGAAAATGAAGAGTTAGTCAATTTTGAATGGATGATGACATAGACGCCCCTTAGGGAACCTTCAAGTCTCATTAGGAGGTAATCGAGTGCCGATGTAACTCAAATTATGGGAGGAGCACATAAGCAATGTTCTCAGGGGATCAAACTGTGTCTACTTTGGATCACAATAAATCCAACCATGTAGAGATTGAAGCCATTGTAAAGCTAATTTATGCAACATCAGAGCATTTTTCTCCCATAGTAGATGAGCCATTGAATACTGAGAGGGAGGGGCATAAATCATATAACCACTCCTATGGCACAAATCAGGGAAGATCTGCGACAGAAGCCAATTAGCTCAAATATTGTTTGACATCTTTGGAGAATAATGATCCAACCACCTTTGAAACATTTCCCTCAATACCATCCATATCCAATTTTCTGGTGACTGGAAACCCTATAGAGACATCGGAAAGGTGGAGACCCCCCATATCAAAGACGAGTGCAGAACTAATGAGGTTAGGTATGAAACGTGAGCCAAAACCTCTAAATAACAATGCCTTCATCTAGATGTTTGGTTTGGATCTTTTGGTAAGGGAACTAGATCCCTTCAATTGAACTTTGGAGACTCACTTAGAAGTGTCAAGTGAGGGCTTGGGAAATGTTAGAAAAAGGAAGCATTGGGTGTTAAATATGAAAGAGGAGAAGCTCAGTCTTATAGTGGGAGAGGGTGTTGGGGTGGCCAATATCATGGATTACTTGGGGATGTCGTACTTGGGAGATGTTATTGCATTCAATTGTTGAAATGACTCTTAGGAACTGGTTAAGGAAGTAAGGAAGGCTCATATCAACTACAACCCAAATATTTTCTTCCTTGCTTGTGGATGGATAGGATTTAAATTATGCTATGAAGTTGATGTGGTTAGAATCCTGCAAAGGAAATGGTTTTGTAACTCCTATTGGGTATCCCTAAAATTTAGGCATGCTTGCTTTAACCCGCAGAGGGAGAAAATGAAATACCACCCCATATGGGCTAAGCTTCTCGGACTAACAATCAAATTCTAATGGATGAAATCCTCTTGGAAATTGGTAACCTTATTGGAAAAGGCCCGATGATAGACCCCTCTTTTAAATATTGCTTCAATATATCACTAGAAAAAATCCTAGTCACAAATTATATGGCAGACGGGTTAGACGATAGTGTGGAAATTTAACTAAGGGACTTGGTGCACGTCCAATCCCTGGACTACTGCATTGTCTTTCCAGTGTTGTAGATGTCATCAATGGGGCCATGTGATGAAATAATACACATAGTGTTTTCAATGGAGAATTTAAAGGAAGAAAGGAGATGGAATGCTCCATGTGGAGGTTATGAGCTCAACGAAGACCTTAAATATTATGTGCTTCTGCAGGGTGGTCAGAATCCCAACAGTGTCAATAGTGGAGCCTCACCAAAGGGTTCTAATGGATGAGGCTAGGCCATGAAAGAAGGAAAGGGAAACAGGCATAGTAGGAATGAATTCACCAAAGGAAGAAATGGAAAAAAGACCCATGGTGTCTGGAGCTAGTCCCCCATGGAGTCTAAAAAGCTACAAGGAGACAAAGGTATCCCGCACTATCCCCAACTCCTAGCAACATAGAGATACGTTACAATATTCAATCTCCCATCCCTCTCCAGCTTCCTCCAAGGTTGAGTGCATTCTAGAATAGAATGCGTCTCCAAAGGAATCGTGCTCCTCAGAGCAAACATTAGAGGGTAAAGAGGAAATAACCCCCCTAAAACAATCAAAGGATCTATAAATGACCAAAGAGAACTTGCGGGACTCTGGATCCTCCTCTCACTCTTGGGAAGGTAGGACTCCTCCTTCTCTTATTTTTCCAATGGCCTTTCTATCCCTTTTGAAAATTTGACAAACATGGATGTGGACTCTCTAGATGAGAACAAGAAGGTCACTATGGATACATGTTTCATATCTCTTTTAGAGGACCCTATGTGAAATTGTAAATCACAACAAATCATGGAGCTGAGTATACCTCATAGAGAAATAATGAGCAAAAAAACGAATTACAGTGAAAATTGTAGTAAAAATGAGCAAACAATTAATCATGCATGAGAACTCAGATAGGAACATAATAATGTCACAAGATCCAATAATCAATATATTCAGTTCAATGATGTTACAATGGATATAATGTGAATCACCTAGGATAATTTGAGTCTCAGTCTGTCTAGCATAGGAGTTGTCACCACTGGAGTGCTCCGGAAGACTCAAACTCAACTCAACTGAACCAAAAATCAATTAACTGAAGACACAGTCAGTTAACTAACCGAGAAGGGTGCATTAATGAGTTTTTCATGCAAATCAATAAGAAAATGGAGCATGAGGCCACAATAAATGGCAATCAGAGCATAACCCCCCACAAGAGTTAGCTAACTCAGGTGGACTGAACTGGAACACTGAGTTGGATCCTAAAATATAGAGAACTAACTAAATTGGTCCTAAAATGATGCATGCAGGGTGCATTAGGTGTTTGATGGATCCTATATGACATTTTCACGCCACTAGGGGGAAAATGACATCATCAACTACTAGGAAAAATAAATAATACTAGGTAGGACAAGGATGGAGTATTAATTATCCTAAAACCCCCCCTTAATCCAAACTTGTGCATCTTGGGCCCTGGTTACTAAGAACAAAGGTCACCCATACAATCAAATAAATGATGAAAATAAAATAACTTCCCATGAACCAAGGAAATGGGGAAAACCTCATGGGAAAATACCCCCTCAAAATAGGACAATAGGGAGCTCAAACAACTTTCACACCAAGTAGAGATCTGAGATAAACAAATATCTTATGAGTGAAAAATTTAGTGAATATGTCTGCAATCATATCCTCTGTAGGAAAATAATGCAGTGAGATGGTATTGTTGTGCACTAGCTCCCTAATGTAGTGCATGTGAACCTCAATATCTTTGGTCCTTTTCTTTTGAACTGAGTCACTGGAGATCCTGATGGCACTTTTATTATCAGAAAAAAGGTCTACTAAAGGATAATTGTGAATGACAAACTTTGTCAAGATCCTATGCAACCAAAATGCCTAGATAGCTTCATTCATAGCCCCTCTTTACTCTACCTCTACTGAAGAAAGTGTGAGTGTTGCTTGCTTCTTGCTTGACCAACAGATTGGTCCCGATCCCAACATGAATACGTACCTTGAAGTAGATTTCCTATCAGTATTGTCTCCAACCCAGTCTGAGTTAGTAAAACCAACTAGATCTAGCTGAGCACCAGCAGAATCATGAATACCAAACTCTCTTGTACCTTGCACATAATGAAAGATCCTCTTAGATGCTTTCAAATGCAGCTCATGTGGCTCCTGCATGTACCTAGCCACAACATGAACATCATATGATAGATCTGGTCTCGAATGTGTCAAATACAACAAGCTGCCAATCAACTGTCTGTAAAGAGTGCTATCAACCAAGGGAGTAGAACCACCTTCTTCCAATCTAATGCTAGATAGGAAGGGAAAAGATGTGGCTTTGCAATAAGCCATATGGAACTTTGTCAGTAAATCATATGCATACCTTGACTGTGAAATCATGATCCCTGAAGCATTTTATACCAATTAATTGTTTTAACAGTACTATATCTGTCATAGCGAATGCTTTGTTCAAGGAAGACTTGATGTGCTTCAACGTAGTAGCAGATCCACCAGTGATGAGCAAGTCATACACATACAAAACACGACATCCTCCCTTCTATTGGATGTAAACATTGTATTCGGATTTGCATCTTTCAAACTTTTGTGACAGTAAGAAGGAGTCCATATTTGCATACCATGCCCTTGGGGCTTGCTTGAGCCCATACAGTGATCTCCTCAGTCTGCATACCAACGAAGGATCATCAGTGTACCCCTTAGGTTGTTTAATGTAGATCTATTCTTCTAAGTCACCATGCAAGAAGGAACTCTTTACATCCATGTGATGTACCTCCCATGCATTCGAAGCTGCAATGGAAAAAAACAACCCATACTAAATCCATTCTTGCTACAGGAGTGAATGTCTCCTTGTAGTCCAAACCTTGAACTTGTGCGCACCCCTTTGCAACCAACCAAGCCTTGTACTTGGTTGTAGATTCATCAGATGTGAGCTTTGTTTTGTAGATCCATTTGCACTGAACTATTTTCCTCCCTGGGGGAAGAGAGACAAGATCCCATGTCTCATTGTTCTGCAGTGACTCATATTCTTCATCCATGTTGCTTGCCATTTTGGATCATGGAAAGCCTCTCTATAATATTGTGGATCAGACCCCACCATCATGAAGCACCTCTTAGGGAGAAGTGGATTTGTATGGAAAAGTGCAATGTTTGCATCTTGGTATTAAGATCTTGTTCTTTTGTAGTCAGATGGATCTCCAACAATGTCCCCAACTGCCTCAATAAGATTTTGAGCCCATTTACGTTTTGGATTGGGAGTAGGTGATGGATCTAGATCTGGATATGCTAGATATTCATACTCAATATCTAGACCTGAATCATATTGATCTTCTTCATTGGAATATGAATGTGGATCACCTATGGAAACATCATTAGGAGCAAATGGAATAGGTAAATTAGTTATACCTTGTTCTTCAACTGGTTGTATATCATGCAATGGATCCTCATTGAATTGAACACTTCTTTCAATGAAGCATCTCTTGGTTGCAATCTCCATCAGTTTGTAAGCTTTTTCATCTTTTGCATATCCAAGAAGAATTCATTTGCTACTTTGAGGTTGAAGTGATTTCCTCTTGTCGGAGGGGATTCTGGCCCATGCCTTGGATCCAAAAAAACTCAGGTGAGATACATCAGGTTTGTGTCCCTTCAATGCTTTGAATGGAGTGACCCGATCAACAAATTTGTGGGGTACCCTATTCTGAATGTATGTGGCACAGTTCATTGCTTCTTCCTAGAGAATTGATGGGAGATCTCTTGCTTCAAGCAAGTAGGTAGCCATATCTTTCAATGACCTATTCTTCTTCTATGCTACACCATTTTGTTGTGGTGTGTATGGGACAAAATGTTGCATTTAAATACCTTCGGAAGCACATAGTTGCCACAACTACTTCTTGATGTACTCCCATCCATTATCTGATATGAGTACGTTCATCTTCCTTCCAACAGTGTTCTCAACTAAGGCTTTGAAAATTTTGAAGCTGTCAAATACCTCAGATTTCTATTTGAGAAAGTAGATCCAACAAAACCTAGATTAGTCATCAATGAAGGTCAGAAGGTATCTAGATCCATTCACTGAAGCAGTGGGAATCGGTCCTGAAACATCTCTATGAATCATATCTGGTATGGAGGAAGCTCTCTTTTCCTTCCCAACATCATACTTTCGCTCTTGATGCTTCCATACCAAGCAACCTTTGCAGATTCCTTGAGAGAACTTTATGTCCATCAAACCTTCAACCATCTCTTGTGCAACTGTTGTAGGTATTTGAAGTTTAGGTGTCTGAATCTTTCATGCTAGAGTCTTCTTGTCTCATTTGCATGAGTTAAGAGAGCACTTTGATGTGAGTATGGAAAGAAGCAAGAGAACTCATATGCCTTGGAGGAATGGTTTGAAACTCCTTTGGCTATAGGCTTCCCAGATGAGATCTCTACAACCTCATCTGTGTCAGGTCCAAATACTACTTTCTTTGGTGAACCTGTGTGTGTCATCTGATAAACAAACAACAAATTAGCTGCTAGAGAAGGCACATATAGCACATTGTTGAACTTTCCATTCTCAAGTTGTATTGTGCCCTTCCCTTCAGAAAATATTTGAGAGTCATCTCCCATATGTATGATAGGGCACTCAGTGAGATCTAATGAATAAAATGGCTCTCTAGAGGAAACCATGTGGTTGGAGGCTCCATAATCAATAAGAAAGGCTTGGGATTGTGGGACTACATCCTTCAATGCATGGTATCTCTCATGATATTCTAACTTGACACATGGACAGTCTTCCTTGCGCCTTAAGGGAGGGAAATTTTATCAATGTTCAAGGAGTTTTTCCATTTGATCTATGGTATTCTTCATACAATAACTCTCAGGATGGTTACCCTTCTTGTAGTATGTACACTTGGATTTCTTAAATTTATTTTGCTTGTCCTTCTTGGAGTTGGAGGCTCCTTCCAATGGACTAAACTCAACATTTTTCTTGGGTTCAAATTGCTTCTTTCTTTTCCCTTTTGCTTCCCTTTTTCATTTGCACTTTTTGACTCTCCAACCATAAGAGCTTGATTTTTGGAGGCCTTCAAGGCGCCCATCTGAATCAATTTGTCTTGTTCTTGGATGGGATATTCAGTGAAAACATCTAAGGATGGAATTTTTGAACCAGGGATTGACAATCTCCATGAATGGAAGGTAGAAACAAAGATGGATAATTCAGGACCAAGCATGTTCAGAATGGATAACACCAACGGCTCATCCTTCTTCTCAATGCCACACTACTTTCATTGCATGACGAAAGATTTGAATTTGGAAAAGAATTGTTGGATGATTTCGAAACTGTTGGGTTGAAGAGAAATCAACTCATTCTCCAGAATATGGCCCCTTAGCTCATCTTGTTTGCTGAAGAGGGTCTCCCACTTCAACCAAACCTCTTTTGGAGTCTTCAATCCATCAAGGTGGAAGAGTATATCTTTGGAAATATGAATACACATGAAACCAAATGCTTCATCCAATCTATTTAGATACTTGGCCTTCTCAACGACTGCTTGAGGTTCGACCTCTTTTCCCATTGTTACCATGTACAGTGACTTGTTGCGCAACACCATCTGCATATCATCCCTCCAATCAAGATAATTGAAGGGTGTCAAGATCCTAGCAGAGAGAGGATCATTCAAATTCTCCATTAGAGCTACTGGAACGAATACAATGTGATACTGCTGCACTGAAAAAATTTCAATATCCTGCAAAAAAATCTCAATTTTTTAGATAGACTACTACTGATCACTACTTTAGGACAATAGGCACATTTTTCCGGATCCTTCACACCTGGATAGACCTAAAAGGATTTCTCCCATGAATTCAATGCAATGGCACCAGAATTTGTTGTGGAAATATAGAGGCTTCCAATGCACTACTGAAATCAGTTTCTCAAACTACGCTCACTAAACTCTAATACCATGTGAAATTCAAAATCACAACAGATCATGGATATGAGTATACCTCACATAGAAAGAATTAGTAGAAAAATGAATTACAATGAAAATTGCAGTAAAAATGAGCAGACAATTAATCATGCATGAGAACTTAGATAGGAATAGAATAATGTCACATGATCCAATAATCAATATAGTCAACAATGATGTTACAATGGAGAGAATTCGAATTACCTAGGAGAATTCGAGTCTCAGTCTGTCTATCATAGGAGTTGTCACCATTGGAGTGCTCTGGAAAACCCAAACTCAACTCAACTGAACCAAAACTTAGTTAACTGAAGACATAGTCAATTAATTGACCAAGGAGGGTGCATTAGTGAGTTTTTCATGAAATTCACTCAGAAAATGGTGCATGAGGTCACAATTAGTGGCAATCGAAGCATAAACCCCCCATTAGAGTCAGCTAACTCAGGTGGACTGAACTGTAACACTCAGTTGGCTCCTAAATTATAGGGAACTGACTCAAGTGGTCCTAAAATGATGCATGCAGGGCACATTAGGTGGTTGATGGATCGTAGATGACATCTTCACATCACTAGGGGGGAAATGGCATCATCAACTACTAGGAAAAAAAAATAATTCCAGGTAGGACAAGGATGGAGTATTAATTATCCTAACACCCTAGTCATGTCAAGGAAGTTCCTCATACAAATGGTGAGACATGCCAGTCGTCCCACTCAGATTCAAAGGTAAATCATTTCTCCTATTCTCTACAATAGGATGGTGGACCCTCCATCGATATAGGGAGGTATTCAAGAGGTCTAGGGGAGACACCTCATAGGAAAATGGACAGGTCAGTCCAAGTAAAAAATCCTTGATCAAACATTCACAGTGAAAAACGGTTGAATAAATCAAGAAGGTTACTCAACTGACTCTTCACCAGGATCTTAGAGATCACAATCTTGACGCCACATGCCATCCATGAAGCTCTTATCATAAAATGTTTAAAGGATGGATGGACCCATCAAACACCTGGACCTCCACTGACTGGTTGAGAAAGGAAAGATGGATATCATCATCATTCAGAAAACAATGTGCCCAAGGCATAGCGGTTGTTAATCACATCCAAAATATATTGAAAGGATGGGAGTTTCTCTAGGTTTATTCATAGGCCTCTCTAGCAGCCTGATAATAGGATGGTGGGGCCAATGTTTTCAACTATTGAACAACTAATCTACTTAAGTGGGTCTCCTGGTTCAACTTCACACCCCCTCGACCTTATCGATTATTTCCATTCTCCATATATATGGTCAGTATACTTAAAAACAAGAGTTTTGGAGTCGTTTCTTAACCTCACCTATATTAGAGGAAGTTAACCTGATTATTGGGGGTGATGTGAATTTCACTCTTTCCGGGAATGAAATTTGGGGAGCTTTGATAAGATCCATCCTATAGTTGATTTCATTTTACTCCAACTAGAAAATCACAACCTAATAGATGTCATCCCAATAGTGCTAAATCCCACTTGGAGGAACAATCGATCTGGGTATGATGCCCTGAAAAAGTGGCTGGATCATTTCTTGATAATTGAGGCTACCTCCAATCAATCCTTTCTATGTAGATCATGGGTTACTATAGGGTTCAGACCATCAACCGATGATACTCCTCCTAGGATTGAGGAAGAACAAGCCTCTAGCACCCTTTAAGTTTAACCCTTATAGGGTCATCGAGGAAGATTTCAAGAACTTGGTATTGATGGATTGGAAGATGTTTGATCCCCGTTCAAGACTTAGTCTTAGTCAATAGCTTGCCAACTTGTTAAAATGCCTATTTTTTTTTGCTCTATTGTGAAAGTTATCAACACAAGGAAATAGATAAAGGAATTGTAGATACTGAGTTAGAATTACAAGTTTTACAGGCTGACTCTTGTCAAGAGCCTATTATAGAGGAGGTCCTCTAGTGCATTAAAACCTTGAAATCCTAGAAATTCAAGTTGTTAAGGGACAGAGAAGCAGAGTGGACAATGAAACTGCAAGCAATGTGGTTGTCTAGGATATTATAACACGTCCTTTTTTCCATGAGGCGACAAATCATAGGAAGAATTCCAACACGATATGGGAGTTGCAGGGACCATATGGTGTCCCCTGCAATGTTTTCATAGGACTGGAAAAATTAGGGGTTAAAAATTGCAAAAATATTTATACTAAACCACCATGGGCCAACATAGCTGAGGTGGTTAGAACATGCATTGTCATTCCTAGAATGATTTTACCAGAGCCCTTCTCAGAACTTGTCACCCTAGCTGAGTTGGGAAGTGTAATGGGAAAGATAAAAAAAGATACGAGCCTGGGATCTAATGGTTGGACCATAGAAATATTTCATAGTTTCTTTGAGTTGATGGGGATGGACATTGTTTGTGTCATGGAGGAGGTAAGACAAACTGGCATTTTTTTGGCTTTCATCGCAAACTTCTTAGCTCTAATCCCTAAAATTGACAAGCCAAGAAACTTCAAGGACTTTCTCTCGATCACTCTTTGCAATACCATGTACAAAATCATTTCCAAAATGCTACCAGAGAGGGTCAAGCCGATCTTTTCCAAATTAATATTCCCAGAACAATTTGTATTTCTCAAAGGTAGTAAAATCCATGACGCTATCGGTGTGGCTCGAGAATGTTTGAATAGCTTGAAATACCAGAAATATCCAGACATGGTTATATAGTTAGACCTCTCAAAAGCCTTCGATAGGGTAAGTTGGTTATATTTGAGGTTACTTTTGATACACATAGGTTTCATTTTGAATAATGTGAATTGGATAATGGGTTTCCTTACCTTTCTCTCTTACTCGATCCCAATCATGTTGAACATTGGTGTTGTCATTGATGTCAAAGAGGTTGTTAAACTTGGTGATGAATTTGAAATCTAAGTGCTAGTTTGAAGAAGTATATAAAAATATATGCGCAAGTCAAAGGAAGCCTTAAAACCGAAGTTATTTTCACATGGCACTCTATTCCCACCTAGTCATGGTACTCCAGTGCACTAGACCCACCAGCCAAGGAACAAGTGTGGGAAAGACCCACAAAGTCATGGCACTTGATCCGCGCAAGATAAGACAAGTGGAAAATGCTTGGGTAAGCTTGACCATAAAGAAAGGAAGAAGGGTGTTGCCATCTTAGAGAATCCCCAACTTGTGGACACATCATTTGAGCAAGTTGAATATAAATAAGATTGAATTTGATGAATGAGAAGTAAGCTTAGAAGAATAAATGGATTAATATTATGAATTTGTAAGCTTTGGGTTAGATGAAATGCTCATGGGAATCAGAGGAAATGAGATCTAAAGAAGTGCGCAAGGTTACAAGACATGCAAAAGAACAAGGAGAAATTGCTCATACATAAGGAGCATTTGTGAGAAAGGCACAAAGAGCATGTGGACAAGTATGTGCGCATAATCAATATAGTAAATGGAACTCTAGTAGGATACAATGTAAGAGAAGTAGTGAGCAGAATTGAACTAGAATATGTCTGAAGTGCACGTAACAAGAAGTAAAGTAGAGCGCAAAACATAGTGCGCGTAGATATGAAGTCAACGTGACAAAATTACAACATCATGTATGTCTTAGGGTGGTCATACGGGGAAAGGAAAGGATATTGCAGTCTCCACTCAGGTTGGTTCCTGAACACTACGAGTTGACGCTTGCACAAAGGATTGGTGTCCTCATAGGTTGGAGCTTGTAGCCTGCAAGTTGGTGCTTGCATATGGGATTGGTGCCCCAATTAGATGTGAGTTTGAATGAGTTGGTGCTCAAATCATTGGATATTGGTGTCTCCCATCTTTCTATGTAATATCATTTTCATTCATATATATACAAGTTTCTTCAAATATTCTGCGCACAGTTGTTTTATTGGTGTGTTTTTCAAATATAAATTGGTGCATGTTTTAAAAGTGAAATATTTCTTAATATGCACATGATACTGATTCACCCCCCCTCTCACTATCATTAAGAATTCCAACAATTGGTATCATAGCAGGTTTCTTCAGGAATAAATTAACAGTTGGAAGATAGATCACTACACAGATATGGATAAACATGAAGGACTTTCTACGAACAGAGCACAAAAAGTTTGATGGTTCAAATTACACCTTCTGGAGCATAAGGATGGAAGTATGCTTACAATATCTCGTAGTCGATTTCTGGAAAGTTGTTCAGAATGGATATAAAGTTCCCGAGACCACACCAGTTGCTGTAACTGACAAAAGGATATATTGTTAGGATGATTAATAATCCAACCTTTATCCATCTTAGTATTTTTTCCCTTTTCCTAGTATTGGATGATGTTGTTGACCCCCTAGTGGTGTGCAGATGTCATCTAGGACTCATTATCCACTTGATTCGCCCTCCATGCATGAATTTAGGCCATGCAGAGTCAGTTCCCTATATTTTAGGAGCTAACTTTGTGATCTGGTTTAGTACACTTGAGTTCATGACTGTAGTGGGGGGTTTGAGCTCCGATTTCCATTGACTGTGATCTAAAGCGCCCCTTCTAGCCTATTTTGCATGAAAAACTCATTCATGTTCCTTGCATGATCATTTAACTAACAATAGCTTTAGTGAACTGACATTCAGTTGAGTTTGCAACTATCGAAGCACTGTAGAAGGGATAATTCCAATGCTAGACTGTGTAGACTGTGATGGATTTGAATTCCTCCCAGGTAATCGAATTTACTCAATTGTACTATATTCTTTTAGTATATATATTAATGGAATATGACATGCATTCTTGTGCACATTTGAGTTTCTTTGCATGTATGAATTTATTGTTCAATTCTTGCTAATTTTCACTGTAATTCTTCTCCTTTTCTAATTTTGTCACTGTGAGGTATTCCCAGGCTGAATGATCTGTTGTGTTCCATAATTTCACATATATGAGTGTAATGCAAGGGATAGGAACGCAATACTATGTGGTCTAGCAGACTCAGAGTTCACCAAATTCATGCAGTGCACATCAACTAAAGAAGTATGGGATAAGCTTAAAACATCTATGAGGGAGATTAGAAGGTTAAGAAGGCAAAGTTACAAAATTACTCAGGATAGTTTGAAACCCTGAATATTAAGGAAGAATAAAATATTTCATCTTATCTTCTCCAAATATATGAGATTGTTAATGCCATCAGAAGTATTGGAGTACAACTTGTTGAGGAAGCAGTAGTACAAAAGGTACTAAGATCCTTACCATTAAGGTTTGACTCCAAAGTTTCATTTCTAGAAGATAGAGATGATTTGGATAAACTAAATATGGATGAAATTCATGGGATTCTTATTGCATATGAGATGAGGACAGAAAAAAAGAATCCTTCCTGAAGAGAGGCATCCTTTAAAGTTTCCAAGAAGACAAAAGGTGGCAGAATGGAGAAGAGCAAAAGTCCCTTTGATGTATCAAATGATGAAGAAGCAAATTTCGTAAAGAATCTTAAACATGGTCATGAAAAATATAAAGGTAAGTTACCTTTCAAATGTTTTGAATGTGGTAGAGTAGATCACTTTTCCTCCAATTGTCCTTGTAAGGAAAACAAGGATAGTGACAGTGAAGAGGACCTTAATTATAGAGAATGAAGGAAAATGCACTAACAAAACATGTACGAACATAAGAATAAAAAGATTTTGTATTCCAAAGAGGATAGTAGTTCATCTGATGAAGATGATAAAGAAATGATCTTCATGGAAATTGAAGAAGAACCAGAACATGAAGGATTAGAAGACGAGGAAATGGTTGAAGTAGATTTTGAAGGAGAGCTTATCAGTGCCTTGAATGAACCGAAGAAATCAAGAAAGAAGAATAAATATCTATAGGAACAACTATTAGGCATAATAGGACATTTGAGACAAAAGCAAGAAAATTATGAAAATTTAGAAATTGAAATCATTTCTTTAAAAAGGAAACAACACGAAGTAAATGTCTAGTTGGATTTTTAACAAAATCTTAGCGGTAGTACTAACGCCTTGGATACAATTATAGACAATCAGATACCATTATCTGATAAGTCAGGTTTAGGATATGAAGGCTCAACCTCAATAAAGTCAACATATAGGAGAAGTTTTGCAGATGTGATCAAAGGCTCTATTTCAAGAAAGGACCATAATATCGGATAACATGGCAAGAATTTCTCTCTCATGAGAACTAGTACCGCGCAATAGGAAAGAACTCACTTTACAAGGTATCAAACTCTTTTCTTGGAAAATTGTTATTTCTGTAACAATTTTGGTCATAAAGAAATATATTGCAAAGCTTATGCAAAGGAGAATGTTAAGAAAAACCCTGTTTATTGCAAAACTAGAAAGAATGATACTAGAAGGCCAGTTGAAACTCTGAAGGAAAATTTCAATTCCTTCGGCCCTTTGAATTTAGATGTTGAGTGTCATAAATGTCACAATTATGGACATAAGGATCATGAATGCATAGATCAGTTCTAACCAAGAATGTTCAAAGTAAAAGAACCTCTACTGAATTCTTGCAGAAAAGGACAAACCAATAGAGTCAAGAAGGATGTAGCCTGGATTTACATGCGCATAGCAAAAGATTTCAATGGTATGTTGACAATGGTTGTTCCAAACACATGATAGGAAATAAAGACAATTTATTGAAATTTAAGGAAGAAAAGGGAGGCAATGTTTGTTTTGGAGATGATGGGTCTGCTATAATTCTTGGAAAGGGCATGGTGAATCTTGGGGATAAATAAACCAAAGCTCAGAATGTCTTACATGTTGAAAATTTGAAGCACAATCTTCTTAGTGTAAGAGAAATGTGTGATCAAGTACATATTCTTACATTTGATTCCAAGAAATGTAAAATAAGGAAAAAGGACACTAGTAGATTGGTAGCAATGTCATCTAGAACCCCAAACAATGTATATATATTAGATAAAATATGAGAAGAAAAATGTTGCATGGGACAAATAGATGAAAATTGTCTATGGAACAGAAAAATGGGACACATAAACTTTGATAATTTTGTCATAATCAGCAAAAGACAAGTAGTAAGAGACATTCTGAAAATCACGAAACCCTTGAATTCTGTTTGCAATCATTGCCTATATAGAAAGAAAACAAGAGTAAGCTTTAAGATAAAAGAATATTCTACAACAAAACCATTGGAGCTAGTGAACACTGATCTTTGCGGGCCAATGAGAACCAAAGGTCTAAATAGTGAGTCTTATTTCCTTCTCTTGATTGATGATTATACTAGAATGACATGGGTCTTTTTCCTTTATAAAAAATCAGAGACATTTGAATGTTTCAAATTTTTAAGGAAGCAGTCGAGAATGAGATTGAATTAAAGATTAAATATCTAAGATCAGACAATGGGGGTGAGTATAACTCAAATGAATTTGAGGTTTTCTATGAGAAACATGGAATCAAAAGACACTTTTCAGCTGTTAGGACTCCACAACAAAATGGATTAGTAGAAATAAAAATTAGAACTGTGTAGGAAATGGCTAGAACAATGTTAAATGATTCCAAATTATCTGATATTTTTTGGACTCAAGCCATTCATACCGCTATTCACATTCTTCAAAGAGTTCAAATTAGAACAGACAACAACATGACTCCCTATGAACTCTAAAAAGGCAGGCCAACCATAGTTAAGCATTTCAGGTTATTTGGAAGCAAGTGCTATATCAAGAGAAACGATGAAAACCTAAGAAGATTTGACTCTAGATATGATGGAGGAATATTTCTTGGATATGCAACAGAAAGAAAGGATTATAAATGTTACAACCTAAGACTAAACAAGATGGTGGAAAGTCAATATGTGAGGGTAGATGAAACATTCACACATAGAAGACTAGAGGATAATGATGATCAGACATCATTGGAACAGTCATCAAAAGACCCACTAGAAGAAGAGGAGTCAAGAGAATGACAAGAAGAAACACATTGATAAGAACCAGAAGAAATAAGGTTGTACACAAAATCCCCCTCCAGGTATGTTCCAAAGAATCATTCTAAAGATTTGATTATTAGTGTTAAAAATTTTGGTGTAGAAACAAGAAGGAAATACTTAAAAAACACCCCTGAAGAAGTACACTTCTCCTTACTATTATAAATAGAACCAAACAACTTTGATGAATCCAGGACTGATAAACACTGGATTGAAGCTATGAGGGAAGAACCAAATCAAATTGAAAAAAAACAGACTTGGGAATTGGTTCCAAGACCCAAAGATAAAAATGTTATTGGTAATAGATGTGTTTTTAAGAACAAACTAAATGAGGACGGGCATATAGTTAGAAATAAAGCAAGGTTCGTATGCAAGGGATATGTGCAAGTTTAAGGAATATATTTTCAAGAAACTTTTTCTCCTGTAGCATGAATATAAGCAATCGTAGTGTTTTTGGCCTATTCTTGCCCTAAAAATATAACTTTATATCAAATGGATGTAAAATCAACATTTCTAAAAGTAGAACTAGAAGAATAAGTGTATATAGAACCTCCAAAATGTTTCTTTCTTTCAGACGACAAGGACAATGCATGCAGATTGAAGAAAGATTTGTATGGGTTAAAGCAAGCGCTTAGAGCTTAGTATGCAAGATTACACAAGTATCTGCAATGACAAGGTTTCAGAAAAGGAATTGTTGACAATAATCTATATTTAAAATTCGATCCTGGAGATATAATTGTTGTTGAGGTATATGTAGATGATATCATCTTTGGAAGTAGTGATAATAGTTCAAGTCAACATTTTGCAACAAAGATGCAGAAGGAATTTGAAATGTCGATGCTCAGAGAACTGTCTTTATTTCTAGGACTCCAAATATCTCAACTTGACAATGGTTCCTTTATCTCTCAAACTAAGTATGTAAAATAGATGTTGAAAATTTTTAGCATGGAAGACTGCAAGCCCGTTTGTACCCCTATGATTACTGGTTGCAAATTGAGTAAGGAATATGAAGCAAAGGAAGTAAATAAAAAAAATTACAGATCAATGATTAGAAGTTTGTTATAAGTAATAGCTTCAATACCAAACATAATGCAAGATGCAGGACTGGTTGCGAGGTTTCAATCAACACCTAAGGAAACACATGTTCAAGCTATGAAAAGAATCTTCAGATATCTGAAAGGAACTTTCGATTTTGGTTCATGGTATCCACAAAGTAATGACTTGACCTTGGTGGCATATATAGATGCCTATTGGACAGGAAGTATCGATGACAAAAGAAGTACAATAACAACATTAATTTTCTTAGGAAATTGTTTAGTGTCTTGGTTGAGAAAGAAACAATCCGTTGCATCGCTATCTACGGCAAAAGCATAATACATTGCAGCAATAACCTGTTGTGCACAAGTTCTGTGGATGAAACAAACTTTGAAAGATGTTCAAGTGGAATTTGGTTATCCTATATCGATTCTATGTGACAACACAAGCAAAATCAACATCTCCAAGAATCTTGTAATGCACTCCAAAACTAAGAACATTCGAATAAAATACCATCTTGTGAGAGAAAAAGTCACTGAAAATATTATCAGACTAGACTATGTGGATACCAAGGAACACATTGCAGATATATTTACAAAGTTGCTTCCAAGAGATACTTTTCGATATCTTAAACATAAACTAGGCATTATTCCTCTTGGGAACTTGGCACAACAGAATAAAGAAATGGAAGCTTAAAGACAAGGGGAGAATCTCTTTTCCATTGATTTCAAAGGGGGAGAGAAACTAAGTAAAAGGTCTTGCAAAGAAATATGAATCAATGTTTTTTGAATACAAAAGCATGTTGCGCATAAAATAATAGCTCACATTCAAGGGGAGTTTAGTTTCTTGCTTAGTGTTGACATCAATGCAAAAGGGGGAGATTGTTGAACTTTGGTGTTGTCATTGATGTCAAAGAGGTTGTTAGACTTGGTGATGACTTTGAAATATAGGTGTCAGTTTGAATAAATATATAAAAATATATGTGCAAGTCAAAGGAAACCTTAAAATCAAAGTTGTTTTTGCATGTAACTCTAATCCCACCCATTCATGGTACTCCAATGCGCTAGACCCACTAATCCAAGGAACGAGTGTGTGCAAGACCCAAAAATTCATGACACTTTATCTACGCAATATAAGACAAGTGGAATATGCTTGGGTAAGCTTGACCGTAAAGAAATGAAGAATGGGTGTTACTGTCTTAGAGAAGCCCCAATTTGTGGACACGTCGTTTGAGTAAGTTGAGTAGAAATAAGAGTGGAGTTAATGAATAAGAAGTAATATTGGAAGAACAAATGGAATAATATTCCAAATTTGTAAGCTTCAGGTTAGATGAAATGAACACGGGAATTAGAGGCAATATGATCTGAAGAAGTGTGCAAGGTTACAAGACATGCAGAGTAACATGGAGCAGTCGTGCAAACATAAGGAGCATTTGTGAGAAAGGTGCAAAGAGCACGTGGATGAGTATGTATGCATAATCGATACGGTAAACGAAACTATAGCAGGATACAGTGTAAGAGAAGTAGTGAGTAGAATTGAACCATAATATGTCTGAAGTGCATGCAAGAGGAAGTAAAGCAGAGCGTTGAGCATACTACGTGTAGATATGAAGCCAATGTGACAAAAGTACATCAACATATATATCTCAGGGTGGTTGGTCGGGGAAAGGAAAGGAGATTGTATTCTCCACTCAAGTTGGTGCTTGAACACTGCGAGTTGGTGCTTGTGTAGAGGATTGGTGTTTTCACAGGTTGGGAGCCTATAGTTTGCAAGTTGGTGCTTGCATGTGGGATTGGTGTCCCAATCAGATAGATGTCTGAGTGAGTTGGTTCTCACATCATTGGATATTGGTGTCTCCCATATTTCTATGTAATATCATTTTCACTCATATATATAAAAGTTTCTTCAAACATTCTGCACATAGTTTTTTTATTGATGTGTTTTTTAAATAGAAATTGGTGCATGTTTTAAAAATGAAAGATTTCTTACTATGCACACGATACTGATTCACCCCTCCTCTCAGTATCATTAAGAATTCCAACAAACCAATGGTTCAATTTTGTCTTTATTTTCCCCCTCCAGGGGGCTAAGATAAGGTTTTCCACTCCCCCCTACCTTTTTCTACTTGTATTGGAGGGGCTTAGTCATATTCTTCAAGAATCTAAAGCCTCACATTGAATTCAAGGCTTCTCCTATGTTGGGGACTTAAATATTACCCACCTCCTGTTTTTTTATGATATCTTTTTGATAAGTAACATAACTATGCATGGAGGTAGGGCTCTCTCAGGAACATTGTAGATTTACGATAAAGACACTAGAATGAATATCAACAAGGACAAATATGTTTGCCATTTTCTCAACCTGAAGGATCAAGTAATGTGTACACTACAAAATCTCTTTCTATTTCTATGTGGGAAATGTCTCCAGGCCCGAATTATCCAGGCCTTACTCTCAAGTCGAATGGCTATAGGATGATTGACTAGAATTGTTTATTAGCTAGATTCAAATATAGAATCCATCACTATTGCAACTAATGTATTTCTATAGGACGCCGTATCATACTAGTAAAATCAATTCTTGAATCTATAATTGTATACCGGATCTTCCTGGATAGCATACCGAAAGGAGTAATCTCTGAACTCTAGAGATTGTGTAGTCAAATCTTATGGAGAGTTAAGGACACTCAGGTTCTACATTGTGCTAATTGGAAATCAATTACCAATCCAAAGGTAGAGGAAGGGTAAGGATTAAAGGATTGCATCCTCACCTTCAACATAGCACTTGCTACAAAATCAATGTGGAATTGAATCACCAAAGGAGGTCTCTAGTAATGCATAACAGACAAGAAATATTGGAACCAGGGAGACATGGTGAGTTGGGATTCACATAGAGAAAAAGAGAAAAAAAGGAATCTCCCTACAGTGGAAAGTGATTATCACAACATTCCTATTAATTTTCCCATTTATCATGTGGAAAGTGGGGAATGGTGAGCAGGTATGCCTCAAAGAAGAATCGAGCATGGGTTGTGGGAAATATATCTTTCTCTCCCCCAAGTTATTAATATATTTGAGGGAAAAGAATGTTTTCTTTCTATCTCAAATATAATACAAGAACACCACCACCATATGGTAGTAGGGATGGTATGAATACCAAGCGATTATCATTCCAAATTACCTTCAACCCGATTGGAAAAACTTTCTTCAAATCCTTTAGTGTGGTCACATATGAATTCATGAAGACAATGACCAATTAGTCTAGTTAGGAAACAAGGATGGTGGGATCCTATATAGTAAACCAAGGCTATCAATATCATGTTATTGGTCCTATGGAGTTCAAGTTGTGGTTTAAATGAATTCAGAAGTCCCAGTCTCCCCTCAAATGGATGATCTTTGTCTATTTGGTTCTTTACAATAAAGTCATGACTTGATAAAACTTGCAAAAAATACAATTGCAAGGCCCAGGTCATTGTAGTCTATGAAAAATATCAGAGGAGAATACTCCTCATATCTTCGTTCACTATCCTTATAGCAAACAAGTTTGGAAAATTTTGGAAGCTAGGTTTCAACTTCAAAATCTCCACAGCACCGAGGATATCTATCATAACATGTAGTATTGGTTTGGTTGATAGGAATTAAATCCCCATCATTGTATCCATTTCCTTACCCTATGAGGCATTTGGATTTCTAGGAATGAAACCATATTCAAGAATGGATCTATCCCTTCCTTTCAAATAGTGGCCTGAATTTTGTGTCTTTATAGTTTTTACAAAGAGGAGACGATCATTCCAATCTCATAGGTGATAAGAGACCTGATGATATATAAAACTTGTGCTTGGTATTTCTTTGATGGCGCTTGTCAGGGAAAAGAGCACTCGTAATGAACCGTGGAATTATTCACTTCATGAAGGAAAGATATATTTCATTTACAAGTCATGCATTCTAGGGATCTAACAACAAAGTTAAGTGTTGACACAGTTCTGTCGATAGGGGTTCACTTCGCACTGCTATCAACAAACACCAACCAAACACCCTTAGGCATCATCCCAGAAAGGTTTTACCCTTTCCAGCAACACTTGCAGAGCGAGTGAGGTCTCACCCAAGATGTCCAAGGGGTACTGCAGGAACCATGTTTCCGCATTAGGGAGAAGACATGCATTAAAACTTACTCAATAACTACAGAAACCAGAGATCTTGCCTTCGCATTATGCTAACAAATCAAGTATATATTCAACATGTAATCAACATTCGCATTACAGATTAATCGACAAAGCAAAAATCCTTAAGCACATCGCAACATTAAGATAGCATTCATCATTCACAACATAGAAACACAAAATAGAGACATAATCGAACATCCTCATGCATTAACTCAACTCAAAATTTGCGGTACAACATTCATAGGAACAGTTCCAAGCGACTTATCACAAATCCATATACAAAAACTAGAACTTGCTGAAAACCGAAAAATACATAATCGATTTGATTCTAGCTTCTCCGAATGATGTTGCCCTTAGTATTACAATCATGGTTCTATTTATAGACAACTAAGTTGTTACAAAACGGTCCAAATGACCCATTCTACCTAACTAAACCATAACTTGCACTTTCGTCGGCTTCCTTATTCTCCGCGAATGGTCCTTTCTTCTGTGAATACCCTCTTTATCGATGTCGGATTCCGCACTTTATGCGCTCTAACCCCGTGCCAACAGACCCCCAACACAAACTTGTGGCTCACCCTCAAGCCACCTCAGCTGGACACCTCTAGTCCATTTACTTGGGACTTGAAATCATCGTATGAAACTCTAGTCTGGTCGACAACTTCTTTTTTCGATACTTTGACTACTACACAATCTTCTACCTATTGTTTCGTTGGGTGCTCGCCATTCATCTGTTGTGCCTTTTGCAGATTCTGCTTGACCTGTTACATTCCCGCCATTGCCTGCATGGCCAACTGTTCTGCCTTTGTTTGTAATTCATCTAGGTGCGTAGTCCTTCTTTGTTGCCTTTCACGTGCCTTAGTTACTCGATGCTGGAGTTCCTTCAGCTCCATGGCCTTTGTCATCTGCGTGAGTAGGGGCATCACCTTAAGAGATCCCTTCAGCGATTCCAGATGTGTCTTTGCCTGGGAGAGTTGCGTGTTCATCTGGTGCAACTGCTCATCTTGTACTAAACTTCCCCAAAAATCCGTAACCTCTTCACAAATTTGTTGGGCCGCCTTTTCCATCTCTGCAATCTCCATCGCAACCTCTTTTATCGTATTTTGTCTATCTTGAATCTGCTCCGGTGGTGTGCTAGGTACCACCTTTGCCTGCAAGGCTTCATTGTCTCTCCGCAGGTCTACGATAACTACTCATAGCCATATCGCCTTTTCCTCAGCTAAATTATCTTTATATACTTCGGGTACTTCTTCGCATGCAATTGAAAGCACATGCTCCAAACTCCGCCTATCTTCAATGGCCTTTGCGGCATCTCTCAAGCTTAATTATTTTTCTTCCTATATGTTCTGGATTTTTGCCTCTATCTTTCGCACCTATCGTTTATAGTGGTTCAATCGATCATGTGTTGTTGCTTCGCGTTCCACAATTTCTTCAGTTTCTGCTGTCTGAATTTGCTGTAGTGATAGCATCGGCATGATGTTGAAATCTACCATGATCTGGTTGCGCTTTCTTAGCTTTGCGTCCAACTCTTCTGCTCCTGTCGTTATAACATGCGGCAAAATTGGCACTATCCTTGGTTTCATGCTGATATCTACCTTGGTCCTATGTTCTGAGGGACTGGTTTTCACCTTTTCATGTTGAAGTCTGGTCTCAGTCACTGCCTCTATTAATACTTCCAATAGCTATGATACAATGTTGAACAAGTCAGTCGCATGCTAAGTGGCTTTCTCCCGGTTGTCTTCCACTAATGTTGTTATTTGCTGTATGAATGTGCCCATCTATTTCTGATAGATACCGATGGGTGCGCTCCCTTGGCCCTTTTCAAACTTGAACTTTGTTCTTCCTTCCTCGCATCGTGCCTCCACGTCGGAGTCTGTTCGTGTTGGAGTCTATGCTCCATCACGACTCGCGGTGCACGAGTGGTGATCCTCTTCCGCATTGTCTGTATCTTCATGTGCATTGTCTGAGTGTTTATCTTCCTCTACTAGTTTTGGTCTGGTTGTTGGTGGCACTTTTTTCAGATCCGACAATTCCTCCTCTGCTACTGGAATTTTCCATTCTTGAGGCCAGTTGTCTATTATCGCATCTAACTCCTCATTCGTCAAATTATACTGTGTCGCCAATAGGGTTATTTTTAAGGGCGAAATTTCGCCAATTGGCTATTTTTCGGGTTTTTTTCAAAAAATAAATTCGCTATTTGGTCATTTTTAGTCTCTAATATCGCCTATATTTACATAAAATATGTTTTTTTATCATAATATTTGCCAAAATTTACATATTTTAGTAGTAAATTGTATGTTCATATTTAATATTCGCCTACCTATCTATATACATGTTTTTTTCAATCCAAAAAATCCCCTATCATACTATACTTAAGTATAATATTAGAATCCTTTAAAAATACCCTGGTCGCCAACCACTGTTTTCCTGGGTCGGAGCGCGCTTTCAGTTTGAGTACATGCAGTTCAGCTGACAGTCTTGCGACTCGTCGATGCTTTTGCATCGCTTCCTCTGTTATTTGCGGGATCTCCTCCACACTGTTCTTCAACATTTCTAAATAGATGTAGAAGATGATATTGTTGGTCTTTATACGCTCCTTTTCGTCTAGTGCCCATAAATTTTGGTACCGTACTCCTTGGCACACCCAAACTATTGGCCTGACCATCCCCTGGTAATCTATTGGTTCCTTCCAGGCAACCATTGCAATGAGGATCAATAGCCAGGAATACGTGAATGATTTCTCTTGATCCTGTACAAGGATTGCATCCTCTGTCAGCTCGTTCACTAGGAACAATGACCAATTCATCTGGACCCCTGCAACACATTTCTCCACGATGGAAATCACTCCTGATGCGCACTGGTTTGGGTGATTCTTTCTGACCATCTTGATGGCTAACAATTTTGATGCGATCCTTACTACTTTATCGTTGATAGTATCTATTTTGTATCCGCGGGTGTCCTCCACTCCATACTTTTCCTTCAGTTTTGCTGCTAGGCGCTTGTCATTTTATTTTCCCTTGAAATAATGTGAAGGGTCTTCCCCATTCTTAGGTAACCCTGTTATCTGCGCTATCAGGTCGACCGCTATTGTTACCTTTTTCTCTAGCCATAAGTAACCCTCGTGAAAATAGGCGAGGAGTACTTCACACATGTAATTACTTCGTCCCCCCTCCCAAAATGGGGCATTTGGTTAGGTTCAGCAGGCCTGACTTCTTCAGCCCTAGCGCCCATTGTGCTGTCTCCCACGTAATTGAGCCATTCTCACCATGCTGTACATTCTCGTATATCGTAGTTGTGCATTCTGGATGTAGTAGTACATCGTGGTCACTATACTGTAGTTTCTGCAACTACGGAATAATGTTTCCTATTCTGCGGACCCCCTTTGGGACCACGTGTTCCTTAATAGTGTATTTGGCATTCTTCCCAATCTGGACAGTTTGTGCAGCCACTCACCGTGAGGGAACATACCTTGGAATATCTACTATGGTCGGTCCTACTGGTCTTTCGCTTGCTATTGTTTCTTCCTCTGTGGAGACTGATGTTCCCTCCCCTCCGTCTACCATTATGCTCCAATGACGCGTCTTTGGTCTCCGCTGTGAGCCTACTGGATTACGGGAGCTCCTCTTTTGCCTTACTACCTTCTCAGGGATCGATCCAATTTCTGTCTATTCAAAGACTATGTCGGCCCTTGTTGTTGGAGCCTCTAGCGTGCTTACACTAGAGATCACTTGCACCATCATAATCTACTTAATTCTTCTGTGAATGCTCTAAGCTTCCTACTATGCTTCTTCTCTTGTTCAATCATCTGAATAGTTAGCTGCCTCTTTATTTTATAGCCTGTTGTCGCTTCTTCCATGGTAATCAAATCGGTCTTGGGCAATAATGACCAAATCTTTCACTCATGCACTAGATCTTTGGTTGATTTTACCTATGCGATTCCTTTATTGGTCTGTTCTTCCGACACGGGCAGTTATTAATTGTGGCTTTAATCCACTCATGCTATCTTAATGATGACATTTATTGCTTGAGTTGATCCGTTCTCACTCCGCCCAATGTCGACAAGTCTTCACTGTTCAAGCCTTGTCGTGATCATGTCTTGTGTTTTTTTTTTGTCACGCTATCCTGATAGGGCTGTATCCGACTCCGCTTTGCCTGACCTCTGCTCTATTTTGGTTTTCGAGCGCTCCTTGTACCTGGGATTCAACTGGTACGGTCGCTACTTCACTGGTTTCGCATCAGGCTTTAGTGGGATCTTCATCTCACCTAGTTCCCTGGAAATGCCTTTCATTTCCAAAAATTTTGTTGGGAACAGATCTTGAAATTCATGTAGTAGATTGTAACTTTTGCGATGGTTGCATCATCCCAATAATATCCGATGCTAGCGAACTTTGTGTTTTCCTCCGACCCAATATTAACTTTCTTGATGCGCAACGGTTGTTGAAATTTGTCGCAGGGTATCTCAGGTGCCTCAACATTCCGACTTCCTTCAAACTCTTGTATGTAAGTGGCCCGTGGATCATCCTTGTCATCGGGTTCTCTTGTCACGTTGTAGCATTCCATTAGCATATCTGGTGTTGTAGTGCACTGTAATCCCATCGGTTTCTCCATTTGGACTGCTTCAAGCACCTTCTCCCGTACCACCTGCAGAGCGCTATGGATGAAGGGGTTTTCATCCGAGAATCTGAAGGTCTGGTTAAAGTTGATAGTTAGTTCATCCCACGTAGTCGTTCCATGTCGCAGTTCTGTCACGACGTACTAGTTTCATGGTACCTCATCCAGTGTGTGGATGAATGCATGGACCCACTCCTGTTGCAGTCTGAGTCCCTGTGCATTTTGACATTCCTCCAAGTGATCCCTTGGGTTGCTCCATCCACTGTACTACCTTCCGCAATATACTTTATCTTCACCGAATCTAGCCTCCATTAGTTTTCGACATAATGGCCAATTTGTTATTGTTGACTTATATGCCGCCCACCATCACACTGGTGTAGCCTTTAATGCTTCTTACAAGACCAATAGTCGTTGCGGTTTTGCTACCTTTTCTTCGAACTCGGTGATGAATTCAATCAGGTTAGGAAAACTTTCGTATATTGGCAGTTTGCACATACTTCTGTTGCCACCCGTCGCAGCGATTGGGTGATCCGTGCACACCTTCTGAAAGATAATTCATGTAGTCAGTTCTGCCAGTTCTCGAGTGATTCATCAGAATCCGATGAGGTTGAGCTAACACTCCGCCATCCCAACTCTTCGTCAGCGGTAGGATTGACGTAGTGTTCTGAGATATTAAAAACATTGTCTCATCCTTCAGTGAATTCATCCCGCATTGGTTCGACATACCGTTGTCCTTCCGCTGGATCTAGGGGTGCGACTACCCTCATGTCGCGATTCTCAAACGACATTGTCCTTTTCTTAAAGTTTATGATGTCCTGTTTATCCATTGCCTAGTATATCCCTAGAAGCACCGGATAGGGGATGGTATTCTCGACTATCTCTATCACATCAAAATATGCATAGCTCTTCAGGCCATCTATCTCAACTGGGATATGACACAACCGACCAATCAGCGTGACCTTACTTTGGTTCGCTAATCGAAGTTGTATGAGGGACCATTGCAGTTGTGGTTTCCCCATTATCTCCCATGTCTATTTTGTCAAGATGTTTACATCTGAACCCAAGTCAAGAATAATATTGTTGACGTCGAATGCACCAATTTACGCATTCATCCTCATCTCTTTCCCTGTCTTCCTCCTATGCAGTCGGTTTACTGTTTGAATTTGCCTTTCGTCCTCCTGTCGATGTAGTAAGTTGGCTATCTCTGCCAATGCATCCCTATCTTTTGCCAGCTCCAAGTAGCTCTCTAGAAAGGCTCTTAAGGGGTTAATCTTTTTTGTGAAATCATTGTGTCGAATATCGGTGGCATGTCATAGGTGGATTCTTGCTGGGTAGTATGTGGCTGTCTCATCTACCTCATTGTCTCTTGCGCTTCCAAGAAGGTCTCCCTTTCTGCTTCCACATCGAATCTGACTTTTTTTCTCGTTGTCGGTCGGACACTCGATTGTGGTCTATATTCTCCTGTCGCATCTCCTCCCCTGGTAACTACTGCAACATTCTCCTGTCGACTTCTTACTTTCGTCGAGATATTTTGTACGTTCGGAGGTGGATTCTGGTTCTGATTCTAATTTAGTGGAGGTGGGGTTATGTTAGTTTTCCACTTTTTGATAAGCTAAGGATAGTCCTCCACACTGTGGTCGGGTGCACTGCAATATGTACACTGCGGAACTGGGCTCTGACAATCTCTCTGATAATGCCCGACTTGACCACAATTGTAGAATACAACCGGCCCTCGACCTCGTCCAAAAGTTCCTCCTGGCCAACACTTGCGCCTCGACCTCCACGAAACCCCCCTTTGAAACCTCCTTATGGTTGACCATATGGATGGTACTTCGTTTGACCATACTGTGGTTTACCATACTTCGGTGGTTGATATTGCGGTTGACCATACTACGGTGGTTGATATTGCGGTTAACCATACTACGGTGGTTGATATTGCAGTTGACCATACTATGGTTGATCATACTGCAGTTGCTGATTATAGTGAGGTTGTTGCTGATTGTACAGTTGTTCCTGTTGTACCGGCAGTTGCTCCTCTCCCTTCATGAAAAATGTATCCACAGTCCTTTCTTGGAGTAGGTCATAAGCCCTACAATATTTTTCTTCATGGCCAATTGATCGACAGAATTTTCAATACTTAGTAACTAGATTTGACACCATATTTTGTAAATAGACACAATCTTCCACCAAATGTCCCCTCGTCTGGAAGATTCTACACCACGACATCCCTCCCTGGCTCAGTGGATTCGGTGCGCCAGACTGTAGATATTCGTGGAACTCTGGGCACTAGTCCTTATGATGTCCTTCCGACTTGCAGCGGGTGCACCATATTTCCTGTCGCACTTCTTTTCCCTTTTTAATATATTGGAGATGGATCGTCAGATTTTCCAACTGCGCTTGTATCCGGTCCATTCTTATGCCTGTCTCACCAACTGGTGAAGCCTCCAACTTCATTTAAATCTCCATTGCTTCTTCCTGGGATGTGGTTTTCTGCTGCATAAGTGGTCCACGAATATGTGGCACTAATCCTGCGATGAACCACTCTTTATGCTGCATATCGCTCATTCTGAAACTCACCTTTGCCATTAGAGTTTTATATCGTTGGTTGAATTCCCATACCGATTCATTCAGAAACTGCTTGATTTATTTCAACTCTATGATATACTGCGACTTAGATTTCGGTTTTCTAAATTCATCAATCATTCCTGGCTTGATCTGCGGTAGTGTTTTATCTGGACTCCAAGTTGGTACCTTAGTAAATTTCATAAACCAATCTAGCGCACTGCCCTTGAGGGTCGTCGATAGCTGTCCCTTTTTGACATCTTCATCCTGGACCTGCTTCACAGTCCACACCGCTTCACAAAAAAACTAATACTGTTCAAGATCCTCAGTCTTGTTACCTTGGAAAATTGGCATTTTTACGTCGTCACCTGTCATTCTTACGCTCCCACTATTATTTATGGATCCACTACTTTTACCATTGTTCTGACACTTTGGACAACACTGTGATGAACTTATGTTTCGTCCTCCAAAATTTGGTGTAGTGCACAGGGTTGTGGGTATGTTGTAACTTTGGGTCTAGCCTTCAGCTTCGGGGGTAGCCTGGTCACTTTCTTCATTGCAGTGAGGTTGCTTCGTCCGGTGTGGTCCCGTATCATAGTCCTCCGTTTCAGTCACCTCAGGAGACTCTCTCTCAGTCCTCCTCTTCTTCTCTGGCTGTCGAAACCTCACCCCACTTCGCAGGGTACCACAACCTTCCTCGGCTTCTCTTAAGAACTCGTCGTCACTCATGTCCATCTACCTCACATTGTTCTACCAGACCCGTATTCATGCGGTACCCGCATTCTCCACATATCGGGCTCTACTCGTCAGATTTCATCTTCAATATACCCTTTTTGCAGATAAGCGTATTAATCCACAATTTGAGCGACAATAGAAACCTTCCATGGGGTCCCTTGAAAAATTACCTTTCTGCGTCATTGTATGACTTGATTGTATCGACGACGAATTCAATAATATATCCTTCTAGAATACTATCCACCCAGACGTCGACAACTCTAGATGCCCTGTTATCCAATTGCTTCAATTGTTGGATCAACTTAGGCGTCCAATGTTCAGGTTCGCCACCTTGGAAATTCTTCTTTTGGAATGTCAATTCTACCAACCACTCATGCAACAATATTGGGAATTCGCAGAAAAATATCTCATGGATTTCGGAGTATATATACTTCTGTAACCGCTGAGTCGTCGACCATCTGGGTTGGCAATTCTCTTCTTTGGAAAACTCTCGTGCTTTCTTGTCGAACCAATCCTCAATCTTCGGTTTCGTCGGATGCCAAAGCATGTTCTCTCTTTTTCGCTTCGCACTAGTGTCCCGACAACGAAACCATTTGTTGACACAGTTCTGTCGACAAGGATTCACTTCGCACTGTTGTCAACAAACACCAACCAAACACCCTTAGGCATTGGCCTGGAAAGGTTTTACCCTTTCCAACAACACTCGCAGAGCGAGTGAGGTCTCACCCGAGATGTCCAAGGGGTGCTGCAGGAACCACGTTTCCTCAGTAGGGAGAAGACATGCATTAACCCTTACTCAATCACTACATAAACCAGAGATCTTGTCTTTGCATTATGCTAACAAATCAAGTATATATTCAACACGTAATCAACATTCGCATTACAGATTAATCGACATAGCAACAAAAACTTAAACACATCACAACATTAAGATAGCATTGATCATTCACGACATAGCAACACAAAATAGAGACATAATTGAACATCCTCATGCATTAACTCATCTCAAAATCTGCAGTACAACCTTCGCAGGAACAGTTCCAAGCAACTTATCGTGAATCCATATACACAAAACAGAACTTGCCGAAAACCAGAAAATACATAATCGATTTGATTCTAGCTTCTCTGAATGATGCCGCCCTTAGGATTACAATCATGGTTCTATTTATTGACAACTAAGTTGTTACAAAACAGTCCAAATGACCCATTCTACCTAACTAAACCATAACTTGCTCTTTCATCGACTTCCTTATTCTCTGCGAATGGTCCTTTCTTTCGTGAATACCCTCTTTGTCGCTTTTGGCTTCTGCACTTTATGCACTCTAACCTCATGCCAACATTAAGATCTTATCCATAAAAGTTCTCCTAATTCACACCTCTTCGGAAAACATAGTCCATAATCTATAGGTATATGGGGAATCCTCTCTAATCATGCATCGGATGACAGGAACATGTTTGTTGGAAGAAATCAGGTTGATGGAACTGGGTAGATCACTAAAAGACATATCCTCTAACTTTTTAGATATCCAATTTTAGCACGTATATCGAGAACACAACCTATATGTAGATCAACTTCCTAAATAAGGTCTCTGTGTCATGACCTAGTGATCATCATGAAGTAGACGATCAAGGATCCCATATATCTAATATCTCCCTCGACAACTTATGAAGCACAATGTTGGTTTTTTCTCTCCTGGTTATGCTTTATATCATCCTTCCTACTCTCAAGTTCTTGTAGTTTTGCATCAAAGACTCTTGATTTTGGGAATTTTGGTCAGTCCAAACAGGCTTCATTATAAATGGATGTATTATGTACTAATCTCAAAACTATTAAAATAAAAACTAGATGTAGATTACCTATTAGTGGAAATTTTGTTGGACGCCCTTAGGGAGGGTATTTTTTAAGGATTATAATAGCATACTTAAGTATAGTATTCTAGGCGATTAATTTGGAATGAAAAAATCATATATATAGATAGGTAGGCGAGTAGTAAACATGAAACATACAATTTACTATTGAAAATTGAAAATTTTGGTGAATATTATGATAAAAAAAGCATATATGTAAATATAGGCGATATTAGAGACTAAAAATGACCAAATAACAAATTTATCTTTGAAAAAAACCCAAAAAATTAGCCAATTGGCTAAATTTCACCCCTAAAAATTTCTTTGCCCTCAGGCCTGAAGAATGTATTCTTGTTTTTTCTGGAAATAAAAATCTGGGTTTTTTTCCTTGGAAAATATAGCCAAAATATTAGTTTCATAATTTGTTTTTAGTAGTATATACATATTATAGAAAAACATGCTTAGGAATAATATCTTTTAAATTCTTCTTCTTTGTTATTATATATTTGTGCTATTGCAAATTTGACAAGTCTCATTAAGCATTTCTCTAGATATGCTTCCTATAGTTTATATATAACATGATTCTTGGAATCATTGGATTGATTTTTTTATTATAAGTAGAAAGTATGTCTATACGTTCTTTCTACCATATCCCTCTTAGTTTCATAAAAATCCCCCTCTCCCCTTTTCATTAACTTCTAGCACCACTCTAGATGAAATGAGGACCAATTCATCATCATTTACATCCTTCATAATTTTTATCTTCTTATGACAAAATTCCGTTCACTCACTGTTGGTCCCTGCACATCGCTCAACAAATGTGAAATAAATTATTTGAAAATGTTAGCAACTACTCTTTAGAAGTACATTATTACTGAAAATTCAAAGAATTTTTTTTTTTTTATTACCTTTTGATTCACTTAATTCATCTCTTTGCAACTTTTCCATAAGGCTTTTACGCTCTTTAGCACTCATATTGCAAACAATCTTATTGATCTTCTTCAAGTTTTAACTATGCATCATAGACGTTAACCAATACACATCATTTAAATATATAAATAATTCAAATATATTAATTTTATAGTATTTAATTTCAAAGAAATTGCTTTCTTCTCTTTTTGGGATGTGCTCCCATTCTACTCATTGTAAGAAGAACATTTTCCTTGAATTTATATTAGATATCTTCTATCAATAAAGGACCTGTATCATTAAATAGAGAAACTATACAAATATATTAAATATTTTTTAGCTAAACACGCTTTCTATTTAGTTGGTATGCATTATTTAGAAATATGCATTGGTGATCTATTATCCCATACATGTATCGCTCTGTAAACATGATATATGCATTAGTATAGTGTAGCAGATTTTTAAAAATTTGAAATAACTTAAATGTCGTGTTTCCCATTAGAGAAAATATGTGCATTAGTTGTATGTATCGCATCAATATACCCATGAACTTTAAAAAACAAACTAAAATTAAAATGGTGTTCTTTTAGATGAATCACATCGATGTTTTAATATGGAATGTACACACCGAAAATGAGTATGTGTTTAAAAAAACTAACAAAGACAAGTTTCAGCAATCGATGCAATGAGTGGACCCATTGCAACAGATACCCAATGCCTCATATATAAAAGCATAAAGGCATTAAATATACAATGTGTAGAAATAAATACTCTCATTGTTAAATAGAAGAGAGGATAAAACCATAATGTTAAATTTTGCAGCCACATAAAACAAAAGGGAAGTAACAAGAAACCAAGGGTTTCCAATGTTGAAGTTAACTAGTAAAAACCTTATTTTATTTTATTTTCAGAATACATTGTAAATATTAGTAGGAAATATTTAATCATTTTTTTACAATAGTTAGGGTAAAACTGAATAGCTGGAATTTCTCCTATGTAGAGTTGTATGTGGTCCACAATACCTTACAAATTTGGCTCTTTAGAAAAATTTGGTCACTCCAAAGTCTTCCCCGGTAATATCTCTTGTATCCCTATGGGCATTACTGTGGTTCACAAAGAAAAGAGGTATTTTTAGTATTAAGATATTTGGTGATTCCCGGGTTGTAATTAATTGGGATGCAGGTTTATCAAATTTACATGCACTTCATTTGGACCATTGGATCAGGAGGACTCGTGAATTGATTGATGGTTTTTCTGTTATATCCTTTGGACATATCTTCCATGAATTAATCTTGTAGGATGACCTCCTCTTGAAGAATTCTATTGGGAAAATGGGTGGCCATATCTTCTTTGAAGAATACTCCGCCGACAAGATGATTGATTCTGGTTCTGTGTTTGTCTTTTAGGTGGCAGTCCTATGTTATTGGGGAAGTTACTCTGAGTTTTGTTCTCTTGTATGGGAAGCTGCATGCTACACTTTTGAATCAATTCTTTTTTTTTATAGCATAGCCTACAATTAGTATGGTTTTAGATAGTAGTTATACTTGAATATTATTAGTTTTATCACTTGGAAGCTTCCAATGTAATGAACTATGTAACTTTGATTTCCTATAAATAACAAGTTACAGATTTTTCATTTTGAAAAAAATAATAATCTTTAAATTAAGTAAAATAATATACTTTTTTTGCTCGAATCTCCCTTACTTGTGGGATTGACCTGTGGTCTGAGAAACCACGACCTAGTGGCATTTAAGCCGTCAAAATCACCCGAGAATTGCACGCGGCTAGATCGCACTAGCCTCAACTTGAATAGGTTTTTGGGTGTCGCCTCCCAACTAAGTCACCCCTAAGGGGAATTTGAACTCCGGTCGCCTTGTTGACAAGATCCACACCTTAATCGAGTGAGCTAGCGAAAATTGACAATAAAATATTTTGTCTTATTTTCAAAATAACTTAACTAATAACCAACGCACTAACATGGTTGGAAAAACCCACATTTTAATGCATACTAACATGGTTGGACAAACCCACATTTTAATGCATAGAATGCAAATGGTAAAAATTAATTTAATATTTAAATTAAGTAGAATAATATGCCTTATTTTCAAAATAATTTAATCTTTTAAATTATGTAAAATAATCTCCCTTTTAAATTTTTTGGAAAAAATAAAACCTTTCGAAATTTAAATCAATGAAAACATCAGTTGTGGTAAGAGCCAAATCAGACACAGTTTTCATTTAATTACGCCGAAGGTGTTTCTTTTTCGAAGGCGGGTTTGTGGGCATGGTTCCCAATTTCATCATCCCTCCGACCACTCCACTTTCCCCAGACATCCCTTTGTTAGTTGTTTCACTTGTCAATATTTTTCTATTGTTTGATGAAATTCTTCTGCATTGCATTTATTTTTTTGTGTTGAGGGTGTTTTCATTTTCCGCGATTCATTCTTTTGTGTTCAGTAAGTTTCCCTCCATTTCCTTTTGCATCTATGTTATATGGGGACTGTTATTTTTCTTTATTCTTGAATTGGCCTCGTCAAAAATCGCCTTACTTGTCATGGGATGCGCGTATTTCTGGATTACGAGGAGCTTCACACCGAATACTCTCTCTCCCATGTGTCATGTTTGGTATCTAGGTCAGTCATGAGCTTGGCTGATCTTTCAATAGCCTATATTGGATTAGTCTAAGATTTAATGGTGATCTTTTCCAGCTCCAACCTAGAAACCTACAACTCCAAAGTAGTAGCTTTTGATCTATATTGATCCATGGAGTTTTTATAGTGCACCATTTGCTTATAGATCCTTTCCTTCTCATCTTACATAGCTAGCGGCTTTGGTGTTTGAACATGCTCTACATATGGTAGCTTGAGCTTTTCCTTCAACACGTGTATTTAATTGTCCTTTTGCTGGATCAAGGACTGAACTAGTGTGGGATTGTTAGGATTTGCACCTAATGTGATTATATTTTGTTCCAACTCCTTGATTATTAATTGTTTTTCCTTGGTGGCTACCTTCTCCTAATCCAGCTACTTTTCAATTTTGTGTGCCAAGGTATGCATCTTTTTCACATTTGCAGAAGACTGTAACACATCTCTACACATCGTTTCACTAGATTTCCTGTGAAAATAAGTATTCTATCAACTGGATTAATATAATCAATTTTGACCTTAATTTGAGTGGCCTTATAATCTGCCGAGGTCTGAACCTTTTGGACTTTTGGCTATAATATGGAAAAGTTGAAAGTTCCCTCCTTGTAATCTACAATAGAAAATAATTTGGTTTGGGTCATTTGTCCCCAAATTTTGGGATATGTATCTCTCATAATATCAATATTTTTGCATTTGATATCCATATATTGAGTAAATAAGGAAGGATGATAGTGAGAGGTCCCTACTGATGCAAAAGCTTATTGCATTTCTGATGTAGATAGCACTACTTATGGTAGATGTTCAATGGTAACAACAAGGCCCTTTAAGGTTGTTCCAGGCTCATTTGAGGTTGTCTCAAGCTCGCTCAATGTTACCTCTTGACCTGCAAATTCTACTATTAATCCATCATATGTGCCTACATTTTCTCCAATCCTATATTTCTTGCTAGATTTCTCTATATGTGGGTCATCAATATCCATGTCAGAATGTGCATCAGAAATTGCTCTTTTGGCCCCGAGATCTTGCTTTTGTGGGGTTTGAACCACTATGGATTGGGTTGTTGATTGTCTTGCATGAACCTGTGTATGATGTCTGTTATTTGTCCATATTACTTTTTGACTTGTTCCCATGTATCTAGATTTACATCCTTCTGTAGATATTCATTAGTTTCATGATTATAGGAAAAAAGCTTTGTTTTCCTATCTCTTCCTTGAAATCACATGGCAAGGGTCATACAACCACTTTTTACCCTTTAGCAAATTCAGTTGTGATAATATCTCCTCCACTATAGTGTGGGTAGTCCTAGTCTTCACTAGGAAGGCCCCCACTAGTTTTGGCATTTTAAATGTGATAGGATGCATGTACTTGATAAAATGCAATTTATCTAAGCTAAATATTTTCCTTATGTACTCCAAGGTAAATATTCTAGGGGTTAGAAATGTTGGTAGGAGGTAGGGCTCTTCCTCAAATTTATATACCCTAATAATGGTTTGATCTTCAAAAAGGTACTAATCCCCTACCATGGTATCAAGGCTCAACTGCAAAAGATTCTTGAATTATGGAAAGATCCTTGTAGGAGGATCATTATTTAGCAAAAATATATCACATACATGAACTTATCTACAAAATAGTTGAAACCTTGATTGCAAGGTTTCTTTGTAACCACTTGAGTCCATTCAAATACATGCCACGTAGCACCTGCACTGTCCTTTGTTTGGATTTCCAGTCCTTCAAAATATGGATAATTATGATATAACATGAAGTAGACTCATGTAGGATTGATATCTGAAGTATTTGGTTGTCTAAAAATTGGCAATATGGATGTAGATGGTTTCAGCAGGTAATAGGTAGTATTTAAACTTGGTAAGAATTATATTAGAGGAAGAAATTGTCATCAATTGCTTTGCCATTATCATATTCTAATAATTGGCACATCACATTTATGGCCTTTCTTGAATTTTTAGAGAATATGTTATACTGGTAAGGAAATGGACTAGTAGGTAATGTGGCATATTTGTCAGGGTAATTAATCGATACTTTTTCTTTATCAGGATGACTCATGGCCTGGTAGATTGGGGCCAATGCATCATCATCAAATGTATGTAGACTAGGATGATTTGGAAACAATACCATTTGGGCAATTGATTTTCTATTCATTGGGAAAATGTGCCTTTTTTGTAAGAAAGAAGAGATGTATATATTGCCTACGATTCAAAATTTACATTGCCTAACCGGAACGGATTCAAATACCATCGAATCCACAGATGGTCCTATCGGCTGTCATAGATCAAAATACAAAAACTCCATGCCTTCTTAAAGAGACTTGAAAGAGATACATGGGTGATATGGAGGAGGGTTCTTCTTGAATTAAAACCTACCCTAATAGGGAAACCGGGTTTACAAAACTAAAGTATAAGAACATATATATATATATATATATATATATATATTAAGTGAGCGGGCATGTGTCATGATAGACATGTCGCCTTCCCCTCTCCATTTACCTGAAAACCAACCGCATCCAGTGGATTGGAATCTGAGCGAACAATAGTTGCCCATTGATCAACACGATTTTGATCCACTAAGTCTTCCAACCTGTCTTCAGAATACAGAGTTCACTCCCTTACCCATCGATTAGCCATGAGGTCAACCACTTTATTGCCAAAGTGTTTGAAATGGATAAAAATGATGGCATAATGATTATTTAATACTCTTAAGTTTCTCCAACTAGAATTTTAACCTCCAATCATTCGAAACCTTGGAGACATGGTGGCCTAGTTATATTTTATGAGCCATTTGAATGATAAGCAAGGAATCCCCTTCAATCGCCAATTGCGAGATAATTTTATGTTTAGCCATCTTCAGGATGAAGAGTAAACCTTCCAGCTTCGCTACGTTATTTGATTCCACTCTAATAAATCTTGAAAACATCTATAAGATCTCACCTTCTTGATTTAAGATAACACCTTTGAATCCCATCGTTCTTGGGTTGCGTTTCAAGGCCCCATCAAAGTTCAATTTTTAGTATCCTAGCGGGGGAGGAATCCATAGAGAAGGGATTTGAATGGAAGCCATCACAGAGTGAGGGTAACCAATGAAGCTCGGAATTTCCACTACTCCCCATCATTGTAGGATCGTCCGTTCATGAGGGGAGGATTGCAAGTCTTGATCGGACCATTGTGTGAGTTTTAGAGTTTCCCTAGTGTGGCCTTTGATAATGGCCCAAACACCTTCCACAGTCATGGATTGATCTTGAAATATTCTCCGATTCCTTTCCTTCCAAGTGGCCCATAGGACGAAACCCGGTAATAAAATACAGATCCGATTAAGGATGGCATTGCAAAGGGGTTTGACCTTCCATTCCTTGAACATCTGATTTGGATTCCCTCATATCCTATCCAACAGTGGAAAGGATTCAACTACCATATCCCAAAGAGCCAAGGTATAACAACATTCATCCAATAGATGAGTCAGTGTCTCTTCTTCTGCCTTGCACAATTTGCAACAAGTTGGCCCAAGGAATCCCCATTTAAGCAAATCGCCCCCCATAAGAGTTCTCCTTTTAAGCAGTAACTAGAGAAACAAGGTGACTTTGGGCCATAGTTTGGCCTCCCAAATTTTTTCCATTCTGGATGACGGGGCATATCCTTATGGTCATATCGGAGGATATAAGCCTCTTTGATATTGAAAATGCCTCACGGTTGGAATCCCCAGCGAAGCTTGTTATACCCTTGATGAATTATAATAAGTCATTCAGAGCTTCCCACAACTAGCCAAGATCTTCCTGTTTGTCATGTTTCCTCCACCAATCCAACGATATCCATTTGGGAAACTCCTCATTTACCTGATCATCTAGCCAATAATCCATGATTTTTAGCTTGTCAAGAGCTTTGTAGGTAGCCTGTATGCAGGGAATTCTACATTGGTCTCGGAGGTCCAGGAGTTTCTACCATGATTCCTCCCAAAATTTTGCTGAGTCTTCATCTCAAACTTCCCAACAGATGAAATTATGAATCAGATATCTATTTTAAGATGTTGTCCTCCATATGTGAGATCCCTGGTGGACTTCATCTAGCTGAACTAGGTCCTGTTTGGACCACTCTAGAGATATTTACCATGACATAATTTTTCCCAAGGTTCCTCCTTGTAGGTTGACCATCTCCACCAAATCTTTGCTCCAAATATTATTCGACTACACATGATGATTCCAAAAGTCCGAACACCTAGAGAAGTCGCTCACACAAACAGATCACATATCAACACACCGATGTTTTCACTTGGTTTAAAATCTCGAAAGGGAAACACTCCACGACCCTAGCCAAATAGATACTTGAGGCAGTTTATTATGCAAAAGAAAGAAAGTTACATATGAGCTTCTCATTAATCGATCAACTAGCAAGTGACCCTCCATGCTCTTTAAATAGATATCATGGACCAATCGGGTGTTAAGCCATGGATCAAAGGTAGTTATGATCTAAGAGAAGTTGAACTGTCGTATCACTCTATGTCTAGAACATATCGTGACCGTCGGATTAGATATTTTGAAATGCATACTAATGCATACTAAAGAAACACACTTTTCCTAACTGATATTTATAACAAGTTGATCTTAACTAATTCCTAAGTGTCTAAATATCCTAACATCCCCCCTTAAGAACAAATTGGGATAGAATTGAAGGATTTACAAAAGTGACACTATTAGGAGAAGGAAGGAGGCATTAGAGCCTATCCCCCCTTAATGATAAGTTCCTGAACTTCTAACATAGATCAAAGTTTAGAAAAAATTGCTTTTGTAAGATATTTGGTGAAGATGTCTGCAACTTGATCATTTGTAGGGAAAAAGAGCACTTCAAGAACGCAATCAGGAACAAGCTTTCTTATGAAGTGCATATGTAGCTCAATGTGTTTGTTGTGTTGATGTTGAAACAAAACCTTTGGAGAGCTTAATGGCACTTTGATTGTCGCACCAAAGGGGAGTCAGATGCTGCTGCTGGAATCCAAACTCTGAAAGGATCTATCGAATCCATAAGGCTTCTTGACTGGCATTAATCGTTGCACGATACTATGCTTCTGCTGAAGAGAGAGAAAGAGCTGTTGCTTATTACAAGCTCAAGTCACAGGTCCAAAACCCAGACTGAAAACATAACCTGCAATAGACTTTCGATCATCAGGATCTCCGGCCCAATCTGAATAAGTGAAACCAACCAACAAAGGAGCCCCCCTTGAATTGTAATGAATCCCAAACTGAATTGTAGCCCGAATATATTGAAGTATTCTTTTTGTTGCTTTCTAATGACTTTCATGGCGCGTTTGCATATAGTGGGCAACATGACCAATAACAAAGGAAACATCAAGACATGTATGATTCAAGTATAAGAGACTACCAACAAGATGGCGATACAGGGTGGAATCAACTTCGAGTGAAGTGCAAGTGGCAGAAATTTTGACTCCAGACTGGAAGGGAGAGGGAGTTGGTTTACAATATTCCATGTGAAAGCGATGAAGAAGGTCACAAGCATACTTAGACTAAGAAAGAAAGATTCCTTCTTTGGTTTGCAAGACTTGGAGGCCAATAAAATAATGCAAATGTCTTAAGTCTGTCATTTCAAAAATTTGCTTAAGACTAGATTTCACATGGGTTGAAAGATTAGGGTTGCTACCAGTAAGAATAAGATTATCAACATAAAGAACAAGGATGATGAGATTGTTTCCTACTTTCTTGGTATAGACATTAGGGTCATAATGACATCTAGAAAAACCAGTATAAAGGAGAAATCTATCCATTTTGGCATACCAGGCTCGAGGGGATTGCTTAAGGCCATATAAGGATTTTTTAAGGCGACAGACAAGGCTAGAGTCATTCTAAACATAGCCAAGAGGTTGTTCCGTGTAAATTTCCTCCTATAAATCACCATGTAAAAATGCAAACTTGACATCCATTTGATGAGCTTCCCATTTATGTAAGGCTGCAAGGGAAAGAACAAGGCAGATGGATTTCATTTTGGCGACAGGGGAAAAGGTTTCATTGTAGTCAATTCCTTCAACTTGGGAAAAACCTTTGGCAACTAACCTTGCCTTAAGTCTTTCAACACTTCCATCTGAGGCATACTTAGTTTTGTAGACCATTTACAACTAACAAGTTTTCTTCCTTTTGGAAGAGGGACAAGATCCCAAGTATCTTTCGCCATTAAGGAACGATATTCTTCATCCATAGCTGTATTCCAATCTGGATTCCCTGAAGTTTCTGCAAAAGTATATGGATCATGATTCTCAGAAACTTGAGCCAAAAGAGAAGAGGCTCGCTGGAATTGAGAACGTGTTCGTCATTGATCTCTAGGATCACCAACAAGATCACCATTTGCTTCACATGTTGAACGAACCCATCAAGGAAGTGATTTTTTTGGTGCAACTAGAGGTAAATGGGCAGGCGGAGGTGGATTTTCATCCTCACAGTCATCATCAGAAACTGGAATTGGAATGATGTAAAGGAAGTTGGGAGTAGAAGAAGGCACAAACACCGAGTTAGGCTTGTAGGCCAAGATATTTTCATCAAATTTATCATCTCTTCTAATAATTATATCATGAGAATGTGGTTGAAGAAGTCTATAACCTTTTAAATTTTTATAATATCCAACAAATATGCACTTTTCACTTTTAGGATGCAATGCTTTTCGTTTTTCATCCGGAATATGAGCCCATGCTTCACTACCAAACACACGTAAGTGATTTACATTTGGTTTAATTTTTCTCCATGCTTCTTCCGATGTGATATCTTGTAAAGCTTTAGTGGGGGTTCGATTAACTATGTCATTTGCACAATTTATGGCTTCAGGCCAAAATTGAAGACTTAGCCCCTTAATTTGAAGCATACAATCATCCATTTCTTTTAAAGTGTGGTTCTTCCATTCAGCTACATCATTTTGTTGTGGTGTATATGGAACAATATGTTGTTGTTTGATTTCCCGTTCAGTGCAGAAAGTAGTGAACTTGTTGTTAACATATTCTCCACCATTATCAGATCTTAACTTTAGAATTTGATGACCAGGTTGTTTTTTAACAAGGGATTTGTAAGCCAAGAACATGCGAAATACTTCGCTCTTAAGTTTTAGGAAATAAACCCAAGGGCGTCTAGAGTAATCATCAATGAAAGTTAAGAAATATTTGAAACTAGAAAAGGAAACAGATGGAAGAGGACCATACAAGTCACTATGCACAAGCTCCAAGGGGGTCGAGACGTACCAAGAGGCATGTTTGTCAAAATTTCCCCGATGATGTTTTCCAAGTACACAACCAAAACAAACACCATCCCTGCAAGATACCATTGGAAGACCTGTCACCAGATTTTCTTTACATAGTTGTTGCAATGAACGATAATTTAAGTGGCCAAATTGCTCAAGCCAAAGTTTTCTCAAGTCATCACTGTGAGCAACAAAAATTGAGGTAAAATGTGATGACCAAAATTTGTTAAACTTGTTCAACCTGGTAATATCATCAACCATTCCAGTGGCTAGGACATGTTGATGATATTTAAAATCCTTGATTACAACTTGGTGAGGTGTAAACGATACAGTTTTACCTTCACCGGAATGAGTGATTTGATAAATTGACAACAATTTGCAGGAAATTATTGGAACACATAGTACATTACTAAACTGTCCATTTTCTACCGAAACTATTCCAGATCCTACCACACGAAGAGATCTAACATCGCCAACAAATATTTGTTTGGTGTTACATTCATGCATAGTATAAAATATGGCTTTATCCTTAGCCATACGATAAGATGCTCCAGAATCAATGAGCCACTCATTCGAAGTAGAAGAAGAAGATGCATTATAGGAAAAACCAGAAGCACAAAGTGCATGTCCATGAGATGAATATTTTGAAGACGAATCAAGGTTGATGTGATGCTTCTTCATTGCTACTTCCAAGGCTGCAATCTTCTTGAAACATTTAGATTCATCATGATTATATTTCCTGCAAAAGTTGCAATGATGCTCGGTCTTCTTACCTTTTGGTTTGTTTCCTTTGTCATTTTTTGAAGAATAAGCTGGCTGAGAGGGTTCGGGACCCTTGTTTGGCTTATTATTGCGAACATTTTGCTTCTTGGGATGCTTGGACTTCTCTTTTTGTTGTGATAGCAAGGCTTTTCTAGATGTATATGCATTGCTAATCATTCCAAGATGTATGAGTTTATCCTGCTCTCCAATCAAAGAATCACAAAAGGATTCAAGAGTAGGCTCTTTATAGTTAGTTGGATCCAAGGAGTCTTTCATGGAGTAAAATGTAGATACAAAAATAGAATATGCAGGTCCAAGTTTGGAAAGAATATGATAAATGCATTGCTTGTTTTCTCTTTTAATTTTGCATTCTGCACATAAGATTCTAAGAGTTTTGTACGTAGATAGATAATCTTGAATGCATGAAAAATCAGTTCAATTTAAGGAAATCAACTCATTTTCTAGTTTATGACCTCGAATCTCATTGTGTTTACCAAACACAAATTCCAATTTTTCTCAAGCTTTATCTGTTTCATCAATTCCATATATGTGGAATCGTAAATCAATAGAGATTGGCATTCCGATCAATCCACTAGCTTCATCACATTTATTGTCCCATTTTATTTTCTTATCGGCATCAGTGGGCTTTATTTCTTTCCCCTAGGTAATTCGGTAAAGTCCCCTACTTCGTAGAACATCCTCCATACGATATTTCCATGAGAAATAGTTGGAACTAGTAAGGATAATATCACATGGGGTGGCCATCCTGTAAAATTAAGGTCGTAAAATTAGAAACCAATGGTTTGGATGCAAAGATCTCAAAAAATAGGTTATTTAAAAAAAACGGGATTGAAAACTGACTTCGGATGAGGAATTTATGTTAGATTGAAAAAATGGTTCCAGGTGAGGCAGACAAATGATTGATGTAACTGAAAGAAAAGAAAAAAGACCCCCCCATCTTCCAAAGATTAACCTTTTAAACTCTCTTTAAAATAATGTTACTCTATGTGAACCACTTTTGTAAAATAAGTGGAGTTTCACTTTTACAATAATGCTACTTTAAATATTGCATGCAAAAACTAAAAGACTTTAAGTGACTCACTTTAATAATTTAAGGGAGATGCACTTTTACAATTAAAGTAACTGAAAAATAGAAATTACATGCAATTTGAGAAAAGTAACTAACAAGAAGACTTGAACTCGAAACCTCTTATTAAATAAAACAACTTTTAACCAAGTGAGCTAATATTAAAAGGTACGTAAAAGATGGAAAGTAGGAAGGTTTTTTTTTTTACGCTTTTGTCTCGAACTTCATGCTTACCAGAAAAAAAAAAAAGACATTTTTTCCTGCAAATCACTTCACATAAACCAAAACAAAAAACAAAACAAAAATAATATGCCTCGAATTTGAGGTTAGACCTCGTTAGCTTGCCCGGATTGTATATGTTTTCTCATTGTTTCTGATTTTCCGCAGTCACACAAAGTGCACGACAAAGAGCATACACAGTAAAGAAAACCCTTTTTCCTTTGTTTATGATTTGCTGAAATCGCATAAGGTGTAGGGAAAAGAGCATACGAAGAAAGAGAAGGTAACAACCGAAACTAAAAAAATACTAGATTTGAAAATAAAATGAGAAAATTATTTTAAATTAAAAAAACGTCACTGTAACAATATACCTCTATATCTGATGAAATGCAAGTATCTTGGGAAAACAGAAGCCTTTTTCAATGAAACGAAACTTGTTCCTCACTGGAAATGGCGCTCCGAACTCAATGAGACCCATCTCATAGCAAAAAAATACACATAAATTTCAGAACTAGAAACCTTTCATATCTTCGGCAACAATGGTTCAAGATCTAGATCACCAACGAAAGCGACTCTTCATAAAGGATTTGATACCATGTTTGACTACACAGGATGATTCCAAACCCTGTTGATAACTACACAGATCAACACACCAATGTTTTCACATGGTTTAAACCCTCGAAATGGAAAGACTTCATGGTCCCATCCAAATAGCTACTTGAGGCAATTTATTATGCAAAAGAAAGAAAGTTACATATGAGCTTCTCATTAATCAATCAACCAGTAAGTGACCCTCCATTCTCTTTAAATAGATATCATGGACCAATCGGGTGTTAAGCCACAGATCAAAGGTAGTTACGATCTAAGAGAAGTTGAACCGTAGGATCACTCTATGTCTAGAACATATCGTGACCGTCAGATTAAATATTTACAAATTAATACTAATGCATACTAAATAAACACTTTTGCTAACGGATATATTATAACAAGTTGATCTTAACTAACTCTTAAGTGTCTAAATATCCTAACAAAGACTTCACTGTTAGTCTATGGGTCCCTAAGCCACATCCTCCTTGCAAGTTTCGGCAGACATATAGTCTCCCAACTAACCAAAGCCCATTTTGGTTTCTCCGACGTCCCTTCCCATAAAAAGTTCCTTTGCAGACTCTGAATTTCCTTCAACATGGCCTTTAAGGCTTCCATCCTAGAGAAAAGATACAAAGATATGGCTTGTAGTACTGATCTAATGAGAGTCAGGTAGCTAGAGATATTAACTGGCTTGAAAATCCAATTAGTTGGCTTATATCTCATTTTTTCCAGAATTTATTGACATGATCCTCGTCTTATGATTGAATCAAACATAGGGCCCCCCAATTATTCAGATGGAAGGGTGCATCCTTGAAAACAAAAAATGTACATGATATTTCACTGATTTATGCAAGGTGTATTAAAGAAAAAAACCTGGGATTTGTATTTGTTAACCTCCAAACCAGAGGCCACAATAAACATATTCATACCTTTCTTTAGGGAGCAATCCTCTTGAACTGACGAGTATCCCATGAGCATGGTGTCATCCATGAAATTATGATGATTCTGAGTTTCTATTAATGAATGAAGGTGCAGACCCTGGATCTCCTGATTGCACACCATAGCTTTGATTGAGCGTCCCAGTCCCTTTGCCACAGTAACGAACAAGAAGGGGGAGAGGGGGTCTCCTTGACGTATGTCTCTTGACGATGATAAATTCCTAGTGGGGTAACCATTGAGGAGAATGGAGAAAAAGACAAAGGAGATCAAGTTCATTATCCACTTGATCCATGTCTCTTTAAACCCAAAAGCTTGCATCATTTCCTTCATGAATGACCAATTGATTTTGTCAAAATATTTAGCCAAATCTAATTTCAGTAACATTCCTAGTCTCTTAGTTATCTTGAGGGTGTGTAGCACCTCATTGAATAAGATGATGTCATCCATGATTTTCTGGCCTTTGACAAATTTTGACTGCTCTGGAGAAATGAAGGTCGAGAGGAGAGGCTTCAACCTATTCGCTACAACTTTGGTAATAATTTTGTAAATCACATTACATAAGGAAATGGGTCGGAAATTACTTAGGGAGTTTGCGCCTTCCTTATTAGGGATGAGGGTGATGAAAGTTGCATTGAAATCCTTGAGGACCTCTCCATTTTGGTGGGAGGCTTCCACAATTTGGAACACATCCTCTTTGATCATGTCCAAGAAATAAGGGAAAAAAATGATGGTTAAACCATCTGGGCCCAGAGTTTGTCCATCCTTCATCTGATGCAGAGCCTCCTCCACTTCCATTAGTTCCACTGGATGCATTAATATTTCATTTTGATTTCGGTGATCAGCTTTGGTGTGTTGCGAGTTACCTTTGAAATATCCTCTCCTCAGTTTTGGTTCGGTGCTTCCATTAGATCTTCAAAATATCTTAAGAGGGAAGCCTCAATTTCTTTCCTTGTCTCATTTTGCTAACCCTCTGCATCTTTCAGCCTAACGATCCTGTTATGATGATGGTGTTGAACCATTGATCTATGAAAGAACTTAGTTATTCTTTCTCCTTCCTTAAGCCATCATTTACGTGATTTTTGCTTCCATAGAATTTCCTCTTGAGCTTCTCAATGGTCCAACATAGAATCAACTTGTGTTTCCTCCACTTTAAGGTCATCAGTGTAGCTCTCTTTTATTACGAATATTTGAATCTCTTGAAGTCGGGCTTCTAGTCGGCGCTTCGCCTTAAAAATGTCTCCAAACTTTGTCTTATTCCAGGTTTTGATTCTTATTTTTAGGGCTTTCAAAAATTGTTGGAACCTATACATACACTGGCCTCGTTGAGTTTCCAATTCCTTCCACCATTCCTTCACCTTTACTTTATAGGATGGATCTTCGAACCATAATTGCTCAAAATGGAAGGGTTTTTTTGTTTGGGAACCTATGCCACTCCACCCTAAGCTTATAGGCTAGTGGTTCGAGCATATCACGAGAAGGACAAAAGAACAAATATCTCCACCTATAGCCATTATGGATTCAAAAATGAGGAAACTATCTAGCCGAGAGGTCGCGTAATGGTCACCACTGTGTTTGTTGATCCAAGTGAACATACTATTCCTAGTTTCAACATCGATTAGGATGATATTATCAATCAACTCTGCAAAATCCTGATTGGCAGGATCAGGTATCATCCATCCTCCTTTTTTTCTTCCAACAAAGTAATCATATTAAAATCACCTCCTGGAACCCAATGCTAGTTGTCTACCCAAGTATGAAGTTTTTCCAGAGAGGAGAGAAACTCCATCTTGTCTTGGGCTAACTGAGGACGATAAATAGTGGTAACAACTTCCCCAACCGAGGAACCTATCAATTTAAAAGTGGAAGAAATAGATTAGGGTGTTGCCAGAAAACTATCAAGACTTACCTTTGAAGGATGCCAGAGGATCGTTAGGCCTCTTGCTGCCCCATGCGTATCCACTACCACCACTTCAAAACCCCTCCAGGTTCATCTACCTAGCTCCTTTAGAATGATATTCGATCATTTGGTCTCTTGTAACATCAAAATTGTTGGTCTTTCCTTCATAATATTTTTTCTAAGAAGCCGAGATTTCTGAGACCCATTAGCCCCTCTGATATTCCAGGAAACTAATTTCATGGAGAATGGTTTCGTATATAGGCTAGGGCCACCTGAATGGTAGGGTCTTATCCCGATACAATAAGCTTTACACCAATCTATTTTATTCGCTACTTGCTAGTTTTCCAACCCCCCTTTTCCCCAGTGTCCCCAAATTTCCTCTTATTCTCCTTTAGCACACTCGTTTCAACCCCCAGGGACTTTGCTGAGTGAAATTTGAGGATATCTTCTTCTAAGAGTTGCACTTGTCTACAAGAAACATATCCTTGATCTTTGTTAATGAATTCCTTTCCTATCTCGTCTAGATCTAGCTCCCCAAACTCCATTTCTGCTCCCTCATCTTCCCCCATTTGAGTTTCATCTTGAAGTTCATATGATAGGATGACAATCATGTTCTCCATCTCTTGGTGGAGACCCTGATGAGCTCCATCCGTGATCTTGGATGATCCAACAACTCTTTTTTTAGAATCTTCTTCATTCAAGCGTAGGCCATTGAGAGCTTCAAAACTATTAGATGTTTGAGGATTCTTATTCACATCTGGACCTAGCTGATGCCGATCCTGTCTCTTTCTTCTATTGATCTTCGTGAAACCCTCTGGATATTTTCCCTCTTTCTACATTGACTATGACGGCAAGGTATTCAATGGACAATCCTAGAAACAGGTGTCCGTGCACGTGACAACATCTACACCTAAATGGTATATGTTCATAATATAGGGTTTGATTCCATTCATCATCCTGCCAGTTGAGGATAATGGCTTCCGGCAGCTCTTTCAATATATCCATATATACACATATGCAAGCATACAAAGTATATCTTCCTGCTTTCGTCTGTTCAGAGACATTGACAAAATCACCTAGGGTATTTCCAATATCTGCAAAGATCTTTGGGTCCCAATATTTTCCAGGAAGAGATTACATCTTGATCCATACTGGGGCTATAGTGAGATCTTCCCTATCTGGGTTAAAATGTTCCTTCCATGTTCTCAAGAAAATCCCCACGGAGTTGTAAAAGTATGGGCCTCCCTCAAATATTCTATCCTTGTCCTCCAGATTGAGGAAAATGATCATGTAGAAACCCTTGGAACCCAACTGGAGGTCATAACAGCCTTTGGGTTTCCAGGTCATGTTAATCCACCAGAAAAGAGCTTTTTTTGATGGGAAAATACCAATAATTTTACCAATTGGCGCGTGGTCTTGCAGATACTGAATATGTTCACTTAAATGATCAGATTGAATCTACATAGACGGTAGCTTCTTCCATTTGAGAATACAGTATCCCATCTTTCGGGAGCCCCCTGCTCTCTCTTATTTGCATTGCCTGGATCCTTCCCAACCCCTTCGATTCTAGATGAGGAGCCATCTTTTGGCTGAACTTTCGTGCCTATTACTTCGTCCGTGGGTGAGGGGATAACAGCCTCCCTCCGCTTGTTGTCCATGCTGCACCTACACCCAACACCCTCCTTCACAAAACCCCCTGTGAACCAATAAAAAACTAGCCAAATTAATGCTTACATAAACCTAACCAAAACCCTATCATCCGAGGAATATCCCATCCCTAACCTAGTGTTTCCCACTTCTCCCAGGAAAATATGCTCTTAATGTTAAGTCTAATATGCCTGAGAAAATGTCTCTTAACCCATCAACAAACATGATTTTTTTGTTCTTAGTTGAATAGTTAGAGGCACACCAAGTCACAAATTCTGGAAAATGGTAAGTTTAAGGGACTTCAACATGGTCTACATTCAATTCCCATAAATGAAAGGAATCACGGGTGTTTTATAGTTGAGTTGGGCCTCCTTAATCAACTGATATAAATAAGATATGAACAAAGAAGGGTAAAAACCCTCTAACTCTCTATCAATTAAATGTTCATCCTTAGGGTTGGTCTTTGCAAAAGGTGAAGGTAAACTAGGGGCCTGATGTTCTAGTCATTTTACTAATTAATTGAGCAAATTGAGCAGATACAAGAATCGGGGATAAAAAGTTGGACAGGGTTACCAGTTGGTTCTTTGGTCTTCACAGTCAGAAGTGTTGTGCAGGTGAGCTCTTTATTGACATCAACGTTGACTCGCTCTCTCTCTTTATCCATAGAAGTGATCATTTTCAACATGTTCTTTTTACCTTTATAAAAGAATTTGAATTTTCCATGTGTCATTTTCTTATTGGTCGAAAATGTGATGATGTCATCATGACATCACCTCGACCCCATGACCACATGTCATTCTGTGGTTGGTGCATACAACATCCACATGTCATTATGTAGTTGGTGCATATAGCATACACGTGTCATTCTATGGTTGGTGCATATAGCATCCACGTGTCCTACTAGTAGTGCCATGTGTACGTAATTGGGGTGATTCTATTGGCTATGTATCATCTTTGTTTAGGCCTAGGTGGTTCCTAGTATATGCATTGTGGACGTGTGTGTGGGTGCCAACAATCCTCGAGTTGGAAAAAAACTTGTCTTTAGGTAGGTGATTTCGCTTCATGGGGTAAGTTGTTTTGAAAACCCACCATATTGAGGTGAAATCATTTAAGGTGAGTTGTACAACTCTTGCTTTCAATTAGTAGACTTCAATATGGCTCAAGAGACACATGAACACATGTAGCAACCAATGACATCCCTCAAGTTTGGAAAAAAAATGTTTTTTTGTAGTACTAGTAATCATTTAATGACTTATTTAAAATTGGAAGAGTTTATATCCTAAATTAATTTCTAGCATTGTTCACTTTGAGGAGCATAGAGTTGTCTAATGGTGGTGCATTAAGTCATTGCATATGTAATAGTCTATGATTTGATGGTTACTTTGAAGAATTTTCCATATTGGCATAAAGTGATTATTGAGGAACATAAAGTTGTCCAAGTTGGTGCATTAAGTTTTTGTATATGAAGTTGTCTATGATTTGATGGTAAGTTTGAAGAATTTTCCATATTGGCATAGCTCTACTAATAGTTGATTCAAGCTATCTCAAATATAATTATGGTTGCCTCACTTGTACTTGATTATCAAGTCAAAATACTATAAGAATACCACCCACTTCAATTTCTCAACATTATGTAACTTGCTCTATGACTTAACAAACTACAAATAACTATAAACATTTTGAATGATTGTCTCCTTGCCCAATATGTAATGTTTCCACTCATGCAATACATAAATAATGGCATACAATTTCTGATCATATGCAAAATACTTACACATTACTTCATTAATATTTTAGAATGATATGCTAGAATAGTTCTATAATATATTTTAACCCATCAATTTTGATCTCAAAGTGCTAGTGTAAATAAGATAGAGTAAGAATTGGGTAGAGAAAATAAGATAGAATAAGAATTGGGTAGAGAATTTAAAGCTCATTTAGAATAAGAATTGGGTAGAGAATTTAAAGCTCATTCTCCAATTCCTAAAGCATTATGATACACTTGTCCATTTAAATGTTGCATTCTTCTCTCATAGGATTTGATTCCTATGATTAAGTGGCCATGTGACAAGAACAACTATCAAAGAAAATCTTATGTATAAGTTCAACAATCCAAATCTCATGATCTCTAGTTCAAGAAAATCTTATGTGTGAGTGGATAGTCTAGTTCTGGATGATCTCATGAATGCCTTCGACATTTTTTTAATTTCAAATGATATCATTAACCACTCATTTAATCACTTTTCGACTTCAAGTTCGTCTTCTAGACATTTGAAAGGTCCATAGAAACCCAATGCATGACTTCAAATCTAAAGTACTTAGCTATGTCCAGATTAACAAGAAAATTTCGTATGTATAGTAGTGGATAGCTATTCTTCAATGTAATTTTTTTAATCACTTTATCTTCAATTCATAAGAAACACCCTTCTTTGATTTGAGAACAACAAAATTGACACATGGCATTTCTCTATCATGTTCCTTGTCCAAGCGTTCTTGCATCTATGTTTTAATTTGGTCATTTTCTAACAATGACATTTTTGATAGATAAAAAAAAAATTGAAGAATGGTGGGCCAATAATGAGGTCGATGTTATGTCAATTCTTATAATCTATATGAATGAGGGTAGGGCCAGGGCCATTACAAACGCGAATGAAGTATTCTTATACAAGCAAGTTAATTTTCTTCATTTGCATTGGTTATATGCTTGAAAAGATTTGTGCCTAAAATAAAGTATTCTTATCATGTGACTTGATCATATAAGAATGAACTAAGAATTGTTGATCAACTTCTGGCATTGTTTATCAAATACAATGACCTTAGACACTTTACTATGCTAGGTGGAGAAGTACCTTGCAAATGTGACTCATAAATAATATGACCGCTCTACGTGATTAGTTTTCATGGTAAGACACGTAAGCGAGATGATGACTCAAAAACCATTCATAAAAATTTCCATATACGCGTAAGTGGAGAAACCCGCCGTTTTTACCATGGACACACCCATACCATCCACGTCGCCAGAAACATAATCAGATATAACTTTTAACAGTTGGCCTATTAGCTCAGTTGGTTAGAGCGTCGTGCTAATAACGCGAAGGTCGCAGGTTCGAGACCTGCATAGGCCATACTCTTATGCCATATTTTCTAGGTAATTTTAGAATGTTGTCAATAACCCAAAGGTCGCAGGTTCGCTACGTAGGCCATCTCTTCTGGACATCAAATGAATAAAATGCGTAGGCCAGTTATTCAATATTTTTCACTTCTGGACATGCTATATTTATGTACATGGAAAGAATAAAAAAAGGGATTAGGCGACAGTGTTTCACGTTTATTTGGGTCGCAGGTTCGATACCTGCGTAGTCCATTTAAGCAATATCTTTTTTGTTTGGGGGTTAGTTTGCACTCCGTGCTCACTTACTCACCAAGTGTTCGCATATCTCCATGTTGGTATATATTTAAATAATCTCACCTCCTTTTTTTATGTACTGTTATTGAGACAGCAAAGGATGGCCAACTCCCTTTAGGACATATTGCTAAGAAGAACGGTGGTGGGATGCAGGGATATCAGGTCCATAGAAATAACACACACAAATACTTTCATGCATATTCTCATCACCACCCAACTTAGAAAGTAGAAATCATTCACACGAGGGCCACAAGAATATCAGATACATGACACTTGAATGAGCAAATAGATCACCTCATAAAGGTCTTCTGAATGAATGGTTACAAGAAGGGGAAAATTGGAAAAACAATCCACAAGGTTGTTAACATAAGACACTCTAACAAGGAAGTGGATATCCCAAATCTTACTTTGCCTCATACCAAAGGTACCTCAGATTGAATTGCCAAAATTTTGAGAAGGGGGAACATTAAGATAGCCTTCACCCCTCCAAACACCATCATAAGCTTGGTTGTAATATCCCGATCCTGACCCATTGTATTAAAATGAAAATGATGTAAATATGTTAGTGTGAATTCCTAGTGCGGAGCTCAAGGCCAAGGCCTGACTAGTGAATGGATAGGCATATATGATGTTATAATTTATTTGGACTGTTTGGTTGGCTTTTACGCTGACTTAGAGTATATGTAAATATTATGTGCATACATAATAAAATGGTCCAACAATGGCTGTGTAAGGAGCACCAAAGGGGCTATGATTCCACCGGAGGGGAAGAGGAAGGGGGCCTATGGGAAACCAAATCCTATGTTGCCAAGTGTCAACCTTAGAACTCACACAAAAATTCTGTCATGTGTTGAGAAGAAGCCAATTATCTCCTTTTTTGACCATTTTCCAATCATTAATGCATGTGTGTGGTTGGTGGGAAAAGTCACCTCATGTAGTTATTGTAGCATGGGACTGACTGCACTTTTGTGACAGTTCTGCCATGATAGAAGTCATTCTGCAGCTGCCAGAAGTCATGTCAGTTGTATTTTCACCATTTTCCCATATCCCTTAGAGTCAACCCTCATTTGTCTCATTATTTCATGCAGGTTTAAAGGTTGCAGAGCTCTCCATTGCTGTCCCTGAACTTACCAAGCTGTTTTGAACCCATATTCGAATTTGGAGACCATGTTGCAGATTGGGAAGTGGGTTTTGTTGGCTGTACGTGAGCAGATAGGTTGGGAAAGCTAGGAACCCTTACCTTTGAGTTATGCTACTCGTAAGTGCTTGAGAAGCCACAAATTGAGGGTTAAGTGAGACCCCTGTAGAGCTCTATATGAGCATTTGGCTAAGCACAGAGAGCATAATGAGTTCTGGGCTGAGAGATAGAAGCTTGTAGGTGTATCCTTCGCCCTGGTGGCCTCATAGCCCAGCGTGGGGGTGGCCTCTCAGCAACAGAAAGAGTATATGTTGGGCAGAGTGCCTATGGTTGGGTGGAAAAACGCTCTTACATAGCCATTTGCTTGGAGCTGCGTTGGATATAGATAAGTGTTCTTATGTATTTGAATCTGAAATGTTTTATTTGATGCCTGTAATGTTTATGCTTGTATTTGCATATTAGTTGTATGTGGATAGACTTTAATTCCGATGTGCATGTCTATTTGCATTTCTGCACACATTTTGTTTGTTGAAATTTATATTATGGATCTGGGGCGAAATTTGAAAGCCCAGATTTGGCCAACGTCCCCTCCCGATGGTCGGATTGGGTGAGGGGGACATTACATTGGTGAACTTAGGAAAGGACTCTCTAGATCCTAGATGATAGAAAGGTGTTTATGAAATCCCATATTCTTATGACAAAGTCTATATTGGTGAAACTAGGTGATCTGTACAGGTGTGCTTAAAAGAACATGCAACAAACATATCTACAGATCATGATTATAAACCAATGCTCACAAAACACTTTCACGACACTTCCCATCATATATGCATGGAGAACACAAAGTTATTAGTGAGACTAGAGCACTACACAAAAAGAAAAATGAGAGAAGCTATAGAAATTGAAAAATGAAATAACACCGTCATTATGGATGATGGAATGAAACTCAACAATGCTTGGAAGCCAGTCATTAACCAACTCAAGAGGTCATATCAATAAAAAAATCAATGAGGTGAGTTGACCTCACTTCCCTCTTGTCCAAATAATATTTATAACAATTGCCTTGTCGCTTTCTCTCTCATCTCAATCATTTACATTGAACACCGCCTAAAGATTTACTCATTTCTTTGAAGTATGAAATGTTGGGTTAAAAACCTCCACATAGGTTTCCTCTCTCTTTTAAATTTCACATATGTGACTATGAATTCAATAATGGGGATATATTGTTGATAATGCAAGCAAGGCCACTTACAAAATCAAATCACTTTGGATGTTGAGTATTTGTGTTCTTCCTTTGCATCTAACTTAGGGCTACACTTAAAAAAGAGGTTAAAAACCAAAAGTACCTAATAAGTATTTCATCTATTGAATGCATGACCACTCCACAAGGCATTGTGTACCCTGAAAATTGTGTTTCTACAAACTATGATAGTACAATTGGCACAATAATCACATCTTCCTCAAATAAATGCGATTATGATGTTTCTCCCATCCCTACTTCAGTAATCAATCCTAACATAAGCACCATTGCAAATATCTCTATCGAGATATCAATATCTGGAACCATCTTATGCAACACAATAGTTGTCGACTCCATGGGATAATAAATATGCAATATAATTCAACCAAGATGAAAGTTATTGTCATGATATCTCAAGATATTGCATATTAGACCTTTGCAATATCGTGTCAACATATTTCCTTTGGGTCAATTAGAGTTTCATAATTGTATTATATGTTTTAATTTCCACGCCCAAAATAAAATTTATAGCACCAAGATTCTTCATAACAAAATTCAAAGGACAAATGATATTTAAAAACCTTGATGAGTTTCTTGTTGTTTCCAATTAGAAACATATCATCAACATACAATAACACAACCAAAATGATCACCAATTTGCTTGGAATACACAATGATCAAATTTGCTTCTTGAGAATCCACATCCCAATATATGAGTATCAAATTTTTGATATCACATTCTTGGAGATTACTTTAAGACATAGAGGGAATTATTCAACCTGCAAGCCACCTCCTTCTTTTCATTCAATGTAAAACCTTATGGCTATTTCATGTAAACTTTTCTTCCAGATCCCCATGTAGGAATGTTGTCTTCACATCTATCTACTCTACTTCAATATCAAACGTGAGATAGAAAAGAGAAAACTAATGAAATTTAACTTAACAACAAGAGAGAAAATCTCACCAAAATCAATTACCTCTACATGAGAATATCCCTTTGCTACTAGTGGAGCTTTGTACTTCTCCACTTTACCTTATGTATTAAACTTCTTCTTTAACACCCATTTTCTACCTACAAGTTCCCTTCTAGTAGGAAACTCAACCAAATCCTATGTCTCATCATTTTTTCCAAGACCCCATTTCTTCAACTATGGCCTTCTTCCATAGTTTACTTTCTTCTGAATCAACTATCTCCCTAACATTCATAGTATCATCATTAGCAGTAGATAAAACAAAGTTAGAATGAAAATAGGTAGAATATACCTTTTTGTTTGCCTTCTTTCCTGAGACAATCTCCTTAGGAATGTGGTCTTAGGTTCTTCCTCTTCTAGTTCATCTTCTTTTGTTGAGTCAAATTCTTCATCTTCCAAGTCAAACTGCATCTTTTGTGGTTCTTCTTCTCATGGTTGTTTTCCCTATTTGGGAGCATTTTTAACCTCTCTAAAGATTACATCCCAACTATAAACAATCTTATCTATTACCATGCTCCAAATCTTTAGCCTTTTACACCCTCTTTATAAGCAATAAAGATGCACTTTTCTACTTTAATATCCATGTTACTTATTTTCTCATTTAGAACATGTACATAAGCATCATAAAAAAACACCTTAATATGTTGAAGAGAGAGCTTCTTACGAGACCATGCCTCATGCAAAGTTTTATCAACCAATGTTGATTCATAAAGTAAATTTACTAGTCAAAATACAATATTCACTTCCTCTACCCATAATTCATGTACTAAACATACAATATCCACTTCTTTTACCCATAATTCATGTACTAACCTTACCAAAATAAACATACTCCTTGCCTTTTTCACTCATGTCCAGTGTATTCTTTTTGCAACTCTATAATATACCTATATATCTTTCATCAAAATAACCACTAAAATCAAATAGCTATTGAGTAATAAGAATCATGCATTTGCTTTACCGATAAACATATTTCTGTCTTAAAAATTGTTCTTTTTGTGTTGAGTTGTCATCACAGGGATAATTTGATGACCTCGCAATCCATCATAGTGTGTGTTGTAGTGGCCATTAACTTGATTTCTAAACATTCACCAATCGTGAGCTATTTTGGTTAGCCACTTAAACAATGAGCGATTTTATCATAAAAACATTTGAAGTTTATGAAATCAACTTGTGCCTAGATTTCAAATACTATTAATGATATAAAACAAACTATTTGTTGTGATTTATTCTACAATTGAAAAGGGTTCAAACCTAAAAAATTATGTCGATTTCTTCTCGTGAGACAATAGAAACAAATCATAAAACATTGGGAAACATGATCGGCATGATATAAATATGTAGCATTGTTGGAGAAGATGTCATCATCCATGCACATGGATGGTACATGGATGCATTTTGTTTACTTAGCAATGATATAAATTTACAAACATCATGTATTACAAATAAAAACCAATTGTGATCTGGAGTTGTTAAATTTTGAGCATTAATTCACAATACTCTAGGATCTTTACTGATAGAATAACATATACAATATATCAATGCATAATAATCACAATAAGCATGACAAGCATCACAAGAATCAAAAGCATGAGAGACAAGAGACACAGAGTTTCCGTGGGGAAAACCCTAAGGTGAAAAACCTCACAACTTCCTTAGAGATAGAGAGAGCAATGGCTCAACGTAAGTACAACCAAAATACACTGAGATAGTCTCCTAGTAGCAGATGATCCTCCTCCTCACTAGTGCGCCACTTTCTGAGTGAGAGAAGTGTGAGTTTCTGAGTGATGCAAATAGAGATCTCTTGATCTCTATTTATACTTAACCTGTTTGCCCAGTTACACTATGGGGCCGACTTGTCTATCTAGATACATCCACAATATAATATATATTTCAGGGCCGACCCCACACATGGTGGTCTAATAACCCATCGGCAAGTACACACACTTGCGACACTTGTCAATCCACATGACGAAACTTCCTTATAGAGGAATAACACATCTCTTATAAGGGTACAATAAATATATATGAAATACATAGATGAAATACATTCCGAAGTTACATATACATCAACACTCCCTCTTAACTAGGAAGGTATTTCTTGACACAGTTCTGCTAGACAAGTCTTCTTCTCGGGATCATCCTTCCTAGTTAAGAGGGAGTGTTGATGTATATGTAACTTCGGAATGTATTTCTTGACACAGTTTTGCTAGACAAGTCTTCTTCTCGGGATCATCATCATCATCATCGTCATTGCTATTGCTATCTCAACCAATCTTTGACTCTACTTGTCATAGGAAGTTCTACAGAGCCAGTCCTTTTTCATACTGGATGTAGGCCCACCACCTGCAGGTCTTCATCATCTGTGCGAATGGTCTGATAGAGGTGGCCTCTCAGGACTAATTTTATGTGCGGATGCAATACCGGAAAGAGTATCCCAGGGACATTTATGTGCCTAAGCACGATCGGCAAGATCTCCCAAGACTGATTACATGCATCTCCTCCACAATAACTTTAAAGAGCATCCCAGGAACATTTATGTGCCGCAGCACGACCGACAAGATCTCTAAAGAGCATCCCAGGACTTATTACGAGCATACAGCTCAACCTCTTGGATCTCTAGGACTGATTACATGTGGATAGACAAAACCTTTAAAGAGCATCCCAGGAACATTTATTTGCCGCAGCACGACAAGATCTCTAAAGAGCATCCCAGGACTAATTACGAGCACACAACTCAACTTCTCGGATCTCCAGGATTGATTACATGTCTCCGTAGTAATACCTCATCCTAGGACTGATTACGAGTACACAACTCAACCTATCGGATATCTGAGGACTGATTACATACTACATAGCAATACCAGAAAGAGTACCCCAAGAACATTTATGTGCCGCAGCACGACCGGCAAGATCTCCCAGGACTGATTACATACTATTTGCACAACCTGCCACATATCATCTCTGACCTCCAAGTATCAATCTGATACTCATGATCCAACGGATCATCATTGTACGAGGCATCATCCTGATGCCCATGATCATACTAATCATCATCACTGTACCATCCTGGTACATATCATCTGGAGCAACATCCTGAAGCTCATCATCATGATCAACCTGATCATACAATGCATCCACCTGATGCACACCAAGTATCTACCTGATACATATCATCATACATGATCCACCTGATCATACAGTGTATCCACCTGATACAAATACAAATACATGATTCATATCAACATACATGATCTACCTGATCATACAATGTATCCACTTGATACATATACAGATACATGGTTCAAGCATCCAACATGATGCATATACAAATACATACAAATGATCCAACCGATCATATCCAGCATCCAACATGATGTGTACATACATACAAATATAAATGATCCAACTGATCATATACAGCATCAACACGATGCGTACATACATACAAATATAAATGATCCAACTGATCATATCCAGCATCAACATGATGCGTACATACATACAAATATAAATGATCTAACTGATCATATCCAGCATCAACATGATGCATATACATAGCAGTAACTGGAGCATTGTCTTGATGCTCATCACCCAACGCTTACATCCACAGCCATGTGAAGGATCCTCCTTCCAACATGCTTGGAATGGCTTCAGCAAATGTGTCCATCACTTTTTCCTCGAAGTGTCGTCGATCTGAAGAACACCAAGCCTCTCCCCGAAGTACTCGAACTTCACCTTGGCTAGTGGTTTCGTTAGCACATCTGCAATTTGCTCGTCCATCGCAACATACAGGATCTTCACGACTGCTCTCTACACCATATCCTTGATATAGTGATATTTGATCTCTATGTGTTTCGACATGTCATGAAACACTGGGTTCTCAGACAGCTTCACACAACTCTGGTTATCACAAAAAACACTAGTAGCATCCAGCGGGAGATCAAATAACTCAGACAGTAGCTTCCGTAGCCATATTGCCTCACAAATAGCTGAGCAGGCTGCAACATACTCTGCCTCAGCTGTACTCAGTGCTACGCAGGACTGCTTCCTGCTAAACCAAGAGATCACACCTGATCCCATACTGAAGTAGCACCCAGATGTGCTCTTCCTATCTGCAGCACTTCCAGCCCAATTTGAATCAACATAATCCTGCATGTTAAACTTTTGATTCGCTTCATACTTGAGCCCATAATCCACTGTACCCTTCTGGTACCTTAGAACATGCTTTACAGCAACCAGGTAAACACTCCTCGGATCCGTCAGGAACTGGCTCAATGTGTTCACTGCAAAGCAAATATCCGGTTTCGTGTTCGTCAGGTACATCAAGGACCTAATCATCTGATGATACATAGAGACATCAACTAGCTCAGATGAAGCATCACATAGAAGCTTCAGATTCGATGCCATGGGTGTGGTCATGGCCTTGCAATCCATCATCCCAAATATCTTTAGGATATCTACTGTGTACTTCCCTTGACTAAGGAAGATCCTACTTGAATTCTTCCACACCTCCATACCTAGGAAATAATGCATCATTCCCAAATCTTTCATATCGAACTCAACATCAAGCTTCCTTTTAGTATTTGCAATCAATCTGTCATCTCCTGTTACAAATAAGTCATCCATGTACAGAAGTAGAATCATAGGATTTCCTACCTCAACCTTGTAGTAAAGATTGGAATCCGCTTTACTCTTGGTAAAGCCCAAACTAGATAGGAAACTGTCCATCCTACCATACCAAGTTCTGGGGGCTTGCTTCAAGCCATACAAGGCTTTCTTCAATCTGCACACATATGACTCCCTGTCATGTATTTCAAAGCCGAGTGGCTGCTCCACATATACTTCCTTTTCAACTACACCATTCAAGAAAGCAGTTTTGACATCCATCTGGTGTATTTTCCATTTCATTGCTGCAGCCAGGGAAAGTACTGTTCTGATGGAAGTATACCTGGCTATAAGTGCAAAAGTTTCTTCATAATCTATTCCCTCTTTTTGAGAGAAGCCACGAGCTACGAATCTTGCTTTGTATTTCTCTACACTGCCATCTGCAGCATGCTTGATTTTGTAGATCCATTTAGAAGTCACAACGGACTTCTCTTTAGGTCTTGGGACAACATCCCAAACATCATTTTTCATTATTGATTGGTATTCCTCAACCATAGCATCCTTCCATTCTTTCTTTTCCATTGCTTCTTCATAACTGGAAGGTTCTTTGTTCATAATGTCACAGAGTAAAGCAACATAGATGGTATGTGATCTGGTTCTTTTCTTTGCTCTATGTTCTTCTTCTGGAATGCCAAATCTTTCTGCATCTTAAATGAGCTCTCTAGCCCATGCAGGTTTCCTCTTGTGAGAGTTATCCTCACGGGGTGGATCTACAGGTTCTTGCGGATCTTCAAACTCACGAATAACTTCTGGAATTGCTTCAGTCATGGTAGTGTCTTGAAATCTAGTTTCCTTAGGTTATTCATAAACTTCGATAGGTGCCTTTCTTGATTTGATGAATGTTGAGTTTTCATCAAATGTTACATCCCTGCTGACATCAATCTTCTTGAACCTTGGAAAGTATATTCTGTAAGCCTTCGAGCTTTCACTGTAACCCACAAAGATACCCTTCTTTCCTGAAGGATCTAGCTTGGTCCTCTTTTCCTTTGGGACATGTGTGTATACTAGACAACCAAATATTCTGAGATGGCTGACTTCGGGTTTCTTACCAGAAAAGAACTCTTATGGTGTCTTGTTGTCCAATATCTTGTGGGGTGTTCTATTCTGCACATATACAGCTGTTCTAGCTGCTTCTGCCCATAGATGCATAGGTAGATCCTGGTCATGCAGCATTTTCCTTGCTGCTTCCATGATTGTTCTGTTCTTCCTTTCTGCAACTCCATTCTGTTGAGGATTGTAAGGAGCAATCAACTCCCTCTTAATCCCTAAATCACTGCAAAGCTTCTTGAAGTCACATGAGGTGAATTCTCCACCATTGTCGGATCTGAATGTTTTGATCTTTTTGTCAGTTTGATTCTCCATCAAGGTTTTGAATTCCTTGAACTTATCAAACACCTCATCTTTGTTTTTCAAGAAGTATACCCAAGTCTTCCTAGAGAAGTCATCAATAAATGAGACATATTAAACATACCCACTTAGAGAACCGGATGACATGGGACCACAAACATCTGAGTGGATGGTTTCCAAGATGCCCTTTGCCTTGCTTTCACTGCTTGGAAATGCCTTCTTAATGTTCTTTCCTTTTGCACATCCTTTGCAAACACCTTCATGTTTGGTCTTGATTTCAGGAAGACCCTCTACTGTCTTGCTTGCAATTGGAAGTGCCCTATAGTGCATATGAGCAAGTCTTCTATGCCAAAGTTCACTTGGCTCCATGGATTCATGCACCATGGCATGTTCAGGTTGTCCTTTTAATTTATACAAACCTCCATCTTGCTCTCCAATCACAACTGCATCATCTATGGTCTTTCCCTTTAGCCACATTAGGACTTGGCCATCCACAAATGCAACCCTCATACCTTTTGCATCCAATGCAGAGATGGAGAGTAAATTCTTCTTGAGCCCAGGTACATAAAGGACTTCTTTCATCTTCAAAGATTTTCCAGAATCTAGGTTGTAGGAAGCTTCACCACTTTCTTTGATGGGATATTGATAATCATCCCCAAGTTTCACTTTATGGGGTGATTCATGTTTAGACAGATTTACAAAGGATTCTTTAAACCCAGTCATGTGTTTGGAAGCCCCACTGTCAATTAACCAATCATTACAACCATGGGAGATAGTACCTGTGAGAGCAGAGATTAGAACATACTCTTCTTCACTTGACGAGTCATCATTACTATCATCACTTTCTGCCCTAGCCTTCTTCGTTAGAGGTTCATCATCTTCGGCAGCATGAGCATGGTACCTTCTTTTGTTACCCTTCTTCTTCTTGTTGGAGTTGTTGTTGTTGTGGTTGTCCCTTTTGTTCTTGGGACATTCTGAAGCAAAGTGACCCTTCTCATTACAAGTGAAACACCTTAGATCTTTCTTGTCTTTGTGAAAATGATGAGAAGTTTTCTTCTTGTGAAGGGATGGCTCCCTCTTGAACTTGCCCTTCTTAGTGTGAGCTGTGAGAGCTTGATATTCATTTCCCATCTTCTCTTCTCTTGCCACAAGCCTTGCTTCTTCTTGAGAACATTCCTCCCACAATCTGCTGAAGGAGATTAATTTCTTTCTGGCACAGAGCCCCTAGATAAAAGAGTCCCATGACCTAGTAGGCCATTCAAAGTAGTCATAACAATTTCACAATTCTCCACCATTTCATCGACAGCTTCAAGTTGTTCCTTGATCTGAGAGACCTTGGAGAAATAGGATTGAATGGTTTCTCCATTCGACATCTTGACCCCTTTCAATTGATTCTGCAGGTTCATCTTCCGATTTATGTTCTTTCCTTCAAATAGCTTGGTCAAAGAGTCAAACATAGCCTTGGGTGTCTTTAGAGAATACACATGGGGTATGAGATGGTCTTTGATAGAATCAACAATGATTCTCTTTGCCTTGACCAAGTTCTTCTTATGCAATACCTTAGCCTCTTCATCCTCTGGGATAGGGATGTCTTGTTTTATATATGAGTCCAACTCATTCTCTTCCAGGATTAACCCAATCCTATACTTCCAAGCTCGGAATTTATCAGCCCCTTCAAGCTTATCCTCAAGCTTAGTGTGGTGAAACATCTTAAAGAGTACTTCAAATGGAAATAGAAAAGATTTAGGTCTTACCACTTGAAATGCTGAAAACTGGATCTGGTCCCGGATTAGGGTTTGTCAGAAAAACCCTAAAAATTAAAAATGTGAATTTCAACTTTTTGAAAGGATAGAAAGATGCGCCTTGATGAGATGATCAGCCTGGTGTATTCAAAATTTGAGATCAGCAAAGCTTTACCCTTCAGATTTTCCTTTTTGTTCTCCCGGGTTCACTAGGGAGAGCCCTGAATTAGGGTTTGAGATTCCCGGAGATCTACCCAGCTAAAAATCTCGATCCAAAGCTCTAAACTTCGATTTTTGCTAGGAGCTTCCATCTATGTCTTCAGATTCAGAAATTCCTATTTTTGTGGAAACCCTAATTTTTAGGGCCAAATCTAAAAATGCTCAGAATTGAATTCTGATTGGACAGATAGATTCTCCTTGATGAGTAGAGTCAATCTACTATACTGCTTTTCCAAAAACTGTGGAGAGAAACCCAATAAGCAAGAAACTTAAGTTTTCGTCACTGCAAGATGTCTTCTTCTCAGGTTAGCTTTGATACCATGTTAAATTTTGAGCATTAATTCACAATACTCTAGGATCTTTATTGAGAGAATAACATATACAGTATATCAATGCATAACAATCACAATAAGCATGACAAGCATCACAAGAATCAAAAGCATGAGAGACAAGAGACACAGAGTTTCCGTGGGAAAAACCCTAAGGTGAAAAACCCCACAACTTCCTCATAGATAGAGAGAGCAATGGCTCAACCAAAGTACAACCAAAATACAACCAAAATACACTGAGATAGTCTCCTAGTAGCAGATGATCCTCCTCCTCACTAGTGCGCCACTTTCTGAGTGAGAGAAGTGTGAGTTTCCAAGTGATACAAATAGAGATCTCCTGATCTCTATTTATACTTAACCTGTTTTCCCAGTTAAACTATGGGGTCGACTTGTCTATCTAGATATATCCACAATATAATATATATTTCAGGGTCGACCCCACACATGGTGGTCTAATAACCCATCGGAAAGTACACACACTTGCGACACTTGTCAATTCACATGACGACACTTCCTTATAGAGGAATAACATATCTCTTATAAGGGTACAATAAATATATATGAAATACATAGATGAAATACATTCCGAAGTTACATATACATCAACAGGAGTTATGTGAGAACAAAATGAAAGAGCATATATAGAACCATATACATAGATATAATGCAAGAAACACAGTGATACAATAAATTCAAATTATATTAATTTAATGAAATAGAACATACTGTAAAATACAACAACTAGAATAGTAGTAGCTTTATCTCTAAGAAGAGATGTGGCGGCTACGCTCATTCGTCACAAGGTGATTACAAAATGAGGCCAAAAAATCCTTTTTATCATAAGCATGAGGAAAAAACCTAACCCTAGGAGATGAACTATAAAAAGGTTTGCAGGCCTCGAGGTGCTTAGTTGAAATGTTAACTTTTTAGGGGCATAAATTTTGCATATGATATTCGTTTAGGTCACTCAGTAGCTCGTTGGCAAGGTACATGATATTCATTTAGGCTATGTTTGGATTGTGACATGACCAAAAAACATCATTAGGGCCTCAAAATGGCCCAGAAATTCTGAACACGAAAATCCATAAAAAAATGCCAAATTGGAAAAATTGTCTTGAGCTCATGGAATAGGTGGGTGGCCATTGATATCCATCTGGAGCATTGATGGGTGGCCATTGATGTGTTCGATTCTTTCAACAATTTTGGGTTTCCTATTATCCTTGGTCTGAACTAGTGTGGATGATTCCTTTCTTGATGAGCACCTTGAATGCTTGGTCTTGCATCGTAGAGGTACATGGATAAGCGAGGCAACAATTCCTTTGCGTTCTTCTTGTTTCTGTTGAGTAGAGGGACCCCGTGCAAAGTTTGTAGGGGAGGTATCTGTGATTTGATGTTCACCTTTAGAGGCAATTGTGAAGAGGGAAAATTTCTCAGTGTGGGAGATTATCTCCTGCACTGCTTGGTTGAGGTCAAAGAGACTGCGGTAGGTGCAACTCTATTTGGTATCTGATAGAGTTGTCCTCCCAAAGTGACAATGACACTATGAGGTCGTGACTCATACACAACATGACACTTCCACATTTATGGTTGTCCTAAAAAAGCATCACAAACTTCGGGTGGGGCCACATCACATAGTACCTCGTCTTTGAAAGGCTTGATTCTATATGGTAGATGACACTGATGACTGACACTATTACCTCGTCCTTGTCTTAGCCAACCGATGGTGTATGGATGTGGGTGTGGTGTTGTTGGTAGCTCCAATCTCTTGATGACTTATGCTAAGCTCAAGTTCTTTTTCCTACCGCTGTCGAAAATAAAATGTAGGTGGATTCCCTTCACCCACATTTATGAGTGAAAAAGGATCTCATCTACCTCTGACCCTTCTAGTTCCTCTAGATGAATTTGTGTGGTAGTGATGGTGACACTAGGTTTTGCATCAATGATCTGCTTCCCCGTGTTTGTGTCTGTGACGTTGGGTTTTGAATCAGAATTGGAATTGAGATCTAATTCTGAAGCTTTGATCTCGACCACTAATGACTGCTTTGACTGACTTTCATCAGTGTTGTGCCAAGGGATTTTATGGAACTCACACCACTTTCTAGTGTCCTTCTTAACCTTCCCATTACCCTTCTTGGAGGGGTTTCCTTGAGGTTGGTTATCCTTGTGTTGTCCTTTGTTTTGTGACTTTGGTCTACCTTTTCCATGCTTCTGCTATGGTGAATTTGCAGGCCCAAAATCTTGCCTATTCCTTTTATGAAATTTTCACTCTATTTTGACAACATACTAATAAGTGAGTCCTAGTGAGGAGATGTCGAGGAATTTCATCTCAATTCGGATGTATTGACGCAGGACACCATGATATTTTAGAACCAAGTGCTGCTCGGAGTCTCTTATACCCAACTTTGTGCACAAGGTGTGAAATTTGTTGGTGTACTTTGACATCACTTGGTCCCTCTCTTAAGGCAAAATGGTCCATTTTGTGTATTGGTCATCATAGTTTCCCATAGGGTAATATTGTTCATTAACGACATCTATAAAAGAGGTCGAAGAGGGACCGACCTCAAACATTTCAGACTCCTCTGTTGGGTTTTTCTCACAATAAGTTTCCCACCAATTTTTTACATGGGGGACAACCTTAAGGAGTGCAAAGGTGATCTTTTCCCTGTCGAAAAAATTGTGGATAGAGAAATACCCTTCTAGCAGACTCAACCATTTATATAGGACATCGACATCAATCTGGCCTTCAAATAAAGGAATATCAAAATTAACTTGTTCCTTGAAAGGGTCAGCGCCACCGAAGTGATTGCTTGATGATCCCTCTGTTGCTGCCAACATCCATCGAAGGATTTGGGTGAAATATCAATCATCTCGTTCCTTTCTCGCGCGAGGGACTCATTGATCAACAACTTAATAGGATCTCCTGCTCCATTATCTTTATTTCCTTCTCCCTCCATGTGAGGCTGCTTGGCCGACGAGAGTGGTTTTCCCTTAGCTCGACTAGTTCAAGACCCAACTCTTGATATCCAGATCTCATTGGGGACATGCACTAAGAGACAACAGAGAGAAGATTGCTCTGATACCACTGATCTAGATTTTTGTGAGAACGAAATGAAAGAGAATATATAGAACCACATACACATTTATAATGCAAGAAACACAGTGATATAATAAACTCAAATTCCATTAACTGAATGAAATATAACGAACTATAAAATAAAGCAACCAGAATGGTGGTAGCTTTATCTCTAAGAAGAGATGTGGTGGCTACACTCATTCGTCAAAATATGATTACAAAGGAGGTCGAAGGGCCTTTTTATCATAGGCATGAGGGAAAAAATCCTAAACATCAAAACCTAACCCTAGGAGATGAACCGTAAAAAGGTTTGCAGGCCTCGAGGTGGTTAGTTAAGGTGTCAACTTCTCGAGGGCATAAATTTTGCATACAATCTCTGTTTAGGGTGCTCGGTAGCCCATTGGAAAGGTCTAGTAAAAAATTACATGTTTTTACCATCTATAATTAGTTCGGCTACATTAGGACTGCAGCTTTTCCAAAAAAGAAATTGAGGGCCTCAAAACGGCCCTGGAAGTTCTTGACACAAAAATCCGTAAAAACTTGAAAACTAAAAAAACTCTCTTGAGCTCATGGAATAGTTGGGTGGCCACCGATATCCATTTGGAGCAATAATCAAACCCGAAGAATTACCAAATTAGAAAAACTATTTTGAGCCGCTAGTGGAATAGGTGGGTGGGCGTCGATATCCATATGGATCAAATTGCATGACTCATCCATAATCCATCACCATTTTCTATGCCAATTATACTCACTAGTCAGATGACAATATGGGATGGATGGCCCATCCAATCCTTTGGATTTGTTTTTAATTCCACTGATAGGCATGGAAAATATGATGAAGTAAATGAACTTTTCTATCTAAAAAACTAGTAGATATAAAAAGTACCAAGATGTTTCCTTGACCCTTTTCCAAGGATTTCAGATCCATGTATAGTTTTGAAAATCCTTGATATAAATTTTATAGTAAATGAAAGAATTAAATCCAACATTTTGATATGCATATTCAGCTTCTACCATCCAAAATGAGCGATGGCACACTAGCATATGTGCCATAGTTACAGTACCCTGCAAACGAATTATTGCTAAGATATCAATAAATTATTGTTTAGTAGCCAAAGTTGAGTTACTAAATAGTATTGGTATTACAATTCAAACAAGAGATTATTACAAACCAAGAAGAGATCCATTGATATATGCTTTGATTGCCAATATCTTACAATCATTATGTAATGTTCAAAAATATTCCCATACTAAATCAAACAAGGAATAAACAATGACTTGTGCTTGCATTTTTTTGTTTATTTAAATGTAGTATTAATAATTGTTCTAGACATAAATATAATGTCAGTGAATTTGTTTGTAGAGAAAATATTTAAATAAAAATGTCTTGAAGAAGGTTATAACCTATATGCTTGTTTTCAACAACATTTTGAATCAAATGCCATAGTTTTTCATGGAGGCATGAATTATGATTACATAGAACTACACTTGATATGTGAGAAGAACTGGAATCACTAGTTGAGGATGGAAACAAATTACGTATTCTTGCATATGTTGTAAGGTGACTAAAGGTGTGTTGATGAAGTTTTGATGTATCTATTGATGCTATATTTTATGCATTTCTCATGTTTGACTTTGTAATAATCTTTGTATGTATCTTGTTTTCCATTGCGTGCAATTAATTAAGATGATTGATACTCCAACACTGAATATCATAAAGTAATTAGTTTTTTGGTTTTTACAAACAATCATTATAGCTAAACCATAATTTGTCAAGCATTGGCAATATTTTCAATTAGGTCGTGTTTCATCTACGATTATGCTACACAGTTCACTTTGCTAGTTCTTATTATGTGCTACATGCATGTTGGTGTAATGTGATTACACAACTCAACATGTGGTATGTTATAATTTGCAAAATGTTGGCAATAAGATACTCTAAAAATAACATTATACAGTACTCTTGATGCAAGGGCATCGGGGCCTAGGAGAAACAGTCGAAGTTGATCTACAGAAGAAGGCCGACCAGGGGGATTACCAATGACCACTGGTGTGAAAGAGACTGGTAGTTGAATCCAGGCAGTCGAGCGGAAGCTATCGAAGTATAGTCGGCAGACTGTGGAAGTCGAAAGAGTCGAAAGTCGACAATATGGTCGATTGCGTCATCGACAGAGAAGCGGCAAAGGCCAAGAGTGGAGGACGGGGAGGATTAAATGACATTCGTAGAGATTAAGTGAAGCCGACAAGTTAAGTCGAAGGCCGACGAGGTAAAAAAATGGTCTACGCGGTGGAGTGCAGATCAGTTGGGAGGACAGTGATAAGACCGACAACTATAGCAAAGTCAGAGAAGCTCTACAGTCGAGGAAGTTAATGGCAGTTAAGAAGGTTGTACAGGCACGGAGGGGTGCTGACAATTGCAGGTCTACCAGATCAGGGAGAATTCGACGAACAGGGAAGGATGTCTTGGGGAAGCCAGCAGGGTGGACCTCGGGAACCATAGTGGAGCAGAGTAGAAGACTGGTGCAGAGGCACAGAGTAAGGGGGGATCAATATTTATTTTGTTGTTCAGAGGATTGGAAGACAGAGAGGATCACACATAGAGGGTAGAAACACACCGACATAATAGAGTTTTAATTCTTTATATTCTAACAGGCTAAGGCCGACTTGTTTTATTTTGCTTTGTATGTAACATTGAATTTGATTCAAGTAATAGAAGCCAAATTCTTGGAATTTCCAATTCACATCTAGTCTTTGTGAGCGCATTGTGTGTTTACTGTGTGTTATTGTTAAGCAAGAGGGTCTGATCGACCTGTCCTTGTGCCAGGTGGTATCAGAGCAGCAACATCCTGAAGGTAGGAGGAATCTTGATAGCGGCTTGCGTAGCGTCAAGTGGTATTTGAGCGACAACATCCTGAAGGCGAGGTTGAATATGTGAAGGCGTGAACAGCTCCAATTGCAGTTGGGTAGAGTTGTGTGCGCGTGGTGAAATTCCGGTTGCGATTGGACGAGAGGAGATTTCAGCTGAGGTTGAAAGAATGGCACAAAGAGGTGTAAATGTCCGTGGTGTAGGACGAAGATCACGAGGTGCAGGAGTTATAGTTGATTGCGAAATGTTCGACGAATGCATGCGAACAATGAGAAGCTTGACCAATGAGGTCACAACGATCAAAGAAATCCAGAGGCGTCGATGCATTCTTGATGCACTTGACCATAACGACGAGGAAGTCGAAGAAATGGAATCCCGGGAAGCAGTAAAAGAAGAACCATAAGATAAATTCATCAAGCTACTGACAGAGATGAGGGGTAAGGAAAAAATGGACGTACCTACCTACTTAGGAAGTATGTATCCAGAAGACTTGATAGACTGGTTTAGAGAAATGGAGAAATACTTCGACATAGAGCAGATAGAGGATCCTAAGAGGGTTAATATTGCATGTTTGAAGTTGAAGGGTCATGCCTCATTGTGGTGGGACAATGTATAGGCTGACATAGTCAAGAAAGGCAAGGAGAAAATCAAGTCTTGGGACAGAATGGTTGCCAAGCTGAAAGGGAAGTTCCTGCCTAGCGACTATGTAATTTCCTTGTTTAGGAAGTTACAAAACTTTCCACAGAAAAGAGATGACCGTGACGGAATACATGGAAGATTTCTATAGATTGTTGATAAGATTCGGTCAAACCAATGAAGGCGACGAAGAAGTCGCAAGATATGTAAACGGATTGAAGTATGTCATACAGGACGAGTTGAGCCTATTGAAGTTCAGAATGGTTGGAGAAGCTTACCAACTAGCTTTGAAGGCAGAAGAAAAGATGTCGAGAAGAACTTTTTCGACTAGAGGAAGGATGACTGGTTGAGGTGCGAAGACTGTTTCCTAGAAGGGACAAAGTAGCGGAACCAGGAGAGAAGCCGTCGAAGACAACCGACGTACAGATGGGACATCAACCAGAGAGAAAGCAGAAGAAAACTGAAGGGATGGTCGAGAGATCCGCGGTGGCGGTGCGTTTGGTCGAAATGGTCCAGCAGAAAAGAAAGGAGCTAATAGGCCAGTGATTGTATGTTATAAGTGTCGCGGAGTGGGACACAAATCCCATGAATTCCCAGATAATATACACGTGGCGGAAGAGTTGAAACCCATACGTCGACAAGGTGATCAAGGTGACGAGAGGACGGATTCGACATCCGACAGTGGCAAAGAGGGTAGAGGAAAAGGTCAAAACATGACGACTAGGAGAACGTTGGTTCAGAATGACCAGCAGAAAGAGGAGGAACCGATGCACTGAAGGGCCATCTTTTGGACCAAAGTACTGATCGCTGACAGATACTGTATGACCATTGTCTATGGTGGAAGTACCGAGAATTTAATTTCGACGGAGTTCACCGACAAGTTGGGTTTGAGATGTTAGCAACACCCAAATCCATACAATATATCCTGGTTACAGAAAGGACATCATGTGAAGGTAAGCAGACAGTGCATGGTCAACTTTAAGGTTGGAAATATTGAAGACAGTGTACTGTGTGACGTAATCCCAATGGAGGCTTGTCATCTGTTGTTAGGGAGGCCATGGCAATATGATCGGAAGATGATCTATGATGATCGAGCCAATATAGTCACAGTGTGGAAAAATCGCACGCGGAGGATGTTGAAGCCAAAGCAAGAGGATCGTGCCGACTGCAAGCAGGGAGAAAGTAACTATTGGGAGAAGCGAGTGTTGATGTGCTCAGCGAATGAATTCCTAGAAGAGGAGGAGAAACATTCGGTATGTTTCTCCATCATTTCGAAAGGACCATGTGTCGAAAGGTTGACGACGAAAAGAATTCAGGTCGAAGTCGAAAAGATGCTCGACGAGTTTGAGAGCATAATAGTCGACGAGGCACTGACGGGATTGCCACCGATGAGAATCATATCCCATCAGATCGACTTGATTCCAGGATCGAGTTTTCCAAACAAGGCATCGCATAGAATGAATCCGATAGAGGATTAGGAACTCAATCAACAAGTCCAAGAGTTGTTGGACAAAGGATCGATTAGAGAAAGTCTGAGCCCGTGCGCGGTACCAACATTATTAGCGCCGAAGAAGGGTGGAGAATGGAGGATGTGTACAGAATCCAAAGCTATCAATAAGATCACGATCAAGTACATATTTCTATTTCCAAGGATGGACAACTTGATGGATTGTTTGAGTGGAGCGAGATACTTCACCAAGATCGACCTACAGAGTGGATATCACTAGATCAGGGTCAGAGAAGGTGATGAATGGAAGACAACCTTCAAGGCGAAGGAAGGACTCTATGAGTGGTTATTCATGCCCTTTGGACTGACTAATGCAGCCATTACGTTCATGCGATTGATGAACGAAGTATTGAAACCATTCTTGGGAAAGTTCGTCGTAGTGTATCTCGACGACATCTTGATTTTCAGTCGAACTAAAGCCGAACATTTGGAGGGATGATGAGTTGAACGAGGCGACATAGATTTTAGAGGATGAATATAGAAGAAAGAATACTTAGTCCCATGGAGGAATGATGAGTTGAACGAGGTGACATATATTTTAGAGGAAGAATACGGAAGAAATAATACTTAGTCCGATGGAGGGATGATGAGTTGAACGAGGTGACATAGATTTTAGAGGAAGAATACAAAAGACTGACGAAGCAGTCAAGTTATTTTTCATCTGGGGAGATTGATGCAGGGGCATCGGGGCCTATGAGAAACAGTCGAAGTTGATCGATAGAAGGAGGACGACCAGGGGGGATTGCCGATGACCACTGGTGCGAAAGAGACTGGCAGTCGAAGCTAGGAAGTCGAGTGGAAGCTGTCGAAGTATAGTCGACAGGCTGCGGAAGTCGAAAGTCGACAAGATGGTCAAGGTGCGACATCGACAGAGAAGAGGCAAAGGACAAGAATGGAGGACGGGGCAGATTAAACGACAACTGGAGAGATTAAGTGAAGCCAACAAGTTAAGTCGAAGGCCGTTGAGGTAAAAAATGGTCTACGCGGTGGAGTGCAGATCATTCGGTAGGACAGTGATAAGACCGACAGCTGTAGCAAAGTCAGAGAAGCGTTGCAGTCGAGGAGATCGACCTGCAACTGTTTGGGGTTGTTGAGGAAGTTAATGGCAGTTAAGAAGGTTGTGTAGGCACGGAGGGGCGCTGAGAACTACAGGTCTGCAGGATCAGGGAGAATCTGGCGAACATGGAAGGATGTCTCGGGGAAGCCAGCAGGGTGGACCTCAAGAACTGCAGTGGAGAAGAGTAGAAGATTGGTGCAGAGGCACATAGTAAGGGGGCTCGATCTTTCTTTCGTTGTTCAGAGGATCAGAAGACTGAGAGGATCACACAAAGAGGGTAGAAACACACCGATATAATAGAGTTTTATTTATATATATTGTAACATGCTAAGGCTGACTTGTTTTATTTTGCTTTGTATGTAACATTGAATTTGATTCAAGTAATAGAAGCCAACTTCTTGGATTTTCTAGTTCACATCTAGTCTTTTTGAGCACATTGTGTGTTTACTGTGTATTATTGTTAAGCAAGAGGGTCCGACCGACCCGTCATTGCACCAACTCTTTAACATGTAACTTCCATTCGTTTTACCTCTAATTCTCAAGGCATCCTGCAATGAGCATAATACATCTTACCATAGTCATTGTACCATTGAAACACAACTACATAGTGCATATAGGTATTTTCATCCTTGCAAACAAAGCTAACATAAAATATGTTAGAATTAAACATGCAAATAAACCGGGGAATCAAGATTATACCCTTGAATGAAAAACATCAATTCTCAAATAAAAGTTAACTTCCAACCATGGAAAAATTGAAGAGTGCAAGGATATTCAAGAAAATGAAAAATAGATTTATATTTTTCAAAATCCAAGTATTAGCAATTGACTGAGATGAAGTAATTTCCGCCAAACCATAGACAATCAACTGTAGATTCTACCCCTAGACAAGCTATGATACCACTAGGGCGAAGAGGTAAATATGCAAAATTATCCATTGGAAATTTTCTCTACCAGTTATTTATTACCCACTATACTTGCCCACACCACACAAGGAGAAGCTTTTCCTTCTCCTCTAAACAATTGCTCAAAAGTCTCTTCCTCTAATGTTCTTCAGTGTGGCATATAAATGATTCAAACTGCTATCCATTCATTACCAACAAAGTTTTTCTTGGTTCTAGGATCCCTCCAAAGTTCTAATGACTTCCTTTCATGGTTGTCATGTTCCTTAATATGCCAACCTCTTCTTTCAAAATTAAAAAATCTTTTTCTCTTCTATACCCTTCTTAAAAAACTAGCACCCTCCCAAATTCGAATTTATCTTATTTTTATGCCTAAAGGATGGGAAGGAAAGGCCTATTCCAACTCTTTTTGGTTCCAATAATTTAGAAGAGACAAATTTTGTGGGATGTAGAAGGTGGTTGCCTAGATTTAAGAAGTGATTAAATCCATTATCTTTTTAAATTGTAGTTTAAGTTCAACATCATAAAAAAGTGAAAGATTTGGATAATGACAAATATATACATATGATATCTCTATTTTAATAAATAGTAACCTTTAATTATTAAATATCATAATTTAATTCTTCCCTTTCATTATTTAATATTAACAAAACATAACTTGATGGTTTAAAAAATGATAGTATAATAAATATATCCGTAGATAACAAACAAAGATTTAAAGATTAACTTAATGGATTGAACCATCCACTCAAAGGCATATTGTTAACTAAAACATTATCACAATATCAAAAGTTTAAATTGGATTTAGCCTTTAGAAAGAAAAACAATGCACACCCAAAATGCTTGATTAGAAAGAACAATAGACACATATTAAAGTCCGATCTAATTCCTGCAAAGAGAAAAACAATACTTATAGTACGAGTCAAACGCTGATATTTTCATATGAATCTACAGCTTCGTTTTTTCACGATGCTCACAACTTCTATTAAAATTTAAAACCAAAAGCTTCATCTCATTTAAGGTGACCTACAATTAACATTCATTGATTGGAAAAATTTCAGCATGAAAATTCTGAATAAAAATGAGATGCCGAGGAAACTGGAAATTCTGTCATGTGCTTGGAAGCCCATTTCTCTGCTATTATTTTAGATGAAAGATCTTGTGATGTTTCTCTGTGAACATGGACATATTAGAAAATCTTTTCAATTTTTTCATGTTACCTGTCACTTTTTCATAGTCATAAGGGAAGTGTTAAGTTCAGCAGTTAATTGTCCCAGCAAAATGAGTGAGCCGTCTTAGCTCAGCTGGTAGAGCGCGTGGCTTTTAACCACGTGGTCGTGGGTTCGATTCCCACAGACGGCGATTTGTATGTTTAATTGATTCCCTTCGGCGATTTGTATGTTTATGCATAAACATTCATCGATTCCCACTAGATGAATGTTTATGCAAGTTGGTAGAGTCAAACTGAAGACATCATGAAGATACCATCTATGTCTGTTTGTTTGTTTGTTTGTTTTTAATGTTTAATGTATTTTTTGGGAATGTACTGAGCACTCCATTTCATTAAAGATGGTATCCCATGTAAACACGTGGTGTTTAGGTTCCAAGCACTTCATCTTGAGGGAATTGAAGAGAGTTGGACATCTTGTTAATACTAAAGTCGTGAAAAGTTGTCTTCTTATTAGTATGACTACTATGACTTACTTATAACAATTACTAAAGTAGAAATTGCAAGAATGTTTTGAAGATTCAAAGATTTGATTTAACTTTTTCCTTGTACTCATTGAGAAGAATTTTCAAATACTTGAGTACGATTGGGTCAATAATGGGATCTATTTTAAAAACATTAAAGCATTTGTAGCTATTCAGTAGATCATAACCATGTAAAGTTTTTGCACTAAGAGTAGTGAGGTTCTTACAACCCAGTATGGGGGAGATGCGTAACGTTATGTAACGATGTCATGTTATGTACCAAAAATAAAAAAAAATAAAAATTAATTTTTTTTTATGTCAGCTCATAAAATAAAATAAAAAAATGAAAACTAAATAAAAAATAATTAAAAAAATCCATATTCGCTCATAAAATAAAAATTTAAAACCAAATAAAAAGTCATTACAAAAATAACACCTCAAGAAATTGGATGCCTCTCGGTGATTGATAGATCCGCATTTAGGATGGATCTATACTGGTTTTAATCACTACTATATTTGGGTTCAAATTCGACGTTTGTTATCCACGTGGATATTGATGTCCACCCACCCCTTTCACTGATTCACAATGATTTTCCATCTCCTTCACAATTTTCTATGGATTTCTAGGTCCCAAAATTCCGGATCCATTTTGCAACCCTAAATGGTCCCATAGGCTCCAAAAACACCTTGGACATGTTGAAAGTTGTTCTTCTCTTGAATATCTTTTCAACGAGCTATCATCACCCCAAACAGAGTTTGTATGTGGAAGTTGCACCCCCAAGGAATTTGACTTGTCAACTAGTCACCTCGAAGACCATAAATCCTTTTTTGGTACTTCATTGTCGAGGGTTAGGATTTTAGATGTTTAGGGTTTTTACCTATTTGGATTTATATGTATAATAAAAGGCCCTTTTCAGTCTCTTTGTAATCATCTATTGCAAATGTGTGTAGCCAACACATCTCTCTTCAGAGATAAGCTACTACCATTTGAGTTAAGTTTGTATTGCTTTGCAATTTATAGTGTTTTTCCATTCCATTCATTAATATAATTTGGGTTTTATTGTACTACTATGCTCTCTGCTAAATATTCATGTGTGTGTTTCCATTTTATATTGTTGCCTTCATTTCGTTCTCCAAATAATATAGATCATGTGTATCAGAGCAATATTCTCTTTTTGTTTCTCGATGCATGTCTTCGACAAGATTCAGGTATCGAGAGATGGGTCTCAAACTAATTGAGCTTGAGGACAACCACTCTCGTTGGCCCAAGTAACCTCACATGGTGGGAGAAGAAAAGAGAGATGAAGGATCATGATATCCTATTAAGTTGTTGCTCGAGGAAGTTCTCATGTGACAGAGGAATAAGATGACGGATAATTTCACCCAGATCCTTCAATGAATGCTAACAACAATGGAGACACCTTCAATGAGCGGCCATTTCAGAGGTGTGACTCCCTTCAAGGTACAAGTTAACTTTGAAATTTATTTTATTTGAAGGTTAGATAGATGCAGATGTTTTGGAGAAATGGTTAAATAAGTTATGTGGTTATTGATCTATTAAAAAAAACTTGACAGTGAAAAGATCACCTTTGCACCTCTTAAGTCCCTCCCCCATGTCAAAGATTGGTGGGATAGTTATGTGAGAGACATATATGAGTTTGAAACATATATGACAAAACCCACTTAGGCGGATTTTATAAATGTCATCAAGAAGGAATTCTACTCTGCTAAAAACTATGATGACCGGTACATGAGATGGACAACTTTTCACTATGAGAGAGACCAGACAATGTCAGATTTCACCAATATATTCCATACCTTGTGCTCAAAGTTGGGTATCGGAGACTTTGAAAGGAACTTAGTCCTAAAGTACCACAGTGGCCTACATAGCTAAATCTAGACATAGATGGATTTCCTAGACATCTCCTCACTAGGATTTGCTTATCGATATGCTGGCAAGATCGAGCAAAAGTTTAAGAACAAGAATAAGCGGAAGTTTGTGCCTACAAATCAACTGTAGCAGAAGATTGGTAAAGGTGGTCCCAACTCACAGAACAAAGGATAGAGAAAGGATGGAAAAAATCATGAAAACCAAACTAATCCATGGGTGAAGAAGGGTAATGGGAAGTCAAATAAGGACACAGACAAGTGTGAGTTCCACAAAATTTCTCGAAACAACACTGATGGATGTCACTCAAAAAAATCAATGTTGGCTGAGATAAAATCCTCAGAGATAGAATCTGGATCAGACTTTGATTTAGAGAAAGATATGGGAAATAAAATCATTCATGGGAACCTAGTGCCACCAACACAACCACAAAGATCCACTAAGAAGAGTTAGAGGATCCAAAGGAAGGGGAGTGCCTCTTCCATTCATAGTTGTGGGTGAAGGGGAATCCACTACATTTCATTGTTCACAGTGGTATCCAAAAGAACCTGATCTTGGTTGAGGTCATCAAGAGATTGAAGTTTCCGACAATGCCACACCCCCAACTATACACTATCGGTTGGTTGAGCCAGGAACGAGACATTCACGTTAGTCAAACGTGTCGCTTATCCTATGGCATCAAGGCCTTGAAAGATGAGATGGTGTGTGATGTTGCCCCACTTGAAGTTTGTGATGTTATTTTAGGACAACCCTATATGTGGAAATGCCATGTTTTTTATGAATCTAGGTCCCATAGCATCATTGTTACTATATAAGGACAACTCTACAGGATGCCTGAGGTACTCCCAACTACTACAATTTCCTTGATCTTTGCAAAGCAATTTCAAAAGGTAATCTCTCAAATTGGGAAATTTTTCCTCTTCATCATTTGGTCAAAAGGTGGGCAAAAGGTCATTGAAATTACCATAGCCTCAATACAAGGTCACTCTAAACAATAGAAGCAGGTGGACAAGATTGTAGAAGAATACATAGATATCTTTTCCTCACCTAAAGGGGTGCCTCTACACTTCTAGGTCAAACATTCAATTGATTTGATACTTGGTGCTCCTTTACCTAATGGACCAGTATATAGATGCTCTCTTTTGGAGTTCATCCAAAAAGGACAGATTCAAGAGCTCATCCAAAAATGACACATTCGACAGAGGTCCTCACTTTGTGGGAGCCTAATTGTGTTGATATAAAAGAAGGATGGGACATGGTGACTCTGTATTGATTACATAGCCCTGAAGACAATCACCGCAACGATTCGATACTCAATCCCTAGGATTGATGATCTTCTTGATCAACTTAAGGGTTCCAATATCTTTAGTAAGATTGATTTGAAGTCAAGCTACCACTAGGTCTCGATTGAGCATGGTGACGTAAGGAATATAACCTTCAAGTATAACGAAAGGCCTTTTTGAGTGGTTGGTCATGTCTTTCGGCTTGACTAATACTTCAACAACATTTATGAAAATGATGGATGATATATTGTGAACATTCATAAGATATTTTGTGGTCGTATATCTAGACAATGCCCTCATCTTCAATAGAACATGGGTGGAACATTTGCAACACATTCAACAGATCTTGAGTACCTTGCGCTAATACAAGTTATACACCAATTTGGAGAAATGATCATTCGACACAGAAAGAATGCAGTACCTGGGATACATTATGGATGAACATGGGGTGCATGTGGACCCATCCAAGATCCAATACATTCATGATTGTCCATCCCTGACAACTCTAACAAAGCTTCACAACTTCTTGGGCCTTGCCAACTTTTATTGGAGATTTGTGTTGGTTTTCTCTCATATCTCTTAGCCCTTAAGTCAAGTGGCCAAGGGTGGAGCCAATAGCATATTTTCTTAGGGTGCATCACACCATAGATCCTTTGAGGATCTAAAATGATGCCTCTGCTCGGCGCCAATCCTCACTCTGCTAGGCTTGCAACAACCTTTTGAGATTGAGACAATGCCTCTAACTATGCTAACGGTGCAATCCTCACTTAGCATGGACATCCAATGGCCTATCATAGTGATACCTCTACGATTTTGTTCGGAGGTATCCCACATATGATAAGGATATGTACTCCATTATGTAAGCTTGTCGTTAATGGAAACATTACATCCTAGTAAAGGAGACCATCATCCACACTGATCATAAGCCCTTGCAATTCATGCAAACGCAGGAAAAGTTACAAAATGTTTTCCATCATAAGTGGTCCACATGCCTACAAAATTTCCACTTGAACATCAACTATAAGAAGGGAAACACCAATCAGGTTCCAGACTTCCTCAATCAACCTCTAGGTGTTGGGTTGACTATTGTGCTCAATTGTTATGGACACGAGACATTCAAGTGGCCCAAATTATACAATAGTGACCCTAACTTTTGTATTTCCTATCACATATTACAAGTAAGAAGAATGGTCTCAAACTTTCCTGTCTAGAATGAAATTTTATGCCATCTTTTCCACCTCTGTGTTCTTTCAAGCAAGCATAAGAAGTTGACTTGGGAGGCACATTATACTCAAGTGACAGGGCACTTCATTGTAGAGAAGATTGTGGCAGTGTTGCATACACACTTTTACTAGTTGAAGCTTTGACAAGATGTTGGAGGTATATTTGATTGTCCATAACCTTTGCCATTAGAAAACCTGGCATGAAGAAGCAATGGTTGTACACTTAGTTTCCCACCCCAAACAGGCCCTAGGAGTTTGTCTCCATGGACTACATGTCTATATTGTCTTCAACCAAGCATGGAAACAACTGTGTATTTTCGGTTGTTGACTATTTCTCTAAGATGGAAATTTCAAATCCCTGTAAGAATACCATCACAGTAGAGGCCACTGCTAAGATCTTCTTCGAGTGTGTTTGGGTTCAAATTTCCCTCCCACGGACCATTATTTCAGATTGAGACAATATATTCTTAAGTACTTTCTAGTCCATCCTAGCCTATGGTTGATGATGGACACTAAGCTAACGAAATCCACTACGTTTCACCTCCAAATTCATGGATAGATAGAGGTGGTAAAAAAGATGACTGTGCATATCCTGATAATGTACAACTCCAAATATCCCCACACTTGGGATTATATCATTCCTTATGTTTAGCATAGTTACAACATATCCCTTCACAACTCTATTAGTCACAACCCTTTCGAGGTATTCTTGGGGTTCCAGCCATTAACCCCACTTGATGTAGCATTGTCTATTGCATATACACAAGAAGAATCATCCCATCCTCAAACTGCGACTGATTGGGAATCCGAATTTGTTGAACGGATCCAACACATCCAACAATAATTTCATGGTATCTTACAGAAAGTCAAATCCAAGTATAGGCAACAACATGACGAGTATCAGGTTCCACACAAGTTTCAGGTCTATGATAAGGTTAGTTTACATTTACAGAAAGAGTGCCTTGTAGGAACCCATCGTAATCTTTGTCCACTTTGGTATGGGCCTTACAACATCATCAAGGCTATACGTGATATTTCTTTTGAAATAAGTATTCCCCCATTCCTTAGTTTGCACCTAGTGTTTAATGTGGAGCTCCTTTGACCATATTTTCCACCTCTATTAGATAACTTAGAGGTGGTTGAGCACTTCGCCCCTACCAAAATCAACCCCAATTGCATTGAGAAATTCATAGTCAACTAGATCATGGATACATAGATAAAGGGAAATCACCAACATAACATCCAACTGTATCGAGTCGTCAAAGTAGGGAAACTTCTTCACCAAGGAAAGTGGCTCACCAAGAGTCAAATTCAACAGAAGTTTCCCCATCTAATGGGGGAACTTAATGCAATCGAGAGCATTACTTACTAAGGGGGGAGTACTAATTCAGGTGGATATTGGTGGCCTCCCACCTCTTCCACTTACTAACAATGATTCTCCATCTCCTTGGCAATTTTTCATGGTTTTTTAGCTCCCAAAATTTTGGGCCCATTTTGAGTCCCTAAATGATCCTAGAGGCTCCAAAAACACCTTGGACCCGCTAAAAGCTGTTCTTCTATTTGAAACATTTCCAAATAGCTATTGTACACCCCAAACCGAGTTTGTATGTGGAATTTGCGCCCCCGGGAAGTTGACATGTCAGCTAGCCACCTCGAGGCCCATAAATCCCTTTTTATTGCTTCATCTCCTAGGGTTAGTTTTTTGAATGTTGAGGGTTTTTGCCTCTTTGGATTTATGCACATGATAAAAGGACCTTTTTGGCCTCTTTGTAATCAACTCTTGTGAATGAGTGTAGCCGACAAATCTCTTAGTGATAAGCTACCACCATTTAAGCTACTATGTATTGCTTTAGACTTTACAGTATTTTTCCATTCCATTCATTAATAGAATTTGGGTTTTGTTGTATTACTGTTATATCTGCAAAATATTTATGTGTGTTTCCATTTTATATTTTTTCCTTCATTTGATTCTCCAAATAATATATATCAGTTTGATTCGATGTTTGATAATAAAAAAAAACAATTTAACTTCAAAAACTAGATAAAAAGGGGAATTCCAGTGCATTTTTTAAATTTTTTGCTCCAAAAACATCGCTTAAGCAATGTCACATCAACATATTGCGATTTATTTATACTTTGAAACTAGATGTCACTTAGATGTCATTTTTGACTTCACTTAAGCGATGTTTAATGTTTTTTATTAAGCAAACGATGATTGTTATATACTTCCGACGTGGAAAAAAGTTTTTCCACATCATTGAAAAGATAACCATCGAAATGAAAGAAAGTCATTTTTTCTAAAAAGTTGGGAATATATGAAATTTTACTACAAGTAAAATTGGCTACTCATAATCACATTTTTTACTCGGTTAAAATTTGTTAATATCATTTGAATTCTCAGTTTGTAAAATTCTTTAAAATTATTCTTATTGTGCTATTGATTGGATTGAATATTTTGTTGAAATAGAAACAATGTCATGTAACCCTAACTCGGGAGTTGGTGCATCAGACAGGTTGGATTATATACAATCTATAGTCAATGATGCAATGTCCCTTAATATGCATCTTAACGAATGCAAAACTTTTCCATGGACTGACAATCATGAGAAACCATCTCAAAATCATCCCAAACTTCTTGATATTGGTGATCGAATATGTTACCGCCTTTGCATGAAATGCAAAGGAATAAAGAGAAGAAGAGTTAACATGTCGACATCTACGAAACATTGCTTGGAGCATGGGCACATGGAATCCTTTGGTAAGAGAGAAAAAACATGTTTTTTTCATTTTTCGATAGTTTTAAATGTTTTAATATTTAGATAGTAGTCATATTTATTTATTTTTAATTACAAATAGAAGAGCATCAATTCCTAGAATTCTAGAGGCTAAAATTTATTGCATAGATGGTGAGGATAATAGAATTGAAGCTAATACTATGGAAGAAAATGACACTAATATTATTGAGGATGAAGGGAAAAATAGGTTGATCCATGATATGTTTGTTGCAATGTATGAGAACACATTATCATAGCATCTTTTGGCACCTCATTTGCATAGATTCTCATGTTGTATTGACTTATGATCTTTCTCACTTTTTCAGACTCCCTTTCCTACTTGTGAATTACTTTACCTTTTATCCTTTCTCAAAAAATCCCTTAAAAACCTCTTTTTACAAGTCATATGCACCTATACATGGCTAGCCTGTGTATATGCACCCTAACAATATCTTATCCAGTGTATGCATTTATTTGGGGATAAAAATTACATTAAATCAATTATTTCCCGGGTAAAGTGTATGGGTTTCACTTGTTCATAACCTCTTATTTGCTGTGAATAACTGCCCAAACTTCTCTAACTACCTATCAAAAGTATAAAAGAGGAAAAAGAGAAGAAGAGAGGGGATGAGAAATTGTCAAAAACATCATTATGCTGGTATTTTATATTTAGGATCCACAATCTTTTATCTCACTAGTAGAAATTGGCACATAAATGATTATGTGACTAAAAAAGTTAGTCACGACAATGTTTTAAGCTAAATATGACTAAATTTGAGAAATATAACTAAAAGTGACTAAATTAAATGACTAATTTAGTCATCGGATAAAAAATACAACTAAATAATAAGTCACATTGTAATGTACCTTTTAAGAATTTTATTAAAATGACAAATTTTTCACCTTTTTCCCTAATCCGACCTTTGACTAGTTTTGATGTCTAGGTCTCCAAATTGCTCCAAATTCTCCCAAATATTCTAAGGAGGTGTATGAATGATGTTAAGAATTTATTATGATGTTCATGGATGATTTAATACCATTAAAACACTTCTGCAAACTCCTTTAAGATTCTGGTCAATGTATGGTATTTTACTAGCAATTTCTCTTTGACTAGTATTGGTCCCTTGGTCTCCAAATGACTCCAAATTCTCCCAAATTGCTACAGAAGGTACTTGGATGATATAAGACATATTTATAATATTTATGGATTCTCTTTAGTTTTCATATGAATTCTGCAACTCCTCTTTCAAATATGGTCAAGACAAGGATTTTACTAGTAAATTGTGGTTCAAATCCCCTAGGGGTAGATGATGAAAATGACTTTCCAAATGCACTCAATCCAACTCTAATTTTCGAATGGAAGTAGGGGAAATATAAAGGAAATAAAAATTAAATCATATTCATCACCATTCAACATTTTATGCCTGCTATAACTCCCTTAAATCAGATGCAAAAAGACTAGTTTCGACCTGGGGGAAAATTATAGGAAATCTTCTCCAAATGCTACGAAACTCAACAAAATGACTCCAAATGCTTATGTACTGAACAATAAACTCCTATAATACATCAATAATAGTCCATTCATCAATAAATCATCAATATTTTACTTATCCATTCGAATCCATCAACATTACATTGGTTCACAACAAGGTAGTGGGGAAATGGCACTGTTTCTTCATTAAACATTAGATTTACACCATTCCAACTGCATTTTCGACCTGAGACATTTATGAAGATGAATAAAAGAGTATATGAATATTATTACAACATAAATTGGGCATGAGAATCTCCCCCAAAGAGTACAATAGCTCACCAAAAGTGCCCTCCCTCAAGGAGCAAGAATATGCAATGAAAACTGGAAATGGTTGAGTGAGTGAGCTGCACTAGAAGAAACTATGAGCTTCCCTGTAGCTTATACCTGAAAATAAAGAATCCATTAAATCTCCATGAAATACTCGAATTTCCTCTCCAAACACCAAGTTGGATGGGAATCTTTCACCCTTGAAATTGGCTAAGGCAAGAAACTAGTCATCCACTAGCTCTTCTCTCACAAATGAAATGCAAATTCTAAAAATGATCAAAAGCCCCTATTCTTCTGTGTTCATGACTTTTATAAACTTCTAATTTCCTCCATGGGTCGAATTCCTTCCAAGAGCTTCATGCCAACTCAAGTTGGGAAGAGATTCCCAAGTATGCCACTTGTCCTTCCATTTCTAGCTCCCTCCTTCTCCAAATTCGACTTGGTGTCTCTCTGGCTTCCCTAACTCACTTGAGTGCCCTCTTGGAGGATAGTTTTAGCCCTAACATGTCATATATGTCAGATGTCATCCCTCAGGTCTGATTTGTGTCATAGGTGTCATAACATCTTCATCATTGTTGTCATAGAGCTAGGGAATCTAGCCCAAGTGTCCCACTAGCTCCAAATCGCCTCTTCCTCTTCCTCTACATTTCGACCTTATTGACTCATGCCAAGTATTATTTACTTCCAAATCATCCCAATAACATTGGACTTCTCATGGATTCGAATTGACAAGAGGAGGATGCCATGTGGCATAGACAATCTAGCTTGTGTGGATCCCATTTCCTCCATGTGTCTTCATGATCAAATGCCACTTTGATTTTCACTTGTATATATTTATTTAGATCCTTTATTAAATATTTATTCTATTCTAATGTCCACACATAATTTATTATCCCCATTATTCTAAATCCCAAAGTTTCCACCCCCAACGTAGGAAACTAGTAATTTTCCTCCTTGGCAATTATTTGACCCTTAGCATCAATTTGACAAACTCTCATGAATATGGCCAATGGGTTTAGGCCATTGTGACCCAATGAAAAAATTGGGACATGACAAATCCTCCCTTCCCAATATTGCTTGTCCTCAAGCAATTTCAAACATGGGTGTTGAAGAACCTACTTTCTGTATAATTCTTTGAAGTTGCCACTGAGTTACCCAACTTTGAGTCTTCTATATTCCATGAAGGTTTTAGAGAGGAACCACCATGCTTGATGCTGCACTACTCTGATTAAACTCACTTTATTAAGTGGGGAATCCATTCCCCATACTACTTGTTTCCCCCAAAAATTGAAACCAATGAGACTAAGAATTATCCCAGGGTCCCATTGCTTGTATTGCACTCCAACAATTAGAAGTGCTCTCCAATTCATATTTCCTGGATCCCATTTTCTTGTATGCATTCTTCCCAACATCATGAGCACACAATATATATCATCAAACTACATAACAACATAATGAAAATGATCATCAAGAAGATGCTTCATCAAAGAATAGTGAAAGTGCTTATACCTCCAAGCAAGTAGACCACCATTTTCCAAGTGCATACAATCATCAAGTAGCCAATCAAATCTGCTCCAATGATATAGGTGAGGATCCCATGTCCATTAATGCTGCTCCAAAAGGATGTGATATGCATCAAAATATTCATCGATGTATTCTTTCATCCAAGAAATGAATGAAGAATCTCCACTAAAATTTGAACCAAATAATGAGCAAAAAAAACAAGGAGACTTCAAATGACTCAAAAAAGTCTCACCCATACATCCATGAATGTGAGAATCATAAAGATATAACAAGGTATGTGGCTGTCAATAAATTTTTTCTCCAATCATAAATCTATTCACCCAAGTGTTGGATGAAGTTCCTCCAACATCAAATGAACCAAGTGTTGAGCAAGAAAAACCATGAGTCTTCAAGTGACTCAAATGCATATCATAGGTGCATCCAGGTAGATGTGCATCATCATAAAGTAACAAATGATGCTGCTGAAAATGTGAATAATAATGTGCTCCAACCATGTCATCATAAAAAGTAAATCTAGGAGTTCCATACTCCTCATGTGGCACCATAAAAAAGAACCCTTTCACCCATACTTCACTGAGACCAATGCTGCAAAACATGTAATTGCAGGATGTAGGAGAATGAACTAACTCACCCAAATGATCAGAAAGTGAAAAAGTTTCATCATGGGAAGGATCCATATGTGTAGTATCATGAAACTCCTTCAAAAGTGTGAAACCTTTGTTGTAGATTAGTTCCAATGTAGAGGAATCATGCTCTTCTTTAAAAATTGCATATCCTTCATCAAGAGACTATTCAATTTCCTCTTCCACCACATAATGTGTTTGGATCTCATCAAGTTCATCTTCAAACACATCAAGAAAATTCAAATTTCCACATTTCTCATGATCCACCATGTCATGAGAATCCTCCAAACAATCTACCATTTGACAATCTGAAACATAGGAGGAAAAACAAGTATCTTGCAACTTTTCAAGAAGTTGCTCATTTTGAATTGTGAGCTTATGATTATCCTCATTATTCTTCAAGTATGCATCATGTAACAATTAATTAAGCTCAAACAAATGGTTTCTATCAAAAAGAAAAGACATGAATTACCTTTGATGTGGCACATTGCTTTTTGAATCTTCTCCATGTCTTCAAGGAATGATGTTTCCTCTAATGAAGTAGCTCTCCAACAAGAATTTGACACCAATGCTTGAGTGTCATGGAGAATGCTAAGGGACTCTTGGATCTTCTTTTCATTCATATTTAAGGACCCTTCAAGAAAATGAGGCTTTTGCAAATGAACCTCCTCATCTTCTTCCTTCTTGCTTGGACCAACTTCATGAAGCTCAAGTGGTGATGGAGAAGTTGATCTTGTTTCTTCTTCAACTGCTACAAGGTATTCATTTTCACGCTTAGGGGAATTTTTTCTTGCAGAAATACTGTCAAAAGTGATCTCTATGTCACCAACATAGAGGTGTGAGCACCCATCAGTAGGTACTCCTTGATTCATGTCCAAGGTAGAATGTGTCTCGAAATGATCTTCAATATTTTCAATAGGATCTTCTTCAAGTTCATGAGATCTATCTTCATCTTTCTCCTTTAAGCAATATGATGTACTTTTCCCCTTGTTTTCCTTAGGATCAATATATTTGGAATATCTCTTTGAAGAAAATCCAAAAAATCTCATCTAGTAGAAAAGAGATGTATTCTTTGAAGGTTTAGATATTTCACTGCTCTTTTCACTCACACACACATGACTTTCTCTCCAAGGCCTTTTACAAGAAGGGCATAAAACTTTCTTTACTAACTCCACATATTCATTTTTGGGTCTATTTTCAAACACATAATCAACATAGTATTCAAAAGACATGGCATTTTGTGTATCTTCCCTCGAAGCAAAATATTCTTGATATTTTTTATATTGTTGGGGCAAGGTTTTATATGTTGCTCTCCATCTTTTTAACTCATTCATAGAATTATCCTTTGATGGTGTGTCATTCTCATATTTATCATACACATGGTCATAATAATAATCTTCATTCCTCCTGAAATTGTAAGAAGTCTTGCATGATGGCACCTCTTCCTCAAACCATTCACATTCTGCTTCATATTGTTCACAATCATCTGCATATTCCTCATAAGAATTGTACTCATAGGATTCATCATAATAGTAATACATGGATGAAAATTATTCTTCAATGTATGTATTAATCCACATGTCCAAGGACCATGCTCTGATACCACTGTAATGTCCCTTTTTAAGAACTTTATTAAAATGGCAAAGTTTTCACTTTTGTCCCTAATTTGACCTTTGACTAGTTTTGATGTATAGGTCTCCAAATTTCTCCAAATGCTCCCAAATATTCTGAGGAGGTGTATGAATAATATTAAGACTTAATTATGATGTTCAAGGATGATTTAATACCATTAAAACACTTATGCAAACTCCTTTAATATTCTGGTCAATGTATGGTATTTTACTAGCAATTTCTTTTTGACTAGTATTGGTCTCCAAATGACTCCAAATTCTCCCAAATTGCTACAGAAGGTACTTGGCTGATATTAATACATATTTATAATTTTTATGGATTCTATGGAGTGTTCATATGACTTCTGCAAATTCTCTTTCAAATCTGTTCAAGATAGGGATTTTACTAGTAAATTGTGGTTCAAATCCCCTAGGGGTAGATGATGAAAATGACTTTCCAAATGCACTCAATCCAACTCGAATTTCTGAATGGAAGTAGGGGAAATATAAAGAAAATCAACATGAACTCATATGCTTCACCACTCAACTTTTGATTTCCACTATAACTCCCTTAAATCAGATGCAAAAAGACTAGTTTCGACCTTGGGGGAAATGATAGGCAATCTTCTCCAAATGCTATGGAACTCAACAAATTGACTCCAAATGCTTATGTACTGAACACTAAAATCATATAATACATCAATAATAGTCCATTCATCAATAAACCATCAGTAGTTTACTTCTCCATTCAAATCCATCAACATTACATTGGTTCACAACAAGGTAGTGGGGAAATGACACTGTTTCTTCATTAAACATTATATTTACATCATTCCAACTGCATTTTCGACCTGATACATTTCTGAATATGAATAAAAAAGTACATGAATCTTATTACAACATAAATGGGGCATGAGAAGCTCCCCCAAAGAGTACAATAGCTCACCAAAAGCGCCCTCCCTCAAGGAGCAAGAATATGCAATGAAAACTAGAAATGGTTGAGTGAGTGAGCTGCACTAGAAGAAACCACGAGCTGCCCTGTAGCTTACACATGCAAATAAAGACTCCATTAAAGCTCCATGAAAGACCTGAATGGCCTCTCCAAACACCAACTTGGATGGGAATCTTTCACCCTCGAAATTGGCTAAGGCAGGAAACTAGTCATCCACTAGCTCTTCTCTCACAAATGCAATTGCAAATTCTAAAAATGATCAAAATCCCCCACTATTCTTTGTTCATGACTTTTAAAACTTCTAATTTCCTCCATGGGTCGAATTCCTTCCAAGATCTTCATGCCAACTCAAGTTGGGAAGAGATTCCCAAGTATGCCACTTGTCCTTCCAATTCTAGCTCCCTCCTTCTCCAAATTTGACTTGGTGTCTCTTTGGCTGCCCTAACTCACTTGAGCGCCCTCTTGGAGGCTATTTTTAGCCCTGACATGTCATATATGTCAGGTTCCAGCCTTCAGGTCTGATTTGTGTCATAGGTTTCATATCATCTTCGTCATTGTTGTCATAGAGCTAGGAAATCTAGCCCAAATGTCCCACTAGCTCCAAATTGCCTCTTCCTCTTCCATGGGAGTTACTCTTCCTCTACATTTAGACCTCATTGACACATGCCAAATATTATTCACTTCCAAATCATCCCAATAACATTGTACTTCTGATGGATTCAAATTGACAAGAGGAGGATGCCATGTGGCATAGAAAATCTAGCTTGTGTGGGTCCCACTTCCTCCATGTGTCTTCATGATCAAATGCCACTTTGATTTTCACTTGTATATATTTATTTATCTCCTTTATTAAATATTTATGTTATTCTAATGTCCACACATCATTTATTATCCCCCTTATTCCAAATCCCAAAGCTTCCACCCCCAACCTAAGAAACTAGTAATTTTCCTCCTTGGCAATTATTTGACCCTTAGCATCAATTTGACAAACTCTCATGAATATGGCCAACGGGCTTAGACCATTGTGACCCAATGAAAAATTTGGGACATGATACACACAAATAAAAATGACTAAAAAAATGACTAATTAATCCTATATACTAGCATTTCAATATCAATCATCTAGTCAATTTTAACATTGCGGATGTATTCGAAGACCCCTTTAAAGGGATCTCTGAATCCAAATGTAGTGTTAAAATTTACTATCTCTGAATCCATATTCAAATTTAAGTTTACTAAATGGTAATAGAAATAAAGGTTCTTTGAATCCATTTGTGGTGTTAAAATTTACTAATTTGTAAATTTCATTGTCAAAATTGTAATCTCCCATTCTCGGATTCCCTCAAATCACTTACCGGAAAGGGAAGAATGCTCGATGATTATTAACTTGCTCCATTGGTCATGAATAATTCTAAAAGAAACCAAAAGACTCTCCCCCCCCACCCCCTCGTCCCCTTGTCCCCCACCTGGTGTGCATATTATATGGAGGTGGGGGGGTTTGAACATGAGCCTCGCCCAAGTAATTGGTATACATGTAATATATAGTATTTTTTTTCAATAAGAAAAAGACCGCATCTTGTTATTCATATAGAATCAACGATACATATAAATATTTGTGTTATATTTTTCATTTAGACCATCTTGACCCCTCACTATCATTCTTAAAAAGGTCATATTAGATCCAAAAACAGTTTTTTAAAACTATCAAGTAAGCTTAGTAAAGACCTCTGTCTCAGCCTAATCTATGATACTTTATAACACGAAATATTTAACTTGTAGCACCTAGTATATTAATATATAAATACCATACATATACAGATAATAAGTTAATATTTTAGGTTTATATATAATAATATAATAGTATTAATATAATATAATATTAATATAGTATGTTAGCATGTTAATACTTTAGACTTATATAAAATATAAAATATTACTATAACATGTTTTGTATATATAAATATATTATGGTATATATTATATTAATATATAATATAATAATATTAACAATTTTTAAAAACTTTGGAGGGAAAGAAAAATTGGGGGAAATAAAAATCCCCCCCAAAATTGGGGGCTTTGTTGCAGTAGAGTAGCGCCCAAGAAACCAAAGGCACTGAAGAGAGTTCCACATAAATTCCTCTCATTTGTGTTTTTCCTATGAATGTCAACCCTGCTCCTGAACCCTACTTCTCCCTACAATTTTGTCTCTTTTCACTAACATGCTTTGATTTATGCGAAATTGATTGCTATTTTGGCTTTAGAGGAGGAATATATTTGGGTTTGAAGTCACCATTGTACAAAACTCTAAACATTTTTTTAAGATTTTGTAGGTTTGAGCCATGGAAACGACGTGCACAATGAAGGGCATCTCCCCCAAGGGTTTGAGACAAATTATGCTACACATCTCAAACGATTTGGCAAGGTATTTAATGGTTTTTTCCTAGATTTAATTTGATCTAGGGCGGGTTTTTCCAATGATCTTAAAATTCAGCCAAATTTAATACTGCTTATTTCCTGAAATGGAAGATTGCCTCGCTTCTATGTTGGGTTGTATGGCTCAATTAGATCCAAGTTTAACTTATGTGATTTAAAAAAAAAATTGAACTAGCACCTTTAAGTGTATTATTAGAAGCGAAAACTAAGACCAAACTATACTCAATGAAAATATTTGATAAAATGTCCACACTTCATTATAAATGTTGTCAATGCGATTGTCCAAGTCGAACTTGAAGCCAAACTTCCCATCCATCTTACAAGGTTAGTTTGATAGAGTACTCTGGGGAGTCATGGGACCTCGAGGATGAGGTGACAGATGCTTGCACCACAATCCCTGTTGATGGTGTTCTTTGATAAGGAGTGTAGATGTAGGAGGAGCTTCTAAAGAAGAAGCTCAGGCCTGCTGCTCCCTCACCCTTGTATTTTATTGACTCTGATAACCATGGGATAAATTTCCTCTAGTTGGGAAACCTAGGTTAGATCCTAGGTATTTTGCAGGAGTAAGACTGTTATAACAGAATATTAAAAACATGAAGTTTCAAAAGGGCATCACGATACCAACATAGCTTGCATCGAACAAATACCACTAGATTCTCTTGATTAAATTCCTCACTTAACCCTATAATGCGCCTATGATAAAATTGATCTAGGCTCAACACATGAATATACATAAAATGTCCACTTGTAGAAGCAGAAATAGCAATAGTCCTAAGCGCAATATACATTACCTTATGTCTAGAAATGTGCATATTTTATATTCTATGCTCTGATGGGCTTCGTACTTCAGTTGTTGACCTTGAATCTGTTTACTCAAAAACAATAGTTTCACCTGTAAAGGCATAATAATAGCAATAACACTTTGCTTTTTTGCTTTTCTTAAGGCAGTGGAGCGTTCCTAGCCGTGGAAATATCAGTGTATAAAATGAGAACATGAACTCGAAGCACTTGCGCAGAATATGAGTACAAGGCCCAGTCAGTGTCAGACAAATCAAACTCAATAAGCTTGAACCCTATGGTTGAGTAGTTCATTAGTTTAACTAGGTAGTCATGTAGAATTGGGTTCCCTTGGATTTTTTTCCTAATCGATTTCTCTCCCATTATCAGTTCTTTCCACCCTGTCTTGCAAATAGAATCCCAAACTATAATGATTGATATTTAATTGTGTTGTAAGTCTTGCTTACAACTACAATGAAAAGAGATATGATATATTCATAAAATCAAACAAGTATGAGAGCATGGCAGGAAACACTTATTCAAGTATTTCCTCCAATGGCGAATATATTGAAATATTAAAAATGTCTTCATGAGCTATCCTTTATGTCATGACACCAAGAACCCATGCAAGTAGCTGCAATGCCATTTTTATGTAGGACAATATATGTCACAACTTGGAACAATAGGAGCAACACTTGGGTGAGGGCTCATAGATTCAAGTCTTCGTTCTTGGGGTGATGATGAAGGTTTAAGAGAAACTTCGATCTCTATAGGGTTTGTTGGTGCGCCTAAGGAAGATAGCATGTCCATTGCAAGTACTTCAGGACAGTCAAAAAGTGGTGAAAAGAGGTTTCCTGAGGATGCTAAAAAATTGTTGAACGCTATAGATAATCTCAAACAAATGGTAAACCTCTCATTCTCCAAGGTGCTATGTTTGGGAGACAACACAGGGATCATTATTTTTCTTGTTTTTAATTCCTCATGGTCATTTGTTAGTGATTCATGTCATAGATCTACTTTTAGTGATGTTTATGCTTTTCACTTTTTAAAAATGTCCTTCATATCTTAAGGTCATGTATTGAATGTGTGGCTTCCTGTTTGCAGTGCACCGTGGAAGGTCTTAGTCTTCTTTCAAGAACTAGCCATTGGAAATGTGAATAGGAGGGAATGTTGGGCACCAGTGAGTTTTTAGTCCATGCAAGATTTTGCATTTGTTTTATTTATTGCATTGGAGGTAAGTTCAAGAGAGTTTTGTTTGCTGCATTGAGCCAAGTAATGTCCTGCCTCATATATCAATCGAATAAATTCTATACCTATGGTAAATTCTTTCACATAATTTTATCCATATTTCTTGAATCTAAAGAGGCTTTGTTAGGCTATTCACGGAGCTGCAAAATTGATTTTTTTTCCATAGTGTTGTATGCAATGAAATTGAGCAGTCAGCTTGGTTGAATGGGTGGTTATTGTACTAGGTTGAAGTAGCTGGACAAATATTGGGGAAAGGTAGTGGTCCAACTTGGGAGGCAATGAAGCTATAGGTTTTCATTTATCCCCGTTGATAAGTCTCTAGATAACTTCAATAAAACATAAAGCAAATTTACATTGATTTGTGAGCCTGGAGAATCTTTGTGTTGCTTTCCTAGACGATTGGTTGTGATTAGGGATTTCATACAATATAAAGTGAATTTACATTGATTTTCATGGATGAAAGATCTGTTCACTGCTTGCGAAGCATGTGCCTTTAGAGTCCTGGTCGTGCTTAGGGATTTTATATTCGACTATGAGCATTGAGCATGTTGTATTTTTGTCTGAATGTCGTTGCTCTTGCGACTTTAACATGTATTCCCGAGATCTCCCTGACAAGCAATGTCTACTTACTTTTTGATAGATTTTATTAGTAATACTTTAATTTTATGCCTTCTTTTTCTTGATTATTAGTCTAGCTGGAGGATATTAATTCTCAAATAAAAGCTAACTTCTAACCATGGAAAAACTAAATATTGCAAGGATATTCAAAAAAATAAAATTAGATTTATCTTTTTCAAAATTTGTGTATCAACAATTGACCAAGATGACGTGATTTGCACCCAACCATACACACTCAATCGTAGATGTCACCCCCTGGACATGCTATGATACCACCAATGCGAAGAGGGAAATATGTAGAATTATCAAGGCAATTTTCTCCAACTAACAAACAAATGAAGGATTTACCAAGAATTCTATTGCTGAAATTTTAAGTTGGACCAGTTATTTACTACCCACAATACCTGCACACACCACACAAGGAGAATTTCTTCCTTCTCCTCTCAACAATTGCTCAAAAGTCTCTTCCTCTAATGTTCTTTAGTGTGGCATAGAAATGATTCAAACTATTATCCATTCATTATCAACAAAGTTTTTCTTGGTTCTAAGATCCTTCCAAAGTTCTAAGGGCTTTCTTCCATGGTTGTTATGTTCCTTAATATGACAACCTCTTCTTTCAAGGTTAAAAGCCTTTTTTCTCTTCTCTACCCTTCTTAAAAAACTAGTTCCTTCTCAAATTCAAATTTATCTTATTTTTATGCATAAAGGATGGCAATGCGAGTCAAAAACTAGTTCCCTCTCAAATTCAAATTTATCTTCTTCTTATGCCTGAAGGATGACAATGAGAGTCCTAATCCAACTCTTCTGGTTTCCTTTAATATATAGGAGAATAATTTCCTAAAATGTAGGAAGTAGTTAAAAGGTAATTAAATTCATTATATTTTTCAATTTAAACTATACTTTAAATTTAGCATCATGAAAAGTAAAGAATGTAAATAAAGAAAATGTGAATACATCATATGATATTTCTATTTTAATTGATAATTACCTTTAATTATTAAATATCATAATTCGGTTATTTCATTTCATTATTTAATATTTAAACAAAATATAACTTCATTGTTCCACAACATGAATGCAAATAACTTCTAGTTGAAGATTATATATATATATATATATATATATATATATATATATATATGCAAAGATCTAAGGATAAAAAAATGGGTTTAGCTTAATGGGTTGAACATAGTCATATTTCTCTGCTATTATTTTAGATGAAACTTTTTGTGATCTTTCTCGCTGAACATGGGCATCCTGTGAATTTTTACATTGATAGGCGTTTTTTTCTTGGAGTGGGTTTTGAGAAGCACTGTAGCTTTTCGTCGGCCCTCCACCCAATCACATTTCGCCACGTATTTTTTTCGATTGGCCATTTATCACACGCCACATGTTTGTCGTGTCTTTGACGTCTCGATATAGAGCAAGAAAGTGGTGTCGCCGCGCCGTGGACTATATTGGGTCGGAAGAAACCTCATCGATGCCATTAACAAATGTGGCCATTTCACATCAGAAGTATTTAGTTTCTGATCATTATTGCAATCAAAACATTTGGGTTTTGTTAAGACTGTGCTTAAATGCAAAGCAAGGCCCTTTCCTTCACACGGGAGTTGGAAACAAAAGAAATAGCCTGTAACTTAAGATCTGATTACAATAACAGTCAAATGTTCTAGGTTTTTGGGTTTTTTTTGGATATAGTAACAATCCCAATGTGTGTTTTTTAATATGGTTCAGTTATAGAAACAATATCAAAGTGCATTTTTTTTAATAGGATTTCGTTATACTAACAAATCCGATTTTTTATTGATGAAGTCTGGTTAAAATTGTAGTCTAGAAGGGTGATTTTTAGTACAAAAGAAGTTCTTTTTGGTCTAACTTGGTCTTGTTTGTTAAAACCTCTTATTGTAGACATTATAATTTTTCGAGTATTGGCTTCCAATAATGGAAAATGAGACAGTAAATGATCTGATTTCTGGTACTGTTGGGGGAGTGGCACAGCCTATCATTCAGAATCCCTTTGACACCATTAAGGTGAAGCTCCAGGGTTAGGTAATGCCTCCTGGCCAACAACTTCGTTATACAGGTGCAATGGATGCTATCAAGCAGACCATTGCCTCATAGGGTCCCTGAGGGTTGTACAAATTAATGGGAGCCCCTTTGGCCATAGTGGCAGCTTTCAATGCAGTTCTCTTCACCGCAAGAGGTCATATGGAATCCTTGGTTAGGACTAAGCCTGGTTTGCCACTTTTTGTAGGGTAGCAGGTGGTCTGTGGAGTAGGGAAAGGTGGTGAAGTGTCCTTCTTGGCTTGTCCAACTGAGCTTATCAAGTGTGTATTGCAAGCTCAGAGTGCCTTGGCTACCACGGGAGCTACTTCTATTGTTACTGATGGGGTAACAGGTGTGGCAACTTCTACTAAATACAGTGGTCCACTTGATGTAGCTAAGCATGTGTTAAAATATGAAGGTGGAGCCAGAGGATTGTTCAAGGGTCTTGTTCCTACTTTATTAAGGGAGGTGTCTGGAAATGCTACAATGTTTGGTGTGTACGAGGATCTAAAGCAATTCATGGCAGGAGGGCGAGATACATCTCAATTGGGTAGGGGTACCATGCTTACTTCTGGTGGGATTGTGGGTGCTTCTTTCTGGTTATTTGTATTCCCAATAGATGTTGTTAAAAGAGTTATCCAAGTCGATGATTTTTGTCAGCCAAAGTATTCTGGGACAATTGATGCATTCAAGAAATTGCTGCTTCATAAGGGGTTAAGGGCTTGCACAAGGGATTTGGGCCTACCATGGTCAGAAGTGTTCCTGCCAATGCATCATGCTTCCTTGCTTATGAGGTTACAAATTCAAGCTCGAGATGAGGGTACTATTGTGTTCTATTTACTGGGTTTCAAATCATAACAGCAATATGGTAAAAATGGTATGTGTGATAGTTTCATTGTTGTAAGTGCAATAAAACTTGGTGTTGGAGGTTTCAGTATGGGAGCAGGAATTTCCTTGTATTCAACAATGTGTTGTGTTCATGGTAAGTACAGTAATGGTGATCCATATCCAGTTGATTTTATTGTAGTTATTACCTTAATTTGGTGGCTTCCTTGTGCCAAGTGAGTTTACATTTTCCAATTCAAGTTGTTGCCTTAATTTGGTGGCTTCCTTGTGCCAAGAAAGTTTACATTTGCCAATTCAAGCTTGTAGAAAGAAAAAAAATGAAATTTGAATTTTTTCAACTATTAGCTTGATTATCTAAAAGCATTGTAGCATTTTTTTTGAAGTATGTTGTTGATTTTTCCCTCACCGCCTTCATCCAGCCTCTCTTGAATACTTGAGGACAATTCCTCATTTTTAGCTCGTTGACCATCAATCACTTTTAATAAATATGGATGCACGCCTTTGTCATAAGGCTATTCTCTACAGTGTTTACATAAGCATTTACAACTTTGTTTTCGGTTATAGTGGCTTATTATAAAATCCAATAAAAAAGGTCGCTTTTGGATGGCATGATCCACCTTTTTCATCTAAATATCAATAGAATGGTTGAGTTGAACCAACAAACCAATTAGAACATTGCTTTGAAAAAAATCACCAACATTCCTGTAGCTAATTAATAATTTACTCTCGTGAGTCTAGCACTAGAGCTTTGTGATTTTTGTTTAATTTGATCTTTCAATTTCGGTACCTAGAGACAAATCTGTTATTTTTTTGGAAATCTGATGCTTAATTAGTAGTTGAAAATAAGAAGTGTTTTTTAATTTTATTCATACATTCTCTTTTTGTCATTTTTTTGTTCTTTATAATTTTCAACGAGATTTCCAAAGCACATTACACCAGATTCATTCACTAAGACACGAAAGATACACATGAGGATCAACTGTTCAAGCTTTATTCGACTATGGAAACCTCTTGCGATTACAATGGCTAATGTCAATCTTTGAGGATCTAACCCCTCTAGAATAAAATTCTCACTTTATAGAATCTTGTCTCCTTGATAAATGCACCCTAGGTCTGAGAATGCATGCGCACTGCTTCTCCTCATCCGGTAACTTGGACATCAACCATGGCCGTCTTTTGTTCATTGATTTCTTAGCAGTCTTGACAAGCCAGTAACATGCCATTACCCCACTTCTCACTAGTGAATAATGTTGATTTGCTGGAGGTAACATCAATGCAAATGTGCCAGTTTTATGGTAATAATCCCCTTTACCCCAGCTGCCCAAATTGCATGGTTGAAGTCCATTTCCATGCTACTAGACTTATGCGCCCTCATCTTAAATGGTGAAAGATAGAGAATAACATGCAAATGAGAATAAGATAACCCACCACATGCCATGCAACTAACAATGAATTGGACCTAAACTATCCTCCACGTTCTGCATGATTTAATTTGATGGAAGAGGGGATATATACTTCTTGGAAAGTGTGCCTTTGGGCAGATTTTAAGCATGCACACTGTTAGAAACCAGAATGCAAAATATGACATTCAACTGCTTGTCTAAAGGAACGAAAACTGTAACATCCAACTACCACATAAAAAGGCATGCAAACTATAACATGCAGCTGCTGTTCGAACCAAGCATTTACACACAACCTTTATAACCTTTTGATTAACCACTTCCAGCATATCCTGAAGGAGGGGCATAACTATGCCAAGTGATCCTTTCCTCTTAAAGTTTTCTTAATACAAACTAAATGTCTGTTAACTATTACAGGACCTAGAACTTTCTAGTTCTTTACCAGCAATAAATTACAGCGAAATTTATCAGAAATTGATTCAATACCTGGATCCATTTGTGCAGGACTCTGATTGCTTCAGACTCCAGAATCGTTGAAGTCTCTGCTACATTTTCTAGAACAGAAAACCCCTCTGCTCCTCTGCCGCGTTCTCCATAAAACCCCTGTTCCTCTGATGCGTTTTTCTGGAACAGAAAACCTTCTGTTCAGAACAGAAATCAGATTTCTCTCTCTTACCCTGCTGCCATACACTCTTTCCGACTGTTAGATGGGTATTCTGAAGGTTCATTTATGGGTAGAGAGAGGACCGGTTTCCCCAAGACCGTTATTCTCCACCTGTCCATCAGAGTAGGAGATTCGAGACCATTACCCTAAATCCGTTACCAAGAGCTCTATGAAAATCGTAACAGCTGCCAGCATATGCGTCTCTTCATATGGGTCATTAAACTAAATCATAAAATTAGTCTTACGTTCTCCCACTTGGCACATATGATATCATAACGTTAGAGTTTAACAGAGTAGACATTAGGTGTGCCATAAGTCATATTCATCTTGGTTTTCAGTTTGGTCATCATAATACTATAATTAAACAACCTAGTAATGCGAGTCATGACGGTTCCATGTCAATAAGACAACACAGTCCCTTTCATGTACCACGACATTAGTAATCTGTTTAATAAGTCTGTAAACAAGGAGTGATTTCATAAGGTCCAACAATAATGTCCCTTGTCAGAGACTATTCCTGTCATCATATATTTATTCTCATACATGTACGTACACATTTAGAACAAGATTTATCAAACAGAAACATCTTTATTAAGATCTCAAAGTGTCAAATAAGACAAACAGCATTATGTGATCCATCTCATAGAAACAACAACTATTATGTGCTACGTTCAATTCCCATTCTGTTAGCATGTTCCTTAAATGCCTTTGGTGGTAATCCTTTCGTCAATGGATCTGCAACCATAAGCAGTGTGCTTATGTGTTCAATTGACACTCGTTGTTTCTGAACTTCTTCTTTAACGGAAAAGTATTTCAGTTCCATGTGTTTAGCACCATTAGAATACATGTCGTTTTTAGAGAAGAATACAGCTGCGGCATTATCACAATAAATCCTCAGCGGCTTGGCAATAGAGTCGACAACCCCAAGTCCTGAGATAAAATTTCGCAACCACAATCCATGAACCGTGGCCTCAAAGCATGCCACAAATTCAGCTTCCATAGTGGATGAAGCAGTGATAGTTTGCTTCGCACTTTTCCATGATATTGCTCCTCCAGCTAATAGGAACAAATAGCCAAAAGTAGACTTCCTACTGTCAACACATCCAGCAAAATCTGAGTCTGAGTAGCCAATCACCTCTAGATTATCAGACCTCCTAAATGTGGGCATATAATCCTTTGTTCCCTGCAAGTACCTCATCACTTTCTTTGCAGCTTTCCAGTGTTCCAATCCAGGATTCATTTGGTATCTTCCCAACATACCTACTACAAAACTGATGTCTGGCCTAGTGCAAGTCTGTGCATACATTGGACTTCCTACTGCAGAAGCATAAGGAATTCTTTCCATCTGTTTTCGTTCCCATTCATTCTGCGGACATTACATAAGGCTGAATTTATCCCCTTTCTGAATAGGGGCATCACCAACTGAACATTTATCCATTCCGAATCTCTCTAGAACTCTTTCGATATAAGCCTTCTTAGACAATCCTAACAATCTACGTGATCGATCCCGGAATATTTCAATTCCTATCGAGTAAGATGCCTCACCCATATCTTTCATTTCAAAATTCATAGAGAGAAACTTTTTGGTTTCGTGTAATAAACCAAGATCACTGGTGGCAAGCAATATGTCATCAACATACAAAATCAGAAATATAAATTTACTCCCACTAACCTTTAGATATATACATCGATCAACAGTGTTTTCCTTAAATCCAAAAGAAGTAATGGTATTATGAAAATTAAGATACCATTGCCGGGAAGCTTGTTTAAGCCCATATATTGATTTCTTGAGTTTGCAAGCCAGGTGTTCTTTTCCTTTAATGGAGAAACCTTCAGGTTGATCCATATAGACGTCTTCCTCCAAACTCCCATTCAGAAAAGCAGTTTTCACATCCATTTGGTGCAGTTCTAAATCATAATGAGCTACCAATGCCATAATGATTCTAAGTGAGTCCTTCTTGGACACAGGAGAGAAGGTCTCTCTATAGTCAATGCCTCCTTTCTGAGTGAAACCTTTGGCCACAAGTCTAGCTTTATGTCGTTCGATATTACCCTTAGATTCGCGTTTGGTCTTAAAGACCCACTTACAACCAACTTTCTTGTATCCTTCGGGCAATTCAACGAGATCCCAGACTTCATTTTGGTCCATCGATGTCAATTCATCATTCATGGCATTAATCCATTTAGCAGAATCATTACTTTCTATGGCTTGTGAAAATGAAACCGGATCCTTACACGTTCCTACATCAAAATCAAATTCTTGTAGATAAACCACATAATCATCCGAAATAGCAGACCTCCTTTCCCTTTGAGATCTCCTTAATACTACTTCTTGTGGTCCTTCTACTATCGGTTCATTGGTGACAGCCTCATTATGGAGTGGTGGTTCATTAATTTGTTGTTCAAGATTGTCAGGTTGTTTATCAATGACAAGAACAACAATTTCCTTTGAAGCCATAGGTACAGGAACTTGTACCCTAACTTCTTGGATAACTACATTTTGTAATTTATCACTCCCACTGACTTCACCATTTTCAATGAATCTGGCATGACCGGTCCCTACAATTCTCGTACTGTGATTAGAGCAATAAAACCTATACCCTTTGGATTTTTCAGGGTAACCAATAAAATAACCACTGATTGTTCTAAAATCCAATTTCTTTTCATGTGGATTGTACAATCTAACCTCTGCTGGACAACCCCAAACATGCAGGTGTCTTAAACTCGGTTTCCTTCCTGTCCACAGTTCAAAAGGGGTTTTTGGAATTGACTTACTAGGAACCCGATTTAATAAGTATACAGCGGTCTTAAGAGCATACATCCACAATGACTTGGGTAAATTGGAATTACTTAACATACTCCTAACCATATCCATTAAAGTATGATTACGCCTTTCAGCTACACCATTCTGCTGTGGCGTTCCAGGCATAGTATACTGTGCACATATGCCATGCTTTTCAAGGATTTTAGCAAATGAGCCAGGGCACTGCCCTGTTTCATCATACTTTCCATAGTATTCACCACCTCTATCAGATCTAATGATTTTCACCTTTCTATCTAATTGTCTTTCAACCTCAGTGATATATACCTCAAGGGAATCCACCGATTGAGATTTTTCATGCAGCAAATAGACATAACCATAGCATGAAAAATCATCAATAAAGGTAATAAAATACTTTTCTCCACCACAAGATGGATTGTCAAAAGGCCCACAAATGTCTGTATGGATAATCTCAAGAAGCTCAGTGCTTCTTGTGGCACCTTTTCTGGTGTGTTTTATTTGTTTTCCCTTAATACAATCTACACACATTCCAAGATCAGAAAAATCTAGGTTCAAGAGAATCCCATCTTTTACTAATCTAAGTAACCTTTCTCTGGAAATATGTCCCAGCTTTTTATGCCACAAGTATAAGGAATTTTCATTCGTGAGACTACGTTTAATACCAACATTATGATGCAAGGTAAGAATAGTTTCAACAAATTGATTATCAAGTTTTAATTTGTATAAACCATCAGAAAGAATGCCCGAACCAACAAGGGAGGTATTCTTAAACAAACTGAAACTTTTATTTCCAAAATTACAGGAGTAACCATCAATGTCAAGTCTAGACAAGGAAATTAAATTTCTGGAAATAGAAGGAACATAAAGAGTCTGAAACAAATCCAAATGATAACCAGAATCTAGAAATAAACGATAAGTACCAATGGCTTCAACTTGAGCTTTAGCTCGATTTCCCATGAATAGAAAATTTTGATTTGGATTTGTGGTCTGGGTTGTAAGGAATCCCTGCATGGTATTAGAAACATGAGTAGTAGCCCCAGAGTCAATCCACCAAGTATTAGAAAGAACTTCAGTTAGGTTTGATTCGAAACAAACAGAAATGAAATTTATACCTTTCTTTTCAAACCATTCCTTTCGTTTCAGACAATTTTTCTGATAGTGTCCCGATTTTTTACAGAAGTGACACTTATCACTGTTCCTTTCCTTCTGATAAGCTTGAGAACCTTGATTAGGCTCATATGCCTTGGATGGTGTTCGCTTCATGCCCTTTCTAGGATTTTTCCCTTTCCTTTCGGCTCCTTGAGTGATGAAATGAACTAAATGTTGTCCATGTTGCTTAAGTCTTGCCTCTTCTTGATTGAGCATACCGGCCAACTCATTCACATTCCACTTATCCTTAATAGTGTTATAGTGAATCTGAAATGGCCCATACTGAGGAGGCAAGGAGTTTAAAATGAATTGCACAAGAAAGAACTCATCCACATTCATCTCAAGAGTCTTTAATTGAGCAACCAAGTTTGTCATTTCAAGGACATGCTCATGCATTCCACGCGTACCATCAAACTTCATGGTGGTAAGCTTAGCCATCAGTGTCCCAGCAAGAGACTTGTCTGCAGTTCTGAAACGCTCTTCCACAGATTTCAGGAATTCTTTAGCATTTTCAGTAGTAGGAAGAGTTGACTTAATGTTGTTTGCTACAGTCATTCGCATGAACTTAAGGCTCAGTCTATTCGATCTTTCCCATGCTTTGAATGTAGATTTTTCTTCTGCACTGCTGTTACTAGCAATAGCAGCCGGTTTTTCAGATTCAAGTGCAACATCTAGATCCAGAACGCCAAGGTGAAACTGAACCTGTTCTTTCCAATCTGAGAAATTCATTCCATTCAAGATCGGGACAGAAGAGGCATGCGAATGTAGCGAAATAGGAACTGATACTGCAATCATAAATACATGCTATGTGACATTAATGCTAAGAGTTATAAGCAATTTGAAAATCATGGTTAAACAATAGTGAATAGTATTACTGTGACCTACCTTTGGGCTAATCTTATGGTAATCTATTAACAATTATGGTGATTTCCTTTCACCTAATAGGACTGATTGATAAAATATTCACAACTAAGTAACTATGTTACCTTTGAGTATCTGTACTGGCCTCAATTGTGAATACCCATCAACCATCCTACTCCAATTAATTAATCTTCCAAAAATTGGTGCACCTTTGGGCCAACCTAATATTCTTGTGACTAAATAATTGCGATTTGCAGAGTCATTATTTTAATACCAAGGGAAATAAGTATTAAATTTCGATAATCTGACTTAATATCTATGAGTCTTTCCAGTTGGACCACTTTGGTGGCTACCAAACTGTATCTTAATATAGACCTTAAATCAATGTAACAACTTTGCATGTTGATTCAACAGTAATGTGTTTAAACAGAGTAACAGAAAACATTCTGTCATCATTTACTATGGCAAAAGAAAGCATTCAATATAACAGAGTAACAGTTAATTTCGTCCGTCTATGATTTGCACACTATATACCCTAAATTCATACAGTGACTTTAAACTGGTCTATCAAATGCATTCACAAAACTTATATACGATTTCTTAGAATGCATTTGTCAGATAAAAATTTTATGGAAAGAGAAAAGAAAGTTCTATACGCAGGCTCTGATACCACATGTTAAAGTTTTCTTAATACAAACTAAATGTCTGTTAACTATTATAGGACCTAGAACTTTCTAGTTCCTTACCAGCAATAAATTAGAGCGGAATTTATCAGAAATTGATTCAATACCTGGATCCATTTGTGCAGGGCTCTGACTGCTTCAGACTCCAGAATCGTTGAAGTCTCTGCTACATTTTCTAGTACAGAATTCCCCTCTGCTCCTCTGCTGCGTTCTCCAGAAAACCCCTATTCCTCTGATGCATTTTTCTGGAACAGAAAACCTTCTGTTCAGAACATAAATCGGATTTCTCTCTCTTACCCTGCTGCCATACACTCTTTCCGACTGTTAGATGGGTATTCTGAAGGTTCATTTATGGGCAGAGAGAGGACCGGTTTCCCCAAGATCGTTATTCTCCACCTATCCATCAGAGTAGGAGATTCGAGACCATTACCCTAAATCCATTACCAAGAGCTCTGTGAAAATCGTAACAGCTGCCAGCATATGCGTCTCTTCATATGGGTCATTAAACTAAATCAGAAAATTAGTCTTACATTTCCTTCCTGCGTATTACCTTTCAACGCTTCTGGAGCAGCACTGACTTTTCGATTTTAGGTACAACATAGACAACAAACTATATCTCATACATTTGATCAGTTTCTAAAGATTTAAAACATGCATCAAAGCTCTTTTTCAAGACATTACTGCATTCGAATCCCTTCATTTTTTTGACTTTTTTTTAAACAATATTTTGGTGGTTCTTCATATGTGACCTAACAGTAGCTCTCGAAATTCCCAGCCACCAACTGCAAGTCTGTGAACAACCAAAGACATTGATACTTGTCTTATAGTTTTTAGGAAATTTCAGCTATTCTTCTCCTTTGAAATTGAGATTAAACCACCTCTTTCTATTTGATTTATCCTTTCCATCCAATAGAATATCTTCTCTTGGACTTTCAATATTAGAATTTTCGCCCATAAGCTTGCTTGTATTACTGCCACTACTAGTAGAGTATTCGCTACAGTACTGGCAGTGAATGATGATTGGATATTATCTAGTAGTTTCAGTAGCTTATCCACAGCTTGTTTCTCTTGTGTATATTGGTTGATGACTTCTTGAAAGAGAGCCAAAGCTTTTTTGTAATTTGTCTCAAATAGGCGAAGTTAATTTCGTTTAGCCAATATTTGAGCCTCAACATCCTTGAGCTTTTCTGTTGGTTCTTCAAAAGACTGAGCATAGCTAGCCTCAATGGTATTATACATTATTAGCACTCTTGAAATAATTGTCACCATAAACTGCAAATATGTGGGTGCCAACTTTGAGTTCTGAAATTTCACATGGTTGGAGGACTTCTAACTTTTTGAAAAACACAGCATTGGGAATTTTGGCCATTTCCAATGCATCGACTGTTAGATCCATTCAATAGACTTGCTAATGCAAGAAGTATATTCCAGCAGTTGTAACTTTACTAGTCTTTTCACTATCTTCATCTAGAGCTGGCATGTAACCACCATTTTCCTCCTGCTCAATATAATGTAGCTTGAATTTGCTTTGTGCAGGTGAAGTGACTCTAACCACTATTATAGCTTGAGCTGGGTGCTCTATAATATGCCAAATCTTTTTCTACCTTTTCATTGGTAGGCCTTCCAAGGGGTAGTGGCCTAACAATAATTGTTCCATCAAGGGCATCCTCAATAACAGTTGCAGAAAATGTTGTCTTGATGGGCACACCAACGTTGTTAAATAATGCTGGAAACATGGTATTCACAGTACCAAGGTTTGATAGGTCAGCCTTGATGTCCATGCTTTCTAATTCCAAAGCCTTAGAAACTAATCACTTGTCACAGCTTCTATTGATTGATCAAGTCAAGTTTGTGTTTGATAAGGAAATCTAAAAAAGACAACAGACAGTGACCTGATAATGGAACTTTCTTTCTCAAACAAATCTACACCCTAACTTAATCACTGATCCCCAGACCAATTGTTGCTTCCCAAGACCATATCTTCGTGATTTAATTGATCGGTTTTTGAACTCTATTCATGGTGGGTTTGAGAGAAATTGTTTGCTAACACATCCTCAACTAGAGTTTCCAATATTTGATTAACCTTCCTTTTGAAGGTTTCATCCACTTGCCATTAGTAGTTGGTGTTTAGGCTTCTAATGACTGCCAATAGCTGGCCTAGGGATTTCACCACTCTCTGTTTGAAACTTGTCTTCCTCAAAGCCATATCTCTCTCGACATAATTTTCATTTTGTGTAAGGTGTCCATCTTGAGCTTGTTGCTATGTAATAATTACACCAATAAAATGTGCCAAATGTTTTTTCTACTTTTCACTGGTAGGCCTTCCAAGGGGTAGTGGCCTAACAATAATTGTTCCATCGAAGGCATCCTCAATAATAGTAACAAAAAATGTTGTCTTGATGGGAACACCAAGCTTGCTAAATAATGCTTCAATCATGGTATTCACAGTACCCAGATTTGACAGGTCAACCTCCATGCCCATGCGTCCAAATTCTAAAGCCTCATAAACTAATCACTTATCACAACTTCTATTGATTGATCAGGTCAAGTTTGTGTTTGATAAGGCAATCTGAAAAAGACAGCAAACAGTGACCTGATGGTGGAACTTTCTTTCTCAAACAAATCCACAACATAACTTAATCACCAATCCCTAGAACAATTGCTGCTTCCCAAGACCATATCTTCATGATTTGAATGATTAGTTTTTGAACTCTATTCAATGATTCATAGTGGGTATGAGAAAAATTGTGTGCTAACACATCCTCAACTAGAGTCTCCAAAATTTGATTAACCTGGCTTTTGAAGGTTTCATCCACTTGCCATGAGAGTTGGTGTTTAGGCTTCTAATGACTGCCAACCGCTGGCCATGAGAGTTGGTGTTTAGGCTTAAACTCTGGATCTTGCTCTTTACCAACATATTAGAAAGAGGATTGTAAGTTTGTTCACTTTGACTCTCTCAGTTTGTGCGGGGCTGTTTTACTTTAACTGGGCATGTAGATGAATATGTAATCACTAATCATAGTTACTTGGTTTATATCTTTTGCAGTTGTTTTCTGCTGGGAACTTTTGTTAGATTTGTATAACAAGAAACATATATTTTGGATTGACCTGCAATTTATTCAACTTGAAATGTTGTCATTTATTTTTTTGGGATTTCCATTTGATTTTTACTTGAAAAGTCTTCATTGTTGCTTCGACATGGCAAATGTAGGTTCCAAAAATCAAGTATTTTTTTTTATAAAACCAAATACATGTGAACTCCAATTTAAATTGACCACATTGTAAAACACATTTAAATAAATATGTATCAAATTTCAATTTCAAATTCTATTGAATTCAAACCTAAACTATTTCAGACTCAAGTATTTGAATATCTCTACAAGTAATTTCAGAGTATCTAAATATTTGGGTATATGCAACTTCAGAATTCATATCTTTGAATACCTGAGCAATTTCAAAACAATTTCTACATTATTAAAGGTTAGAGATTAAGGATTTATTGTGTAACTTTTAAGGCATTTGGGCTTCACAGTATTATCATTTATAGCTTCAGAGTATTATCACTAAATGTAGATAGATATTTATGACTTCAAACCCGAGCAAGCGTAAATAGTATAAAGGGAAGACACTTGGAGCTCATTAGAAATCATTGATACTAGTGAAAACTGTATTTCAACACTAATCGTCGTTGTTTTCATGTTCCTGTAATCTCTGCCCAAACCATTCAGGAGGCCGTGTCACCAAGAGCCAAAGACAACTTTATAGGACGTTTTCTCCCACGCAGCAACAAAAGGGGCAAACTATAATAATTTATAACATATTAATGTCTTTTAACATTGAGATATGTCATTTTTGATATACAGTAACTTTAAATTGAATGGTAAAAATTCCAATGTATACTTTATTACAAATTGTTTAAGAGGGTTATTTAAGTGGAAATAGTAACTCTATGCTTGTAATATTTGTTTTTTATTATTTTATAGAGTGAATAAATCATAATTATAATTTTATTGGAATTATTTTAAAGTAAATTTTTAATTTATTAATATGAATTTTTAAACTTATAAATATTATTTTATAGTTTATATAATTTTTGTAGTCAGTAAATATTTTTAATAAATTAAAATAATCAAAATTTAATTCATATATAAAAATTATGATGTTAATAAATTTATCGTTACTTTATCTCGTAGTTTAAAAGTTCTATGATTTTAAATGGAAAATTTTGTTTTTTCTGGCATGATTTTGAAAAAATCGAGAGAAATTTTTAAAATTCTTGGTTACAACTTTCAAACTCTAAAATTTTGGGTGCCCCAAGTGTTTTTGATGGTGTTCAATCCATTTCTACCATCAAAATTTCCATTAAAACACAGTTAAATTCAGATTTTGCAAAATAAAAAACACTTGATTCCAGTGAAAAACCCTCGTATGGTCCAAATCATCAAATTTTTAGACAACTCCTTTATTAATCATAGTACCATGTGTTGTTGCTTAATCCTTATATGCTGGTGTTATCTTTTATATGCTTATCTTTTATACGCTATTGAAATATTTCTTAAATTTGCAATAGTCTTGTTTTAGTAAATCACACCCTTTCAAAACTCCTAAAAACATCCATATAATTAACTTTCTAAAAACATTTAACAACCTGAGAAACATTCTGTAGGGACTACACCCCTTGGCTCTATTAGGAGTTGGCCTAAACGGAGGAGTCACGATCAAGTGACAACCTTGACTCGAGACTTTCCCCCAAGGGCGCATTGAGCAGCAGTGAGATTTTTGCTGCGTTAACCGGGTGCGCAATCCGGTAGCAACACCATGTAAACGCCAACGTTGAAGGAAATATTGCTAATGTGGGCTGAGCTTGCTTGTTTAAAACCCAAGGGCGCTATGGCTGTGATTTTCCTTTTTTCCTTCAAAAGACAATCTCATGACTGGAAGCATGAGATTGGCTTCATAACGCTTGAGTGGGGACATATGTCTTTCACAAGTGCACCATGACATGGAGGTTCTTCAAATGTTCGAACAATCTTAAACTTGTTTGGCTTGCACCTTGTGGACCCATCATGGTCAAGAGTCAAGATCTTCCTTTGCATATTTATTACCAATACATTATTATAAGAATTTCCAAGACCTGTAGTTGCAATGCTTCTGCCACATAATCAAATCGCTTTGTCATCATACCATTCTTCTAACACAATGCCCAATTCTCTTTTCAACCAGTCCTTTAGGGACTTCTGGCCATCCAAACCATTTCAGGACTTTATTACATGTCTCCAATACTCTGCTTCTTACATTCAGATATATATAATTGCCATATCAAAATTGGACAGATTTACATCATCCATTCATCTTTTCTCATCTTTTTATTTCCTTTCAACTTATGTCTCTCCTATTTTGTTATTATTCAATATGCATTGTCACATGAAATGCTAATTCAATACACTGTTTACAACCTGGCAGGATAATAAGCAAGATGATGCATGAATAGCACAAATGAACACACTCTTTGCTTGAAACAATTCTTGCAATTCACAAAATCAACTTCCAGGTATACTGCACTAACCTTTATGTGCTGCCATTGTCTTTTTTTTCTAAAATCTTTTGGTTCTATGTTATGTGCATGACTCGTTAATACTGTTTTTCTCTTCATACCTTTGTAGTATTATCCACCTGTTCTGAAGCACAAACAAAAACAACTTACCATATAATTCCTTCATTAACACCCTGTCTTATTTAACTTGTTCCATATTTTGTATATTTTTTATGGCTTTCTTTTTGCACAATGCAATCTTAACGTTATCATTTTTCAAACTTTCAGATGTGTAACAATCCAGACTTGCACCTGGTCATATGGTCAACATTGCAACATTGTAGATGGACTTTTTCATCATGCTCTTACCATGCTGCACTGAAGACTGAACATACCTACATTACTGAAGTCAATGCTGCTCCATCCTTCTAGTTTCACAAATTAATATATGTGAATCACAACAGCTTCTGAAAGGCAGGTCCCAACAAGGTTTGCATCCTCTTCATCAAACTGACACCCTAAACAACGCTGCCACTATTCATGCACAAAATATGCTTGTAACATCTATCTCATCACCAATATATGTGAAGAAGATACATTTCTGCAATTAAATAAGATATACTTCTTTTGTTTGAGAACCTAAGGACTTCATTTACCTATGCCTTTCGTACATAAAACTTGTGTTCCATGGACTTTTTTTAGAAGTAACATCGTTTGAAGAAGCCCTGCAACCAACATCTGTTTTTTGTGCCATCAAAAAATACCTACTTCTCAAAGACCAAATTCATGTGTGTATGTCATTGTCGCTTTGCAACTATTAACTCTCTCACATGTGTGTATGTCATTAACTCTCTCTAAATAAATCCTTTTAATTTTTTACTTGCCTCCCGCAATGTTGCATTTTGGTTGCAAAGGTTAAAGTTGGGAATGGTGTATCTATGCCTGGTTGATTTGCATACATTATTTACCTCTTTGTTAATACCTTATATCTTCGTTATGCTGTTAAATTCCATCCATTTGTTGCTTTTCTTTTTACTTAGAATATTGTTTTCTTGCATGCAACTTTAACTCATTTCATAATTGGTTTATATTTTTTCATGCTGCCAATGTTTTTTTTTTATATCATGACTTGATGTTTCAACCAAGTATCTCATAATTTATATATGACAATTTTTTTTATGATCCTTCCAGTGTAGTTAGGTTTTTTGTCCACATATCCCATGTATCTCTTGCATTAACTTAATATGTATGCAAAATAACACAATTGCTCATCTTTTGCTACAAATTTCATTCAAAAACTTTCAAAGATGAAAGCTCTATTATGCCCTCCATGTTCCTGCAATATCTATTATTCTTGTGCCATAAAATTGATGGCAGTTATTTATATTAACTTAGTACTTCCATTTTCTTTATATGATTACATATCGGCGTATTATTGCACCTTTTTGGGGGCAATTGCTAGTTTTTATGTTTTCTTGCAACAGTTTGCAATAGCGTCGTTGAAATTTGAAATGAAATACCGCTTGCGTATTCTAATTAATTCAAAATCCTTTCAATTTTTTCTTTTTTAATAGTCACATGGGGAGAGTTAATTTCAGCAGGTAATTTTCCGACAGATAGACGTTTATAATACAATAAAAAGGACTGAGTAAAAGAGAATAATAAGTAGAAATAATAAAATAAGAAGCCGTCTTAGCTCAGCTGGTAGAGCGCGTGGCTTTTAACCATGTGGTCATGGGTTTGATTCCCACAGATGGCGATTGATATTTTCTACTCCGGTGTTTATCCGATTCCTTTCCGCAAAGTTTTACTCTTAAATGAAAATTGTCTGATTTAGCTCTTACCACAACTGATGTTTTCATTGATTTAAATTTCGAAAGGTTTTATATTTTCCAAAAAAATAAAAAGGGCGATTATTTTACGTAAATTAAAAGATTAAATTATTTTGAAAATAAGGCAGATTATTTTACTTAAAGATTAAATTACTTTTTACCATTTGCATTCTATGCATTAAAATTTGGGTTTGTCCAACCATGTTAGTTTGCATTAAAATATGAGTTTGTTTAACCATGTGGGTCTCATCAGCAAGGCGACCCGAGTTTAATTCTCCTTAGGGGTAACTTAGATGGGGGGAAACACCCAAAAACCTAGTCAAGTTGAGGTTGGTGCGGTCTAAGCCGAGTGCAATTCCCGGGTGATTTTGATGGCTTAGATGTCACTAGGTCGTGGTTTCTCAGACCACAGGCCACTCACGCAAGTCACGGAGATTCGAGCAAAAAAAAGGAAAATTATTTTACTTAATTAAATTTTTTTTTTTTCAAAATGAAAAATGCGTAACTTGTTATTTATAGGAAATCAAAATTACATATTTCATTACATTTGAAGCTTCCAAGTCAGAAAACTAATAATAGTCAAGCATAACTGCTATCTAAAACCATACTAACTGTAGGCTATGTCATCAACAAAAACAATTCATTCAAAAGTGTAGCCTGCATCTTCCCATACAAGAGAACAAAACTCAAAGTAACTTCCCCAATAACATAGGACTGCCACCTAAAAGACAAACACATAACTAGAATCAATCATCTTGTCGGCGGAGTATTCTTCAAAGAAGATATGGCCATCCATTTTCCCAATAGCATTCTTCGAGAAGAGGTCATCTTGCAAGTTTAATTCATGAAAGATATGTCCAAATGATATAACAGAAAAAACCATCAATCAAGTCACGAGTCCTTCTGATCCAGTGAAGTGCATGTAAATTTGATAAGCCTGCAGACCAATTAATTACAACCCGGGAATCACCAAATATCTTAATACTGAAAAAAACCTCTTTTCTTTGTGAACCACAGTAATCCCCATAGGGCTAAGAGTTTAGCCTTAGTATTATTACCATCACCGACACCTAGCCTTAGCAGCACCTGATAATCTTTTTTAATGTTGAGAACCATTCTAGCCCCACAAATTCCATTCTTTGTAGCACCATCGAAGTAACCATAAGACATATAATTCCCCACAATTGGCATCTTTAAGGATATGAGCTTCTGTTTGGGCCTAATTTCAGAATATTCTTTAAGACAGAAAATCACTTTTGAACATACAAGATAACATGAAGGCATGATATCTTCAAAGAGACATCGATTCCTGGATTTCCAGACCTCCCAAATAGTGAACAATGGTAACTCTTTAAACTTAACTCTAGAATGGAACCACCTAAAGATACAGTCTTGAAAATTTGAAATAGGCCAATCATCCTCATGGTGAAGTAGACAACTCAATTCATACCAAACAAATTTGAGAAAAGAACACTAGTTGAAGATGTATGTAATATTCTCATATTCCATTTGACAGAACACACATCTTCCAGGACCTTTGAACCCACGCTTAAGTAGGTTATCCCACATGAACATTTTATTTTCTAAGAAAAGCCACATAAATCACTTGATTTTAAGGGGAATGCTCCAATTCCATATTTTTCTAGTCCACCATTTAGAATTGGAAAGAACCCATTGGGACATAATATCGTCATAGGATTTGTTAGCCCCATTGGCATCTCCCTAGTCCCAAACTAAAGTATCTTCAGATTTGATAATTTTATACATGCTTTGTTCAACACCATCACAAAACTATTCCATTCATCTGCAACGTCTTCCAAGAGACCAAGTTCATTTTCCAAATACTAGTAAGATAAAGATCCATCAGAGTTTGAAGTCCATCTTGTTAGATCTTTATCATTTAATTCGATATGATCTAGGATCTTATCTGAGAGAATAACAAGCACAACAAATCAATCACAAGAGACAATAGACACAAAGTATATCACCGGGGAAACCATAAAGGAGAAAACCCCGCAACTTCCTCAGAGATAGAATGAGCAATAATACAAAACCCCAAAACAAAGAGATAGACTCCAGCAGCTCCTCCTCCTCCACTTGTGCGAACTTGTCTCTCTCTCTCTCACTTATGCAAATGAGTGAGTGAGTGAATGAATAGAATGAGAGAGTCACACTCTCTATTATACTTTACTTCCCTTTCCTTTTACCCTAACTGGGACGACTTCTCCTAGGAGAGTCTAATAACCCATTATACCCTAACTCTGGGCCAACCCCACTAGGGGAGTCTAATAACCCACTCAAGTACAATGATAACCTTCCCGATCAGAGGAATGAAACCTCTCCGTCAGAAGTATAATGACAATGTAAAATATACAAGTGAAATACATTCCAAAGTTACAGATACATCAACACTCCCTCTTAACTAGGAAGGTATTCTCTTGACACAGTGCATCGGCATAAGTCTTCATCTCTGGATCAAAGCTGGATCATCATCATCACTGCTGCTGCTATCTCGATCATCAATCTCCAATATACTTGTCATAGGAAGTTATACAGAGCCAACCCTTTTTCATGGTGGATGTAGGCCTAGCCTCCATGTAGGTCTTCATCATCTTTGCGAGCAATCCATCAAGTATGTACATCTCAGGACTCATTACACTGCCTCTGCAAAACCTACAAGATTTCCCAGGACTGATTATATGCCACTGCAAAACCTAAAGAGCATCCCAGGACTGATTATGCCTCTGCAAAACCTATGTACCATACAGTCACCTCATCATCTTCAGATCATCTCATCGTCCACGAAGCACAACCCAGATGCACACAACACAACACTTACACTCACCGGCATGGGAGGAATAACCTACCACCATCTGTGAAAGGATCAACACTTACATCTATTCCATGGGAAGACACACCTCAACCATGCGAGAATGGCATTGCCCTTACATCTACTCCATGGGAAGACACACCTCAACCATGCGATAATGGCACATCACTTACATCAACAACCATGGGAAGACACACCTCAACCATGTTGTAATGGCTCAACACTTATATCTTATCGATGGGAAGACACACCTCAACCATGTTGGAATGGCTCAGCACTTATATCAACGACCATGAGAAGACACACCTCAACGATGTCAGAATGGCCCGACACTTATATCAACGACCATGGGAAGACACACCTCAACCATGTCGGAATGGCCCCAACCCTTACATCTGCACCATGGGAGGACGCACCTACCACCATGTGAGAATGGCTCGTGTGCCTTTGCGTCTTCTAGACTTATCACTTCCCCTTAGAAGGAAACTCGAGCTGAAGTACACCAAGATTTTCTCTAAAGTACTCAAACTTCACTTTTGCCAGGGCTTGATCAATACATCGACTATCTGTTCATCCGTCGCAACATACTGGAGCTTCACTGCTCCTCTCTGCACCATATCCCTAATATAGTGATACTTTATCTCAATGTGCTTCAACTTGTCATGGAACATTGGGTTCTCAGACAACTTCACACAACTTTGGTTGTCGCAATGTATACAAGTCGCATCCAACTAGAGATCAAACAAATTAGACAGTAGCTTCCTTATCCATACTACCTCACAACTATTCAAACAATCTGTGACATACTCTGCTTTGGCTGTACTTAGTGCCACGCAGGACTGCTTCCTGCTAAACCAAGATATCACAGTTGATCCCATACTGAAGTAATGCCCCGAAGTGCTCTTCCTATCAATGGCACTGCCTGCCCAATCCGAATCAACATAACCCTCCAGGTCAATCTTCTGATTCACATCATACTTGAGCCCATAATCAATCGTACCCTTCAGGTACCTTAGAATATGCTTTGCAGCAATCAGGTGAGCATGTCTCGGATCCGTCAAGAACTGGCTCAATGTGTTCACAACAAAGCAAATATATGGTCTCGTATTCGTTAAGTACATCAAGGACCCAATCATCTGACGATACATTGTGGCATCAGCCGACTCTGATGAAGCATCACTATATAGCTTCAAGTTCGATGCCATAGGTGTGGCCATGGCCTTGCAATCCATCATCCCGAACCTCTTCAGGATCTCTATTGCATACTTCCCTTGTCCAAGGAAGATTCCATTCGCACTCTGCCACACCTCCATGCCTAGGAAATAGTGCATCATACGCAAGTCCTTCATCTTGAACTCGGCAGCAAGCTTCCTCTTCGTATCAGCAATCAACCCATCCTCACCTGTCACAAACAGGTCATCTACATACAGTAGGAGTATCACTGGAATGCCTTCCTCAACCTTGTAGTAAAGGTTGGAATCCGCTTTACTCTTGGTAAAGCCTAAACTAGTCAGGAGGTTATCTATCCTGCCATACCATGTCCTGGGTGCCTGTTTCAAACCGTACAAGGCTTTCTTCAGTTTGCACACATGAGACTCCCTACCATGTGTCTCAAACCCAAGTGGCTACTCCACATACATTTCCTCTTCTACTACACCATTCAAGAACATTGTCTTGACATCCATCTTGTGTATCTTCCATTTCATCACTGCAGCCAGAGCAAGAACCGTTCTGATGGAAGTGTACCTGGCTACAGGTGCAAATGTCTCCTCATAGTCTATCCCTTCTTTCTGGGAGAAGCCACGTGCCGCAAATTTTTCCTTGTATTTCACTATGCTGCCATCTGCAACATGCTTGATCTTATAGATCCACTTGGAAGTCACCATAGACTTCCCTTCTGGTCTCAAGACCACATCCCAAACATCATTCTTCATGATTGACTGGTACTCCTCGATCATGGCATCCTTCCATTCCTTTCTTTCTGCCACTTCTTCATAGTTGACAGGTTCCTTGTCAATGATATCACATAATAGGGCTACATAACTAGTGTATGGCCTCAGTCTCTTGCTTTCTCTGTGCATTCCTTCTGGAACACCATATCTCTTTGCATCTTGAATTGCTTCTTGTACCCATGCTGGTTTCCTCTTGTGAGAATTCTTCTCACGTGGTGGATCTACAAGTTCCTGTGGATCTTTTATCTCACGGTCTTCTTCTGGATTTACTTCATTCATTGTTGTATCTCGTATCCTGGGTGCTTTTGGTTCTTTAATGTCTTCAACAGGTAGCTTTATGGATTTTTTGTATGCTGAGTCTTCATCAAATGTTACATCCCTGCTAATGTCGATCTTTTGGAATCCTGGGACATATATTCTGTAATCCTTCAAACTTTCACTATATCCCACGAATATACCCTTCTTTCCTGAAGGATCTAACTTTGTCCTCTTCTCTTTCGGAATGTGTATGTACACTGGGAAACCAAATATTTTGAGATGGCTGACCTCTGGTTTCTCGCCGGAGAAGACTTCTTATGGTGTCTTGTTGTCAAGTACTCTATGTGGAGTACGATTTTGTACATACACAACTATCCTAGTAGCTTTTTCCCATAGATGCATAGGAATATCTTGGTCATGAATCATTTCCCTTGCTGCTTCCATAATTGTTCTATTCTTCCTTTCTGCAACCCCATTATGTTGTGTATTATATGGAGTGGTCAGCTCCCTCTTAATCCCTAAATCTCTGCATAATTTCTTGAAGTCTTCTGATGTGAACTCTCCACCATTATCAGACCGAAAAGTCTTGGTTCTCTTCTATGTGTGGTTCTCGATCAAGGTTTTGAATTCCTTGAACTTACTGAATACTTCATCTTTTCCCTTCAAGAAATATATCCATGTATTCCTAGAAAAATCGTCAATGAAAGAAACATAATATACATACCCACTCAAAGAATTGGATGACATCGGACCGCATACATTGGAGTGGATGATTTCCAATATTCCTTTTGCCTTGCTCTCGCTACTTGGAAATGTCTTCTTTGTATTCTTTCCCTTTGCACAACCTTTGCAAATGCCTTCATGCTTTTCCTGGATTTCTGGAAGACCTTCAACAACTTTGCTTGCAAGAGATAGTGCTCTATAGTTCACTTGGCTCCATGGATTCATGGACCAAGGCTTGTTCTGGTTGGCCCTTCAGTTTGTATAATCCTCCCTCTTGCTCTCCAATAACTACTGCATCATCTATAGTCTTTCCTTTAGGCCACATAAGAACTTGGCCATCTACAAATGCAACCCTCATACCTTTTGCATCCAATGCAAAGATGGAGAGAAGGTTTTTCTTTAATCCTGGTACAAATAAAACATCTTTCATCTTCATAGACTTTCCAGAGTCTAGCTTATTAGAGGCTTCACCACTTCCTTTTATAGGATACTGGTAGTCATCCCCAAGTTTCACTTTGTGGGGTGACTCATGTTCAGATAGATTCATAAGGGATTCCTAGAATCTAGTCATATGCTTGGAAGCCCCACTATCTATAAGCCAATCATTGCTTCCACATGTAACATTTCCTGTGAGGGAAGAAATCAAAACATACTCTTCATCACTTAAAGAATCTTCACTTTCTTCTCTGGCCCTCTTCCTGGGAGGTTCATCATCCTCTGCAGTGTGAGCATGATGTCTTTTCTTGGTGTTCTTCTTCTTGTGGGAGTTGCTTTTGTTCTTGGGACAATCTATGGAATAGTGTCCCCTCTCATCACAAGTATAGCATCGAATGTGAGAGAGATCTTTCATAGATCCTCCAGAGTTCTCCCTTCGGTTCTGGTGGTGGTGTTTACCCTTCTTGTGAAAAGGATGGTCCCTCTTGTTGTAATTCTTCCGAGTGTGTGCTGTGAGAGCTTGGTATTCACTACCCATCTTCTCTTCTCGAGCTACAATACGAGCTTCTTCTTGTGAGCATTCCTCCCACAGCCTACCGAATGAGATGAGCTTCTTCCTAGCACAAATTCCTTGAATGAAGGAATCCCATGACCTAGGTAGACCATTCAAGGTGGTCATCACTACTTCTCCATTCTCCATATCTTCTCCCACAACTTCAAGTTGTTCTTTTATCTGGGATACCCTTGAGAAGTAGGACTGCATGGTCTCGGCATTTTGTATCTTAACATTCTTTAATTGGTTCTGCAAAGTCATCTTCAAATTTATATTCTTCCCTTCAAATAGCTTGGTCAAGGAATCAAACATGTCCTTGGGTATATTTAGAGATGACACGTGTGGTATGAGATGGTCCTTGATAGAATCTGTAATGATCCTCTTGGCCTTGACCAAGTTCTTCTTGTGTAAGGCCTTAGCCTCATCTCCCTCTGGGACTGGAACCTCTTCACTTATGTAGGTGTCCAATTCATTCTCTTCTACGATTAACCCAATGCTATACTTCCATGCTCGGAAGTTATCAGCCCCTTCAAGCTTATCTTCAAGCTTGGTGTGGTGAGACATCTTAATGAGAAACTCAAATGGAAATAAAATATTTAGGTCTTACCACTTGATTTGTTGAGACTGGATATGGCGCTGACTAGGGTTTTGACAGAGAAACCCGAAAAATCCAAACTTGGAATTTCAAACTTCTGTCTGGATAGGGAGATGCAATTGAATGAGGCAAGCAAACTGGTGTGCTCAGATTCTGAAAACTCCAAAAATTTACCCCTCAAACGTGATCTGCGAATTTTGGATCTACACTTTCTATCAAATTTTGGTTTTCTGGTCCAAAAGTCAAATTAGGGTTTGACTTTCCTGGAGATTCACCCAACCAAAAAGTTCAATATTGGTCTCTAAATTTTGATTTTGCTGAGGAGAACAATCCTATGCTAAGAGCACTCCAAAATTCCACTTCTGTCAAAAGCCCTAATTTCCAACAGTAGTGTTAGGCCAAAAACTGAAAATGCTCGGAATCAAATTATGTCTCGACATAAAGATGCGCCTTCCTTAGGAGAGTCATCCTAGCCTCCCACCTTTGATGATCTGTGGAAAGAGACCCAAAAATTAAGAATCCCTAGCTTCCACAATTGCACAGTGTCTTCTTCTCAGGTTAGCTCTGATACCATGTTATATTTTTATCATTTAATTCAATATGATCTAGGATCTTATCTGAGAGAATAAAAAGCACAATAAATCAATCACAAGAGACAATAGACACAAAGCATTTCACCGGGGAAACCATAAAGGAGAAAACCCCGCAACTTCCTCAGAGATAGAATGAGCAATAATACAAAACCCCAAAACAAAGAGATAGACTCGAGCAACTCCTCCTCCTCCACTTGTGCGAACTTGTCTCTCTCTCACTTATGCGAATGAGTGAGTGAGTGAATAAATAGAATGAGAGAGTCACACTCTCTATTTATACTTTAATTTACTTTCCTTTTACCTTAATTGGGTTGAATTCTCCTAGGAGAGTCTAATAATCCATTATACCCTAACTCTTGGCCGACCCCACTATGGGAATCTAATAACCCACTCAATTACAATTATAAACTTCCCGGTCGGAGGAATGAAACCTCTCCGTCGCAAGTATAATGACAATATAACATATATGCAATTGAGCTAACTTGTGCAATTAAATCTCACACGTCTAACTTGTGCCAAAACCTGAATATTATTTTTATGCAATTGAGCTAACAAGGACATAGAAATCCTGTAGCTATCTCTAGATCCAACAAAAGGATCAATTTTGATAATGATATGTGTTCCCCTTCCTATTTTCCAATTCAACTAACTGCCATTATGTGGAAAAGTTTTAAGCAAGCCTCTTCAAATAATCGATGCATTTCTAACACTAAGTTGAGGCTGGTGAATCCATTGCAGAACAGAGAAGGTTTTGAGATACTTGGTATTTATAATTTTACTCCATAAACTTTCCCCAAATAGCCCTCTCTAGAGAATTTTTACACGCAGATCCTGGCCGAACCAATTTAAATGATTTAGTCCCCACCCCCCAAGTGTTTGGGAAGAGAAATACTTTCCCAAGATGTTAAATGAAATTTTGCATTATGCAAATTACCACACCATAAGAAGTGGAAGATCTTCTTTCGAATGCTATTAATGACAGAGACTGGGACCATCGTCCGAGAAAACCAATAAATCAGAATACTTTGGAGAACCGATTTAGCTAATATTAACCTACATCCGATAGACAACCATCGAAAATTCCAATTATTTATTCTCTTATCCACCTTCTGTAGAATCCAATTCCAGTCACCTTTTCCATACATGTTAGGTTTTGAATAATAGCCAAGGTATATAAACCCCAAATCCAACTTCTCCATTTTAAATGGAAAGATCAGTCTAATTTGATCATCCCTGCATTTGAACGATTATATAAAAACGTGGATTTCTGCAAACTAATATCCATCCCAATATAATTGAAAAATATATCAATAATGGCTCTAAAATGTTGCCATTTAGCCACTATTCCATTCCCAAATAAAAGTACATCATCTATAAATAGTGGATGAGTAATTGAAAGAGATTTAGAAATTTTAATACCTTTGATCTTCAAATCCTTTTTGCATTATCTATGAGCCTGCTCAGTCCTTCTATGACCGAGAGAAACAATAATGGTGACAGAGGACACCACTACTACAATCCTCTACTACAAGTAAAGAAAGTGGTAGGAGATCCATTGATAAAGATCGCAAATGAAGTAGAGGATATACATGCCATAATCCAATTTGTCACTTCAACTGGGAGACCGATATGAATCAGAACAAACCTAAAAAAAAACCAGTCCACTCTGTCGTAGGCATTAATTAAATCCATTTTTAAAACAACAACTTGCAGGTCCTTAACTTTGAAAAAATGAAGACACTCTTGTGCCACTCCAACTGCATCCAATATTTGGCGATTGAAAAGAAAACCAAATTGTTCCAAAGAGATTAATTTTTCCAGAAAAGGTTTGATGTTGTTGGAGATAATTTTGGCAAATTGTTGCACAGAGATATGGGCCTAAAGTCATTGAAGGTCTTTGGTATATCCTTTTTGGAATCAAAGTAATGTAAGTTGTGTTCATGTTTGTTGGAACAATCTCCTTCCTCTTGGATTCTTCAATAGCCCCCAGTAGATCTTTCCCAACAAGATAAAAGCCAACGGTCCACCCGTCGAGACTGGGGCTTTTATCTTTGACAAAGATTCTTACAAAATATTTTACTTCCTCTAAGCATGCCACCTTACCAACTTCCCTTCCTTCTTCACTATTAAAGAATATAGTATACAACTTTAATATCTTCAATTGATCCTCAAGGTTGTTCGTAATACCTTGTTTATAAATATTATTGAAATGAGAAATTGTTGCTTCTTATAAGGACATGTGATTGGACAAAAGATCCCCTTCACTATTTTTCAGCTCCGAAATAGAATTTGTTAATCAAGGCTGAGTAACATAACACTGGAATAATTTGGTGTTATTGTCTCCTTGAGAAACCCACACCGCTCTGCTCTTTAGCCTCCAAGTATTATCTTCTTGTTTCAGAATATTGGATTTTTTATGTTCCAAATTGATCAAATTTTCTTTTCTAACTTCAGATAATAAATCTTCATTAACTATACCATCTAGAGCTGCAATCTCATTTTCAATCGGAACCAGTTCCTCATAATTTTCTTTCTTCTTCTCTCTGTCCCACTTTGCCACTTCAGATTTAAGGAGTTTTAATTTCTTAATCAAACTCTGCAAGGGAGGTAAAGAAACTAATGTCGAATATGAAGTCCAACACTTCTTGACTAAATCACAAAAATCTGGTTCATCCTTCCAAGTTTGATTAAAATTATAAGGGTAAAATTTGAAATTATTTTCAAAATCCAATTGAAGAACTATGGCTTTATGATTAGAAAAACCAGTAGAAATAAACCATGAACGATACCTTCCCAGATCATTTCCAATATAGTCGCCCAAACCCGTCCAAGCATTTTCCACACCTTCCCTGCCAGTACGACCATTTGACTAGGTTGGAGTTAATGTATTAGGAAGAACATCAATTAACCCAACATTCTCAAATATCTCTTTGAAATAGGGTGCTAAGGGATCAATAACTAAACCGGACCCCCATATCTCATCCGAAGATAAGGTCAAATTGAGATCACCCGCTATAATTAAGGAAGGATCAAGTAGAACACTCGAACCAACAATCTTGTCCCAAAACACCTTTTTGTTATTATATGGCCCATAAATGTTAAAAAAACTAAAGAATCGGTCCAATCCTCTGACACGACCTTCAATTTTAATTCTTGCAATCATAGAGTATGGAGAAAATTAGATAAAGAGGGATTCCAAGCCACCAATAATCCCCCTGATAGCCCATTTGCATCCAACCCACAACATTTACAAGAGGGATTTATCTTAAGGAAAAATTCACAAGCTTTAATCCCAATCAGCCATTGTTTCTCGGAGCATCACAATATTTGGATCAACAATGTCTAGTAACCTTTTGAAGGTAGTTCTTTTGGGAGAACTACCAATCCCACGGATGTTGAAGGATAAAATTATCATTAATTACCCCCACTTGAGGAATACCTTCTCTAAGAGCCCCATCAATAGTAGAGGTAGGAGAGTCAAAACTTAAAGCAGATGCCACTGAGAGTAATGAGGAAACTTTCAGGTTGATCCATTTGGACTGAGCCTTGAGAGGATCCCCCTTAATGTTCCCAGAACTTTGCTTATTTTTATTAGGAGAAGTAATATTAGGATTCCTAATAGAACCAATGGGGATAGAATCACTATTTTCCTCAGGAATCCCAACGAAGCTTGAGATCAATATTTTACCCGAGTCAGTGAAAAGGGAAAGGGTTGAACTCCTCTCATGAAAGGGGTAAGCTATAGAGACTGGGACAAAATAGTCTTCAATAGATGATGAAGATAGGAAGATTGGAATAGTAGAATGGATAGGCATGGTAGAGGGTGGATGCATCGATAAAGTCCCCAAATCCTGTGTAGTAATTCCTTTAGGAATCACATCACATCCAACAAGCATTTCCCCACCTCGAATACCATCAGAAAATAGTGAAGCCAAAACCGAAGAAGGGTAATCTGGTTTAGATACCATAAAAGAATGGGAGACAGAAGGGCCAAATACCACTCTCTGAAGGAGAAAACAGACACTTCTGAACCTTTGACGATGGTATAGGGTCAGTGGGACAGGAACTATTAGGTACACCATCCATCAAAGGCGGGGGAAATTTCATAGCCCCCAAAATTTCATCAACAGAGAGATACTTTAAGAGCAGAGGTAGAAATATACAAAAATTACTCATGAATTACTATGTCGAGTCCTCATCCAAAGGCAATGAAAAAGATAGATTAGGCTTCAATTCCTCAGACCACACATGTGAAGAAGAAGTCTCCAATGAGTCCAAGGGATCAGACTGATTGTCATAGGTGCATGCCTGCCTCATATGCCCTGTCTTATGACACCGAAAACAATGAAATTGGATCTTCTAGTAGTCAATACACTGGATGAAATACCCCTCATCCCAATAAGCTCCACTTCCTCCAACAATCCCTCAGTTATGTCTATTTTGACCAAAACCGTCGTCATCCTCCGGTTAGTTCATAATAGGGTTGATTCTTCTACCAATATAAATCGCCTAATAGAGTTAGCAAGTTCTATAAAGGACCTAAAGTTCCAACATTGAAGTGGAAAACCCAGCAGAAGAACCCACATATGTCGTTTCTTGAGCTTTTCCTTCCTCGGATCAAAGGCCTAGTGCCATTTACATAGAACCAAAGAGCTGTTGCCAATAATGCAGAATATGGACAAGATTTGTTGAATACTTTCCTCTGAGAGAAAATGTAAATAAACCTAACCATTCACTAGCATGATCACCCTTGGAACATAATTGATAAGAGGTTTCCAAACTCTTAAGATCTAGGTTCAAAGTCTTGTCATCATGTGTGCCATGTCAGTTCTAAGATCAGTATGCAAAAGTCTCATCATCATGCGTGTCGTGTCAGTTTTGATAGCGACAGGGGTGAACTTGAGGTTTCTCTCGGGTTTGATTCCCCATCCTCGTCTAATAAGGTTGCTAGGGTTTGGACAAACCCTAGTTCACAGGTGGTTTTCTCTTCATTGCATAATGTTTCTGGTGGTGGTTGGGAGAGTCTAGTAGATCAAAATAAAGGTCATTTATTTACTTCATCACTGAAGATTGGAGATATCCCATTGCTGATACCTGGTTCACCTCCTATATTTCTGCAAATAATACCGATGTTTCCTTGACCAATAAGGATGTGTGTGGGGAGAAAGCTTGTACCAGACGCAAGATTAAACTTGAGAAAGTGAGGAAAGGTTGTTCTCTCTATGTGCTGGGTAAAGACGCCACCTTCAACATGGTTCAGGGTTTAACTTCGAGGGCACTGCTGGGTAAATTTAAAGATTGAATTACTTTTTACTATTGCATTCTATGCATTAAAATGTGGGTTTGTCCAACTATGTTAGTGCCTTGATTATTAGTGTGGTTGTGATACAATGTTATTTATTACTATATAAAAGGTTAATCATTTTAATATGTATTTTGTGTTTATGTTGTTGTGTTATTTTACAACTATTATATATTAATGACTAAACGTTATATATAGAAAAATTATAGATTGAAATACTCTTTTTAGGATGATTCATATGTCTCCTATGTTCATGGACTTTGTTGATGTTTGACTTCTATGGGATTAAAAATCCTACTATTTGTCCCCAATAATTGTCAAAATTATTTTTTTTCATTGAAAAAATAAGCACAACTTGTTATTCAAAGTAAGAATCAAAGTTGTACATCTGAAATGCAAAATTTCTAGGTTTTCCATCACTCACTACAAAAACTCTGCAAGTCATGGACTAATATATATAACCCAGTTGAATGACTTTCAACTATGGACCATGTCCATGTTAATAAACAAATACAAGTATTTTTTACATCACAAAAAATGATAGATTCCACCTCTATCCTTAATAGACATGTCTTACCCCTTCATTTAAGAGGCAACCATCCTTAAATTCCTCGAAATGTAGAATACCTTTCGACAATCCTACAACAAATTTTGAAAGCCTATCTGCCTGGATGTTGTGCTGCTTGTAAATGTGCTTGATTAAACAACTGTAAAAAATCTCCATAACTCTTGTAACACTAGAGCACCAATGTTCCAACTATAGTCCCTGCAAGGTAGAGATACCCAATGCCCAATATATGATGGCCTTTGAGTCTCCATAAACCAGGAGTATTTTGACTTGTTTCCATTCAACAAAAATTAAAAGACCCCAAAGAGCCAATAATTCGGCTTTGGTATTGGTGCCTCTTCCACATCCTAATTTCAACAAAAAATAGTGATCCATCGAGACCTTTAATATCATTCCACCCCCGCAGGATTCCTGTTTCCTGCTCCATCAAAGTAACCACATGGTAAATGTTCCAAAATAGACATCCCCTTTACCCTCTTAACACTATTATAGTGACAAGGATGACTATAATCATTAAACATTCCAAGAAGAACCCAGGCTACTTGCCATTGTGTCCTCCTATAGTTCTAATAAATATAAGAGTGAGAAAAATTCACCTTCATATGCTATAAGGTGTACCACTTTCTGACCTAAGGAAATTTACCTTTTATTCCAATCCAATAATGTTCAAAGGTTCTTTGTTTAGTTGCTTTCTCTTTACACCAAATAAATATAACTTCTTCTAGGTTTGTTCTTATATTATAGACAATCTCTTTAGGAATATACATGATTGATTATTTTTTCACATTGTCTAGTATTAGTAGCTTATAGATATTTTGGTGATCTATGCTGAACACTAGATGAATGCTCATGCAAGTTGGTAAAGTTGAATTGAAAACCTCATGAAGATGCCACCTAAGTTTTTTTTTTTTTTTTTTAATCTCTAATGCATTTTTTATGGAAACCCATTTAGCACTCCACTTCATTGAAGACGGTATCCAATATAAACATGTTGTGCCTAGGTTCCAAGCACCTCACCTTGCGAGAATTGAAGAGAGTTGAGCATGTGACCTCCCCTACATGAGGGGAGAGATATCATGTTTAGATCATTAACACTTGAGATAACCCCTCGATTTATATACCAATTAATTTGCTAGCAACATAGTTCGTTTTCAAATTCCTCATATTTTTGCACTTTTCTTAATTGGATGAGAATTTGGGTGGGAACATGGTTGATAAAGTGATAGCCTTTATATGCAACAAAAAAATGTCTCTATAAAATTCCACATATGCTACCAAATAAAAGTTCATGTCTCTTACCAACAAAATGTCTATAATTGTAATCACATAAACATCCATAGAAACATAGAGAAATTTCCACCAAAACATCTATGATTGAGACTATAGAAACATCTAAGGCAATGATGCCAGTTGAGACTTATTTTACATTGTTGATAATGTCCTTAAAATGCAAAAAATAATGCTTGACACAACATCTTTACTTTTGATGCTATCGTGGTCTCAATTGTTCCTAACAAATAAATAAAATATATGAAAAAATATTCATGCTATTGTAGTGGTAGTGTTGGTGTAGTCATCTCTCAACATCTTTTTTTACCCACTTTTCCCCATCTCACAAGCTTCCCCCATAAAACCACAACTTTCTGTTGGGATAAATTTTGGGTTAATATTGACTCGATCATAGAGCAAGTTAATTGACTTTGGTTTGTTTTTATGGACCCATGGTATTGGGAGGTTTGCACATGGTATTGGGAGATATTCCCATGGTATTCATGTGATGTAAGCCTATAAAGAGGCCGACATAACTCAATTATAGTGTGCATTTCCGAGAACTGATTTATGGTCGATGGTGGTCATGGTTTGTAGAGCCACGATCGACCATATCTTGGCTAGTTTAGGCCAAGGGCACAATAAAGATATCTTATGTCGGTTTCCCCCTGGTTGAGGGGTTTCCAAGATAAATAAGGGTGTCCATGATGTGTATGATGTTCTTGTTTGATTTACTGTTATGTGTTTATGCTATGTTAGTAATTTTGATGTGTCCATCAAATATCAACATGGTGTCAGAGCTTGGTAGACACTCACGCTCTAACAAGACTTGTTTGATCAGAAGTTGCCTAGATCTACATGGTAGAGTGTAGAGTTGTTGTTAAGAGATTGGTTGAAGAATTTTTTTTTTCCAGTCACCTTGATTTGCATGGTGGGTTGTGAATTAGTGTGGTTGAATCCATTGGCATGATGGGTCGCCATGATAAGCAACATGAATTCTAGGTCTAAGGTATGCTGAAGAAACATGGAATGCATGTATACATATATGATTTATGGCATATCGGAGTATGTTGTTTTTGGGTATTCTCAGGATAGTGGTAGACCAATGAATAAATGGTTGGATCGAGAAAATGGAGGTCCTGGGGGTGGTGCACCCCACCAGCTTGAAGGTTTGTATGGGTTCGAGGGCAAAATCCCCCAAGAAAAAAGCATGGTTCATTTTTTTGTCTATGTTGCATTTTTCGACCATTAGAATATGGTATGAAGTCGGTGATTGGAAGAAATAAACCATGGTATGCATGATCCAGTTTGAGGTCGCGTGAGATGTTTCAGAAGGTTTAAATTTGTGGTTGAAGTAGTTGAAGTTTGTTCAGTCATGGTTGATGGAGCAGTTGGAGTCGCGGTCTAGTGGATCGACCAGTTGTCGATAACTCAATGGATGGTTGACGAGAATGGGGTGGATCAATGGTCAACGATTCGACAGATGGTTGATGACAAAGTGGTCGATTAGGTAATCGACGGGACCGACTGATCCACTGTGTCAACTGGTTGACTGGGTTGAATGAGGATATGGTCAACTGGTCGATTGGGCTGACTGAGGAAATGTTTGACTAGGTCGACTGAGGAAATTTTTTGACTGGTCGACTAAGGAAATGGTCGGCTAACCGACTGGGTTGATTGGACATATGGTTGATTGAGGATGGTTGATGGGATGCTTCAAAAAATTTGAGGTCCATATCAATTGAGGAGTCACAGATGGTCGATTGGGTAGAAAAACACAATTCAACTGAGCAGTTGGGGTTAAAATCGAATGGGTAGTCGACTAGTTTATTGATCAACTACACAATAGAGTTGTCCGGCTTCATAGGGACTCTTGTGTTGCTGAGTGTTAGTCTCTATTAGAACCTACTGTGATTCCTGATGCAGATGTAGACATGATCGAGGAGGATGTGCTGACAACAACTAAAGATATAACTGGAGCAACATGAAGATAATTCAACTCGAGAAGATAGTGAGGTCTGTTGTCGATTATTGAGAGGGATTGATTGGAGAAGACGATGCAGTCTGTTGTCGACTGTGCATAGGGATTGATTGGAATATACTGTACAGTCTGTTGTCAATTAAGTAGCGAAAAAATTCAAGTACTTGGTTATTGTTATTGTATGAGCATGTAGGTGCTCAAGTAGCGAATTTTGTAAAGCATTTTTTAACCTTAAAAGCTTAAATGTATCACATATTTGAGGCATGACAATTCATTTTCTAGTTTTTTTCTAATTTGGTATTGATGTTCGTGCGTAGGGATGGCTACCATCACTTTTATTTCCTATATACATTGATAACATCCAGAGAAAAAAACATGGAAGTGACATAGAAGGGAGGTTCTATCCTTCCAATTTTGATTTGCAACATAAGTGTAAAATATAGCCTTTGTGAAGCCTTCACTCTTACTTTCCAAGTTTGATGTGCAACAATAATGTAAAATATTGCCTTTGTGAAGCCTTAACTCTTGCTTAAATGTGATTTTGTTGTAAATACAATTGAAATTAAACGTACAACATCTATTAATTTTCTCGTTGGCAATTATGTTTAAGTACACACCCTATTGCCGATTGAGTATTGATGCACTTTTTCATATTTTATGAGAGTTACTTTCTCATATTTGATACACTCTCAAAACTTTACAAACTCAATGAGAGTTACTTTCTCATATTTGATGCACTCTCAAAACTTTACAAACTCAATGAGAGTTACTTTCTCATATTTGATGCACTCTCAAAACTTTACAAACTCAACATCAGGGAAGATGTAGCTTTGCTTCTCATCTATCTTGTTAAATAAGTATAAAGTTAAAAGAGAAGGGTGTAATTAATTGGGATAGAATTAATTAAAGGTATTTATAACTCAAAAAGTAAAAATAAAAATCAAGGTTTTAAAACTCCACAAAATTGTGTGGAAATATAAAAACAGTACATTTTTAAATTGTAAATATTATTGAAGTTTAAAGGAGTTATTTAAAATAAAGGATTCATTGAGTTCAAGAATAAAAGAGCTATTTAAAATGATTAAAAGCCTTAGTACTAATTCAAGGGAAAGAAGAAGGAATATTAAGGTATTCGTTGACAAAAATATTGATAAAAATAAAATGAATTTTAATAATAAAATAGAATATTCCCTTGTACTTATAAAAAATGTGTAAATGCTTTATTAAAACTTAAGAGATTATTCCAGAAAAGGATATCATTATTGGTATTTGTTTGAGTGACAATAAAAATTATAAAAGTGTTGATATCGTCAATCAATTATTAATTCTAGAGTCAAATATCTTTGAAAAGAAAAACACTTTGGGTGAAAAGGAATATGAAATTAAGGACTTAGTTATAAAAATTGATGGTTATATATATATATATATATATATATATTCAATGTTACAACTATGTATAAAGGAGAGGGTAACCTAATCCTAGGTTCAACTTGGTTAGAATCAATCGGTACATTCATATTGAATGTGAAGAATTTTTTTTTGGTGTTCTCATACAAAAAGAAGCATGACGACATTGCAGGATGTTACAATGAATCCATTCTTAGAGGTGCCCTCGTCAGAAGACCCGAAGGATGTATCATAAGTCATCCTTCAAGATAGCCAAAAGTCAATACAGAATTTGCAGGATCGACAAAAGGAATGTGACAAGGTCATCATTGAGGAATATGAAGATATTTCTCGTCTAATAAATAATAATCAGAAACTACTTGAAAAAATCATGAAGTCTAAGGAGAAGAAGCAATGTTATCAAAATATAGAACGAGAGAATCAAGATCTATGAAAAAATTCAACAAGAAGTTATTAGAGAAAGATCAGGACGCTTCTAGCTTAAGGAACCTTAACCAGAGGTTGCTCGAGCAAATAAAAATATTAAAAGAAGCATAATAAAAAAACAAAGACCTTAAAGACAAAGTTGAAAAACCAAAGAACAATGAAGAAGTTTCACACTTAAGGATTCATAATCAGAGTTTACTTACCCAAATGAAGAAGTTAAAGAATGAAAAGAAATCGCTACAAGGGAAGCTAAAGAAACTTATCAATAAAGAACCAACAATCAATAAAGAAACAATGGTTGAGCTCGTTGAAATAAAGAATTCATCAGAGGTAAAAATGGAGACATTGGAGAAGGGATCCAATACATATCCAATTGAAATTGTACTTACCAATAAAACACCAGAAGCATCAAAAGAAGAAGGTTTCGAGAACATGACACAATATACAAGCATATACCTTGTCATCATCCTAACTATAAGTTGGGTCATCAACGAATTAATCGAAGAAAAAATAAATATACAAGGTTAAGTAGAGATCCCACTCTATTAATGAGAAGTTCAAGTGTGGAATCCTATCACCATAGAAGTCATTGCCAAATCATTAGCACATCTGTATTTTCCCATCAATATCGTGGATCTCAAACCTCCATATGTATAATGCTACAACTCATCATTTGCATAGGAAAGTTTCTTCTCGACCTTGACCTCACCTCTAGCATCCATTGATCTCAACAAAATTATGGGGATTTTACACATTCCCTCTCTTGGAAATGTGGTCAAATAAAAATTGCAGGAAATAAATACTTGATCCATCTTGCTGCCATGTAGTATATTGTATCCATGTTCACCACCCACCATTCAATGCATGAATTATCATCTATAGTGTGTCAACGTCATTGAACTCAAATGAAGGAATAACATGGGGCTTTCATGCAACCCAGATATTGTGGAGAACCCCAAACACACGAAAAATGACTTCACAGATCGAGCTCCAAAACTCAACATCCAGCTACTTGTTATCTCCTCCACTGATGGTCAATGTCTCTACCTCTTAGATCCTCTTTCCACTGCTCTAGATATGCATGGGTCAAACTATAGATATTCTATAGGAGAACACAAATATGCTCCTATTTATTCCTTGATGGTCGATCCCAAATTTTTATTTTTTGGCACACTACCCCAGACTATGCTCGACCCTCACATGGATTTGAACCTTGGGCGCTCATTTCTTTCTCCTCCAATTCAAAATATCTACAAAGATTCAAGTGTGATGCTTTTCCTTCCAACTGGTAAACATCACTTCCATTACCAACATTAATTATTTGTCACAACCCACACTTTGCATAGCACTAGAATCTAAACAATGATCAGTGGTTCTATTCTTTCCTCACACAGGCATGCTTGTCTTCCACGATGACAACTCTCTACTTCCACCGGTTCGTTTCTTTACACAATGGAAATAATTCACCCACATCAATATTCCCAAGGAATTTCTTAGCATTCGACACCTTGTTATTTATCACGTTCCCTTCCTCGTTGAGCTCTTTCTCTCTCTTTGTTCATTTTTGCAGCCAAAAAAATTGTACACTTGTTGATGCATGTTGGTCTCATCTACACCACATCGAGAGCCTCTTCTTTTCCTCACATGAGTTTTGCAGTCCAGTGACCCTCTTTCTACCTTTCATGGTCTCCACCAATGGCACAGGTTCAGGATTTGTCTCTCTTTGATATAGGATATTTTGACGATTTCTTTCAATGATTGCTTAGTATCTTATGTGTTGACTCTCCTTATGTGTACATGCTTCACATGAAACTACAACTCAAAACCATGGTCCTCTGATACTAGTTGTTAGGAATTTAATGAGCATACATATAATGAGGGAGAACAATAATAATTAGAATAATCATAGCAACACTAGAACACACTATTTACCCTGGAAAACCCTTTGAAGGGAAAAACTAACATCAATGAATATCTTCATTATCCTTGGAAAAAACTGGCCAACCCAGGCCAAGTGAGCTCACCCATTCACCTCCAAGTCACATTAAAATGGAGTATGCCAAGCCTTTTTATAGCCTTCATTACATGCAACCCTATGGAAACAATACCATGGGCCCAAAAACCACCTGATTTGACCTAAACCAAGATTAGCTCAATGACTCATTCACCGAGTCAAGGTTAACCTAACACTTTTGAAAGGACATGAATTACCATCGTGACTAGTCAATGCTATAAGTACACTGTAACACGTTCATTGTATATCATCATCTCATATTTTATACATTTATTATATACTCGTCCTCTATGGATTATAACATGTTGTCCTACTTAAATTGGATATTCAACCATTGAATTATTGTTCATATTCAGGAAATGAATAATGTTCATTTCACATCAATTGGCTTTGTTGGTTAAAATCTCAAGAAACCCCAAATTGTAGAAATTCTAATAAGTCGGGATCTAGAACAAAGTAGTCCTCACAAGAATTTACTCAGAGATTTGCAGAATTAAGAAGAAATATTGAATTAGAACCATGAGAGACAAAAATCAATTGATGTAAATATCATCTCTATATTATTCAACAATTAGAATACAATATATAATACATCCTCAAGAGAAAATTCAAGAGGCTTGGAGGAAACTCGAGTAGCTCACATGTGGCATGATTAGACTTAGGAAAAATCTCAATCTAGAACAACTTACTTACTCCAAATCAAGGAAAGAGGTAACGAATTGGCTAATAAATCTTAGGGAGGCCATGAGTGACCAAAAGGCAACAAGCTGGAGGATTTTCAGGAGAAAAAGATGGAAGGATTTGAGGCAACATCATGCAAACTTTCCAAAAACACCAAAGCACCCTTGCTAAATCTTTATCCATATGAAAAGTAGGAAAAAACACGCTTTAACTCAGTAAAGCAAGAATAAAGTGGGAATAAAGAAGATATGGCACCTTAGAGCATAAAAGCTGCTTTAAAGCATCATGTGGGGCGCACTTGTAGATAATCATCACATGTTTGTCAAGTTATGCACTAGCAACAACATCTACCATGGTCTAAACACCTAGGAATAAACCAAAGTAATAAACTAAGGTCTCTAAGGTCTAGATGGTGATTGAATATTCCAACACCCCCCCCCTTAATCCTGACATAGGTGAGTGAAATTATTATGAGGGCCCAGACAATTATGGCCTACGGTCACCCTTTACAAAAATTTATTAGTCCATGTAGCGAGGAAAGAGAGAAAACCACTTGGGAAGAAAACCCCCCCTCAAAATCAACATGGAATACACCATAATAAGTCTCTCCAAAATCCAAGCATGTGAGAACTTTGTCAAATGTCTAGAGGAATATTCTTCTTGGGAAGAAGTGGAATGTGCTCACTAGACTTGAACTTCCTGAGATCAGGTCCAAATGAGTCTTGATGATGTCCTCCATCTTATGTGCAACTCTGATAATAAGTGCCAATCATAATCATGCATTGGATTAGAAGTATGATAGAGATGGCGAATGCAACAACTCCATACAGTAATTCTGCCTCTATAGCATCCAATGACAAACCAAAATTCAAACCAATAAGAGGTTATAAGTGTGTATGAGCTACAACAACTGGATGGTGATATTTGGAATTCAAATTAGAATCTTGAACAGTGGAAGTGAGATCACAACAAATAGATTCACACTACATGTTGGACTTCCCAATAACCATTATATCATTATCTTGCACATAATCCTCACTATCTGAAGTATGAGAGGAGAACAATGATGAGAGATGGAAAGATTCGAGTTCTTCTTCAACAATATATTTCTGTCATTTGATCTTCAATACCTGCAAAACAAACTCCCTGAAATATTATAGTGGAAGACTAATTTGATCAAACTACGATCTCAGCTCGGACAATAGGCACTTTCGGGAGTGCTTCACACTTGGGTAGGCCCCAATGGAAAGCCAAAGGACTCAAGGAAATTGCCCTAGGATTTATGTGGTAATTCCACTGCTTATGGTGCGCTACAGCGAGTAGCTATGCTTCCTATGCTCCCTAAGCTTTGATACCATGTAGAAATTATAATAAGCCAGGATCTAGAAAAAAGTAGTCCTCACAAGAATTTACTTAGAGATTTGCAGAAATAAGAAGAAATATTGAATTAGAACCATGAGAGACATAACTCAATTGATGTAAATATCATCTCTATATTATTCAACAATTAGAATACAATATATAATACATCCTCAAGAGAAAATTCGAGAGGCTTGGAGGCAACTCGAGTAGCTCACATGTGGCAGGATTAGACTTAGCAAAAATATCCATGTAGAACAACTTACTAACTCCAAATCAAGGCAAGAGGTCACGAATTGGATAATGAAGCTTAGGTAGGCCATGAGTGACCAAAAGGCAACAAGTTGGAGGCTTTTCAGGAGAAAAATATGGAAGGAGTTGAGGCAACATCATGCAAACTTTCCAAATACACCAAAGCACCCTTGCTAAATCTTTAACCATTTGAAAAGCAATGAAAAGCAGGATTTAACTCAGTAAAGCAAGAATAAAGTAGGAATAAAGTAGATAGGTCACATTAGCTCATAAAAGCTTCTTTAAAGCATCATGTGGGGCACACTTGTGGATAATCATCACATGTTTGTCAAGTTATGCACTAGGAACAACATCTCCCATGGTCTAAACACTTAGGAATAAACCAAAGTAATAAAAAGGTCTCTAAGGTCTAGATGGTAATTAAATATTCCATCACAAATGAGATACAACTAGCAATATTTTATTGGGTTTTGTATGAGTAATTGCAGGTGCCCTAGTTTTGATGAATATATATCAATAACATATATATAAATTGTTTGATTGTACACTTTTGTCTGCCCATTTAACCAAGGATAAAATGTAGTTGACATGTCAATATGTGTATCCATATTTCTCCAAAGAGATTTACTAATGTGTTGAGAAACATGGAACCATCATGTGGGTTTGCATTCTATGGTCAAGTCTTGTTATAAACTAGAACATGGTTGAGATACTTCAAAAATAAATTTTTTGTAAAGGGCTTCATGATATCATCCATTGATCTCATGAATTCCTTTGGAGCTTCTCTAATTTTAAATGACATCATTAACAACTCATACACTACCTCTTTGGATTTGAACACGCTTTGAATAGGTTGTCATTCAGATATTTGAAAGGTCAATAGGAACCTAGTGCATTACTTCAAATATAGCTTTGTAAAGTACATAGATCTGTTGGGATTAACAAGAAGATTGCATATGTGTATTAGTGGATACCAATTCTTCATTGTAATAACGTTAATCACTTTGCATTCAATACATATGAAACATCTTTCTTTGATTTGATAACAATAGAGTTATTGCACGAAATTTCTCTATCCCAATATGTCCCTTGTCCAAGATTTCTTGTATCTATGTTTTAATTTGGTCATTCTTTAACAATGATATTTTTTATTGATCAAACCATTGAGAAATGGTGTGCCTAAGTGAGGTCGATGTTATCTCAAACTTCACAATGAAAAGGAATGAGGGTAGGGTCCTTAAAGACACCAATACAATACTCTTATGGAAGCAAGTCAATTTTCTTCAATTGCATTGGTTATGTACTTGAACAGACTCGTACCTACAATAAATTCCTATCCTTATCATGTGGCGTGATCATGATAAGAATGAACTTCTAAGAATTGTCGATCAACTTTTGGCATTGTTTAGCAAATATCAATTGAATATCGGCCTTTAGAATGACCTTAGGCACTTTCCTACTCTAGGTTTTGATGTTTAAGATGACACTTTACAAATGTGACTCATAAATACTATGGTATTCCCACATGAATGGTTTTCCTTGGAGGACATCATAGATTTCCAATGATGCTATGCTACAGAGGATGTTGTAAAGCAGTTTGATTCGAAATTGAAATGCATTTCTTTGTGACTTGTGGAGTGATTTGATTTGATAGAATATTGAGATGTATTGCTTAGTGGCTTGAATTTCCTCACCCTGGTTTAAGCATATAATTGCTTATTTTTGGAGGTGAGATAAAGCCACTAAAATACATTCACAAAGGAATAAAGATTCCTTATATAAATTCATTTTGTGGTGAATTATTGATAAATAGGGCCTCCATTTTGATGCCATGGTAATTGTTGGCTACTTTAGAAAGCAAGAGGTGAATATTAAATAAGGCACTTTATATGTGAAATGCATAAGTAGGAAATAATGAATCTATTCACAAGTCAAGTATTTTGTTTATGAAGAATTTAAAGTAAGACATAATGAGGATATATATAAGAAGAGATTTTATGATTATAGAAATTATTACAAGACATTACAAATTGAAAGTATTTGACTATTATTTTATACACATAATTCCACATAACATTTCCATTAGAAAACAAACATATAGAAATAAAAATATGACTTTCACATGCCTCATAGATATCATCTACCAAATCATAAGAAAAAGGGAGAAAAACAAAGCAATTTAATCATCAATTTACAATGAGAATACACATAAAAAACCAACAATAATACACATAAAAAACCAACAATAGAAGAGTAACATTCAATTTAAATTGGAGATGTTAAGTGTATTAGATTAGAACGATAATCAATTACACCATTGGCAGAGTAAATTACTCAAATCGCAACTTTCCAATCAAAGGCTTGTATTATGACTGCATTCCTTAAATTGTAATACTCTCATAATAGGAAAATGCATGCGTAACCGAGATTACTCAAAACCAGTTAAAATAAATTAAAAACCGAACAAATAAATTTCAATGGAGGGAGCCGCTGTTTTTTCGAGGCGCGTGGGATAACTGGCACTCAAATCGCCTCGCTTTTCCGGTGATTTCTTCTTTCGATCAGGCTATAAAAACCGACGAAAGCATAGTTCCACCAGTTTATTGCGAAACTATGTCATGGAACTGTGTTGCAGTCTAAAGAATAATTTTTTTTTTCCACAAAATTAGCACCAAGAAAATCAGAGGGAACTGCGCCTAATGCTTGGCCTCACCTTTGCTCAAGAAAATGACTCCCAACGTTCTTCAACTTGCCTGACTAGCCATGAAGAGCTCACGTCATGCTCTAGTTCATAAGTTTGCAGATTATGATGGACAAATTGATGGTTGTTATTATAAACGAGTTTTCCAACCATTGAAGCGGAGCGAGGAGATGCAAAAATAACTCACTATCGGTATAACTCCTCGTACTTGACTTTTATATCATACCAAATCTAATAAGGGTTGCAAGCAGTAAAGTACCTGTGTGTGAAAAAAATTGAAATGAAAATTTGCAAGAAAATTGAAAGGTCCTATTAAAAATATATGGTTGGTTAGGGTTTAAAACTATTTAAAAACACGTGGAGTTTGTTTACTTACAAACTTATCACCATTTTATATAAACTTGTGTGTAAAAATGAAGAATAATAGATGTACCTAATATATCATATACTGTAAACCTAATCCATTTTCTTAGTATTATTAATGAATATGAGCAATGTAATAATGATTACTTTAAATAAATCAAGTTTGTATTAATACAAAAGCCAAATAAAATATTTATAAGGAATGCATCCGATTTATTATTTAATAAAAATCTTACTCTTAAAAATCAAATTAATACTATCAATACCACTTCCAGAGATAAATATTGTTATGAGTAAATGACAATAAATGCATAAACAAAACAATAATTCATGTTATAGAAATATAATTTTATTAAATATTTATATTAAACATTATAGAAATTCTAAAGACATTTAATATTGAAGAGGTAAGTGAAAATATAGTGTATTAATTATGCATAGTTATAAATACAAGATATATGTGAAGCCATAAATAGTGTTTATTGAACATACGCTAAACAAGAAGCTTCTAAGCACCTAGTATTCATTGTATACTCCAAGTTCACTGTGTCCAAAGCTCGCTTCACTGAACATAGACAATTTAGATTGTGGCTTCTTGAACTTGTCAATCAATTGTAAATAGACAATCAATCCATCCTTCATGGTTGTGTCTATCTCCAATAGCAATGTAAATAGGTCAACATGGATCAACACCATGAAAAAATTTGCTTTCAAGCAAACAAATACATAATCATAAATATTGATATCATACTTACAAAAAGGCATGCACATGGCTTGCAAAAGCGATATCCACATTCTTACTGTAAAACAAAGGCTCCATGGCTATTCTCATCTTCTCACCCTCCTTCATGAGCATTATTTGTATTATACCACGCTGCATGTAGAAGCTCAAAAAGCCATGGCGTTCTCACTCTATTTACCTTTCCAAGGTCTCCCTGCTTACAACAAATTTTAATTCATGCTCCGCATATGAAACCTCTAAATAATGAAAGATATTCGTTATTGGCAAGTTAGAAAAAAACAAAGAATGTTTTACATTTTGGCAAGTCACAAAAAATAAGAAAGTTTTACATTTTGACAAATTAGAAAAAAATAAGAAAGTACTAATAAATTGTTAACAAAAGGTACTTCACATTTAGTTTCAAATGCAAATTTTTAATTAGTTTATAGATTTCATTGTAAATATGGATCCTTCCATTCCAATTGTGGTTTAGAAATGAAGCAATAAGCTATAGATCTCAAAAATTAGATCTTGTGGTCACTATCAAAAAAGGAGAATGAGATATAGCCCATGGGGAGCAGCTCAAGTGGTAAAGATGAGAAGTTGTAATCAATTGTAAATGGAAGGTCACGTGTTCGAATCTCCCCAATCTTACCCGTGCGCCATGGTTCGGGCCCTGTGGATGCACCTAGGGGTATAGTGGTAGCGATATTGGATCCCTGGACCTCGTGTCACGCGAGTACCAACCCAACTCCAATTGTCGATTCCCCTAGTACAAGAAAAAAAGAAGGATACTGAGATATATTATTGAAAATGCAAGCATGCCCACTTACAAAATCAAATCACTTTGGAAGTTGAGTATTTATATTCTTCATTTGCATCTAACTTAAAACTGCATCTACAAAAGAAGTCAAAGAACAAAGGTACTTAATAATTATTTCATTTATTAAATGTACAACCACTATATAGGGCATTGCAAACCCTTATAAGTGTGGTTCTACAAACTATGATAGTACAATTGACATAATAATCACATCTTGCTCAAATAACCATGCCTATGATGTTGCCCCCATCCCTAGTTCAATCATCCTTCCTAACATAAGCACCATTGCAAATGTCTCTACCAAGATATCAATACTTGACACCATCTTATGTGACCTGATAGTTTCCGACTCCATGGGATAATACATATGCAATATAATTCAACCAAGATGAAGCATATTGCATATTAAACCTTTGCAATATTGTCTTAATAAAGTTCCTTTGGGTCAACTCGAGTTTCATGTTTGTAATATATGTTTTAATTTCCATGCTCAAAATAAAATGTGTAGCACCAAAATCCTTCATAACAAAATTCAAAGGGCAAATGGTATTAACATCCTTGATTATTTCATTGGTGTTTCCTTGTTGCTTCCAATTAACAACATTCATCAACATATAATACCATAACCAAAATGATGTCACCACCTGGCTTGGAATACAAAATGATCAATTTGCTTCTTGAGAATCCATGTCCCAATATATGAGTATCAAATTTTTGATACCACATTCTTGGAGATTGCTTTAAGCCATAGAGGGACATATTCAACTTGAAAACCACCTCCTTCATTTCGTTCATTGTAAAACCTTATGACTATTTCATGTAGATTTCTACTTCAATATCCCCATGTAGGAATGTTGCCTTCACATCCATATGCTCTACTTCAATGTCAAACACAAAAATGATAGAAAAAAGAAATCTAATGGAAATTAACTTAACAATAAGAGAAAAATATCACCACAATCAATTCCCTCTACATGAGAATATCCCTTTGCTACCAAGGGAGCTTTGTACTTCTCCATTTCACCTTATGTATTAAACTTCTTCTTTAACACCCATTTTCTACCTACAAGTTTTCTTCTAGAAGGAAACTCAGCCAAATCCCATGTCTCGTCATTTTTTTCCAAGGACTCCATTTCTTCAAACATGGTCGTCTTCCAAAGTTTACTTTCATTTAGGCCATGTTTTTATCATTGATGATACTACACAATTCACTTTTCTAGTTGTTATGATGTGCTACATGCATGCTAGTGTAGTGTGATTACAACTCAACCTGTGGTATGTTCTGATTGTAGAATGTTGCAATAAACTACTCTAAAAATAACCATTATGTGGTACTCTTTAACATGTAATTTCCATTCATTTTGTCTATATTTCTCAAGGCATCTAATTAGCACAGTTAAGCTTGCCATAGCCATTGTACCATGCAAAAATTGGTACACAGTGCATACATGCATTTCATCTTTGTGATCAAAACTAACATAAAATATTTTAAAAGTAAACATGCAAATACATCATGAAATCAAGATTATAACATTGCATGAAAAATATTAATTCTCAAATAAAGGCTAAGTTCTAGCCACGGGCACAAAACTAAAGATTACAAGGATATTTAAAAAAAATGGAAAAGAGATACTTATCTTTTTCAAAATCTGGATACCAACAATTCACTGAGACGAGGAGATTTCCACCCAAACATAGATAAGCAATTGTAGATGCGAGCCCCTATATAGGCTATGATACCACTTGTTCAAAGAGGGAAATATCCAAAATTATCAAGGAAATTCTCACCAACTAAAAAATAATGGAGGATTTACCAAGAATTCTACTACAAATTTTTTAAGTTGGACCATCCATTTATCACCCACAATACCTACCCACACCACACAAGGAGAAGCTCTTCCTTTTCCACTCAATAGTTGCTCAGAAGTCTCTTCCTCCAATGCTCTTAAATGTGGCATAGAATGGATTCAAATGTTATCCATTCACTAACAACAATGTTTTTCTTGGTTCTAGGATATTTCCAAAGTTCTAATGGATTCCTTTCATGGTTGTTATGTTCCTTAGTATGGCAACCTCTTCTTTCAAGGTTAGAAACTCGTTTCTCTTCTCTACCCTTCAAAAACTAGGCCCCTCTCAAATTCATATTTCTCTTATTTTTATGCATGAAGGATGGCAAGGAGATCCCTAATCCAACTCTTCTTGGTTGTAGTAATGTAGAGGAGACAAAATTCCTACGATGTAGGAGGTGGTTTCCTAGATTAAGGAGGTGGTTAAATCCATGGTCTTTTTCTCCATTTAAACTATAGTTTAGGTTCAACATCATAAATGAGTGAAAAGTTTGGGTAATGGACAGGTTAATAAATCATATGAAAATTACTTTAGACCCCCATACCTTTCCTCTCCTGTGGTATCATAGCCCCTTTAGGTGCTCATTCTTTGTCAGTCTTGGTTCTTTTATTAAATACAAAATTTCCATGTCAACAATTATTTACAATTACCATGATGATTCTACTTCATAGTATAATAAAGCATAGTAAGATAAAATGTCTACATAAAACACCTAAAACATATTTAATATCAAATGCATATCATTCCTAGTATTGGGACTTGGACATTCCATCCCCTTCCCCTTGGAATAACAATGGTCTCAATGTTATTTTATTGCAACAACGTTTTAAGATTAAAATAGAAATGGATATGCCTCTCTCATGGGATCCCCCATCTCCCAAGTACCCTAATCTAGTCCAAAATGATTACATTGCACTTTTACCCGAGTGGAGGCTTAGTTCTAGAGTAGTTTTACTTTCTTATCTATGATGCATAGGGTTTCGGGGTGGAATTATCCCTTTGGTTCCACTTGAATCCCAACCCAATCAATAACATGGTTAGAATCATGTACATATTTCTTAAGTAATGAAACATGGAAAACATTATGTGCTTTAATGTTAATAGGTGGGTGAATCCATGGAGGTGGGTAACAATTCTTGCAACACAAGTGGAGGGAACTAAGTTTTTTGCATGCTCGATTGAGAGCTTGTATAAGTTCTTGATTGATACTTTTTGGAGGTAAATGAGGTCTTGGTTGGGTTTGTAAAATGCTCGATTGATCTCTAAAGTTAAGTCAAGTATTCAATAGCTCGATGGATCCCTAGAGATGGATCAAGATTATAACTCGATTAGCCTTAGAATCATATTATTTTTACACAAAAAAAACAAACACAAAAACAATTTTAACTTTATCTAGCTACTTTTTAATATATTTTCAAATAAAAAGTTACAAATTAAATTTTTTCTACACAAAAATCACAAACACAAATAAAATTTTACTCAACCACTTTTAATAGTTATTAGTGTGCACAAAACCACCAACCAATCTGAAAAACCAAATGTTGGAAGGGAAAACCATACCCATCAACTACTTTTGAAAACCATCAAAATTCCTGATATGTTTGTAATGAACCTTCCAAATGAGACATACATGTAGTGGACTATAGTGAAGACCCAATGAACGCCTTGAATGTTTTGCATATGACCCTTCGTTTCATTAGAAGGGAGGGGACTTAAGAAATGCTAGGGTTTAAGAAATGGTACACCCTAGTTTTTTTTATCACAATGAAACTTTGGCTAATTGTTTTGAATTGGTCTAGCCATAGCCATCACATCAATGATATTTTTAGCACATTTGTCAAGGATTGACAACATTGACATTGGATCTAGTTATGTGGAGGATATTTATAGAGGTACACATCCATGGTCAATCTCTTCAGTGTAGATTATCTCTGACAAAAACATTTTGGGTATTCATTCCACAACTTTATCAAAAGTTGGTAAATCCTCTCTTTCCTTGGTACATTTGATGGAGAAGGTTGAGGTCATTAGGCTAGAAGTTTCTTGCATCAGATAAAAAACCACTACATTCTCATCTAAAAAGGTTTCAGTTATTGCTACTACTAGTGGTTTAAAGTAGGGGGTTGGGGGGGGAACCCAAGAAATGGGTCCTCAAGAGGCTATTGAATATCGAGAAACATGATCTCCTTTTTCTTCAAGAGACCATGTGGAAAGGGTACCTTTTGACTAAATATTTGAAGTTGTTGTTGAAATATTGGGACTTTATGCCTCTTTATTATGAAGGCATGTTTGGTGGAGTGATTACTAGTTGGTATTCAAGTTGGACTTTGTCTAGTTCCCTTGTGTCTACAAGTCTTTGCACTGTTTCTTTCAATAAAGGCAAGGACCAAACTTTTCCTCTTCTTATGTTCATATATGAGAGATATGATGGAAGATAGGATTTTTGTAACAAGATTGGGAAGTTGGACTATTTTGCATAAGGAAATGTTATTATGGGAGGGGACCTAAACCTGAACTTATGGTCTAGAGAAGTTTAGGGATTTAAGTTTGGTTCAAGGGTGGACAAGTTATCTAAATATTTCTTATATCATTTTGAACATATTGGATTGGTGGACATTGAGTTTACCTCTTTGGGCTTAACATGGAGGAACAATAGGTTTGGTCTCGATAACATTTCAAAGAGGATGGATAGGTTTTTAGTGTCTACATATTTACACAGTAGGTTTGATAGGATTAGGATTTGGATTAGTCCCCATAGGTGCTTATATCAAAATCCCATTGTTTTGGAGTTTAATGTTGGAACTCCTAAATCAAATGCTCCATTCAAATTCAATCTAGGATGGATTGAGGGGGAAGAGTTCCAAGAGTTGGTTAAGTCTTTTTGGAAGCTATATGATCTTGAATTTCATCTAACATCATGTAAGAAAATCGTTGCCTCACTTAAGATCCTCAAAGCTGGAAACTTTAGGTGGGATGGGAAACTCGTAAATCAAATGCTTCATTCAAACTCAATCCAGGATGGGCCAAGGAGGAAGAGTTCCAAGAGTTTGTTAAGTCCTAGTGGAAGCTATATGATCTTGAAATTTAGCTAACATCATGCGAGAAAATTGTTTCCTCACTTAAGATACTTAAATATGGAAACTTTAGGTGGGATGTGGAAAGATTCATAAAGAGGGATGCCTCTCTAAAAGAGGTTGAGGATGATTTGATCAAAGGTTTTGTTGATAATAAGAGTGGTATTTTTAATGTTGAGGAATTACTGAGACTTAAAGTATTAGAGGATAAGAAGGTGATGTTGTTGAGACAAAAGGAGATGGAATAGAGGATTAAAACTAGAGCTATTTGGTTGGAACCAAGGCGTCAAAATACCAAATACTTTCATAACTTTGCAAATTATTGGAAGAGTCACAATACTATTTGGAGTATGAAAGATGTTGAAGGGAATGCAGTAAGGGGATTCTGTGGCTTGGAAGATTTGGGGGTCTCCCACTTTGATTTTTTTTCAAAAACTTGAAATGGAAAATATAGCTAAGGTCGTGAATGTGGTAACACAGTTCCCAAGGCTACTTTTGGAGGAGGACAATGAAAAAATTTATGAGGAAGTCACGAGTGCAAAAAAATTCAATATTCTCTCTTATATGAGCAAAGAAAAAAAGTCTAGGGCCCAATGGGTGGACTATTGAGATGTTTCTATCTTTTTTTGAGTTGACTGGGAAAAACTCCTCAGAATAGTGGAGGAGGTTAGGATCACTGGAAAGGTTCCTGGTGCTGTTAAGGCTACATTCATTGCACTTACTCCAAAGGTGGATTGTCTAGAGAGATTTGATGCTTTCAGGCATATTGCATTATGTAACTTTGTGTATAAGGTGATATCTAAGGTGTTATCACTAAGGCTAAAAGAATTACTCTTCTACGAATATAAATGGCATATTAAATAAATAATAATTGTTAATCATTATAGTAGTTAGCTATTAATGTGAAGGGACATAACCCTTCATTATGAACGCTCAATCCATATTAAAGGCGAGCTATGTTGTAATATCCTATCATCTCTTATCTATTCAAATATCAATATATATGTGCCTATTAATGGCTTATCTAATATTCCAGGTGTTCTGGTAATATTCATTGTGTGAACGAATAAATATTCGCTTCATTTGGTATCAGAGCCCTGCTTAGGCATTCTTTTGGTACAGATTTTGGCCAAATAATTGGGAGTTTCTCCAAGCTCGTTCTTTGACCGGTCTTAGGTTTTCGACCTATAAATTTTAGAATTTCAACTTTTGTTGAAGAACAGTCCGTCGGCTGCCACAAAGAAGATCAAAATTTTAGAGGAAAGATTGTGCGCTCTCCACAAATCCCACACCCACGCAGCTCTCCTCCTTTCCTTCACACCCACGCATCTCTCCTCCTTTCCTTCTCCATGCCCTAAAGATCCCTGCACTCCCCCTCGCTTGTCATCCATTTGCCCCTCACTGTCTCCACCACTCCAAGTCTATGCTACATCCACATTCCCTTTGTTTTCCCCATCCTCCCTTCACACCATCCGTTCATGCCCTGCTCCATGCTACTCCTCCTTCCATGAGTCACTTCTCTACCAATGCCTTATCCCTTCCTCTCGAGGCCCCTACTCACCTCTCACCTCTCCAACCAACAGTCTCGACCCCCACTCCTACGCACTGCTCCCTTACTCTCACATGCACACCCCGTTGCCTTCCTCTCCACAACTCTCCTCATGTCCAACATTCCCCTTCGCTTCATGCAGCGAACACGTCCATTCCTATCTAACCCAGCTCCCCAATCCACTCCACATCCCCACAACTTTACCACTCCACATCCCCACAACTTTACCACTCCACTCACACTCCCTCCATCAATTTTCTCCTCCCCCATTACTCCATTGTCGCCCACGCACGACTTCCCACCTCGCGGCCTCCTCCACCCAGCCCCCACGCTAATCTCCATCGTCATTTATGTCGGTGCTCAACAGACACACCCTTCCCGCTCCCTCCTTACACAGTAGCTCAGCTCCCTCCCCCTCGCCACCTGTTCCTCCTCGGCCAACCGTGACCTACGTAGCCTCCCACCATCCTCCACCACCATCACTCCAGTTGTTATAGGTCAAATATGCACTTATCCATTCGTGATCACATTAAGCTGTCGATCACACAAAAGGACAACATGGATTGAAGAGCAAGATTGCCCTAGATGATACATGGACTTGGTTTGCCCCTTAGTAGCTGACAAAACCTTGTTTTACCCTACCTTTTGACATGTGCGCTACCCTACATGCATGATAGTAGTGCATTTCTTGGAGTGTGCCCTACTCTACAAGCATAATAGTAGCGCACACCTGCTAGTTTGCCCTACTTTGCTTAAGCAAACTAGCGCACACCTTAAAAAATCATGCAAATGCTGGTTGTAAAGCAGTGAAGTTGCATATGGTGCGCTACTCTACTGTGAAATACTCGCGCACATCTTAAAAAGTAATCAAAAAAATATTAATTTGACGAATTGGGATTAGTTGCAGTTGGTTTTGCAACTTCCCCAACTTCCCAATCAAACTACCTCTCGATCCAAACTGCCTACCTTGTCCCATAAATACAAGGGGGATAGATGAGAGAGGGGAGGAGAAACTATGCATTAAGGGTTGTTACGCTAGAGGAATTCCAAATTTAGTGTGAAGAGCAGGAGCCCAGGATCCGGTTGCACAAGCACTCTGAATGATTAGGTATACTTGTATTGATTATTTGCTTTTGACAATAAAGGTTGAAATGCCCTTCCCGTCCCAATCAAATGTCTAATGGATTGCATATTTGTTTGGATTAAATGCTTGATTGTACTTGATGTCTAAATTTCATTTCAATTTCATCATTGTTATATCAGTCAAGATACGTTGAGGAAGGTATCTTTGTATTGCAGGTTCGTCAAACAGAAGATCAAGTGGAAGATCGATCGAAGGAGCAAGAGAAAGCTAGGATTGAACATCGTTAATAAGGTATGCCTTCAAGAACCTTGATCTCTTTCCTTTTGTAGAAGCCTAGGTGATATGATTAATGTATTTACCTGTCACCCCAGAAGTTGGTAGTGTCCCTCTCCTCGCTATAGGGTAGAATTCCCGAACAACAGACTGGCGACTCCGCTAGGGACCAGTTGTTTTCTGTTCTAGGAAACTCATTTAACTTTTCTTCCAGTACTTTTTTGATCTTTTTGATCCTCTGAGAGGCTTTATAGGCTGTTGTAGCCTGTTCCCATTGCTTGACTCATCCCAGTTTGAAGTTTTAGATCCTGTTTCAGACCTCCTCTGACATGTGCGCTAGTTTGCCTTATATACAGTAGCGCATACCTGATGATGAGCGCTACTTTCTCTATTGTACAGTAGGGCACATATCCCAGTGTGCTCTGGTTTATGCACTACACAGTAGCGCATACCCCTGCAACTCTCTGTTTGCTATAGGGTTTTGATTTCCACTTGTTTGGTTTGATGTTCAGTCTCTTACCTTTCTTTCTTAACTGATCCTTGAGGTCTTTAGGCCCTTGTTGAGTCTTGTTTGCCTCTCCTAAGTCCCTTAGGTCATCTTTTGCTTGCTTGTGTACTTTTGAGGTGTCTTGTTATTTTTGACTCTTTTTGAAGACCGTGCTTTGTTCCTAGTTGGACATATCTGCACTTTTGTACCCTAGATGCTTGTTGCAGGTATACAAACCTTTGTTTTGTAACATTTATTGTTTGTGGAAACACTAGCACGCTTTGATGGTGTCTTGTCCTTTGATTTAGGGTTCGACCCCAAGTTGGAGTCCTTAGGGTGATTTCAAAATCTTTTTGAGTCTAGACAGTTCTTGATTACTTTGTCGGTCTTAGTCCAAGCAAGTTGAAGTCTTTTAGTTTGCTTCCATTTGAGTCTTTGTAGTTGTAAGGCCATCTTTGGTTCGCTTGCCTACCGTTTGCTTGGCTTAGTGCTTTCTTAGGGTTCTTGATGCTTTGGAGCAACCTTCGAAGTTTTCCTTTCCATTTTAAAGCGTCTCTTATCCTTCTTTTCTTTCCACTTTGTCTTCCAAGCCCAAGGTTTTTTCTCTTTAAAAACTTTGTAGGACAAGTCTTTGTCAAGACATCAAGTTGATTGTTGTGAGCCTTAGAGTTGCTTTTCCTTACTTACATTGCTCTTTTAGGTCTTACTGGCTTCCATTTTCGAGCTCTTTTTCTTTTAAGTATATCAGAAAAAGCAAAAAATGAGTTTTGTAGTTTAAAGTAGTAAGACTTATAATCATTTCGAAGTAGCCTAGTTTACTTTGTTTTGAATTTTGAAAAAAAAAAGAGATTTGTTTTTGGTTTGCTTAGTTTTCATTTTGGAAAGAGCATAAACGAAAAAAGAAAAAGAGTCTTTTGTTTTTTTGAAAGTTGTTTCATTTACGCACTTTACTTTTTGTCACAACCACGCCACACAATGCACCGCAACCTTTGAGTAAAGAACAACCCTTAAAAAGAATAATTAATAAAATTTATTAGCAACTTTTCTTTCTAGGGATGTCACTACACCAACTAGCTTAGGATAGGGTTTCGGATTAGAACACACTGTAACTATCCGAAACCATTTTCTTTACTCAATAATCGTAGTGAGACTGTTTTTAGGTAAACCCATTTACATCAAAGTTGTTTTGGAAGCTCCACTGAAACCGGAGTTAATCACGAGGTCTTGCGAAGGTGAAATAGTGAGGATACCCCTTCACTTTTCATTCAGAGCATACACCAAGGCTGGTTCGCGTACGGGGATCCTTTTGGATTTCGGGCTTAGCTACCCTACCCATGCATTCTAGTCGGACCTGCGATTGTCCTCCAGAGATTCTTTCATGTTAATGGTAGCCTTAGTATCTTGACTTTAGGGCTTCTTACACAGGTGGCAGTGAAAGGCTATTTTCATTGTACCTAGGACAGATACGGAAGGTAACCCTTTTCAGTAATCCCGAGAGGGAGGTTTGGTGATTCAAACGCTTGCACCCAGAGGACCTGAACTAGACGCCGTATAACTGTTCTTCAATGCTCTACTAGCTTGTTCTGGGCCCTGATCATCCCAAACTTTCTATTGAGAGTATTCACCATCCTTGTTTGCTTGGTTTTGGATACTTAGGATTTTGTAGTGGTGTGCTCTTTGTGTTGCTTGTTTTTAGTTGGCCTTAGAGATTTCTGGTTTGTTGAGTTGGAAGCTATGGATAGCATCCTAGTGAGCACCAATCAAGGCACCCCTGTTGAAGGGGCTCCTTATGCTTTTCCATTCATTGGTAACATTGGTACTCCCTTAATGGATACTTTGAATCGTTCGGGATTCACTATAGGGCTACCGGTTTGGTTGTTTTCCACTCCGAATGCCTTGCATGTTCCTGATGCTTCTCAAGTAAGTACTTCACATCAAGAGCAGCAGAACACTACGCCCGCTTCGCCAGTAGCATCTTCTCCTCCTCCTTCTACCTCATGTGGTGAAAGTAGTAATACTAGTAACCAATAGACTAAAAGGATTAGATGAAAGAAGAATATGAAGAAGATGTTGAAGCAAGGGGGCAGCCACCCAACCTCTAGAAGTCATGCTGGGGGCACTTACCCAGCCTCTGGAGGTCATGCTGCGAAAAAACACTCAGTCACTATGAATCATACTGAACCTCGCCACCCAGCCTCTGAAAGTCATGCTGGGGGCATCCACCTAGCCTCTAGAATTCATGCTAGGGGAACCTACCCATCCTTTGGAGGTCATGCTGGGAGCAAAATTTCAGTGAGTGCAAATCATACTGAAAGCATGTCTTCAACCACTGTTGCTCATGTTGAGGACACGTCATTGATCACTGCTGGTCATATTAATGACAAGTCACCAATTCCTGTGAGTCATACTGGAGACACTGAATCAACCACTGCAAGTCATGCTAAGAACATTGACATTGTCAACAAACCTAATAAACAAAAGCTTAAGTTACCTTGTAATTTTTGCGAGGGAGACCACCTTACTCACCAGTGCCCTGCTATTCCAGAGGTGCAAAGAGTGTGGTCCATAGTTCAAAAGTCTTCTGCTTCTGAGCAACCAGCCAATGCAAGTCATGCTAGGGGAAATCTTTCAACCAATGCTAGTCATGCTGAGAGTACTGTTGTTGTTACAGAGTCTAAGCTTATAGGATGCAAGCCAAAGTTCCCTTGTAAACTTTGTAAGGGAGATCACCTTACTCATTGGTGCCCTGCTATTCCAGAGGTGTGGAGAGTGTGGTCCATGTCTGAAGGATCCTTTGCTCCTGAATTGTCTATAGATTCCCAACAGCCTGATCAACCTTTGGTTGATGAAGTGGTTGAACCAATGCAATCTTTGGTCAACCCCACTCTTCCTTTGGAGAGTGAAGCGATCGAATCGATGCAATCTTCGACCGATCCCATCAGTCCTTCAGAGACTGATGTGCATGTCCCTGAAGTCTTCTGCATTACCAATTCAAATATCTCTGAAAATGGGGGCACTGCATCTGTGCCGAGTGAACCCCTACCAAGCTCTGGGATCATTTCCTTTGATTGGAATAGTCTAACTGGACCTCGCCTTCCTTCTGCTACACCTTTCTAGATAAAGGTTGATATCGGAAACCATGCAGTTCATCGATGTGTTGTAGATGAAGGAGCCTCTGTTAGTATCTTATCCCTTTATGCTTTGAGAGATTTAGGTTTTCTTAACCTTGTTCCAGCTGTTAATTGGCCGTTGACTTTCGATAAAAGACCTAGTGAACCATTGGGATTACTCCCTCAAGTACTCGTTGCTTTCGGTGGAAAAACAGTCTTAGTTGATTTTATGGTTTTAAGGACCCTATGGACTTTGATACGATCCTAGGACGTGATTACGTATATACTATGTAGGCTGTGGTGTCTACGCTCTTTCGTGTGATGCATTTTCCTCACAACGAAAGCATTGCCACCATCGATCAGCTTACATTTGTCGATCCCTCTTATTACCCAACTATAGACCAGGTATGTCCCCCGTCAGTAGGCACTACTATGTCACAATCAAATTATGTGGCATATTGTTCCTTGAGTCCAATTGCTACTGAGAATAAGCCTCTGAATTCATGCTTACCTTCTCGGGACTAGGTCCCGACAATTGACCAGGTCATGACTCCATTTGAATGTTTAGATATGCGTTCCATCTAGGATAATATACTTCCCTCTGATGAAGTTTTCCTAGAGTCTATAATGCAGTCTGCCATTCATTTAGACATTAATCCACCGACGAGCAATCTTCCACCTTTCCTTCGAGCTCGTTAAAAAAAGTAAGGAAGCTACGAGCAATTATGAGTGAAGAGGAGCTACGTTAAATGAATTTGAAACTCGACGTTTCGATCCCTACTTTGGGATTACGTATATACTATGCAGGTTGTGGTGTCTACGGTCTTTCGTGTGATGCATTTTCCTCACAACAAAAGCATTGTCACCATCGATCAGCTTACATTTGTCGATCCCTCTTATTACCCAACTATAGACCAGGTATGTCCCCCGTCAGTAGGCACTACTATGTCACAATCAAATTATGTGGCATATTGTTCCTTGAGTCCAATTGCTACTGAGAATAAGCCTCTGAATTCATGCTTACCTTCTCGGGACTAGGTCTTGGCAATTGACCAGGTGATGACTCCATTTGAATGTTTAGATATGCGTTCCATCTGGGATAATAAAATGCCCTTTGATGAAGTTTTCGTAGAGTCTATAATGTAGTCTGCCATTTATTTAGACATTGATCCACCGACGAGCAGTCTTCCACCTTCCCTTCGAGCTTGTTAAAAACAATAAGGAAGCTTTGAGCATTCTTCCACCTTCACTTCGAGCTCGTGAAAAACAGTAAGGAAGTTACGAGCATTCTTCCACCTTTTCTTCGAGCTCGTTAAAAACAATAAGGAGGCTACGAGCATTCTTCCATCTCTCCTTTGAGCTCGTTAAAAAAAGTAAGGAGGTAACGAGTTTACTTTTTCAGGCTCGTTAAAATTTTACGAAAAATATTTTTATGGATTTCTCTCTAAGCTCTTGTTAGACTCTTTAAATATGACAAGATTACCGAGTATAGTTGTCATTTCAGACTCGTTAAAGGATTTGAAGCGACATCTGCTTAAGTATAAGTTTAACCCTTTTCCGGACTTTTGTGGATTACTTACGAAAAAGAAATACTCTAGTCATCTGTGGCTAGAAGAGTTCTTCTTCCATTGTTTTACACTTTTTCGGGGGAGGAAACTAACTTTAGGAAAAAGGACCTTTTGGAGCCTTCTTTAGGTTTTTCAGGCTCTCGAAACATGAAAACACCAAGCGAGCACTCACCTACTCGGGCTCGATGTGAAATCCACGAGAGGGTAAAAAGAGGATTGTTTAAGTTTTTCAGACTCAATAAACAGGAAAACACCGACGAGCATTAACCTACTTGGGATCGATATTAAAATCCACGAGTAGATGTATGGAGTTATTGTTTAAGTTTTTCAGACTCCTTAAAATTGAAAACACCGACGAGCAAGAACATATCTCGGCTCGATATTAAAATCCAGAGATTAGTATTATAGAGTATTCTTCTATCTCTTCTTCGAACTCTGTAAACAATGAAGAAGGTCCCGAGTCTTCCTCCCATGGGCTCGTTAAACTCTTTATATGGTTGTATCTATTGAGTTTTCATTCTTTCTTGGACTCATTAAAACAACAAGAAATGTATTCTTTTATCTAAAAAGAATAAGGGATAAGAAGGGTATATCATATCTTATAGTTTCAAAGGAATTTCAATTAGTCTTATCCTTGAACACAACACCTATTTGAGTCTATCATTTCAGTTGGGTTTATTTTTTGACCTTAGGGTGAACCCGATCTCCGAGTTGTTTACTCCCTGATTGGTTATTCTTCCAACCATATGGAGGGTCTGCTAATGTCTCCTACATTGTAGGCTTATATCACTTCCCCGTTATGTTGAAAACTGCCTAAGTCACTTTGTGTCGTGCTCACTGTTCAAGGATACAACCTGTGTCATCCATTCTGCAGTTTATCTTGACCTCATGTGTCAGCCATCCTAGTGTGAGTCTTGTTACTTATACTACTCCACATCAGCTCATACCATTTGAATGTTCCTCGTGTTGTATGATGGAGGATGCCTTAAGGCCTCCCTTCCAACGAACTTCTTCCCATCGACATTAACTCATTTTGCTCTGGGAATGAAGTTTAGAGTTTCGGTTAGTACCTTGGGGATTGCAGTCCCCAGTGGCAATTTCCCTCGCTGTCGAATTATGATAATACATCAATGTCTCTTATTTGACAGGTTCCTCAGGTGTTCGACTTCAAGTCCACTTATTCACACTTGTTGAATCATGCTAGGTACCTTGGGCCCCATTATCATTATTGATGGAAGCCCTCGCGTTTGTTAACGGTATACATCAATGACCGGTAATCAAACGATACCCCCCATGTTTGAATTTCGGCTCATTTATTCACATGGTTAGGGTTTGTACCTTGGGTTGTTTGGATGCAGACCTTGGGATTATGATAGCATTACCTCATTATGTTATCACCCAAGATGTGCAAGACTGAGCCTCACTCATTTTGGCTCTCCATGAGACATAGATCCAGTTTGTTGTTATGGCTATGATCTCTCATTCTGACATGGATCCACGCTTGTATTTCAGTGGCCATGCTATATATACATCTCCTAGTTATGTATCGGAGATCATGTTGTATCATGCTACACATCTATATGATGTCAAGATTGTAATTGATCACTGACCTTGATTGTTATTTCAGGTACTTTTGTGACTTGTTATGTGGTTTCTTGCTCCTCCGCTGACTTGGAATTATAATGTATTTCGGCCATCGTTTCCCTCTGACCTCACACATTAGGGGGCATCTGTTATAGGTCAAATCTGCACTTCTCCATCCGTGATCACATTAAGCTGTTGATCACACAAAATGACAACATGGATTGAAGAGCAAGATTGCCCTAGATGATACATGGACTTGGTTTGCCCCTCAGCAGCTGACAAAACCCTGTTTTACCCTACCTTTTGACATGTGCGCTACCCTACATGCATGATAGTAGCACATTTCTTGGAGTGTTTCCTACTCTATAAGCATAATAGTAGCGCACACCTGCTAGTATGCCCTACTTTGCTTAAGAAAACTAGCGCACACCTTAAAAAATCATGCAAACACTGGTTGTAAAGCAGTGAAGTTGCATATGGTGCGCTACTCTACTATGAAATACTTGCGCACATATTAAAAAGTAATCAAAAATATATTAATTTGATGAATTGGGATTAGTTGCAGTTGGTTTTGTAACTTCCCCAACTTCCCAGTCAAACTACCTCTCGATCCAAACTGCCTACCTTGTCCCATAAATACAAGGGGGATAGATGAGAGAGGGGAGGAGAAACTATGCATTAAGGGTTGTTACGCTGGAGGAATTCCAAAGTTAGTGTGAAGAGCAGGAGCCCAGGATCCGGTTGCACAAGCACTCTGAATGATTAGGTATACTTGTACTGATTATTTGCTTTTGACAATAAAGGTTGAAATGCCCTTCCCGTCCCAATCAAATGTCTAATGGATTGCATATTTGTTTGGATTAAATGCTTGATTGTACTTGATGTCTAAATTGTATTTGAATTCCAGCATTGTTATATCAGTCAAGATATGCTGAGGAATGTATCTTTGTATTGTAGGTTTGTCAAACGGAAGATCAAGTGGAGGATCGATCGAAGGAGCAAGCGAAAGCTAGGATCGAACATCGTTAATAAGGTATGCCTTCAAGAACCTTGATCTCTTTCCTTTTGTAGAAGCCTATGTGATATTATTAATGTATTTACCTGTCACCCCAGAAGTTGGTAGTGTCCCTCTCCTCGCTATAGGGTAGAATTCCCGAACAACACCAGTCCTCCCTCCCGTCAGCCTTGACCACGCCACCTCCGCCGCGCCTCCCTCCTCCCCACTTTCGTTCACCTGAGCGTTGCTCCTCCAAGTAGCCCTTCCCTCTCCACGTAAGCCCTACAAAACAAAAAAATATAATAATAATATTACCTATTATTATATCCCTTAGTATTCCCAAATTCAAAACAAAATAATAATAATATTATTGTTTATGTAATAATACATATTATTATTACAATTATTTAAAAAAAAGGCTAATATTTTGGAAAAAAATACAATAATAATAATTATTATATTTCCAAAAATTTGAAAAAAAAACTATTAAAAACTATATAATATTGTATAATAATATTATTAATTTTTAATAAAACTTATTATCAATATGTTTAATAGTTAAAAAAAAGCCAAAGAAAATATCAAGGTCACGAAGACAATAATTATTTTATTTTAATAATAATTATTATTATCGAAGAATCGAAGAAGACAAAATCGAAAAATAAGTAAAGAAGACTATCTATCATTGAAGAAGGCAAGTAAGGAGAAGACTTGCGAAAGAAGTCAAGACCCTCTGCCACCAGAAAAAAAAATGGAATCCAGTGTCAAAGAAATCAGAGATCATGGAATCTAGTTTGCGATTACAAATAGAGAAATTAGAAGCCAAGTTAAAGCATTATCGAAGAGACAATGAAGATTTACGCGACATGAATTCAAAACTAGAAGTAATAAATGAAATATGTAAGATACAAGAAGAATCCAGGGAACAAAGAATTTCCAACCAGAAAAATTATGTGCGCAAATTGAGGAATTAAAAGACGAAAACGATTTCAATCAGAGATTGAAAAATCAAGATATAAAGAAAGAAATAAACGATTATGAAGCAGAAATAATACGCTTGAACAAAATCGTTTGCGACAAGGATGAAGAACTGGCGCATATACGAAATAAATTAGAGGATCAAGAATTAGTGATCGACCAGTATCGACAATAGATAAAAGTTCTTCAACAACAAAATGACGACTCTAAAAAGACTCATAAGTCGAAGATCGCAAAAAGTTATAAAACACTATCCAACAATTCCGAAGAAATTTTTCAGATTAAGGAATCATAACAAGACACTAGTCACAAAAATTAAGAAGTTGAAAAATAGTCGGAAGATAGAACAATCTACGGAAGACATTGAAGGGAAACTTCTAGACAAGCAGGAATAAAATAGTTGCATCAGAAGTCATAACGAAGATCTTAAGGAACAACTTAAGAAGTCTGAAGATGACATAAAATCGCAAGTAGAAGTGATTAAGAAGTTTCAAAATGATAACATGCAGTTGGAAAACAAGTTGGAAAAGATACAAAACGAAACCTTAAAACCTCAAGATACGAAAATACAACTTCCAGCTCAGATCAACGCTCAAAAGATGACATTCGTAAAGGAAAATGACATTGTGAAAATTCCCTATTGACACCCCAACCATGAAAACCGATATTCCAAAAAGTGGGAAATGTCGAAAGATAATGGCACTAATGTGATCAAAGCTCCCGGCGACAGATCAGTAAGGAATCCCAATAGTCAACAACAAATCAATTTGGGATGGATTGACCCATCCAGATATTGAAAGTTATGCTCTGCACTTAGCAGTTCGTATCGACATGTTTCATCAGCCACGACATCGCAAAGAACAATGCGACAAAATTATAAGGCTTTGAGGACAAAGCCTTTCTAAGAGAGTGGCAATGCTACGAATATAAATGGCATATTAAATAAATAATAATTGTCAATCATTATAGTAGTTAGCTATTAATGTGAAGGGACATAACCCTTCATTATTAATGCTCAAGCCATATTAAAGGCAAGCCATGTTGTAATATCCTGTCATCTCTTATCTATTCAAATATCAATATATATGTGCCTATTAATGACTTATCTAATATTCCAGGTGTTCTAGTAATATTCATTGTGTGAACGAATAAATATTCGCTTCATACTCTTCCACTGTATATCCCCTAAGAAGTTTGGTTTCTTAGAGGGGTTCCCGATTCATGAAGCTATGGGGTTATTGCAAGATGGAATTCAATCCATTAAACTAAAACATATCCTTGCCTCTGTCATCAAGATTGAATTATCCAAAGCGTATGACATAGCGTGTTGGATTTATTTGATACTTCTCCTAATTTATATTGCAATGTCTCACTTTGTTGTGGAGTGGGTAATGGGATGTGTTCAAACTGTTAATTTTGAAGTGCTTGTCAATGGATCTACCTCTAGTTTTTTCAAGTCCACTAGGGGCCTTAGACATGGTTTCCCTTTGTCTCCATATATTTTTCTATCAATGGTAGAAGGGCTTAGTAGAATGCTCTTTGAAGAAAGAAAGAAGAGGTCGATTAAAGACATTAAAGTGGGGTCTTCCAAATCTCTATCTCATCTTTTGTTCATTAATGATGTACTGCTATTTTTCCTTGGCACAAAAGAGGAAGGAAGGCAGTTCAAAATTATTTTGGATCTTTAGAGTATTTCCATAGGTAGGGGAGTAAATATACATAAATACACTCTTCTTTCAATGGCTTAGATGAGGAGACGAAGGAGTTTATGAAAGTTCTAATTTTTCCCTTTGGAACTTATGACTTTCAATATAATCTTAAGAATTTGGGATTTCTTTTCAGGCCTAATGGATATGTGAAATAGGATTGGTACTAGCTATTAGGTAAGATGGAAAAATGTGTAATTTTTTGGTGCAATAGGTGGCTATCAAGAGGTGTCAGGTTGGTTCTTTTGAAGTCTATTTTGAAAGTAATCCCTATTTATTGGTTGTTGATGGCCCGTATTCCGAAAGGTATTCTAGAGAGTTTTAGAAAAAAACATTAACTTTTTATATTGGAGGGGAAAAAATGATAACCTCAGTCCTCATCTTAGTAGCTGGAAGTCTATAGCTATTCCCAAGTACATAGGTGGTTGGGGGATTAAGAATCTTATCTTTTGGAAATTCTTGTGGAATTTGATAGCCAAATAAGGCTTGTGAAAAAAAAATTTGTTAGCAAATAAATTGGTCAACGATCCTTTATTTACTAGATCGAGATGGAAATGAAGCCCTTGCTGCATGCTTGGAATCACTAGAAGGATTTGACTTTAGCCTTTCCTTTGATGGGGCCTTACTAGGATTGGAAGGTTGGAAATATAATGCAAGTAACATTAGGGGCATATGCTATCATGGGTGTGTCCCAAATACTTTGGTACCTATTGAAGCCATTATACATCTTCAATAAATTGGCAGATGCTCCTAAAATTTTGTTGGAAACTAGTATTACTATCTGGAACCAAGGGTGGAAATCTACCCAGGATTTAAGGTTTCCTGAGGATCTTGCTCATACCTAGGATCTTTGGCTAAAGGAAATGAAAATAGGACATATCAAATTTAGAGAGGGGGAAGATGAATTTGTGCGGATCAAGAACAAAGAATGAGGTTTCTATATAACAAAACTACGATACTTAATTTCCACTGAAGAAGTTAATCAAGATTTTAAGTGGTGGTGGGTTAGACTTTGGAAGGTCAAAGCATTTATATTTTTTATTTAATTTCTCTTACAACTTACATTTAATTTTTTTCCACAATTTTGAAAGTGCTCAAACAAAAACCAATAGCATAAAAAATACTCAACCAAAAGATTGTAAAAATACATGGGATCCTTGTGAATCTTCCTGTTCAAAAGGGTATTCTAGTTTTTCAACTATATAAATAGTTTGAAAAATGTTGATGGGAACACAAAAGTGTATAAAATGTGAATCAATTATTAATAGGTCTATTTCAAAAAAATAAAAAATGTGGGATCTACTACATTCTGTATAGATCATCCTAAAAAAAATGAAAATTATATATTTAACATTGAATTAATTGACATGAACAAAACTCACTTGTTAATATTTCCATAAATTTGCAAGGACAAACATTTAATTAAATCCAAATTTGGCACATTAAATGACATAATTTTTTTTAGAATACATTAGAAATGCAACACAATTCCCTACAAGTTTCTTTTTTTATACACATCAAAATTAACAAGGCTTTTATGAGTTTTGGGGGCTTCAATCTAAACTTTTTGTAAAATACCAAATTTTCATCACCACATTTTATTAAAAAATGTTACCCATCTTCATGGAAAGACAAGTTTATACACTACTGAAATGGACCACTATATCTAGGTGCAGTCTTGGAACAAGTTCCCAATTTCAAGGAACTCTTTCGTCATTTGACTTTAAGTTGAACATATTCTCCAATTTTAAACTCTTTATCCATTATCTTCTTGTCTACATAGCTCTTTTGATTTTCTTGAGTTGTCTTTAGATTATGTTTGATCATGATAACCTCGTGTTCCATTTATTTAAACATTTCTTGTACAAGTATGATTATGTTAATTAGATTATTCAAACTCATGGGAGTATTACATCTTCTTCCATAAAGTGCCTCAATTGGACTCTTTTTCGATGATGCCTAGTATCCATTATTGTTGGCGAATTTTGATAGAAGTAGGTAATTGTCCCACTTAGTGGGTTTGTGCATGACATACATGCAAAGCATATCTTCCGGTATTTGTTTTGTTCTCTCTATATGCATACTCATTTGTTTGTGGATGATAAGTAATATTGGAGTTTAATTGCGTAACCAATCCTTTCCATAAATTTGGTGTAAATTTAGGATCTCTATTTGATATAATTGTTGTAGGCATTCCATGCAACTTGAAAATATCCCTCATAAATTATGCAATATTGTTAATTGTTTTGTATGTAGTTTTTATGGGAATAAAATGAACAACTTTTCTTAGTTTGTCAAACACAACCATGATAGCATCATATTGTTGCATTGTCTTGAGTAGTCTTGTGATAAAATACAATGTTATTATTATTTATTTCCATTCAGGAATTGGAAAGGGTTGTAATAGGCCTTTTGGACGTTGTCACTCATCTTTGACCTACTGCCACTCAATGCATCATGCAATGTATTTTGCAATATATTTTTTCATTCTAGGGTAATACTATTGATTCCTTGTTGTAGAATTCATATTTTGGTAGCTTAAGTGTCTTGATTAATGTCTCTTGTGTAATTCATCCTATTGGCCTCAAAACGAATCCCTTACATTTTCAACAAAAATGAAGGGGGTGTAATTCATCCTATTGGCCTCAAAACGAATCCCTTACATTTTCAACAAACATGAAGGGGGACCCATATAAGCAAAATTGTATGATAAGACTTATAATTGCAAATTATCATTAGTCTTAACCTTAGCTATCTATTACAGCATTGAAGGTCAACAAATGATTTTACATGTTGGAATTTGTATAATCTAATTTTTTATCTTTTTATTTTATTTTGATATTCTTTGTAGATTTATTAGGATAAGTTTGCTTCATTTATTTCATTGGATATCAATTGGCTTGAGTCGTCATTCAAATATCAGTGATGAGCAACATTTATACTTTTGATAATTTGAGTGATTATTATTAGTTCAAATTGTATATCATTTCAACTTTCATGATTGAAAGCAACTTCAAGTTAATCAATGTTATTACATGGGCAAGTTTTTGTATTGTGTTTCTTGGTCATGGTGATTTAAAGGCATTAATTTGTAATTTTAAAGTAGAAATGTGCTTCTATTTCCTTAAACATTTTAATTATATTTTATTTATCTTGTTCAATGGTTTTAATATCACTAACTTGTTTTGGTGCTTTAATTATATTTCATTTATCTTGTTCAATGGTCTTAATATCACTAACTTGTTTTGGTGCTTTGGATTTGTTTATGGACCAGGACTTCAAGTTATTCTTGGAACTTGTCCTATCACTTCTCCTTAGTTTAACAACATTGATGAACTAGTTTCAACTCGTGATTATCATTGTTCCATATTTGTAATGTTGAACAAGGGAGTACTATGTGATTAATCAATTCTTTTTCTTTGAATGATGACTATATTTTTTTTATTGAAAAAGTGAGTAATATCTCCATGATTTAATTCATCATAGAATGGGGTTTGTTCATTATCCTGTAAGTTTTTTTGATCAATCAAATTGGTTGAAGCGAGTGGGGAATCATATGATCATGTGTCGTTGTCATTTGTTTAAGTCTTGGGCTTATTCAATGAATGTTATGGGATAAACATTTTGTTATCCAATAAGTTAATCACTTGCCCAGTTTTATAGGAAACAATTGTAACTTCATCCTGCTTTATAATAACTCTTTTTATAAATAGAGAATGAAAAGTCAGCAAAAGAGGAGGATAGATGGTGACATTCCGTTGATACAAACAATGACATATTTTGTTGAAAGAAGCTTATGTAGATCTTGTATTCAAATGTTTTCAATATATGGTTTATAGTAGCCTTTGAGTTTAATTGTCCATTGTTTCATTTGAGCTTTTAAATGAAATACTTGATTGTGTTCATATTTATGTTTAAAGTGCTACTACTCTTGAATTTCTAAATTGTCATTTGGAGATCAAGTGTAATCTTTTTATGTCACCATCCTTAATTGTATTGATTTAATTTGCATTAGATAAATGGAATTGTTGTAATTTCTGTAATTATTTTAGTTTTAATTTGTAAAGTTAGTATTTTGGTTTTAAATCTTAGTTTGTAGAGCTTTAGGTAAATCTTAAATTGAATTTTGTAGGTTAGAATTATCATTTGATAACGGAGCCATTAAACCCGTTAGGAAAAACCATACCAAACAACTTGGGTTTTGTTTTAAAGACCTCGGATCAGGTTGTCTCCTCTTAGTTGACAAGTAGGTCATAAACACATGTCAACAAATGGTGCTAGAAGGAGGACCACTTACAAGTTAATGGCTAAAAAAACCATAAGAAACCTCCAACTGCTCGTTCTCGAATTGTAACCCTCAACCATTCCAATCCTCCTGTTACATCGGACATTGCCACTACCTCACAGCCCGAGCTAGTTTCCACACCTCTTCCACCAACTACCCCAATTTCAAATTTTATGGAAAATTTTGGGGGGAAAACGCTGGTCATACAAGGGAAACTAGCATTTGAAATGCCTTCCATACAACAACAACCTATGTTTACAAAATTTTCCTCAAAAACGTCAATGAAATGAAGGCAACAAGGGTGTAACACACATGTTTCCAGACCATCAAGAACGTTTTTGTCTCATCATTGGTTATAAAAATTGCTAGTTCAAGAGAATCAGTAAATGATCAAGGCCATGTCATCAAATACCAAATAAAGGCTCTTCCATATATAATGTTCTTTGGTGTGAATGACAATCAAAGTGTCATCACAGATAAAGAAGTGTTGACTTAGTCTATAACAACAAGGATGGATCAGTAATCCAACTTTCAACCTTTATAAAGCCCTTCCATTCATCATCTGTTTGGGAATTTGGGTTTACAGGAACAATATTATTTTTAATGAGAAAGTTATTGTTTCGGAAAATATTGTATCAAACATTTTGGGAATTCTTCTCTTCCTTTAACAAGGAAATGGGACTGTTATGGTGAGAGAGATCGGGGAGGAAAAAATAAATAAGACCTTGCCTTGGGCTTATTTTGATGGTGCATCATGAAGGGATATGGAACTTTGTGGAGGAAGTGCTTTGCTCTATCTCTCAAAGGATCATTACCTCAAGATTACTCTGGGATTTGGTGAAGGATCAAATAACTATGCCAAACCATTGACTTTAAAATTTCTTCTACTCTTTTCCGTACAAAAGGTATGACAAGATCTACAAGTCTTTAGGGATTCCATGATTGTTATCAGTTTGCTTAAAATATCTCATCGATGCACTCTCACGTAGTTGCTTTCTCTTCTTAAAGAAGTCTATGATATTGTAACAAGCTTTAATACATTCTCATGCATGCATGTGTACATGGAAAGAAACTAATCAGTAGAAGCCCTATCTAAAGAGGGCACTTGTTGGATAAAGGCATCTTTAAGGTAGATGAATTCTCTAGTGGACAAGTCTATCATTATCACCACCGGCCTTTTATAGAAGGGCCACCTGGATACACCCATGTATCATAACTCATGATCTCCCTATTATCATTTTTTTTGCAAAATAACAACTATTTTTTTAGGATAGTTTCTTTGGTATGTGGACAGATGAACAATACTTATGCATATTTAAATAGCAACACATTATCAATTTTTTTTTGAACTATCATCTTGGCTCTTCGACAATACTTTCTACAAGAAAATACAATGGAATATATGATTAATTATGCAATGTTTTGAAATTCTTTTCTGATAATTATTTTGACTCTTCTTCTAAATATATGCATGGCATATATCTACACAATGTAATTTTATACTTAGTCGAGAAATAAAATTACGATTTTTTTCCCAAGGAAAAAAAAATCTTCGTGAAACACTCCTTTCAAAAGGATGCGTCGAAGCAATTATGTAGGAAATTCTTCTACTCAAATAAAGAAAGTACAATTTTAAGATCAATGGAATCAACTTTCTACCAAATCCTTTTATTAACCCCAAAATCCATAAGTGATATGTTAATTAAACTCACAATAAAGAAAATATGTTATGATCCTTCCTATGTATTTTTGTTGATAAAAAATTAAATATGAAGAAAGAAAATATACAGATGTAAAATTATTTCCATAGAGCACCATGTATCCCATACTAGAAATACTTCTTGAATGTCAATAATGAACACATAACAAATGCAACATATTAACTGGGCATGAAAAACATGATTATAGAAAATGCTATTACTTTATAGAAATTCTACTTCTTGAATGTCAAGAATGAACACATAAAAAATGCAAGAGATTAACTGGGCATGAAAAACATGATTATAGAAAATGCTATTACTCTATAGAAATTATAGAAAGACTTGCTACCATATTTGGTATGGTAAAAAAACTCTTTATTGCGAGAGTAAAAAATAAATAGGGAAACAATGTGCTAAATATTGGATTTTTTTTTTTTCACGGAAAATGCCAATACCTGCTATTTTTATGGAGAATAAAGGTATGGCCAGAATTACAATCATTACATAGAAAGTCGGCTCCCAAGGAGCAAGTGTCACAAAGCAAGATTTGAACCCAGGTGGGGAGGATAACAATATTCCTCCCAACCACCCGATCTACACTCAATTGATAATGATTAGTTACATGTTACTCCTTAGGAAGGAACTTCTAGAAAATGATATCGTGCTTGCATAATTTAATAAAGAAAAATTTGATTTCGACAAATAAATTTATTGAGAGCCATTGATTCCGGAAATTAAACCAAACCTTGTCTTGAATTCAATGTTGGTTATTAATTCCTAGTTGGATAGCACGCATATAAATAGATGTTTGCTTATGAAGCTCAACCAAAAAAACTTGTAGTATTAAGAGGATTTAAAATAGGAAGACATATATAAATATATCATATTGCTAGCAGGTGCTAAAAACTTTTATAAAATCAAGTGAATATATATATATATATATGCTAAGGTTTCTATAATCCATGCAAAATTTCGATTTTGTTTTGTAAAGTTTATGGGAGATACATGTGAAAATATAAATTTTTGAGTTAGAAGAATTACCAAACATGGAAACTTTGATATACTTAGACTTCTTGGTGGTAGATGGATGTGTGCAACTGAAGAGCAAGAGACATGAAACCTTTCATCCATACTTTAATGTTTTTGTTGCAAACAGATGAAGCAAGATCATGATTTTCTGTGGTGCCAAACACATATAGTTAATTCTCCAATTAAGAGCAATTGTTTGTAAGCATGTCTAGTATACTTAGAAGAGCTGGAAATTATCCATATACAACTATCATTCATTCAAAGATAATTTCTTTAAATATTGATACCAAACTCGAATTGAATCAGAGGGGAATTTCATGAAGATAACAACCCTAACAAAAGACATGCTCTAAAATGCATTTGAATATAAAATACTATAGTAATATAGCTTTATGTTAGTAAAGAGACCAAATATTTGAACAAAATATGGAAAAAAAAAAAAAACTTAAAATGCATATATAATTTCATTCACGCAACACATAATAAAATATGTGATAACTCTGAACTTGTTAAATTCACTCACTCAAAGAATGAGGCGTATGGTAGTCTTCCCTTGTTAAATGCACACTATACAAAAATGAAGCATCCAATTGTATATGCACTTTATAGAATAAAATGAGACACAAAAGACAACTTGTTTTGAAAAAGGAACGAAGTAGGCATATGATGGCTTAATGATAAAACTTGTCCTAATTGCATGTTCCTAGGGCATATAAATTATTAATAACAAATAGAACCAATGGAAGATGAAAGAAAATGCTTGTACTTTGGCACATGATATAGTAGTTAATAGTTCATATGCAATTACTACAAAAGTAGTCTAGATAATCACAAGTCTAAAGATAATATGCTTCAACAATTTAGAAGCAATAGTTCATATTAGTCCAGAAAATATATACTAGAGACACATTGTCAATGGTACCAACTAAACAAAAGACTTGTAAGGGTCATAATATTCCTTTGATTTGAGAACGGTGTACCATCTATGGCACACAACCATGGAGCCCTACAACATGAGGCTGGCATCTTGGCTAAGTAGGCTAAGCACTCCACACATAGGAACTCTTGCAATAAATTTATATAGGATTTCTTATCGCGCATACTCCCTCATAAATATTAATACACTTGTAACTTAACATAAATTATAATATCAAAATTATAAAACTAACTTTACACATTGACCTCCATTTGTTGCTAATCTTGCCATTTTCCTACTTGTAACACTTTGTTTCCACCACCTTTCCCTAGATGTTCTACACGTGGTTCATTCATGCAGCTTAAATTTTGTTCGTCCTCACCATGAGTTTCGATGCTACTTACATTGATGCCAACTAAACTCCAAGTGTGAATTTGCTCATTTAACAGGTGTTGATTCAACTAAAATTGGGTTTACTTCTCTCTTTACACCCTCTATCGTTGCTTCCTCTTAGCTTGTGATGTGTCATGGGCTGTTTTGATTGCACTAATTCTAGTTTCTTGATATCACCAACAATTTCTTAGCGTGAAAAATGGTTCAGGGGATCAACTAGGGTCTGAAACATTATGATCGTGCCTTACATAATTTTGGTTTGAAATGTTTGTTCTTGTCGTGCAAGAGTCTCCATGAAGAGTTGGTTTTGTTGCTATCAATTTGTAAGGAATTTAACAATGTTGGGATGTTGGGAGTTGACGGAGTCTCTAGAAAAAATGCGTGGAGCCACAATGCAATACCAAAATAGAATTTATGCAAATATGGCATTGGAAATTGTAGATTTATCTAATTTTGGTGTAAAAAATCCAAGGTATTTTGCTGGAAAGTGCATATATGAGTTTGAACATTGTATTCATAGGGTTGGAAACTTTATATCTAACATCGAAAAGTGAAAATATGAGACTAAGAAGCATATATTTGAGGCCAAAAAGGAACAAATATGCATTATGGTCGCCTGGAATTAGGAAAGGAGGTTGGCAATGCACTTGCAAATCACTTGTATTGCTTGGTATTGGGAGCTCATGTACAATCTACAAATTCAACCTTAATCTCAAGAATCTGATATCAATTGGTATAGGCATACAACATCAATGAAAATGCTCATGCACATGAGAATACAAGAGAGTAACTATGTAAGCATGGGAAGAAAGGAGACTTCCATACAAATAAGTTGTATTAATTTTCCATCCACAACACCAAATCCTTAAAATCATCAACTAAGAGTCGACATGGTGATTTCTTTGATCTCAATTTTCAAGTTGCATGTTTAAATATTTGGTAGCAACATTCCAACAGGTTTCTCAAATGTCAATGATGCCCAAATAGAGCTTAGTAACAATGATTTGGACATTTTGTAATTAGGATTGGTAGGGAATTGGAAGCAAGACAAATGCCCAGGATTCCACCATGCAAACACAATATATGATGCCTTTGGATCAACATCCCCACTACACTTGAATATGCAATAGGTTCTAGCCCTATGGTTGATGCCTCCACATGTTGGTCAACTGAAGAAAAACATAACAACTTCTTCTGCTCTAGCCTCTACATAGATGGAATTGGGTTTGCACTAGGTTTAACTCGACTAGAATCATTCAACCAAAACCGAGCTCACCCACAACATGGTAATTCCATACATACTATTAAAGAAAAATGAATGTGAATTAGTAGCTAGCCTCCACACCCAAAGATATGGAAACCCATCCACAAGCAGAAGGGCGGAAGAGAATCCTTCGAAGTTGGAAGTGCATTGACCCTATTTATGTTCTTAAGATATGAGTAGTTCATGCTGAAGAAGAATTCAGTGGTCAAGTGTAGAAATGGGAAAAGCATAGTCTTCTCACCCAAGCATGTAAGTTTGTCCTTAGATCTCACATGGGTTTTGTCTTACTGGTAAGTTCTTCTTACGTATTCAAAGAAATAATGAATACACGGGTCCATCTGTTTAGTTGTTACTAGTACATTTATGCTTTTCTGGAATGATGAACTGGATTGGGGGGTTTTGTTTTTTGCAAAGATACTCTCATTGACGTACTCAAGTGCTGCTCCATCCTAAGTATTTTCTTGGCACATCCCTTCCCATCAATTCGACCATGTGAGGGGGAACAATATAAATGATTTAGGGGTTCTATATTTCACCCCATCGATATAATACGAGATTCTAAACCATTTAAATGCATGTGCATATGCATAAATATAAACACATCGAAAATAAATCGATCTACACAATCAGCTTGCATATACCGTCATATTCATCATAGGCATAATAATAAAAATCATGCACATAAATAAACTCTTTATCATGCTACTCACAGGCTTCCAATTTAAGAATTCAAGCTAGGCCATTATGTTCCTTACTACAAGAATTTATTAAACATTCATAACACACAAATTTAGCACACTAAAAAACAACAGTAAACACTTATCTTTTAATTGAAGTTATCCAAGCAACTGACTCTGGGAGAGTAATGTTCCACCCAACCGTAGGCACTTTGTCCAACACTGTATCTGTCTGCTAACAGGCCACCCTCGAATTGGGCTATGTATCCACTAAAGATGAACTACATAGGCTCACTCACAACCATAGGAACACACACTCATGCTAAGCCAACACACAACTAGGTTTATCAAGCATGCCGAGAGACAAGGAAGGAGAATGTTAAACCAGTGAGCTCAACCACTTAGCTACAAGCATATCAATTGGTTTCATCCAGCCTGGGCACCCACATTACCTACCACACAAAACACATGGAAGGTACCCTTCTCTGCTACACAGTCCCTCGGGTGCCCCCTTCCCTCTAATGCTATTTAGGGTGGGAATATAAAGGTCCAAGATGCTAAACGTTCAGAGGTTTCTTTCCTTCACCAAGTTTATCAAGAAATTCCATCCTCTGGTCTCTTTTTGCCTCAAATATCTCCTGAATTCTCATATTTTTGGCCACACTGATTTCAACCACGAAATTCAATCTCTAGGATCCAAAATATGGGTTTTCACATGTATTTTTAGGCTTTCGACACTCTTGAATTCGACCCAAGATTGATATCTATGGATTCCCCACTGGATTTCACTCCCCACATGAATTTCTAGGCATTCTTGACAGTCTAAAATGTGGCTTTTTCACTGATTACGATTTATGTTCTTTTTGTTTGTTAGGAATGCATGGCTTGTTGAAAATTGGAGTCTGGTTTCCCAACAATGGGATGGGAATGAAGGGAAACGAATCCCCATGAAGGAAATTGACTTCTAGGTACCAAAAACTAAGCCCATACTCAACCATACGAATTTTGGGTTCAACCCATGCTCCATTAAATTCATGAGCTGATTTCTCAACAATCTTCTTACAACAGAATTAAAGATCAACAAGGAAGTCCACTTGGGTAGTTTCTTACCATTTATGGCACATGGGTTCTCAAGATGACACTTGGAAACAAATGATTTAATCCCACACATCCCTCTCCTCTCCCTAGTGGATAAACACAACTCCTCATTTTAGTTGCCTCCATAGCTAGCTCTTAGAATTTTATTTGCATTATAAATATTTACATTGTTTTTACATTTTTCCATGGATGACTAGCACATGTCTACGAAATATAAAATACTTGCATTTATAAGACGAGCATTCACTAACAGGTTCTTGGCCTTGAGCTCCACACTAGAAATCATATATGTCATTTTCACAATATTTACATATCAAGCCAATACATTCCAGCAGTCAAAATGGGATATTACATGTTTGCATAAATTTCTTTTTGAGTATAACTAGAATTGGTTAAGAGTTATTCCTATGACAAAAGGTGATTTATAAAGAACTCTAACCTTGATTATACACTGAGTGTTTTAAACCCTTAGTGAGTGTATGATGTAACTTTTAACCGGAATGCCTTATACTATTCCTAAATCGGATGATTTTCATCGATCTATGAATTAATTTATAGGGTTTGTATTTATGGGTTACTTACTAAGGTTTACTTGGATTTTAGAAACTTCATGGATTCATAATAAAGTCAAAGAAATCATTTACATATAAAATTGTTGGCGTGCTTGAAATTTTTATTTTCAGCCTCATTGGTTGTGGTGGCCTTTGGCTTGTGGGAAAACTATGGCAAAAGGACTAATAAATAGTCTGATTATTTTGTAACTTTTTGTGCTTCATAGAAGTGTTAACCCAAGGGCATCTTTTTTGTTGACCATTCCTTGGGTTCTATAAAAAGCACGGCCAAGGGAGAACAACAATAATCTAGGCACTAGGAAAAGGGTCATTATAGGATATCAATGGGTGATTGGGCTTGATCAATCCATTCAATCTTAAAAAAAACAACTTTGGGTTCATGATCCCTTGCTCTTGGAACCTTCGGTTCTTACAATAACATCTCACTGTATCTAATTGTATTATATATAGGACTTACTCCTTTATCCAACTATGAGAGAAAAAAACATAACAAGCTTCACGGGCTAATGACTCAGTACGACCAAGGGGAGGAAACATTGGATTGCAATCGTGGAGATGAAATATCCACTTATACCGAATTCTTGTTTTTGAATCCCTACTTTTTCCTCCACCATTTCTCTTTCCTGCATTTAACTTTATCCAATCAAAAAATCAGATCTTAATACCCACTCCCTTGCAAATTAAATTAATAGCAATAAACATATTATGAGCATATGTTAAAGGTGAAAGTGGTCAATTGTACAACATATAAAACATATTTTTTTTACTATTACATCTACAAATATTTTACAATAAATTGTAGATCTGAACTTTTACTACAATAGACCATTCTTCAACGTAAGTGCGGATAATTAGATTAAAAAATAATGATTATCATTTTAGAATTGAAAACCCCTTTTCATTTAAATAGAAAAATAAATACCTCCTTGAAGTTGTTCTTTTGTTTTTTCCTTTACCATTAAATTGTAGATCTGTGTTTATGGATCACTACTTTGAGGAGTTACTAGGCCCTTAAGACTAAAGAGACTTTGATATTATATTAAGAAAAAATAAAAATAAAGATTTGGTGGAAAAGACCTTAGGCCATATTTAACTTTTATATTCATCCAATGATCTCAATATATAAAGCATCAATCTAACAACTTCTAGATCTAGATCTCATTAACAATTAATCAGTGGACACGGATGACAGCTCATAAGAAAGTAATGATTATAACTCATAAGAAGGAGATCTCAAACTTTGTGATTGTTTAGAGAATCATAGTCTAATAGAGAACTATAGTGAGGGTTTTAACCCTTCTATCTATGAGAAACAACATAACCTTTCCATGTCCCATGACTTTGGTTGTCGATTCATCTCCTAAGAATACATTGACTCCATTATAATTTATTCACAAAATCACCTTCTTGTGAGGAGTCATATGAAATGTGCACCCACATCAATCAACCGTACATCATAATGTGTACTTGTAGATGCCAAGTATACATCCCATCCTTCTATAGAGGTGTTTTCTTCTATGGAAGGGGCATCTTTGATACCTTACCCATCCCAATATTCTTAGATCTGCAATCTTTCTTCAAATTCCCAGCTTTGTTACATTTCCAATATTTACTTTTAAATTTCCTAGGACATTTTGTTCTCTCTCTAGACTGTAATCTACACCTAGACTTATTTTTATTTACATTCTAGGAACAACCTTTTACAAACAAGGCATCCATGGTTATACCCTCCATGGATTTTCACCTCATTTCTTACGATAACATGGATACAACTACATCCTCAAACTAGATTTAGTAGTACTACCAATAGCTACAACTGGATTATCCCAACAAAATCTAGAAAATAACATAACGAAGGAATATAGTTATATTTTTTTGACATCTTAATAGTAACATAGGATAACTAACTTACTACAAAGTTAAATGCATTAAGGTGTTGCACCAAAAAATCACCATCATTCATCCTAAGGAGGTATCATTTCTTTCAAAGAAACAATTTGTTATGTTATGGCATTCAATAACACTAAGCCTGAAAGGCACAATAGAGCAGTGTTATGTATCCTTAGTGTTATGTTGAGACATTCAATAACACTTAGCCTGAAAGGCACAATAGAGTAGTCTCTTTGTCTTCCTATCCAACTTTCTTTGATCTTCTTTTTCCATGCATGTGGGTTTGTTTCTAAACCAACAACCTGTTGTCCTTGTTCATAATAAGATCTTCCATATTCAACTTCCATAACTCAAAGGTCCTATTGTTAAATTTCTTTATCTCTATTCTTTAACTTCTCACCATTTTCCTTCAGACAAGATTCACTTCTGCAAAGCCACCACTCAAGAATAGGTTTATTGCAATCCCAAGATACTACCCCTACTCTTCAAAAAATAGCTAAACCATAGTAACAAATTGCATCCCATGAATCCAATTAGCATTAACCTTGTTATGATACCAAATGAAGACAATTATAAACCTATTCAACATAAGTAATAGTAATAGAATCTTAAAATAGAGCAAATAACGACACATTCATACACAGTATACATAAGATTTAATGTGGAAAACCTTGACTAGGAAAACTAGCCTAATTGAGATCAACACCCCTATTCCATTAACTTAGTTGTTCGCGATATAATATTTACGTATTTCATAGCATCAATCAAAACCTAACTGACTAACTAGGATTAGATTAAAACCCTAACCCTTTAACTAGGATTAGATTACAATGGGTATAAAACCACAAGTTGAAGCCACCCAAAAATACCATTAAATAGACCTATAACACCTAAGAAAAATAAGGACCCATTTTTTTAATCCAGGGATGTGACCTCGAGCCCTTAAAAAATGTGTCAAGATGTACAATTTATACTTGCAAAGAATACAAAAAATCCAACATAAGTGAGGGCACATTGAATGATTGAATTGCATGTTTTCTTAAAGCTCTTACATAGGAGGGGCTTACATCAATAGGGACCTTTGCTACTAAAGGGGGGAGAAGGTTGAGATATTTTTGAGGATTCTTCTTGGGGTTCTCCCTTCTCTTCCATAGTAGTGTCTAGATATGCTTGGTTCCTCAATTATTTGACTAGAATTTTTCCTTGCTTCGATTATTCCTCCATAATCCACTAGGTATTCTTTGATCCAATTAGTGGGTTGGTAAGCCTTCAAGTGGATGGTGTGTCACATATTTCTTACTCCATCTTGATCTCCAAGGATAGTGGCAATGTTTGCTTCATTTCTGGCATGAGGGATTGAATCTAGTTTCTTCCTCTTGCTCTCGAGGATGGATTTAAACCTCCAACTCTTCTTTGAGGTAGAGTTGACTTTCCTTGGGAGGCTCTTATTGAAATGTTCATAGAAAGCAATTACACATGAAGGGAAGTTGTTCATAATACAAGAGTTGGACATCAATCTAGTTGTCAACTTGGATTATGATTTCATCCAAAATTCCTCCTTCAAATTTACCTCCACACAAAAGAGAGCATAGATAAACAACCATGGTTTGGACTTAATAATGTTAATCAACATTCCAATCTTGTTCACTTTTTCCTCGAGGTCTCTTTTTCCCTAGATGTTGGGAGACAGATGCGAGAGTCTTACCCAAACCATGATTGAAGATTGGGTCTCTTCTTCTTGTTTGAAATCCAAGGACAACCTATTAGGGTGGAGTCCTATCAAGCCCATGAACCATGGGCCACTACAAAAGATGGTATTGTGTTCCTCTTTGAAATGAAAAATAAATTTGAAATTCCTTTTCCATGGAATTACAGTTGAATGCCTTTTTTCATGGAGGGGGAATGAGGATTGTATCTATGACTCCAAGGACTAGTGAAATTTTATGGGCTAAATTTTGCCCATAGGATAATGTCATGTTTTTGGCAAAAAAAAAGATTTGTCAATTTCCATTATTTTCTTAAAAAGATTCATTCAAATTCTATAAATTATAATTATTTTACTTTAAAATCGTCAAAATGTAAGAAACTATATAAAATCCTTATAAATTGAATGTTTTTACAAAAAAATTACCAAACATTTTATAGTTGACATTTTAAAAATTAATAAAATTTGTCAAGGTTTCTACATTTTAAAATAAGTATGAATCTTAAGAATTTCCTATAAGGACATTTAAAGTTAGCCGAGCTACCACAAACTTTCCAAAAAGGATCATACAGAGTTCTAGGTCTTTTCAGGGCTTTGGTTTACAACTAATTGAAGGCAAAGGCTAGTGCCAGGTCCACTCCATCCATGCACTCTTAACATGTTCCGTCTGATGTGAAGACTCTATTTCCAATGACCCCCTAAGGACCTTCACATACATGGTAGATTCGTATGAAAAGATCGGCGTTTGATTCTAAAGAGTTTGTCACGAGGGGAAATTTTTTAGCTCAAAAGATGAGAAGTTAATTTCAGCAGGTAATTGTCCAAACAAAAAGGTAAATGAATAGAAATTTAATAGATCAACAATAGATTAGGTGAAAATGAAACTTAAATTCAAAGCCGTCTTAGCTCAGCTGGTAGAGCGCGTGGCTTTTAACCACGTGGTCGTGGGTTCGATTCCCACAGACGGCGATTTCTTTGCTATATTCTGTTCCTTTACGATTTTGAAAGAACTGCGTTTTCTTTGATTTGGCCATTTCCACCTCTTATGTTTTCTTTGATTGGAAAGGCAGATTATTTTATTTAATTTCCGCAAGGATTTTCTGAAATTAATTTACTCGACTATATTTTCCCCAAGAAATCAGCGTTTCCCACATGTGGTTTTTCTTTGATTTATTTTTTACCAATTTTTGTTTTTAAATGAAAAGATATATTATTTTATTTTATTTCCAGCTGCGTTTGTTTACTGACTTGTGGAGTCATTTGATATGATTTTGAAATGTATTGCTTAGTAACTTGAATTTTTTCACTTTGATTGTATAATTTTGAAGGTGAGATAAAGTTATTAAAATATATTCACTTATTATAGAGATAATGGGAAAGTGATTTCTATAAAACTCGTTTGGTGGTGAATGATTGATAAAGAGGGCCTCGGGCCTCCATACTGATGCCATTGTTATTGGTGGCCACTTTCACTAAATTAGAAAGTATATATATGATTGATAAAGAGGGCCTCGGGCCTCCATACTGATGCCATTGTTATTGGTGGCCACTTTCACTAAATTAGAAAGTATATATATGCAAAATACATAAATAGGAAATAAGAGATTATTCACTTATCAAATTGTATATATAATTTTGAAGGTGAGATAAAGTTATTAAAATATATTCACTTATTACAGAGATAATGGGTAAATGATTTCTATAAAACTAATTTGGTGGTGAATGATTGATAAAGAGGGCCTCCATACTAATGCCATTGTTATTGGTGGCCACTTTCACTAAATTAGAAAGTATATATATGCAAAATACATAAATAGGAAATAAGAGATTATTCACTTGTCAAATTGTATATATAAACATAGTTATTTTATTATGGAGAATTTTAAAAATTTGATGATTTTGTCCATTTAATGAGTTTTTGATTGGAATTGATGTATTTTTTAATAAATCTAAATTTTGTGTTGTTCAAACCATGCTTTTCAATGCATAAATGGATTCAACACCCTCAAGTATCTCCACGGCACCCAGATTATGTAAGTTTAAACATTGTTCTTTGAGGTTTTGAAAATTTCTTCAATTTTTTTACCGGATTCCATCGAAATCGTGTTGAAAAATGTTGTCGGGTCCCGACAAAATCGTCAAACGTTTAGGCTACACGATATATTATTCTTTCACACACATGGTCTCATACAACATGTCCATTAAAAAGTAGGAAACCAAGTAAATAAGCTTATAGAGATTAATCAAAAGATTTTCACCCACCTCTTCATTGATATCTATATTGTAAAAATATGGGATTTTCAACCACACAACCAACTCCCAGATTGTATACCACAAATTTCCAGTTATTTTTATGTATTCAAAAGTGAGGTGTAAAAAAACCAAGAGTTGTTAGTCATGCCAAAAATGGCACCATATTTTGCAACACTTGTAAATCCAAATATATCTGAGAGCATGCTTGCCACACAAAATTTCTTTAAAAAACATTTACTTTATATTATTAAGTTTTTTTATTACATTTTGATTTCTAATAATAATAATCTCATAGAGGCCAATAACTGGACAAGACTTGGAATACACATCTCCCCCAATCTTTCTGGACATGCAATAAACATATCCGTCCATTTATTTTCCTTTACCAAACCTTCAAAGATTAAGAGAAAATCGAATGCCAATAACATACATGCATTATGATTTGCAAGCTTTCATAAGGCAACAAGAAACCAAAAGATGGATTGCATTGTAGAAACATATTAATATAACCAACAAAGACATATTACATATAGATAAATATCAATCCCAACTGCTACGGCTGTTACATCATGTCTAGGTTGAAGTTAAGACACTATAACATTTTGGCTCAAAATTCAGCGAAAAAATTTGATGGTATGGAAAGACTGTTGGAAATACCTGTTAAAAATCTAATTTGTTTTTATTTATTTTTTCAATATAACCCGCGTTTGTCAATCGATCGATGGTAATAATTAAACTATCAGTATTGCCACGTCCAAACGTCGATATACCAACATTTGTTCTTGAATTGTTGACCCTTCGATGTTGAAGGCATATTAATTGGTATTCCGATGGTAACAGACACATTTGATCTTCATCATCATCATCATCATCATCATCATAATCATCATCATCATCATAATCTTCATGATCATATTCATTGTCTTCATCGTCAACATCATCTTCATCAACCCCGGATAGTGAGCAGTGAATGGGGCCAACGTTGAAATTTATTCAAAGTGTTCCTATATGCATTGGAATTTGACATGGTTAGACTAGGTGCATGCCTTCACAGTATTTCAAGGTTTCAAGACTCAAGGATGACTCCTGTCCTTGCATAATCCTCATTTACATCGATGTTCATCATGCATGTCTCATCATTTCCATCATCATCATCATCATCCTTATGATCATTATCATCTTCCCCATCTCCATCATCATGATCATCCTCATTAACAACATCATCAAATTCACTCTCCCTCTAGTTTAATCTCTTCATGATCACATTCACCATCCCATGTTATTGGAGAATGTACATGGGTTTATTTTAGGTATATTGACATAATAAAGAAACATTTGAATACAATGTACCCTCAACCATACCTCATTTTGGGTGTTCCTATAACCTTATAAGTCATTTAATATTTTTCATATACCTCTGCAAGAAAACAATCCATATACAACTCAATACACAAAATAATTGAATGCCTTCAACTAAAAGTTAAAAAATCTTAATTGTGCCCATATCCAACATTTATGCCAAATATCCACTTTAAAAGGTGTATGTTATTGTTCATGGCCTTGATCATTGTCCATTACCTCAAGAATATTATGTTAGGGTATAATTTCCTCAATTTCTTCACAAACCATGGTCCAAGAGCCATCCTTAGTTAATATCATAAAATGGTTGAATGAGTCTACTCTACTTCAACCTTTGAAACTTTGGACATATGAGGGAAACCTTGAAGGCATGATTAAGCAAGTGGAATCCACTAGATAATGCAAGCCTCATAGGACAACCATGAAGGTTTAAATGAGAAATTATAAGGACTTAAGGGGGTGACCATTATCTATGTTGTGTACCCTCACAATCCCACATATATAGCCATCTAGTGGTCAACCTATGTTTGTTCACTAGGATGCATCTTCATAAGCAATTGAGACGGGGTTACAAACCTCAATATTTAGGTAAGATATTGGATTTTATAAGTTGGAAGACACATGAAAATCCAAAAGTCTCACCTCAACATTAAGACCAAAACAGTGTCCTAACAAGTCTCACCTCAACATTAAGACCAATACATGGTCCTAGCAATGCTTACCTGAAAATTAAGACCAATACATGGTCCTAACAAGTCTCACCTCAACATTAAGACCAACACATGGTCCTAACAAGTCTCACCTTAACATTAAGACCTAACTCCATGGCCCTACATAAATTATACAAGGTTTTTAGTTCTCATGGGCGGATTTCATATTGAAATATATTTATTGGTTTAATTTAAAAAGTATTCACCTCGCATGAGCTTGAACCAAGCCTAATGTTGAACCAAATGAAATAGAAATGAAATAAAAAATCGAACCAGTAAAAAATAAAACCAATCGAACTAGTCCAAAATCGCATACTTGATGGACAGTGGAAGGGGTAGCTTAGTGGACTGTGGAAGCGACCATAGACCGAGTTGAAAACAAGAGCTAACTCAGTGGAATCCAATCGAGCTAGGCCAAAATCACATGCTTAGTGGATAGTGGAAGGGTAGTTTAGTGGACTATGGAAGCAACCATATACCGAGTTGAAAATAATATATAGCTCAGTGGAAAGCAGTCGAACTAGGCCAAAATATTTTGCTTAGTGGATAGTGGAAGGGGTAGCTTAGTGGAATGTGGAAGTAGCCATAGACCGAGCTGAAAAGAAGAGCTAGCTCAGTGGAAACCAATTGAACTAGGCCAAATTCGCGTGCTCAATGGACAGTGGAAGGGGTAGTTTAGTGGATTGTGGAAGTAGCCATAGACCAAGTTGAAAAGAAGAGCTAGCTCAATGGACAGTGGAAGCGGTAGCTCAGTGGATGGTGGAAGTGGCCATAGACCAGGTTGAAGATAAGGATTTCTCAAAAACCATGTCGGTAAGGGTTTTCCCCACTACATCCTTTTGGTCCAGTTTCATCATAAGGGTTTTTAAATTTGGTGATATGGTATCTCTTAGTTGTGGTGAGTTCATTCTTTTCTTCTTCATTTCTGGCCTGTTATCCCCATATGTTCTTTGTTTGTAATGTGGACCATATTTCTCGCTTGATGTTTACAATTGATTGTGATCTAGAATCCACTATATAGAAATTGAAATGGACAATGCTCCTAAAAAATATATCCTCATAAAAAATAAATTACAATCAAAATTAGGCTCCTTGCCTGAGTGTTTAGCATCATACTATATAGAGTCTGGTTTTCCACAAAACTGAGCACTTAATTCTAATTCCTAGGCTCCTTGCCTGATTGTTCAACATCATACTATATACAGTCTAGTTTTCCACAAAAGATGAGCACTTACTTTTAATTCCTATATCGACATTCTGAAAACTATACTGCCTAGTTCATATTTCCCTAGAAGACATATACATGAACAATACATAAAACTTGGGAATTAAAAATGCCATGGGACCTGTTCTTCAAATTTGAACTGCATAGGTTTACAAGAAGAGCCCTTTGCAACATCTTTTTCCTTCAATTGCAGATGCATAATTCCCACTTCATTTTCTAGTGCTTCAATCTTGATCTTAATTTCTTCAATTTCCTCCTTCTACTGGTCATACTTGTATCTCAATAGATCCAATTGGAGTTGGAAACTTGTTCTCTCAAACACCCTGTGCTAGTCCTCTTCTCCTTTCCACTCTTCTCGTCTATGATCCCTCACTATCAGGTTCTGCTTAATCCAATGAAATCTATGCCGAAGCCGATGAAAATTTCAAGAAATCCGTATGACCCCATGTTCAACACAAAAATCCAGTTCTTTAACCCCTCCGTCACTCTTCATATCGACTGCAATTCAAGCTTGCCCATATACCTTAGTTAATTCCAACACAGAGACACTATGCATGCACCTTAAAATCGTGCTCCGATGATATGAATATTGGATGTAGGGAATTAGAACACTGGACACCCTATTTAATGACCAAACCATGGTTCAATGAATGATTGAAATAACGTCCCCTAAGATACCAAATTGATTTCCACTTATAGAACGATATCCCTCATCAATTTACGAGCACTCAAGCCTCCAAGTGACGTCAAGCATATATATTTTTGGATCCAGATATAAGTAATGCTTCTTGTGAGAGAGTAGAATGATACTGAATTTCCTCCACATTTCATCTTGTCACATTTTCTTTTCCATCCACCACCTTCATTATGCAGTCATGGATGCATACGCCATCCTACTGAACATTGATCAATTCTTTGCATGAGTTTTAACAAGACATAATAACATATGTACTAGAGTGACGCGTTGAAATTTCAGCACACGTCCTCCCAATCTGTAATGTCCCTTGTTAGGATTTTTATCAAAATGACAAATTTTCACTTTTTTTCCTAGTTAGACCTTTGACTAGTTTTGATCTCTAGGTCCCAAATTTGCCCCAAATGATCCCAAATATTCTGAGAAGGTATATGAATGATATTAGAACATAAATATGTGTTTCAGGGATGCCTTTGGACCTTTAAAATACTTCTGCAAATCCTCTTTCAATTCTGATCAATGTAGGTAACTTTACTAGTGATTTTCCTTTGACTAGTATTGGTCTCTAGGTCTCAAATTGACTCCAAATGCCTTCAAATATTCAAGGAAGGTGTATGAATGATATTATAACTTGAATATGATGTTTATGGATGAAATATGTCCACCAAAAGACCTCTGCAAACTCTCTTAAGATTCTGAACCAATTATGCAATTTTACTAGTAATTTGGGGTTCAAATCCCCCTGGGGTAAGTACTAAAAATGGCTTCCCAAATGCATCCAAACCCACTCAAATTTATGAACAGAGGTATGTAATGTGTTAAGTATTTTATTAAAGTCTCATATGCACCATTAATGGATTATTACAACTGTTCTCACCCTCTCCCATTCAACTGCAAAAATCCCCAATTTGACCCTTGGGGAGATGACACTATTTCACCTCCCAATACAACTAAACTGAGTAAAAATGTTTCAAAGGCTCAAGTACAGTACATGAAACTTGTAGAATACATCCATGACAGTATATTAATCACAAATATATCAGAGAATCATCCATTCATTCCAAATCATCATCAATACATTGGCTCACAACAAGGTAGTGGGGAAATGGCATTGTTCTTCCATTAAAATTGAGATTTATACATTTCTACTTGGAATTTCGACCTGAAACTTTTTGGAGATGAAGAACAGAGTATTTAATTCATATTACAAAATAAATGGGGCATTAAAATCTTCCCCAAAGAGTACAATAGCTCACCAAAAACACCCTCCCTCAAGGATCAAGAATATGCCATCAAAACTGGAAATGGTTGAAGGAGTGAGCTGCAATAGAAGAAACCATGAGCTGCCCTGTAGCTTACACCTGCAAATAAAGACTCCATTAAATCTACAAATGAAAGGTCTGAATGGCCTTTCCAATTACCAACTTGGATGGGAATCTTTCACCCTCGAAATTGGCTAAGGCAAGAAACTAGTCATCCACTAGTTCTCCCTCTTCCCAAATGCAATTGCAAATTCTACAAATGATCAAAAGCCATTCTCATACTTCATTTCTACATTTTATAACCAACATTATCCTTCTAAGGGTCGAAATCCTCTCAATAGATTCAATAGATTTCCATTTAGGAAATATTCCACATTTGCCACTTGTCTCCTAGTTCCAACCTTCCATCTTCTCCCAAATTCGATTTTGAGTCTCTTTGGCTTCTCCAAATCCCAAATTCGCCTTCTTTGAGCCTATTTTTGGGGCTGACATGTCATAGTGGTCAGATGTCAGAGGTCAGGTCTGCAATTTGTCATAGTTGTCATAGATGCTCCATCATTGGTGTCATAGGGGCTAGGGAATCTAGCCCAAGTGTCCACAAACTTCCACTTTGACTCTTTATCTTCCATGGAGGTTACCAATCCTTCCCAATTCGACCTAAGATGCTCAATGACATGTGTTATGACTTACCAACGCACCCAAGAGTGTTCACATTCCCATTAATTCGAATTTGCAAAAGAGAGATACCATGTATTATGAAAAATCAAGCTAGTGTGGGTCCCACATCCTCGATATGTCTCCAAAACCATTTGTCACCTAGGATTTCTCTTGAATTTTTGTATTCACTCTATTTATTAAATAATTGAACCCTTCTAATGTCTAAACATCATTTATTATCCCCCTTATTCCAAATCCCAAAGCTTCCACCCCAAACCTAGGAAACTAGTAATTTTCCTCCTCGACAATTATTTGACCCTTAACACCAATTTTACAAACTCTAATGAATATGGCTAATGTGATTAGGCCATTGTGACCCAATTCCAAATTTGGTACATGACAAATCCTCCCTTCCCAATACTGCTTGTCCTCAAGCAATTTCAAACAAGGGTGTTGAAGAACCTGCTTTTTGTATAATTCTTTGAAGTTGCCATTGAATTGCCAAACCTTGAGTCTTTGAGTTTCCATGAAGATTTTAGAGAGGAACCACCATGCTTGCTGCTGCACTACTCTGATAAAAATCACTTTATTAAGTGGGAAATCCATCTCCCATACTTCTTGTTTCCCCCAAAAAGTTGAAACCAATGAGATAAAAATTATTCCAGGGTCCCATTGCTTGTATTGCACCCCAACAATGAAGAGTGCTCTCCAATCCATACCATCAGATAAGATGATTCCTGGATCCCATTTTCTTGTATGCATTCTTCCAAGCATCATGAGTACAAAATATATATCATCAAAGTACATAACTATATAATGAAAATGTACATCAAGGAGGTGCTTCATCAAAGAATCATGGAAGTGCTTATACCTCCAAGCAAGTAGACCACCATTTTCCAAGTGCATACAAGCTTCAAGTGACCAATCAAATCTGCTCCAATGACATAGGTGAGGATCCCATGTCCTATAATGCTGCTCCAAAAGGATGTGATATGCATCAAAATATTCAACCATGTATTCTTTCATCCAAGAAGTGAATGAAGAATCTCCACTAAAATCTGAACCAAATAATGAGCAGAAAAAACAAGGAGACTTCAAATGACTCAAAGAAGTCTCACCCATACATCCATGAATGTGAGAATAATAAAGATGTAACAAAGTATGTGGCTTCCAACAAAAATTTTCTCCCATCATAAATCTATTCACCCAAGTGTTGGATGAAGTTCCTCTAACATCAAATGAACCCAGTGTTGAGCAAGAAAAACCATGAGTCTTCAAGTTACTCAAATCCATATCATAGGTGCATCCATGTAGATGTGACTCATCATAAAGTGGAAAATGATGCTGCTGCAAATGTGAATAAGAACGTGCTCCAACCATGTCATCATAAAAGTTAAATCTAGGAGTTCTATACTCCTCATGTGGCACCATAAAAAAGAACCCTTTCACCCATACTTCATTGAGACTAATGTTGCAAAACATGGAATTGTAGGATGTAGGAGAATGAACTAACTCACCCAAATGATAAAAAAGTGTAGAAGTTTCATCATGGGAAGGATCCATAGGGGTAGTATCATGCAACTCCTTCAAAAGTATGAACTCCTTGTCATAGTTTGGTTCCAATGTAGAGGAATCATGTTCTTCTTTAAAAATTGCATAACCTTCATCAAGAGACAATTCAAGTTCCTCTTCCACCACATCAAGTGTTTGGATCTCTTCAAGTTCATCTTCAAACACATCAAGAACATTCAAATTTCCACATTTCTCATGATCCACCATGTCATGAGAATCCTCCAAACAATCTACCATTTAACAATCTGAAACATAGGAGGAAAAACAAGTATCTTGCAACTTTTCAAGAAGTTGCTCATTTTGAATTGTGAGCTTATGATTATCCTCATTATTCTTCAAGTATGCATCATGTAACAATTCATTAAGCTCAAACAAATGGTTTCTATCAAAAATCAAAGACATGAAATTACCTTTGATGTGGCACATTGCTCTTTGAATCTTCTCCATGTCTTCAAGGAAGGATGTTTCCTCCAATGAAGTAGCTCTCCAACAAGAATTTGACACCAATGCTTGAGTGTCATGGAGAATGCTGAGGGACTCTTGGATCTTCTTTTCATTCATCTTTAAGGACCCTTCAAGAAAATGAGGCTCTTGCAAATGAACCTCCTCATCTTTTTCATTTTTTCTTGGACCAACTTCATGAAGCTCAAGTGGTGATGGGGAAGTTGATCTTGGTTCTTCTTCAACTGTTGCAAGGTCTTCATTATCATTCTTAATGGAACCTGGGCTTGTAGCAACACTTTCAAAAGTGATCTCTATATCACCAACATAGAGGTGTGAGCACCCATCAGTAGGTACTCCTTCATAGTTTAAGCATCCATCAGTAGATGCTCTTTGGTTCATGTTTAAGCTATAAGGTGTCTCGAAATGATCTTCCATATTTTCAATAGAATCTTCTTCATGATCTTGTGATGTCTCTTCCTTTTGCTCCTTCAAGCAAGCTGATGCATTTTGCCCCTTAGTTTTCTTAAAATCAATAATTTTTTCCACAAGTTCGATAGAAAACAATTCGAATCCTTCCTTAAGTTGCTTGGTCATATCTTCAAATATTGTTTTCATAATTTTTATATGCTCCTCACCATCATATGAGGCTCCCTTTTCATCCCTAGTCATAGTTTCCTCAAAAAATTTGCTCTTCTTCTCCTACTTTTTTTTTTCCTCTTCAACAAAAGCACTTTTGGTTTCAATATCTAATGGTGGTACCTGAATTCTTGTTCTCATGAATATTATACCACATCAGGTGCCAAGATCATGCTCTGATACCACTGTAATGTCCCTTGTTAGGAGTTTTATCAAAATGACAATTTTTCACTTTTTTTCCTAGTTAGACCTTTGACTAGTTTTGATCTCTAGGTCCCAAATTTGCCCCAAATGATCCCAAATATTCTGATAAGGTATATGAATGATATTAGAACATAAATATGTGTTTCAAGGATGTCTTTGGACCTTTAAAATACTTCTGCAAATCCTCTTTCAATTCTGATCAATGTAGGTAACTTTACTAGTGATTTTCCTTTGACTAGTATTGGTCTCTAGGTCTCAAATTGACTCCAAATGCCTTCAAATATTCAAGGAAGGTGTATGAATGATATTATAATTTGAATATTATGTTTATGGATGAAATATGTCCACCAAAATACCTCTGCAAACTCTCTTAAGATTCTGGACCAATTATGCAATTTTACTAGTAATTTGGGGTTCAAATCCCCCTGGGGTAAGTACTGAAAATGGCTTCCCAAATGCCTCCAAACCCACTCAAATTTATGAACAGAGGTATGTAATGTGTTAAGTATTTTATTAAAGTCTAATATGAACCATTAATGGATTATTACAACTGTTCTCACCCTCTCCCATTCAACTGCAAAAATCCCCAATTCGACCCTCGGGGAAATGGCACTATTTCACCTTCCAATACAGCTAAACTGAGTAAAAATGTTTCAAATGCTCAAGTACAATACATGAAACTTGTAGAAGACATCCATGACAGTATATTAATCACAAATATATCAGAGAATCATCCATTCATTCGAAATCATCATCAATACATTGGTTCACAACAAGGTAGTGGGGAAATGGCATTGTTCTTCCATTAAAAATGAGATTTATACATTTCTACTTGGAATTTCGACCTGAAATTTTTTTAAGATGAAGAACAGAGTATTTAATTCATATTACAAAATAAATGGGGCATTAAAAGCTTCCCCAAAGAGTACAATAGCTCACCAAAAATGCCCTCCCTCAAGGATCAAGAATATGCCATCAAAACTGGAAATGGTTGAAGGAGTGAGCTGCAATAGAAGAAACCATGAGCTGCCCTGTAGCTTACACCTGCAAATAAAGACTCCTTTAAATCTCCAAATGAAAGGTCTGAATGGCCTTTCCAATTACCAACTTGGATGGGAATCTTTCACCCTCGAAATTGGCTAAGGCAAGAAACTAGTCATCCACTAGCTCTCCCTCTTCACAAATGCAATTGCAAATTCTACAAATGATCAAAATCCATTCTAATACTTCATTTCTACATTTTATAACCAACATTATCCTTCTAAGGGTCGAAATCCTCTCAATAGATTCAATAGATTTCCATTTAGAAAATATTCCACATTTGCCACTTGTCTCCTAGTTCCAACCTTCCATCTTCTCCCAAATTCGATTTTGAGTCTCTTTGGCTTCTCCAACTCCCAAATTCACCTTCTTTGAGCCTATTTTTGGGGATGACATGTCATAGTGGTTAGATGTCAGAGGTCAGGTCTGCAATTTGTCATAGTTGTCATAGATGCTCCATCATTGGTGTCATAGGGGCTAGGGAATCTAGCCCAAGTGTCCACAAACTTCCACTTTGACTCTTTATCTTCCATGGAGGTTACCAATCCTTCCCAATTAGACCTGAGATGCTCAATGACATGTGTTATGACTTACCAACGCACCCAAGAGTGTTCACATTCCCATTAATTCGAATTTGCAAAAGAGAGATACCATGTATTATGAAAAATCAAGCTAGTGTGGGTCCCACATCCTCCATATGTCTCCAAAACCATTTGTCACCTAGGATTTCTCTTGAATTTATTTATTCACTCTATTTATTAAATACTTGAACCCTTCTAATGTCTAAACATCATTTATTATCCCCCTTATTCCAAATCCCAAAGCTTCCACCCCAAACCTAGGAAACTAGTAATTTTCCTCCTCGGCAATTATTTGACCCTTAACACCACTTTTACAAACTCTAATGAATATGGCTAATGTGATTAGGCCATTGTGAACCAATTCCAAATTTGGGACATGACACAATCTTAGCCCCATTTCAAAGATTTTTCTAAAATTGATCATAATTCCTTTGTAAGTTCATCTTAATGAAGCTCCCTTCCGATCAAGGAGGTAGAGGATTACCTAGAAAAACCTTCTTTGAAGATATAATATCATGCTAACATAATTTGATTTGTATAACTTAATGTGTTGTCTCTAACTTAAAACAAAGAGTCCTAAACACCTATCTAAACTCCTAATTATTTAGCTATATTTTTGCACATCTAACACAAAAAAGCTTCAATTACAACTATGAGACCTTACTCTTTGAATTCAACTTTAGGTACAACAAAAGGTTGAGAGTGTATTAGAGATGATTTCAATACATTTATAGAACATGTGGCTTGAGTTGTAGGAGTTCAATTCACACATTCCAAATTTTGTTCCTAACTACCCACCTGTAGAGAATTTGGATATTGTTTCTCCATATTGGAAACAATGGAGGTAGTGAAGAGTTACCATATAGGTTGAGTTGTAGAGTGAGCACTCTCATGAGTCATGATAATCAACATACACAAGATCTTATGTAGAATCTCAATCCTTAAATAGAAGAAGAATAGGTAGCACTTTATTGGATGGCTCAAATAGGTGTGATGTAGGAGATGACATCTAGTCCAACTAAGACATATGCATCTCAGTAGTGCAAACCTAATACTAGTATACCACCTTCTATGCATGTTGATGGTTATGTTGCATGAGAGATAAACAATGATGGTATGAGCAGTAGCTCCAATGTTGTTCATGTTCAATGAGGATGATATTTTGGTGGTATACCACCATATATTCATGGATGAATTTATGGTAAGACAATGGGAACACCAATAGATAGTAGCTTTAGCTAGTGGGGACTTGCTATAACATCCCAAATTTTCATAAAAATTTAAAACTTTCGAAAACGACATTAAATATAAAGATTTATAAATGCGGAAATAATAATTGTTTGATTACGATAGCTTTAATTAAAAAGTCGTTAGTACTAAATATCATTTAATTTCTGTTTTAACAGCATTATGATAATGACGACTTTAACACATAAATTATGAACATGATTATGGTAATAGACGAACTAACAGGTCATTAATGTGATGCGATACTTTTTCTTGAAAAGATACTGACAGTTTGATTTTTGATGAACAAGGGTGTCCTACGAGGTACCCTGGAGTTTACTTAGTTGCGACGCTAACGCATTTGAATATTCTATGTGCAGACGACAGGTAAGAGGTTCAATAACTACATATTTTAAAAGTACGTGTGTAATTCAATTCAACACCAAATAAAAATGTTGTGAATTCTTTTACGAAAACAAGTATCTTCAGGTATGACGATTTAGTACTGCTTCCTAGTTCTCGATGTTGTCTTACCTTTTTCAATGTTTAAAATAAAGACATCTAGAAGGTATACATGTTGTTCACGTTTGTTGTCGTAATCCAATGACGTTGTTATTGTTTGGCTTTGGTCGTCGTCTTAAGATAACTAATACTTGTAAGATATTAATGTCGTAATTATAACGCCAACTGTCAAAAGTATTGCAATAAGAGTTAGGGTATGAAGTTCATGACAATAGCATGGTTTTTATGCTAGTTACAATTCATGGTCTTGTTGAAAATTCTAAAGTGTAAACTCATACATTATTATATTTTTATAAATGGAATTATAGAAACCATGACCAATATATTAACCATATAAATCTTATAGATTGCTATCCTATATTATAGTTTTATAGTTGCAAAATTATTCATAATATATCTATATATCTATATATCTATATATATATATATATGAAAGTTTACAATATTAACATGATATGAAAACTGAACTTAATACATGGCTAAACTTTAGCCTTAATACCCTAATCGTGATCATATAGTTAGAGCTTTAACTATTAACAATGCAATCGAATGTTTTGAGTTTGTAAAAGATATTATGTGAAGATTGGTTGTCGTTATAATTGGTACTGACATTCATTTATATCGACAGGGTGGCAAGTTGACGGTCATTAAAATGACATAAACCTCAAGCTGTCGTGGAGATCGTAGCTTGATCCTGCATTAAAAGCTTGAATTGAAACTCTAGGTGACAAGGATTTGCTAACGATCCATGTAATGTGAATTCGATGTAAAAGTCACTGCGACTATCATGGTGTAATGGTTGTGAGTTTGAAACACCTCTGAACTGGATGTGGAACGATCTAATGTGGGCCAAGGTGGCATGGCCGTGCATGTGAAGTGATAGAGCAATAAATGCGAGGGTTGTTCGACCCAATGCAACCTCACTGGCACACTCATGAACGTTGATTGTGATTAATCTACGTCGTTGGATGTAACCCTAGTGTTCGTTGTGATATTGACTGATAGTGAATTAATGTATTTTCATTGTGTCATTTGCGTTCCGAGCAGCGAGGCCGACAGGTTGCTAAATTTTAGGGTTTAACCGAGAAAATGTGAAGGGGTTTCGACCTCAAGACCTGCTGGTTGGATTTAAGTGCAGGTTCTTTCCTACTGTAATGGCATTGTATCAAAAGATTGGGTCTCTGGTTTGAGTTGTTATCAAGTTGAGTTTATAGCCTTTATTTTAGAGATTGAGTGGAACACTCAATGCTGTAAATGATAGAAGTACCCTGGTCTCGTCTACAACAGAGATCTCATCGTTTTTCTAGTGAATGCAAAGAACTTGGCCGTTGGTTGAGAAGGTAAGCATTCTCGGAATGAATAATGATTCTTTTGTTGAAGTTCGATTTTCAGTTAAAAAAAATATTACAGTTGTCTAATTCTAAACTGTTGTTTTGTCGGTTATAGGGTTCGAAGAGCGACTTGAGCAAGGGTTTGGAAAGGAAAGGCGAGCTTCCATTCCTGGTAAGCTCCGGGTCTCAAACCCTCATAGGTGCCTTTTGACTTTGGTTGATGTGGTTTCAAGAGGATGAATAACCCGTCTTTCACCATGCCTCGGCATTGTCTATCAGTTGAAAAATTTGAAGACCCTTTTGTTATTCAAATGATGTTTGTACAGGGTTGTGACCCTCGTTTGTTTATATGATGCTCGGTCTTAAAATTTGATGCCTATCTCGTCGAACTGGGAGTTATCATACTCGTCAATGCTGATGATTTTTGGACTTGTTTTAAAATGTATGAGCAAGGGAATAACCCTGTGTGTTTTTCATTTGGAAACATAATGTAATTTTTCATTGTTGATTCCTCTTTCTTGAAAATGGAACTTGTAATGGTTGAAAACGTTTGAACAATCCACCTATTGATTTATGTTATGTGGAAAAGAAGTGGAGCCAAAGCTCATCTAACTTGTGGATAAAACTTTGCTTCTCGGCAATGATAAAATGTTGTTTCTTTTTTGTGCTATTCGGTTTGGTTTCTATGTATAAAATGGTGTCTATCGCACTTGTTATTGAATGCGAAAACTATAGTTGAGGGTCTGAGTAATCGTGGAAACGATAGAGTAGGTTTTGTTTTTGATATGTAAAGAAAAGTAACAGGCTATGCCCCAAACTGTAGATTCTCGTTGTTTGTAAGAAATATTTTCATACTGAAACTAATGATCATGAAATGTAAGTCAGGCTTGTCAATCTGTTGGATACATTGTAAGAGTTTTGGAAAAATAATTGATACCTAGAGTTTATGATTGATACAAAACTGTACTTTGAAGTATATGTACAGTTTGTAAACAAATATATAAATAAATAAATGAAGAAACATACAGTGATTCTAAACAAGATAAGGTTTATGTTACTTTTGTCGACAGTTCTGGAAAATACTGCAATAATTTAAATATTTATTCTAACCGTGGATTTGTGAATAAAACACAGTATGAGTGACATGTGTAATTACTGTAATTTGTGACTTGTGATCATAGCTAGCACTTCTAGTTATTGCAACAACAATATTGTTTCTAAATATAATGTACAGAACTTTGAAATGCATTGATTTCCTATGTAAATAATAGGGATAGGAAAAACACAAAGAAATCGTACCGTAAATAATCTATATTTGTTTTCCCATGAAAACAATGGAATATTCTATATTGTAATAGATACTGTATATTAATTACTATTGTTAATTATAGGGCAGAGAATGAAAACACAATTCAATCATTGCACTTGTCTATCGAATCAATGGCAGTTGCCTATCTTCTCATCTATTCTTAATTTGCTTATCTACACTAGAGTACGATGCATAAAACAACATGTGGAAAAATGTAGATATTGGTTTATCAATTCAAATCATCATTGAAACTTTAACATGCAGAATTTCAAACAGAATCAGAACACATTTCTTCTTCAAAACAGAGATTAATAATGAATTAAAATAGGAGATAGTGAAACCTGGAATAATTCTGTAGGGAAACAAACAGCCCAAGAAGACTGTTCCACCCAACCAATTCCTGAAGACAGTCAAGTACTTTCCTTAGGACCCTCGAGCCTGTTCACTGAACCACCAGGAGGAAGAAACTTAGGAATTTAGGATCTCTTCTTGCAGTATCAGTTAACTGTTGAATCTTCAAGAGCTAGCAGTCCAAGGGACCTGCTCCAACACCTCTGGTTCTCCTTAACAAATAGTTTGCAGACTTATGATTGCACTCACAACTAGCCTCCCTATTCAAATCTCTCAGTGATCACCTGATGCACATGAGGAAATATTCCTACAGAAATATTGTGTAAGAGATGCCTACTCAATTCGAATTTGCCTTATGTAGGTTGCCTAGGCCTTTTCAGTTGTTACTGGGCCATTAAATGAGCTGCCTTCCCACTCCCACCACCTGGGGGATAATGCCACATTTTTAGGGGTAGTTGTCCCATAACCAACAGCTAGTGGTGTGGTGCAATTGCTACCATCTGTCCCATAGCTTCCAACAACTTCCATTCCTCCTAGTGGGTCAGTGAACACTCATTTAACAGTCCCCTTGGGTGTTTGTCTCCTAATTAATTTATTTAAATAATAATAATTAGTAATTACATTCATCCTTGATCAAAATTGATCATAATTACAAAACTTTGTAATTAAATTTAACATAAAGTATTTTGCAAGTAAAATAATAATTTTCTTGAAATTTGGGTAGGTGACACTTGCAAAAACCTATGCAGATAGTGCCACTTGAGAATGAAAGAAACGTTGATATAAATACTAAAACTAAATAAAATGCAGATCTTACATTTTGCTATATAGGTTGTGTCATGTCATTTATTTATATGAAACCATATGTTGTTTCCTACCCTGCATTATATCTCTTATTGGTTTTGGAGAGAACTAGACCTAGACAAAAGGGGATTCATCAGATGTCCTTAATTCCCTTCCAAATTACAAGTTTAAGGAAAAATTCAAAAGTGAAAGAACTGATACTAAAGATGCCAATATTCTGGGAATTTTTATTTAATAAAGAATGAATCTGACTCAGATAGTTGATGTGAGGGTGGAGTTTTAGTGGTTTTCACAGAGAATGAAAGATCCATTTCTATTAAAGATGTGGCTTGTATTTTTTCAAATTTAATATATTTTCTTGATATGTTGTGCATTAATGGGGTGTATTAGGGCCATTGCTAATGTGTACTTGGTATCTTTCTTAAAAGTAAATTTGTTGCATTTTCCTTGGAAAATACAAAGATAATGCAGAAATGAGGAAGCTTCCTTGCTTGCACCATTTTGTAGCAACCACACATGTCTTAGCTTAGTGGGGTTTCTTGACTTGAAAGGACAACTCGATGAATGCTGACATGTAAGAGCTCAATAATCATAATGTATCAGTTCTTTCTTGTATATATACATTGCTCCCTTATATATTATTATTTAAAAATAAAATAAAACTTGTCGTCGGTTGAACGAGGGAATAGTGTCCATCTACCGACAGAATGGACAGTTTCTACAATGAAAATCCTTCAAAAGCATGGAAAAAACCGTCAAACATCTGACTCAACTGGATTACTTTGGTTGGTTAATGGACGACCCAATGTCGGTGTAGCACTGATATGGACATAGAGTGCCAAAGATAGCATTGGTGTACCCACTAGAATGTGTCACACAACCAACGACCTAGTCTATGTCAACCAATGAGAAAGAAAAAACATTCCAAAGAAAGGTCTTGGTCAACTAGCTGCAATTTGTCCCACAACTGAGGGGGTTGTGTCTATCAACCGATGACAGAGCAATAGCATGCCAAAGGAAGGTGTCAGTGAACCAACTACAATGTGTTGAGAAACAGACTACAATGTGTCGTGCAACTGATAACCATTAGTTGGTCAATAAACGAAAACATTATTTGACACAAAGGTCGTAAAGATGACATGTTTCATTAGTTTAGTTGGTTTTCATATGAAAACTAAATCCCTTGAATAATCGACGATTTCTCAACTGGCAGTTTTTGTTCCCAAGGTTCGTCGATTGTACTTCGAAAATGAGTGTAAAGGCCAACATTTGGCCATTGAAAAATGGATCCAAATTTTCTAGTGAGAGATGCCCTCCATATCAGTTGTTTTATATGTTCCTCAGTTAACGAGCTCGCAAATATAGGTATGTGATATAAAATATAAACTTTACCTTGGGGACTAGGATGTTACAAGCTAGGTTCCGCATATAAACATTAACATGAACATGATGCTCCAAATATCAAACCTGAAGAAATGTGGGACTAGCTCCAATCTTAGTCATTAATACAAAATCCACTTTCTGAGACATACTATGAGATTCCAGATATGGATAGAACTAGCTCCTGGGATATGTGTATTTGAAGAAAAACAAACTATAATATATCATCTCTCGATATTGGTGTATCTTGTTCAATGGACAACATAGCACTGAATAACACAGTTTAAATATTCATAGAATTGATCAGTAGTAAGTAGACAATTAATTGGTAAAGAAGCATTGAACTAGTGTTCCCATCAAATCAAATGCTAACACACTACATTTTCTCCCTTTAGATAACTACATTACTAGAAAATTATTTCAAATGACTGTAGTGATAAGGGATGAGCCATTAAGTTTATCTCCCTTAGGAGTTACAATCAAGTACTATGAAAGTACAATAATAATATCTTCCGAAGTTGCACAAAATCCAACAAGTGGAACTGTTGATACTCATGATAATCCTACTAGGGTGGGGGACGGGAACACTAGTGAAGTTATTGGATGGAGAACCTCACTATACTGTTGCTACAATGATTTGTAAATGTGAACACTGTTACCTTTGAAACATATGACTCTCCCTGATGCAATAGAGGTGTTGACGTCGAGTATAGGAGAGACCACTAAGGTAGGGAGAACTAATAAGTCTCCCTACCTATTTCAATGTGATCCCTTATATTGATTGCGAGGGGCCCCAAGGTACAATTGTAACTACTGCAACTCTCAGAATATGGTGATTTGATGTCGATGAGAGATGAAGTACATGATAATATGAGGGTCTTATCCTAAGAACCAAGATCATTTTGTAACCAGCTATAATATTGACAAATCGGACATAAGACTAGCTGATAAGCGTGAGGCTCATAACTTCCTGTGATTGATGTAAACTTCGGGAGTAACTGACGACACCATTCTTCAAATAAAGGTATAGAGTGTAATGGAGGGAGACAAACTGTAAATGTAGGGATTTGTTGGGACACGACAATGGAGGTGATGGTGATTGAAAAAATTGACAATGTTGGGATATAGAGACTCAACTACATCGGTCAAAGGTGTCCAGGGGGTTTCTTACAAAAGAATGATGGCGTTCCCATGGTTTTGTTTGGATCGGGGAACTGTTTGTACATAAAGAATAATTGGTGGGGTACCCATGGTTTTGAGGGTGTTAGGGGACCAATTTGATGATGGGTGGATTTCCCATGGTTTTGAGTGGGTTAGGGAACTTCTTCCATGATGACGTGGGGTTTGCTTGCAAATGTGGAGACAGGTTCCCCATGAATCAATTCCATGCAGCTATTCCTGCAGGAATAACTGGATATAATTGGTTTCTTTAGAGGGTGCCCCCCCCATGGTTGTCGTCGTGGGGATGATGATACGAAGAAGAGTTTAGACGGTAGATTTCTCATGGAGGTATGAGTGGTTAACTGTGAGTCTTGATCATAACATGTGCCGAGGAATATCATGGCATCAACTGCTGGAGGTGGGGAGTAAATGCGCAACTATAAAATGATAAACTATGGGTTTTGATCTTTTCAAGCTTGATAAGATTCCTTAGACTTGTGGGGGTTCGACATCATGGGTGCCAAATAATGGCAGGGATGCAATGGTACGCACACCCATGGGAGTAACATCATATCCTCAATAATGATATTGATGGCACATCATTATTTGGAATTATGACCCTATGGTTATCAATGGGAATATTGGTAAATGCAATGTCAACGAAGGGAAAACATTGCCTATATGCAAATTTCGGAATGATACCTATGATGCGAGTCCTGTACCATTACTGACAGGGTTGGAGTCTCAGTTTCTTGGTCACTCTCCTGCATACATGACGCAGATACCCAAATGTAATAGAGAACATGATAAAGGTATTGACAATGCATAAATAATCATGAGAAACATAGCGCACTTGAGGAGTGCGTGTAAAAGACAGTTCCACCCTTCTGACGGTTAGGTCTTCCTAATGTTTGAACCTCGAGCTATATATAGGTGGCGGTATACTTGTATGGATTAACTAGTATCCAACATTTGAAAGGATATCCCATAGTGTCTTAGGCAACAGGAGGTGAATGTGGAGGATCCAAGTCTTCGTCGAAAGATGATGAATCGTCATTGGTAAGTAGGGCGACCAAGGATGATGTGTTATCAATGGTATCTGATGGAGGAGAAACAAATTCCTTAGTGAGTAATCCTTGTGGGGATACCCTTAGCTGGGAAAGTTGGTCGTGTAGCCGCATAATCTCAAGGTAGGATTCTCGTTCAACATGTAGGGTGGGATACTAAAATGAGAAATGATAAGTGTCGCCGCATGATCGACATGGGCATGGGACCTTGGCATGAGTAGGTGCATGTGTCGAAGTTAGGTTTGGGGTGGCACTTTCAGGTATGATTGTGCCAATCTAATTGGGAATCATTTGAATATGATTCCCACAAGATGTACACTCCTCATGTTTTGTTGTGGGGGAACAACCATCAAGTTGTGGCTTTGGCCACATAGGTAGCTCTATGGTTGGTACCGTTGAGAAGGCCAGTTCTGAGGTGGGTGCACCCGATGTTGTTGCCGATGTAGTGACAACATTGATGGAATTTGTTTCCTGTGGTTGTAGTGAAGGAATCTCAACCAAAGGTTGGGTGAGGCGAATGGTTTCCAAAGTGTCTTGAAATCAAGGGAGGTCGGGACAATGGTGGGTATAATGCCCAAATTGGGAGCATATTGAATATGCATGATTGGTGCGTAGTGACTTAGACTTAGGTGTCCTAGTGGGAGAAGACAAGGTTGCATATGTGCCCCCTACTATCATGTTGTCGGCGTGCATCACACTAACAAGGGTATTAAGCAGATTCCTGGGCTTCAGCAAGGTGGGGCACAGGTTGGTCACATGACCTTGTTTCCCGCATAGGGCACATAGTGGGTTGACCCTTGTAGCAGGAGTAGTGGTGGTCATTATTAGGGATTTTAACCGTTGTTGGTTGATTCCCCCTGCTTTAGGCTTGGAAACTACAGACGATGGTTCGGGGAGAGGGTTGGTCACAACAGGGGCTTTCAACTTGGGTTGTATCATGCCCCCATTGGTGGGTTTAGAAATAACCGATGGTGGTTTATTCACAGGTGCCGTATGCTCGGCTTGCGGTACAGATGACGTAATTGTCCTTGATGGTTGAATTGCTGAGACAGAGACAAAATCATAGTGGGATACCAATTTGGAGGTCATCTCTGGGTAGGTTGGTATATGGTACCACATAGGTATACCCAAGTGAGCCAACGTAGAGTCAACTTAGCCATAACCGGTGCCCCTTGCACTCCCATGGGGGGGGTATAAGAATGGTATTTAAAAGATGGGGGGCACCGATGGACTCAATGTTTGTTCAACACCATGACTCATCGGAGGAGTTTATGTTGATGTGGAGGGAGAGGTGGGATTCATGTTATATGATGATGACGCCTTACTGCAAGATTAGTCAAAATGTCACATGTGTGCTAACTTTAGGCATTAGTAGCAGGTATGGGCCTATATAGTCCCTCGGAATGACGAGTCCTCTCCACCATGAATTTGGTCTCTTGTCTAGTCCTCATCCCTTATCTCTTGAAAGTAAGAAAGTCCTATGATGTATTTCTCCCGTATGATGAGCTCCTTACTTCACACATTAGGGGGGAATTTGTTATCAACCAAAATTTTCTCACTTACCATGCGACTAACTTCACATCATTATCAGCATCATAAGCACCATTTTTCCATCTCATTCCATCCAAATGACTTGAGGAAGTGATAAACACCTTGAAAATTGAAATTCAAACCATGCAGTTGACCATTTAAAAGGGGGTCATTGTTTTTCCTCAAAAGGATCGACCTAGGTCGCAACTATTCCCTCAAAATGCACAACCTAGTCCTAAAACTCAATTTTCAAAATGAAGTTTGTTATTTCCCTCTTCCCTAGTGAAGAAGGGGCCAAAAGTGGACACAAACCTTGACATAGTCCAAAGTTAGTTACAGATCTAGCTTCCAAAACCCTAATTTCTCCACTATGCAACCAAGGAGATGGAGAACATTCACATTGGATCTAGATCTTTCTCTCGGCCACTCGTGTGCCTATAAAAAGCCCTCAGTGTCACCATTACACACACAATTTCCATATCATACTCACATTGTTACTCTGCCGAAATTCTCATAGAAATAAAAAAAGACCATTCCCTACTTTCTACTTTCACCATTGTGGAGATGTACCTTGTGACGGTTGGGTAGAGATTGAGAGGTTGCAAAGGATATCCACAAACCTTCCCTTGGACAATTGCGGAGACCACATTTCCTCTACATCGTACCTAGGTGCTACAATATACTTTCCTTTGTAATATCAATCAAAACCATTATTTGTTTCCTTACATATTATCTTGGTGATCTCTATGTGTATTGTGTTTTGAAGAATGTTGATTGATTGTATAGTTTAGTTTTTATGTTTTTATTTTTCCTTGTTGAATCTATTACCAAGGATTGCAAAACCCCTTGGTGGGTGCTTTTTGCACACATATGTGAGAAATCACATACTATAAGTATGCAAAAAATTATTTTAAAAAGGGACTTCTATGTCGTTGGATTCATATTTACACTGATAGGTGTTTATATCTTAGAATTTGGGGTGGGCTACCTTCTATGCTTTTCTTAGATTGAAGGAGGATGAGACAAGTGTACTGTCCAAATTGATTTTATGGTCGTCGTTCAAAATTCCAAATAAACAATTATTAAAAAAAAATGAAATATAAAAAATAACCGGTAGTTGATGCATGGATAACTCGTAGCTCATGCATGGATAACAGATAGACAAGCCATTTAACTAAAGAAAGTATCAATTAGTAGTTAGCTGAGGCATGGAGAAGAATATGTGATTACAACTAAGCATAGAGAACAATTAAGAGATAACTTCTTCATGGCACTTAACTTGTGACCTATCGATGTTCACGGGCCACAAATTAAGTAGTTGTGCTAGTTACGTCTCCTCACTTCTCTTCCATCGTTGAAAAACTTGCTTACAATCCAAAAGCCAAAAACATGTTAACCAACATCAATTTTTCCATCATACTCTGAAATTTATGAACTAGAGTATGACGTGAGCTCCATGGCCACAAAGGAAAGTGGACTAAGAATGTTCGTATTATTATTTTTTGGAAAAGTGGAACCAAAGTATTCGGCGTAGTTCTCATTAGTTTCTTAGTGCAAATAGCAGGGAGTTTTGTTTTCTTTTCATTTAGACTGCACAACTTCTCGGCCAACGTTATGTTGTTTTAGAGTTTGGAAGAGCAGTGCCAAACTGTGTTTCAAATCCATGCAGAAATGTGGACCTTATTGCAATAGCAATGGTTACATTTGCTATTCAAGTGCAAGCAAACTCAATGGCATGTATTCTTCTATATTAATAAAGAACTCTTTGGCTTTTATTTCTGAATGCCAACATGGAGATAAAATCGTATCCGTTCACATTTTATGTCAAGTGAACAAAAATGAAAAAAATTTGTGCCCCCCAGACTTGAACTCGAGACCGACGTACATTTTATTTCAAGTGAACAAATCGTAAACAAAAATAAAAACGAAACCTCTCTCTCTAGTGTGTTGGACGTACATTTTATTTCAAGTGAACAAAACGTAAACAAAAATAAAAACTAATTGGCGGCCGCCCAGACTTTGAACTGGAGACCTCTCTCCACTCCAGTGTGTTAGACGTATTACGGAACTGGAGACCTTCATTGTGTTAGACTGACGTGATAACCAATTACGGGCTGTTAAAATTGCCTATGCAGGTATTGAACCTGCGACCTTTGCATTATTAACACAATGCTCTAACCAACTGAGCTAGTAGGCCATATCCACTATATCAATGCTATAGTGGTCCAATACTAAAACTCTCTCTTAAATCTGGATCTATCAAGGATCGGGAGGGATTCAATATCTTGAGGTGTATTTTTTTTTAATCTTGAACTCAAGAAATTTGATCTCTCTTGATTGATAGATCCACGCTTAACTTTTGATTTTTTACTTTATAAGCCTATATGGATTTTTTAATTACTTTTCATATTTTTTTTATATTATGAGTCGACATGAATCTTTTAATTACTTTATATTTTTAGTAATGTAACCATAACCTTATGTTATGTTATGTGACAACATCTCCCCCATACTGGATTGTAGAGCACCTCGCTCCCCTTAGTGCAATAATTTATTTCCATGCATGTTACATTTTGATTGGACTATAGGCTTTGATAAGACTAATTTGATCATTGGTTGGATTAACTAAAAATATGAAATAAAACAAAAATACTTCCAACCTTACGAGTATTGCAGATTAATGGTGTGGTCTTAAATTTTAACTATCTCCAAGAATCAATGTTGATTTGTTTTCCTAACAACACACACTATCCTTGGCATAGATTCAACGTAGATTTGTTTACCTATAGGCTTGAAGTGAATAGCATGCAACTATATGGCAGAAACAAAGCATAGGGCTTCATCGACTAATATAGTATCGTAAAACATTTTGACGACCCTTCTTAAATTCATAGGAGTTGGGTTCGGGTTTTGTTTTGGACAATGGAAGGATTGGGAGGCATTTTCTTCTTGAAAATCAGTGCTATTGGCAGGTTACAATTACATCAGCTAAAACAAATAGGGCATAGGGCTTCATCAACCAATATGTACAACATTTTGATGACCCTTCTTAAATTCGTAGGAGTTGGCTTTCGGTTTCGTTTTGGAGGATGGACGAATTAGGAGGCATTTTTTTCTTGAAAATCGGTGTTAATGGTAAGTTACGGTTGTTGGTGCCATGCACTATGTTTAATGGTTGTGAATTCAATTTTTTAATTTAAACATGGAAGATAGTGAGTTGGTATGTACAGTACTTTCTATGGTTTTCCAGTGCTTCTAGTTTCTTTATTGCTACTTGCATTTGCGTTGCAAGAGTATCGATGGCTTTGTCATGGATATGGTTTTCATCAAGTTTGTTTGTCTGCTATCTAAAATTTGGATTTGGGTTTGGGTTTGGGTTTTTCTTTTCTTGAAATTTATAGACAGGGTTTTGAATTGTGTATTGTTGTTTTATATACAACTTGATTCTTCTAGTTGACTCAAGCTGGAGTTTCTATATTGGCCTTCAATTTCACTTGATGTGTATTGATGGTATAGATTTATAATTTTGGTTTTACCAGTTTTCTTAGCTAAGAACATGTGCTTGATTCAATTGTTCTTGTCCTCGATCAACTACAGTGACAATGTTCTATGACCATCTATAGTTGATATTCATTTGGATACTATTATATCCTATTACAAAACAAATATGAATCCTGCAAAAAACGATGTCCTCATATTTTGGTCCTAAATAGCTCTTGTGTTCACATGTTTCAATTTGTGATACCACTCTTCTGAATCTAACAGATTATTTATTGGCATTCATATGTTATTGATGTTGATGAGAATCTAGCTGAAAGTGAAGTACACGAAGCACATCTAGCCAAATCCTTGTATTACATACTCATTGGTGACAAGGTATATAATAATTTTTTATACTTGTACATTTTCCAGGAATTTATAATTTCAAAATATCCTTTTTTGCATATTCTTTTCCTGATGGAATGTAAGTCAACCTTATTGGCTTTATCTCTACAAGAAAAGGTTTTGGAACAAATTAAAGTTACCGAGGGGAAGATAGTTGTTGTAGGACAAACGATGGACTTAGTTTTCCACACCCTTCAGCTTGGGTTCTTTTCCAAGGAATTTGATTTGATTTCAAAAGGCATTGATAAATCTAAGAATTATGTCATCTTTTTATGTTGGTCTCTTATGATTATTGTCATGTTGTCTAGGGTAGTCTTGCATTTGTTGACTTTGGTAGCCATCATGTAATTTGTTTGAGGAAGGGGGTGATTGGGAAAGGAAAAACCGATTGAAGGTGTATGAAGGCCTTTACTATATCTACATTAAACTCAAAGAAAGTAACTCAACTATTTTTGGATTCTATTTCAATATTCACAACGCATGAATTTTCCCCATCTGATACATTCATATTCTACACTGTGTTGACAAGTATCATCATACTTGATAGAGTCTCCCCAAAGCAAAAAGTATTGAATTTCTATGACGTCTTCTAGATGCTGCCATTTTTCAATGTACTGAAAAACAAATTTACTGAGGTACTGAGGTACCATATTGCAGGTGGTGGATGCACCCAAGATTTTGATAGTGACTAGAAAGATACTACATCTTTTAGACTTATTGAATTCACTTGATCGTTGTCAATATAAGTTATTCTTTATTTCCTTTGGTAAGCATTGCCCTTGCATTTCAAATCTTTCAAGTCTAATTACAGTGCAAAACAAAGAACCATACTGACTCTCTGAATTAGGTGATATCTACAAGTTGCAAGAATTTAAACTTCTCCAGAGTTGTTTTTTTTTTTTCTAATGGTCAAAACTATATGGTTCTACCTAGTTGGGCCCACATATCAAATAATATTGTATCACTACTACTAGCATCCACATTTTCGATATTACATGAGAGAAGTCCACACTGTTGTGTATTCTCAATTTCTAGAATCGCACAAGAGCATAACCATGGAGGTTATGGCAAGAGCTTGCAGTGTTACAATGGATTTCATTGGAAAGTAAGCATTTTGAGTTATCCAAGAATGCAACGCATTTTATATTTTTTTTAATTGTTCATTGATGCTATTATACTGATCACAAGGGCTTTCAACATTTAGATAAACTACTTACCACTTATGAAAATTTTAAAATTTAAGCAATGCTTACATATTCCAATAATTTTTTTTGTGTTTCTTTCTATGCATGCAGGAAACTCTCTCGCTTCATAGCCGCAGTTAGGATTCACTACAAAATTGATAAAGTTGTTGGTGTTTTAGAAACTAATAGACCATATGACAAAAATGTTCTTTACCGGGAAACTATCAAACAAGGGGACATTTTGTTGAACCGCATTCAAAATCTCTCTAGAGTCATTGTTCTTTGAAAATAGCTCAAAAATAAGCTACTTTCCTCGCCGATCAAGTGTTAATTTGAAATTTCACATCATATTATTTAACTTAGGAATATTATTGGTCGTTCCTTCCAAATTTAGTACTATACTTTCATGTCATTATATTTTGGTGATTAATTGATTTCATTGGAAGCACACTTTTTCTTCCATGTATATCACATAATGGAAGCACATAATGGATATCTTGGAGAGGTGGCAACATGAAGGATTTGAATATATCTTTAGAATGTGGTCATTTATATCTAATTTTGTTACCATGCCCGATTTCATGAATGGCTCATCCCTTATCACTCTAGTCATTTGAAATAATTTTCTATTAATGTAGTTATCTAAAGGGATAAAATGTAGTGTGTTAGCATTTGACTTGATGGGAACACTAGTTCAATGTTTCTTTACAAATTAATTGTCTACTTACTACTGATCAATTCTATGAATATTTAGACTGTGTTATTCAGTGCTATGCTACCAATTGAACAAGATACACCAATATCGAGAGATGATATGTTATAGTTTGTTTTTCTTCAAATACACATATCCCAGGAGCTAGTTCTATCCATATATGGAATCTCAAAGTATGTATTCGAAATATATGGAATCTCATAGTATGTATTAGAAAGTGGATTGTGTCTTAATGAATAAGATTTGAGCTATTCCCACATTACTTCAGGTTTGATATTTGTAACATCATATCCATGTTAATGTTTATATGCAAAACCTACCTTGTAACATCTTGGTCACCAAGGTAAAAGTTTATATTTGAGATCACCTACCTATATTTGAGGGCTCGTTTATTGAGGAACATACAAAACAACTTATATGGAGGGAATCTCTCACTAGAAAATTTGGAGCCATTTTTCAATGGCCAAATGCCGGTCTTTACACTCATTTTCAAAGTACATTCGACGAACCTTGGGAACAAAAACCATCAGTTGAGAAATCGTCGGTTATTCGAGGGATTTAGTTTTTGTTTGAAGATCGACTGAACCAATGACACATGTCAAATTTATGGCCTTTGTGTCAAATAATGCTTCCATTGATTGACCAACTAATGGTCGTCAATTTCACAACACATTGTAGTTGGTTGCTCAACACATTGCAGTTGGTTCACCGACACCTTCCTTTGGCATGTTATTGATCTGTCGTTGGTTGACAGGCACAACTCCCTCGGTTGTGGGACACATTTCAGTTGCTTGACCAAGACCTTTCTTTTTCATGCTTTTTCTTTGTCGTCGGTTGACATAGACTAGGTCATTGGTTGAGCGACACATTCTAGTGGGTACACCAATGCTATCTTTGGCACTCTATGTCCATACTGGTGCTACAACAACATTGGGCCATCCGTTGACCAACCAAAGTCCATCAATTGAGTCAGATGTTTGACGGTTTTTCCATGCTTTTGAAGGATTTTCATTGCATAAACTGTCCATTCTGTTGGTAGATGGACACTATTCCCTCGGTTGACCGACAACAAGTTTTTTTTTTTAAATAATAATATACAAGGGAGCAATGTATATATACAAGAAAGAACTGATACATTGTGATTATTGAGCTCTTACATGTCAACATTCATCGAGTTGTCCTTTCAAGTCAAGAAACCCCACTAAGCTAAGACATGTGTGGTTGCTACAAAATGGTGCAAGCAAGGAAGCTTCCTCATTTCTACATTATCTTTGTATTTTCCAAGGAAAATGCAACAAATTTTATTTTAAGAAAGATACCAAGTACACATTAGCAATGGCCCTAATACAAACCATTAATGCACACCATATCAAGAAAATATCTTAAAGTTGAAAATATACAAGTCACATCTTTAACAAAAATGGATCTTTCATTCTCTGTGTCAACCACTAAAAATCCACCCTCACATTAACTATTTGAGTTAGATTCATTCTTTATTAAATAAAAATGCCCAGAGTATTGTCATCTTTAGTATATGTTCTTTCACTTTCGAATTTTTCCTTAAACTTGTAATTTGGAAGGGAATTAAGGACATCTGATGAATCCCCTTTTGTCTAGGTCTAGTTCTCTCCAAAACCAATAAGAGATATAATGCAGGGTAGGAAAAAACATATAGTTTCATATAAATAAATGACACAACATAACCTATATAGCTAAACGTAAGATCTACATTTTCTCTAGTTTAGTATTTATATGAACATTTATTTCATTCTCAAGTGGGACTATCTGCATAGGTTTTTGCAAGTCTCCACTAGCTGAAGCTAATATCTATTGGTGTTCCCATTGTCTTTCCATAAGTTCATCCACGAATATATGGTGGTATACCACCAAAAGACCCACCTACTTGAACATGAACAACATTAGAGCTACTACTCATATCATCATTGTTTCTCTCTCATGCAACATAACCATCAACATGCATAGAAGATGGTATAATAGTATTAGGTTTGCATTGCTGAGATGCATATGTCTTAGTTGGACTAGATGTCATCTCCTACATCACACCTATTTGAGCCATCCACTAAAGTGAAACCTATTCTTCTTATATATAAGGATTGAAATTTTACATAAGGTCTTGTATATATTGATTATCATGAGAGTGCTCACTCTAAAACTCAACCTATAGGGTAACTCTTCACTACCTCCATTATTGCTAATATGTTGAAACAATATCCAAATTCTCTACAGGTAGGTAGTTAGGCACAAAATTTGGAATGTGTGAATTGAACTCCTACAACTAAAGCCACATGTTCTATAAATGGATTGAAACCATCTCTAATACACTCTCAACCTTTTGTTGTACCTAAAGTTGAATTTAGAGAGTAAGGTCTCATAGTTGTAATTGAAGCTTTTTTGTGTTAGATGTGCAAAAACATATCCAAATAATTAGGATTTTTAGATAGGTATTTAGGACTCTCTGTTTTGAGTTAGAGACAACACACTAAGTTATACAAATCAAATTATGTTAGTATGATGTTATATCTTCACAGAAGGTTTTCCTAGTTAATCCTCTACCTCCTTGATCGGAAGGGGGCTTCATTAAGCTGAACTTACCAAAGAATTATGACCAATTTGAGTAAAACATTTGAAATGGGGCTAAGATTGGGAGGACGTGTGCTGACATTCCAACGCTTCAATATAGTACATATGTTATTATGTCTTGTTAAAACTCATGCAATAAATTTATTAATGTTCACCAGGACGACATATGTATTGATGATTGCAGAACAAATGTGGTGGATGGAAAAGAAAATGCGACAAGATGAACTGTGGAGGCAATTCAATATCATTCTACTCTCTCACAAGGAACATTACTTGGCTCTAGGTCCAAAAAGATGTGTGATTGATGTCACCTGGAGGCTTCAATACTGGGCAATTAATGCGAGCTATCGTTCAATAAGTGGAAATCGATTTGGTATATCCGGGGACGTTATTTCAATCATTCATCGAACCATGATTTGGAGGTTAAATAGGGTGTCCAGTGCTCTAATTCCCTGCATCCAATATTTAAGTCACGGGAGCACAATTTTAAGGTGCATGCGTGGTGTCTCTATGTTGGAATTAACTGAGGTAGACGAGCAAGCTCAAATTGTAGCTGATATGGAGAGTGATGGTAGGGCTGAAGAACCAGATTGTTGTGTTGAACATGGGGTCATACAAATTTATCACAATCGTCGTTGGCTTCGATGTAGAGTTCGTTGGATTAAGCAGGACCTAAGAGTGAGGGAGCACAAATGAGAAGAGTGGCAAGAAGAAGAGGACTATCATAGGGTGTTTGAGAGAACAAGTTTCCAACTCTATATGGATCTACCGAGAGACAAGTATGATCAGCAGAAGGAGGAAATTGAAGAAATGAAGATCAAGATCGACGCACTAGAAAATCAAGTGGGAAGTCTGCATATGCAATTGAAGGAAACAAATGCTGTAGAGGAATCTTCTTCTATGCCTCTGCAGTTCAAATTTGAAGAACAGGTTCCATGGCATTTTTAATTCCCAAGTTTTATGTATTGTTCATATATATGTCTGCTAGGGAAATATGTTAGGAACTATAGTTTTTAGAATGTTGCGATAGGAATTCGAAGTAAGTACTCAGTTTTTGTGGAAAACCAGACTCTATATAGTATGATGCTGAACAATCAGGAAATGAGCCTAATTTTGATTGTAATTATGTTTTGATGAGGAAATTTCCTCTTTTTTATTGATGAAAAATCACTACTCTTTCTGGTCAAAAAATATATATTTTAAACTTGCTTAATGTATGCCCCATGGCCAGTTATACCCTTTTAAATATGCTAGGCCGTGCTTGGTAGCCTATTTCTACTATGGATACCATGGGGTACTCAATTCCACATCATTGTATGAAAACTATTCCCGACACCATTTGCATTGAATTGTTATTCCATTTATTTTAACTGCGCTCGCGCGCGCACACACACACACACATGGTGGTCAATCATCTCAATTTACCATGCTAAATTATTCAATCATTTCTACCATGAATACATCCAATCCATTCTCAGTAAATTCATGCACACAGACATATCCATAAATAGTAATTTAAACAAACACATAACATAATAACAACCATACCATTCATTAATTCACAATTGATAAAACTTATATTTTGATATTCTAATTGCTTTTACAGAGAAGAAACAAAGATACATATCCAATGCTCCATGATATAGCCATGCACTTTAAATCCTATTTTACAAATATTTTACACAAAATATAATATAAAATTCAATAAAATCTAGTTCGGAAACTTACAAAGTAACATCAAGAGCATTGTGCATAGGAAAACAACGAGCACAAAAAACTAGGGTTCCTTCTTTGGCATTTGTACCTTACCACTTCCACTTCTCTTTCAATGACCTGCGATTTGTATATGATGTGTAATCATCCCACTTGGCAGTTTTTTTATATTGAGTATTATGAGGACTGTAGGATCCAATTACACTATTACTTACATAAGCAAGGACAACAAGTACCAAAGCACAATGACTAGAATTCTGAAATCAACCCACTCATTTTTTGTCAAATTCCAATAGCATTGCACAACAACCATAATATAACTTTAACCTTGCAAGGTCACAAAATTTTCTGCTACTTTGTTGTTGTTGTTGTATCTTTGTTGCAATTTTCTTGGTTGGCCATACTCTTAAAAGCCGAGATTTGAAATATTTCACTCTATTATGGATATTATTGTCTTTAAGGACCCTCCTATGTTCATCCTACTAGTGTTAAAAGTACTTAAAAGAAAAAATGCATTTTAGAATACCTCTCGGAGTTTACATATTTGATAGCATCCTATGTTAAGTTGTCATTGTTGCGACTCTTGTTCTTACAGTGTGACCAAGAAAAACCTGGAAATTCAACAAGTGGTAAAAGAACTTGGAACCAACCCATTCTCAACATCACTCTTATCTAAATTTAATGATATATTCCTCTTGGTCTATACATTTGGGAATATTAACTACTTCCAAACCCCAACTCTTTAAACTCTTTAATTCCATGTAGTGAGCCCTCACAAAATGGATATAAATCATAAAGGTAAATCCCAAGTGCCACATAGTTTTAAGAATTCCAACATGAAAATTGAGTATTGCTCCATGGAGATTCAATCAACCACCAAATCTATAGAAAGACTTGTAGAATTATACTAATGCAAAGTCTTGGAACAATGACTTTTACACCACCCTCCAACATGGAGTATAAGGTTAAGCTATTTAATTTATAGCACGAAGGGGGACTGCTTCACTTTATTCGATTTTAAACTATGTACATGATAATAAAAAATAAAAATATGGTACAGATGAACCAAGGAGTACACATAGCATATAAATTTCTCAAGTAAGGCACCTTTGCACAGATCTACAAATGATTTTCATTTCTTCACTTTTCTTTTATAGTATTGGCAAGCATGTTTTTATTAATGAATATAACAAAAGAGGAAGCACCTGTAGTAGAGAATGGCATTTATTGAATTCCCTCCTAATTCTCTACCCTTCATATTGAACTTTTAGTGCAAATTTGATATATAGGTTTTTCCTTTTCCTAAATTTGAAGTGAATACTCCTTGAATCGTCATTTTAGCCTTTGACATAAAATTGATTAACCATAAAGAACTCTTGGGAATCCATGTTGGACTTGAAATGTGGGATTGGTTCCATAAATATTCGTTGAGACAAATATTTAAAGATATGTGAAGGTGTAGGCCATCAAATTGGTTTCAATGTGTAAGGTCTAATCCCATAAATTTATGTAATGTCCCCAGATTTGGCCATGGACCACAATTGCCTAAGTCACCTAGACTTGTTCATGTTTGTTCACTTAGGTGGTGATTTGGGTTGATTATTTGCTAAGCCTAATGTCAAAAGTTAGGAATAATGCAACATGGGAACAAGTTGGACAAGGAAAATGCATAAAGGATATGGTGGACCTTATTTGACTCATCAATTAAGCTAAGTCTCCTTGTGGTTCGAAATTATTGAGAAAATCCTAAGGTTGGCATTCATAAGGTTGGGAAAAATCATTGGTAGAAAAGTCCAAGGAAGTGCAACTCCTAGCAGTGTGAACAAGGATATTGCTGCAGGTTCATTAATGGGACAATGAAGTGGAGATGAACCACGTAAATTATTATTTTCCCCAAAATAATATGCATGCACGTCCAAATCGAATTGTTGCAAGGCCATGTAATAATTGGGTCAAAACCACTAAGGAAAATCAATGAGCCAAATGACCCGCTCCCTCATAAATAATTAATGATTAATATTTTATTTATGATATTATGAGAGGATATTGACTAAAAGGGGGTTCCCAGAAATTTAGTTGGAAAACATAAAGTGGAAAAACTTGGTTCCATAAATCAGGGAAAGCTAGTGGACAACATTTAAGGAAGTGTACAAAATCCAAGTTGATTGCCAAGGCACCCTAAAAAACGTGGAATATTTGGTCAAAGAATTTATAGGGTGCATTGAATGAGGATAAGGAACACTCAACTACCCAATGGATGGTTTTTGATGTTCCATGGTATTTGCCACTAGTATTGACTAAGTGGACAAATTAGTTGGTGGTTTTCTTCATTCCATGGTATTGGAATCCAGTAGAGTGATGGCCCCCCAATTCTTTGTGTAACCAATTGGAAAGGTTGGTAAATTCAATTGGTGAAGAGTTGGACACCCCGTTAAGATCATTGTGCTGCATTCTACAGGAATTCCATGCCAAATTATTCTTACGTATACTTATGTTCATTCTGTTCCATTTCTATGTAGTTCCAATCATTCTCTTGCAGGGGGTTTCATAGCCAATTTTCGTGTACTTGGAGAATGATGAATGTAAGGCTCTCTATGATCCATGGTTATTGTTTCTGATGTCTACAAATACAATATGAATACCTTCATATTTTGAATAAAATTTTTTTTTTCTCAGCATTCTGCGATTTTGCTTCTTCATTCCTCTTTCTCTCTCCTATGTTTAGATTCAATGCTAAATTGGACCGGTTTTAGCATTTCGAGTAATTGTCTGACCTAAAATCCACCAAATTGCATTCTGTAAGTTGATACAAGTATCTCACACATAATAGGACCGAACCGTACCCTCATATCATAAATTCATGGGGCTTAGGAAGTGTTTGGGTCGATTTGGAAATCACTTAGTTGAGTTGTCTTGGTTACCTAGTTTTTCTCCTAGTGATCCTAAAGTGAAAAATCACTTCCCAAAATATGAGACAAGTGTATCCTACTATAGATTGTGAATGTAATCATGTATAGATACATCCATTGCAACACCAAAATCCATTGGGTTCCACATAATTCTTGGGAACTAACACTATTGGGTCCTTGTGACGACCCCAAGTGTGATGCACCCATAAAATGTGTCACTGCAGAATGTATGGAATGAAACCCATTCTAATATATGTTTTGAATACCTGTAGGGCATGATACAGACCCTACTGATTTTATTACAACCTTGTATTTGTTTGGGAGGGAATTTGGAAAATTCTCTCGGTGATTGAAAACAATTGGGGAAAATCTAGTCTTTCTTGTTTGTCCCCGAGCTAGTGTGCCTAATCTCTACCTTAGGTACACTATAGTGGTATAAGAGCATGGTCCTCTACACATGTGAGCTGAAAAACTAAAGTTCCACTGTTCGTAGAAGAGAAAAATTGCAGCTATGAGACTTGTACTAGTTATTGAAGAGATAACAAGAGTATTTGCGGCAAGCAAAAATATGCAAAAGTTGCTTCACTGTCACCGGGGAAATCTAGAATGGGATAAGGATTTTCGTGCAACCATTTCTTTCAAAGAATATTTTATTTCATGCATGTATTATGGCCCCAAGTTGTAGATGATAAATTTTTTGAGACTAACTGATCATCAGTGGAAGTCAATTCTTCCGAGTACTTCCAAAATTATTGAGCATTACTCCAAGGAATCTTATCTTTCTAAGAAGGAATTTCAAGAACAAAAGAATGGACAGGAGCAAAAGAACATGAGCATTATGAGAACAAAAAACCATCAAGAGAAGAACCAAGTTGTTCCACTTCTCCAAGCAAAAAAGAAGAAAAGGGAATCGCATGTGAAGTTTCATTGGATGCCATTGTTTCTAGCATGAAGAGACATTTTGGATCTTATTCAAAGAGAGACTCCAAGAATCTTGATCCTAAGGAAAACAAGGGGAAATATGCATCAACTCGCTTGAAGGAGCACAAGCAAAGTACCCTTGATTAACTACCCTAAGAGGGAAATAGGAAGATGGGTAAATGAACTCACCATTGATAATTTGACAAATAAGTCTTTTATTTGGGACAAATAAGTAGAATTGAGTGAAATTGATGATGAGAAATTCACATTAAGGGTCAAGGAAGAAATCATTGTATCCCCCCTCAAGGATTACATCAAGATTTTGGTTTCCAAGGTTATTGAAGTAGTTGTTGATGATTCTTGAAAATAGTTGGAGTAGTTGGAGTTGATGAATGCACTAGGGAAGGTTATTTAAAGAGAAACCATCAAAGAAGCAGGACAATGAGTCATCATTCATACCCCACAATTTTGTAAGTTACAAGACTTCAAGATTTCCCTTTGTGTCATTCTTCTTCTATGAATCACAACTTCATTTAGTATTTTCTATTTTTACCATCAAGATCAACCTTTGAATTCTTTCCTTATGCATTCCTCTTTTAGGATCTCTATTTCTAAGGTTTATGGGAGTCATATCCCTGCCCTCAAGGGTGAACACTTTTAATTTCTTTTTATCTAGGTCAAATATTGATTTGTAAATCCCATCCATGGCTAACATTTTCTAGACTCACAAGAAATCTTTCTAGGACTAATTTTTTTAAAAATATCCATAAGAATCTATTCATTGGTTGTATCATCAAGTTTATCATTTCATGCATTTTTGAACAAATTCTAAAATGTTGAGTAAATGACCATATGATTTCAATGATAATCATTTACAGATTCCTAACAGTCACATGTTACCTTTGTTATTTTCCTCTGAATGTAATATTTTGAGTTGGTCTCTGTCTTATGATATTATGGTGGTTCACTTGTCTGGATTGACTAAATATCCCATTGTTATATTTTCCTTTCCTTTGAATTATTTTGGCTACCTGGTCCATTCTTAGGTTAGTGAATATTGGCAAAAATCATTTTCATTGGTTGAAGGATACACGTTCACTAAATAATTTGTGGGGTTTCTCTCTTTTAGCACACCCCACTATTTAAGAAGCATCCATTAAAGAACTACTATATAAAAAGAGGATAACTACCTCTCTAAAAATGGAGGGTGCTCTTTGTCCTTTAGATATTTACCTTGGCATTGAGCCCTTCCTTAGTAGGAAAATGCGTCAACATTTTTGTGACTACATCAAGATTGAACATTCTTGAACAGGAAAAATGTTGGACAGTTGAGCAAGTTCCTTGAAAACACATAAATTCATTGTCCAATAGCAGTAATTCAGGTGATTCTATATAAAAAAATTTAATTCTAGCCACCCTACAAAACTTCCAAGGAATCCACACTAGAAGCCAAAAAAAGACCCATGGGTAGAATCAAGAACTTGTCTTGGAAGGAAAGGTTCTTATTCTACAACACTCTCCAAGGTCACGAGTTTTCTTGTAATGTCCCCATTCAAATAAGTGCATAGTAAGACAATCCCATCAATCCTACTAGTTTCCTAGGTTGGATGGGCACATGTGGGATGGTAATAATGAAACTAATAAATGATATTTAGACATTAGAAGGGTTCAAGCATTTAATAAATATGATTAATAAATAAATTCAAGAGAAATTCTAGGTGGCAAGTGGTTTTGGAGACATATGGAGGTGGTGGGACCCACACTAGCTTGATTTTTCAATGACACATGGCAGCTCTCTCTTGCCAATTCAAATTCATGGGAAGGTGAACACTCTTGGGTGAGTTTGTAAGTAATAACACATGGCATTGAGCATATTAGGTCGAAATGGGAAGGAATAGTAACCTCCATGGGAGAGGAAGAGTCAAATTGGAGACTAGTGGACACATGGGCTAGATTCCCTAGTTTTATGACAACAATAATGAAGCATCTATGACATTTTATGACAAAATTCAGACCTGAATTCTTACACCTGACCATTATGACATGTCAGCCCCAAAAATAGGCTCAAGAAGGCGCTCATGGAGTTGGAGGAATCTAAAGAGACTCAAATTCGAATTTGGGAGAAGATGGAAGGTTGGAACTAGGAGACAAGTGGCAAATGAGGAATATTTTCTAAATGGAAAATTATTGAATCTATTGAGAGGATTTCGACCCCTTGAAGGCTAATGTTGGTTATAAAATGTAGAAATCAAGTATGAGAATGGCTTTTGATGATTTGAGAAAAATTGCATTTGTGAAGAGAGAGCTAGTGGATGACTAGTTTCTTGCCTTAACCAATTTCGAGGGTGAAAGATTCCCATCCAAGTTGGTGTTTGGAGAGGCCACTCAGGTCTTTCATGGTGCTTTAATGGAGTTTGTATTTGCAGGTAGAAGCTACAGGAAGTTTCATGGTTTGGTTTAGTGCAGCACTTTCTCTCCACCGTTTCCAGTTTTGAAGGCATATTCGTGCTCCTTGAGGGAGGGCGTTTTTGGTGAGCACTGTGCTTCTTGAGAGAGCTTCTCATTATATATTTATGATTGTAATAGCTTCATATCCTCTGTTACTCATATTCAGAAAGTCTCAGGTCGAAATACCCACTGGTTGTATGCAAAACTATTGATTAATGAGCAAACAATGTCCATTTCCCCAATGCATTGATGTATGACACTATAATGTTGATTATTTCGAATGGATGGATGATTCTCTGATATATTTGTGATAAATATACTGCCATGGATGTCTTCTACAAGTTTCATGTACTGTACTTGAGCATTTGAAGCATTTTTACTCAGTTTAGTTGTATTGGGAGGTGAAATAGTGCCATTTCCCCAAGGGTTGAATTGGGGGTTTTTGCTGTTGAATGTGAGAGAGTTAGAACAGTATTAAAAATCAATTAATGGTGCATATGAGACCTTAATAACATACTTAACACATTATATACCTCTGTTCATAAATTTGTGGGAGTTTGGAGGCATTTGGAAGGCCATTTGCAGTGTTACCCGAGGGGGATTTGATGCACAAATTACTAGTCAAAATTACATATATTGATCAGAATACAAATCAAGTTTGCAGAAGTATTTGGAGGGCCATAAAACATCCCTGAACCTTATATTCAAGTCTAAATACCATTCATACACTCCTATAGAAGATTTGGGAGCATTTGGGTTGATTTGGAGGTCAAAACAGTAAAACTAGTCAAAGGTCGAAATTGGGAAAAAAGTGGAAAATTGGGCATTTTAATAAAATTTGAAAAAGGGATATTACATTTCTTGTCTCCATTCCCTTCAACTCTAGACAACTCCAACCATGGATGAGAATGTGAAATGCAATATAGGGAAAGACCTAAAGATGAGTGATGCCTTGAAGGAGAGTAGTGAAGGAATCCAAGAAGAAGACCAAGGATGAGCCTTTTGGATTTGAGGGGGAATAAATAGCTAGTACCAACCTTATTTGTGGGCTATGTCCCTCTCTCTAATGGATATGGTATAGGAAATACCAACATGTATGTTCATTAGTTCCTAGTGATGTGTGGCATACACTTCATAACTCATGAAGATGTTTTGTTAAGGTTTTTTTTTTAAACACTAGTGGGCTCGATGATAAATTGGGTGCAAATTGGTTATGGTTCCTATCAATGTGACTTGTTTTGATTATCTCAATAATATTTATAAACTCACCATACTTAGACTGTATTATGTCACCCAACATTCTCGCCCGACATGGCCTTCTTACACATTTCTATAGATGTTAGGGGTTAAGGATATAACTTCCATGTCAATTAATGGTAACATCTACACCACTAAGATACAATGTCGAAAACATACAAATGTGAGGGCCATAGCAACAAAATCCCACATCAAAGACTCCATGGGTGATATAATGAGTATGGTAGGCAATGGCCTCCTATTTCCATGGAATGAAAAGTTAATCTTGCATGCTACAAAATTCTATGTTGAGTGATTTAAAATATAAAAGGCTATAATAACAAGTAAGATGGGAAAAGTAGCTATTCCATCACTTCTAGAGGCCTAAAAGTACCTACATACTTCTATTGTTTCCTGGACACTCATGAAGTCCCTTTTCCACTCCTTGACCCCCATGGATCATATATAGAAGAGTGATATGGACAAATATTTTATGGTTTTTAAGGGTGGGATAATGATCAGTTATGAGGGAAGTTGCGAACCTTACCCACTTGGGAAAATTGATCTCCTTGGCTCCCTAGGAAATACATTCATTCATTCTATTTAGGAAAGAAACCCCAACCCATGCACCCATTAATGAATTCCATAACACAAGCCAAGCTAACCCATACATTAATTTATTGATTCTATGAAGAAAGCCACCAACCCCGAGGAAGACATATAGACCCAAAACAATACATAATATATCACTTCATACATCAACACATAATACATCACATCGTATAATACATAATTAAGACTAAGAATTATCTTAGACAAAATATACATCATCTCATTACAACAACCATGCATCTTATATAATTTTGAATAAATGTGTCTCCAACAAGAAATTGGGATTCATAATATTAAATCATCGACCCTACGTCATCGTATATGAACAGAGATTAATTTCTCTCTCAATGGTGAACCACAAATCCATCATCCATCGATACAACCCTACATCACTTATAAACATATCTATCGCTCAGATTCTCTTGGAAAAAGGGGAAAGAATCAAGGATTTTAGTCTCAAATTTTCATGAACTCTACAATAGATATATGAGAATGAATGCCCTAATGATCTTGTGATCTTTGAATGTTATAATAACACCACACCTTCTAATGCGAACTATGCTCTAAAATCTACTTGAATAAACACTTTTTATTATTTTAACATGTCAAGTAAAGGGCCTATGAAATGAAGGAATACATGATCAAAATTAATGATGACCCAGATACATATTGGAACATGTTCAAATACTAGAACATATTGATTCAAAATTTCACCAGTATAGTTGAATTTTTAGAGCGCAGTTTAAAGTTTAGATTCCTCTTTGCCCAAACTTTTTCATGTCCATGCCAGAGGGAAGGATACCTGGGAAAATAAAGTGTAAAATTTGATTGAAAGCTCATATGTACAGATTTTGTTTAGGGCTAGGAATTATATAGGGACGAATTCATTCCCGATCCACCAAGATTTCACGAAATTTAGGTGATTTATGAGTGAAAATGCCCTTCAAACCATAAATTGCGGGTGAGCCATAAAAAATCCTTCAAACCATAAGTCAAGGGCGAATACAACTTTGTGATCAACTTACAAGAAAACACATGGGCGATATACCTCCTAAACACCTCCATTACTGTAAATCGGGGGCTGTTGAAGGTTTGAACTGGATTTCCAGCAGGCGAAAATGGGCTTTTTTTTTTCCCTCCTTCATAAATAATATGGGGGCTAACTATTTTCCATATAAAAAAATTAAATAAATTGCGGGCTAATTAGAGAAAACCCCCTCTTTACAATAAATTTGCCCATTAAAATTTTTTAATCCATTAATTTTTTCCATGGGCTAAGTTTAGTCCCTAAATTTTTTCATGTTCATCATTAGGTCACAAATCTAATGGTAGAAGTTATGTTGATGTCCTTTTTGCCTTAGAAGAAAACCCTATTTTTATGAGGTCATTGTATTACGAATATGCATTCAGAAAGATGATACTATGAGAGAGTGAAGAGGAGGTTGCAACAAGTGTGTTGTAGGTTTTATCTCTTCATTTTGTTGGATGGAATAAATAAATGACTCATTGTTTCTCCATGGATGTAGCCCATATTGGGTGAACAATGTATATCGGTGTCACTCTTGTATTTTATTCTTCTGTGTTTTATTTTTGCATTTATTTTGTTTTTTATTGCTCCGCAATGTTATTTCTAACATATATAGCTATATGGGAGGTCTAATTAACTTTTGGGAAATACAATGCGCTAAGAGAAACACCATACAGTCCATATGGATTGTGGAGATAGGTCATACAACTACTATTTGTTGTAGAGAGATCGAATTGATCCTCAACGTGAGATGGGAAACAATTAAATGCCCAACATGGGCTAGACCAACGTTAATATGAGGGGAGATGAGGCAAAAAAACATACTGTAGTTAAAATGTGGTAGAATGTGCAAATTTATCAGAAATAAAACTTCCTACATCTCTACAACAATTCTCAAATATGGTCCATATATCTTTGGGATTTGTTGGACATCTTATGGAAGGGATTCAATTCTTGTCGGGACTTCTATATTTCATTAAACCTAAAATAAAATGCATTCATACTCAATTCAATTTTCAGTCCTCTATTATTCATCCATTGTCAACCATTAATGGTACATAGAGATCACAAATAACACATGAAAATAAATAGATGCCTAATTCACACACACACACACACACACACACAACAAGCATGGCTCATACCAAAGTTCTTACCCTGGAAACCCAATTGGGAAAATCAACATTCAATGGTTTCTCTGTATTTCATTTTGGCAATGTTTGGATTACAATGCAACTTTAGATACCTTGGAATTCTCCTCTCTTGGCTAGAAAAATCCCCCCTGAGAGTATCCTTACAAGGAGATATATGAGAGATGAGATAATGGGAAGGCCAATGGATTGACCATTTAGCTCCTATTCCTCCTCACCCATTTTCATTTCTTTATTCAATTAGATCTTTTGTTTGTGTTGTGTTATTCACATTTTCATTTGCATTGTCTTTTATATATTGTAACATTTAAACATTGCTAGATTATATTGTAGGTACTAATTATTACAACCATTCTAGAGTTTGGATCCATTTCGGAAAACATATCCCAATAGAAAGGATTTTTGGTATCCAAAATCTTAGATGACCAGTTTGGATCAATGTGACTTTTGTCTACTTCTCTAGAACATGGCGCTAACTTTGGCTCTTGGCTACAACTTTGACTCTAGCTATGGCCCTCGCTCATGGGTTTGGCTATTGGCTCTAGTTTCGGCTATTTCCTTGTCTCTAGTTTCTAGCTCACTTGTTCCTCTAGTGCAAAAGTATGCTCATTGAATCAGCTCTAAGCAATCCCTAAATATGAACTCTTTGATTAGAATCCACTCTCACCTTTAACATGCAAGTCTCTTGCATTCTATGGATCTGAAAATGGTCCATCTTGGTAGTCAATGAAGCCAAGTCAAATTCCGGTCTTCTCTTGTTCATTGTTGAATGTTTGCAACACTTAACAGTGAGATCCCAATGAGCATATTCCATAACAAAAGGAGTTGTGGAATACCCACTTCTTATAGGATCAATTGCTTCCCAACACGGGAACAATTATTTATTGGGGATTTGAGAATGATTCTTCAACCAATTTTCATTAAGTAAGACATTATCCTAGGCTTCATATCCTATTCTATTGGAACCAAACGTTATGCAGGTTCATTAAACCTTTGGATATTTTGGAGACATTCAGTTGAAATACAACAGTCAACTAGTAGAGCAGTCAAATGGAGGCTCTACTAAGTGGTTGAATGATCAGTCAATTGAAGAGTCGATGTGATCGTGGTCGACGCAGTTGTGGTTGGCTTGACTAGAGCAACTGACTAGTAAGCTATGGGATGCTGTGGATTTTGTGGAAATGATTAGAACCAATGAACCCTATTTGTGGACCAGATCATCCTCACTTCAAGGGAGTTTGTTAGATATCGAGACTATAAAAGAACACCCCTATGGATAGTGTTGATATGAACTTACAATTGATGTTGAATAATGAATTGTGATGTTCTTCTCATAATTCATTGTGATTAAGTGTTGTAACATTGTCTTTAGACATCACCTATCTTCTTGGAACACAATTCCCTTTTTCTATTTTATTTTTTGTTTTATGGTTCAATTTGAAGAGGTTCCCCAAAATGGTATTAGAGCTACTGGTTTTGACTTAGCCTATTGTTTTTGAATCGTGTTGAGTTGAATCTAGGGTTTATTGACTCTAGGATGAATATTTTTTGATGGATACCTCTTCTTTGAACTTGGGTTAGATCTATTTGATTAGAAGGATGACTTCGAAGGTAGAACCTGTTGTTATGAATAGACACAATTGTGCAATATGGGCGCCAGATATGGAAAATTTGTTGAAGAACAAGGGGCTATGGAAATATACTAAGGTCACTATTCTAGATCTAGTGGATGATCGGTCTATGTTTGACATCGATGAAAAGAAGGATGAGGTTACTGGGGTCATCATGGCCTACATTTCAAGGGAGATTCACTTTCATATGAGCAGGATCGACTGCCCTCATGCTATTTGGAGTAAGATGAAGTCACTATTCGAAAATGTTAATGAAAGTCAAGTAATGTAGATAGAGGAAGTGTTGATCTATCTAGCACCACATTCCTTTCAAATGATTGAGGACTATTTAGCTTGCATCAAGGAGATATAGTTGAAATTGGAAGAATGTGGTAAGGGTTTTCCCAAGAAGGATGGGAAACTCATTGAACTGGTCTTGATGAATCTGAGGACACCTTATGATGTGTTATGCTCTTCTTTTTGCGCCAATTGGATGTCACACAAGCAACATGGTAAGGAATTTACCTTTGATATATTCTGTAATTTGTTGATTAAAGACTAATGAAAGTTGCATGAAGAAGGGAAGCTTGGTAACAAACACTAGGATCACTTGCTGAAAAGAAAGGTTAAGCAAAATTATAAAGAACATGGTCGACTGGATCATCGACTAGAATGTATCAACCAACCTACAAAGGGAAATACCAATGAGTCAACATTGATGAAGAATAATTAAAAGAAGAAACCTATCACTACTATGGAAAGGTGGGACATGTGGAGAAAACCTTTTGGAATAAGACAAAGAAATTGGAGGAAAAGGTCAAGCATCTTGAAGAAGGCATGTTGATTGGTCAGATGATCAATTGACCTAGTGGATAGTGAACATAACCAATGTTGTAATCTAAGGGATTACATATGGTTACCAATAGCACAACAATACACAATAAGATCCAATATCACACATACATACATAAAGGTACAAGAAATAATACAAGTAATGGTGATAGGAGCGACAAGTTGTCTTATATTATGAGGCCATCATGTACATAAGCAACATTACATATTTTGGATCATCAACCTATTATATAGTGCATATAAAAAATTATACAATTATAAATTCCTAACTATCAAGTTGATCATCTTAATCGACCTGTCTGAACTAGGTAGACTAGTCTCTAGTCGGTTGAGAGGACCTAGTTGACTGATCGACTAGGCTCCTCCAACAGATAGTCGATTCTAGTTGTATTTATCATATGGCTAAGGATGATTATATGTTCTCTTCCTTATGTGGAGCTCCAGAACATAAGATTTATGTAGTTGATGATTATGCTCTCAAAGTTGTTGAAAGCGACAATGTTGAATGCCAACATGGTTGAATATTCAATGTCTCATGTTCCTATCTTGAGCGCAAATTTATTGTCGGTTGAACAACTTACACAGATTAAGAAGACTATTGAGTTTTGGCTAGATCACTTCATTGTAAAGGATCTAAGGCTTGGGGGGGGAGGGCGAATGTTTCTTCAGGATATTTAGATTCCAAAGACGGACTTTATATTTTTTTCATGCTCTCAGGAATGATTTTTGACTGAATGGACAGACTGCACTCATTGATCAAACTGATGAAAGAAGTCGAATTTTGCATGAATGACTTGGACATCTGAAATTTCAAAGTTTGAAGATGATCGTAACAAATAATATGGTTACTATTCCACCAAATAGAGTTTGTAGAGGATGTGTTCTTGGAAAGCATCATAAGGAACCCTTTGATTATGGGAAAGCTTAGCGAGCACATGATCGACTGGAACTTGTTCATAGTGATCTCTGTTGCATGAAAAAAGAAAATGCGAAGTATATTTTAACCTTTATTGATGATTTATCTATATTTTATTGGGTATATTTCTTGAAGTATAAGAGTGATGCATTTTAAATATTCAAGGAATTTAGGGCATTGGTTGAAAATAAATGTGGTCGACCTATCAAATGCTTTAGATTAGACAATGGTGGAGAATATGTGAGTCGACATTTTGAAGAATATCTCTTGCAAAATGGCATTTCTTGGTAGATATATATCCCTCACACCTCTCAGGAGAATGGAGTTGTAGAGCGAAAGAATTGGACTTTGGTAGAAATGGCCCGGTGCCTATTGCAGACCAAAGCCCTTTTGATTAAATTTTGGGTAGAAGTTGTTTACTATTCAAACTATCTTTTGAACCTTGTTCCGATAAGAGTTGTTAACAACATGACTCAAGTCAAGAAGTGGAATGGAAAGAAACCCTTTGTCGGACACCTCAGAACCTTTAGATCTGTTGCTTAGGAACATATCATTGATAACTGTAGAAATAAATTGGATGCAAAGAGTCATGCTTGCATCATGATGGGCTATTCTGATGAATCAAAAGCCAATCAATTGTTTGAACCTATGAAACAAAAGACCATTTTGAGTAGAAATGTGATCTTTGATGAGAATATTTCAGGTAATAGGTTGGTGAACTCCTATTATGTCTTGTTGCACAATAATCCATTTTATATTTTTGAAGAATCTAGATCGAATGTACCCTTCTTTGAATCTTCTACTCCCGATTCGATTGGTGGTCAGTATCCATTAAATAGGAAAGTTGCTACAAATTCTCATTCGACTAGCAATAACCAACCTGAATCACCACTGACTTGACTATCTTAGTGTATTTCTAAAATAATTGAAGCTGTTGGACCTGATGTTGGAGATACTAGTATTGGTAAGTAGACCCATAGTTAGAAACACCATGCCAGTGTTGCATTGATGGAACATGTTCTTGAAACTTGTGATCTTGACACGTATGCTGATGCTCAGGGAATGCATGAATGGGAAAATTCTATGGCTATTGAAATTGATTCTTTGAAGAAGAATCAAACTCGGGAACTAGTTTCTCGACTGCAAGGAAAGAATGTTGTGAAGTGCCAATGGGTACACAAGAGTAAGTTTACTTATGACGGTGTTGTTGAACATCACAAGGCTCACTTTGTAGCTAAGGGCTTCTCTTAGCAAGAAGGCATTGGCTACACCGAGACCTTTTCCCCCATTGCAAAGATGAACTCTATTCCACTGATTCTTTTTGTTGTTGCTCATTTTGATGGAAAGTTCATCAAATGGATGTTAAAAGTGCTTTTATTCATGGAGACTTGTTTGCAGGGTAATTTTTAGGGGTGAAATTTCGCCAAATTGGCTATTTTTGGGTTTTTTTTCAAAAAATAAATTCGTTATTTGGTTAATTTTACTCTCTAATATAACCTATATTTACATAAAATATGTTTTGTATTGTAATATTCATCAAAATTTACAATTTTTAGTAGTAAATTGTATGTTTCAAATTTAATTTTTGCTTACCTATCTATATATATGTTTTTTTCAATCCAAAATAATTGCCTAGAATACTATACTTAGGTATTCTAATAGAATCCTTCAAAAATACCCTACTTGTTTGAAGAAATTTACATAGAACAACCTCCTAGTTTTGTGACAGATTCTGGTCTTGTTTGCTGACTCAAGAAAGAATTCATTGTATGATTTGAAACAAGCACCCTGTGCTTAGTGTCACAAGATTGATAATTTATTTATCAATCTTGGATTCATATGTTGTGAATCTGATCACATTATTTATGTATTACATGTTCATGGTGATACTTTGATTGTGGAATTGTATGTTGATGATTTAGTCATAACTAGAAATAACATCAATCTAATTTTGGATGTGAAGAAAAAACTTGTAGATACCTTTGAAATTACTAATCTTGGTCTATTGCATTTCCTTTTAGGCATTCAAATTTTGCAAGTGGATGATGGTATCTTTCTTTCTCTACCAAAATATGCTTTGGATCTTTTGAAATGATTCAAAATGGATGACTATAAGTCTTGTGTGAGACCTTATGAGTCAGGTGTAAAGTTTTCAAAGGACCGTGAATCTTTGCGAGTTGACACCACTCTTTATCGATAGTTGGTCGGTATCCTGATTTACTTAACTCACAATCGAACTTATCTCTACTTTGTTGTTAGTGTGGTTTCTTGGTTCATGCAGGATCCTAAAGAAATCCACTGGAAAGTTGCAAAGAGAATTGCTCGCTATATTAAACAAACTTATCAATATGGTATTAAGTATTGTCGTAGTTACAAACCACTGGTCTAGTTTACTGATTTCGACTGGGGAGGTGACAATGATGACTGAAATTCCACTTTTGGCTATGTGTTTCGACTTAGTATTGGACCCTTGGTATGGTCGTGTAAGAAACAAAAGGTGGTATCCCTTTCGACTACATAAGCATAATATTGTGGCACTGCCAGTGCAGGTACAAAGGTAGTTTGGATATGTCAGCTTCTAGAAGAGCTCGGTTTTCTTGTTCAAGTCTTAGTTGTTATCCATCATGGTCACAATCAAAATACAATATAGGTTTTTGATAACCCTGTTGCTCGTAGAAAAATGAATCATGTTGAACTTCATGTTCATTATTTGAGACAGTTGGTACAGGACAATGTTGTATCACTTGTTTATTGTAGGACATATGATTAGATTGTTGATACCTTTACAAAGCCTCTACCATAAGCTAAATTTTTGAAAATTCGGGCTATTCTTTGGCTTTAGGAAGCTATAATTATGGGGGGTGTTTAGAGAACATAATTTCACATCCTGAATCTCCAGAGCATTTTGTTGATGGGGGGGAGTGTTGGAACCAAACGTTGTGTAGGTTCATCACACCTATGGATCTTCTGGAGATAGTCAGTCGAAAGACAACAGTCGATTAGCAAAGCAGTCGACTAGAGGCTCGACTGAGTGGTCGACTAATCGATCAATTGAATGGTTGACATAGTTGTGGTTGGATCAACTAGAGCAACCGACTAATTTATGGGACATTGCATATTTTTGGAAATGGTTAGAACCAATGATCCCTATTTGTGGACTAGATCATCCTCACTTTAAGGGTTTTTTTAGATCTGGAGACTATAAAAGAATGACCCTATGGGTTGTATTGATATGAAGTTGCAGTTGATGTTGAATAATGCATTGTGATTTTCTTATCATAATGCACTATGCTTAAGTGCTGTAACTATGTCTTTAGACACCATCTCTCTTCTTGGAATATAGCTCCCTTCTACTATTTTCTTTTCTATTCTATGGTTCGATGTGAAGAGGTTCCCCAACACCTTCTTCCACCAAATGGTTGCTTGCTTTGTTGGTGAGGCTGACCTCTCTTGCCATTGCAAATTTGTGGACACTTTCTTCTCCTTGGGATGCCAAGGAAAGGATCTCTTCATCACCTTTGTACCTTACTCTTCACACCCTTCTCTTCACTGTGTAGTTCCTAGGGTGAATCTTTGGATGAAGTCACCAACGCTTAGTTTCCCAATGGACACTCAACTTGTAGTGGTGACTTATGTTATTGATGATGGATAGGATACGTGACATGATTGTTTTGTACATGTGCCTCTGAGTCCTCTATTAGTTTGGAGAAGTCTTATTGCCATTCCTCCTTTGAAAACAATCTATCTTGTGACAAGTGGCTTGCTTCTCCCCGTAAGATTCCATAAGATATCCTTTTTCCTACAAAATGCATATAAATTTGAGTACCAACAATGGTAAACTTTGTGGCTTTCTTGTTGAAACAATGACAAACAACAATTTTATTTCCTGATGCATTCCTCTTGGTCTTATTCTTCTTATTTCAACCAATTGGATTGCTACTTCCTTGAAGTGTTGATGGAGGGTGAGTCTTGGAACTCTTCTCTTTGCTACCTTTCTACAACCTTCCACGAGAAGGATGAAGTGGAAGTGTGCTTACATCTTCCTTCACTGTTTCTCCTTCTTTTGATGAGTAGGCCAATTCTGCTTTGTATTTTTCCTTCACAAAAATGGTCTTGGAGACCATGGCATTTTTGTTTCTTCCATTGTATCCTGGGCCTTCATGCTTGAACCTCACATTAGGTATAATATGGATCAAAATGCCACAATTTCTCTTTCGTGGCCCTTTTCCATTGTAGCCCATCCGCCTTAACAATATTGAACCAATGCTTCTAGTATGCTTCTCAAACTCACCAAAATGATCTGGTGAAATGTCCAAAGAAGGTGTGCTTACTAAAGATTCCTTTGTCATAGTGTTGGCTTTAGTGGTGGCAATGGAAAGTGACTTTGCTTCTTGGTGCTCTTGAACAACCTCTCGTAGATTTGTTAATTCCTTCTCTTTCTTTACCAATTCCTGGCGTAGTTGAGTTAGTATTTGATTGAATCTATCCTCATGCCAACTATCCAATTGTGTTAGTTTCTCTTCCAATTGCAAGAGCTACAATTTGTTCTTGTCCAATTTTCCCTCATGGTAGTGAAGAAGTCTTGGTGTCTGGCAAGTTATTTTTCCAACTCCTCTGCTTTCTGCCTCTAGTACCTACTTTCCTCTTAGATATTCCTATTGAAGTCTCTAAGCACTTTTACACACTGATTAGTGGTGGTACATTTCCCTGAGGATGAAGCCCTTCACTAGCGAGGGCCGATGCTTGCTTACCACTTTCTTGCTCTGCAAAAAGCTGCTCAGCAGCTCTCCGAGGCTTCTCTTGAGTTTGTAATTGCTTAATACAAGGCTACACGCATGGTTCATTACTTCCCCTCCATTGAATCCCAGAGCTATCAACCAACTGCTTCAACTATATAACCAACATAAATGGCTGCTGGGTTTTGATTTAGACATGGTTCAATTTGACAATGTTATTGAGAATGGAGATGAATATCAATAAGAACATCTTGAAAGAGTTGCCTTTACACTCGGGCTATATCTTTTCCAGTGAGGCATTTTTGTTTCCTTACAAATTTATTCTAGCTTTGGCCTTTGAAATTGTCTTACATTTTTTAAAGTATAGGTGACTGGCAGGTCATTGTCTTACACTTTTGAAAGTATAGGTGACTGGAAGGTTGTCTGAAAAACACTAGAACCTAGTTCAAATCTTAGTGTTAGAGCTCTAGCATATTTGTTTGCACTGAATATACATTTTATTATTATGTATTTGTTTTTCTTGGAATGTTTATGAGCACAATATATTTGTGGATATTTGTGAATTGTATGTTATATTTTTTTCTTTCATATTATGGTTTTTTTATGTAGTGTAATTCCAATTTCAATAATGAAGATGTTCATGTTGATTTTTTTTATTTACTGTCATTCCAATTTCAATAATGAAGATGTTCATGTTGGGAGCAAAATATCAATTTTTTTTTTTTAACTTTTAAAAATAAACATAAACTTTTGTATGCCCTATGTTGTCCACTCCATTATCATTCTTTTGTATTTCTAGTGCACCAACCGAAATCACTAAACTAAATTTTAAATTCAAAATGAAAGCAAAGTTTGCTAATTTGATATCAAGTACATAAGCCATTATCAAATTAAAGGCTTCGGATTTCACAAAAGAAGAGGAAAGCAAAGTTTGCTGATATGATATCAAGTACAAAAGCCATTATCAAATTAAAGGCTTCGGATTTCACAAAAGTTTTACTTGTAAAATCAAGATATCAAGTACTGAAGAATTTATCATTTTAAATTTCTAAACAGAGTAAGTTACTAACAATACTTTTATATTGATTTTTAAGTAAGTAAGAATGTTTTTATATTAATTTTATAGTTTTCTATTTTGTTGCGCTGAGAGACGCTCTATAGCCCAGCCCAGTATGAGGGAGATCTTGTAACATGTGTCGAGTAACAAAATAATACAAAGTAAAATGTAATAAATATTATGTTGGCCATAAACAAAAAAGAATAATACAAAGTAAAAAGTAAATATGAGACTTAAACTAGAGACTTTACTTTTTACTTTTAATACAAAGTAAAAAATAAATATGAGACTTTAGAGTGTTTGTCGAGTTTGTCTAGTGTTTGTTGAGTGACAAAATAATACACAGTAAACAAAAAATAATAGTACAAAGTAAAAAGTAATAAATATTATGTCAACCATAAACAAAAAAGAATAGTACAAAGTAAAAAGTAAATATGAGACTTAAGCTAGAGACTTTAGAGCTTAGGATTAAGTGGCTCGGGTATTGCACTCAAGGAGTTTTTTTTTTCATGAGAAAAAAGTTATACTTTATTAAAAGTATATGGTGCATGCCAAAAAAATATGAAAGAGCTACAGAGATGAGACCAAGAGCTGTCTCCCAAATCGAGCCATAGATACAACAACCGGTATATACCAATCCCCCATCCAGACAACCAATATCCCACCATCCGTGAAATCCAGAAAGACGAGATATACCAATCTCCCATCAAGTGAACCAAAAATACCGTCCGAGAGAGCCAAAACAAAGCTCAATCGATATAAACCAAAACAGAGAAGAAAACCAAAATCATAATCATAGCATCCATGAGAGCCAAAACAAAGGCTCAGCCGTTAAAGACCAAAACAATGAAGAGAAAAAAGAAAAGCACAAAGATTAGGGTAAAAAAATGATCTAGTAACCGCAAATGGGATACCTAGAGCCAAACGATAACTCATAGAAAATCTTGCCAGACTCAGCCAACAGACCACGTCGAGAGAGATAGTCTGCAACAGAGTTATGCTCCCGATAGATATGGATAATAGAAGGGATCGGAAGACGAGCAAGAAAAGATGAGATATGCGTCATCCAAGGAGAAAGTGCCAATGCATTTATGACTACGCCATCACATGCCCATTTTACAATCGCCATAGAATCACCAACAATCTGTTCCAGATTGATACGGGCCATATCAGTAAAAAACAAGACGAGCCATCAACCCAAGATTTCACCTTTAGTATTAGTACCAGGACCACCATGAAGCCATAAATTGAAACAATCACCATTCTCCAGCTGGATAAAGGCCCCAGCCCCACATAATCCAGTAGTAGGCTAAGCCGTACCGTCAAAACGAGCCCGATTGCCTGATATTAAAAGCCTAGAAGGAGAAGTAGAACGGTCACAGGAAGCAGAAACCACTGTATCAGAATTTGCAAAAGTCACAGCAGCAAAAAGGACCCTGCAAGCAATACTACATGCAGCAGTAGCCACATTGTCGAAGATCAGCCTGTTGAGGGACTTCCAGATCTCCCATGCAATCAGACAAGCCAAAACACCTAGTTGTCGATTTATGGAGAAAATGCATTTATACCACTGCTCAATAGTAATATCCGGACCAAAGCAGATGGTAGGCTATGAAACACCCATAAAGAGCCACACTTGCACATAAAAAGGGCATGAAACAAAAAGATGATAGAAAGATTCAGCCGCCCGATTACAGTGGATGCACAAACTTGGCCCAGAGAACCCACGACGTTGAAGATTACCCCCAAGGAGTAACTTCTCCTCAAGCATAAGCCATGTAAAAATCCAAATCTTTAATGGGATGTGCCATGTCCAACATGAAACATGCCACCATCTACCCGATCTGGGAATGTGATATAACATAGCCGAATAAGCCAAATTGGCAGAAACAGTACCATCGTTTGTGTTCCAGGACCAGAGTAGACAGTCGTCCACCTCCGAGATCTGATAGTTTGCATGATAAAGACCCAGAATATAGGTATTCCATTCAGATGCCAAAGATCCCACCAGTCCCAACTGATGAGCAGTCATCCAAGAGTTGAAAGTAGGCCCAATTTTATACAATATATGATCGAGAGATGTAAAACCTTGACAACAAAGATGGTGCAATAAAAAAGGTGATAATTTATAGGACTCCGGACCTCCAACCAGTGGATATTTACCAATCAAGACGTGACGACCATTACCGAGGATCCATGCCAGCCACATAGCCACCGATTGGAACACCGATAATAAGCCGAACCATACATTAATACCCCACGAATAGATCTACGGCCACCGCGAATCCATTGCACAATAGAGAGATTTCCAAAATATTTCCCCTTTATGATATGCCCCCATACACAGTTTGCTGATAAGACCCGCCATAAACTCTTTGCCAGTAGAGCTGTAGAAAATATGAAGATATTTTTTAATGCCCAGCCTCCTTGTACATAAGGTCGGGTGAGCTTTTGCCACTCCACTAGATGTAATTTGTGACAACCAGTACCAAACCAGATGAACCGGTGGATTTTTTGCCTGATACCAGTGAGGATGGTCTTAGAGATCTTATAAAGGGAAAACCAATAAACACATAAATTCTGAAGTACTAATTTTTCTAAAACCAGACGACCCCCACTAGACAACCATCGCCATCTCCAATTAAATAACCTTTGATCAAACTTCTTGAGAAACCAGACCCAATCCACAACACGGTAGTTGTTATGTTTTAGATAATAGCCAAGATAGATAGTGCCCTCACATAATTCAGTAACATAAAAGGGAAGTAATGCAGCAATCTCATGAAGCTCTCGGCCATCCGAATTATGTTTTAATAACTTCGATTTTGCTTCATTTATAATCATACCGGAAGAATAACATAATAACTTTAGGATCCCCTTCATATGGTCCCATTCTTGAGAGATAGCAAGACCAAAAAGCATGATATCATCAACAAAAAATGATGGGTCACAGATATATTTGGTACAACCTTAATACCAGAGAAAAACGAATCAGTTTTTGCATTATGGATAAGTCTGTTGAGACCATCTATTACGATCATAAAGAGAAGAGGTGATAGTGGGAAGCCCTGTCTGAGACCTTGCGTCGGAGTAATGAAACTCGTAGGACAACCGTTGATTAGGATTGAATAGTTAGCATACATGACATAAGCCATGATCCATTTTATTGCGCCCCATGGTATGCCAATTTGAACCAAAGCAAGTCTCATATAAGACCAATTTACATTGTCATAGGCACGAGATAGATCAAGTTGAAGAATTAGTGCACTCATATTTTTAGACTTGATGCTATGCATCACCTCCTGAGCAACCCCCACCGCATCAAGGATATGTCAGTCATCCAAGAAGCCGTACTGTTCCATAGAAAGACCTCGGGAGAGAAATGGCTTATGTTTGCCTGCGATAATCTTTGATATAATCTTATATACAAGGTTGCACAAAGAGATCGGGAGGAAGTCAAAGAAAGTGGTAGGATTTGAAACCTTTGGAATAAGAGTGATAAAAGTGGCATTTAGTGCCCCGACCACTTCACTCTTCAGTCTGGATTCTTCAACCATGTCAAGTATATTCGGTCCCATAATATCGAAAAACTCCAAGAAGAGTTCCGCGGTCCATCCGTCTGGACCCGAACTCTTATCCTTTACAAAGCCTTTTAGGACAACAAGAATTTCCCCAAGAGTAACCGGTGACCAGATTGAGTCCCCCTCCTGCTCAGAGAAGATACGGGGATAATGCTTGATAATGCCAATCTTCTCTCTGATAGATGTAATTCCAGGGTCCTTATAATAATTATGGAAATGGATTTTTGCCTCCACCTGTAAGTCCTCCAAAGATGAGATAGAATCCCCCGAGCAAGATTCAAGACGCCAAATAGAGTTAGTAATTCGGCGAGAATTTGCATATCGGTGGAAAAATTTTGTGTTGTTATCACCCAGTCATATCCATATTGCACGGCTTTTTAAACACCAGGCCGCCTCAACCAAGTTTAATAACTGCACCTTCTTGCCTTCCAGATCCGCCAAATGTAGCCTCGTAGCATCAGATATAGGGTCCCTAGACTGAGAATCATTTATAAACTTAATGTTGTCATCAATAGCAAGCAGCTCCAACTTATCCGCCTGTTTACGATCCAGTGACCAGGATTTGACTTTACCCTTTAGAAGTGCCAATTTTCGAATTAGACGAAGACCAGGCGATGAAACCCCCAATATTTTCATCTTGCACCTTTCCAAGAAGACAAAAAGTTTGAAATCATCCAGTTGAAGAAGGGAATGGTTAAATTTAAATGGGAAAGGAGTCCGCACCCCATCAAACTCCAATTCCAACAGGATGGGATAATGATCAGAAATGGTAGATAATGAGGTCCAAGATCTATATTTATGTAACTTCCTGACCAGTGTATTAGCAACAAAAAAACGATCCAGGGACTTTGAAATTTTACCACAACCCCGTCGGCCATTGCACCAAGTAGGACCAACTAGCAACGACATAATATCATTCAGCCCCATATCAACAAAAAAGTAAAAAAAGTGTGAGCACAGGTTGTCCAGCCGAGTAAAATGACCCCATGTCTCAGCATCAGAAAGTGTCAAGTTTAAGTCCCCAACCAAAATCATATTCTCCAAGGATAGAAGACCCGTCGATTTAACTGAATCCCAAAAATTACACTGGTCCCTGTATGGCCCATAGCAATTTACCAAATTAACCACCTCCAGAAAGTCTAGAACGAGCCCCTCAAGATGAATCCCCAAGGAAGTAGTTTAAGGAGATAATCTGAAACACTTAGGATTCCAAGCCGACAAAGAACCACTCGACCGACCTTCCGCATCCATCGAGCAAATGACCCAGTCACTTCTGATGCCACAAAATAAAATACGGGCACGTTCAGCCAATACCATCGTTTCTTGAAGAAAAACCATGTCAGGATTTAGTGAGTCCAACATACCTTTGAGGGCCAATCTTTTTTGAGGGTCCCCAATCCCTCGAACATTTAGAGAGAACAGTATCATCGTTTAACCCTGGAAAGGGCTTTCATTTCTCTAAGCGCCCGACATGAAACTTGAGAACCGGAGGAAGAAGGGGAAAGCAGCAAAGGATCAGAGGGGGTGAGATTAGCTGAAACATATAGGGTTTTTCGAGCACTATGAGTCTTAATGGGTGAGAATTGTGATATTCCACCCTTACGGAGCCCCTTGATCGATAAACCCAAGTCCGGATCATTTGTAGGCATAGTCAAAGGAGAGTCAGGTACACCTATCTCAGTCGGGATAATACCCAAATAGGTAGTAAGTGGAGTTTTTGACTAGACAACCTCAGCATACGATAAAGTTTTTCCCACCACCCGAGAAAACCCCATAGGATCAGTAGACAAGTTCAGAGAGGAAGAATCGAAATGACCATCATCAAGACCCCCACATGGGACAGGGTCGTTCGAGGAAGAGGGAATAGAAGGGTTTGGGACATGAAGGCTCGGAATAGTAAAGCTGACCGAAGTATGAGGTTCCATAGGTGCAGCCATAGTTGCAGGAGAGATTGAGACTAAGCCATCATCGTTACTAGGCATAGTAGGTAGATTGGTAGTACTAGGGTTTAATGGATGGATGGGATCCACCGAAGTTAAAGGAACCCCCAAATAGAAGGATGCCGGCCCCTCGATGATGCCTCCACCAATACGATCACCCTTTGAATCTAAGCTAGAAAGGAAGACCAAATCTTCATTTGAAAGCGAAGAAGAAAAGCTAGGATCCAGGCCTTTTAGCTTACCAATGATAGACATCGATGGATCCGAAACCACATTGGAGGATAGAGAGATACCAGGATTGAAGGCCACAATCTTAGGCTCGCCAGCTGACCCCAAGGAGCTATCCGAGGACCAAGCCTGTACTTCATCAGAAGAATCACGATCAGAGCCCGAACAAGAGTTCGAGCACTCCCTCCAAAGGTGGCCGACTACCTTGCACTTTGAACACCTAAACGTTATACTCCAATAGTCCAATGGCTGCTTATACCTCTTGTCCCGCCAAACAATATCCACCAATTCAAAAAGACCCAAAGCCATATCGATTTCCACCAGAACACGGCCAACCCTGTGGTCCATACCATTTAGAGTACCATCACTAACATGTAAAAACCGCCCCAGATGGTTGGCCACCGCCTGGAAACCCTCCAGATGCCACAGTTCCAAAGGAAAGTTGGGGAGAAGAACCCAAAGATGGCGAAAACAGATTCGCTCCGAGGTAGGATTAAACCCCATATGCCATCTTTTTAATATAAGAGTGCCATTTCCCTTAATCCAGGTTTTCTCAAGTATCAAATCCGTATGCCAAGCCATACGAAAGTAAAACACATACCAACCCTTACTGAGTATGTAAATTTCAGGCCTGTAACCCACTATCTTAGCCCAATTTGTAGAGACCCATTGGTTAGTGTCCCGCGGATGCATAGCCCCATATGAGAACTTACCCACCAGTCCTTTGATGGATAAGGCCATAATGCCCTCGAGTCCAGAGTGTCAGGCCTTCAACAGGTCCTCCCCATCCGCACACAATATATACTTATTTTTTGCTGAGATACCCCCGACCTAGGTATCCGAACAGTATTAGGAGCATGTTTGGTTTCAGTACCCCGAGTGATGGATGGTATAGACGAGTTTTCTGCTGATAAGCAGATTCCAACGTTTTCATGGAACCCTGCCCGTTCATGTTCCAAAACCCCATCCTGACACAAAGAAGGGTCTGTCTCCTTTCTAGGGACCAGGACCACATGTCCAACACGTGCCCTCCACATGTTTCTATACTCCTCATCAGACCCGTTAACATCTGTAGACATCCACCACTCATCAGAGTTTCCATAACTCCCCCGAGAGGACTCAGCAGCCCCCCGGTCATTACCAAAATCCAACCCAAAAGGTATATTCCGACCACAAAGAGACAGTATAAAATAGGGCACCTGACAGCTTGAACCCACCAGAGGTCATATAAAGACAGAAACCCAGAGCATGCTATGAAATGGTCTCTAGAGTAACATAGCAACGTTATATGACCAAGACCAGGTTAACTAAACCAATTGACAAGCCTCACCAAGAACACTCATAACCACCCAAAAGTAAAAGGACTTCATGCCTAAACAGGGCAGACCTAAAACCCCCATGAACTACGACATTGCCATGGAACCTGCTCTGAGGACCTGGTTGTCAGCAAGCGAAAGGAATGTATTTTGAAAAGGGGACCGTATTTGCTACATAGGACCTCTTCTGAGAGAGAGGTTTGCAGCTCGGGAGATTTGATCCCCCTCTGCGCTTGATAGAGCCTAGGATTTGGATCTAGGCTGGTTATGCTCAAATGCATTGTGATTAAGATTTAGTTAAGTTTTTGTAATTAAGAAAAGGGGTATGTTTATTAAATAGTATTTATTTTTATGTTTATATTAATTAGTTTAATGTTTATGTTACTTTAATGTTTATATTAATTAATTTAATGTTTAGTCTTTGTTTAACAACCAATCATCTCCTCAAAACTAATTAATTGGCTACTCACTAACCACTTTACTTGTGGTTATGCTAGACAATAATCAATTTTTCTAAATAAAAATATTATTTTTAATAATCATTATTAGTACAAAGTATGTTTGATTTGTGTTTTAAGTGTTATCTTTACTACTATTATTAATTGAGTAATGATAATGTTTTTAAATGGTTTAGAAGTAGCATTAAGTGTGCATTAAGTCAAATTCTATTTCTTGAGAAAGTGTTTAGCACTTAAGTCAAGATCCTTTTCCGAGAAAGTGTTTATTATTGGTTGTAGATTCTTAAGGATGGTGTATTCATTGGTAATGATATGCTTTTGAAAAGCTGTGTACTGAAACAATAAAGAAAATATAGTTGAAATGTAAGTGATGTTAAAGAAATTGTATTAAATATGGTTAAAGATCATTTTTACTTATTGTTTATATTGATTTAATATTGATAATTTTTTCTTTAAATTTCAATTAAAAATCAATGAACTAAAAACAACTTGCTTTAAATTTATGGATAACCTTTAGAAATGCATTGAAAAAAAAACATACTTAAAAATTAGACATATTTTTTAAACTTCTTATCTACTATAATATTTTTTTAACTTCTTATGTTTTTATATTAATGGCCGACATAATATTTATTACTTTTTAGTTTGTAATATCCACTATAATATTTTTTCTAACTTCTTATATTTTTACATTAATGACCGACATAATATTTATTACTTTTTACTTTGTATTATTACTTTTTGTTTATGGCCGACAATATAGACAAACATAGACAAAGGTTACAAGATCTCCCTCATACTTAGAGCAGCACCTCTCGATGCAATGAATACATATTTTATTAGAAAATTAAATACCCTAAACTTTTTTGTAAAAATAAATTAATTATTAAAAGATTTATTCATATTTTTACATTTATATTTACATAAATTAACTATTAAAATATTTATTCATATTTTTACATTTATATTTACAATACATGCAAACACATTCTTATTTCACAAATTATTAAAATAAAATCATATTTTTACTTTTACATTTAGAATAGATGCAAACATATTCTTCTTATCTTATCACATTCACTCTGAATAATTCAATTTAATCTACATTAACCATAGTTTTATTATAACCAGCCTAGATCCAAATTTTAGGCTCACTAAGCACCGAGAGGGATCAAATCTCCTGAGGTGCAAACCTCTCCTTGAATAGCTCCTAATCCTAAGCTCTAAAGTCTCTAGTTTAAGTTAGCTCCTAATCCTAAGCTCTAAAGTCTCCAGTTTAAGTTTCATATTTACTTTTTACTTTGTATTATTATTTTTTGTTTGTACTTTGTATTATTTTGTTTGTGGACAAACACTCGACAAACACTCTAAAGTCTCATATTTACTTTTTACTTTGTATTAAAAGTAAAAAGTAAAGTCTCTAGTTTAAGTCTCATATTTATTTTTTACTTTGTATTATTCTTTTTTGTTTATGGCCGACATAATATTTACCACCTAATCCTAAGCTCTAAAGTCTCTAGTTTAACTCTCATATTTACTTTTTACTTCAAGTATTATTCTTTTTTTGTTTACTTTGTATTATTTTGTTACTCGACGAAAAACTCGACAAACACTCGACTAACAAGATCTCCCCCATAGTAGAACGCCTCTCAATGCAACAACAAAACTATAAAAAATATTATAATAAAAAAAATTATAATCATCATTAAATAAAAACTCATATACTCCACTATGTGACCATTAAACATGATGCTTATATCCAATATCAAATCTTTATTATGTCCTTGACATCTTTATTATGAAATGTTTGGGAGACTATGGCCCAAACATTAGTGCAATATTTTTTATTATTAACGTTTTTAATTAAATGGACCTTTTCTCAGCCATTTGATTGGCTCCGGACACATGACATATGCCTTGTTATCAACGCCCCAGGCGATGACGCTAACATATCTTCTTCCTGGATTTGGTCCTGCAGCAGTGACCTACAGTGTGGTTTGATAATTGTGTCGTTGCCTGTGGTCAGACAATTGGGTCCACACGGCACCCTCCATCTTCGTTTTTTCGACCATTGAAAAGATGATTCAGCATTTCATCGGACACCACCTGTGATGACTGTAAAATGAAGAGGCCAGTTCAGAAATTGATGAAGAGAGCACAGAACTATGCAGTTTGGAAAAGCTCATCAGTTTTTTTTGGAGAAATAGACTGTTTGCGTTCAGCATTACAATGCACTCATACTCACGATATTTCAAGCATATAGTTTGTTCGGGGTGAAGGTAAGGAGTTGATCGAAATTGGGACGTCACACAAAGTGGGGAGGGAGGGCGTAAGCTCATTCCTCTTTGCACAATTTTGATGTTTATGGCGAGAGAACGACTGTAGAAACAAGAGCACAGCCTTGGTTCGAATCAGCATTGAGAAGGACCGCTTTCGGAGGAGAGCTGAGTCCTCATCAATAAATATTTTATCTATGTGCTTGAATAATTTATGTCATTTTGTACTCTGAGGAAACATTTTAGACAAATGTTTGATGCTCAGGCTTGTTCACTTAAGCACAAGTTATCCACAACCATCCACTTGTCTTTCATGCATAAAATTGTGATGGATTTATCTCTGGGAAACACTCATTCTAATCATCCACAGACAAGTTTCATTTCTCATCACGTGTTCCCTAAAATTATGGGCTAGAACCTTGAAAATATTTGTTTAAATGATTCTTACTCGGGATCTTGGAGAATATTTATATAGTGCATGCCTTCCGTGTAATCATGGTTATTGGTTATTAGCAATGTGGGGATATTCATCATGACTATATTTCTACACCATACAAGAAAGAACGATTAGTGTTAAGAATATGAAAGTGCGTAGTAATTGTTTAAATATTGCATGAATGGGTTGCATAAAAGGTGATTCAATATTTTATAATTAATGTATCAGGTATTGCATATTAAAGTAGTTCTATGAGTTATATTCATATGGCCTAATTGTTTGGGCATATGGAAATAAATTCCTAACTTAAAAAATGATAATTCCTAGCTTAAAAAATGATAATTCCTAGCTTAAAAAATGATAGTGTTAATTATAGAAACTTCAAAGCAATTTTATTATTTTGTGTTGTGTCAGCCTATGGAATTATAAAAAGTGATTTTAATAATTTATATTTCAAAGAATAATGGTATTTCAAAGGATAATGGTAGTTAAATGTATTTCTCATTGCTCATATAAGTGTAATTTAGTATGTGCGAGGAAATTCAAATCTCATTGTTCATTGTTCATATCAGTGTAATCTAGTATGTGCAAGGAAATTCGAATATGTTTAAGTTTGCCTTATAATTTTTTATATAGTTATTTATGGTTGTTTTCGAATATGTTCAAATTTGTATTATAAATTTGTATTATTGATTATATTATCATTCCTAATTATTTATACTCATTCTTCATAAGAAAAATGTGAATGTTCATAAGTTAATTTTATTATATACGATTATATATTAAAAATTCACACAAACCTCTTTCCACCACAAAAAATCCTTGCACAAAACAAGCAACATCACCTCAAACTTTTGTCCTTGTTGCATAGTCGGGTAACTTGTGCAAGCAATAAAAAACAATATTTTATCTGGTGCATTTGTTTCTTTGGAGATTCTCTCATGATATTCTTTTGTCCAACATAATAACAAGAAAGTCCTGTCGTCTGCATGTTTTTTTCCTTCCTCTAACCATGAGTATATCATGAGGTAGCTTTCCATGAATTGTAATACAATTACAAAGGTTAAATTAGAAAACGGATGTGTGCGTACATATTGAGAAAAAAAGATAGAGAACAAAAACGCTCATAGTAAACATTCAAAAATACACACAAATAAGAAGAAAAAAACTAAGATTGAGAACATAGATATCATGAAATAGACAAAGACATGCACAAACATCACTTTTGAACTAGTGGTAATGTCAAGGACATTACCACTATTGACTCTTGTTACTTATTATGATATCATATTACACTTAAATTTTATATTACATTTTTAATATATTTGAAAATTAATTAATTTATTATAAAATGGATATTATTTTCCGAAATCTTCACAGCATTTTCTCCTTTCGAAATCGATCTACCAATTTTTTACGCAGTAAAACGTTTTTCACTCCTGATATCTTCACAGCATTTTCTCCTTTCGAATCGATCTACCAAATTTTTACGCAGAAAAACGTTTTTCATTCTTGATGGAATTGATCTACCAAATTTTGGTTTAGTCTTAATGAATGACAGTCGTCTATTGTTAGAAGACCATCCAGGGCCTCTCCTGTCGGATCCTGCACAGCATCGCCCTGTACGCCCCTGCTGTTGTCATGGAATGTACAAAGGATTCGCGTAGTCTTAGGGCTTCCAGGTCGTGTCACATCTCACATCTGGCATAACATGGCTTTGTATACTCCTGCTGTCATGTTGGAGAGTATAAGAAGTTTGTGTGGTTTTAGGGTTTTAGGGTTTTTGGACTTTTTTGAGTGGATCAACAAGATCAACTTGAGTGTAACAAGTATAGAGTAATGGTATTTTGTTATGTTCACCAACCATTTTACTTCTGGCTATGCTAGTTTAAAATTATCAAATTTTAATTTTAAAATACAACATTTAAAAATAGTGATACATTATTTTTATTTTTTTTGTAATTAGGGAAATTCGCAACTAGGAAGGAGACTGATACTCTGACAGGGGTTCAAGGATAACAAATATTTACAACTTAGACTCTTACATTCTCAACCAGACTCTTTTAGTGGATGCATCACTCCATGACACTAACATAAAAAGTGCTGAACAGTATTAGTGGAGAGTTTCTCTTTTTAACAGGAATCACCATTGAAATGCATCACTCCAAGACACTGACATAAAAAGTGTGGGACAGAGTTTTCTTTTTTCAAAATAAAAAAAGCAATACCATTTGTGCTGCACAGTATTACTGGAGAGTTTCTCTTTTTAACCAGAATCACAATTGAGATGCATCACTCCAAGACACTGACATATAAAGTGCTGGACAGTATTAGTGGAGAGTTTCTCTTTTTAACAGGAATCACCATTGAAATGCATCACTCAAAGACAATGACATAAAAAGTGTGGGACAGAGTTTTCTTTTTTCAAAATAAAAAAGCAATACCACTTGTGCTGCACAGTATTACTGGAGAGTTTCTCTTTTTAACCAGAATCACAATTGAGATGCATACTCCAAGATTAAGACATAAAAAGTGCGGGACAGAGTTTTTTTTTTTCAAAATAAAAAATAAATACCATATATATTATTAATATGAAAAATAGTACAAAGAGTTCAAATGAGCACCACTAATATCCAGGAGCCAAGCAGGGTAGCTCCAAAAGAACTAAGACAACCAAAAATAAACATAGTCTCACAAATGGGAACACCATATCCAAAGATCAAAGGGAACCAGATAGCCACCATCAAACCAAAAGATAAGAAACCATACTATCCAAAATAATACAAAGAGAGACCACGGAAAGAGCCCGCCACCATATGTCCAGAAGATAAGCGAAAACAACCACGGCACAAAGGATCCAACTGCCGCACAGAAAACCAAAAGGGATACAAAAAGCAGTCCCCAAAATGCTCACTACCAAAAGGAACAGAACTGAAGATCATCCTGCATAAATATAAGAACAGGATCGTTCCAAAGTTGGTGGAGAAACTCATAAACTCCAGAAGCTATGGACCTGAAAACAACAAAAAAAGAACAACCCACATAAGCCAGATGATGCAAAGAAAACTATATATGAAAAATAGATATAAACCCCTCCGATACTTGCTGATTGAGATCCCATCTTTCCCAGAAAATAATGCCCTCCTGAACCATAAGAACCCTCTTAGATAAGTCGTTTGCTAACTGGTTATGTTCAGTTAACAGACTTAACTGGAGAAATTATTAATCACTATTTATAACACACCAACATAAGGCACATGCCATATACAATAAGAACGAAAACCAAGCAAACACGTACATTCCAAGAACTCTGACCGATTCTTCTAAAGAGTTACAGAGATTAAATTGGGACGCTGCTTTCCTGCAGGGAGAAGTGGCCTCACTGCACATTCCTTTTGTGTCAACTGCTCTCCTATGGTACTCGTCATCATTGTCTTCACAATATCCTCCATCTCTTCCTCTGTGGTCATCCACGTCCACCCCTTCAAAATCCAGGCCGATTTTCCACACAAATCTGCAATCGAGAAACTGATCGCCATAGGAGAATCCCACCAGGGAAACTCCCATGCTGATGCTCTCCAAGGTAGAGTTCCATCCGCGCCCGTGAATCACGAATAATCCCACCGATGTGTGGGCAACGACTTCCAACTGGGGCGCCCGCATCACAAACAACGATCAATTCTTGGTTCGTTCTTCAAAGCCCTCCAGTAAAACCACATGGTTGCCATCAGCAATATCGGAGCGAAGAACCCACAAGAAAGGCTGCTCGGTATTCTCTAGCCCTAGCGCTAGCTGCTACAGTTCCTCCTGAGATTTGATGGCCACGCTGCGAAAGGAAATATATAAAACAGATTGTTGCATATCCAGCCTTGTGGGGCGGCTCTTTTTCTCCTCTCAAAGACTGCTGGTGGACATCCATTCAAAGATAAAGCCGTTGTCCCTTCTCTGGATTGTTCGCCCTCACACATGCGTGGAATTATTCCTCACTCACAGCGGATGGAACTCTAGCTTGGAGAGCACGAGCATGGGAATTCCTCTGGTACGATTCCCTTATTATGGCGATCAGTTTCTCAATTGCAGATTTGTGAGGAAGATCGGCCTGGATTTTGAAAGGGAGGACGTGGTAACAGAGAAAGGGGTGGAGCCAGTCCCACAGGAGAGCAGCTCAATGAAGCTCAGAGTGTGCAGGGAGGGCACCTCTCCCAGGAATGTTATCCATCTATATATAGAAAGGATCTCTGATTTCCTAGGAAAGAATACATGTTCTTAACCAATAGATATGTGATGAACCTGTGATTTCCTAGGAAGGAATGCATGTTTTTAATGTTAGATTTCTGATTTCCTAGGAAGGAACAGACGTTCTTAACCGTTAGATATGTGATGAACCTGTGATTTCCTAGGAAGGAACACATGTTCTTAATCATTAGATATGTGATGAACCTATTTTATTAAATAACTTCAGCCTGAGAGAGAGCTAATGTTGGAGGGGGCGCTGGCGGTGCGAGGGTTTGAAGCTAGGGCGCTGGCGGTGCTTTCAATCCAGGGATAATGCAGGTTATCTGGCTTGGAGATAATGCCGTGCGTGGAGGTCACCTATGGTATCTTATGAATGCCGTGTTCGCGGTGGGAACAGTTGATAGCTGGTAAAAGTAATTTATTCAATTGTGGAATATACCCACGGCTCCCGGCGGTTTACTGCTTTGACTTATAATGGGTAAGCTTAACCAGTTACAGATGTTGGGGTATTTTTAACAAGTTACAGATAATAGTTTTTATGGATTTTTAGCTGTTGCATTTCATGCCGTCTCTCTGCCGTGGGCATTTCTATTGACCGTGTCGTGGTTACCGGATTTGGGGGTTTTGGAACCGTGCATTTCATGCTGTCCATCTGCCGTGGGCATTTCTTTTGACCGTGTCGTGGGTTACCGGATTTGGGGGTTTTGGAACCGTGCCCACTGGCACTTCTCTTGCCGGCTTTTCGGGGGTGGATCACCATAACTATTAACAAATACAACTTCTGAACCGTGCCCGTGGATTCTGTTATCATTACAACACATTTTGACAGGGTTTTTTGCCGGTAAAGGTTCGTTTTGACCATTGATACAGGGATCTGCCGACATCCGTGTTTCTAGCTGCCGAAATGGGTGATAGCATGCCAGAATCCTTTATGCCAGTGGATAATAATATGAATGTGTCGGACTACATGATTGAAGAAGCCGGTTTGTTCAAACCGGACTCCTTCTTCAAAAACCAGCTGTGTGAAAGGCGGGCTTTGAACGCTAACGGCCGACAGGTGGCGACACATGGAAAGACACATAAGGGTCCAGTGGTCATGGGGAAGACACCTGGGGAAGCCTCGGGCTCTGACCCATTTGTTGGTTCTGCTAGGGTTCACCAAAGACGAGGAGATGGTGAACGATATGGGTCGTCCTCTCGTGCGAACGAGAGAATGGTTGGCAAATATTTTAGTAGACCCGGGGAAGCTTGGTTGACAGTCGGCCGGGATATTGGTCTTGAGGAGATTGTGGAGTTTAACATGACGGTGCTGTTGGCAAATTCTCATACCATGCTATGAACCGCAGAAACATTGTCAAATGGGTTGAGGAGATGTGGAGGCCTATTTTGAAGTACACCCCACAGGTAATTGCTTTAGCTTGCGGATGGCATGGTTTTAAATTTGAACAGGAGGCACACTGTACTCGCATCCTGGAGGGCTTGTGGCTCTATAGAATGGGAAGCTTAATGCTCCAAAAATGGCAAACAGATTTTGACCCAGAATCAGCCACTGTTCGTCTTAGACACTTATGGGTGCTCCTACCTGGACTTCCACTGGCTTTGTGGAATCGTGGGGCTTTCGAGGCAATTGGAAATCGACTTGGGAGGTTTCTGCATGTGGAGGAGGAGCATCTACATGGTTTTGACCGGCGGATGGGGCGGATGTTGGTTGAGGTGGATGTCTCATTGGGACTTATAGATGTTTTGCATATTAATTGGCGTGGACGTCATCTGGCTTAGGTCATCGACTACTGGGGCATTCATTTTCGATGTTCAAATTGTAAAGCGGTGGGTCACCTATGGCGCCAATGCAAGGCTCCGGCCTCTTCCAGTCGCATCAAGGATGGGGGCCCTTTCTGGTCGTCAGATGATGGTAGTGATATTGAGATGGATGCGACAGGCGCACTTGATGGCTTCTCCAACTGTGTACTCAACCCACTTGCTCCAGATTCGGTGCTATTTCGTAAGTTGGAACTTCAGGACCCTAAATTTTTCCATTCTCTAAATGAATTGGATATATCTTTTATTAATACATTAGATTTGAACAATGGTAATAATGGTAATTACATGGGACGCCATCATAACATGGATTCCACCTCCGGGGCTGAACATACATCAAACGATTCCTCTGATAACGATGGCCCGATATCTGAGACTGAGTTGAAGAATAAAATGCATGTACTCTGCCCTGTGGATACCTCACCGGGTATCTCGTTATCTCCCAATCCTCCTTCTGCTATTATCCCGACAGTTATGGTATCTTCCGATTCTGAGAAACCCCTTCTTGTCCATGAAGATATGAAGTGTAGATCGGTTGTCGAGATGAGTACTGATAAGAATACAAGTGCTGTAGTTGGCGGGGGTATAGGGACCTGTGGACCGAACCTGTCGGTGATGGATTGTCCAAATGCTGGGCCCAATACAAAGTCTGACCCGGGTGGGAATACTCTACTCATCCCATCGTACTCAGATATGGTGAAGAAGCCTCCCATACCCACTTTTTTCAAAAATAGGGTGGTGGACACTAATGAGACAAATGACAGGGTTTTGGGGGTATCTTCAGAGCTGAAGGTTCCTGACCTGGCTGGTGGGGTTTGTAACTCTGTTGATGCAAACATGCCCGTTACAACTGGAGATGTGTGTATACAAAAGGGGGCACGTAGGGGTGGTCTGTCTCAGGACTTCTCTCCTCTGAAAACTCGAAGCGCCAGGAAAAATAAGAAGGTCACTCTGGGGGGGACAGAGGATGACCTTGTCAAGGTGAACTCCCCCAACTCTTCTGATACCTGGGCTCTTAGAGGAATGAAGGCCCTTGCAAGGGTTAGGAAATGATTTTTTTCTCTCTGAACATTAGGGGGGTGGGGGGCCTGCCCAAACAATTGGCCCTAAAACGTGTGTTAGAAATTGTCAAACCTGATTTGGTTCTACTCCAGGAAACTATGGTTAGTGGGGAAAAAGCCCGTATCTTTTTTAATAAGGTCAAGACGGGCTGGATGTGTTGTTCTGTGGATGCGGTTGGACTTTCTGGTGGCCTATTAGCTGCTTGGAATCCGCTTGTATTGAGATTAATTCCATCTCATATTTCTCTGGGCATTCTACTAGCTGGTAACATCAGGGGATCAGAGAAAAACATTAATATTATAAATTGCTATGGCCCTTATTGTGATCGGGAGACCTTCTGGAACTTGGCTGTCTTGGAACACTTGCTGGATTTGGAGAACTTAATCATTGCCGGGGACTTAAATTTCACTTGGGGGGATGGGGAGCTTTGGGGGGGCTTGGCCAGGAGGGACCCCTTGGGCCCTTATTTCACTAATTTATTCATGAGGTTTTCTTTAGTCGATGTGGCCCCGCGGCCATTGGCTCCAACTTGGACTAATGGAAGGATGGGTGACAATCTGATTCAGAAACGTATTGATCGATTCCTGATATCGGAATCACTGCTATCATGCTTTCAGAATTATAGGTCCTGGATGCATCAAATCAAAATCAGCGATCATCTCCCGATTATCCTACAATTTGATGATGAGCCCTTCAATAAATCCTTCCCATTCAAATTCAACTCCACATGGCTCTCCGAGGGGGATTACACTTCGGGGCTGAGGAATTTGTGGACTCAAGCGGATGTTTCGGGGGAGAGATCTGCCATGGACAAGCTGGCGATGAAACTCAAGATGATTAAAGACTATACAATCAAGTGGGAAAAAAACAAAAAAGCCTTGATGGGGAAGGAGCTTGTTGAGATTGAATTGGAAGTAGAATTTCTGATGAACCGTGGTGTAGGTACTGCACTGAACAATATGGATCTTACAAAACTCTCTTCACTGGAGTGCCGAAAAATGAAAATACTTCTGATGCAGGAAGAGTCATGGAGATTGAAGAGCAGAGCTACTTGGCTCAAAGCGGGGGACTTAAATACTAAATTTTTCCATCACTTTGCTGACTCTCGTAGGATGCAAAACTCCATCTGGGACCTGAATGATCATACGGGCCGACGGATATGGGGGGGGGGGAAATTTGATGAATGAGGTGGTTCGTCACTTCCAGGAATACTATTGTGACCCTAAAAATACAACACTGGCTGAACAGTTTAAACTTATCATGGAATACCCACGGATGTTCAATGATGAGGAGGGGGACAATATATTCCTGGATGTCACTCTGGATGATGTGGAAAAAACCCTGCGAGGTTTTGCAAAAGACAAATCTCCTGGACCGGATGGGTGGACAGTGGAAATTTTCATTAACTTCTTCGATATTATGGGAGAAGATCTCCGGATGGCTGTGGATGAATCTCAGAAACTGGGCATTGTCTCTGGGGCACTAAATTCTACTTATCTGGCACTCATTCCGAAGACATCCCATCCAAATAATTATGATGAATTCAGACCGATAGCTTTATGCAATTTGGTCTATAAGATTATTGCTAAAATAATTGCTGATAGAATCAAACCTCTGCTTTCCAGACATATATCTATGGAGCAATATGGTTTCCTTTGTGGTCGCCAGATTCATGATGCTGTGGGTGTGACACAGGAAATATTCCATTCTATCAAACAGAAGAGAATTGAAGCACTCATCCTACAATTGGACCTGGTGAAAGCATACGATAAGGTTGATTGGAATTTCCTGAGACTCATTCTTATACAGATCGGCCTACCATGGAAGGTGATGAAGTGGATAATGGCATGTATAACCTCTGTCAATTATGCTGTTCTGATCAATGGACACCCTACTGATTATTTTAAGGCTTCACGGGGCCTTCGTCAGGGTTGTCCCCTATCACCACTCCTATTTTTGCTGGTCATCGAAGGATTGAGTCTATCCATACACAAAGCTTGTAGGGATGGGAGGATTACTGGCATTAAATTATCAAGGGAGATTTCTGTCACTCACTCATTGTTTGTGGACGATGTTATGCTCTTTGGCATGGGCGTTCTTGCTGAATGGATACAATACAAGAAAATACTTGACTTATTCTGCTCGGTTACTGGCATGATTATCAGCTATATAAAATCATTCTTCTTGAAACACTCATTGGTGGATGAAGTGGAATAGTCGATCAACATTATTCTGCCATTAAAATTCAATGAACTTGAGGCTGGTACTAAATATCTGGGATTCTTCATTAAGCCATCTAATTACCTGATAAATGATTGGTCATGGCTTGTCAGTAGATTTGAAATGCGAATTAGTCACTGGTGCTTTCGGTATTTATCCTTGGGTGGTAGGCTTACGTTGGTGAAAGCCGTTTTACAGAACTTAGGAGTATATTGGTTCTCCCTTTGCAAAATCCCATGATCCATTCTATGTCTGATCAGGCGGAAGATTTTCAGCTTTTTGTGGTCGGGTGGGGGAATTCAGGAGAAATTTCACCTCATGAATTGGAGGACTTTGGCACGCCCCTGGAAATTGGGGGGCTGGAATATTAAGGATCTTGATTTATTTGTTACGGCCCTGCACGCAAAAAGCCTCTGGCGCGTTCTTTTTGATCAATCGTTATGGGGTAGGATTATCAGAGCCAAATATCTGAAAAATACATCAGTGACAAACTGGCTGCGCTTGATCAGACCTGCTACTTTGGGGGTCTCTAATATTTGGAATGGCTTGATGGATGCCTTCAGGGTTATTACACACTGGATTGCTTGGCTGCCCGGAAATGGTCGTGATATTAAGTTGGGACTGGATCCGATCATGGGTGGATCTTCGAGACACACTCTATCGTTGGCTTTGAGGACACATCTCAGTGCAAATGGATACTATACTTTGGCTCATGCGTCTGGTCGATATGTGGATGGACGAGCACAGTGGATTTCGGCTGATCAGCTGGGACTTATGGGTTCCTTGGGGAACGAATGGGATGAGTATATCCGGCCGATTTATCAATCTACTATAAGGTTATCAGATGTTGCTGACAGATTGGTTTGGACATGGGATGTGGCAGGTGGAAATGTTTATGCAAAATTGGCATATGATGCTTTGTTTGCTGAATCACAGTATTTGATTCGTTGGTGGGATAAATATATTTGGAAACTTGTTTTACCCCTCAAGATAAAATGCTTTGTCTGGCTTGCATTGTGCAACAAGATTCTAATTTGGGACAATCTATGTCGTCGTGGTTTTTGTGGCCCGGGATGGTGCTCCCTTTGTTGCTCACAGGAGGAATCGGTAAATCATCTATTCACTTCCTGCCTGTACACAAGGGACCTCTGGACCTTGATTGCAAACAAAGCTGGTGTACACTTTCGATGGAACTACTGTACACTTAATGAATGCCTTGAAGCTTGGTCTCGCTATGATGTTGGGTGTCCAAAACTCCCATATTTTATGATTTGGGAGGTATGGAAGGCTCGTAATCTTTATATATTTGAGAATAGATTACCTTTTAAGGATGGGATATGTTTTAAAACCCTTGCTGCACATAAAGAATTTGTCTCGGTCCATTGCGCTCTTTTTGATAATGTCAAACTGGATAGGAACCTTCGTCGAGCCCCCCCTGTGCTGATATATCCCTGTGGATTCTTTGATGGGGCTGCTGTGAGCCGGTATGGGGGGGGGTGGTGCAGGCGCCACTTTACACATTTCCATCGATGTCTCCATACACATCTGGCTGAACCTGGGCAATGGATCCAATACAAGGAGTGAGTTATGTGCACTTTAGCTCTTATTGTTCTGGGCTCGGATGAGAAAGATCTCCTCTCTTGTAGTTTTTGGAGATTCTCTATCTACTATCACTTGGGCGAGTGGCAAGACATCACTCAATGTATTGCTTCTTAAATACTGGATGGATGCGGCTCAGATGCTTATCCGGAACTTTCAACATATACATTTTGAACATGTATACAGGGAGGCAAATATGGAGGCGGACTTACTTTCTAAGAGGGCACTTAACTCACCGATCGGGGTCATCATGTGGCAAGAATGGCAGGCTGATTTTCTTATTACTCAGGGTTCTTATAATTTACATTGGACATGATGTTGATTGTTTTTTGATTTTTGTCATTATATGTATTTGATGCCCCTTTACTCACAGGTGGATACTTATATGTTTTTTAGCTCTATGTGCAGATTCTACCTAGAGGTTGACTCCAACTTCTTGTTGGACGTTTTTGTCATACATCCTCTTCATTTTTGCGGCTCATATGACAGCCACTTATGGCTGCGGTTGGGTATTATATTTTGTTGGGCATTATATGCGGTCTTTGGTTTTTGTTTGATGTGACTGACTGTGTATGTGATCTTATATTTATATGTATTTGGACACTTTGATATACTGGTGATTATTGGATCCATTTCTCCTGCTGGAGGGATTCCTGGTGTTATTATGTGGTCATATGGACATTTATTTGGACTTTTCTGATGTTGTCGATGATACATCTGGCATGATGTGCACCCTCTGACAGGGTTTGTGAGAAGCATGTATTTCTGACAGCTGGTATTATTTACTATTTCGTATATTAATAGTAAGTTAAATTTTTCTGTGAAAAAAAAGATATGTGATGAACGTGTGATTTCCTAAGAAGGAACACAAGTTCTTAACCTTTAGATATGTGATGAACGTGTGATTTCTTAGGGAGGAATACATGTTCTTAACCGTTAGATATGTAATTTCCTAAGAAGGAACACATGTTCTTAACCTTTAGATCCACTTAAGCTGTTAATATTATTATATATATTCTTTACAACATTTTAATATTTAAATTTTAATAAAATATAATATGATTAATATATTTTTAATAATTTACTTTATGTATATTAAAATTGAAAATAAAAGTAAAATTACGATTTCCTAAGAAGGAACACAAGTTCTTAACCTTTAGATATGTGATGAACGTGTGATTTCTTAGGGAGGAATACATGTTCTTAACCGTTAGATATGTAATTTCCTAAGAAGGAACACATGTTCTTAACCTTTAGATCCACTTAAGCTGTTAATATTATTATATATATTCTTTACAACATTTTAATATTTAAATTTTAATAAAATATAATATGATTAATATATTTTTAATAATTTACTTTATGTATATTAAAATTGAAAATAAAAATAAAATTACGAAAGCATTGTTACTCCTCTTTTTGCGCTGTCAATTAAAAATGGTAAAAGTTTACGTACTTGATATGATAAAAAGTCGTCATTCACCAACCTTATTAAATGTGTTACTTGTCATCATATGATTAATATATATTCTTTACAACATTTTAATATTTAAATTTTAATTACCAAGGAAAAAAACATTTTAATATTTAAATTTTAATAAAATATAATATGATTAATATATTTTTAATAATTTACTTTATGTATATTAAAATTGAAAATAAAAATAAAATTACGAAAGCATTGTTACTCCTCTTTTTACGCTGTCAATTGAAAATGGTAAAAGTTTACGTACTTGATATGATAAAAAGTCGTCATTCACCAACCTTATTAAATGTGTTACTTGTCATCATTCAACAACCTTATTAAATGTGTTACCTGTCATCATTCACGAATCTCAAATTTCCTCAATGATCGTGTTGTATTTATATTTCCATATAGCGGACAAGAAAGTGGTATCTAATTTAAGGAAAATGAATAAAATCTAAATTTCTTTCTTTGGTATCAATGGAAAATGAATATTCTTAAAGTTCGTTGATGGTGACTGAACGGATGTTCGGAGGGTTGCTCATGGTTAAATCAATCTCAATTGATAATGTTTTTATAATACTTTGAACAACAATGAATGTTATGATCTAAGAGAATCTTTGGATTATGTAAGGGTGTTGTTATGTATCAAGACATTTTTTTGGGTAATAGGTTTAATTTAATTAAAGGTAAGTATCCATAGTTCAAAGTACAATGAAGTGATGTTTGGAAGGTTGTTTATGGTTGAATCAATTTCAATTGATATGATGTTTTTAGAGATTTTATGAACAATGAATGATATGATGTTTGAGTTTTTGGATTATGGAAGGTTGTTGTTATGTAGCAAGACATTTTTGTGTGTAATAGGTTTAATTTAATTAAAGGTAGATATTCATAGTTCAAAGTGCATGAACATATGGTTGGAGGGTTGTTTATGTTTAAATCAATTTCAATTGATATGATGTTTTTAGAGACTTTCATGAACAATGAATGATATGATGTTTGAATCTTTGGATTATGGAAGGTTGTCGTTATGTCTCAAGACATTTTTGTAGATAATAGGTTCAATTTAATTAAAACTCGAAAACTATTTGTTAATATGATATCCATAGTTCAAAGTGCATGAATGGATGTTCGGAGGGTTGCTTATGGTTAAATCAATTTCAATTGGTATGATGTTTTTAATGAGACTTTCAAGAACAATGAATGATATGATGTAAGATAATCTTTGGACTATGGAAGGTTGTTGTTATGTATCAAGACATTTTTGTGGGTAATAAGTTCAATGTAATTAAAGGTCAAAACTATAGGTTAATATGATATACATAGTTCAAAATGCAAGAAGCGGCTATCATTTCAACAATTTGTAGTAGGTATGATTCATTTATTCTCTATGAAAAGCTCTCAAGATTGGATTTCATCTACAATGATTAATTTATTGAGAACTTTTTCATTGACACACAATGAAGGAAGGAAAGTACCAACAACAAAACAATGGCTTTCTCAACTGTAAGTTTGCAATGGTTCAACTTCATTAAAAGTGTTATCTAGAAAATTGGTTTGTGAATAACAATTGACACATCCATCTCATAATGAAAGGATTTAAATTCTTGAACAAAAGCTCTACATCTTCATTTATTCCATGAGAAATTCCTTACCTTAGAGAAATGCCTTCATGAAACAACCATGCATATGTATTATTCCACAAGTTAGGCAATTCAAAAGATGATTTTGTGTTCTCTTATCACTTGTAATACCACCACCCCAAGGCTATACACGTCGCGTTTCACTATCACCCTTTGTAATATAAATATATAATATATTTGGTGTAAAATTATAAATAATAATAATTTAAGGGCGCTCGCACGAAGATCATACCCAAATCTATTGCAATAGAAGCACGCGAGCACTAAAAAAAAGCGTGTGTGCCCTCAATATCACTTGCGCACTGCGGTTTGGTAAAATCTCGAACCGCCAGTTAGGCATCCATGTAGGCCTTAGAAGCATGCTTGCATTAGCAGCACACACACACTTTTAGTGCATGCACATTAATAGCGCAAGTGCGTGCGCGTTAAAAGCACACATGCATTGCTATGTATATTAAAATTGGTTCAAGGCCAATTTCTTTTCCATTCTACTCGAGTCCGTTGGTGCCCAACTATCCAAAAACACCATACGACCACGTGTGCGGATCAAATCCACCACCAACACCTCCAAATAATCATCATCGAGGTAGGATTTTGATCCACATTTTGCATTTTTTGTTTGTTTTTTCAATGATTTAAAAAGAAATTACATTATAAAATTTCCAAAAAATTCAACCAATCTTGAAACAATTTTTTTTTTTTTAATTGCAGTTCATCTCTTCTCCATCACAATGGCAGAAAACCAAGAGCCAAACCCCCAAACAAACAACCCAGAGGATAACCCATCCACACAAAACCCCGAAGTAAACATTAACCCCGAGGAGAGCCCAACCACAAAATCCCAAATAAAACAATATTTACACCAGTTAAGAACCTTGTTTCAAGATATTAGAACCACTAGGGAACCATGGAGACTCTCCTTAGCCACATCCCTCGATAGCATCATTTCCTCAGTTGACAATGTTCATTGTCAATTGGTGAGCATAACTGAGTACAGGGATAGGATGAGAGCATATTATTCCACTGGTCTCAGTAGAGACCAAAGCAAAGACTTGAATATCTCAAAACAAACTCTAGTTAGTTATTTCGTTGACCCTGATACCAATCTATCCCCTGATCCACACAAAATGCACATTTGCATGGATTGGTGCACATATGAGCCATGGAGACAAAACTGGATGAGTTTATGGTTTATGGTTTTCAACAAACCTCCTTTCAACAATAGGGAGGTTCCACTTTTGATCCAGGTGGATATTGGTGGCCACCCACTTTTCCAACTGGCTCAAAATAGTTTTCTGGCAATTTTGGTGATTTACTATTTTTAGCAGTTTTTTCAGGTCTTGAACTTTTGGGGCCGTTTTGAGGCCCTAAACGACCTTTTTTGGCGATTTGGGGGGCCAAATGGTTGCCTCAAGCATGCATTTGACCCTTGTTGATAGGTGTAAATATCGGATAGACCTTTCCAACGGGCTACCGAGCGCCCCAAACAGAGATCGTATGCAAAAGTTACGACCCTGGGAAGTTGACTGTTCAACTAACCACCTTGGGGCCACAAACTTTATGACGGTTCATCCTATAGGGTTAGGTTTTTGGATGTTTGGGATTCTTTCCCTCATGCTTATGCTAAATAGGCCCTTTGGGCGTCTCTTTGTATTCATCTTCTTGCGAATGAGCGCAACTGTCACATCTCTTCTCAGAGATAAGCTGCCACCATTCCAACAAGCTTGTTTTCCGCTGCATTTTACAGTTTTAGCTTATTCCCTTATTGAATAGAAAACCAGTTTTACTGTATCTCTGTTATTTTGTGTTAAGCATCTGATAATAATCTGTATTCATTTCGTTCTGCTCATAAAATCTGGATCAACTTATTTTCTTCGGAAATTATATGCAGAGTTTGTGTTGGGTCTACATGTCAACTACTTTGACATTAGTGAGTTTCAGGGGGTTGGTCTTGGATCTTCCCAGGATTGACCCAACACCAGGCATAACCCAATGAGAGGGACACCTGCACTTACGCGTACACCTAACCCCTCTCCATAGACATCTCAGTTACTGGATCTCGTAGACGAGACTGCCACCGCCATATCACATATTACTCATACTATATTATAACACAGTACATTTGTGGCATCATCTAGGCATGACACATTAGAGCATCATGGAGAACAATCGGGTGTAGGTCCTTCAGGCCCCATTGGTCATAGACCATCCATGATAGCTAGCAGGGCAAAGGATCCTCTTAACACCCGAGTATTACCCCATCGATGCACTCATTGCGACCATACTTGCCATGGCCCTATGGAGGATCCTGCACAAGATACCTTTATGTATGAGGTTAGTACATGATTTGTAAATGGTTGATTACATTTTTAAATGTACATTTTACAATCATTAGATGAACATTGATTAGTGTATTTAATGTGTAATTGATGTTTTTGGCATGTGCAGTTGTTTCGAGATGAAACAACAGAATCAAGGTGGGAGGATATTACTATTCCCAACCTTGATTCCACCATGGCGACAATGAAAAATATTGTAGCACCTCACATATAGGTATCCAAAAGAGTGTATGGTTGTAGGATTTAAACATTGAGTTAGTTGTAATTGTCAGATTTTATATGAGAAATAAATATTAATGTTGTTGTGTTTCCATAGGTGCATGCGAAGGAGATTGAGCATAGGTCTCCACCTGTGCTGAGCAGATCACCTATCATGCAGGTAACTTGTGTGAAATTAATTATAATTTGATGTGAAATTCATTATGTTTGTATGGTTAATTTACATGTTTTTTCTTCTAATGAAATTTATTTCATATGTTTATGTAGGTTCAATCTCCACCATACGATCACCATACGGCACATCCCTGAGTATATTCCACATAGTTATGCTTTTCCACATTTCATGTCGATTCGGGTGACTGGGCACTCTGCCCTTGTGATCAGAATTCCTATATCCACCGTAGGTTGTTCCCACCCATTGTACAACCACAAGGGCTATATCATCACACACACCCATCCTCTCATGTGTTTCCAGCACCTGTCCAACATTCGGCTCCATCTACTCTATCCACATCGGCTCCATCCACATTGGCTCCATCCATTGCCCATACACATACTCCCACCCATTTACCTACATTATCCCTCGCTCCCCTACCTACATCATCCCCCTCCACCACCATTGCTTCTGAGCAAGTTGTCCATCCTAGTGCTCCACTTCCTAGCCAAGAAGGGAAATCTCTTGCATCGCCTCTGATATTCATGGTGAGATTTATAAGTTCTTTAAAAACTTATAAAGCATGAATGAATTTCATAAAATAATGCATTTTGGTATTATGTATTAATGATTTTTCTAATTGTTGCAGGGAGGCATTGCCGAGAGACTTGGATTGAGGAGATGGACACCCCCATCACAACATGTTGTCTCGTCTCAGGTGAGTACTCAATATTTGAATTCTAATTGTATTTTTCTAAGTTTACTAATTGATAGAATTGTGGGAAAACTGACATGTTGTTGTTGCCCTTTCAAATCCTGGAGAAACACTCCACACCCAAATGTAGGGGGGCTCAATATTCATCCAGCTCAAAGAGGAGGAAGATTGATTTTGGAGATGAGTGGCAGGTTGCCGATGGTGGCCAAGGTGATTGAGACACCCACTATGTACATTATCCACGATGTGGCATTTTTGCCAGGAGATGTTTATTTGTGTATAGGCCATGAGCCGCCATTATTCCATTTTTGGGCATGAGCATCCATTATTGGGAATGATGTCCCATTTTGTATAAAAATGTAAATTTTAACATATTTCCAATACAAATTTATGACTTTCATTTGGTGTATATGACAGAGTCTTTATGGATTCTTACATTATTTATGTGGATTAGATGTTATATATTATGAATTTTACATGGTTCATGTTGAATGGCGAATGATGAATGTGATGTTATTATATGTAATTTGACTATTACATGCAATATATTTTAGATCACATACATATTCCATTCAAAATGGGTGTGTGTTATGATGAATACAATCTTATCCAAAAAAATCAATAAAATAACTTGAGCGCCATATATGGCATGCATGCATTTATTATTCCTCTTCCAATCCACGACATAACATCTTAATAAAAATAGTTAGGATTGAAAAATATGATATCTTAGGGCCTAAGACATTTGTTTTCATATTTGGACCATATCACGACCTTGAAATTCTTTCCTTGTGTGCACAGCCCCAAAGTCTCCCTCTTGTAGGCTAAAAATTCACTTTATAGGATTGTCGATGGTTTAGGGCCTACTCTTACCTAAACCATTGAACCATCATTACCTTGTCCAATCCCATGAACCTACTTAAATCAACCTTACCCTCTATCCTAACCCACTCCACTATCTAACTTACCCTACCAAAACTACCAAAACCTATATCATATTTAGCATATCCATCCATAGCTTATCCTACCATAACTGAACCTATACCACCCTCCACCCTCCACTATCTAACGTACCCTACCATGCCTACACTAACCAGATAAAATACTTTAACCAACCATACCTTCGCGTAAACCACTCTAATCTAATACTTAGTTACACTAAACTTAAACTACCATAACCTATCTTATTCCACCTTAACCATAATCTAGCCTATACAATACCATATACTACCTTCAAGACCTCTATAATCCCTAGAGTCACCTTAAAGACTTAAAATGCAATGTAACCATTGATTGAATCTAGTAGCAAACATTCATAACTTTCTAACTTAATCTAGCCCTATAAATCTAACTTAGAAACCTAACCTAGCCTTGGAGACCTAATTTATAAACCTAATCTATGCCTACAACCCTAATATAGAAACCTTGAAACCAAATTTACAAATATAGAAATCTAATGTAGCCCTATAAATCTTAGAAAATTAATATAGCCCTATAAACACTAATCCAACCCTAGACCTAGACATTGATAATAATCCCTTGGGAGATTTAAATTCTACCATTGTTCCATTAGATGGTGGCATTTTTAACCATGTACTTTATTATTGGGATTCGCTACAATCTTCCCTAGATTTGTCAAAAATTCATTATGGGGTAAGTAAGACGAGTCTTTTCCCCTCACATTGTTGTAAACAAAATATCAAGGACTTCCAATGTGTAATAAATCCAAGGAATGTCAATGATTATTTTCAAGATGCACACGATTGACTACTTTTGGTAATTGTCACTCATATTTTAGTCTTCACATGGATGATTTTAGTAGACCCTAACACAAGCAATTTAGACATTTAAATTGATTCTCACTTCAAAAATTATGAAAGCACATGGTGATGCTCAACCTTCCTCTCATTCCTTGCTAACATGATGTTTATCCAAAGGGTATTCTCAAAAAGCACCATCAATATATTTTGCAAAGGTGCCTATTTCTATGCAACACCACCTTTGCAGCATGTGCATGGTGGTCTATGTGGTGATCTACCCATCGATTCCTTTATGGTGACAAGTGTTTCCTAATTGTTATTGAAAAATGGTATTTGTTGGACCTTAAGGGAGAGAAGGAGATATTGATCGACCTGTAATTTGTACAAATTGGTTGTACATGGTGTGCATCAATTTATGTTATGCTTCATCAATAACAAACCCAAGAGAGGTATGATTAAGGTTAGTGTTAATAGCTTTGTAATCCTTGTATCCAAGCCTTGTCTAAATGAGTGTTAGACCATGGTTGCCATTTTTACCATAATTTGGTCCATCATAAAGAACACTAAGGTTCTTTGGTAGAATTTAAGGTCATACACTAATTTACAATTGAGGTGTAAATATTAGTTGTACTAATGGAACATCTGCTACAAAACCACTAACATAGATTCAATTCCTAAATTTAACAGAAAAATGAGTAGGGATAACCGAGGGTTACACATAGAAGCTAGGGCACTATCTACAATATCTAAACAAACATGAATAAATATCACATAGTTACTTAAGAGAGTTTGAAGAGGACAAGGTCACATGAAACAACACATTTCAACACTAAAATGAGAGAATGCATAAGACTTTTTGAAGTTTGTAGGATAGAATTTAAATGTTAGAGCTATTCATTCTCTAAGTTATAATAATCTAAGAATGGAATGAGTTGTTAAGTTTATATGCTGGAATAACTTAGATTCTTACTTCATTAGCATTTAATACATTTTCAACAATAGCAGCATAAAGAGGATCTATGAAAGACACACAATCACAAGTTACACAACAATTTATCCTGGGAAACCCTCAAGGGGAAGAAAACCCAACAATAACTTCCTCAATATATAGATTACCAAAGTACAATGCCCAAAGAAATAAGTCTCACAAAGAAGGGAGACAAAACCCAAACTCTAGAGCCAAGAACAATCCTCCTCCTCCTTCGCAATCTTCCTCTTTCCTCTAGTGTGCAATGCTTGGGTGAGTGAATGGTACAAATGAGAGGAGAAACTCTCTATTTATACTTTACTTTTTACTTGAAATTTAACCTAAGTAGGTCGGCCTCACTAACTTGACTAGGATGACCTCTCTAGGGAGACTCAAATAATATTTATATTACATTCTTTTGGGTACTGAATGACCCGACTTACAATGGAGGTTTTACCTCATGACTTTTACATGACCTTTTACATTAAATACATCTCCCGAAGGAGGAATAATACAAGTAGAATATTCTTTGAAGTTACATTATTTCAACATGAGTCAACATGAAACAACTCAGACAACATTTTCTCTAAAAATATGTGGATGTGACAAATCTTATAGAAATATACTAGAGCATTTCTAGCCATGGTAATGTTGATTATGAAAACAAAAATGCTATTAGTTATATTGGATTGGGGTGGATTGCATCTAATGTGTGTCAATGATTAGTTGAATTTCCATTTGCATGTTGCTTACTTTTTATTTCTTTCCCTTTAGATGAAGATGAAGCGAGAGCATTAGCCCTTTTTAGTGGAAGGTTAAGTTGCCTCTCGCACCCAAAGTGAATGCTAGTTTGTACCGACCAATAGTTGGAAATTTATTGTGCCTTAATCATACTCAGTTAAATCTTTTTGTTTGTTTGTTTGTCTAGTCTCTCACTTTATGCAAGTTTTTCATAAGTAAATAGAAAGCAACAAAGGGGTTACTTCCTTGGTTAAAAAAATCTAATTACCTTCATAACTCTAATGATCAATAGGGAACTAAAAATTATTTACACAATCTTGGTTTGGAACTTGTTACTTGGGTGTGTAGACAACATACCATTTTGTTTTTTTCCACCAGTGTGGGGTATAGAGCAATTATTTGTACATCTCAACAACCACTTTTCCCTCATTCTCATTCTCCTCAACAACAAAAACAAGTGTAATAATCACTCTCTCTCAATTCCCTACTCCTAATCTATCCCTAGAAACATTGGAACCTAATATATCCCTAGATTCCCTAGAAACTTAATATTTCCCTAGAAACAATAATCTAACCCTAGAAACCAAAGAAACCTAATCTAGAAACTTAGAATCTTGGAAACCCAGTCTAGGGTTTCTCTTAGTAAGAGAGATTGCAATTTATGCAAAAAGGGTTCAACTTTGGAAATGATACGACCGTGAAATCGTGGCCAGTGTTCACACGTCGAACCTTCCCATTCACACTTGCAACATCTCATGGAACTCAATTCTGCTGCTTGGATCAAATCCTATGCCCCCGAGACCAATTCAACATGTGTCCCTAAAAGCCTCCAGGAGGCGAGTTGTAAATGGTCTTAGAAAAATGATTGCGGCTTGGATCGATGAACCATCGACTACATTGGAATCAAGACATCAGAATAATGATATGGGTTCCTCTCTCCCCTGGGTCCATGGCCCATAGCCCCTCCATTTCAGCGATTTTGGAATCTAAGGTTTCTCTGAGTAAGATAGATTTCACTTTATGCAAAAAGGGGTCAAATTTGGAAATGAATTGACCAGGAACTTGTGGACAATGTTCAGACATTGAACCTTCCCAAACAAACTTGGAAAAATCTCACGGAACTCGATTCTGCTGCCCAAACCAAATCCTTTTCCCTCGGGATCAAGTCAACATGTGTCCCTGAAAGCGTCTAGGAGGCGAGTTACAACTGTCCATAGAATGATGACCATGGATCGGATCGATGAACCGTTGACTCTATTGGAATCAGGACATCAAAATAATGATACGTATGCCTCTATCCCCTGGGTCCATGGCCCAAATCCCCTCCATTTCAGTGATTTTGGAATCTAGGGTTTCTCTCAGTGAGAGATAGTGCAATTCTTGCACAATTGGGTCAACTTTGGAAATGAATCAAACGTGAAATAGTGGCCAATGTTCACCCGTTGATCCTACCCAAACACACTTGTGGCATCTCATGGAACTCAATTCTGTTGCCTGAATAAAATCCTATGCCTCCAGGACTAATTCAACATGTGTCCCTGAAAGCCTCTAGGAGGCGAGTTACAACTGGCCATATAACAACGACCATGGTTCGGATTGATGAACCATAGACTCCATTGGAATCAAGACATCAGAATAATGCTAGGGATTCCTCTCTACCCTAGGTCCATGGCCCCAAACCCCTCCATTTAAGTGATTTTGGAATATAGGGTTTCTCTCAATACGAGACAGTGCAATTCATGCACAAGGGGGTGAAATTTGGAAATGACTTGACTATGAACTTGTGGCCAACGTTCACACGTAAAACATTCACAAACACACTTGCAGCATCTCACGAAACTCAATTCTGCTAGCCAGATCAAATCTTATGCCCACTTGACCAATTCAAAATGTGTCCCTAAAAGCCTCTAGGAGGCGAGTTGCAACTAGCCATAGAATGATGATCATGTCTTGGGTTGATGAAACATCAAATCAATTAGAATAAAGAAGTTGGAATAATTCTAGGGGTACCTCTCTCCCTTGGCTCCATGGCCCAGAGCCCCTCGATTTTGGCAATTTTGGAATCTAGGGTTTATCTTAGTAAGAGACAATGTAATTCTTGCACAAGGGGGTCAAATTTGGAAATGAATCGACCATGAAATCATGTCCAAATGGTTCACACATTGAACCTACCCAAACACACTTTCATCATCTCACGAAACTCAATTATGTTGCCTAGATCAAATCCTATGCCCTCGGGACCAATTCAACATGTGTCCTTGAAAGCCTCTAGAAGGCAAGTTTCAACTGGACATAGAACGATGATCGTGGCTCAGATCAATGAACCATCCACTCTATTGGAATCAATATGTTGGAATACTTCTAGGGGTGCCTCTCTCCCCTAGGTCCATGGCCCAAAGCCCTTCCATTTCAACGATTTTGAAATCTAGGGTTTCTATTAGTAAGAGATAATGCAATTATTGCATAAGGGGGTCAACTTTGGAACTGACTCAACTATTAAATAATGGTCAATTTTCACACATTTAGCCTACCCAAACACACTTGCATCATCTCACGAAACTCAATTCTTCTTCCCGGATCAAATCCTATGCCCTCGGAACCAATTCAAGACATGTCCTTGAAAGCGTCTAAGAGGCGAGTTGCAACTGGCCATAGAATGATGACCATGTCTCGAAGTGATTAATCATCAAATTCATTGGAATCAAGATGTTAGAGTAATTCTAGGGGTTCCTCTCTCCCTTTGGTCCATGGCCCAGAGCCCCTCCATTTCGGTGATTTTGGAATCTAGGGTTTCTCTCAATAAGAGATAGTGCAATTCCTACACAAGAGGGTCAAATTTGGAAATCAATCAACCGTGAACTCGTGGCCAACATTCACACATTGAACCTGACCAAATACACTTGTAACATCTCACGGAACTAAATTCTACTTCCTAGATCAAATTCTATGCCCCCGAGACCAATTCAACATGTGTCCTTGAAAGCCTCTAGGAAGTGAGTTGCAACTTGACATAGAACGATGACCGTGGCTTGGATTGATGAATCGTCACATCTATTGGAATCAAGATGTTACAATAATTATAGGGGTTCCTCTCTCTCCTGGGTCCATGGCCCAGAGCCCCTCCATTTTGGAATCTAGGGTTTCTGTCAGTAAGAGGAAGTGCAATTCTTGCACAAGCGGGTCAAATTTGGAAATGATTCGACCTTGAACTCGTGGACAATTTTCACATGTTGAACCTTCCCAAACACACTTGAATCATCTCACGGAACTCAATTCTACTGCCTGGATCAAATCCTATACCCTTGAGACCAATTCAACACGTGTCCTTGAAAGCCTCTAGGAGGCGAGTTGCAGTTGGTCATAGAACGATGAACGTGGCTTAGATCGACGAACTATTGAATCTGTTGGAATAAGGATATTGTAATAATACTAGGGGTGCCTATCTACCCTAGTTCCATGGCCCATAGCCTCTTCATTTTGGTGATTTTGCAATCCATGGTTTCTCTCATAAGAGACATTAAAAGAAACAATGAGGGAAGTTTATTGAATATAATATTTTGTTATATCAAGTAGGGAATGTTTTTGTTAATTTGTTCACATAAAAGATAACAAAAATGGTGGAAACAAACAGGGAATCATAGCTATGTAATGGATGAGAGATACATTCCTACCCATTGAGTGTAGGATTTCGATGGATGAGACAAAAAATTGTACCCATTGAATGTAGGATAGTTAACACTCTAATTTTGGCATCAATTCCATCAACTTCAATATTTCTCACATGTTAAGTGGAGTGAAAATTATCCAACTAAATTAAAACATTCAAGCATTAACCAATTAGATGAGTTACTGATAGTTTTATTGCCATTACCCCCACCTTAGGAGCAAAACTATGCCCATCATCGTTTGGAATCCTCAAATAATAATTTTATTACAACACCCTCTTTAGTTGAGTATTGTTATATCCCAATATCAACATCCCTTGCACCTTCAACTGAGATATCACCTTCCATAATGAAGAGGAATCCTTTGTAAATATGTTATTTGATATTTTAAACAGGCATAATTGTTTTCCTTCAGCGCCTTTAAAAACTTGAATCCATAAATGCACCCCTTTGCAATTTTATTGTTTAACTTCTAGAAATGACACTATGGAAAATGAAATGGTTAAAATTACCAACATTTTAAATGATATCTATAAGAAACTCAATCCAAGTGCCCTACTCAAGTGAACATTGAGATTATAAATATGTTATTGGTTATAAATATGTCTTCTCATTTGAATACATCTTGAAGTTCTCATAGATGATATTTTTAAAGGGGAGGAAAGGTGGATGAGGTGAGATTTACTAATTGTGTACAATATAAGGTACAATTTACTTGTGTACAATCCAACCATTTGGGAAATTGGCATTAGGGTAAACAATAATAGATATACTCTCATGGATAATGGTTTCGATGAGGTCCTAAACCCTAATGGTTACCTGGGATCTCTACTAAAACCTAATGTTTACAGCCAAAAAGAGGAGATGTGGCACTTGCATAATATGGAGAAAATAATCATTTTTTGGTGCAATGGGTGGTTTTTAAGTGAGAGGTAGATTAGTTTTGATAAAGTTAGTCTTGGAAGGCATACTTGGTGCTTGATTCAAACAATAACAAGAACATGAAAGTGACTCGATCCCTTCAAGTATGAGCCTTCAAGGGTGTTTGATGGTGGCAATGGGGATGATGAGGATGGCAATCACGACAACATGGGCATGAGGAGGATGGTGGTGACATTGATGGTGGAAATGGGAATTGGGGATGACATTCAATGGCCACGATTGTGACAATGGGGATGATGAGGATGACGATGGTGACAACATGGGAATGAGGAGTATGGTGTCGACATTGATGGTGGAAATGGGAATTGGCCAATGAACATGGTTTAAAACATGTAATGGTGTAAAACATATAATGGTGTCACGAATACATCAATGTATGGTAATATGAACTTAAACATAACATAAACATGAAATAAACAATCTAAGATAACAAGATCTATATAACATGAAATAAACTATCTAACATGAATAACGTTAGATATGCATGAATAAATAATTAAATTACTAATCTATGTACATAGCATGAAATAGTTACCTCAATGAATTAGGACATCTAGATCCTCTATGTTTCTGATTGTCTCCAAGAATCTCTCGTGCTCTACATGAGGTAGGAAGTAGTGTAGCTTGTTCGAGCTCTTTGTTGACATTGTTTGTAGTTGGATGTTTGTACCAACGATCAAGTGCGTAAAGTGATACAACTGTGAACCTGGTCTTTAATCCATGTATACATACCATAGGTATTTGGTGTCTTTCCATCTACTGTAAGATATTCACCCGAAATAACCATCGACCTAATTGGAAAGTCAATGCCTTCACTATCAATGGATGATGTGAGGAGGTTTTGCTTCCCTTGGATGCATCGTGCCAACCAAGAATTCATGACCCATGCATTGTATTTTGGGGTGACAATTGCGTAGATATGGCTTGCAAAAATGCATTTTATGGTCAAATTCAAACATGTATGGGTTTGATAACATGGTTAAATAAAAAACCATGAAGGGAACCGAGATATGATTGCAAAAATATCTACCTGGTTGTACAAGATCATATATATGATCATAGTCATTCAAAATAGAGGACTTTCCTTCGTCTAACTGGATTATTTCAACAACTGCATGTGATTCTACTGCAAGTGATACATGATCCCATTCATAAACCCAGTCCATTGATTCACACTCATCCCACTCACCGCTACTACAAGGCCCACAAAAACAAGCAAGTTTCCACATCCATATTTCAAATAAGGGGTTGTTTGAGCTTCAAACCAAATGAAATCCATGGGTTCCTTGTATAGTATTGCAACTATAAGAATGTGATCGATCAATATCAACCACTTTCTAGAAATTTCTTACCACATGTCCTCTACCTGTCGATGTCCACTTCTCTATCGATTGATCTTCCATTTTTGTGGAGCACCATTGAACTATGGATTCTGCATCTCGGATATGAGGTTTCATCATACACCTCATCTCCTCCATTCGTAGAGTGGTTTTGATACATGCTACATCCCCATCGTGCTCTCCCTTCTTGTGTCGGGTCTCAAAATAGTTCCATATATGCGACACACCATAAGTCTTGTGTAAAATAATCAACCACTGGAATACGCGTGCATTTTTTAATTGGACCACACAACCATCTGACCATATCCAATGTTGATCCATTTGTATATCTCTCTCCTTCAGCTAATAATAGAAAATATGAGAGCAATGTTGTACATAATGCAGGTCATGGCACCTGTCATCACTGATGTAGAATTTTGTCTCCTTCAATGTTATCCTTGATAGTCGTCATTACATCAGAAGCCTTCATGGTCTCACGTAGCAGGAACATGTGAGACAGAATGGTCGTCACCTTCGCACAGCCCATACCTCCTGTAATGATTCTTAATAACTATGCGAGAGAGAGGAAGGATCAATAATAATGCATGAACCATTATGATCTAAGAGCCGCCTATCCACTCCAAGACGTGGAGTTCTCCTGTAAGGACATCCCATCATACGGATTAACAAGCTTAAAGGCAGAGGATGGATCCATATTACATCTTTCCGATCCTTCTATCTGTAGACATTTACTACGGCATGTGTCGGCTGGCATATCAAGTAATGATCCTTCCCAACCATATTCCTTACAAGTGGTGCCTTGGTTAGCTCAGAAATCTTCCAAGGTGTTAGTAGTTCGGCTAACGTGGTGGAAGGTTACAATGTTAACCATAGAAAGGACTTCCCCAAGACATTGTATATGCCACGCCAGACGCCAGACTCCAAGATGGCGCCACCTTGGCCACTTGGGACCCATTACATAAATTGATGGAAAGCTGGAGTACCAATTTCGAATCACCTCCACTTGAAGTCTTGAATAGCCACGCCACCCAACCATGTGGAGTCCCTATAACAAAGCTTTGCATTCTTCCATATTATTCGTCTCCATCCCCAGAGAGCCATAGAAGGTATCTGTCACCTTTCCGTGATCGTTACAAAAGGCTCCTCCATACCCAGCATAACCCGAGTTCCCTTTGGATGCCCCGCCGAAGTGCATCTTGATCCAACCTGAAAGGGGAGGAGTCCATACCACTGGGCTCGCAGGAGAGCGTTGTTGACAAGGAAGGATACCAATATAGATGGGAAGAGTCATAATTCCCCAAGTACACAAAATGCTCAGCTCTGTATCTGGAATTAGTAAGTCCTGATCCGTCCAAGGTGATAACTTAAGTATCTCATCAATCCCTTTTTGAATTTGGTTCCAAACCAACTCACTAGTTTGATGTTTACTAGTAAAGATATGTTTGTTTCGTTCCTTCCAAACCTACCATAGGAGAAAACTAGGAAATAGCTGCCATACCCGATTTGGAATTCTACCATTGAAGGGTTCCACCCTCCATAGTTTGATGGAAGCGATAGGGTCCGTGTGGACTCTATCTGTCAACCGAAATATCATAGCACCTTTATCCCATAGGTCAGAGGTGAAACTGCAACCATCCAATATATGAGCAGTTGTTTTTACACTATCACCACAAAGGACACAGTGTGAAGGCCCTTCAAAACCCCTTTTCATTATGTTATCCGAGGTTAGAATTCTACCTTTCAAAACCAACCAGAGGAACAAGGTAATTTTAGGCCAAACTTTAGTAGCCTAAAGATGCTTCCATTCCTGACCTATAGGTTGTTCCTCAGAAATATTCTATAGAGAGTAAGCTTCCTTGATACTAACATTCCGTTAGGAGAATAGCCCTAGCGAAGTAAATCAGGTCCCTCCTGCATTTTTATCCGTTGGTTGCTAAGATGTTCATAAATCTGATCTCTTGCCTCCATACCATAATTTTCCCTCCACCGATTTAAAGGTTTCATTTCCGGAAGCCTCTATCATCATGCTCCTCTTTCCAATATTGATTAAAATTCTGCCAGTTGTGGTTCTGTAAGGGAGACGAGACAGGTAGGTTGGTCAGAATATTTTGAATGGTTTGCTCTTTTTTCCAAGAGTTAGACCAAAGGTTAGCCGAAGAGCCCTCCCAAACCTCCCAAAAACTGTGCTTTCTTATCAGGAAATTGCCAAACCTTTCCATGTTCCAAATGTGAGATCCCTTCTCGGGTCCTTCAATTCGAATAAGGTCTTGTTGAGAAATGGAAGGGGCATACTTATTACACCAGAAACTTGCCCACATTTCATTTGTATGAGTGATCCAACGCCACCAAACATTTGCCCCACAAACAATGCTAAGTTTCTCCCAATCCCCAAGTCCCAGTCCACCATCTGTCTTAGCCTTACACAAAGTATCCTAGTCGACAAGAGGCCATTACCGGTGCTCTGTTGTACTTCCCCATACAAAGGAACGTTGAATACTCCGGATTTCCTTCATCACAGACTTCGGGGCAACCAAAACTGAGAAAAGGTACAAAGGCATAGCCTGTAAAATATCTTTGACCAAAACTAATCTGCTAGGGAAATTTAAAGCCCTCAGAGTCCAGCTCGAGAGTTTCTCCTTCATTCGATTTAAGAGTTTTTCCCAGGAAACCTTCTTCAAAACTGAATCAGATAAAGGGGTGCCCGGGTATTTGGTTGGAAGGGAGCTATGCTTGAAACCCAATATCCTAATAATATTTCTTTGAATAATGGGAGGGGTATTAAAGAAGAACACCATAGATTTGTCCTTATTTATTGTTAACCCTGAGGCTTTGAGAAAAGTGTTTAAACCCTTTTTGAGCTATCTTGCTTCTTGAACTGACAAATGACCCATAAGAAGTGTCATCAACAAATTGCTGATGAGTCAAAGGTTTTTCATAAGGAGGGAACCTGAGACCTTTGATATTCCTTTGATTTACCAAGTGGGAGATAAGCCAACCAAGACCTTCAGTCATAATGACAAAAATAAAAGGAGAGAGATGATCTCCCTGCCAAATACCCCTAGAAGGTTTAAAGGTTGCAAAAGGGGTTCCATTGATCAGGATAGAGTAAAAAGCAAAGGAAGTAAGATTAGCTATCCATTGGATCCAAACATCACTAAGCCCAAAGGAGCTCATAATTTCCTACATATAGGTCTAGTTAAGCTTATCATAAGCTTTGGACAAATCAAGTTTCAACACCATTCCTGCTTTTTTGGTGACCCGAAGAGAGTGAAGAAATTCCTAGGCTAAGATAATGCCATCCAGGATTTGTCTCCCCTCGACAAACCCAGATTGTTCCATAGATATTAAGGTAGGGAGGAGAGGTTTAAGACGATTTTCTAGGTCCTTCGTGATAATTTTATAAATGATGTTGCATAAGGCAATAGGTCTGAACATATCATGCCTATTTTCCATAGGAACTTTGGGGACCATAGTAAGAAAAGTTGATTTAAGTGTCAGGAGGACCCCCCTCATTTTCCTTGATTCCTCCACCACTTGCCAGACTTCAATCTTAATTAAATCCCAAAAATGGTGAAAGAAATTTGCAGTCCATCCTCCATTTGATTGATTGCACCCTCCACTTCCTGAAGATAAATAGGTCTTGTGAGCATCCCATTTTGCCCTGCAGTAACTAACTTTGGGATAACACTTTTTATCTCCTTAATGGCCTCAGTTTGATCAATCTGAGGTTCGGTAAGCATAGTCTTGAAGTGGAGAATCAGCTCCTTCTCCATATCTTCATGGGTGTCCACAACCTGACCACTGTGAGTTCTCAAATTGTTGATTTGGTTTTGATGCCTGTGCTGAATAGTAGATCAGTGAAAAAACTTTGTGTTCTTATCCCCATCCCTTAACCACTGGTTCAGAGATTTTTGTTTCCAAAGTATTTCTTCTTGTTTTTCTCGCTCCTAGAGTTGTTTCGAGATTAGTTTTTCCTCAGAGGATAGCTCTTCAGTCAGTCCCGTCAACATAATGGTTTCCTGGATTCTTTCCATTTGGGATTCTAACTTAACCTTTTCAAGCATTATGTTACCAAAGATCTCTTTGTTCTGTATCTTCAGATTCTGTTTTAACAACTTCATTTTCTATTGAAATTGGTACATAATTGTACCTTTCGGGGGGATAATGGTTTTCCGCCATCTCTCCATTTGAGCAGAAAAATCCTGGTTAGTGAGACAAAACTTCTCAAAACGAAAAGGCTTGGTCATTCTGGTTCCGATATTAATCCAGATTAGAGTAATTGGGTAGTGGTCCGACCCTGCTGAAGCAATAGGGAGAGAGGTGAGAGTTCCTCCCAAAAGCATAATACTTTCCGCGATTAGGAACCTATCAAGACGAGCTGCTACAAGATGATCCCATCCTCTTCTATTATTCCAAGTAAACTCGTTGCTTTTCAAGCCAATGTCTACTAGGTTACTAAGAATCAATAAATTCATTGAAAATAGTATTTTCTAGAGTGAGAACTCTTCTACCACCTTACCTTTTTTTTTCTTTCTAACAGAGATCAGATCAGATTAAAATGACCTCTTATGATCCACTGCATCCCATCAAAAGTCCTCCTCAGGTTGATCAGACTTGTGATGAAGTTACGTTTTTCAGGATAACTACTGGGACCATACACATTAGTAACAATGCCTCGAGCATTGGTTCCCAAGATATGAAATTCTGTAGAGAGGCTGAAGGCAGTAGAGATAAAGTTGTTCAAGGATACCTATTTGGGGATCCCAAAGAATTTCCAGACCGCCAGCATGACCTACAACATCTAGCACCATAACCTTGCACTTATGCCATAAAGTCTTTGATTTGACTTCCAATTGATTTCCAGAACACTTTGTTTCTTGTAAGAAGACCACCGAGGGTTTCTCCTTCATAATCTTATTTTCAAGAGTTTGGGTTTTTTGAGGACCATTGGTCCCTCAAATATTCCAAGATAAAATCTTCATCATGCAAGATATCTGATAGGGAGTAGAGCTTCCTGAATAGTAGGGTATTGTCCTGAATCAACTAACTACGCCCCTACTTCCCCAATTCGATCTATGTTAGTCTTCCTACCTCTCTTCATACTGCCTTCTTTATACTTGCGTTTGTTCTCCTTAAGTTTTAAGGGTCCTATGCCCAAGCCCGGAGTAGGTTTGGTTTTTAGAATTGCCTCTTTTAAAAGTTGCAGTTGTTTGTCAGAGATAGAGTGTAACTCCTTATTTATGCATGCCTCTTCTATGCTGTCTAGATCCAAGTGACCCATTTCCATTTCATCCACTTCCTCTTCCATTTTGTCCCCTTCAGGTGGGTATTCCATAGCAGAGTTGTTTGGATTTGAAATCCCTGTTTCCATGGCTGACGTCTCTTCATCTTAGAGCTGAGTTTTCTTAGCATCAGGAAGGGTTGGCTCCTCCACGGGGTTTTGTACCAATATAGCAAAACTATTTGAAGTGTTAGCCTTTTTATTGAGATCCGGGCCATTATGTTTCCGTCCTGTTCTTTTTCTATTGGGTACTTTAATAAACCCTTATGGGTCTAGATTCTCCTTGGTTTTAGCAGCAGGAAGCTCATCTTGAAGGGTTAAATGGAAATATTAGACCAGATGTCCATGGGTGCGACAATGACGACATCGAAAGGGGATGTGCTCATAATCCAGGGTTTGAAACCATTCCGAGTCTTCCCAGTTCAGGTTTATCCCCTCATGTAGGTATTTAGAAATATTCATATAAACACAGAGTCTAGTATAAGAGACATACATTCCTTGTTTAGTAAGGTCTGAGATCGTCACAAAATGCCCCAGTGCACCTCCGATAGCCTTCAATATTTCTGGATCCCAATATTCAGTAGGTAGAGAATACAATCTAATCCAGACTGGGGCTATTGATAGGTCCTCCTTATCCGAATTAAAGTGATCCTTCCAAATTCTTAAGTATAACCCTGCTGAATAATAGAAATAAGGGCCACCCTTGAAGATGCATTCCTTGTCTTCGATATTTAAGAAGACCATTGTAAAAAATCCTTTCGATCCAAGTAAGAGGTCGAAATGGTCCTTTGGTTTCCATGTAGAGTTAATCCACCATATAAGCGCTTTTTCTGATGGCCAGATGCCAATAAATTTTCCAATCAGGGCGTGATCTATCATATGTTGTTTTTTCTCCTTGATTCGAGTTGGGTTTATTGGAATAGATGGAATCTTAAGAGATTTTGTAATGCAAGACCCTTGAATGTGAGCCCCTTGCACAGGTTGAGGATTTTCCTCAGGACCAGTGCATCCCTCTCCTCCAATTCCTTCCTCCTGAGCCTTCGAGGGAGAAACTGCTTGGTGCTGTGGGACATCTTTCTTTGGAGGAGGGGTTGAGCCCATCCCCTATGTACTAACCATTTTGGTAATGGTTAGTCTGATCAGCTGCGTGAACCCAAAGCCCTTCAAAGATTTGCAGATCGACCGTTTTCTCTTTGCACTTCTTGGAGCACATTCCAATTATTTGAAATGTATCATCTTTACTGCTACTATTAATTAAGTAGCAGTACTATTAATTAAGTAATGAAATAGTTTAGAAGTACAGCATTAAGTGTGCATTAAGTCAAATTCTATTTCTTGAGAAAATGTTTAGCATTTAAGTCAAGTTCCTTCTCCATTACATTGAGAAAGTGTTTATTATTGATTGTAGACTCGTAGGGATTGTGTATTCATTGGTAATGATATACTTCTGGAGAGCGGTATAGTGAAACAATAAAGAAAATATATTTGAAATGTAAGTGATGTTAAAGAAATTGCATCAAATATTGTTAAATCAAATAGTGTTAAAGATCATTTCTATTTATTGTTTATATTGATTTAATATTAATGATTTCGTCTTTAAATTTCATTTAAAAATCAATCAACTAAATCAAATAATATTAAAGATCATTTCTATTTATTGTTTATATTGATTTAATATTAATGATTTTGTCTTTAAATTTCATTTGAAAATCAATCAACTAAAACCAACTTGCTCTAAATTTATAAATAACAGTTAGAAATGCGTTGAAATAAAAACATACTTAAAAATTAGATAAATGAATACATATTTTATTAGAAAATTAAATACACTAAATTTTGTATGTAAAAATAAATTCATATTTTTACATTTACAATACATGTAGACATATTCTTCTTTCACACATTATTAAAATAAAATAATATTTTACTTTTACATTTACAATAGATGCAAACATATTCTTCTTTATCACATTCACGGTGAATAATTCGATTTAATCTACATTAACCATAGCTTTTATTATAACAACAAAACTATAAAAAATATTATAATAAAAAAAAATTATAATCATTATCAAATAAAAATTCATATACTCCAATTTGTTACCATTAAAGATGATGCTTATATCCAATCTCAAATCTTTATTACTTATTATGATATCATATTACACTTAAATTTTATATTGCATTTCTAATATATTTGAAAATTAATTAATTTATTATAAAATTGATATTATTTTCCGAAATCTTCACAGCATTTTCTCCTTTCGAAATCGATCTACCAATTTTTTACGCAGTAACACGGTTTTCACTCCTGATATCTTGACAACATTTTCTCCTTTCGAAATCGATCTACCAAAATTTTACGCAGTAAAACGTTTTTTACTCCGGATGGAATTGATCTACCAAATTTTGGTTTTAATGAATGACAGTCGTCTATTGTTAGAAGACCATCCAGGGCCTCTCCTGTCAGATCCTGCACAGCATCGCCGCCCTGTATGCCACTGCTGTTGTCAAGGAATGTACAAGAGATTCGCCTGGTCTTAGGGCTTCCAAGTAGTGTCACATGTGGCATAAAATTGCTTTGTATATTCTTGTTGTCATCCTGGAGAGTACAAGAAGTTCCTGTAGTTTTAGGGTTTTTGGATTTTCTTGAGTGGATCAACAAGATTAATCTGAGTGTAACAACTATATAGTAATGGTATCTTGTTATGTTCACCAACCATTTTACTTGTGGCTATGCTAGTTTAAAATTATCAAATTTTAATTTTAAAATAAACATTTAAAAATAGTGATACATTATTTTTTTATTTTTTTTGTAACTAGGGGAATCCCCAAGCAACTGGGAAGAAACAACTTGGGAAGGGGGCTGGTACTAGCCTGACACTGGTCCAGGGATAACAAATATTTACAACTTCAACTATTACATTCCCAACCAGATTTTTTTTAACCAGAGTCACCATTGAGATGCATCACTCCAAGACACTGACATAAAAAATGCTGGACAATATTAGTGGAGAGTTTCTCTTTTTAACCAGAATCACCATTAAGATGCATCACTTCAAGACAATGACATGAAAAGTGAGAGTTTTTTTTTTCTCAAAAGAACAAAAACAAGACCATTTATATTAATAATATGAAAGATCGTACAAAGAGTTCAAATGAACACCACTAATATCCAGGAGCCAAGCAGGGCAGCTCCAAAAGAACTAAGACGGCCAAAAACAAACATAATCTCACAAATGGAAACACCATATCCAAAGATCAAAAGGAACCAGATAGACACCATCAAACCAAAAGATAAGAAACCATACTATCCAAAATAATACAAAGAGAATCAAACTCGAAAACTATTTGTTAATATTATATTCATAGTTCAAAGTGCATGAATAGATGTTATGAGGGTTGCTTATGGTTAAAACTATTTGTTAATATTATATTCATAGTTCAAAGTGCATGAATAGATGTTCTGAGGGTTGCTTATGGATAAATCAATTTTAGTTGACGTGATGTTTTTAATGAGATTTTCAAGAGTAATGAATGATATGATGTAAGAGAATCTTTGAATTATGAAAGGTTGTTGTTATGTATCAAGACATTTTTGGGTAATAAGTTCAATGTAAGTAAATTGAACTTATTGCGTAATAAGTTCAATATAAGTAAAGGTGGAAAATTATAGGTTAATATCATATACATAGTTTAAAATGCAAAAAAGTCATCATTTCAACAATTTGTAGCAAGTATGATTCATTTATTCTCTATAAAAAGTTCTCAAGATTGGATTTTCATCTACAATGAGTAAAAAATTCTCCCATAGAGGGATGAGGAAAAACCTTTACGATGATATGACCATTGAAACACTAGAGTACTCTTTATATGACCAACAACCAGTTTTACTATGGAGATCTTGAGCATTGACTATTTTATTTTGGATATTTATATTGTTCTCTAAATTCAAAATGTTTGGCAAATAATTTTTGATCATCCATATTAAAATTTACCAAAAATATTTAGTAAATTTTAATTTTTTTATAATGAATAATTTCATTTATTTTAGTAGTTATTTTTAAATTTGATAGGAATGTAGGAATTATTTTATGATCCAATAGTTTATTCCAGATTTAAAATTTCTAATATCCAACCTATTTTAAGCTCGTGATTGATATTGCTCATACTAAAAATAATAAAATGGATATTATATTTGTTCAAATTTTGGGTAATGTGTGTTATAATCTAAATATAAAATAATGTTTTTAAAATTCATAAAATTACATTTAGAATGGAATGAAGAGTAGAGAGATAAAAATTTGTATTTAATTTTAAAATTATAAATTTTGAAATATTTTGGAATTTTTTATTTTTATTTAATACCATTAAGATAAATTTAATTTTCTCATTTTATTTTTATTCAAAATAATTAAAATGAATTTAATTTTTTCATTTTATTCAAAATAATTCACATAACTTTAAAGATATAAAATATAATATATCAATTCAAAAAAAATCATCATTATATTTGCACCGAGAGGGGCTTGCACCCCAGTATGGGGGAGATCTTGTTAGTAGAGAATTTAATACAAAGTAAAAAGTAAATATGAGACTTAAACTAGAGACTTTAGAACTTAGGATTAGGTGGCAAATATTATGTCGACCATAAACAAAAAAGAATAATACAAAGTAAAAAGTAAATATGAGACTTAAACTAGAGACTTTAAAACTTAGGATTACGTGGTAAATATTATGTCGGTCATAAACAAAAAAGAATAATACAAAGTAAAAAGTAAATATGAGACTTAAACTAGAGACTTTACTAATAATTATAATATAATATATTTGAATAAGTTTTAATTATATAATAATAAATTTTAATATGAAGAGAAGAATCAAATTAAATATTTTTCAAAATCTCATTTCATTATTTAAACATGGAAAGTATTAAGATTCTCACTTAATTAAATTATAAAATTGGGTAAAGTTATGAAATATCTTAAGCATATAAAAATAAAGAAATGATTATCATCTTCAACCTCCTTTACATTACATTTTTTACAAATTTTCTTCTTCCATAATATTTTTGTATTAAAATAAAGCAACTTTTAATATAAACAACATAAACATCAGACACCTACAAAATACATCCAACTTCAATCAAATTTTGGCATTATAAATAAAATTTATAATGCTTCTTATACTTATAAATTCATAATTAAATTAAATCTAAATTCATTAATTATAATAATTCAAAAAAAATCTTTACAAAATATTACTCCTTTTATTTCTATTAAAATTTAATAAACCCTATTTCTATTAAAATTTAATAAACCCCAATTACATGTACTCATACTATTTTCTTGTTCATAAATATCTACATAGATTAAGTATGGTTCATCCATTTATAAGACAATAAACTTTTACAAATACCATAACCTTTAATGATATTTAAATTTAAATTCTTACACATTACATTTTAAAAAATTTCTTCTTAACAAAAAAAAATTCAATATATACATTAATTTATCTTACTAAATTACAATAATATTCAATTATAAACTAATAAAACAATTTATAATAAAACATTCTATAAACTCTTTACATTAATTTAACTTAATAAATTATAATAATCTTTAATTATAAACTAATAAAAACATTATATATATATGTTCAAATGAAATTCTTGCCAACCGATCAGATATAAGATTATTTCACTAATTTGTTTTGGTTTTATAAGCTTCTCTGGGGATTACTTGGCTCTTACTTGTCTTGATTTATTTGATTGTTTAGAAAAAGACATTTTACCTTGCTAAGAGTCTTATTTCATTGCAATTTGTCTTACCAAGAGTTATATTACATTGTAGGATCTTCATCTTTTCAAGGACTTTCATCTCGAGTCATCTTTTGCTGGTTTCCATGATGTTTCTTTCTCCGTCCAAAATAACGAGATAACCTCCATGCATACGCAGTGTGTAATTTAATATTTGTGTTATTAGTCCCTACCCGCAGGCAGTGCATGGACTATAGAAATCGAGAAATCATTTGAGTGAAAAATCTATTAATCTGCATTGTTTTTAAAGCGTTTTAACCTAAGTTTTTGGGATTTTTTTTGTTTTGGCCAATTAACGGTTTGAGGGTCTTATTTGGCCTCTTGCCAAGGCGTCCCAAATTTAAGTAAGTGAACTTGGACACTTGGTAAGCGACATTAATGCAGGAAGGCACACGGCCTTGAGCCATGCACCATAGTGCCATGCACTTTGCCATCTTGCTCAATCTTCTTCTTCCTTCTTCTGATAACTTACTGCGCACCCAATGCTAGAATACAAGAAGAAACCCTCCGGTAGGGAAACACACAATAGTGGAAGCAATGAAACCGAACGAAACCCTACCTGTAAAGACTAAGGCATTGTTAGTGGTGACTTTTGTTTGCTGCTTCTTCACGTCGAGCCTACTTGCGATTTGAACCCAACGCCAGTGGGGGTCCATCGCATGTTGTAAACAGGCAAGGTGTGACACCGTCACAGTTTGGCTTCAGGCAAAGTGAGAAGGCCAGACAGTGGCGTAGGGAAGACTCAACCCAAGTGCGCTAGTCGAATTTTGTGCAGTAAAAGTGCGAGATCTCTCAAGGTAGAAGGGTAGGAGGCCTAATGATGATCCCAAAGAGAATTAAGGACACATAAGAAACTCTTTAATGATAGATATCTGATGGTAAGGAAGCTCAAAAGAATAGAAATGGCTTAGACAAAAGAGATGAAATCAAACATAAATGAAATCAATTCTACTGTTTGGTATCCCCAGTATGGTCGCCAAATTTGTTAATGGACAATCCACTCGAGTGGATGCGAGATGGATCTCCCTAGTTCAAGTGAATCTAGAACAAATAGGATAGAATACAAGACTCATTTCCTAGATCTAGTTACAAATCGAGTACTTAGATATCATACCTTTCAGATCGTGGATCCCTCTCTTTGTTGTTGCTCCAAGTCCCGTGGTCGTCAGATCTCCAGCTACAAGACCTGTCAAGACAATATGGAAACAATACAAGCAGTACAATATATCTAAACAATAAATGATCTAAGTAAACGGTTAAGGAAGCAAACTACAAATAATAATCAACATGATAACATTTGTGGAAAGAGTTTGTATTACTATATTAAAAGTGGGAATACATAGAAAGGAGAAGAACACAACCAAAGCCTTAACGCCGCATCCTCCATCCAACATGTCCAGGCCAAACCTCCAAGATGGTACAAGGTTCCCAAGATGATAAGGGATCCCCAATGTGGATTACACCAGCATAAGGATACTATAGACCTTCCTCCCCTTTGGAGTGGAGAGGAGCTTCACTTATATAGGGATAAAGAGATAGGGTAGGTTGAGGATTAGGGGGAGATGGTTAAGGGATCCTCCCATTAGTTTAGGAACTGAAATTCCACCTCACCTAGAGTCTAGGGATATGTCTCCACCTCAACAAACTTCTAGAAAGAACTAGATACTCCCCAAACTAGCCTTTAACCAACCTTGTCGCAACTTGGTAGAGGACACAGAGCAACAGAGGGGCCTGTCGCACTTTTCCTGAGGACAACCTGCGACAGTGTCTCACCCTAGTTGACCAAGAACTGTGACAGAGGGGCTCTATCTCACCCTGTAGGAAGACAAAGTGCCATAGCCTACTCAAAGAGGTCAACTAGGCAGGGAAATCTTTCAGTTGGATGTGTTTTAGCCCAGAATGAGTTTATGGGTCAGAGCAATGAGTTTACACAATGGTCAAGATGATGACATTATCACAACGGTCATGATGATGACATGGTCATGATGACGACACTTGCAACGGTCATGGTGACGACACTAGGTCATGATGACGACACTTGCAACACTTGTGACACTTGCACAAGGGTGACGACATTTTGGTGTAACAGCTGCTCACCATACTGAAGGAGGACCAAGGGTGTTTCCAAGTGATAAAAAACAAGTTGAGAAGCAGACACATGTGTCTCTTTCTTCTCATGAAGCATCAATAGAAGTGGTCCCTCCATCAAACCAAAATTTCCTTTCACATCCTCAGGTGCTAGGAGTGAAGGGATGCCAACCAACTGCAAATATCTATAAATATCATCCACTGAAATAGTATATGCATGGTCTCCATTATTGGCTGGTCCGATAAGAATGTACATGTGTGCCTCATCCAAAATTGTGACTTTCCTCCACAAAGGAAAGCTGAGTTATTCCTTGCACAAGGAAAATGCATCAACATGTTTTATGCCATTCTCCTCATGGAAACTTGCTTGCACAACTGCCTTCCATGAGAGAAACTCTTTCTGCAAGGTATCTCCATGTGTGCCATGTAATCTTCCACCTAATCCATATGTGGATGAATGGAATCAAATGGCAGCCAAATGTGCATAGGATGTTTCTCATCTAACTGGGCACTGTGAGAGATGTCAATGTAATCATAAGATGTTCTATCACCTCTAGGAGCCCTCATCTCTTAAATGCATCTATCCATAGATGGATAGATCTCATTGTTTCTACTTTGTCTAGGTGGAATGAACTCAAGTACCTCCTCCATAGATGAGTCTTCCTCATATAGAGAAAGCTCACGATCCTCCAAGTGTGAAACAGGTACATTTCAACCAATATCCATATCACTTCTACCATCAAGCGCTTGCATCACTGAACACTACTCATGCTCACCCTAACCATGAGGTTCCTCCAATGGAACATGAGTGAAATTAGCCACACACATCACATCACTAGTGGTCCTGGGAGAGGAAAGAGAATCTCCCAAATCCATATGAAGTTGCTCTCCTTTTGCTACTGCTTTGTCTTCAACAAATTTGAGAGCCATGTCTCTATCCATAAACAACTGCAAGTAATAATCTTTCAGCTCTTCCAATTATCTTCTAATGATGCAGATTTCTGAGCTAGAGACTATGTCAACAATGCCACTATTTCTCTCCTCCAGATGAAGTCTCCCTGTGATATCCTCCATGAATCTATGTGCACCATCATTTATGGACAACACTTGCAACATCCTCTCTTCAGTGACTAGGAGTAAGATCTCCAAGTTAGTCCATGACTGCTTGGAAAAAAAATTTGTGTTGTCACATGTGAGCTCATCCATCCTATGAGAATCATGCTAACTCCCATCCAACAATACATCCCTCTCACTGCAATCATCCTTGGAACCAAAAACTTGAGCATCAATAATAGGGGACTCTCCCATGCCAAGCATATCCCCGGAAGTGGATGCTACCTCATGATAACACAAAGGAATACAAAAATCAGAAATTTGTTCATACCTTTGCATCATATCTTCCTCCTCATGAGGTGTAGTGGTGCTGTAATTTTCTTCCACCAAACCTTATGGTGTGCAACCAACTGATGAATGAATGTCTCTTGCTTCACTATGGAGCTCAACTGTTGACTGGAAATATGATTTATGTGCTTCTTTTGGATCTGATCCAAAATATGTCTCACCACCACCAATTCCTCCTTCCATCTCCTTTGTAGTGATCTCAAACTCACCAACAAAGAAGCTTGGGTGTCCATGAGTGGATTCGATCTCCACATTTTCAACAACCTCTTTCATTGTGGCTTGACATTCTATCTTGCAATGTTCTTTAGTCTCCTTGGTAGGTGCCTCAATGGAATGTCCATCATGCTCATTTGATGAGCATCCTTCATTAGGAAGGGATATATGCATGCTTTCTAAGTGCTGCAATGCACTTTGAAATTGCTTGTGGCATGCATCCACAAAATCACATTCATCCTTAACATCTACATTATAATTAGAAAACTATATGCTATCATTTTCATCACATGAGATGGGTAATTATTCATATTGATTCAAGAAAACATTGCCTCTACAAAAATCAGATTTACCTTCATACCTTAGCTTGATGTTTTCTTCTTTCTTCTCAATGCATTCACTAGAGGAACCACATGGTTCTTCATTTGGAAGATTGTTGTTCTTATCCTTTGATGTTTGATTGGTAGTTTGCTTGTGCTCCTTCAAGCAAGCTGATGTATCTTTCCCCTTGGATGCCTTAGGATCAAGATTCTTGGAGTCTCTCTTTGAAGAAGATCCAAAAGGTCTCTTCATGCTAGAAACAATGGCATCCAATGAATCTTCACATTCGATTCCCTTTTCTTCTTGTTTTCTTGGAGAAGTGGAACAACTTGGTTCTTCTCTTGATGCTTTGTTGTTATCATCATGTTCATTTTCTTTGGCTCTTGGCCATTATTTTTTTCTTGAATTTCCTTCTCGAAAATATAAGATTCCCCGGAGTAATGTTTGATAAATTTGGAAGTACTCGAAAGAATTGACTTCCATTGATGATTGGTTAGTCTCAAATAATTTCTCATCTACGCCTTGCGGATAGAATCCATGCATGACATAAAAATATTCTTTGAAAGAAATGGCTGCATGAAACTCCTTATACCATGCTAGATATCCCCAGTGATAGTGAAGCAACTTTTGGCACCTTTTTGTTTGCTGCAGATACTCTTGCCATCTCTTCAATAACTGGTACAAGTCTCATGGATGAAATTTTTCTCTTCTCTCAATAGTGGAAATTTAGTGTTTCATCTCATCGGTATAAAGGAAAATGATTTGATTCCATTGTAGTATACCTGAGGTAGAGAGTAGGCACACTAGATTTGGGACAAATAAGAAAGACTAAATTTTTTTGCAATTGTTTTCAAACACCTAGAGACTTTTCCAAATTCCATCCCAAACAAAAAAAGGATATAATAAACTCAGTAGGGTCCACAACATGCACATACAAGTATGAAAAACAAATATTGGAATGGTTTATTGTCCATACATTCAACAATGACATATTTTCTCGGTGCATCACACCTGGGGTGGTCAGAACAACCCGATAGTGTCAGTTCCTAGGAATTATGTGGAACCCAACGGATTCTGGTGTTGTACTGGATGTATCTAGACCTTGTTAAAATCATAATATCCAGTAGAAGACACTTGGATCAAATTTTGGGAAGTGATTTCGTACTTTAGCACTAGGAGAAAAACTAGGTAACTAGGACAACTCAACTAGGTGATTTCCAACTCAACCCAAACGTTTCCTAAGCCCCACGAATTTATGATATGAGGATATGGTTGGGTCATATTATGTGTCATATACATGTATCAACTTAAAAAATTCAATTTGGTGGAGTTTAGGTCAACCAGTTACTCGAAATGCTAAAACTGGTCCAATTTGGCATTAAATCTAAACATAGGAGAGAGAAAGAGGAATGAAGAAGCAAAATTGCAGAATGTTGAGTAGAAAACCACTTTATTCAAAATATGCAGGTCTACATATTGTATTTGTAGACATCAGAATCAGTAACCATGGCTCATAGAGAGAATTGCATTCATCATTCTCCAAGTACATGAAAATTGGGTATGAAAACCCTTGCAAGAGAATTAATGGAACTACATAGAAATGGAGCAGAATGAACATAAGTAGAAGTAAGAAAAATTTGGAATGGAATGTCTATAGAATGCAACAAAATGAGTGTTGGAATTGATTTAATACTGAGAGCGGGGGTGAATCAATATTAGCACAGTTATCAACAGTTTTTACCTTCTTTAACAGATTTTCTTTTTACTTAATATTTATCTTCAATTATTCATCAGATAAATAAGAATACACATATATGCATCACATAAACAACACATAACACACACGATTTTTATGTGGAAACCCAAATGGGAGAAATCCACAAAATGCTTCTTTATAATGAGAAAGAATACATTCGAGGAACCACCAACTTCCCGTGTTTACTAACACCAACTGGAAGGAGGCACCAACCCCCTAGTTTTACAAGAACCGACCTGAAGGAAGCTACAAATCCCCTTGTTTTATCCAGCACCAACTAGAAGGAGGCACCGACCCCCTGTCTTCTTTGTTTTACAAGCACCAACCTGAAGGAAGATCTATTGATGTATTTGTAACTTCGAAAGATATTCACTTGTATATTGTATGTATTACATTTGTACTTTATTGTATCCCCAACGGAGATGTATCATTCCTCTGATTGGAAGTGTTGTCATTTGTATTTGCAAGTGTCGCAAGTATTATTGTAAGTGTCGCAACTTATATTTGATGGGTTATTAGACCACCTTGGTGGGGTTGGCCTTGTATGAGTTGTGTGGGTCAAAGGGTTATTAGACCACCCTAGTGGGGTCAGCCTAGTGACAAGTGATAATGGGTTATTAGACTCTCCTAAGGGAGGTCGGCCCAGTTAGAGCAAAAGAAAAGTCAAATTAAAGTATAAATAGAGAGTGTGACTCTCTCATTTGTTCATTCACACATTCACTCACTTCGCATTAGTGAGAGAGAGGAGGAGTGCGCAAAAGTGGAGGAGGAGCAGCTACTAGGAGAATATCTCTTGTTGTGGGGTTCGATCTTTTTGATCTTTGTATTGATGCTCATTATATCTCTAAGGAAGTTGTGGAGTTTTTCACCTCCTTGGTTTTCCTCGGTGAAATGCTTTGTGTCTCTTGTCTCTTGTGTTTGATATGTTGTACATGTTGTTCTCTCAGTTAAGATCCTAGATGAGATTGAATTAAATGCTGAAAAACTAACATGGTATCAGAGCTAGCCTGAAGGAAGGCATGGTATGGCATTTATGACACTTGTTGCACTTGCGACAAATTGGAAGCTAGGGCTTGGTATAGTAAAAACCAGTCATCGTGGAACTTTAGCTATAACTTAGTTTTGGCGAATGTTAAGGATCTGAAACGTTTACAGGTCTAATATGAAATGTCCATGTACCTTGTGTCTGAAGGACAACCTCATATTCATTGTACTTTGTGAGATATGATCCGTACAAGTTAGGGTTTTGGCCTCTTCCAGAATGTAGTCCTAAACAGGTGACCTAGGAAAAAAGGTCATATCTCGGGCTAGGAAGCTCCAAATGGTATTCCGTAAACATTTATAGTTAGGGAAAAGACTGTAGTTTCACAGTTCTGGGTTTCATAGCATGAAGTTTAAACAGTGACACATGGTACGCTGTACAAGTTAGTTATACTCTTTCATCTTATAAACAAGTCACGTTGCGACAATTGGCATATCTCTCTCTTAGAGAATCCATTTGAGCTCAAATCTGTGGGGTTGGAAAGATGACACGTCATTCTACCACAGAACAAAGTTCTAGACCCTGAGGATCCGAAATTTCAGAGATACATCAGAAATAATATGGCATATATTTCTGTCCAAACAGAATTGGATTCTGAGAACTTTCATTTTTGGTTTGTCACTACTCCGGGAAATTAGGGTTTCAGAGAAAGTTGGAATTTATTGAATCTGAGACCACGGATGGAATCTCCTCAGAAAAATTGAAATTTAGAGACCAATATCGAATTTTTTGGTTGGGTAGAACCCCGGGCTCTATCAAACCCTAGTTCAAGATTTTGAACAGAAAACCAGAAAGACCAGAAATCCAGATTTTGATAGAAGTTGCAGATCTGAAATTTGCAGGTCAATTTTGAGGGGTCAATTTTTGGATTTTTCAAAATATGAGCACTCCAGCTTGCTCGTCTCAGTCATCTGCATCTCCATGTCCAGACAGAAGTTTGAAATTCCAAGTTTGGATTTTTAGGGTTTATCTGACAAACCCTAGCCAACTCCATATCCAGATTCAACAAATCAAGTGGATTGGGTTAATCCTAGAAGAGAATGATTTGGACACCTACATAAGTTCCAGTTCCAGAGGGAGATGAGGCTAAGGCCTTACAAAAGAAGACTACAAGCAATCCTGACAGGTATGACTTGAGGAGATACATGTATGTTTTGAAATCTGTTCATGATTAAGTTTATTATATGTTTGTCTTCATATTATTGAGGTTAGTACAATCTTGATTAATTTTAGACTTGTATTATCACCTTAGTAAAAGTATGAATGCATGTGAATGATAGAAGACATTCATTGATTAAGTTTATGACACTTATGATTGTACTAATGCATTGTGGTGTTGTATGAGGATGATGTTGTCCGCTAACATGAAAGGTACATCAAGAAAGACAAATCAAGTTCTAGATCAAGAACATATGACCATGGTGACATGAAGACAAAGACTCATCCATAGCCATTGATCACACAAAAGCTTTACTTACGAGATATGTATAATTTGGTTCTACAATGCTTAACTTATGAGATATGCAGGTTACTAGAACAAATCATGGACAAGAACAAAGAAGAAATTGTTTGGGTATGTTAGACATAACTAGCAAAGATGATAATCCAGGTATGTTTTCCTATATCGAGTTAGAATCCTACCTTGTGTTAGGATCTTATATAATTATACTTTTTGTATGATTGATAATGATTATTCATAAAGTTATAAGTTTGAGTAATCTTGGGTTTATGCATATTATGCTTCTTAGTTTGATTAATGATATGACAAACTAGAAGAGTCCTATGGTCAAATAAGAATATGCATGCGTAAAAGAAGTACTCCATGAAACCTTGAATACTAACGCTTTTGATAAATTACCTGTGTATGAAATGACCATAACGATACATTTTTAAGATTATTTAGAATCATAATGTTTTGATAGTATTGAGATTATACTAATGCATGTATGATTATGTATGAGATCTTGAGGATGACACTAGTGCACACTTAATCATGCATAGTGGTCTAGGATGGATATAAGTTCAAAGACAGATAATCCAAGAAGAAAAGATCAAGAGGGAGCGCACTCTAGTAGTTCCTACAAGGAAGAAAAGACCGAGAGGGAGCTCACTCCAGTAGTTCCTGCAAGGAAGCAAAAATTGAGAGGGAGTCCACCCAACAAGCAAACAAAGATAAGTATTTAAATTGTCATTTCTTGTATATATGATTTTGTTTAGTCATGTGCATACTTATGTTCCTAGATTTAGGATGTTTATTATGCATTTTAGAAAAAGGTTGCATTAATGAACAAGATACTACTAATATAGTAAAGGGTAAGTGGCCTATGGTACTGTACAACATTCCATTGCTACTTATCTAGAATGAAACCTCTTTGCTGACATGTTGGGAGTTGTGTACACTCTTAACAATATTCTGGTAGATATGGAAGGCATCTAGAAAGTTACGGGATATGGATAAATGTTGTATTGAAGCATTGGCTAAGATAATTGCATGACGGTATGACATATGTCTTTATGTGTAAGAATTTTTTTTCTGAAATCTATGAGATGCTTCTAATCATGCAATTGAACTTGTCTTGTAGGAAAGACCGTGTACCATCACCTACAATAGAGACTTGTTTCGAAGAACAAGCGACGAAGACTCAACTACAACATTTGTTCCGGCAACGAAGTTCAAGAAAACTATATATTGAAGATATTGAAGAATTTGAAGTTCCTAGGATCCGGGATGCAGTAATGGAAGGATGACATGATCGAGGAGTACCAATCGATCATGAAGAATGATGTTTGGGATGTGGTCCCAAGACCAGAAGGGAATTCTATTGTGACTTCCAAGTGGATCTACAAGATCAAGCATGCTGCATATGGTAGCGTAGAGAAATACAAGGGAAGGCTTATGGCTCGTGGCTTCTCCTAGAAAGAAGGGATAGATTATGAAGAGACTTTTGCACCTGTAGCCAGATACACTTCCATCAGAACAGTACTTGCTCTGAATGCATTAATGAAGTGGAAGATACACCAGATGGATGTCAAGACAACTTTCTTGAATGGTGTAGTCGAAGAGGAAGTGTATGTGGAGCATCCACTCGGTTTTGAGACACATGATAGGGAGTCATATGTGTGCAAGTTAAAGAAATCCTTGTATGGCTTAAAGAAAGCACCCAGGACATGGTATGGCAGGATAGACAGCTTCCTATCCAGTTTGGGATTTACCAAGAGTAAAGCATATTCCAACCTTTACTACAAGGTTGAGGAAGGAAATCCAGTGATAGTCCTATTGTATGTGGATGATATGTTTGTGACATGTGAGGATTGGTTGATTTCCGACACGAAGAGGAAGATTGCTGCCGAGTTCAAGATGAAGGACTTGGGTATGATGCATTACTTTCTAGGTATGGAGGTGTGGCAGAGTACAGATGGAATATTCCTTGGACAAGGGAAGTATGCAGTATAGATCCTGAAGCGGTTCGGGATGATGGACTGCAAGGCCATGGCCACACCTATGGCATAGAACCTGAAGCTATTGAGTGATGCTTCATCATAGTCGGTTGATTCCATGATGTATCATCAGATGATTGGGTCCTTGATGTACCTGAAGAACACGAGACCAAATATTTGCTTTGCGGTGAACACCTTGAGCCAATTCCTGACGGATCCTAGACATGTGCACCTGATTGTTGTAAAGCATATTCTGAGGTACCTGAAGCGTACGGTTGATTATGGGCTCAAGTATGATGCAAATCAAAAGGTTAACCTGGAGGTTTATGTTGATACAGATTGGGCAGGCAGTGCTGCAGATAGGAAGAGAACTTTGGGATGCTACTTCAGTATGGGATCAGGTGTGATCTCTTGGTTTAGCAGGAAGCAGTCCTGCGTAGCACTGAGTACAACTGAAGCAGAGTATGTCGTAGCTTGTTTGGCTAGTTGTGAGGAAATATGTCTAAGGAAGCTACTGTCTGATTTATTTGATCTCAAGTTGGATGCTACTTGTATCTATTGTGACAACCAGAGTTATGTGAAGTTGTCAGAGAACCCGGTGTTCCATGACAAGTCGAAGCATATCGAGATCAAATATCACTATATCAAGGATATGGTGTAGAGAGGATCAGTGAAGCTCCTGTATGTTTGCAACGGATGAGCAGATTGCAAATGTGTTGACCAAACCACTAGCCAGAGTGAAGTTCAAGTACTTCAAAAAGAGGCTTGGTGTACTTCAGATCGAGGTTCCTTCCAAGGGGAAGTGGTGAGTCCGTAAGACGCAGATGCACATGGGATTTTCTAACATGGTTGTAGATGTGTTCTCCCATGGTCATGATGTAATTGCTGAGCCATTCTCACAGGGTGGTAGATGTGTTCTCCCATGGTGCAGATGTAAGGGCTAGAGCCATTCTCACATGGTGGTAGATGTGTTCTCCCATGGTGTAGATGTAAGGGATGAAGCCATTTTTCACATGGTGGTAGATGTGTTCTCCCATGGTGAAAAAGTAAGGGCTGGAGCCTTCCCCGAATGGTGGTAGATTTGTTCTTGCATGTCGGTGGTGTAAGTGATGTATGATGTGCATCTGGGATGTGCTCCGTGGATGATAAGATAATCTGAAGAGGAAGATCATGTGTGATGAGCATCAGGATGATGCTCCAGATGATATGCATGGGACAATGCTGTGATGACGATCAGGATGATCATGTGATGATATGTATCAGGATGATTCTATGATGATGATCAGTACGATCATGAGCATCAGGAGGATGCTCTGTGCGAGGATGATCAGGTGGATCATGAGTATCAGGTTGATACTTCGTGGCCATGGAAAGATTGTGCAAGTAGCATACAAAAGATCCTGGGAGATCCGATAGTTTGAGCTCGGATACTCTTTCGAGGTTTTGCAACATGTAGCATAGAAAAGATCTCGGGAGATCCGATAATTTGAACTCGGATGCTCTTTCAAGGTTTTTCTACAGGAAGCATGTAATCAGTCCTGGAGATCCGATAGGTTGAGGTATGTGCTCGTAAAAATCCTGGGATGCTCTTTAGAGATCTTGCAGGTTGCAAGACACTCTATTAAGTTTTTTCCTTACCACATAGAAAAGATCTTGGGAGATCCAATAGTTTGAGCTTGGATGCTATTTCGAGGTTTCGTGGTGGTCACATGTAAAATATCTTGGGAGATCCAATGGGTTGAGTTGTGTGCTTGTAAAAGTCTTGGGATGCTCTTTCGAGGTTTTGTTGATGCACATTCCACAGGATGGCTAGAGATGATGAAGACCTACAGGAGGCTAGGCCTACATCCAACATGAAAAAGGGTTAGCTCTGTAGAACTTCCTATGATGAGAAGAATTGAGAGATAGCACCAGTGATCGAGATGAAGAGTACAGGAGCAGTGACGATGATGTTCCAATGATCCAGTGACGATGATCCAGCTCCAGTATTGAAGACTTGGGTCTATATGTATTGATGACTTGTGTCAAGAGAATACCTTCCTAGTTAAGAGGGAGTAGTTGATATATTTGTAACTTCTGAAGATATTCACTTGTATATTGTATGTATTACATTTGTAATTTATTGTATCCCCAATGGAGATGTATCATTCCTCTAATTGGAAGTGTCATCATTTGTATTTGCAAGTGTCGCAACTTATTTTTGATGGGTTATTAGACCACCTTGGTGGGGTAGTCCCTATATGAGTTGTGTGGGTCAAAGGGTTATTATACCACCTTAATGGGTTATTAGACTCTCCTAAGGGAGGTTGGCCCAGTTAGAGTAAAAGGCAAGTCAAAGTAAAGTATAAATAGAGAGTGTGACTCTCTCATTTGTTCATTCACACACTCACTCACTTCGCATTAGTGAGAGAGAGGAGGAGTGCGCATAAGTGGAGGAGGAGCAGCTGCTACGAGAATATCTCTTGTTGTGGGGTTTGATCTTTGTGATCTTTGTATTGATGCTCATTCTATCTCTAAGGAAGTTGCGGGGTTTTTCACCCTCTTGGTTTTCCTTGGTGAAATGCTTTGTGTCTCTTGTCTCTTGTGTTTGATATGCTGTACATGTTGTTCTCTCAGTTAAGATCCTAGATCGGATTGAATTAAATGTTGAAAAACTAACAAGATCCAACTCCCTGTCTCCTTGCCCCATCTGACTGCCCTGATGTCCAATATGTGTTGCTGTCTTATTGAACTTTAACTCCACACACTCTTCTGATCTTATGCTGATGATTCCGCTGTGCGATGTCTTTGTATGCATTCTATATTCTATTATTGCACTGCATGCATCACTTGACTTGTCAAAGTTCTCAAATATACTTCTACTGACCACTTCATCTACTGTGTGCTTGCTAATACTGCAATATTTGTTATTGGTTATCTCAATGTTCCACTCTGCGTGACTTCAATAACCAACTGATACTATGATTTCAATTGATAGTTTGTTGTATTGGAATAGAGCACTGGTAACATATGGAACTGCACACTTATTGATGTGTTTTTCTTGATTAAGTGTTGCAGTATCTCAGACAATCTGTGACATCCTGTGCATCAAATGATTCGACTATTCTGTTTCACACATTAGTCTCAGATCATCTGTGTGGGCCTGCTTACTCAGAACAACTAAAGGGACGCTATCCCAGGAGACAAGCCAACACATTCTATGTATATTTGGAACAATAGAAGAGAAGCTACCCAAGGTATCATGATGTGCTTATCGGATTTTGCTGTTGTTTTGTCGTTGCGCATCAGATGAAGTTCTCAACTTCGCACACTTTCACTTTTTCTCATATGCATCGGCTAGACATTTGTGCATTGTATGATAAACTTCGGTTCTGTCGCTGCGCTTCTGTCTTTACAACATCTGTGATTGTCAACATGCTGACTATAATAATGTTCTTCGAAACATCAAGCACTTGCACATACTTCAGTATTTCTTCCTTGTAGTACTTGCACGTTTGTCACAGAGCTACAACATCATTCTAAGCACCATAAAAAATTCATTCTGCTGCATGTGCGCATTCATCTCCTCACTAGATCATTATATTATGTCCACGAGCCCCTTGATACCCCGAAAATCAAACTAAAACTTACACTCAAAGCTATTATTCTCTTTCCATCAAGCTTACATCAAATCTCCAACTTGCATCTCTATTTATACAGGTCCTACATGGATTGTATGTTCACAAGTTGGTCATGGCATCCCTTCTTTCATACTTCACGGATTAAGAATATGCCACGTGTCATCTTCTGCGCTATTGATGTGTCATCCTTGGTGTATCAAGTGTCCTTATGGTTCAAAACTTAGTGATACTTTACACCTTGGTGGTGTACCTTTGTGCTCTTGACGTACCATTTCCTTAAGGTATGTGCACAATCTTACTCTACATCTTGTAGTGTCTATGACTTGTGCCATACCATCCCTTGTGGGTAATGCACCCTTGAGATATTGATACTTTACGGAACCTGCACATTCTCCAGCTTCTACTTGGTTGAATTATGACCCTTTCCGCTTCATCACTTGTGGATAATGTGCGCTTGGTGTATTGATACATTGTGGATTTTGTGCATACACCAACTTCTAATTGGTGGGACTTTGAATTCTTCCCTGTCATCACTTGTGGGACTTGTGCACTTGTTGTATTGTCAGTTGTGGAATTTGCTCATAGATTATATTCAACCACTATACCCTTCTAGGAGCTTGTACGTGTTCCACTTACTGAAATAATTTTCTGATTGACTAAGTTTGCATGCTTTCAGGATTGTCCAACCATTAACTGCTTGCACACTTCCAACCATTAACCAAGCAATGCTCAGGCTTACTTGTGCTTTCCAAAGACTTCCTTCAACAAACTTGTGCACTTGTACCATTTTCTCAACCAATCTCCTTGGCTGCTTGAACACATGTACCATTGTCCAACGAACTCTTTTGACTGCTACCATGAAAGAGTATGACTTGGTGGACTTGCGCAATGACCACATGCTATATAATACATTACTTTTTTTCTTTCTTTAATTGGTCCTACATGATGTATCTTCCTTATGTATTTCTTCAAACTCATCATGCATGATGTATCCTTGGAGTCACATCTTTAGACTGAATGTACTTCTGGATATACTTCAAAGTTGCATTCATATCTGTCACCTTCACCATTTGTGCATATACTTCTGGTATTCATGTTCTTCTTCATCTTGTGCATATACTAAGTGGCTTCCATTAATTCTTGATAGTTCTGCAGGAATGATTTATCCACTTTGACTTCAACTGATATCAATGACTCAAACTGAATCAATTGGCATCCTCTTTGACATTAGTTGACATCAATGACAACCAAAGTTCAACAATATCCCCCTTTGGAATTGATGTCAACATCTTATGAAGCTATACTTGATCTTCTTTGAACTGTATGCTTCATCTGTACTAGGTCGTAGTGCTCCCCCTTTGTATATGCTCCCCTTGAGTTCTTTGGGTAGTTGGTTACTGCACCTTCTGCTGTTAGTGCTTTTGCTACCTCCGTGCAAACCATGCTTCTCTCTGTTACATCTGTGCAGAACAGATGTTTAGTCATCTATATGTCATTTCTTCAAGTGATATTCTTCACACTCTTTCACTTATTCTAAGGATTCAAGTTGTTTCTTTTGTTATCTGCAATTCCCCCCCTTGCGTGCTGTCCTACTTCTTCCTGTATTGCTTCTATGTCTAGCCACGTCATGTATGCCTCCACTTCTTGCATTTCTTCTTTCATTCTGTCCTACTAACTTCATGCATATTTTCATGTCTCAACCTTTTCATGTCATCTTCATGATGTGCATTTCATGCCTCATCTTCATGCATCTATCCCCCTTTGACATCAATGGAAAATAGGTACCAATTATTTGCACTATGTAGATTCTTCTGTTTGTGTTGTGTCGGCCTTGTCATGACTGTATTTCAGGGATGATTCCCCCTGTCTTCATGCTTCATTTCAATGCTAATATATTTTCATAATTATCTTTGATTTATTTTTCAGTATAGATATTACATGATTCCTTCATCTTGATTTCCAATTCCTGTCACAATACCTCAACATTCATTGCACAATGATCTATGCTATCATTCTTACTTACCAAGTGCGTGTGAAATTAGGACTATATGACATCTGCATACCATTAGGGGGGAAATGACATCATCCAGTACTAGGAAAAGACTAATAACACTAAGGTGGACAAGGTTGGAGTATTAATTATCCTAACACCCCCCTTAATCCAAACTTAGACAATCCCAAGCCCTGGTTACCGAGACCAAAGGTCACCCATACAATAAAAATAATTTGTTCATGAAACTAAGGAAATGGGGAAAACCTAATGGGAAAAAAACCCCTCCTAAAAAATGAACAGCAGGGAACTCAGACAGCTTTCACACCAAGTAGAGATATGAGATAGGAAAATCTCTTATGAGAGAAATTTTTTGTGAAAATGTCTGCAATCATCTCCTCTGCAGGACAATAATGCAGTGAGATGGTCTTGTTGTATACTAGTTCCCTGATGTAGTGCATGTGAACCTCAATATGTTTGATCCTTTTATTCTGAACTAAATCATTGGAGATCCTTATGGCACTTTGATTATCACAGAAAAGGTCTACTGAAGGAGAAGTACGAATGCCAAACTCTGCCAAGATCCCATGTAACCAAACTTCCTATATAGTTGCATTCACAACCCCTTTGTACTTTGCTTCTGCTCAAGAGAGTGTGAGTGTTGCTTGCTTCTTGCTTGACCAACAGATTGGTCTTGATCCCAACATGAACATGTACCCTGAAGTAGATTTCCTGTTAGTGTTGTCTCTATCCCAGTCTGAGTTAGTAAAACAAACCAGATCTAACTGAGCACTAGCAGAATAATGAACACCAAACTCTCTCGTACACTGCACATAATGCAAGATCCTATTTGTTGCCTTCCAATGTAGATCATGTGGTTCCTGCATGTAACTAGCCACAACACCAACAACATATGATAGATCTGGTCTCGAATGTTTCAAGTACAACAAGATACCAATCAAATGTTTGTACAAAGTGCTATCAACCAAAGGAGCAGAACCACCTTCTTCCAATCTGATGTCAGATAGGAAGGGAAAAGTTGCAGCTTTGCAATCAGTCACATGGAACTTTTTGAGCAAGTCAGATGCATACCTAGACTGTTAAATCATGATCCCTGAAGCATTTTGAGTTACTTCGAGGCCAATAAACTATTTTAACAGTCCTATATATTTCATGGAGAAGGATTTACTCAAAGCAGACTTGATGTTCTTCAAACCAGTAGATGAATCACCGATGATGAACAAGTCATCCACATACAAAAAAATCAATAGTAGGCAACTTCCCTTCTACTGAATGTAGACATTTCAGTCTTATTTGCATCTCCCAAATTTCAATGATAGTAAGAAAGAATACATCTTGGCATATCGCATCCTTGGGGATAGTCTTGAGCCCATACAATGATCTCCTCAGTTTGCATACCAAGGATTGATCATCAGTGTACCCCTTAGGCTGTTTCATATAGGTATCTTCTTCTAAGTCACCATGTAGGAAGTCACTCTTTACATCAATGTGATGTACCTCCCATAGAATCGAAGTTGCCATGGCCAAAACAAGTCTTACTGAATCCATTCTTTCTACAGGAGCGAATTTCTCATTGTAGTCAAAACCCTGAACTTGTGAGTAACCATTTGCAACCAACCAAGATTTCTACTTGGTTGTAGAGCCATCAGAAGCAAGTTTTTTTTTGTAGATCCATTTGCACTGAACTAGCTTTCTCCCTGGGGGGAGAGAGACAAGATCCAATGTCTCATTGTTCTGCAGTGACTCATATTCTTCATCCATGGAAGCCTACCATCCTGGATGATGGAAAGCCTCTCTGAAGAACTGTGGATAAGATCCCACCATCATGTAGCACCTCTTAGGGAGAAGTGGATCTGTATGACATAGTGCAAGATTTGCATCTTGGTATTGAGATATGGTTCTTCTATGGTCAGATGGATCCCCAACTATGTTCCCAACAACCTCAAGGAATTTTTGATCGCATTTAGGATTTGGATTGGGAGTAGGTACTGGATCTGGATCTAGATCTGCTTGATATTCATACTCAATATGTTGATGTATTTGTAACTTCGGAAGATATTCACTTGTATATTACATTTGTACTTTATTGTATATACAACAGAGATGTCTTATTCCTTTGATTGGAAGTGTCGTCATTTGTATTTGCAAGTGTCGCAAGTTACATTGTAAGTGTTGTCATTTGTATTGATGGGTTATTAGACCACCAGTATGGGGTCGGCCCTAGTTAGGTCATGTGGTTGGGTTATTAGGCTTCATTAGGAATTCGGCCCCAGTGATTTATTGGCAGGTCAAGTCAAAGTATAAATAGAGAGGTTGTGTCTCTCATTTGATTCATTCACTCACTTCTCAAGCTCGCATAGATAAGAGAGAAAGTGGCGCACATGTGGAGGAGGATGAGCATCTGCTAGAGACATCTTATTGGGTTTGATCCTTGTGATCTTGTATTGGGGCTTATTCTATCTCTAAGGAAGTTGCGGGGTTTTTCACCTTCTTGGTTTTCCTTGGTGAAACTTTGTGTCTCTTGTGTTATTGTTATTGTGTCTATGATTGATATGTTGTAGATATGTTGTACATGTTATTCTCTTAGTGATCCTGAATGATAATGGAATGAAATTATCGAAAAATTAACATGGTATCAGAGCTGACCTAAGAAGAAGGCATTGTGCAGTTGCGGAAGCTAGGGATTCTTAATTTTTGGGTTTCTATCCATAGATCATCAAATGCAGCAGGCTAGATTGACTCTCCTTGGAAAGGCGCATCTTTCTGTCGAGACATAATTCAATTCTAAGCATTTTCAGTTTTGACCTAATCTCTGCTACGGGAAATTAGGGTTTCAGAAAAGTTGGAATTTTTGGAATCTGAATCCACGGCTGTATACTCCTCAAGAAAATCAAAGTTTAGAGCATTGGATCAAACTTTTTGGTTGGGAAGAAGGGTGGGCTTTATCAAACCCTAGTTTGGGGTCCTGTCTAGTGAATCTGGAAGTTTCAAAGGCAATTTTGAGGGGTCAAATTTTGCAGATCTCAAAATCTGAGTATACCACCTTGACCAGCTCAGCAAGGTGCATCTTTTTATCATTTCAGAAGTTTGAAATTCAAAGTTTGAATTTTTAGGGTTTCTCTGACTAACACTAATCCAGCTCCAGATCCAGTTTTCAGCAAATCAAGTGGTAAGACCTAAATATTTTATTTCCATTTGAGTTTCTCATTAAAATGTCTCACCACACCAAGCTTGAAGATAAGCTTTAAGGGGCTGATAACTTCCGATCATGGAAGTATAGGATTGGGTTAATCCTAGAAGAAAATGTGTTGGGAAACTACATCAAGGAAGAGGTTCCAGTTCCAGAGGGAGATGAGGTTAAGGCCTTACACAAGAAGAACTTGGTTAAAGCCAATAGAATCATTGCTGATTCTATTAAGGACCATCTCATACCCCATGTGTCTTCCCTTAGGACATCTAAGGAGATGTTTGACTCTTTGACTAAGTTGTTTGAGGGTAAGAACATAAATCAGAAGATGACTCTGCGAAACCAATTGAAAGGGGTAAATATCCAGAATGGAGAGACCATTCAATCCTACTCTTCTAAGGTCTCTAAAATCAAGGAACAACTTGAAGCAGTGGATGAAGTAGTGGAGAATGGAGAAATTGTAATGACCACTTTGAATGGCCTACCTAGGTCATGGGACTCCTTAATCCAAGGAATCTGTGCAAGAAAGAAACTGATCTCCTTTAATAGAATATGGGAGGAATGTTCACAAGAAGAAGCTAGGCTTGTGGCCTGATAAGAAAAGATGGGAAGTGAAGATCAAGCCCTCACAGCTCACACCAAGAAAGGTAAGTTCAAAAGGCAGCCATCTCACCACAAGAAATCTTCTCATTCCTATCATAAAGAGAATAAAGATCTGAGATGCTTCAATTGTAATGAGAAAGGACACTTTGCCTCAGAATGTCCCAAGAAAAGTAAAGAAGTTAACAACAACTTCAAGAAGAAGAACATAAAGAAGAGGCATCATGCTCATGCTGCTGAGATGATGAACCTCCCAAGAAGAAGAATAGGGAAGAAAGTGAAGACTCTTCAAGTGAGGAAGAATATGTTCTGATCTCTGCTCTCACAGGCACTATCTCACATGGTTGTGATGATTGGCTTATTGATAGTGGGGCTTCCAAACACATGATGGGATTTAAAGAATCCTTTATAGATCTATCTGAACATGAGTCACCCCATAAGGTGAAACTTGGGGATGACTACCAATATCCCATAAAAGGAAGTGGTGAAGCCTCCTACAAGTTAGACTCTGGGAAGTATTTAAAGATGCAAGATGTTCTATTTGTACCTAGACTTAAGAAGAATCTTCTTTCCATATCATCTCTGGATGCAAAACGAATGAGAGTTGCATTTATAGATGGCCAAGTACTCATGTGGCCAAAGGGTAAGACTTTAGATGATGCAGTGGTGATTGGAGAGAAAGAGGGAGGATTGTACAAATTAAAGGGACAACTTGAACATGCCATGGTACATGAATCCATGGAGCCAAGTGAAATTTGGCATAGAAGGCTTGCTCATGTGCACTATAGGTCACTACCAATTGCAAGCAAAGAAGTAGAAGGTCTTCCTGAAATCTAGTCAAAGCATGAAGGTATTTGCAAAGGATGTGCAAAAGGAAAGAACACAAAGAAGGCATTTCCAAGCAGTGGAAGCAAAGCAAAAGGAACTTTGGAGATTATCCACTCTGATGTATGCAGACCAATGTCATCCAGTTCTCTTAGTGGGTATGTATATTATGTCTCCTTCATTGATGATTTCTCTAGGAAGACTTGGGTTTACTTCTTAAAGAATAAAGATGAATTGTTTGATAAGTTCAAGGAATTCAAAGCCTTGATAGAAAATCAAACTAATAAGAAGATCAAGATCTTTAGATCCGACAATGGCAGAGAATTCACTTCAGGAGACTTCAAGAAGTTATGCAGTGATTCAGGGATTAAAAGGGAGTTGACTACTCCTTACAATCCAAAACAAAATGGAGTTGCAGAAAGGAAGAATAGAATTATCATGGAAGCAGCACAGGCAATGCTTCATGACCACGATCTACCCATGCACTTATGGGCAGAAGCAGCAATAACAATGGTATATGTACAAAACAGAACACCACATAAGATACTTGACAATAAGACACCAGAAGAAGTTTTCTATGGTAAGAAACCAGAAGTTAGCCATCTCAGAATATTTGGCTATCCAGTATTTACACATGTTCCAAAAGAAAAGAGGACAAAGCTAGATCCTTCAGGAAAGAAGGGTATCTTTGTGGGTTACAGTGAAAGCTTGAAGGCTTACAGAATCTACTTTCCAGGGTTCAAGAAAATTGACATTAGCAAGGATGTAACATTTGATGAAAACTCAGCATACATAAAATCAAGGAAGACACCTGCTGAAGATAATGAAGAACCAAGGGTAACCAGAATTCAAGACACCACTATGAATGAAGCAATTCTAGAAGAAGATTGTGAAAGTGAAGATCCACAAGAACCTGTAGATCCACCCCATGAGAAGATATCTCACAAGAGGAAACCTGCATGGGCTAGAGACTCATCCAAGATGCAAAAAGGTATGGTATTCCAGAAGAGGAACATACACAAAGGAAAAGGACAAGGTCACACACTAGTTATGTTGCCTTGCTCTGTGACATTATGAACAAAGAACCTTCCAGTTATGAAGAAGTAGTGGAAAAGAAAGAATGGAAGGATGCCATGGTCGAAGAATACTAGCTGATCATGAAGAATGATGTTTGGGATGTAGTCCCAAGACTTGAAGGGAAGTCTGTTGTGACTTCCAAGTGGATCTATAAGATCAAGCATGCTGCAGATGGTAGCACAGAGAAATACAAGGCAAGGTTTGCAGCTCGTGGCTTCTCCCAGAAAGAGGGAATAGATTATGAATAGACTTTTGCTCCTGTAGCCAGATACACTTCCATCAGAACAGTACTTTCTATGGCTGCAGTGATGAAATGGAAGATACACCAGATGGATGTCAAGACAACTTTCTTGAATGGTGTAGTTGAAGAGGAAGTGTATGTGGAGCAGCCACTCGGTTTCGAGACACATTACAGAGAGTCATATGTATGCAAGTTAAAGAAAGCCTTGTATGGATTGAAGCAAGATCCTAGGACTTGGTATGGTAGGATGGACAGTTTTCTATCCAATTTGGGATTTACCAAGAGTAAAGCAAATTCCAACCTTTACTACAAGATTGAGGAAGGAAATCTAGTGATACTACTCCTATATGTGGATGACCTGTTTGTTACACGAGAGGATGGGTTGATTGCCAACACCAAGAGGAAGCTTGCAGCCAATTTCAAGATTAAGGACTTGGGGATGATGCATTAATTTCTAGGCATGGAGGTGTGGCAGAGTGCAAATGGGATCTTCCTTGGACAAGGGAAGTATGCAATAGAGATCCTGAAGAGGTTCGGGATGATGGACTGCAAGGCCATGGCCACACCTATGGCATCAAACCTGAAGCTTCTATGTGATGCTTCATCTGAGCCGGTTGATGTCACTGTGTATCGTCAGATGATTGGGTCCTTGATGTACCTGAAAAACACGAGACTATATATTTACTTTGCAGTGAACACATTGAGCCAGTTCCTAACGGATCCGAGAAGTGTTCACCTGGTTGCTGTAAAGCATATTCTGAGGTACTTGAAGGGTACCGTTGATTATGGGCTCAAGTATGATGCGAATCAAAAGTTTAACCTAGAAGGTTATGTTGATTCATATTAGGTAGGCAGTGTTGTAGATAAGAAGAGCACTTCGGGGTGTTGCTTCAGTATGGGATCAGGTGTGATCTATTGGTTTAGCAGGAAGCAATCCTGTGTAGCACTGAGTACTGCTGAAGCAGAGTATGTTGCAGCTTGTTCGACTAGTTGTGAGGCAGTATGCCTTAGGAAGCTACTATCTGAGTTATTTAATCTCCCATTGGATGCTACCTGTATCTATTGTGACAACCAGAGTTGTGTGAAGTTGTTAGAGAACCTGGTGTTCCATGACAGGTCGAAGCACATCGAGATCAAATATCACTATATCAGGGATATGGTGTAGAGAGGAGCAGTGAAGCTCCTGTATGTTGCGGCAGATGAGCAGATAGCAGATGTGTTGACGAAACCACTAGCCAGAGTGAAGTTTGAGTACTTCAGAGAGAGGCTTGGTGTTCTTCAGATAGAAGATACTTCGAGGAAGAAGTGATGGCACACATTTGCTGGATCCATTCCAAGCATGGTCATAGGAGGATCATTCCCATGGTTGTGGATGTAAGCGTTGTGTGATATGCATCAGGTGGATGTTGTGTATGACCAGTTGGTTCATGTATTTGTATATGCATCAGGTGGATGTTGTGCATGATCAGTTGGATCATGTATGATGATATGCATCAGGACGATGCTATGACAATGATCAGGATGATCATTTGAGATGAGTATCGGGATGATGCTTTGGATGATATGCATCAGGACGATGCTATGATGATGATCAGGATGATCATTTGAGATGAGTCTTAGGATGATGCTTTGGATGATATGCATCAAGATGATCATGTGATGATGATGTGCATCAGGTTGATGCACCGTGCAATGATGATCAATTGGATCATGAGTACCAGGATGATACTTGGAGGCCAGAGATGATATGTGGCAGGTTGTGCAGTAGCATGTAAAATATCCTGGGAGATCCAATAGGTTGAGTTGTGTGCTCGTAATCAGTCCTAGGATGCTCTTTCGAGGTTTTGCTAGGGAGGCATGTAATCAGTCCTGGAGATCCGATAGGTTGAGTTGTGTGCTCTTAATAAGTCCTGGGATGCTCTTTAGAGATCTTGTCGGTTGTGCTGTGGCACATAAATGTTCTTGGGATGCTCTTTAAAGGTATTGCCTATTCACATGTAATCAGTCCTAGAGATCCGATAGGTTGAGTTGTGTGCTTGTAATAAGTCTTGGGATGCTCTTTAGAGATATTGCCAATCATGCTACGACACATAAATGTTCCCGGGATGCTCTTTAAAGGTATTGTGAAGAGATGCATGTAATAAGTCCTGAGAGAGATCTTGCCGGTCGTGCTTAGGCACATAAATGTTCCTAGGATACTCTGGTCAGGTATTGCATATGCACCTAATTAGTCCTAAGAGTCCACCTCTATCAGACCGTTCGCACAGATGATGAAGACCTATAGGAGGCTAGGCCTACATCCAGCATGAAAAAGGGCTGGCTCTGTAGAAATTCCTATGGCGATAAGAATTCAGATATAGCCCAGTCATCGAGATGTCGGGTACAACAGCAGTGATGATGATGATGCTCCGTGATCCAATGGTGATGATCCAGCTCCAGAATTGAAGACTTGTGCCAATATGTATTGATGACCTGTGTTCAGAATACCTTCCTAGTTAAGAGGGAGTGTTGATGTATTTGTAACTTCGGAATATATTCACTTGTATATTACATTTTTACTTTATTGTATATCCAACAGAGATGTCTTATTACTCTGATTGGAAGTGTCGTCATTTGTATTTGCAAGTGTCGCAAGTTACATTGTAAATGTCGTCATTTGTATTGATGGGTTATTAGACCACCAGTATGGGGTCGGCCCTAGTTAGGTTATTAGGCTTCATTAGGAAGTCGGCCCCAATGATTTATTGGCAGGTCAAGTCAGTGTATAAATAGAGAGGTTGTGTCTCTCATTTGATTCATTCACTCACTTCTCAAGATCTCATAGCTAAGAGAGAAAGTGGCGCACATGTGGAGGAGGAGGAGCATCTTCTAGAGACATCTTATTGGGTTTGATCCTTGTGATATTGTATTGGGGCTTATTCTATCTCTGAGGAAGTTGCAGGTTTTTTCACCTTCTTGGTTTTCCTCGGTGAAACTCTGTGTCTCTTGTGTGATTGTTATTGTGTCTATGATTGATATGCTGTAGATATGCTATACATGTTATTCTCTTAGTGATCCTGAATGATAATGGAATGAGATTATCGAAAAATTAACACAATATCAAGATCTGATTCATCCTGCTCCTCATGTTTGGAATCTGAATGTGGATCATTTGAAAAAACATCATTAGGAGCAAATGGAGTAGGAAAATCAGTTATACCTTGTTCTTCAAGTGGCTGTAGATCTTGTAATGGATCTTCATCGAACTTGACACTTCTTTCAATGAAGCCTCTTTTGATTGCAACCTCCATTAGCTTGTAAGATTTTGCATCTTTTGCATATCCCAACATAATGCATTTGCTACTTTGGGTTTGAATATGTTTTCTTTTGTTAGAGGGGATTCTGGCCCATGCCTGGGATCCAAAAATCCTCAGTTGAGAGACATCAGGTTTGTGTCCCTTCAGTGTTTCGAATGGAGTGACCCCATCCACATATTTGTGGGGTACCCTATTCTGAATGTATGTGGCACAGTTCACTGCTTCTGCCCAGAGATATGGTGGAATATCCCTTGCTTCAAGCAAACAGGTAGCCATCTCTATCAATGACCTATTCTTCCTCTCAGCTACACTATTTTGCTGTGGTGTGTATGGGACATAATGCTGCATTTGGATGCCCTTAGAAGCACAAAAATGCTGCAACTCCTTCTTGATGTACTCTCCTCCATTATCTTATCTGAATGCTTTGATCTTCTTCCCAACAGTGTTCTCAACTAAGGCCTTGAAAAATTTGAAAGTTTCCAATACCTCAAACTTCTGCTTAAGAAAGTAGATCCAACAGAACCTAGAGAAGTCATTGATGAAGGTTAGAAGGTATCTAGATCCATTCATAGAAGCTACGGGCATCGATCATGAGACATCGATGTGTATCAAATCAAGTGGGAGGAAGCTCTCTTTTCCTTCCCAACATCATAATTTCTCTCTGGATGTTTCCCTACCAAGAACGCTTTGCAGATTCCTTGAGAGAATTCTATGTCTAGCAATCCTTCAACCATCTTTTCCTTGTGTAACTGCTGCAAGTACTTGAAATTTAGTTGTCTAAATCTTTCATGCTAGAATCTTCTAGTATCATTTGCATGAGTCAAGATATCACTTTGATGTGAATATGGGAAAAAATAGGATAAATCATATGCCTTTGAGGCATTTTTTGCAACACCTTTGGCTATCAGTTTTCCAGATGAGGTCTCTGCAACCTCAATTGTGTCATGCCCAAAAAAAATTTCTTTGGTGAGCCAATGTGTGTCATCTGATAAACATATAACAAATTTGTTGCTAGAGAAGGAACATACAGGACATTGTTGAATTTCCATTGTCAAGTTGCGTTGTTCCCTTCCCTTCAGCTGATATTTGAGAATAATCTCCCATGTGTGAATACTAGGACCATCAGTGAGATCTAGAGAAGAGAATGACTCTCTGGAGGAAACCATGTGGTTGGAGGATCAATAATCTATGAGGAAGGCTTGTGATTGGGAGAATCCAACCTTCAGTGCATGGCATATCTCATGATCATCTGTCTTGCTTCCAGAATCATTTTTCCTTGCGCCTTTTGGGAGGGAAATGTTGTGTTGTTCAGGAATTTTGGCCAGTTGATCTATGATATTCTTCATGCAATATCTCTCTGGATGGTTTCCTTTCTTGCGGTACGTACACTTGGTTTTCTCAAACCTCTTTTGCTTATCCTTCTTGGAGCTGGAGGCTCCTTCTGATGGATTAGACTTCTCCTTCTACTTGGATTCAAATTGCTTCTTTTCTTTACCTTTCCGCTTCCCTTTAGCATTCACACTTTTTGACTCCCCATCCATAAGAGCTTGATTTTTGAAGGCCTTCAGGGTTCCCATTTGAATCAGTTTGTCTTGTTCTTTGATGAGAGATTTAATGAATGCATATAAAGAAGGCATTTTTCAATTGGGGATTGAAAATCTCCCAGAATGGAAGGTAGAAAAAATATTGAAAATTCAGGACCAAGCTTGCTTAGGATGGATAGCACCAGCTGCTCATCCTTCTTCTCAATGCTACATTGTTTGCACTGCATAACCAAGGTCTTGAATTTAGAAAAGAACCATTGTATGGTTTCGAAACTGCTTGGCTGAAGAGAAATTAATTCATTCCCCAAAATGTGGCCTCTCGGCTCATCTTGCTTACCAAAGAGAGACTCAAGCTTCAACCAAACCTCTCTTGGTGTCTTCAATCCATTAAGGTGGAAGAGAAAATATCTGGAGATGTGAATACACATAAAACCAAAATCCTAATCTAATATGAGAAAAGAGGAGCTACATTAAAGGATTTTGAAACTCGACGTTTTGACCCCTACTCTGGGATCATCATCAGGAGACAGTTGAAGATATTCAGGTACTTTGCTTTTTGAACAATTGCATGAGGTTTGACCTCCTTTCCCATTGTGACCTTGTACAAACTCTTATGGCGCAATACCATCTACATATCATCCCTCCAATCATGATAATTGAAGGGTCTCAGGATTCTTGGAGACAAAGGAGCATTCAGATTCTCCATGTGTAACTACTAGAGAGAATACAAACTGAAACTGCTGCACTGAAAAACTTTCATAATCCTGCAAAAACTCTCAGATTGGAGATAAACCATCCCTGCTAGGCTCTGAACACAACAGATCATTGAGCTTGAGAAAATCTCACAGTGAAATAATTAGGAAGAAAGATGAATTACAATGAAAATTGCAGTGAATTGAGTAGTAAAATTAATCATACATTGAAACTTAGATGTGCACAGAAATGTGTGTCATAATTCATTAATCAATATAGTCAAAAGATATGTTACAATAGAGGAAATTTAAATGCCCATAGAGAATTCAAATCCCAGTCAATCTAGACTAGGAAATATCACCATTACAGTGCTTCAATGCTACCAAACTCAACTGAGACTTAGTGAAATGAAGCTATTGTCAATTAACTGACCATGCAAGGTGCATTAGTTAGTTTTTCATGCAAAATCTAATGCAATTAGGATAGAGAGGGTGTATTAGATCACAATCAGTGGAAATTGGAACATTCGAATGTTCTCAACCACTTCTTTAAATTTCTTGAAACATTCGAATGTTTTTTTAATTTTGCATTAAAATAATGACTACTGTGGGATATCCGAGCACACAATTTGAAAAGAACACCCATGTCATTTGAGTGAATCATCAATAAACAATATAAAGTATTATTCAGTGACAGGAAATCTGCAGTGAGAATTTTGAAATTCGACAAGTTTCCTGTCACTGAATATAAAAATAGAAAGTATTCTTTAGCATTCATTCCAGCTTTGGTTCTCATTGGGCCACAAAGATCCGAATGCACTAATTCCAAAGGTCTTGAGGTAGTATATTCTTTTTTTGGGTACTTGATTCTAGTTTGTTTCCCATGTAGACAATGTTTGCAGAAGGAATCCGATGGATTAGTAATCTTTGGAATGTCCCTCACTGCTTGTTTCCTATTGTTCCTGACCAAGTTATCAAAATTGATGTGTCCCAATCTTCTATGCTAGAGCCAACTTTCATCGGTTTGTCCCATGTAACATTTTTCTTCTCTCTCTTCATCCATTATGTAAACATTGTTAGGACTTCTGGAGGTTGTAGCTACGATTCTGCCTATATCCCTGTTTTTTATTTTACATTTTTCTAAGTCAAATGTAAGAGTGTGTCTCTGTTCGCACATCTGGCTAACACTTAAAAGCCTGTGTTTCATGTTCTCGAATAACTTAATTGAGTAATGATAATGTTTTTAAATGGTTTAGAAGTAGCATTAAGTCAAATTCTATTTCTTGAGAAAGTGTTTAGCATTTAAATCAAGTTCCTTTTCCATTACATTGAGAAAGTGTTTATTATTGATTATAGACTCTTAGGGATGGTGTATTCATTAGTAATTATATACTTTTGGAAAGCTGTGTAATGAAACAATAAATAAAATATATTTCAAAGGTAATTGATGTTAAAGAAATTGCATCAAATATGGTTAAAGATAATTTTTATTTATTATTTATAATAATTTAATATTAATAATTTTTATTTATTATTTATAATATTTAATATTAATAATTTTTTCTTTAAATTTCAATTAAAAATCAATCAATGAAAAACAACTTGCTCTAAATTTATAGATAACAGTTAGAAATGCATTGAAATAAAAACATACTTAAAAATTAGATAAATGAATACATATTTTCTTAAAAAATTAAATACCCTAAATTTTTATGTGAAAATAAACTAATTATTAAAATAAATTCATATTTTTACATTTACATTTACAATACATGCAAACATATTCTTCTTTCACAAATTATTAAAATAAAATCATATTTTTACTATTACATTTACACTAGATGCAAACATATTCTTCTTATCACATTCACGGTGAATAATTCAATTTAATCTACATTAACCATAGCTTTTATTATAACAACAAAACTATAAAAATTTATTATAATAAAAAAAAATTATAATCATCATCAATAAAACTCATATACTGCAATTTGTTACCATTAATGATGATGCTTATATCCAATCTCAAATCTTTATTACTTATTATGATATCATATTACACTTAAATTTTATATAGGATTTTTAATATATTTGAAAATTAATTAATTTATCATAAAATTGATATTATTTTCCGAAATCTTCGGAGCATTTTCTCCTTTCGAAATCGATCTACCAAATTTTTACGCAGTAACACGTTTTTCACTCCTGATATCTTCACAGCATTTTCTCCTTTCGATCGATCTACCAGAATTTTACGCAGTAAAACGTTTTTCACTCTTGATGGAATTGATCTACCAAATTTTGGTTTTAATGAATGACAGCCGTCTATTGTTAGAAGACCATCCAGGGCCTCTCCTGTCAGATTCTGCACAGCATCGCCCTGTATGCCCCTGCTGTTGTCATGGAATGTACAAGAGATTCGCGTGGTCTTAGGGTTTCTAGGTCGTGTCACATCCTGCATGACATCGCTGCCATCCTGGAGAGTACAAAGAAGTTCTTGTGGTTTTAGGGTTTTTGGATTTTTTTGAGTGAATCAACAAGATTAATAATAATGCTATTTTGTTATATCCATCAACCATTTTACTTGTAGCTGTACTAATTTAAAATTATCAAATTTTAATTTTAAAATACAACATTTAAAAATAGTAATACATTATTTTTATTATTTTTTTGTTGTAATGAGGAGAATCCGCAATTGAGAAAGGGACTGTTACTCCGTAACACTGGGTTCAGGGATAACAAATATTTACAACTTCAACTATTACATTCTCAACCAGACTCTTTTTAACCAAAATCACCATTGAAATGCATCACTCCAAGACACTAACATAAAAAGTGCTGGACAGTATTAGTGGAGAGTTTCTCTTTTTAACCAGAATCATCATTGAGATGCATCACTCCAAGACACTGACATAAAAAGTGCGGGACAGAGTTCTTTTTTTCAAAATAAAAAAGCAATACCATTTAGATTATTAATATGAAAGATAGTACAAAGAGTTCAAAGGAGCACTAATATCCAGGAGCCAAGCAGGGCAGCTTCAAATTAAAGAACTAAGACGGCCAAAAACAAACATAATCTCACAAATGGAAACACCATATCCAAAGATCAAAGGGAACCAGATAGCCACCATCAAACCAAAAGATAAGAAACCATACTATCCAAAATAATACAAAGAGAGACCACAGAAAGAGCCCGCCACCATATGTCCAGAAGATAAGCGAAAACAACCACGGCACAAAGGATCCAACTGCCGCACAGAAAACCAAAAGGGATACAAAAATCAGTCCCCAAAATGGTGTGTACCAAAAAGAACAGAGCTGAAGATCATCCTGCATAAATAGAACAGGATCGTTCCAACAAGTTGGTGGAGAAACTCATAATCTCCAGAAGCTAGGGACCTGAAAACAACAAAAAAGAACAACCCACATAAGCCAGATGCAAAGAAAAAAGAACAACCCACATAAGCCAGATGCAAAGAAAACTATATATGAAAAATAGAGATGAACCTCTCTGATACTTGCTAATTGAGATCCCATCTTTCCCAGAAAATAATACCCTCCTGAACCATAAGAACCTTCTTAGATAAGTCGTTTGCTAACTGGTTATGTTCAGTTAACAGACTTAACTGGAGAAATTATTATTCACTATTTATAACACACCAACATAAGGCACATGTCATATACAATAAGAAACGAAAACCAAGCAAACACGTACATTCCAAGAACTCTGACCGATTCTTCTAAAGAGTTACAGAGATTAAATTGGGACGCTGCTTTCCTGCAGGGAGAAGTGGCCTCACTGCACATTCCTTTTGTGTCAACTGCTCTCCTATGGCACTCGTCATCATTGTCTTCACAATATCCTCCATCTCTTCCTCTGTGGTCATCCACGTCCACCCTTTCAAAATCCAGGCCGATTTTCCACACAAATCTGCAATCGAGAAACTGATCGCCATAGGAGAATCCCACCAGGGAAACTCCCATGCTGATGCTCTCCAAGGTAGAGTTCCACCATGTGTGGGCAACGACTTCCAACTGGGGCGCCCGCATCACAAACAACGATCAATTCTTGGTTCGTTCTTCAAAGCCCTCCAGTAAAGCCACACGGTTGCCATCAGCAATATCGGAGCGAAGAACCCACAAGAAAGGCTCCCCGGTATTCTCTAGCCCTAGCGCTAGCTGCTACAGTTGCTCCTGAGATTTGATGGCCACGCTGCGAAAGGAAATATATAAAACAGATTGTTGCATATCCAGCCTTGTGGGGCGGCTCTTTTTCTCCTCCCAAAGACTGCTGCTGGACATCCATTCAAAGATAAAGCCGTTGTCCCTTCTGTGGATTGTTCGTCCTCACACATGGGTGGAATTATTCCTCACTCACAGCGGATGGAACTCTAGCTTGGAGAGCACGAGCATGGGAATTCCTCTGGTACGATTCCCTTATTATGGCGATCAGTTTCTCAATTGCAGATTTGTGAGGAAGATCGGCCTGGATTTTGAAAGGGAGGACGTGGTCACAGAGGAAGGGCTGGAGTCAGGCTGGAGTCAGTCCCACAGGAGAGCAGCTCAATGAAGCTCAGAGTGTGCAGGGAGAGGGCACCTCTCCCAGGAATGTTATCCGTGTATATATAGAAAGTTAATATAACTTAGATTGATTTCCTAGGAAAGAACACATGTTCTTAACTGTTAGATCTCTCATTTCCTAGGAAGGAACACAAATACGTTCTTACCCGTTAGATATGTGATGAACCTGTGATTTCCTAGGAAGGAACACATGTTCTTAACCGTTAGATCTCTGATTTCCTAGGAACGAACACACGTTCTTAACCGTTAGATATGTGATGAACCTGTGATTTGCTAGGAAGAAACACATGTTCTTAACCATTAGATCTCTGATTTCCTAGGAAGGAACATGTTCTTAACCATTAGATATGTGATGAACCTGTGATTTCCTAGGAAGGAACACATGTTCTTAACCATTAGATATTTGATGAACCTGTGATATCCTAGGAAGGAACACATGTTCTTAACCCTTAAATCTCTGATTTCCTAGGAAGGAACACATGTTCTTAACCGTTAGATATGTGATGAATCTGTGATTTCCTAGGAAGGAACACATGTTCTTAACCATTAGATAATTTCCTAGGACATGTTCTTAACCATTAGATATGTGATGAACCTATGATTTCCTAGGAAGGAACACATGTTCTTAATCGTTAGATCTCTTATTTCCTAAGAAGAAACACATGTTCTTAACCGTTAGATATATGATTTTCTAATAAGAAACACATGTTCTTGACTTTTAGATCCACTTAAGCTATTAATATTTATATTTATATTCTTTACAACATTTTAATATTTAAATTTTAATAAAATATAATATGATTAATATATTTTTAATAATTAACTTTATGTATATTAAAATTGAAAATAAAAATAAAATTACGAAAGCATTGCTACTCCTCTTTTTACGTTGTCAATTAAAAATGATAAAAGTTTACGTACTTGATATGATAAAAAAGTCGTCATTCACCAACCTTATTAAATGTGTTACTTGTCATCATTCAGCAACCTCAATGATCGTGTTGTATTTATATTTCAATATAGCGGACAAGAAAGTGGTATCTATGTCAATGTCTTTCTTTTGTTTTTAAGGAAAAGGAATAAAATCTAAATTTCTTTCTTTTGTATTAGATGGAAAATGAATATTCTTAAAGTTCATTGATGGTGAATGAACGGATGTTCGGAGGGTTGCTCATGGTTAAATCAATTTCAATTGATAATGTCTTTAATCGACTATGAAGAACAATGAATTATATGATCTAGGAGAATCTTTGGATTATGGAAGGTTGTTGTTATGTATCAAAATATTTTTGTGGTAATAGGTTAATTTAATTAAAGGTAAATATTCATATTTCAAAGTGCATGAGCGAAGTTTGAATCTTCGGATTATGGAAGGTTGTTGTTATGTATCAAGACATTTTTGTGGGTAATATGTTTAATTTTATTAAAAGTAGATATCCATAGTTCAAAGTACAATGAATTGATGTTTGGAGGGTTGTTTATGGTTAAATCAATTTCAATTGATATGATGTTTTTAGAGATGTTCATGAACAATGAATGATATGTTGTTTTTAGAGATGTTCATGAACAATGAATGATATGATGTTTGAATCTTTGGATTATGGAAGGATGTTGTTATGTAGGAAGACATTTTTGTGGGTAATAGGTTTAATTTAATTAAAGGTAGATATTCATATTTCAAAGTGCATGAACGGATGTTTGGAGGGTTGTTTATGTTTAAATCAATTTCAATTGATATGATGTTTTTAAGAGACTTTCATGAACAATGAATGATATGATGTTTGAATCTTTGGATTATGAAAGGTTTGTTATTATGTATCAAGACATTTTTGTAGGAAATAGGTTCAATTTAATTAAAAATCGAAAACTATTTGATAATATGATATCCATAGTTCAAAGTGCATGAATGGATGTTCAGAGGGTTGCTTATGGTTAAATCAATTTTAGTTGACGTGATGTTTTTAACGAGACTTTCAAGAACAATGAATGATATGATGTAAGAGAATCTTTGGACCAGGGAAATTTTTAGGGGCGAAATTTAGCCAATTGGTTATTTTTTGGACTTTTTTTCAAAAAATAAATTTGCTATTTGGTCATTTTTAGCCTCTATTATCGCCTATATTTACATAAAATATGTTTTTTTAGCATAATATTCGCCAAAATTTACAAGTTTCAGTAGTAAATCATATGTTTCATATTTAATATTCGCCTACCAATCTATATATATGTTTTTTTCAATCCAAAATAATCGCCTAGAATACTATACTTAGGTATACTTTTATAATCCTTAAAAAATACCCTGCTTTGGACTATGGAAGGTTGTTGTTATGTATCAAGACATTTTTGTGGGTAATAAATTCAATGTAACTAAAGGTCAAAAAATATAGGTTAATATGATATACATAGTTCATAATGCAAGAAATGGTCATCATTTCAACAATTTGTAGTAGGTATGATTCATTTATGCTCTATGAAAAGCTCTCAAGATTGGATTTTCATCTCCACTGAGTAAAGAATTATCCCAAGGAGGGATGAGGAAAAACCTTTAAGATGATATGACCATTAAAACACTAGACTTCTTGAGTACTCTTTATATGATTTCTCATTATGATCAATCTATCCACATAATTTCGTTTAGGATATCTGAGATGAAAACAACCGAATCATTTCTTACCTTTTTATAATTTGGTTATAGAAGTATGAACATAGCATGAGAACGAATGTTATGCAGAACTATATTTCTTTTTGGCTTGGAGTTGAGTTATCTGGTAAAGTCAATTTGAGCCACATTCGAGGATACAATGTTTTATTACTGAGAACTTTTTCATTGACAAAAAACGAAAGAAGGAAAGTACCAACAACAACAAAATGGATTTCTCAACTGTAATTTTGCAATGGTTCTTGACTTCATTAAAAGTGTTAGAGATAATTGGCTTGTGAATAACAATTAACACATCCATCTCATAATGAAAGGATTTAAATTATTGAACAAAAGATCTACATCTTCATTTATTCCATGAGAAATTCCTTACCTTAGAGAAGTGCCTTCGTGAAACAACCATGCGTAGTATTCCACAAGTTAGGCAATTCAAAAAATGATTTTGTGTTCTCTTATCACTTGTAATACCACCACCCCAAGGCTATACATGTTGCATTTCACTATCACCCTTTGTAATGTAAATATAAATATATATTGTGTAAAATTATAAATAATAATAATTTAAGGGTGCTCGCACGAAGATCATACCCAAATCTATTTCAATAGTAGCACGCAAGTGCTAAAAAAAAGTGTGCGCTCCCTCAAGATAACATGCGCATTGCGGTTTGGTAAAATCCTGAACTGCCAGTTAGGCATCCATATAGGCCTTAGAAGCACGGTCGCATTAGCAGCATGAACACACTTTTAGTGCATGTGCATTAATAGCGCAAGTGCATGTGTGTTAAAAGCACACGCGTGTTGCTCTGTATATTAAAATTGGGCAAAGGACAATTTATTTTCCATTCTACCCGAGTTCGTCGGTTCCCAACTGTCCAAAAAAACCATACAACCACGCGTGCGCATCAAATCCACTACCAACACCTCCAAATCAGCATCATCCATGTAGGATTTTGATCCACAATTTGAAATTTTTGTTTGTTTTTTCAATGATTTAAAAAAAATTACATTATAAAATTTCCAAAAAATTCAACCAATCTTGAAACACATTCATTTTTTTAAATTGTAGTTCATCTCTTCTCCATCACAATGGCAGAAAAACAAGAGGCAAACCCCCAAACAAACAACCCATAGGATAACCCATCCACACAAAACCCTGAAGTAAACATTAACCCCGAGGAGAACGCGACCATAGAAGCCCAAATAAACCAACATTTACACCAATTAAGAACCTTGGTTCAAGAGTTTAGAACCACTAGGGAACCATGGAGACTCTCCTTAGCCACATCCCTCGATAGCATCATTGCCTCAGTTGACAATGTTCATGGTCAATTGGTGAGCATAACCAAGTATAGGGATAGGATGAGAGTGTCACGTCCCCTCCCATCCTATCAGCTAGATGGAGAGGATCGTGAGGTTTAAACTGGGCATCTAGCCCCCATATCCATTCATTAAACAAGCATTCAAATCAAAAAGAAGATATACATATACAAATGCATAACAGATGTGATATTAAACTGGGCGTCTAGCCCTATGAAACGTTTAACCATAAGCATGAACATAATATAACAGAGATAGATGGAAATGTATGGTTTTAAGAAAATCACAGCGGAATATTAAGAATTTCACATCCATCATACATTTAAGATGTTCATCAAATAAGTAATTGCAAGTTAATACAGGGGAATACTTATCTTATGCGAAAGTAATCCCATGCAAATGGCTATGCAACTGCAACGTTTCACCCAACCGTAGGCCAGTGTGCTCCTCAATCTCTCAGCACCACTGCCACCCCTGAGCTGGGCATGATCTCTACAAGGAACCAGGGAACAACAGACTCACACATAGCCAAGCATACACCAAGATGAGCCAAGCCAATCTGCAATTGGGTTTATCAGGCTGCTAGGACATGGCAGGGAAGAATTGCTAAGCTAGTATGCTCAACCACAGAGCTGAGGATACCCCTCCCAGATCTATTCAGCTTGGCACTCACAATGCCTACACACCCAACACAAGGAAGTATTCTCTTCACTGCCACACAGTCCCTCAAGCCATACCTTCCTTTCTAGTGCTCTCAGGGTGTGCATAGAAAAGTATCCAAGCCCTCTTGATCTTCTTGAGAGGCTACTCCCTCTACTAGGTTTATCAAGCTAATTCTGTCCACTACCAGTCCAAAACTTCAGCTCACAGGTTCAAACCAAAAACGAGATGCACTTAACAACAACCACACTTGCTGAGCATGAGGAAAACGTTTTTACACAATGGGATGCATGAGATGGGGTTTCGACTAACTCAGAAAAACGTGGGAACCCACAGAAACGAAATGGGAAGTTGGTGAACAACCCAGGAAGCCAAATCCGTTTTTAGAAAAAACGTCCCTGGGCATTCAGGGGCAAAAACGACCTCCATACAGTCCCCAAAACGTGGGCCTTCTCTCCCAGGCTATTGCATATGCAAAAACGAACTCCCAGGGATGGAAAAATGCAGGATTTGGGTGAAAATCGTGTAGGGAAAGTCCCAGCTAGCTCCAACTGCGTGAATGAGTGAAGACTCCTGTTCACAATGGCTTTGGGCACCATTTCGTGGGTGTTCCCTTGCCCAACAAGCAAAAACATGAATTTCCAAGTTGATGGCTTGCCCATGCACGAAATTGGCTGCCATACTTCTTCATTTCCAAGGCATTAACTGCCTTAACCAATTTCTTGGAAGAATTAAATGATTGGGTGCATGAGACAAAATGGGGAGTTGGTAGTTTATGGGTTTCCCCATTGACACATGGGTTAATACCATTGGCTCAAGGGTTTAAATAATTTCCCTCCCTTTCCCTTGTAGAGTCATGCCCCATCTCTTTTGTTGCATTGCATAGCTAGTTGTGGGTATTTTTCATTAAAATTCGTATTTACATGATGTCTTATTTACATCGTGCCCATCTAGCATAAGAACCATAGGCATCTATTTCTTTAATTGTCGATACATAAAACGCTAAATCAATGGTGGGGCCTTGTCCTTGAGCTCCTCACCACGATTAAGTAACAATATTTACATCATTTACGATTTAATGCGAAGGGGGTCAAAATGGGGACGTGACATACCCCTCCCCTTACATTAGCACTGTCCTCAGTGCTCATCAAAATTGAACAAAAATGGATATGCCACCCTCATGGCATCCTCCAGCTCCCATGTAGCCTCATCGGGACCGTAGTGCTTCCATTGCACCTTTACCTGTCCGATGGCTCGGTTCCGGAGCACTGTTACTTTCTTGTCTAGGATGCACAATGGATCGGTTTGGAATTCTCCCTCGGGTTCCACCTGGATCACATCCCAATTAATCACATGGTTAGGATCATGTACATATTTCTTAAGCAAAGAGACATGAAAAACATTATGAGCTTTAGTGCTAGCAGGCAAGGCAAGTCTATATGCAACTAGCCCTATTCTTTCAAGCACTTCAAATGGTCCGCAATATCTAGGTGATAGCTTGGCACAACTCCCAAGCTTCAAGGAACTCTTCCTTGATCTCACTCTAAGATATACATGATCCCCAACATTGAATTCCCTATGCATTCTATGTTTATCTGCATAGCTTTTGTGTCTATCCTGGGCTGCTTTCAAATTTTGCCGGATCCTTGCAACCTCTTGTTCCATTTCCTTAAGCAATTCTGGCCCAAGTACAATTCGGTTCACTGGATTGTCCCAAGTCACTGGTGTCCTACACCTTCTGCCGTACAAAGCCTCATATGGACTCATTCCCAATGATTCTTGATGCCCATTATTATATGCAAACTCTACCAGGTGTAGATAATCCTCCCACTTGGATGGCTTGTCCATTACATACATGCGAAGCATGTCTTCAAGCACCTGGTTTACTCTTTCTGTTTGCCCGTCTGTTTGAGGATGGTACGCAAGGCTAAAGTTCAACTGTGTACCCAAATCTGCAAAGAGACCTTTCCAAAAATTGGAAGTGAACTTGGTATCCCTATCCGAAATTATTGCCTTAGGCAACCCATGTAATCTGAAAATTCCCTTCATGAAAATATCTGCAATGGCATCGGCTTTATGTGTGGACTTAACCGATATAAAATGTGCTGCCTTGGTTAACTTGTCCACCACAACCATGATGGAATCATGTTGTCTCTTAGTCATTGGCAATCCTGTAATAAAATCCATGGAAATTATTTCCCATTTTCATTTTGGAATTGGCACTGGGTGCAATAAACCTGCTGGGTGTTGGTGTTCAACCTTCACCTGCTGACATTCCATGCACTTAGAAATGTATTCAGCAACATCCTTCTTCATGCCTGGCCAGAAATAATATTTTCTTGTTGTAGCAATTGTTTTCTGATATCCTGGGTGACCAGAGTATGGAGCTTTATGGATTTCATCCATAACCATTTCCCTTAAATCTGCCGCATTTGGAACATAGACTCTATTCTTATAGGTAAGAACTCCGTCTTTCTCCAAATGATAACCTTCATACTTCTTGCCAAGGTATTGCTGCTGCAATTTTTCCTTTATCTGCTCATACCCTTCATCCTCAACCATATGGTTAACAATCTGCTGCTTCAAATCGGGTTGGCAAGTACTAAGCGCTGCCACATACATTTCATGTACCTTCCTGCTGAGTGCATCAGCCACCTTGTTTTCTTTCCCTTTTATGTGTTTGATCTCAAAATCAAATTCACACAAAAATTCCAACCATCTAGCTTGCCTAGCATTTAACAGTGGCTGATCAAACAAGTATTTCAGTCCACAATGGTCTGTCCTTAACTCAAATTTTCTTCCCATTAAGTAATGCCTCCACATCTTTAAAGCATGTACTATGGCTGCAAGCTCTATATCATGAGTAGCGTAGTTCTTCTCATGCTTCTTCAACTTTCTTGACTCATAGCATATCACGTGGTTGTCTTGCATAAGAACTCCTCCAAGTCCCTGATTGCATGCATCGGTACACACCACAAAGTCTTTTCCTGGGTCTGCAATTTTCAAAATTGGTGCACTTGTAAGAAGATTCTTCAACCGCTGAAAACTTTCCTCACATCTTGGTGACCATTCAAATTTTATCCCCTTCTTTTGCAAAGAAGTGATCGGGTTTGCAACCTTGGAGAATCCTTCGATAAACCTCCTGTAGTAACCAGCAAGGCCCATAAAAGATCTCACATCAGTCACATTCCTTGGAGTTGGCCAATTCATAATGGCTTCAATCTTCTTAGGGTCTACAGATATTCCTTCGTCGGAGATGATGTGACCCAAATAATGAATTCTATCTTTATAAAAGTCACATTTGCTCAACTTTGCATACAGCTTATGCTCCCTTAGTAATTGCATTGTCATTCTCAAATGTTCTTCGTGCTCTTCTTCATTCTTAGAATAGATGAGAATGTCGGCTAGGAATACAAGAACAAACTTGTCCAAATATTTGCTAAAAACATTATTCATGAGACACATGAATGTAGCTGGTGCATTTGTAAGACCGAATGGTACCACTACAAACTCATAGTGTCCATACCTTGTTCTGAAGGTTGTCTTGTGAATATCTTCTTCTTTGATTCTTACCTGATGGTAACCAGACCTCAAGTCAATCTTTGAGAATACCTTTGCTCCTCTCATTTGGTCAAAAAGGTCATCAATCCGGGGCAATGGGTATTTGTTCTTCACAGTGACTTTGTTCAACTGCCTGTAGTCAATACATAACCTGAGTGTTCCATCTTTCTTTTTCACAAATAGAACAGGTGCTCCCCATGGGGACACACTTGGCCTAATATATTTCTTTTCCAACAACTCTTGTAATTGCATTTTCAATTCGAGCAATTCTGGTGTACTCATCCTGTAGGGTGTCTTAGACACTGGTGCCGCTCCTGGCACAAGCTCAATTGTAAAGTCAATGTCTCTCTTTGGAGGAAGTCCTGGGATCTCATCAGGAAAAACATCCCTGAATTCTTGCAATACATGATAGTAATCCAATTTAAGAGTTTCATTCTCAGCTGCCTCTAAAATGTGGGCTGCATACAATTGACATCCCTTCCTATAGAACTTCTTTAGTTGCATGGCTGAAACCTGTCTAACAGAAGTCACCTTTGGAATGCCTTTTACAACCCTCAGGTTTCCTTCTTCGTCCATGCATTCGAATGTCTTATTGTAGCAGTCAAGTTTAACTCAGTGTGCTTCTAACCAATCCATTCCAATGAGAACATCATAGGAACCAAGTGGCAAAATATTCAGATCTGCATAAGTGAATAGCCCATCCATCTCTAATGGACATTTCTCTACTATCTCACTAACTTTTCTCTTGGTTCCAGTGGCTAGTTGAACTAACCATGATTTACTATGCTTTAATTTCTTGAAAGCACACATCTCAACAATTCTAGGAGTGACATAACTGTGAGTAGATCCAGGATCAATCAAAATAGAAACAGATTGCTTAGCAATCTTACCTTCAACTTCGACCACAGTTGATTGATGATCTGCCTGGAAGTCTTCTACTGCTGCATAGATCCTAGGGATTGTCCTCGCCACTTGTCCCACCGTTTCAGCTCCCTGGATGTGGTGAACTTGATTTACATTCCCATTCCGATGTGGACAGTTCCTAAGTATGTGGTCTCCTCCACAACCCCAACATTGAAGTGTTCTCTTGGCTCCTTTGGATCTCTTGGCTTGTCTCCCATCATCCTAGTTGGCTTAGTCACAACCTGTGATGGTTGCCTTTGTTGATTCCTGAATTGAGGAGGCTTGAACCCCTTCTTCCTTTGATCAAACTTTTCATTTTTCCTATCCTTCCATGCCTTATGGAGTTCTGGTTTGCTTCTGTTTTGATCAAAGCAATACTTGGCCTTTCTTATGGCCTCCTCTAGAGTTCGAGGTTCATCAAACTCAATTCTATCTTTATACGACTGGGGCAGTCCACTTAGGAAACGCTGAATTTTCACCTTATCATCTCGAATGTACCTGACATACCTTAGCAGCTCCAAGAACTTGTTTGCATTTTCTTCCATGGTCAATTGTCCCAATCTCAGCTCATGGAACTCTTTGATCTTATCATCATAGTACCTATCAGAGAGGTACTTCTGCTTGAAGTATTTCTTGAACTGCTTCCACACAATCTTCCGTTCATTGATCCTCTTTACTTGCCTGGTGTGTTCCCACCATATAAATGCTCTTCCATTCAAGTTGAAGATGGCAACCCTTGCCTTCATATTTCCCGAGTAGTCTTGGACTTGGAAATATTTTCTCATCCCAAGAAGCCAAGCTTCAGCTTCTTGACCAGACTTCACTTCTCCATCAAATGTAGGAGGTTTTGCCTTCTTAAATTCCCCATGTGAATTGTTCTTGTGGTGCTTCTTCCTCTTGCTCCTGTGGGATGAAGAACTTGAACCCTCAATGGATTCTTCCGAGTCAGATGATTCATTAGAAGATATTTCTGGAGTATATGTTCTGTCTATAGAAACTCTTCTTGGGCTACTGGTCCTTTTGCGGGAATTCCTCCTAGAACTACTCCCACCCCTTTCTAGATTTGATATCTGATGCCCAGAGTTTATTTGCCTTTGGATGTCTGTTAAACTCTGCAGCATGGCTGCATTCAGCTGATTTTGTTCTTCCTGAGCTTTAATCATCCTTTCATTATCTTCCCTACAGCTTTGCAATTCCACCCTTAGGCTTCTCATGGTGGCCGCAACATCTGGAGGGGTCTCTTGATTTCTTCTCCCATTAGATTATGTTTCAGCATTCTCAACCTGTATGTTCTCCCCCATGGCATCTGTCTCAGGCTCATAGGGATCCTGTGCATCCTCCATGATGTTCATTTTCTTGGCCCAACCAAGATCCAAAACTCTCTCACTGTATTATCTAGAGTGTTACCTTGCTGTAACTGTGACTCTCTGAAATGTGTTCATCAGCACAATTGTTAGCTGCATTATATTCTCAGAATTCATAACTTACTTCATGCACGTGGAAAAATGCCATACTGACAATTCGTCAAATCACAACAACGAAATATGAGGGGAAAAAGAAAAAGGGGGTCAAGGGGGCTTGCCCCCTTGTGGCTTCCCTGCGCCACAGCAGGGCGGGTCGAGGGTAGCGTCCTCGTTTTTTTTTTTTTTTTTTTAGGAAACACGCCGCATCGGGCGGTTCGCGAAATCCTGCCGCAACGGGCAGTTCGCTGAATCCTGCCGCGATGGGCGGTTGGCTAATTGCTCCCGCAACTGTGGGGCGGTTCACTATATGCTCCCGCAACTGCGGGGCGGTTGGCTGAAGGCTGCCGCAATTGCGGGGCGCTTCGGCGACGGCTTCCGCAATTGCGGAGCAGTTCGCCGAACGCTTCCGCAATGGCGGGACGATTTGCCGAGCGGAGCCATTCGGCGAAGGCTTTTGCAGTTGCGGAGCCATTCGGCGAATGCTCCCGCAATTGCGGAGCCATTCGGAGAAGGCTTCCGCAATACCGGAGCCGTTCGCGGAATGCTTCCACCGGAATGCTTCCCCGATTTCAGGTGTTTTTTCGGAATGATTCGACGAAGTCTTCCGCAGTTGCAGAACGATTCGCCAAAGTCTTCCGCAGTTGCGGAACGATTCGGCGAAGTCTTTCGCAGTTGCGGAACGATTCGCCGAAGTCTTCCGCAACTTTGGAACGACTCGCCGAACTCTTCCGCATTTCGGAACGATTCGCAGAATCCTTCCGAAATTTCGGAAGAGAATTCTTTCCGAAAAATTCCGCTACTTAGAAAATTTTTCACTTAAAAACATTTTTCTCCGCTGTTTCGGAGAGGTTCGTTGAATCCTTCCGCAATTGCGGGAAGGTTCGCTGAACTCTTCCGCAATTGCGGGAAGGTTCGCGGAACCTTTCCGCAGTTTCGGGATGACTCCTCGAAACTAACTTTAAAATATAAATTTCCAGAAACAGAGTTAAAACAAAATTTTTTCAAAACTCTTAAGGAAAAATTTAAAATCTTCCCTTCTAACTGCTATCAGATTTGGCCCATAGAGGCCCAATGCTGCAATGCAGCTCTGATACCATTTGTCACGTCCCCTCCCATCCTACCAGCTAGATGGAGAGGATCGTGAGGTTTAAACTGGGCATCTAGCCCCCATATCCATTCATTAAACAAGCATTCAAATCAAAAAGAAGATATACATATACAAATGCATAACAGATGTGATATTAAACTGGGCGTCTAGCCCTATGAAACGTTTAACCATAAGCATGAACATAATATAACAGAGATAGATGGAAATGTATGGTTTTAAGAAAATCATAGCGGAATATTAAGAATTTCACATCCATCATACATTTAAGATGTTCATCAAATAAGTAATTGCAAGTTAATACAGGGGAATACTTATCTTATGCGAAAGTAATCCCACGCAACTGGCTATGCAACTGCAACGTTCCACCCAACCATAGGCCAGTGTGCTCCTCAATCTCTCAGCACCACTGCCACCCCCGAGCTGGGCATGATCTCTACAAGGAACCAGAGAACAACAGACTCACACATAGCCAAGCATACATCAAGATGAGCCAAGCCAATCTGCAATTGGGTTTATCAGGCTGCTAGGACATGGCAGGGAAGAATTGCTAAGCTAGTATGCTCAACCACAGAGCTGAGGATACCCCTCCCAGATCTATTCAACTTGGCACTCACAATGCCTATACACCCAACACAAGGAAGTATTCTCTTCACTGCCACACAGTCCCTCAAGCCATACCTTCCTTTCTAGTGCTCTCAGGGTGTGCATAGAAAAGTATCCAAGCCCTCTTGATCTTCTTGAGAGGCTACTCCCTCTACTAGGTTTATCAAGCCAGTTATGTCCACTACCAGTCCAAAACTTCAGCTCACAGGTTCAAACCAAAAACGAGATGCACTTAACAACAACCACACTTGCTGAGCATGAGGAAAACGTTTTTACACAATGGGATGCATGAGATGGGGTTTCAACTAACTCAGAAAAACGTGGGAACCCACAAAAACGAAATGGGAAGTTGGTGAACAACCCAGGAAGCCAAATCCGTTTTTAGAAAAAACGTCCCTAGGCATTCAGGGGCAAAAACGACCTCCATACAGTCCCCAAAACGTGGCCCTTCTCTCCCAGGCTATTGCATATGCAAAAACGAACTCCCAGGGATGGAAAAATGCAGGATTTGGGTGAAAATCATGTAGGGAAAGTCCTAGCTAGCTCCAACTGCGTGAATGAGTGAAGACTCCTGTTCACAATGGCTTTGGGCACCATTTCGTGGGTGTTCCCTTGCCCAACAAGCAAAAACACGAATTTTCAAGTTGATGGCTTGCCCATGCACGAAATTGGCTGCCATACTTCTTCATTTCCAAGGCATTAACTGCCTTAACCAATTTCTTGGAAGAATTAAATGATTGGGTGCATGAGAGAAAATGGATAGTTGGTAGTTTATGGGTTTCCCCATTGACACATGGGTTAATACCATTGGCTCAAGGGTTTAAATAATTTCCCTCCCTTTCCCTTGTAGAGTCATGCCCCATCTCTTTTGTTGCATTGCATAGCTAGTTGTGGGTATTTTTCATTAAAATTCATATTTACATGATGTCTTATTTACATCGTGCCCATCTAGCATAAGAACCATAGGCATCTATTTCTTTAATTGCCGATACATAAAACGCTAAATCAATGGTGGGGCCTTGTCCTTGAGCTCCTCACCATGATTAAGTAACAATATTTACATCATTTACGATTTAATGCGAAGGGGGTCAAAATGGGGACGTGACAGAGAGCATATTATTACATTGGTCTCAGTAGAGACCAAATCAAAGACTTGAATATCTCAAAAAAAATCTAGTTAGTTATTTCATTGACCCCAGGACCAATCTACACCCTGATCCACACAAAAGGCGCATTTTCATGGATTGGTGCACATATGAGCCATGGAGACAAAACTGGATGATTTTATGGTTTATGGTTTTCAATAATCCTGCTTGCAACAATAGGGAGGTTCCACTTTATTTTATTCAAAAACTATATGCAGAGTTTGTGTTGGGCCTACATGTCAACTACTTTGACATTAGTGAGTTTCAGGGGGTTGGTCTTGGATCTTCCAAAGATCGACCCACCTCTAGGCGTAACCCAACAAGAGGTCCACTTGCACCTAGGCATACGCCTCACCCCCTTTCACAGACACCTCAGTTACTAGATCACCTAAATGAGACTGCCACCACCATATCACAGCTTACGCATACTATATTACAACACAGTACATTTGTGGCATCATCTAGGCATGACACATTAGAGCATCACAAAGAACAATAAGGTGTAGGTACTTCAGGCCCCATTGGCCATGGACCTCCATGACAGCTAGTGGGGCAAAGGATCCTTTTGACACCCGAGGATTACCCCATCGATTCACTCATTGTGGCCATACTTGTCGTGGCCCTATGGAGGATCCTGCACAAGATACCTTTATGTCGGAGGTTAGTACATGATTTGGAAATTGTTGATTACATTATTAAATGTACATTTTACAATCATTAGATGAACATTGATTAATGTATTTAATGTGTAATTGATGTTTTTGGCATGTGTAGTTGTTTCGAGATGAAACAACAAAATTAAGGTGGGAGGGGATTATTGCTCCCAACCTTGATTCCACCATGGCGACAATGGAAAATATTGTAGCACCTCACATACATGTATCTAAAAGAGTGTATGGTTGTTGTTAACACCCAAAAAGTGTTCACTACCTCATTACCACATTATATGGCTCATTTGTCCATTTTCCTACCATATTTCCCTTAAAATCCCAAAAAATTCCATTAAAAAGCCTCCAAAAGGCCATAAAACCCTCAAAATAGCCTAAAAAAGGCTAAAAAACCCCCTTTTCCTCCAAAAATAGCAAAAATCCCCTAAAAAGGGAATAAAAAATATAAAATAATGAGGAAAAAGAGGAAAAAACCCTAATACAGCTGCCCAAAACCATGTGTTTCCTAAAACCATGGGTCAGCACTCCACCACCAAAAAACTATAAATAGGTGATGGAGATCCCTTATTCCATATCCACAATCACAAACACCCTTACTCTGCCAAAATCTCTCTCGAAACCCTAGTTCACCATTGAACTACTTTCACCTTGAGAGCCACTTTTGGCCCATTCCCATCATTGGAGAAGGAGAAGGAGCATCTTGAAGCTTGGAGCATCCTCTTGGACACTGCAAAGGGCTTCATCAAACCTTCTCATTGAAGGTAATATCAATACAAAAAGCCATTCTTTCAATTTGATGTTTATGTTTCATGCATGCTTTAGAAGTAATTTAATTTTTGTTTTAGCTTAATTAGTTTAATATACTGAACTGCTACTAAGGAGTCCATTCTCCTTAGTAGGTGCTCATTCGCACAAGCTAGGGGTAAAACCCTAGCTACAGTTGTAGAATTTAAAAATTGAGTTAGTTGTAATTGTCAGATTTTATATGAGAAATAAATATTAATGTTGTTGTGTTTCCACAGGTGCATGCGGAGGATATTGAGCATAGGTCTCCACCTGTGTTGAGCAGATCACCTGTCATGTAGGTAACTTGTGTGAAATTAATTATATATTTGACGTGAGATTCATTTTGTTTGTATGGTTAATTTACATGTTTTTTCTTCTAATGAAATGTATTTCATATGTTTATGTAGGTTCCATCTCCACCATATGATCACCATACACACACATCCCAGTGTATATTCCACATAGTTTTGTTTTTCCACATTTCATGTTGAGTCAGGCGACTGGGCACTCTGCCCCTATGATCGGCATTCCTGTATCGCCCGTAGGTTTTTCCCACCCATTGTAAAACCATTAGGGCTATATCACCACACACACCCATCCGCTCATGTGTTCCCCCCACCTGTCCAACATTTGGCTCCATCTGCTCCATCCACATCGGCTCCATCTACATTAGCTCCATCAATTTCCCATACATCTACTCCCGCCCATTTACCTACATTAGCCCCCGCTTCCCTACCTACATCATCCCCCTCCACCACCATTGCCTTGGAGCAAGTTATCCATCCCAGTGCTCCACTTCCTAGCTAAGAAGGGAAATATCCTGCATCGCCCCTGATATTCACAGTGAGATTTATAAGTTCTTTAAAAACTTATAAAGCATGAATGAATTTCATAAAATAATGCATTTTGGTATTATGCATTAATGATTTTTCGAATTGTTGCATGGAGGAATTGCTGAGAGAATTGGATTGAGGAGATGGACACCCCCATCACAACATGTTGTCTCGTCTCTGTTGAGTTCTCAAGATTTGAATTCTAATTGTATTTTTCTAAGTGTACTAATTGATAGAATTGTGGGAAAACTGACATGTTGTCATTTCCATTTCAAATCCAAGAGAGACACTCCACACCCAAACGTAGGGGGCTCAATATTCATCCAGCTCAAAGAGGAGGAAGATTGATTTTGGAGATGAGCATCTGGGTGCCGATGGTGGCCAAGGTGATTGAGACACCCACTATGTACATTATCCACGATGTGGCGTTTTTGGTAGGAGATGTTTATTTGTGTATAGGCCATGAGCCGCCCTTATTCCATTTTTTGGCATGAGCATCCATTATTGCGAACAATGTTTTATTTTGTATAAAAATGTAATTTTTAACATATTTCCAATACAAATTTACGACTTTCATTTGGTGTATATGATAGAGTGTTTATGGATTCTTACATTATTTATGTGGATTTGATGTTATATATTATGAATTTTACCTGGTTCATGGTGAATGGAGAATGGTGAATGCGATGTTATATGTAATTTGACTATTACATGCAATATATTTTATATCACATACATATTCCATTCAAAATGGGAGTGTGTTATGATGAATACAATCTTATCCAAAAATAATAATAAAATAACTTGATCACCATATATGGCATTCATGCATTTATTATTCCTCTTCTAATCCATGACATAACATCTTCTTAAAAAGAGTTAGGAATGAAAATTATGATATCTTAGGGCCTAAGACATTTGTTTTCATCTTTGGACCATATCACGACCTTGAAATTCTTTCCTTGTGTGCACAACCCCAAAGTATCCCTCTTGTAGGTTAAAAATTCACTTTATAGGATTGTTGATGGTTCAGGACCTACTCTTACCTAAACCATTGAACCATCATTACCTTTCCCAAGCCCAACCATTGAACCATCATTACCTTTCCCAAGCCCATGAACCTACTTAAATCAACCTTACCCTCCATACTAAACCACTCCACTATCTAACTTACCCTACCAAAACTACCAAAACCTAGATCATATTTAGCCTATCCATCCATAGCTTAGCCTACCATAACCGAACCTACACTACCCTCCACCCTCCACTATCTAACGTACCCTATCATGCATACACTAACCACGTAAACTACTTTAACCAACCATACCTTCGCGTAAACCACTCTAATCTAATACTTGGTTACACTAAACTTAAACTACCATAACCTATCATATTGTACCTTAACCATAATCTAGCCTATATAGTACCATATACTACCTTAAAGACCTTTATAATCCCTAGATTCACCTTAAATACTTCAAATGCAATGTCACCATTCATCAAAATCTAGTAGCAAGCATTCATAACTTTACAACTTAATCTAACCCTATAAATCTAACTTAGAAACCTAACCTAGCCGTGAACACCTAATTTAGAAACCTAATCTAGGCCTACAATCCTAATATAGAAACCTTGAAACCAAATTTACAAATATAGAAACCTAATCTAGCGCTAAAAATATTAGAAACTTAATATAACCCTATAAACACTAATCCAACCCTACACCTCGACACTGATAATAATCCCTTGGAATATTTAAAGTCTACCACAGTTCCATTAGATGGTGGCATTTTAAACCATGTACTTTGTTCTTGGGATTCGCTACAATCTTCCCTAGATTTGTCAAAAATTCATTATGGGGTAAGTAATACCAGTTTTTTCCCCTAATGGCGTTTTCAACACTTAGTGGATTCGCTGAGCAAACCATGTGTTGAGAAGATTTTGAAATGTATATAGCTTCAGGGTCGATTGACGATTTATTGCATATATAAAGATGATACCCAAAGCTATCAGTTTAATTCCTAGCTTCCCTTCTTGTTTCAGCAGGACCTCCAATAGCACCTATAATTTTGTCATATCCAATTCCATACCCATTTATAGCAAGAAAGTTAGTACTGCGCGAGCTAGGTAGATGATATAGGAATATATTGCATTTATGAAGAATGGAGTGCAGTGTACTTCAGTTAATTCAAAGTTCAAAACGCAGGTAAACTACTGAGCTCAAATTCTTGTGAGAAGAGTAACTCTTTTATGTTTTAAGGATTGACTGGGTTTGTGGGTTGTCATGGAAATTTAAAGCTAAGCCCCTCCCATAACACAGCCATATAAAGGAGTATTGATATTCCAATATTCAGATAGTAAGATCCGGTAGCTCAGGCTCATCTAGGCAGACGGAAGAAAGTAGGAGTGGCCAGCAGTAATAGCCATATCAGTCAGGTCAACCCTTAGCCCCATCAGTCATGTCAAAGCGTCGAGAAAGAGAGAGACTAATCCACAGCTGAGTGTCTGTTACAAGTTACACGACCTGTGAATTCAAGTTTCCAGACTCTTTTGTTATCCAATGTTTCTGTTACTTTGGGAAAGAAAGGCTGCATGTTATTAAAAAAAAAATTCTGTCAATATATGTATGTATAAAAATTACGAATTACATTGGAATTGGAATTGCGAATCAGTGCCGAACATAAGTTTCAAAAGTTATAACTTATCAGTAAAATAATCCTGAACACTAGAGAATAAATACACCACAGAAAAACACATTATTTGTTCTAATGTCCTGCAAAGTTAGTGAGATCCCAAATACGTTTAAGGGAAAGAATAACAATGTCTCGTATCATTCTGTGTTGATGGAATGCATAGAAAGTCGAATGCAGTGAATGTCTATTCAGTTTTTTTTTTATCTTTTCACAATCGATATAAAAATGCAATGCAAGTTGTGCATGTTATGTTATTATTTGGTCTTTTTACTTGAGTTCAAAGAATCTAAGATAAAACACAGAGTTTCCATGAACTGAACATAATTATTTATGTTCAGTTGCTGATATGGAACATAATTATGTTCAGTTGCTGATATTGAACGTTTTGGTAAGTAACCCATATTGAACATAATTATGTTCAGTTGCTGATATTGCCATTCACAACATCATGTTCCTTAAAACCGACAACTTTTAGTTGCTGACATTGCAATTCACAGGATCCAGTCCTGCAAAACTGACTGCAGCCAGCTTGAAATCCAAAACTTCAAAATTTCAATTATTTGGGTAGGTCCATCTTAATTTTTGGATTTTAAAATAGATTTCGATTTGAATTATTTGAAGCAGATCCACTTTAGGTTTTATCTTTAGATTTTTGTTGTTCGGGGGTAGATCACCTTTACTTTAGATTTTTATTGATCTCATTGTTGGTGTAGGATCCATCTTTGAGCCTTCGATTTTCATATATTCTTGTAAATTTCTAAATTTGTGTAATAATAGAAATTAAAAAAAAAATGTTTATTAAACACTTAAAAAAATAAAAATAAAATTAAAATGGATCGATTCTTTTTTATATAAAAACACAAAATACATATATATGAATGTTAAAATGAATTTATATATGTTAGACTGTACAGTAGAATGCAGTATAACTCTATAAAACTAATCATAAGAATAGCTCTGCTTGCTAAACGAAAAGCTCATTCCCGTGATTAGGAGGCTCTTCGTAAGGAGTTGAGTTTTAATGGGTGGAATATAGAATTTGGGGTGGAAGATATGTGTTTATATCTTAGAATTTGGGGTGGATTAAAATTTATGTTTTTTCTAAATTGAAGGAGGATGAGACAAATAGATTAATTTTATGGAGGTCTTTTAAAATTAGAAATAAATAATTATTAAAAAAATATAAAAATAATTGGTAGCTGATGCATAGATAACCACAAGTTAAGTGACTATGTTAGTGTCATAAAATGACGACATTGGATACCCACACTACTCCAACACGAAGTACAAAGGAAACTCACTCAAAGCAGGGTAGAGTGGGTCTCTTCTTAAGAGATTGGACTGAAAAATTCATCCCAGACAAGGAGTACTTCACTTATGCCCCTATCTAGATCAGGATCTACTCGCTCCCGTTGGATTTTTGGTTATCGGAAACTCTTGAAGGAATTGGCAATACCCTGGGTAAGTTTGCCAAAATATATGAAGCAACTAAACTAGGAAGATATACTTCATATGTTCAAATATGTGTTTATCTTAATATATCACGGGCTCTCCCTGGGGAAATTTGTCTTACAAGACATGATGAGGAATAGGCTCAGACATTAGATTACGAGCACATACCATTTAGATGCAGGAAATTCCATGTCCATGGACATCTCTTCCGAGACTGTCCCTTGAACAACATACCGAAGACCTCGACCTCAATCCCTAACAAAGACAAAGAAAATTTCATCCTTGTCCAAGGATAAAAGAGAACGACCCACAAAAAAGTGGGAGGAATTGTAGGATGGAAATGAACTACTTGAAATAGATTTGACAACCCCCCCTCCAGATCTAGATGCGACTATGGAGAAGAGGGCTAAGGAGGAAGAGAAAGAGGGCACACCTCTGGACACTCAGGAGGGAACATAGGGTAATACAAACATGCAAGCAGAACCAATCATTACAGAGATCCCACACCCAATGCCTCCCCCCCAATAAAAGGAGGACATTCCTATGGAGGATGGAGTGGATTTGGAATTGGGTATGATGAGAATGAGTTGGCAGGTCTGAATCTAGAAAACATTGTGGAATCATGTCAAGGGACTACTCAGCGGTACCAATGGAGCAACTCTCAAAAGTTCACAAAGTCTTCCTCAACTCACGAGTTGGAGAAGCAACTCGGTCAAAATAAAATTTGGGTATTGCTCAAGGTATAGGCAAACCTATCAGAAAGACCCCCAAACAACTATTTGAAGAATTTGGTCACATCATGGTTAACTTAATGCAAATGTAGGCCCTTGCACACACTTTTGCACCCATCTCGTCTAACTAATTAACCCAATGATGATACAATCCTAGAACATAAGGGGACTTAACGGTAGGAGTAAGCAAAGACTCCTATGGAAACTAATTATAGAAGAGCAACCAAACATTCTACTCCTACAAGAAACTAAATGAACAGATGAAGAATCCAGGTGTATCCTCCCGAGATGGTGGATGACTGGGGAAATCATAGCTACAGACGCCAGAGGCAAATCAGGTGGTCTAAAAATATCACGGAACCTAGGCAAATTTGAGATCATTACGGCTTTCTTGCCCCCCTGGTTGATCTCAATTAGATTCAAAGTCTTAGAGATGAAGATTTAATGCACCCTGACTAATGTATATGGATCCTAGCCCCTTCGGGAAAATCTAATTTTTCTACAAAATATTCAGCATTTAAAAGGGGTGTTACATGATTGTTTTTAGATCCTAACATGTGATTTCAACATAATCACTTTGCTAAACGAAAAATAGGAAGGCACTAGGAGACTGGACAAGGACAGTGAAGCTTTCATCGCTACTATGGATGCTCTACAACTCATTGATATAAACACAATCAATGGAATCCACACCTGGAGCAATTGTTGAAATGGGGCTCAACATGTGGCTTGTAGACTTGATCGCTTCCTTGTTAATGACTCCCTCTTTATGATAGGTATTGCTCTTGAAGCCTCCATTCTACCTCTCTAGGGATCATATCACTGACCCATAAGCCTCTCCGTAGATATGGGAGGGTCGTCACTCTACAGACCCTTCGGCTTCAAGAAGTTCTAGTTATCTAGCAAGGAGTTTCAGGATAACTATAAAAAATGGTGGGAGGATTATGCAATCAACAGAGGATCACTCATGTATCGTTTCCAACAAAAGTTGAAAAACTTCAAGCAGAAGTTAAAACATTGGAACAAAACCAGTTTCAACAACATTTTCAAGGCACATTGGGACCTGGACATCCAGATGAATCAAACTCAATAGGACATCATCACCCATGGGCGCACACAGGATTTAGTTGAGAGGGAAAGCTTGTTGGATAGACAAATAATGGAGCGCAAGAGGAACTCCTCTTGTGTAAAAAATATCGTGTCTATTAGCTAAAAGAAGGGGAGTGGAACACCAAATTCTTCCACCAATATATGGTTCAAAGAAGGCACATAAATCACATCACCAAGATGAGAACTGCTCAAGGGAAGATAGTCATAGATCGAAAGGATATCGAAAGGGAATTGGTCGAATTCTATAAATATCTAATGATCGAACCGAAGATTAATCACAATGCTTCCATTAGTAGAATCACCCAATATATTCCACGCCTAGTTACCAAGGAGAAGAACGAGTCATATCTCATGAAGAGGTCAACGAAGCAATGAAATAAATGGCACTAGGGAAATCACCAGGACCAGACAGATTTACCCCAAATTTCTTCCACCACTGCTGGCATCTTGTTTGTGAGGAGGTATATCAGCTTGTGGAGAATTCCAGAAGCTCTCAGAGTGTCCTCTTAGCCCTCAATGCTACTTTCATCACGCTCATCCCAAAAGAAGTCCAAGCAAAGGACCCAAATAACTGTAGACTGATTGCACTCTAGAATGTAATCTACAAGCTCATCACTGAAGTTATGGAACTCCGCCTAAAACCTCTCCTTCCGAACCTCATTTATACATAATAGACAGGATATGTGGAAGGAAGGCAGATCATGGATAGTGTCATAATGGTGCATGAAATTGTACACTCCCTCTGGATCACGCGAACCCCAGTTATGCTCATTAAACTAGACATCTCTAAGAATTTTGATAAGTTAAGTTGGAATTACATGTAGGAAATTCTCAAAGCCTTTGGTTTTGATAATAACTGGGTCAACTGGGTCATCAATCTCACCTCCTCTTCCTTCCTTTTTATCCTATTGAATGTCACCCCCACATAAAATTTCAACCCTTCCAAGGGTATCCGCCAAGGTGATCCACTCTCCCCTTTCCTCTTCATTCTTATGGAGAATGGTCTCAACAGAAGGATCAAATCAACCATCTAGGATGGTTCCCTGAACGACTTGCCTCTTCATGGATTACACCCCCCTCCTTCCCACAACTAATTTGTAGACGATACCCTATTGATGGGCACCCCTTCAGTCCGAGAAGCCACCACTATTCAAGCCATCCTCTCTGACTTCAGTGAAGCTTCAGGTACCTCGATCAACAAAACCAAGTCGCAACTCTTATTTTTTAATGCACCCCTAAGCATTCAATGCGATATCACCATACTAGGTTTCTCAAGGAGCACCCTTCTGTCCAAATATTTGGGCATCCCCCTTATTGACAATGCCCTTGGGAACTGTTCCTGGGAGGACCTACTCTCCTCTTTGGAAAAATGCTTCTCTTCCTGGACCTTTCGAACCTTGAATCTTCCCAGCCGCATAACCCTTCTTAAATTTGTCCTACCAACTATCCCCCTCTACCTTTTTTCTGGCATGGCTACCTTGAAAATTGTTCAAAAAAAATTCGTAACATCCAAATAAACTTCCTCTGATATGGATCCAGAGAGGAAATGAAATGGGACCTAATCAAATGGATGGACCTATGCAATCCCAAAATCTTAGGAGGCCTAGGATTGAGGGATCCTGAAATGATGAATCATGTTCTAAGTGACAAGAATTGGTGGAGATTGATCAAGCAACGTATGAACAACTGGGCAAAGATTTGGAGAGCGAAGTATGCACCCACTATGAAGAACGTCTTGGCAAGAGGTCACATGCAACAACATGGATCATTGATCTAGAACACAGTCTGGCAGCACACAGATATCATCAACAACCATTGCTTCTAGGAAATCTGCGATGGGAACTCAGCACACTTTTGTATAGACTCTTGGAAACAACTTCCATGCCTCCAAACGATGGACAACCTTTATTAAATTTCTGATGGCATTCCCGATGCTCAAAACCAACCTGTGCAGTCTTACTAGAAAGACGACACTGAGAGGAGCCATTGGAGGACTTGGAAAATTATCCACGCAGAACTAAATCTCCCTGAGGGCATCAACCGACAATCTTGGATTGAAGAAATGAGCCGAAGAAGAATAAGGATCAAACATGGACCTGACATCCTGCGTTGGGGATACTCCTCCTCTGGAACCTTTACGATGATGGAAGGCCACCACCTCAAATCTAGAGGGCACCTTCTTGATAAATGAATAATATGGGATAAAATTTTGCACATTGGATACTGGCCCAAAATTAGCTCCTTCTTCTGGCTGGTAGGAAACAGACGCATCCTCACTTGGGACAACCTCCAATGTTGTGGCTTCATAGGACCATCCTACTATCCACTACTATTAGAATGCAGAAACTACCAATCATCTTCTAGACAGTTGCTCCTTCAGCTCACAGATCTGGGACTAGATGGTCGTCCTCATGCATCAGACAGACCGTCAGAGATCATATGTAATCAACACTCTAAGCTTCTAGAGAACCAATCTTTACAAGAACTCGATACTTAATAATATTTGGCAACTCCTCCCGAGCTTCACAATGTGGGAAATTTGGAAGGAAAGAAACCAAAGAATATTCAATGAGCAAAGACTCCCTCCTCAGGTAATCTAGAGCAACATCAAAATGCATATAATAGAAACAATTATGATCATGCCCTGGAAATAGGAGTATTATGAAGGTGAGGCAAGGGAGAAGCAAATTCTGAAAAGCTGGATCAAGGAGTCGCCTCTCTCCAAAATATCTAGACCACCATCGATTTCTCCCAGTAGTGCGTCCTCGTGGTCCCCGCCAACTGCTGGCTTCATCAAACTCAACTTTGATGGAGTCTCTAAAGGGAATCTAGGGAGTGTTGGCTATGGGGGAATCTTTAGAAATAATAGAGGTGAAATCATCCACGCTTACTCGGGAGGTCTAGGCATCGAATCTAACAACGCAACAGAGCTTTGGGCTCTCTACATGGGATTGAAAGCGACGATCCAATGAAGCTTTTCTCGTCTAAATGTAGAAGGTGATTAAAAAATAAGAATCGACATTCTTCGCCTACTGCAAAATGAAACTTCTCCTTCTAAGTTTTCAATAAGTTGGAGGCTTGAGCATCTGCTTGCTTCTGTTCCGGACCTGGTTCAGTCCCATACTGGCACAATCATTACTTCCCATGTCAAACGTTGAGCAAACAAGGTTGTAGATTACCTGGATAATACAGGGGTCGACACTCCAGAGGGAAACTGGTCTCAAATGTAGCCATCGAAATACCAAACTCAAATCATGCATGCATGTCATGACTTGGCAATGCAGGATTGGCACTCCCCAGCTGGGGTGATAGCGTGGCAAGGTGGATTAAATGCTGATTTAATGAGGGTTCGGGAGGAGCGCGTGCTAAATGGCAGGTTGGAACCGTCGATAGCATGGTTCACTACACATATTAACTCTGGTCCTCATCCCTAAGGCTCACCAGTCCATGCTAGCACATGCACCACCTCTCTGCATTAATGGTAGTTCATGATGGCAGTACTACTCCCTTCGAAAGGATTAAGCCTGCCTGTGGGCTCATTTCGTTTCATTATGCCTGGTTTTCTTTTTGTTTTCACCTCTGTGCTCCCTGTGCAAACCACTCTCCTGTCTCTCGATGGTTGTAGACGCAGACGTTGAGTATCATAACCGAGAACAGTTACGATGACATGGCTCGATAGAGGCAAAGGGATCCTAGCAAATGTCGATGAGGGCGTCACAACCGCTCTCAGGAAAGCAATACGGCCAATGTAGCTCGCCACCTTGCTATCATGACTAATGTGTTGTTGGTTATCTAGAACGACATCCAGGGTGCTGAAGAGGACACTCAAGCATGAATTCTAGAGCTCCGTGATAGGGTCCATATTCTCATCAATTGGACGATGGAAATTGCTAAGCTCTACCAGCTACCGTCATCTTTGTTGGCTACGGTTGGTCCCAACAGCGGTGTTCACATTGTCTTGGGCTCAGAAGTAGGTAACGACATGCAACAAGAAGGAACATAGGCACACGAGTGCTCGAGTGTTAAGGAATAGCGCCCAACAGAGGCCAACGCAAGCAAAAAGAAGTTGGATGATGGAGCGGTTGCTAGCACAAGTGATGCCCTGCACCAGGCTATCAACCACGTCAAGATGGAAGGATCGCAGTCCAACCACGCAATGTAATTACCACTCCAAGCTTTCTCTTTTCTGACACATATCATGCTTTGGTTTGAAGGTTATAGTTTCTTTTTTGGGGAAGCTCTCCCAGAATGCCAATTATGTTTCACTCTACTTTCAATAGCTTAGTTCTAGGTTTGTTTTGGTTTGTGCTCTCGAGATATGTAAACAATGGTTTTCATGCTATATTTTTGAACTTAGGCCTATTTTCTCTTCCAGAGAGGACTAAAGAACTCTGTTCATCAGGCTATCTTCTCCTATGGGGAGGCCTGCATGCTTCCTATTTTTTTTAACTCTTTTTGTGCTATAATGTAAATACTAAATTACAAAAAAAAAAGTACACAAGTGTCCCTCCTAATTATTAGATGTCCTCTTATTTTTTAAATGCAATGTACTTTGGCTTCTATAGACTTTCAATGCATCTCCTATCATCAAATTCTCAAAATTTTGAAATCCAAATTTTGATTATAAGATTTAAATTTCAATGAGATAACTAAAATAATCATAAAACTCTAAGAAATTTGAAATCCAAATTTTGATTATAAATTTTATTAATGTCTAAAAAAATAAATGTAGTAGCACCTAATAATTCTAATAAAGTAAAAATAAATAAAAACTAATTTTTAAAACTTAGAAAAATAAAAATAATTACTAATATTTAAAACTTAAAAACTAAAGCCAATTATTTTTATTAATATCTAAAAAGGTATCAATGTATGATTACAAGAAGCGATTATTAAAAATAAAAAAACTAATTTTAAAATCTAAAAGCATTAAGTATACAAAAAAATAACAAGATCAATTTTACAAAATATAAGATAATCTTTATAAAAGATAACAAAATTTTATGGCAGGGGCTAGCTACTTTGCAGCTATTACTCTTGTTTTATGAATAGGCATTTATATGTAATTTCTATCATTTGTTATCATCATAGAATTAATTAGATAATTAACAAATATTTATCTTCAATAACAAAAATAAAAATCTCTTTATAGATGACATTCTATTTATATATCTCATTTGTGATGTATGGGGCTAATCTCTATGTATATTCATTATTGTTATTATTTTTGATCAATTTCTTGAGATCACTATCTTTGGTCTTGCTCATAGTTTTTATTTTTTGGATTTTCGTTGAATGACTTTTATGTGAATTTGTAATAATTAAATATTTATTAATTTTTTGTGTTGGATATTTTTACTGGACCAATTCCTCCTTTCAAAGAATAAATGAAGTATGTGGTAGTTGTGGAGCTTCATGTTGTAGGTAATTTATATTGATTATCAATTCTATTTGTATTGAATCATGTGCATTTGTGGTTCCCAATTGTTTTATAAGTAAGATTGCATACTGTAAGTATCGTATTTTCTTTTAAACAAGTTATGAGTGAATGTTTATTACCATTCAAAAATTAAAATTCACTCTTTATTCTATTTGATTGAATTCAAAATACAAAACCAACCCAATTATAAATGGTTGGTCTAAATTATTAATGGGGACGTTGCCATGAGTGCGACCTACTCCTTGGTCATGGAGCTGGAGATGGAACCGATAATTGTCTATTCTTATCTTCATTCTAATTCTAGTGATGTGAAATGCCATGACATGCTTCTTTTTATGATAGATTCTCTATAAGGATCAAATATTGGCTTCCAATGGTTTAGCTAATTGGCGTGCATTCGGATGAAATGGGGAAGTTTTCTGCAAACCCTAACCCCTCTAAACCCTAACTATATATATATATATATATAGCTGGTAACAATGGTCCTGGAGTCAAGTTTGCCACTATGTGGCAAACCTAGTACCAACCAGACTAAACAAGTGGGAATTTACAATTAAAAATCCATTGATTACGACTGTAACAGATTTAGTTTTGTGGTTTTTACAATGTTTTCCATTCTTTACTATTTTTTACCATGGATGGGGGTTTTCAGTGTGGTGACAATGATGTGGCCCGGACAGGTGGAAAGGAAGCAGGGTTATCACTTGTCAATTCGTCCTTGTTGAATCAGTCATGTGACTATACTTTCTCTCCACATGGTGGGACTATACTTCCATCCGTTAAAACTAACCCTTTGGCTAAAGTTATCTTCGAGCCATTTCCTCCTTCTACGGCAACGAGGGTTAGCAGGAAGTCTATGAAGGAGGCTAAAATTGGGGGTGATTTTCGGTACATTTCACCTCATACTAGAACGTCGACGAAGAATCCAATAGAGGGTTTTCACAGGGGGGTAATCACAAATCTTCGGGTGTGAAATTAAAATTTGAGAAGGAGAAGAAAGGCAGTCCTCTGTGCATTTTGGGAAAAGATGTTACATTTGACATGGTTATGGCACTATCTCAAAGGGATTTAGTTGGGAAATTTGAATATATCAAACTCTCCTGGGCAAAGGTTTTGAGTTGGATTCGGTAGAAATGGAAGCCATTCATTGATAACATCCCGCAGGTTTTAATGCTTGTAAATGGGTGGATGGTGTTTTAGTTCCTATCCGAGGAGGATAGAAAAAACATAGAAGATAGATTCTAGGTTATTAGGCATAGGTCCCTCGTTCTAACCCATTGGAATTCTGGTTTTGACCCACACAAAGAAAAACTTACTCATAGACATATGTGGGTTATCCTTCCAGGCTTCCCACTTCAATGTTGGAATCTTAAAGGTTTTATGGCTGTAGCTAACACCATCGTCTGTTTCATTTTGATTGAGGATGTACATTTGATGGGGTCAGAGAGAAAGTCATTGATAATTTTAGTCAAAATTGACTCGGAGAGAAGGCTACCGAGGGAGCTGGAGGTCATCTAGGAAGGGAGATCCTTTATCCAAAGTTTGGATTATTGGAGGGATCCTTTTCATTGTCACCTATGCAGGGAGATAGGACACTCCAAAGCTCAATGTTTGGCAAGGGTTTCAGATGGTTTGAAATCTAGGGATGTATTTTCACAGCAAGACCAGGATGAATCTGTCGATGGACACCTCTTTCCTGTCCCTCTGGACAAGTATTCTGCTACCAATTTCGTTGGTAAGTTTCTTGAGTCATTACCTGTTTTGTTAAAATTCTAGTTTGTCGAGGATATCATTAATTAACTCTTGGTCATGAATGATCTTCATTTAGAAAATAATATTGAGGTTGTTCCAGTGTCAAAATATTGGAATGCCTTGGCTTCGCGTTCACTTGAAAAGGTTTCACTTTCTTCTAGCTCTAATATTGGGGATTCTGCTGGGGTTGGTCTCGTGTTGTCCATCAAGAAGCCATCAGATTGTTTCCCCCCTGACATTTCTAATTTGTAGGGCTTGTCTGTGAAGTGCCCCTTAGTTCTGGTTGATGATATTCCTTATCCTGTTGATCCTAACACGATAAATCCTCCAGATTCCCCCCCATTTCTAGGGAGAAGCTAAACTCCCTGGGGATTGAACTCTCTTCCTCCCCACTTTATGACTCTGCTCCTCCCTTGATAGGAGATTCTGAGGACTTTATATCTCCCCTGGCTACCTACTCCTCATGTGCTCCTAATTCCTGTGATATTATCCCTATATCCTCCATTTTCAATGGGAATGTGACTATTTGTAAGGCTAAGAAAAACAAAAAAGGAAAGGGAAGTGTTGTTCATAAAGGGGACCCTATGGATATGGGACCTGCAAATGTAAACCCTAAGTTATCATCTTTATTTGATAAGGTTTTATCTAGGGTTTCTCCTTCTTCCATTATGTCTTCACCAGGGGATCTTAGAGTTGACGTGACCCATAATGGGGTGGTCCAATGAACAATGTTTCTTTTAACATTCGGGGGCTTCGCAGTGGCCCAAAGAGAGTTTCCTTTAAAATATTTATGGAGTTGGTACATCCGAGTATTGTTCTAGTGCAGGAGACTATGACTACTTCCATTGATGCTTGTAGTTATTTTCTTAAAATCAAACCCAACTGGCATGTGTGTGCCTTAGATTCTTCTGGTTTATATGGGGGAACCCTTGTAGCATGGAATCGTGATGTTGATGACTTGAAAGCGTACCATACTTCTGCAGGAATCCTTGTGGAAGGGAAACTTAAAGGTTTTCATCAGGTTTTCAGAATTATGAATATTTATGGCCCTCATTGTAATCGAAAATCTTTTTGGGATTAGATTGTTTCTAAAGGTATTCTGCAGGATAACTCTCTTATTATAGCGGGTGATTTCAACTTCACTTTGTCTGCTGATGAGACCAAGGGGTCTGGTAATATCTACGATAAACTAGCTGAATACTTTGTCTCCCTTTTCGAAGATGCCAGATTGGTGGATATTGTTCCCAACATACTAGTCCTGACTTAGTCGAATGGAAGATGTGGTGGTGCAGGAATTGTTGAAAGACTTGATAGGTTTTTCATGTACAAAGATTTATGTGATTCAATGGGCCAGTATCGTTCTTGGTCCTACTCAATGGGCATCTCTAATCATAAGGCAGTTATCCTATAGTTGGATTTTGATAAGGGTTTTAATCTTTACCCGTTCAATTTCAACCCTTGTTGGTTGGAAGAACCTACCTTTTGTGATCTGGTCCGAACGCATTGGGGTGTGTTCTCTCAACAGGTTCAATTCCCTCATATGCAAAGTATGATCAAGAAGTTATCTATGTTACGAGAGATATCTATGTTACAAGAGATAGTTATAAAATGGGAAAGAGAGAAAAAGGAAGAGAACTCCAGAGTTTTGGTTGAGATTGAAAGGGAAATCCAATCTTTATCGTGTTGTATGGATGAAAAAAATTTCTCTATTGAAAGAAAAGAAGACATTATCAGTCTAGAGGCTAAAACGTTGAAGATTTTAAGACAAACTGAAGATTCTTGGAGACAAAAAAGTAGAGCAGTTTGGATTAAGGAGGGTGATAATAATACTAAGTTCTTTCATCATTTTGTCAATCAAAGGCGCTTGACGAATGCTATATGGGATATAAAAGGTGATCAAGATCGGGTCTTTAGTGACAATGATTCTCTGAAAAGTGTTGTTGTCAATCATTTTCAAGACATTTATACAAATAAAAATGTCTCAAATTTGGAAAACCAGCTCAAGACTATAAAGAATTTTCCCTGTTATTTCAGTGAAGCTGACTGTCAGGAAGTGGGTAAACTGATTTCTGAAGATGAAGTTTTGAAAGTCTTCAAATTATTTTCCAAAGACAAAAGTCTTGGTCCGGATGGGTGGACTATGGAGCTATATCTTCATTTCTTTGATATTCTGGGTAAAGAACTTACAAAGGCCATTGATTATTCTAGAAGAAAGGGACAGGTTCCTTGTAGCCTGAATTCTACATATATTACCCTTATTCCAAAAAAGGATAATCCTTCTGATTTCAATGATTATAGGCCCATATCACTGTGTAATATGACTTATAAGATTATCACTAAAATCCTATCTGAGAGAATAAAACCTTTTCTAGGCAAGAATATTTCTGAAGAACAATTCGGTTTCGTTCCTAATCATCAGATTCTTGATGCGGTTGGCGTTGCTCAAGAAGGCTTACATTATGTGAAAGTGAAGAAACTAAATGCTTCATAATTAAGATGGATCTTACGAAGGTTTATGATAGGGTTGATTGGACCTATATAAGATTTATTTTGATGCAAATTGGTCTTTCGGTGGAGATTGTGAACTGGATTATGACATGTATCTTCTCTGCAAGGTATGTTGTGTTATTAAATGGATCTCCCACCTCATATTTTAGTGGTAATCAAGGGCTCGGACAGGGCTTCCCACTCTCTCCTTATTTGTTCATTTTAGCAATCGAAGGGATTAGCTTATTGATAGACGGGGCTAAGGAACAAGGTCTTATCTCAGGTATAAAGGTTGCTAGTTCCATTCACATCTCTCACCTTTTATTTGTTGATGATGTTCTCTTGTTTGGTGAAGGATCCATTTCTAAATGGCAGCAATATAATCTAATTATATCTATCTTTTGTGATGCCTAAGGCATGGCAGTTAGTGCTCATAAATATTGTTTCATTTATCAATGTCATGACCTTGATGTCAAGGGCCAGATTGGGTCAATTTTCCCTTTTCAGATGTCAGAATTGGGGAATGGAATTAAGTATCTTGGCTTCCTTTTGAAGCCTAATGGTTATAGAATCTTGGATTGGAATTGGATTATACACAAAAAATTCAAAGGAAGATTGGTTTGTGGCATTTTAGATGGATGTCATTGGGCAGTCGTATCACCTTGGTTAGTTTTGTTTTGCAGAGCATTCTGGTTTGTTGGTTCTCCTTTTTTATGGTTCCCAGTTCTGTGATCTTGGTTATTAGAAGGATTATCTTTTAGTTTTTTTGGGTTGGTAAATTGGCGACTTCAATGTTCCACCTTGCCTCTTGAGAAAGTTTATCCTTGCCAAAATACTTGGGTGGGTGGGGCATTAATCATCTTACTCGTTTCAATCTTGCATTATGTGCCAAAAGTTTTTGGCGTAGTATTTTTTTATCCTAGCTTGTGGGGCCCGAAAAGTTGTTAAAGCAAAAAACCTAAAAAGGTTGCCACTGGTTTTTTGGTTTTCTTCCAGAAAATAAAAATTGCTCTTGTGGTTCTACTCTTTGGAGATGTTTGGTAAAATTGTTCCCAGTCATTAACCATGCTACATGTTGGGCTACTGGTTGTGGGACACAAATCTACCTAGGAATTGCTCCTATTCTTGGACTTGGTGAGGGTTATAAGCTATCTTAGGGTATTATCAAAGCATTACAAATGAATGATATTTATGTTCTTAAGCAGGTGGTGGACTCTTAGGTGGACGTGATTGTTAAGTGGCGTTCTGCTGCGGATTTATCTTTAGACATATCTATTCCTCTCGAATGGGACTCTTTTATTGAAAATCTTCGTCATTCTGGAATCTACCTTAATCATGAAGAAGACAAGATAGTTGGGTCCTTCAATCACTTTGATGGCTTGATCAATGCTCATTTAGCCTACTCTTGAATGTTGGAATCAAATTTAATGATAGGTCCCCTTTGGTGGTCGAAGAAAGTTTGGGCTGGAAACTATCCTTTAAAAATTAGTTGTTTTATTTGGCTATGTTTACAAAATAAGATATTAACATGGCAGAATCTATAAAGGCGAGGTTTTGTAAGACCTGTCATTTGCTTGATGTGTCTTACATATTTTGAGGAGATTAATCATTTATTTGGCAGGTGTAGTTTTTTTCAAAGACTTTGGGTCGAACTCAGTAACTCTTTTAATTTATCTGTTTCATGGAGCCCGCTTTCTTTTGTTGATAAGTTGTTCCATTGGTTCTTTAATCAAAGAACATATCATTCCCTAATTTTTTATGCTATATAGGAGGTATGGAAGGCCCGAAATGGACAACTTTTTCAAAATGTGAAGCCTAATATTCTTGTGGTATGCACCAAAACCATTTCTAGTTATATGGACGACAAAGGAACTATTTCCATAAAGGGTTCGAAGAATTTTCATTTCTCTAAATATGACTTCACTTCTCCTTTGGGTTATTTTGATGGAGCTAAACAGTCAGGGATTTCTGGGTTGGAATGATCCTTAAGTTCAGCTATTGTCATGTGTTTTTCTTATCATTAAAAGTCAGTGAGGGAACCAATATGAGGACAAAGCTCCTTACATTATGGGGCTTATTGTGGTTTTCCAGACTTAAAGGATTGCAACACTTACAAGTGTTTGGAGATTTTCAATGTATTGTACTTGACTGGGAAAATGGTAGATCTTCTTTGCACTTTATATTGCTAGAGCACTGGATGAGGAGGGTTAAATATTTGATTTCTTCCTTTGAGCAAGTATCCTTTAGGCATATTTATTGGAAATTCAATGGTGGAGCTGACTTATTATCAAAGCTTTCCCTTGGTTTGATGGGTGACAGACTTATCTCTGAAGAATTCAGGGATGGAGTCTTGATTAGCTCAGACTGTTTCTCTTTTACTGATGTATTTTGCTTGATGTTTGTGGTACTTAGCTTATTTTAGCAGTAGTCTCATGAGTCTTATAGACTTGCTATTTTTTGTAACTTATGTGATTTAGTTTTGTATTTTGAACTGTAAGTCCTTTTTATAGTAGTTTTTTGGCACAACTTGATACTAAAAGAGAAAGCACTTCTCTTCTCTTCAAGTGGATATATATTTTGACACAACTTTGTGCTTAATATAAAGTTTTTTTTTCCATTTCCAGTGTGAAAAGAAATATATTTAATGTTCAATTCTTGGACTTGAAAGAGAAACACATGCACACCAATTAACAACAATAGAAGTTGAATACAGTAGATAATGTTAATATAGATGTAATTGTCTCTATGTTTTATGTTTTGTTGTGCTTATTTCTTAGCCATATATATATATAGCTTTAGTTAATTTCTATTATAGTTGAAGGCCTTTGTTTATTTCTTTCATCATGACATACATAATTTTTTTTTATGGAAACCACGAAACTACCATACAAAAGCAAATTGTCTAGATAATAATTCCAAATATATTACCATGATTTGGAAGATGAGTATATGGGTCTTTGTGGACACACCTAGAACTTGAAATTAGGTAGGAAAATAACAGTCCTAGAAACGATAACAATATCTAAACTGGATTTAATTATTATATGTTATTTTAATCTATTAACTTTAATTAGACATATATTTTACTATTTTATTTTAGTTCCATTTTTTTAAATTTGTGAATGTTAATGTTATTTTATTTTTAAGTACAATCAAAATTTTACATGAGAGAATCAAAATTAATTATATAGCTTAAATTGTTGATGAATAACTTATTTCTCATAAGTATTATTACAAATGACCAATTTTTTTGTCAGTTTAAAGAGTATTGTAAACAACATTTTGGAAAACTATTTTAAAATCCAAAAAATATGAGAAATGACAATATTTAACCCCTTTAACTACTATAGTTACAATCCGTGGGGGGCAACTTAAGTGGTAAAGATGATAAGTAGTAATTGGTTGTAAATGGAAGGTCACGTGTTTGAATCCCCCCAAACTTACCCATGCGCCATGGTTCGGGCCCTATGGATGCACCTAGGGTTATAGTGGTAGCGAGATTAGATCCCCGGACCTTGTGTCACGCGAGTACCATCCCAACCCTTGTTCCTGATTCCCTTAGTATAAAAAAAAGCTACTATAGTCAAAAGCTCAATTTTAAAATCCCCATAAATTGAAAGTCCCTCAAATTGAAAAAAATCCACTAATTTTTCAACTCTTTCAAAGAGACCCAAGGAGCATTGACAACCTATTAAAGATATAAACATGTAAAAAATATTTATTACATGTAAATCAATCAAATTCAATGCAGGTTATCTTAACATAAAGGTATGTTGGCATATCGACATTAGGTATGTAGTGTATTGAATAATCTTGGATGAATGAAATCTTCAAATGCTTGATAAAATCTTGATGAAAAGAAATTGGGCTTCTGTCACCTTGGAAATTTACATAGCTCTAAAAAAGCAAGTTGTGTATGCTTTCCATTTAGACAATATGATCATTTTGCTCCTCTAACTTCTCCACATTTTTCCCATAGAATTTAAAACATCTCTTATTACTACCTATGTTTGCACCTTTAATAAATATATTCTAAAGTGCTCTCACATAGGACACTTAATCAAACACCATGGTAACCTCTCTTTGGATATTTTCCCATATCATAATGCAATTTCCAACTACCCATAAAATCAAAGTTGCTAATTTTTACATAGGAATTGTGCCACATTGAGCCTCATTCGCCACCACTACCAAAGGGTCTATTTTTGTTTGCATTTAGTGGTTTATTCACCACCACTACCAGAGGGCTCATTTCCGATTGCATTTAGTGGTTTATTCCATAATGGGTAGTGTGGCTATTAAAGGTAATGTGCTTCCACCATTCCCTACAGATACAATGTTTAATTATTGATATATATAAACTAGCAATTGCCCCATAAGGTGCAATGGGACGCCGAAAGGAAAAAAAATGGGAAGTGAAGTAGATGTGATGAAGTGAAAAGGAGAGTATCTTTCTTTTGTGAATAGTCATTGGTGGGAATCTATACATTAAGCCTACACAAGATTGAAAAACTGAGAAACAGAGGAAAAACATTGGAAAATATGTTTAACTGTTCAAGATAAACCCAAAACACAAGATGAAACCCCAACATGGCAATTTTTTTGAATCAATCACTTGCATTGTTGATTTGAATTATTCATATTAGACTTTAGTGACAGGAATATCAACAAGGATGTATATCCACTTTTGAACACATAAAGCTATCAACATCATGACTTCCATGCTAGTGGTCCCTGCTTGCTAAGGTGAGAGGAACAATAATGCAAGTTTGTTCTTGCTTGCTAAACAACATCACCAAAAGTCACCACAAGAATGCAACCCATACTTGAAATGATGGAAGCGGTCAGTGTCTCTCACAACAATTTCTCGTCCAACAATATTTGATATAAACTTCAAGGTATCATGGCTATCACCACACACAGGAAGATTCTGCATGATTAAGATGGCATTCCTAAAGGTGTGTTGACAATCCCAAAAGCAACTACCAACTTCTCAATGTGGTGACAAAGTAAACATTCATGTTGCTCCTCTTGCACATCATGTAGCAAAGGATTTGTGTCTAGCTTATACCATGCCTCCTCCATTTGCCTAATACTCAAGACTTTTAACTCTGCACATATATCCTCCATTTATGGGTGTGATATGCTATATGTGCTGGATACTTTTTCACTGTCTCATTTGTTTTCTCTGGGACATTTCATCCAACATTTTCTAACAAACCAGGATCCCAATTTTGACCTCAAAAGGGTGAAGCCTCCAACTGGAATTCCTAAATCAATGCTTTTTTCTACTCCCCATGGCTCTTATGGATTTCCAAATGGAACGGTTGCAGTTTTTAAAACCTCTATTAATTACCAACGCCAAAGAGTGAAAGGTCTATAAAAGTGCTAGGTGCAATTTGCTATGCATGATTTCTCAATCATTATCTCCTGATTAAAATAATTTGTCATGTAGAGTTGGTTCCCATCTAACCATCATGTTGGTGAATTGCAACCCGAATTGCATTGTCAGTTATGCAAGGAAGTAATGAAAGGTGCTATACTGACCAACAAATGTATTTATAATGGCTACTATGTCAAACTTAAGGTGCATTACATAAATTTACTTTGGTGCGATTCTTTGTCTAGAATCAAGTGTGTAGAAATGAACACATCAAAAGAAATATGAATATAGGTGGTTGCATGGACATAATTTGAACAAGACAACAAGAAAATAACAATTGAAATTTTTTTGCACACCATTTGAAAATATGCATATTTAAAATGTAATGTCTGCAGTTGCTTGGGAATTTATAGAAATATCAGTTTTAATTTTCAAATTGCAGATATGAAGATGTGAGCTTGATCATTAAAGACAACATGAAGGATAACCTGCCATTGTGGGATTCTTAGACAAAGTTTGCTATGACCCAAAGATATTCCAATAATCACCAACCTCAGACAATACTGGAAGGTATATGACAGATTGATACATGGAATGCAATCAAATTCTTTGCATTGAAGATTAATATACAAAAAATGGTTACAAAATATTTCTTGCATTCAACATTACAGGACAAAATAAGTACTTCACTCTAGGTTGTTTGAATTGAAAATGCAATGAAATGGGTTATAAGGCATGCCTTGCATTCAACGTCACAAGACCAAGTAAATAATTTGCCACTAGAACTAGCCTCTATTAGCACATGAATTCATATGTCTGTGTGTGTTTATATTAAATGCTAATTCAATGTGAGATGCAACACATTCTACACAACTTCCCTCAAAATTTCTTTAGTAAAAAATGCATAAAATATTAAAATTTTAACGGATAAAAAAAATAAAAAATTACTTTAAAGATTCCAAACCATTAGATACAAAATATGCTATGTCTACTCATGTATATACCATGTAAGGGTGAATATATCAAAATGGCACCGACTGCAATACATGTGTGAAACAAAATACATAATCAGAAAAGCTTTAAATGGCCTCTAGAATCCAAAACACAATGTGTGACAAGGTAATAGCCTACTACATATCACTGGTCAACATGATCAATCATGAATCCTATCACCACTATTGGAAATGGAATCCTTAGCATGAGCTACAAGACTATCCTCTGACATGTCTATTTTTTAACAAGTCTATATTTTGCAGGTGGCATGTAGTCGAAGAGTCTGGCATCTTTTGATGGTTCAGTGGACTTGTCTTTGGTTTAGTGTAGGTTAAGTGGATTTTCGAAAATTGCTAACCCTATTGAATTTTGGATGAGATGTGAAATTCTATTTTCATCATATGAGGTCCGATGAGGTTGGAACCCCTCTCAAACATCCTGAAACAATTAATGATAATATAAAAAATTTAAGTAAAAGGGTAGAAAGGGTAAAATTTTATATTATAATTCCAAGTTAGCTTGTGTCACTCTCAACCAAGTTGTTTTTTACCCCAAATAGTGCTATGATTTGTCATAATCCTACAAAGTAGGTTGACTTGGCAATGAAGCAGGTTTAATCTCAGGGTTTAGGATTTTAGGCCAATTTAAAAGAAAATTCAATATTTGAACAGATATTCAAAATTCAATATTCCTCCTTATCAGATCTACTTTTCTTTTCATTTTTTTTTCTTTCGGCATTTTATTGCACCTTATGGGGCAATTGCTAGTTATATTCATTGAAAACTATGGAGTGTTTTGTAGCCATTACAAGTATATCTACTGTGATCTAGAATTTCACACGATCTTCACTTGCCATAAGTTAAATAATTGTGCTAGTAAATATATTCAATTTAGTAACAAAATTATAAATTTACATAACTTAAACAATGTTATATTTTTTTGAAACAAATGTTTATGTTATAAAAATTATTTCAAAACAAACAGATTTTAAACATATTCAACTTAGTAATGGATTTGTAAAGTGCTTTTACTCTAGAAGATTTTTTAATGAATTTTTGTAGAGTTACAAATACTATTCTTTCAAATCTTACTCTTATCTTTAATGTAGAGAACAAATTTGATGAGATTTTTTTGGATCGTAAATATCTATATTTTTAGTACTCTTGATATGTAAAAGATCTATGATTTCTTATTTGATAGCTAGGATGGATTTAGATAAGGGTTCATGTCATAATGTTTTTTTTTTTATTGTAACATGTATTTCTCACTACTTTTAATGTAATGTTTTTTTTTAAATATTAAATCTTAAAATATATTTTATATTGACAAATGTAAATTTAAGGTTATGTAATATGATGTTCTTATAAAAGAAATAAAAATGCAAATGATGTGTAAAAAATTTATACCTCAAGAAAAATTGGATCACTCTGGGTGTTTGATAGATCCTCTTTAAGATGGATCTATGCTGGTATAAAAAGAAATATATTGATACACTACAATAATACCACTTTAATGGTTTTAATGGTTTTGACTACAACATAGTACAACAAATTTATAATACATGAAGTGATTTCAAGCAGATATATTATACATATAAAATTATTACAAACAAAACTAATGTAAATTTAATATTTTGATTTTTAAAAATTTACAAAATTAATGGTAATTTTTTAATAGATTTTTTTTTTAATTTTATATAAATATTTATATATATATATATATATATATTTATGTAAATTTAAGATTTTGATTTTTAAAAATTTACAAAATTAATGGTAATTTTTTAATAGATTTTTTTTTTTAATTTTATATAAATATTTTTTTATAAAGGTGTAGTTTGAAAGTTAGTGATGTCAAATATGTACTTGTTAATACATAAGTGAATCAAAATCCACCCCATACACTTAAAAAAAAAATTAACCCATTTTCACAAAAGAAGAATCTTTAAATTTCAAATAACTAATTTATATATTTATAACAACTAAAATTAACACTAATTTTCTTTTATCTTTCATGCGACAACCTCAACAGTAGAGATTTTGAGAAGAGACTTTAACAGGGGTATACCCAATTAATTGCCTTCTTTGGTCCACTAGTTATGGTTAGATATCCAGTAGAATGACGAGGACCATGAAAGAGATATAGGGCGGCACAAGAAGTAACATAAGTTCCAAATCATGGATATAAATGTTTTTACCATTTAACTAATAAAAATTGACTCATCACCTTTTCCACTCAATTCAGCATTGTGGGGGGGGGTGGTATGCAATGCTTCCTTAGGTGTCACCATGTTCAATCAAGTTAAGCATATTTAAAGTGAGCCTTGTACACAACACCAGTCCCTATTTTGACTCAGCGATTGTAACGGCTAGCTACCCATGCAGTCCGTTGAGATGGATTGGCGTCCATAGGGACACTTAGCATATGATGTCTTATTGATTGTCGGCATTCGTTCTAGAGGATTAGTTTGTTTTGAAGGATGTGCAATCAACTCTTGTTGCCTTATCAATTTGGTTCAATTCTTCTTTAGAATTTTGGTTGGTCTCCTATTCTTTCCATTCATTGCATAATTGGTGGATCTTATTTAGTTCATGCCTTTTTCGGCATGTGTGGTTTTTCTCTCTTTTGGGGAGGAATTTTTCCCATGAGGTTTTCTCCTTTTATCTAGTTATGAGAGTAGTTTGTATATGGGTACCTTATCAGGCCTCATTGTCAGGACCCATCTTTGCTTTTGTTTGATTCCTCCCTACATTTCACTTATGGGGGGGTGTTAGTGTTGGTTGTTTTCCGAGGTGATTATTTCCAAGGAAGCACTAGTTGCTCTTGTTTTTCCAAGATAGCCAGGTTGTATCCCAACCATTGTGAGTTGTAAGCTCACGTAGGTAGTCATTATTGGGCCTTCTCTCAATATAAAAAAAGAACCCCGGGCTCTATCAAACCCTAGTTCAAGATTTTGAACAGAAAACCAGAAAGACCAGAAATCCAGATTTTGATAGAAGTTGCAGATCTGAAATTTGCAGGTCAATTTTGAGGGGTCAATTTTTGGATTTTTCAAAATATGAGCACTCCAGCTTGCTCGTCTCAGTCATCTGCATCTCCATGTCCAGACAGAAGTTTGAAATTCCAAGTTTGGATTTTTAGGGTTTATCTGACAAACCCTAGCCAACTCCATATCCAGATTCAACAAATCAAGTGGATTGGGTTAATCCTAGAAGAGAATGATTTGGACACCTACATAAGTTCCAGTTCCAGAGGGAGATGAGGCTAAGGCCTTACAAAAGAAGACTACAAGCAATCCTGACAGGTATGACTTGAGGAGATACATGTATGTTTTGAAATCTGTTCATGATTAAGTTTATTATATGTTTGTCTTCATATTATTGAGGTTAGTACAATCTTGATTAATTTTAGACTTGTATTATCACCTTAGTAAAAGTATGAATGCATGTGAATGATAGAAGACATTCATTGATTAAGTTTATGACACTTATGATTGTACTAATGCATTGTGGTGTTGTATGAGGATGATGTTGTCCGCTAACATGAAAGGTACATCAAGAAAGACAAATCAAGTTCTAGATCAAGAACATATGACCATGGTGACATGAAGACAAAGACTCATCCATAGCCATTGATCACACAAAAGCTTTACTTACGAGATATGTATAATTTGGTTCTACAATGCTTAACTTATGAGATATGCAGGTTACTAGAACAAATCATGGACAAGAACAAAGAAGAAATTGTTTGGGTATGTTAGACATAACTAGCAAAGATGATAATCCAGGTATGTTTTCCTATATCGAGTTAGAATCCTACCTTGTGTTAGGATCTTATATAATTATACTTTTTGTATGATTGATAATGATTATTCATAAAGTTATAAGTTTGAGTAATCTTGGGTTTATGCATATTATGCTTCTTAGTTTGATTAATGATATGACAAACTAGAAGAGTCCTATGGTCAAATAAGAATATGCATGCGTAAAAGAAGTACTCCATGAAACCTTGAATACTAACGCTTTTGATAAATTACCTGTGTATGAAATGACCATAACGATACATTTTTAAGATTATTTAGAATCATAATGTTTTGATAGTATTGAGATTATACTAATGCATGTATGATTATGTATGAGATCTTGAGGATGACACTAGTGCACACTTAATCATGCATAGTGGTCCAGGATGGATATAAGTTCAAAGACAGATAATCCAAGAAGAAAAGATCAAGAGGGAGCGCACTCTAGTAGTTCCTACAAGGAAGAAAAGACCGAGAGGGAGCTCACTCCAGTAGTTCCTGCAAGGAAGCAAAAATTGAGAGGGAGTCCACCCAACAAGCAAACAAAGATAAGTATTTAAATTGTCATTTCTTGTATATATGATTTTGTTTAGTCATGTGCATACTTATGTTCCTAGATTTAGGATGTTTATTATGCATTTTAGAAAAAGGTTGCATTAATGAACAAGATACTACTAATATAGTAAAGGGTAAGTGGCCTATGGTACTGTACAACATTCCATTGCTACTTATCTAGAATGAAACCTCTTTGCTGACATGTTGGGAGTTGTGTACACTCTTAACAATATTCTGGTAGATATGGAAGGCATCTAGAAAGTTACGGGATATGGATAAATGTTGTATTGAAGCATTGGCTAAGATAATTGCATGACGGTATGACATATGTCTTTATGTGTAAGAATTTTTTTTCTGAAATCTATGAGATGCTTCTAATCATGCAATTGAACTTGTCTTGTAGGAAAGACCGTGTACCATCACCTACAATAGAGACTTGTTTCGAAGAACAAGCGACGAAGACTCAACTACAACATTTGTTCCGGCAACGAAGTTCAAGAAAACTATATATTGAAGATATTGAAGAATTTGAAGTTCCTAGGATCCGGGATGCAGTAATGGAAGGATGACATGATCGAGGAGTACCAATCGATCATGAAGAATGATGTTTGGGATGTGGTCCCAAGACCAGAAGGGAATTCTATTGTGACTTCCAAGTGGATCTACAAGATCAAGCATGCTGCATATGGTAGCGTAGAGAAATACAAGGGAAGGCTTATGGCTCGTGGCTTCTCCTAGAAAGAAGGGATAGATTATGAAGAGACTTTTGCACCTGTAGCCAGATACACTTCCATCAGAACAGTACTTGCTCTGAATGCATTAATGAAGTGGAAGATACACCAGATGGATGTCAAGACAACTTTCTTGAATGGTGTAGTCGAAGAGGAAGTGTATGTGGAGCATCCACTCGGTTTTGAGACACATGATAGGGAGTCATATGTGTGCAAGTTAAAGAAATCCTTGTATGGCTTAAAGAAAGCACCCAGGACATGGTATGGCAGGATAGACAGCTTCCTATCCAGTTTGGGATTTACCAAGAGTAAAGCATATTCCAACCTTTACTACAAGGTTGAGGAAGGAAATCCAGTGATAGTCCTATTGTATGTGGATGATATGTTTGTGACATGTGAGGATTGGTTGATTTCCGACACGAAGAGGAAGATTGCTGCCGAGTTCAAGATGAAGGACTTGGGTATGATGCATTACTTTCTAGGTATGGAGGTGTGGCAGAGTACAGATGGAATATTCCTTGGACAAGGGAAGTATGCAGTATAGATCCTGAAGCGGTTCGGGATGATGGACTGCAAGGCCATGGCCACACCTATGGCATAGAACCTGAAGCTATTGAGTGATGCTTCATCATAGTCGGTTGATTCCATGATGTATCATCAGATGATTGGGTCCTTGATGTACCTGAAGAACACGAGACCAAATATTTGCTTTGCGGTGAACACCTTGAGCCAATTCCTGACGGATCCTAGACATGTGCACCTGATTGTTGTAAAGCATATTCTGAGGTACCTGAAGCGTACGGTTGATTATGGGCTCAAGTATGATGCAAATCAAAAGGTTAACCTGGAGGGTTATGTTGATACAGATTGGGCAGGCAGTGCTGCAGATAGGAAGAGAACTTTGGGATGCTACTTCAGTATGGGATCAGGTGTGATCTCTTGGTTTAGCAGGAAGCAGTCCTGCGTAGCACTGAGTACAACTGAAGCAGAGTATGTCGTAGCTTGTTTGGCTAGTTGTGAGGAAATATGTCTAAGGAAGCTACTGTCTGATTTATTTGATCTCAAGTTGGATGCTACTTGTATCTATTGTGACAACCAGAGTTATGTGAAGTTGTCAGAGAACCCGGTGTTCCATGACAAGTCGAAGCATATCGAGATCAAATATCACTATATCAAGGATATGGTGTAGAGAGGATCAGTGAAGCTCCTGTATGTTTGCAACGGATGAGCAGATTGCAAATGTGTTGACCAAACCACTAGCCAGAGTGAAGTTCAAGTACTTCAAAAAGAGGCTTGGTGTACTTCAGATCGAGGTTCCTTCCAAGGGGAAGTGGTGAGTCCGTAAGACGCAGATGCACATGGGATTTTCTAACATGGTTGTAGATGTGTTCTCCCATGGTCATGATGTAATTGCTGAGCCATTCTCACAGGGTGGTAGATGTGTTCTCCCATGGTGCAGATGTAAGGGCTAGAGCCATTCTCACATGGTGGTAGATGTGTTCTCCCATGGTGTAGATGTAAGGGATGAAGCCATTTTTCACATGGTGGTAGATGTGTTCTCCCATGGTGAAAAAGTAAGGGCTGGAGCCTTCCCCGAATGGTGGTAGATTTGTTCTTGCATGTCGGTGGTGTAAGTGATGTATGATGTGCATCTGGGATGTGCTCCGTGGATGATAAGATAATCTGAAGAGGAAGATCATGTGTGATGAGCATCAGGATGATGCTCCAGATGATATGCATGGGACAATGCTGTGATGACGATCAGGATGATCATGTGATGATATGTATCAGGATGATGCTATGATGATGATCAGTATGATCATGAGCATCAGGAGGATGCTCTGTGCGAGGATGATCAGGTGGATCATGAGTATCAGGTTGATACTTCGTGGCCATGGAAAGATTGTGCAAGTAGCATACAAAAGATCCTGGGAGATCCGATAGTTTGAGCTCGGATACTCTTTCGAGGTTTTGCAACATGTAGCATAGAAAAGATCTCGGGAGATCCGATAATTTGAACTCGGATGCTCTTTCAAGGTTTTTCTACAGGAAGCATGTAATCAGTCCTGGAGATCCGATAGGTTGAGGTATGTGCTCGTAAAAATCCTGGGATGCTCTTTAGAGATCTTGCAGGTTGCAAGACACTCTATTAAGTTTTTTCCTTACCACATAGAAAAGATCTTGGGAGATCCAATAGTTTGAGCTTGGATGCTATTTCGAGGTTTCGTGGTGGTCACATGTAAAATATCTTGGGAGATCCAATGGGTTGAGTTGTGTGCTTGTAAAAGTCTTGGGATGCTCTTTCGAGGTTTTGTTGATGCACATTCCACAGGATGGCTAGAGATGATGAAGACCTACAGGAGGCTAGGCCTACATCCAACATGAAAAAGGGTTAGCTCTGTAGAACTTCCTATGATGAGAAGAATTGAGAGATAGCACCAGTGATCGAGATGAAGAGTACAGGAGCAGTGACGATGATGTTCCAATGATCCAGTGACGATGATCCAGCTCCAGTATTGAAGACTTGGGTCTATATGTATTGATGACTTGTGTCAAGAGAATACCTTCCTAGTTAAGAGGGAGTAGTTGATATATTTGTAACTTCTGAAGATATTCACTTGTATATTGTATGTATTACATTTGTAATTTATTGTATCCCCAATGGAGATGTATCATTCCTCTAATTGGAAGTGTCATCATTTGTATTTGCAAGTGTCGCAACTTATTTTTGATGGGTTATTAGACCACCTTGGTGGGGTAGTCCCTATATGAGTTGTGTGGGTCAAAGGGTTATTATACCACCTTAATGGGTTATTAGACTCTCCTAAGGGAGGTTGGCCCAGTTAGAGTAAAAGGCAAGTCAAAGTAAAGTATAAATAGAGAGTGTGACTCTCTCATTTGTTCATTCACACACTCACTCACTTCGCATTAGTGAGAGAGAGGAGGAGTGCGCATAAGTGGAGGAGGAGCAGCTGCTACGAGAATATCTCTTGTTGTGGGGTTTGATCTTTGTGATCTTTGTATTGATGCTCATTCTATCTCTAAGGAAGTTGCGGGGTTTTTCACCCTCTTGGTTTTCCTTGGTGAAATGCTTTGTGTCTCTTGTCTCTTGTGTTTGATATGCTGTACATGTTGTTCTCTCAGTTAAGATCCTAGATCGGATTGAATTAAATGTTGAAAAACTAACAAGATCCAACTCCCTGTCTCCTTGCCCCATCTGACTGCCCTGATGTCCAATATGTGTTGCTGTCTTATTGAACTTTAACTCCACACACTCTTCTGATCTTATGCTGATGATTCCGCTGTGCGATGTCTTTGTATGCATTCTATATTCTATTATTGCACTGCATGCATCACTTGACTTGTCAAAGTTCTCAAATATACTTCTACTGACCACTTCATCTACTGTGTGCTTGCTAATACTGCAATATTTGTTATTGGTTATCTCAATGTTCCACTCTGCGTGACTTCAATAACCAACTGATACTATGATTTCAATTGATAGTTTGTTGTATTGGAATAGAGCACTGGTAACATATGGAACTGCACACTTATTGATGTGTTTTTCTTGATTAAGTGTTGCAGTATCTCAGACAATCTGTGACATCCTGTGCATCAAATGATTCGACTATTCTGTTTCACACATTAGTCTCAGATCATCTGCGTGGGCCTGCTTACTCAGAACAACTAAAGGGACGCTATCCCAGGAGACAAGCCAACACATTCTATGTATATTTGGAACAATAGAAGAGAAGCTACCCAAGGTATCATGATGTGCTTATCGGATTTTGCTGTTGTTTTGTCGTTGCGCATCAGATGAAGTTCTCAACTTCGCACACTTTCACTTTTTCTCATATGCATCGGCTAGACATTTGTGCATTGTATGATAAACTTCGGTTCTGTCGCTGCGCTTCTGTCTTTACAACATCTGTGATTGTCAACATGCTGACTATAATAATGTTCTTCGAAACATCAAGCACTTGCACATACTTCAGTATTTCTTCCTTGTAGTACTTGCACGTTTGTCACAGAGCTACAACATCATTCTAAGCACCATAAAAAATTCATTCTGCTGCATGTGCGCATTCATCTCCTCACTAGATCATTATATTATGTCCACGAGCCCCTTGATACCCCGAAAATCAAACTAAAACTTACACTCAAAGCTATTATTCTCTTTCCATCAAGCTTACATCAAATCTCCAACTTGCATCTCTATTTATACAGGTCCTACATGGATTGTATGTTCACAAGTTGGTCATGGCATCCCTTCTTTCATACTTCACGGATTAAGAATATGCCACGTGTCATCTTCTGCGCTATTGATGTGTCATCCTTGGTGTATCAAGTGTCCTTATGGTTCAAAACTTAGTGATACTTTACACCTTGGTGGTGTACCTTTGTGCTCTTGACGTACCATTTCCTTAAGGTATGTGCACAATCTTACTCTACATCTTGTAGTGTCTATGACTTGTGCCATACCATCCCTTGTGGGTAATGCACCCTTGAGATATTGATACTTTACGGAACCTGCACATTCTCCAGCTTCTACTTGGTTGAATTATGACCCTTTCCGCTTCATCACTTGTGGATAATGTGCGCTTGGTGTATTGATACATTGTGGATTTTGTGCATACACCAACTTCTAATTGGTGGGACTTTGAATTCTTCCCTGTCATCACTTGTGGGACTTGTGCACTTGTTGTATTGTCAGTTGTGGAATTTGCTCATAGATTATATTCAACCACTATACCCTTCTAGGAGCTTGTACGTGTTCCACTTACTGAAATAATTTTCTGATTGACTAAGTTTGCATGCTTTCAGGATTGTCCAACCATTAACTGCTTGCACACTTCCAACCATTAACCAAGCAATGCTCAGGCTTACTTGTGCTTTCCAAAGACTTCCTTCAACAAACTTGTGCACTTGTACCATTTTCTCAACCAATCTCCTTGGCTGCTTGAACACATGTACCATTGTCCAACGAACTCTTTTGACTGCTACCATGAAAGAGTATGACTTGGTGGACTTGCGCAATGACCACATGCTATATAATACATTACTTTTTTTCTTTCTTTAATTGGTCCTACATGATGTATCTTCCTTATGTATTTCTTCAAACTCATCATGCATGATGTATCCTTGGAGTCACATCTTTAGACTGAATGTACTTCTGGATATACTTCAAAGTTGCATTCATATCTGTCACCTTCACCATTTGTGCATATACTTCTGGTATTCATGTTCTTCTTCATCTTGTGCATATACTAAGTGGCTTCCATTAATTCTTGATAGTTCTGCAGGAATGATTTATCCACTTTGACTTCAACTGATATCAATGACTCAAACTGAATCAATTGGCATCCTCTTTGACATTAGTTGACATCAATGACAACCAAAGTTCAACAATATCCCCCTTTGGAATTGATGTCAACATCTTATGAAGCTATACTTGATCTTCTTTGAACTGTATGCTTCATCTGTACTAGGTCGTAGTGCTCCCCCTTTGTATATGCTCCCCTTGAGTTCTTTGGGTAGTTGGTTACTGCACCTTCTGCTGTTAGTGCTTTTGCTACCTCCGTGCAAACCATGCTTCTCTCTGTTACATCTGTGCAGAACAGATGTTTAGTCATCTATATGTCATTTCTTCAAGTGATATTCTTCACACTCTTTCACTTATTCTAAGGATTCAAGTTGTTTCTTTTGTTATCTGCAATTCCCCCCCTTGCGTGCTGTCCTACTTCTTCCTGTATTGCTTCTATGTCTAGCCACGTCATGTATGCCTCCACTTCTTGCATTTCTTCTTTCATTCTGTCCTACTAACTTCATGCATATTTTCATGTCTCAACCTTTTCATGTCATCTTCATGATGTGCATTTCATGCCTCATCTTCATGCATCTATCCCCCTTTGACATCAATGGAAAATAGGTACCAATTATTTGCACTATGTAGATTCTTCTGTTTGTGTTGTGTCGGCCTTGTCATGACTGTATTTCAGGGATGATTCCCCCTGTCTTCATGCTTCATTTCAATGCTAATATATTTTCATAATTATCTTTGATTTATTTTTCAGTATAGATATTACATGATTCCTTCATCTTGATTTCCAATTCCTGTCACAATACCTCAACATTCATTGCACAATGATCTATGCTATCATTCTTACTTACCAAGTGCGTGTGAAATTAGGACTATATGACATCTGCATACCATTAGGGGGGAAATGACATCATCCAGTACTAGGAAAAGACTAATAACACTAAGGTGGACAAGGTTGGAGTATTAATTATCCTAACACCCCCCTTAATCCAAACTTAGACAATCCCAAGCCCTGGTTACCGAGACCAAAGGTCACCCATACAATAAAAATAATTTGTTCATGAAACTAAGGAAATGGGGAAAACCTAATGGGAAAAAAACCCCTCCTAAAAAATGAACAGCAGGGAACTCAGACAGCTTTCACACCAAGTAGAGATATGAGATAGGAAAATCTCTTATGAGAGAAATTTTTTGTGAAAATGTCTGCAATCATCTCCTCTGCAGGACAATAATGCAGTGAGATGGTCTTGTTGTATACTAGTTCCCTGATGTAGTGCATGTGAACCTCAATATGTTTGATCCTTTTATTCTGAACTAAATCATTGGAGATCCTTATGGCACTTTGATTATCACAGAAAAGGTCTACTGAAGGAGAAGTACGAATGCCAAACTCTGCCAAGATCCCATGTAACCAAACTTCCTATATAGTTGCATTCACAACCCCTTTGTACTTTGCTTCTGCTCAAGAGAGTGTGAGTGTTGCTTGCTTCTTGCTTGACCAACAGATTGGTCTTGATCCCAACATGAACATGTACCCTGAAGTAGATTTCCTGTTAGTGTTGTCTCTATCCCAGTCTGAGTTAGTAAAACAAACCAGATCTAACTGAGCACTAGCAGAATAATGAACACCAAACTCTCTCGTACACTGCACATAATGCAAGATCCTATTTGTTGCCTTCCAATGTAGATCATGTGGTTCCTGCATGTAACTAGCCACAACACCAACAACATATGATAGATCTGGTCTCGAATGTTTCAAGTACAACAAGATACCAATCAAATGTTTGTACAAAGTGCTATCAACCAAAGGAGCAGAACCACCTTCTTCCAATCTGATGTCAGATAGGAAGGGAAAAGTTGCAGCTTTGCAATCAGTCACATGGAACTTTTTGAGCAAGTCAGATGCATACCTAGACTGTTAAATCATGATCCCTGAAGCATTTTGAGTTACTTCGAGGCCAATAAACTATTTTAACAGTCCTATATATTTCATGGAGAAGGATTTACTCAAAGCAGACTTGATGTTCTTCAAACCAGTAGATGAATCACCGATGATGAACAAGTCATCCACATACAAAAAAATCAATAGTAGGCAACTTCCCTTCTACTGAATGTAGACATTTCAGTCTTATTTGCATCTCCCAAATTTCAATGATAGTAAGAAAGAATACATCTTGGCATATCGCATCCTTGGGGATAGTCTTGAGCCCATACAATGATCTCCTCAGTTTGCATACCAAGGATTGATCATCAGTGTACCCCTTAGGCTGTTTCATATAGGTATCTTCTTCTAAGTCACCATGTAGGAAGTCACTCTTTACATCAATGTGATGTACCTCCCATAGAATCGAAGTTGTCATGGCCAAAACAAGTCTTACTGAATCCATTCTTTCTACAGGAGCGAATTTCTCATTGTAGTCAAAACCCTGAACTTGTGAGTAACCATTTGCAACCAACCAAGATTTCTACTTGGTTGTAGAGCCATCAGAAGCAAGTTTTTTTTTGTAGATCCATTTGCACTGAACTAGCTTTCTCCCTGGGGGGAGAGAGACAAGATCCAATGTCTCATTGTTCTGCAGTGACTCATATTCTTCATCCATGGAAGCCTACCATCCTGGATGATGGAAAGCCTCTCTGAAGAACTGTGGATAAGATCCCACCATCATGTAGCACCTCTTAGGGAGAAGTGGATCTGTATGACATAGTGCAAGATTTGCATCTTGGTATTGAGATATGGTTCTTCTATGGTCAGATGGATCCCCAACTATGTTCCCAACAACCTCAAGGAATTTTTGATCGCATTTAGGATTTGGATTGGGAGTAGGTACTGGATCTGGATCTAGATCTGCTTGATATTCATACTCAATATGTTGATGTATTTGTAACTTCGGAAGATATTCACTTGTATATTACATTTGTACTTTATTGTATATACAACAGAGATGTCTTATTCCTTTGATTGGAAGTGTCGTCATTTGTATTTGCAAGTGTCGCAAGTTACATTGTAAGTGTTGTCATTTGTATTGATGGGTTATTAGACCACCAGTATGGGGTCGGCCCTAGTTAGGTCATGTGGTTGGGTTATTAGGCTTCATTAGGAATTCGGCCCCAGTGATTTATTGGCAGGTCAAGTCAAAGTATAAATAGAGAGGTTGTGTCTCTCATTTGATTCATTCACTCACTTCTCAAGCTCGCATAGATAAGAGAGAAAGTGGCGCACATGTGGAGGAGGATGAGCATCTGCTAGAGACATCTTATTGGGTTTGATCCTTGTGATCTTGTATTGGGGCTTATTCTATCTCTAAGGAAGTTGCGGGGTTTTTCACCTTCTTGGTTTTCCTTGGTGAAACTTTGTGTCTCTTGTGTTATTGTTATTGTGTCTATGATTGATATGTTGTAGATATGTTGTACATGTTATTCTCTTAGTGATCCTGAATGATAATGGAATGAAATTATCGAAAAATTAACATGGTATCAGAGCTGACCTAAGAAGAAGGCATTGTGCAGTTGCGGAAGCTAGGGATTCTTAATTTTTGGGTTTCTATCCATAGATCATCAAATGCAGCAGGCTAGATTGACTCTCCTTGGAAAGGCGCATCTTTCTGTCGAGACATAATTCAATTCTAAGCATTTTCAGTTTTGACCTAATCTCTGCTACGGGAAATTAGGGTTTCAGAAAAGTTGGAATTTTTGGAATCTGAATCCACGGCTGTATACTCCTCAAGAAAATCAAAGTTTAGAGCATTGGATCAAACTTTTTGGTTGGGAAGAAGGGTGGGCTTTATCAAACCCTAGTTTGGGGTCCTGTCTAGTGAATCTGGAAGTTTCAAAGGCAATTTTGAGGGGTCAAATTTTGCAGATCTCAAAATCTGAGTATACCACCTTGACCAGCTCAGCAAGGTGCATCTTTTTATCATTTCAGAAGTTTGAAATTCAAAGTTTGAATTTTTAGGGTTTCTCTGACTAACACTAATCCAGCTCCAGATCCAGTTTTCAGCAAATCAAGTGGTAAGACCTAAATATTTTATTTCCATTTGAGTTTCTCATTAAAATGTCTCACCACACCAAGCTTGAAGATAAGCTTTAAGGGGCTGATAACTTCCGATCATGGAAGTATAGGATTGGGTTAATCCTAGAAGAAAATGTGTTGGGAAACTACATCAAGGAAGAGGTTCCAGTTCCAGAGGGAGATGAGGTTAAGGCCTTACACAAGAAGAACTTGGTTAAAGCCAATAGAATCATTGCTGATTCTATTAAGGACCATCTCATACCCCATGTGTCTTCCCTTAGGACATCTAAGGAGATGTTTGACTCTTTGACTAAGTTGTTTGAGGGTAAGAACATAAATCAGAAGATGACTCTGCGAAACCAATTGAAAGGGGTAAATATCCAGAATGGAGAGACCATTCAATCCTACTCTTCTAAGGTCTCTAAAATCAAGGAACAACTTGAAGCAGTGGATGAAGTAGTGGAGAATGGAGAAATTGTAATGACCACTTTGAATGGCCTACCTAGGTCATGGGACTCCTTAATCCAAGGAATCTGTGCAAGAAAGAAACTGATCTCCTTTAATAGAATATGGGAGGAATGTTCACAAGAAGAAGCTAGGCTTGTGGCCTGATAAGAAAAGATGGGAAGTGAAGATCAAGCCCTCACAGCTCACACCAAGAAAGGTAAGTTCAAAAGGCAGCCATCTCACCACAAGAAATCTTCTCATTCCTATCATAAAGAGAATAAAGATCTGAGATGCTTCAATTGTAATGAGAAAGGACACTTTGCCTCAGAATGTCCCAAGAAAAGTAAAGAAGTTAACAACAACTTCAAGAAGAAGAACATAAAGAAGAGGCATCATGCTCATGCTGCTGAGATGATGAACCTCCCAAGAAGAAGAATAGGGAAGAAAGTGAAGACTCTTCAAGTGAGGAAGAATATGTTCTGATCTCTGCTCTCACAGGCACTATCTCACATGGTTGTGATGATTGGCTTATTGATAGTGGGGCTTCCAAACACATGATGGGATTTAAAGAATCCTTTATAGATCTATCTGAACATGAGTCACCCCATAAGGTGAAACTTGGGGATGACTACCAATATCCCATAAAAGGAAGTGGTGAAGCCTCCTACAAGTTAGACTCTGGGAAGTATTTAAAGATGCAAGATGTTCTATTTGTACCTAGACTTAAGAAGAATCTTCTTTCCATATCATCTCTGGATGCAAAACGAATGAGAGTTGCATTTATAGATGGCCAAGTACTCATGTGGCCAAAGGGTAAGACTTTAGATGATGCAGTGGTGATTGGAGAGAAAGAGGGAGGATTGTACAAATTAAAGGGACAACTTGAACATGCCATGGTACATGAATCCATGGAGCCAAGTGAAATTTGGCATAGAAGGCTTGCTCATGTGCACTATAGGTCACTACCAATTGCAAGCAAAGAAGTAGAAGGTCTTCCTGAAATCTAGTCAAAGCATGAAGGTATTTGCAAAGGATGTGCAAAAGGAAAGAACACAAAGAAGGCATTTCCAAGCAGTGGAAGCAAAGCAAAAGGAACTTTGGAGATTATCCACTCTGATGTATGCAGACCAATGTCATCCAGTTCTCTTAGTGGGTATGTATATTATGTCTCCTTCATTGATGATTTCTCTAGGAAGACTTGGGTTTACTTCTTAAAGAATAAAGATGAATTGTTTGATAAGTTCAAGGAATTCAAAGCCTTGATAGAAAATCAAACTAATAAGAAGATCAAGATCTTTAGATCCGACAATGGCAGAGAATTCACTTCAGGAGACTTCAAGAAGTTATGCAGTGATTCAGGGATTAAAAGGGAGTTGACTACTCCTTACAATCCAAAACAAAATGGAGTTGCAGAAAGGAAGAATAGAATTATCATGGAAGCAGCACAGGCAATGCTTCATGACCACGATCTACCCATGCACTTATGGGCAGAAGCAGCAATAACAATGGTATATGTACAAAACAGAACACCACATAAGATACTTGACAATAAGACACCAGAAGAAGTTTTCTATGGTAAGAAACCAGAAGTTAGCCATCTCAGAATATTTGGCTATCCAGTATTTACACATGTTCCAAAAGAAAAGAGGACAAAGCTAGATCCTTCAGGAAAGAAGGGTATCTTTGTGGGTTACAGTGAAAGCTTGAAGGCTTACAGAATCTACTTTCCAGGGTTCAAGAAAATTGACATTAGCAAGGATGTAACATTTGATGAAAACTCAGCATACATAAAATCAAGGAAGACACCTGCTGAAGATAATGAAGAACCAAGGGTAACCAGAATTCAAGACACCACTATGAATGAAGCAATTCTAGAAGAAGATTGTGAAAGTGAAGATCCACAAGAACCTGTAGATCCACCCCATGAGAAGATATCTCACAAGAGGAAACCTGCATGGGCTAGAGACTCATCCAAGATGCAAAAAGGTATGGTATTCCAGAAGAGGAACATACACAAAGGAAAAGGACAAGGTCACACACTAGTTATGTTGCCTTGCTCTGTGACATTATGAACAAAGAACCTTCCAGTTATGAAGAAGTAGTGGAAAAGAAAGAATGGAAGGATGCCATGGTCGAAGAATACTAGCTGATCATGAAGAATGATGTTTGGGATGTAGTCCCAAGACTTGAAGGGAAGTCTGTTGTGACTTCCAAGTGGATCTATAAGATCAAGCATGCTGCAGATGGTAGCACAGAGAAATACAAGGCAAGGTTTGCAGCTCGTGGCTTCTCCCAGAAAGAGGGAATAGATTATGAATAGACTTTTGCTCCTGTAGCCAGATACACTTCCATCAGAACAGTACTTTCTATGGCTGCAGTGATGAAATGGAAGATACACCAGATGGATGTCAAGACAACTTTCTTGAATGGTGTAGTTGAAGAGGAAGTGTATGTGGAGCAGCCACTCGGTTTCGAGACACATTACAGAGAGTCATATGTATGCAAGTTAAAGAAAGCCTTGTATGGATTGAAGCAAGATCCTAGGACTTGGTATGGTAGGATGGACAGTTTTCTATCCAATTTGGGATTTACCAAGAGTAAAGCAAATTCCAACCTTTACTACAAGATTGAGGAAGGAAATCTAGTGATACTACTCCTATATGTGGATGACCTGTTTGTTACACGAGAGGATGGGTTGATTGCCAACACCAAGAGGAAGCTTGCAGCCAATTTCAAGATTAAGGACTTGGGGATGATGCATTAATTTCTAGGCATGGAGGTGTGGCAGAGTGCAAATGGGATCTTCCTTGGACAAGGGAAGTATGCAATAGAGATCCTGAAGAGGTTCGGGATGATGGACTGCAAGGCCATGGCCACACCTATGGCATCAAACCTGAAGCTTCTATGTGATGCTTCATCTGAGCCGGTTGATGTCACTGTGTATCGTCAGATGATTGGGTCCTTGATGTACCTGAAAAACACGAGACTATATATTTACTTTGCAGTGAACACATTGAGCCAGTTCCTAACGGATCCGAGAAGTGTTCACCTGGTTGCTGTAAAGCATATTCTGAGGTACTTGAAGGGTACCGTTGATTATGGGCTCAAGTATGATGCGAATCAAAAGTTTAACCTAGAAGGTTATGTTGATTCATATTAGGTAGGCAGTGTTGTAGATAAGAAGAGCACTTCGGGGTGTTGCTTCAGTATGGGATCAGGTGTGATCTATTGGTTTAGCAGGAAGCAATCCTGTGTAGCACTGAGTACTGCTGAAGCAGAGTATGTTGCAGCTTGTTCGACTAGTTGTGAGGCAGTATGCCTTAGGAAGCTACTATCTGAGTTATTTAATCTCCCATTGGATGCTACCTGTATCTATTGTGACAACCAGAGTTGTGTGAAGTTGTTAGAGAACCTGGTGTTCCATGACAGGTCGAAGCACATCGAGATCAAATATCACTATATCAGGGATATGGTGTAGAGAGGAGCAGTGAAGCTCCTGTATGTTGCGGCAGATGAGCAGATAGCAGATGTGTTGACGAAACCACTAGCCAGAGTGAAGTTTGAGTACTTCAGAGAGAGGCTTGGTGTTCTTCAGATAGAAGATACTTCGAGGAAGAAGTGATGGCACACATTTGCTGGATCCATTCCAAGCATGGTCATAGGAGGATCATTCCCATGGTTGTGGATGTAAGCGTTGTGTGATATGCATCAGGTGGATGTTGTGTATGACCAGTTGGTTCATGTATTTGTATATGCATCAGGTGGATGTTGTGCATGATCAGTTGGATCATGTATGATGATATGCATCAGGACGATGCTATGACAATGATCAGGATGATCATTTGAGATGAGTATCGGGATGATGCTCTGGATGATATGCATCAGGACGATGCTATGATGATGATCAGGATGATCATTTGAGATGAGTCTTAGGATGATGCTTTGGATGATATGCATCAAGATGATCATGTGATGATGATGTGCATCAGGTTGATGCACCGTGCAATGATGATCAATTGGATCATGAGTACCAGGATGATACTTGGAGGCCAGAGATGATATGTGGCAGGTTGTGCAGTAGCATGTAAAATATCCTGGGAGATCCAATAGGTTGAGTTGTGTGCTCGTAATCAGTCCTAGGATGCTCTTTCGAGGTTTTGCTAGGGAGGCATGTAATCAGTCCTGGAGATCCGATAGGTTGAGTTGTGTGCTCTTAATAAGTCCTGGGATGCTCTTTAGAGATCTTGTCGGTTGTGCTGCGGCACATAAATGTTCTTGGGATGCTCTTTAAAGGTATTGCCTATTCACATGTAATCAGTCCTAGAGATCCGATAGGTTGAGTTGTGTGCTTGTAATAAGTCTTGGGATGCTCTTTAGAGATATTGCCAATCATGCTACGACACATAAATGTTCCCGGGATGCTCTTTAAAGGTATTGTGAAGAGATGCATGTAATAAGTCCTGAGAGAGATCTTGCCGGTCGTGCTTAGGCACATAAATGTTCCTAGGATACTCTGGTCAGGTATTGCATATGCACCTAATTAGTCCTAAGAGTCCACCTCTATCAGACCGTTCGCACAGATGATGAAGACCTATAGGAGGCTAGGCCTACATCCAGCATGAAAAAGGGCTGGCTCTGTAGAAATTCCTATGGCGATAAGAATTCAGATATAGCCCAGTCATCGAGATGTCGGGTACAACAGCAGTGATGATGATGATGCTCCGTGATCCAATGGTGATGATCCAGCTCCAGAATTGAAGACTTGTGCCAATATGTATTGATGACCTGTGTTCAGAATACCTTCCTAGTTAAGAGGGAGTGTTGATGTATTTGTAACTTCGGAATATATTCACTTGTATATTACATTTTTACTTTATTGTATATCCAACAGAGATGTCTTATTACTCTGATTGGAAGTGTCGTCATTTGTATTTGCAAGTGTCGCAAGTTACATTGTAAATGTCGTCATTTGTATTGATGGGTTATTAGACCACCAGTATGGGGTCGGCCCTAGTTAGGTTATTAGGCTTCATTAGGAAGTCGGCCCCAATGATTTATTGGCAGGTCAAGTCAGTGTATAAATAGAGAGGTTGTGTCTCTCATTTGATTCATTCACTCACTTCTCAAGATCTCATAGCTAAGAGAGAAAGTGGCGCACATGTGGAGGAGGAGGAGCATCTTCTAGAGACATCTTATTGGGTTTGATCCTTGTGATATTGTATTGGGGCTTATTCTATCTCTGAGGAAGTTGCAGGTTTTTTCACCTTCTTGGTTTTCCTCGGTGAAAATCTGTGTCTCTTGTGTGATTGTTATTGTGTCTATGATTGATATGCTGTAGATATGCTATACATGTTATTCTCTTAGTGATCCTGAATGATAATGGAATGAGATTATCGAAAAATTAACACAATATCAAGATCTGATTCATCCTGCTCCTCATGTTTGGAATCTGAATGTGGATCATTTGAAAAAACATCATTAGGAGCAAATGGAGTAGGAAAATCAGTTATACCTTGTTCTTCAAGTGGCTGTAGATCTTGTAATGGATCTTCATCGAACTTGACACTTCTTTCAATGAAGCCTCTTTTGATTGCAACCTCCATTAGCTTGTAAGATTTTGCATCTTTTGCATATCCCAACATAATGCATTTGCTACTTTGGGTTTGAATATGTTTTCTTTTGTTAGAGGGGATTCTGGCCCATGCCTGGGATCCAAAAATCCTCAGTTGAGAGACATCAGGTTTGTGTCCCTTCAGTGTTTCGAATGGAGTGACCCCATCCACATATTTGTGGGGTACCCTATTCTGAATGTATGTGGCACAGTTCACTGCTTCTGCCCAGAGATATGGTGGAATATCCCTTGCTTCAAGCAAACAGGTAGCCATCTCTATCAATGACCTATTCTTCCTCTCAGCTACACTATTTTGCTATGGTGTGTATGGGACATAATGCTGCATTTGGATGCCCTTAGAAGCACAAAAATGCTGCAACTCCTTCTTGATGTACTCTCCTCCATTATCTTATCTGAATGCTTTGATCTTCTTCCCAACAGTGTTCTCAACTAAGGCCTTGAAAAATTTGAAAGTTTCCAATACCTCAAACTTCTGCTTAAGAAAGTAGATCCAACAGAACCTAGAGAAGTCATTGATGAAGGTTAGAAGGTATCTAGATCCATTCATAGAAGCTACGGGCATCGATCATGAGACATCGATGTGTATCAAATCAAGTGGGAGGAAGCTCTCTTTTCCTTCCCAACATCATAATTTCTCTCTGGATGTTTCCCTACCAAGAACGCTTTGCAGATTCCTTGAGAGAATTCTATGTCTAGCAATCCTTCAACCATCTTTTCCTTGTGTAACTGCTGCAAGTACTTGAAATTTAGTTGTCTAAATCTTTCATGCTAGAATCTTCTAGTATCATTTGCATGAGTCAAGATATCACTTTGATGTGAATATGGGAAAAAATAGGATAAATCATATGCCTTTGAGGCATTTTTTGCAACACCTTTGGCTATCAGTTTTCCAGATGAGGTCTCTGCAACCTCAATTGTGTCATGCCCAAAAAAAATTTCTTTGGTGAGCCAATGTGTGTCATCTGATAAACATATAACAAATTTGTTGCTAGAGAAGGAACATACAGGACATTGTTGAATTTCCATTGTCAAGTTGCGTTGTTCCCTTCCCTTCAGCTGATATTTGAGAATAATCTCCCATGTGTGAATACTAGGACCATCAGTGAGATCTAGAGAAGAGAATGACTCTCTGGAGGAAACCATGTGGTTGGAGGATCAATAATCTATGAGGAAGGCTTGTGATTGGGAGAATCCAACCTTCAGTGCATGGCATATCTCATGATCATCTGTCTTGCTTCCAGAATCATTTTTCCTTGCGCCTTTTGGGAGGGAAATGTTGTGTTGTTCAGGAATTTTGGCCAGTTTATCTATGATATTCTTCATGCAATATCTCTCTGGATGGTTTCCTTTCTTGCGGTACGTACACTTGGTTTTCTCAAACCTCTTTTGCTTATCCTTCTTGGAGCTGGAGGCTCCTTCTGATGGATTAGACTTCTCCTTCTACTTGGATTCAAATTGCTTCTTTTCTTTACCTTTCCGCTTCCCTTTAGCATTCACACTTTTTGACTCCCCATCCATAAGAGCTTGATTTTTGAAGGCCTTCAGGGTTCCCATTTGAATCAGTTTGTCTTGTTCTTTGATGAGAGATTTAATGAATGCATATAAAGAAGGCATTTTTCAATTGGGGATTGAAAATCTCCCAGAATGGAAGGTAGAAAAAATATTGAAAATTCAGGACCAAGCTTGCTTAGGATGGATAGCACCAGCTGCTCATCCTTCTTCTCAATGCTACATTGTTTGCACTGCATAACCAAGGTCTTGAATTTAGAAAAGAACCATTGTATGGTTTCGAAACTGCTTGGCTGAAGAGAAATTAATTCATTCCCCAAAATGTGGCCTCTCGGCTCATCTTGCTTACCAAAGAGAGACTCAAGCTTCAACCAAACCTCTCTTGGTGTCTTCAATCCATTAAGGTGGAAGAGAAAATATCTGGAGATGTGAATACACATAAAACCAAAATCCTAATCTAATATGAGAAAAGAGGAGCTACATTAAAGGATTTTGAAACTCGACGTTTTGACCCCTACTCTGGGATCATCATCAGGAGACAGTTGAAGATATTCAGGTACTTTGCTTTTTGAACAATTGCATGAGGTTTGACCTCCTTTCCCATTGTGACCTTGTACAAACTCTTATGGCGCAATACCATCTACATATCATCCCTCCAATCATGATAATTGAAGGGTCTCAGGATTCTTGGAGACAAAGGAGCATTCAGATTCTCCATGTGTAACTACTAGAGAGAATACAAACTGAAACTGCTGCACTGAAAAACTTTCATAATCCTGCAAAAACTCTCAGATTGGAGATAAACCATCCCTGCTAGGCTCTGAACACAACAGATCATTGAGCTTGAGAAAATCTCACAGTGAAATAATTAGGAAGAAAGATGAATTACAATGAAAATTGCAGTGAATTGAGTAGTAAAATTAATCATACATTGAAACTTAGATGTGCACAGAAATGTGTGTCATAATTCATTAATCAATATAGTCAAAAGATATGTTACAATAGAGGAAATTTAAATGCCCATAGAGAATTCAAATCCCAGTCAATCTAGACTAGGAAATATCACCATTACAGTGCTTCAATGCTACCAAACTCAACTGAGACTTAGTGAAATGAAGCTATTGTCAATTAACTGACCATGCAAGGTGCATTAGTTAGTTTTTCATGCAAAATCTAATGCAATTAGGATAGAGAGGGTGTATTAGATCACAATCAGTGGAAATTGGAACATTCGAATGTTCTCAACCACTTCTTTAAATTTCTTGAAACATTCGAATGTTTTTTTAATTTTGCATTAAAATAATGACTACTGTGGGATATCCGAGCACACAATTTGAAAAGAACACCCATGTCATTTGAGTGAATCATCAATAAACAATATAAAGTATTATTCAGTGACAGGAAATCTGCAGTGAGAATTTTGAAATTCGACAAGTTTCCTGTCACTGAATATAAAAATAGAAAGTATTCTTTAGCATTCATTCCAGCTTTGGTTCTCATTGGGCCACAAAGATCCGAATGCACTAATTCCAAAGGTCTTGAGGTAGTATATTCTTTTTTTGGGTACTTGATTCTAGTTTGTTTCCCATGTAGACAATGTTTGCAGAAGGAATCCGATGGATTAGTAATCTTTGGAATGTCCCTCACTGCTTGTTTCCTATTGTTCCTGACCAAGTTATCAAAATTGATGTGTCCCAATCTTCTATGCTAGAGCCAACTTTCATCGGTTTGTCCCATGTAACATTTTTCTTCTCTCTCTTCATCCATTATGTAAACATTGTTAGGACTTCTGGAGGTTGTAGCTACGATTCTGCCTATATCCCTGTTTTTTATTTTACATTTTTCTAAGTCAAATGTAAGAGTGTGTCTCTGTTCGCACATCTGGCTAACACTTAAAAGCCTGTGTTTCATGTTCTCGAATAACTTAATTGAGTAATGATAATGTTTTTAAATGGTTTAGAAGTAGCATTAAGTCAAATTCTATTTCTTGAGAAAGTGTTTAGCATTTAAATCAAGTTCCTTTTCCATTACATTGAGAAAGTGTTTATTATTGATTATAGACTCTTAGGGATGGTGTATTCATTAGTAATTATATACTTTTGGAAAGCTGTGTAATGAAACAATAAATAAAATATATTTCAAAGGTAATTGATGTTAAAGAAATTGCATCAAATATGGTTAAAGATAATTTTTATTTATTATTTATAATAATTTAATATTAATAATTTTTATTTATTATTTATAATATTTAATATTAATAATTTTTTCTTTAAATTTCAATTAAAAATCAATCAATGAAAAACAACTTGCTCTAAATTTATAGATAACAGTTAGAAATGCATTGAAATAAAAACATACTTAAAAATTAGATAAATGAATACATATTTTCTTAAAAAATTAAATACCCTAAATTTTTATGTGAAAATAAACTAATTATTAAAATAAATTCATATTTTTACATTTACATTTACAATACATGCAAACATATTCTTCTTTCACAAATTATTAAAATAAAATCATATTTTTACTATTACATTTACACTAGATGCAAACATATTCTTCTTATCACATTCACGGTGAATAATTCAATTTAATCTACATTAACCATAGCTTTTATTATAACAACAAAACTATAAAAATTTATTATAATAAAAAAAAATTATAATCATCATCAATAAAACTCATATACTGCAATTTGTTACCATTAATGATGATGCTTATATCCAATCTCAAATCTTTATTACTTATTATGATATCATATTACACTTAAATTTTATATAGGATTTTTAATATATTTGAAAATTAATTAATTTATCATAAAATTGATATTATTTTCCGAAATCTTCGGAGCATTTTCTCCTTTCGAAATCGATCTACCAAATTTTTACGCAGTAACACGTTTTTCACTCCTGATATCTTCACAGCATTTTCTCCTTTCGATCGATCTACCAGAATTTTACGCAGTAAAACGTTTTTCACTCTTGATGGAATTGATCTACCAAATTTTGGTTTTAATGAATGACAGCCGTCTATTGTTAGAAGACCATCCAGGGCCTCTCCTGTCAGATTCTGCACAGCATCGCCCTGTATGCCCCTGCTGTTGTCATGGAATGTACAAGAGATTCGCGTGGTCTTAGGGTTTCTAGGTCGTGTCACATCCTGCATGACATCGCTGCCATCCTGGAGAGTACAAAGAAGTTCTTGTGGTTTTAGGGTTTTTGGATTTTTTTGAGTGAATCAACAAGATTAATAATAATGCTATTTTGTTATATCCATCAACCATTTTACTTGTAGCTGTACTAATTTAAAATTATCAAATTTTAATTTTAAAATACAACATTTAAAAATAGTAATACATTATTTTTATTATTTTTTTGTTGTAATGAGGAGAATCCGCAATTGAGAAAGGGACTGTTACTCCGTAACACTGGGTTCAGGGATAACAAATATTTACAACTTCAACTATTACATTCTCAACCAGACTCTTTTTAACCAAAATCACCATTGAAATGCATCACTCCAAGACACTAACATAAAAAGTGCTGGACAGTATTAGTGGAGAGTTTCTCTTTTTAACCAGAATCATCATTGAGATGCATCACTCCAAGACACTGACATAAAAAGTGCGGGACAGAGTTCTTTTTTTCAAAATAAAAAAGCAATACCATTTAGATTATTAATATGAAAGATAGTACAAAGAGTTCAAAGGAGCACTAATATCCAGGAGCCAAGCAGGGCAGCTTCAAATTAAAGAACTAAGACGGCCAAAAACAAACATAATCTCACAAATGGAAACACCATATCCAAAGATCAAAGGGAACCAGATAGCCACCATCAAACCAAAAGATAAGAAACCATACTATCCAAAATAATACAAAGAGAGACCACAGAAAGAGCCCGCCACCATATGTCCAGAAGATAAGCGAAAACAACCACGGCACAAAGGATCCAACTGCCGCACAGAAAACCAAAAGGGATACAAAAATCAGTCCCCAAAATGGTGTGTACCAAAAAGAACAGAGCTGAAGATCATCCTGCATAAATAGAACAGGATCGTTCCAACAAGTTGGTGGAGAAACTCATAATCTCCAGAAGCTAGGGACCTGAAAACAACAAAAAAGAACAACCCACATAAGCCAGATGCAAAGAAAAAAGAACAACCCACATAAGCCAGATGCAAAGAAAACTATATATGAAAAATAGAGATGAACCTCTCTGATACTTGCTAATTGAGATCCCATCTTTCCCAGAAAATAATACCCTCCTGAACCATAAGAACCTTCTTAGATAAGTCGTTTGCTAACTGGTTATGTTCAGTTAACAGACTTAACTGGAGAAATTATTATTCACTATTTATAACACACCAACATAAGGCACATGTCATATACAATAAGAAACGAAAACCAAGCAAACACGTACATTCCAAGAACTCTGACCGATTCTTCTAAAGAGTTACAGAGATTAAATTGGGACGCTGCTTTCCTGCAGGGAGAAGTGGCCTCACTGCACATTCCTTTTGTGTCAACTGCTCTCCTATGGCACTCGTCATCATTGTCTTCACAATATCCTCCATCTCTTCCTCTGTGGTCATCCACGTCCACCCTTTCAAAATCCAGGCCGATTTTCCACACAAATCTGCAATCGAGAAACTGATCGCCATAGGAGAATCCCACCAGGGAAACTCCCATGCTGATGCTCTCCAAGGTAGAGTTCCACCATGTGTGGGCAACGACTTCCAACTGGGGCGCCCGCATCACAAACAACGATCAATTCTTGGTTCGTTCTTCAAAGCCCTCCAGTAAAGCCACACGGTTGCCATCAGCAATATCGGAGCGAAGAACCCACAAGAAAGGCTCCCCGGTATTCTCTAGCCCTAGCGCTAGCTGCTACAGTTGCTCCTGAGATTTGATGGCCACGCTGCGAAAGGAAATATATAAAACAGATTGTTGCATATCCAGCCTTGTGGGGCGGCTCTTTTTCTCCTCCCAAAGACTGCTGCTGGACATCCATTCAAAGATAAAGCCGTTGTCCCTTCTGTGGATTGTTCGTCCTCACACATGGGTGGAATTATTCCTCACTCACAGCGGATGGAACTCTAGCTTGGAGAGCACGAGCATGGGAATTCCTCTGGTACGATTCCCTTATTATGGCGATCAGTTTCTCAATTGCAGATTTGTGAGGAAGATCGGCCTGGATTTTGAAAGGGAGGACGTGGTCACAGAGGAAGGGCTGGAGTCAGTCCCACAGGAGAGCAGCTCAATGAAGCTCAGAGTGTGCAGGGAGAGGGCACCTCTCCCAGGAATGTTATCCGTGTATATATAGAAAGTTAATATAACTTAGATTGATTTCCTAGGAAAGAACACATGTTCTTAACTGTTAGATCTCTCATTTCCTAGGAAGGAACACAAATACGTTCTTACCCGTTAGATATGTGATGAACCTGTGATTTCCTAGGAAGGAACACATGTTCTTAACCGTTAGATCTCTGATTTCCTAGGAACGAACACACGTTCTTAACCGTTAGATATGTGATGAACCTGTGATTTGCTAGGAAGAAACACATGTTCTTAACCATTAGATCTCTGATTTCCTAGGAAGGAACATGTTCTTAACCATTAGATATGTGATGAACCTGTGATTTCCTAGGAAGGAACACATGTTCTTAACCATTAGATATTTGATGAACCTGTGATATCCTAGGAAGGAACACATGTTCTTAACCCTTAAATCTCTGATTTCCTAGGAAGGAACACATGTTCTTAACCGTTAGATATGTGATGAATCTGTGATTTCCTAGGAAGGAACACATGTTCTTAACCATTAGATAATTTCCTAGGACATGTTCTTAACCATTAGATATGTGATGAACCTATGATTTCCTAGGAAGGAACACATGTTCTTAATCGTTAGATCTCTTATTTCCTAAGAAGAAACACATGTTCTTAACCGTTAGATATATGATTTTCTAATAAGAAACACATGTTCTTGACTTTTAGATCCACTTAAGCTATTAATATTTATATTTATATTCTTTACAACATTTTAATATTTAAATTTTAATAAAATATAATATGATTAATATATTTTTAATAATTAACTTTATGTATATTAAAATTGAAAATAAAAATAAAATTACGAAAGCATTGCTACTCCTCTTTTTACGTTGTCAATTAAAAATGATAAAAGTTTACGTACTTGATATGATAAAAAAGTCGTCATTCACCAACCTTATTAAATGTGTTACTTGTCATCATTCAGCAACCTCAATGATCGTGTTGTATTTATATTTCAATATAGCGGACAAGAAAGTGGTATCTATGTCAATGTCTTTCTTTTGTTTTTAAGGAAAAGGAATAAAATCTAAATTTCTTTCTTTTGTATTAGATGGAAAATGAATATTCTTAAAGTTCATTGATGGTGAATGAACGGATGTTCGGAGGGTTGCTCATGGTTAAATCAATTTCAATTGATAATGTCTTTAATCGACTATGAAGAACAATGAATTATATGATCTAGGAGAATCTTTGGATTATGGAAGGTTGTTGTTATGTATCAAAATATTTTTGTGGTAATAGGTTAATTTAATTAAAGGTAAATATTCATATTTCAAAGTGCATGAGCGAAGTTTGAATCTTCGGATTATGGAAGGTTGTTGTTATGTATCAAGACATTTTTGTGGGTAATATGTTTAATTTTATTAAAAGTAGATATCCATAGTTCAAAGTACAATGAATTGATGTTTGGAGGGTTGTTTATGGTTAAATCAATTTCAATTGATATGATGTTTTTAGAGATGTTCATGAACAATGAATGATATGTTGTTTTTAGAGATGTTCATGAACAATGAATGATATGATGTTTGAATCTTTGGATTATGGAAGGATGTTGTTATGTAGGAAGACATTTTTGTGGGTAATAGGTTTAATTTAATTAAAGGTAGATATTCATATTTCAAAGTGCATGAACGGATGTTTGGAGGGTTGTTTATGTTTAAATCAATTTCAATTGATATGATGTTTTTAAGAGACTTTCATGAACAATGAATGATATGATGTTTGAATCTTTGGATTATGAAAGGTTTGTTATTATGTATCAAGACATTTTTGTAGGAAATAGGTTCAATTTAATTAAAAATCGAAAACTATTTGATAATATGATATCCATAGTTCAAAGTGCATGAATGGATGTTCAGAGGGTTGCTTATGGTTAAATCAATTTTAGTTGACGTGATGTTTTTAACGAGACTTTCAAGAACAATGAATGATATGATGTAAGAGAATCTTTGGACCAGGGAAATTTTTAGGGGCGAAATTTAGCCAATTGGTTATTTTTTGGACTTTTTTTCAAAAAATAAATTTGCTATTTGGTCATTTTTAGCCTCTATTATCGCCTATATTTACATAAAATATGTTTTTTTAGCATAATATTCGCCAAAATTTACAAGTTTCAGTAGTAAATCATATGTTTCATATTTAATATTCGCCTACCAATCTATATATATGTTTTTTTCAATCCAAAATAATCGCCTAGAATACTATACTTAGGTATACTTTTATAATCCTTAAAAAATACCCTGCTTTGGACTATGGAAGGTTGTTGTTATGTATCAAGACATTTTTGTGGGTAATAAATTCAATGTAACTAAAGGTCAAAAAATATAGGTTAATATGATATACATAGTTCATAATGCAAGAAATGGTCATCATTTCAACAATTTGTAGTAGGTATGATTCATTTATGCTCTATGAAAAGCTCTCAAGATTGGATTTTCATCTCCACTGAGTAAAGAATTATCCCAAGGAGGGATGAGGAAAAACCTTTAAGATGATATGACCATTAAAACACTAGACTTCTTGAGTACTCTTTATATGATTTCTCATTATGATCAATCTATCCACATAATTTCGTTTAGGATATCTGAGATGAAAACAACCGAATCATTTCTTACCTTTTTATAATTTGGTTATAGAAGTATGAACATAGCATGAGAACGAATGTTATGCAGAACTATATTTCTTTTTGGCTTGGAGTTGAGTTATCTGGTAAAGTCAATTTGAGCCACATTCGAGGATACAATGTTTTATTACTGAGAACTTTTTCATTGACAAAAAACGAAAGAAGGAAAGTACCAACAACAACAAAATGGATTTCTCAACTGTAATTTTGCAATGGTTCTTGACTTCATTAAAAGTGTTAGAGATAATTGGCTTGTGAATAACAATTAACACATCCATCTCATAATGAAAGGATTTAAATTATTGAACAAAAGCTCTACATCTTCATTTATTCCATGAGAAATTCCTTACCTTAGAGAAGTGCCTTCGTGAAACAACCATGCGTAGTATTCCACAAGTTAGGCAATTCAAAAAATGATTTTGTGTTCTCTTATCACTTGTAATACCACCACCCCAAGGCTATACATGTTGCATTTCACTATCACCCTTTGTAATATAAATATAAATATATATTGTGTAAAATTATAAATAATAATAATTTAAGGGTGCTCGCACGAAGATCATACCCAAATCTATTTCAATAGTAGCACGCAAGTGCTAAAAAAAAGTGTGCGCTCCCTCAAGATAACATGCGCATTGCGGTTTGGTAAAATCCTGAACTGCCAGTTAGGCATCCATATAGGCCTTAGAAGCACGGTCGCATTAGCAGCATGAACACACTTTTAGTGCATGTGCATTAATAGCGCAAGTGCATGTGTGTTAAAAGCACACGCGTGTTGCTCTGTATATTAAAATTGGGCAAAGGACAATTTATTTTCCATTCTACCCGAGTTCGTCGGTTCCCAACTGTCCAAAAAAACCATACAACCACGCGTGCGCATCAAATCCACTACCAACACCTCCAAATCAGCATCATCCATGTAGGATTTTGATCCACAATTTGAAATTTTTGTTTGTTTTTTCAATGATTTAAAAAAAATTACATTATAAAATTTCCAAAAAATTCAACCAATCTTGAAACACATTCATTTTTTTAAATTGTAGTTCATCTCTTCTCCATCACAATGGCAGAAAAACAAGAGGCAAACCCCCAAACAAACAACCCATAGGATAACCCATCCACACAAAACCCTGAAGTAAACATTAACCCCGAGGAGAACGCGACCATAGAAGCCCAAATAAACCAACATTTACACCAATTAAGAACCTTGGTTCAAGAGTTTAGAACCACTAGGGAACCATGGAGACTCTCCTTAGCCACATCCCTCGATAGCATCATTGCCTCAGTTGACAATGTTCATGGTCAATTGGTGAGCATAACCAAGTATAGGGATAGGATGAGAGTGTCACGTCCCCTCCCATCCTATCAGCTAGATGGAGAGGATCGTGAGGTTTAAACTGGGCATCTAGCCCCCATATCCATTCATTAAACAAGCATTCAAATCAAAAAGAAGATATACATATACAAATGCATAACAGATGTGATATTAAACTGGGCGTCTAGCCCTATGAAACGTTTAACCATAAGCATGAACATAATATAACAGAGATAGATGGAAATGTATGGTTTTAAGAAAATCACAGCGGAATATTAAGAATTTCACATCCATCATACATTTAAGATGTTCATCAAATAAGTAATTGCAAGTTAATACAGGGGAATACTTATCTTATGCGAAAGTAATCCCATGCAAATGGCTATGCAACTGCAACGTTTCACCCAACCGTAGGCCAGTGTGCTCCTCAATCTCTCAGCACCACTGCCACCCCTGAGCTGGGCATGATCTCTACAAGGAACCAGGGAACAACAGACTCACACATAGCCAAGCATACACCAAGATGAGCCAAGCCAATCTGCAATTGGGTTTATCAGGCTGCTAGGACATGGCAGGGAAGAATTGCTAAGCTAGTATGCTCAACCACAGAGCTGAGGATACCCCTCCCAGATCTATTCAGCTTGGCACTCACAATGCCTACACACCCAACACAAGGAAGTATTCTCTTCACTGCCACACAGTCCCTCAAGCCATACCTTCCTTTCTAGTGCTCTCAGGGTGTGCATAGAAAAGTATCCAAGCCCTCTTGATCTTCTTGAGAGGCTACTCCCTCTACTAGGTTTATCAAGCTAATTCTGTCCACTACCAGTCCAAAACTTCAGCTCACAGGTTCAAACCAAAAACGAGATGCACTTAACAACAACCACACTTGCTGAGCATGAGGAAAACGTTTTTACACAATGGGATGCATGATATGGGGTTTCGACTAACTCAGAAAAACGTGGGAACCCACAGAAACGAAATGGGAAGTTGGTGAACAACCCAGGAAGCCAAATCCGTTTTTAGAAAAAACGTCCCTGGGCATTCAGGGGCAAAAACGACCTCCATACAGTCCCCAAAACGTGGGCCTTCTCTCCCAGGCTATTGCATATGCAAAAACGAACTCCCAGGGATGGAAAAATGCAGGATTTGGGTGAAAATCGTGTAGGGAAAGTCCCAGCTAGCTCCAACTGCGTGAATGAGTGAAGACTCCTGTTCACAATGGCTTTGGGCACCATTTCGTGGGTGTTCCCTTGCCCAACAAGCAAAAACATGAATATCCAAGTTGATGGCTTGCCCATGCACGAAATTGGCTGCCATACTTCTTCATTTCCAAGGCATTAACTGCCTTAACCAATTTCTTGGAAGAATTAAATGATTGGGTGCATGAGACAAAATGGGGAGTTGGTAGTTTATGGGTTTCCCCATTGACACATGGGTTAATACCATTGGCTCAAGGGTTTAAATAATTTCCCTCCCTTTCCCTTGTAGAGTCATGCCCCATCTCTTTTGTTGCATTGCATAGCTAGTTGTGGGTATTTTTCATTAAAATTCGTATTTACATGATGTGTTATTTACATCGTGCCCATCTAGCATAAGAACCATAGGCATCTATTTCTTTAATTGTCGATACATAAAACGCTAAATCAATGGTGGGGCCTTGTCCTTGAGCTCCTCACCACGATTAAGTAACAATATTTACATCATTTACGATTTAATGCGAAGGGGGTCAAAATGAGGACGTGACATACCCCTCCCCTTACATTAGCACTGTCCTCAGTGCTCATCAAAATTGAACAAAAATGGATATGCCACCCTCATGGCATCCTCCAGCTCCCATGTAGCCTCATCGGGACCGTAGTGCTTCCATTGCACCTTTACCTGTCCGATGGCTCGGTTCCGGAGCACTGTTACTTTCTTGTCTAGGATGCGCAATGGATCGGTTTGGAATTCTCCCTCGGGTTCCACCTGGATCACATCCCAATTAATCACATGGTTAGGATCATGTACATATTTCTTAAGCAAAGAGACATGAAAAACATTATGAGCTTTAGTGCTAGCAGGCAAGGCAAGTCTATATGCAACTAGCCCTATTCTTTCAAGCACTTCAAATGGTCCGCAATATCTAGGTGATAGCTTGGCACAACTCCCAAGCTTCAAGGAACTCTTCCTTGATCTCACTCTAAGATATACATGATCCCCAACATTGAATTCCCTATGCATTCTATGTTTATCTGCATAGCTTTTGTGTCTATCCTGGGCTGCTTTCAAATTTTGCCGGATCCTTGCAACCTCTTGTTCCATTTCCTTAAGCAATTCTGGCCCAAGTACAATTCGGTTCACTGGATTGTCCCAAGTCACTGGTGTCCTACACCTTCTGCCGTACAAAGCCTCATATGGACTCATTCCCAATGATTCTTGATGCCCATTATTATATGCAAACTCTACCAGGTGTAGATAATCCTCCCACTTGGATGGCTTGTCCATTACATACATGCGAAGCATGTCTTCAAGCACCTGGTTTACTCTTTCTGTTTGCCCGTCTGTTTGAGGATGGTACGCAAGGCTAAAGTTCAACTGTGTACCCAAATCTGCAAAGAGACCTTTCCAAAAATTGGAAGTGAACTTGGTATCCCTATCCGAAATTATTGCCTTAGGCAACCCATGTAATCTGAAAATTTCCTTCATGAAAATATCTGCAATGGCATCGGCTTTATGTGTGGACTTAACCGATATAAAATGTGCTGCCTTGGTTAACTTGTCCACCACAACCATGATGGAATCATGTTGTCTCTTAGTCATTGGCAATCCTGTAATAAAATCCATGGAAATTATTTCCCATTTTCATTTTGGAATTGGCACTGGGTGCAATAAACCTGCTGGGTGTTGGTGTTCAACCTTCACCTGCTGACATTCCATGCACTTAGAAATGTATTCAACAACATCCTTCTTCATGCCTGGCCAGAAATAATATTTTCTTGTTGTAGCAATTGTTTTCTGATATCCTGGGTGACCAGAGTATGGAGCTTTATGGATTTCATCCATAACCATTTCCCTTAAATCTGCCGCATTTGGAACATAGACTCTATTCTTATAGGTAAGAACTCCGTCTTTCTCCAAATGATAACCTTCATACTTCTTGCCAAGGTATTGCTGCTGCAATTTTTCCTTTATCTGCTCATACCCTTCATCCTCAACCATATGGTTAACAATCTGCTGCTTCAAATCGGGTTGGCAAGTACTAAGCGCTGCCACATACATTTCATGTACCTTCCTGCTGAGTGCATCAGCCACCTTGTTTTCTTTCCCTTTTATGTGTTTGATCTCAAAATCAAATTCACACAAAAATTCCAACCATCTAGCTTGCCTAGCATTTAACAGTGGCTGATCAAACAAGTATTTCAGTCCACAATGGTCTGTCCTTAACTCAAATTTTCTTCCCATTAAGTAATGCCTCCACATCTTTAAAGCATGTACTATGGCTGCAAGCTCTATATCATGAGTAGCGTAGTTCTTCTCATGCTTCTTCAACTTTCTTGACTCATAGCATATCACGTGGTTGTCTTGCATAAGAACTCCTCCAAGTCCCTGATTGCATGCATCGGTACACACCACAAAGTCTTTTCCTGGGTCTGCAATTTTCAAAATTGGTGCACTTGTAAGAAGATTCTTCAACCGCTGAAAACTTTCCTCACATCTTGGTGACCATTCAAATTTTATCCCCTTCTTTTGCAAAGAAGTGATCGGGTTTGCAACCTTGGAGAATCCTTCGATAAACCTCCTGTAGTAACCAGCAAGGCCCATAAAAGATCTCACATCAGTCACATTCCTTGGAGTTGGCCAATTCATAATGGCTTCAATCTTCTTAGGGTCTATAGATATTCCTTCGTCGGAGATGATGTGACCCAAATAATGAATTCTATCTTTATAAAAGTCACATTTGCTCAACTTTGCATACAGCTTATGCTCCCTTAGTAATTGCATTGTCATTCTCAAATGTTCTTCGTGCTCTTCTTCATTCTTAGAATAGATGAGAATGTCGGCTAGGAATACAAGAACAAACTTGTCCAAATATTTGCTAAAAACATTATTCATGAGACACATGAATGTAGCTGGTGCATTTGTAAGACCGAATGGTACCACTACAAACTCATAGTGTCCATACCTTGTTCTGAAGGTTGTCTTGTGAATATCTTCTTCTTTGATTCTTACCTGATGGTAACCAGACCTCAAGTCAATCTTTGAGAATACCTTTGCTCCTCTCATTTGGTCAAAAAGGTCATCAATCCGGGGCAATGGGTATTTGTTCTTCACAGTGACTTTGTTCAACTGCCTGTAGTCAATACATAACCTGAGTGTTCCATCTTTCTTTTTCACAAATAGAACAGGTGCTCCCCACGGGGACACACTTGGCCTAATATATTTCTTTTCCAACAACTCTTGTAATTGCATTTTCAATTCGAGCAATTCTGGTGTACTCATCCTGTAGGGTGTCTTAGACACTGGTGCCGCTCCTGGCACAAGCTCAATTGTAAATTCAATGTCTCTCTTTGGAGGAAGTCCTGGGATCTCATCAGGAAAAACATCCCTGAATTCTTGCAATACATGATAGTAATCCAATTTAAGAGTTTCATTCTCAGCTGCCTCTAAAATGTGGGCTGCATACAATTGACATCCCTTCCTATAGAACTTCTTTAGTTGCATGGCTGAAACCTATCTAACAGAAGTCACCTTTGGAATGCCTTTTACAACCCTCAGGTTTCCTTCTTCGTCCATGCATTCGAATGTCTTATTGTAGCAGTCAAGTTTAACTCGGTGTGCTTCTAACCAATCCATTCCAATGAGAACATCATAGGAACCAAGTGGCAAAATATTCAGATCTGCATAAGTGAATAGCCCATCCATCTCTAATGGACATTTCTCTACTATCTCACTAACTTTTCTCTTGGTTCCAGTGGCTAGTTGAACTAACCATGATTTACTATGCTTTAATTTCTTGAAAGCACACATCTCAACAATTCTAGGAGTGACATAACTGTGAGTAGATCCAGGATCAATCAAAATAGAAACAGATTGCTTAGCAATCTTACCTTCAACTTCGACCACAGTTGATTGATGATCTGCCTGGAAGTCTTCTACTGCTGCATAGATCCTAGGGATTGTCCTCGCCACTTGTCCCACCGTTTCAGCTCCCTGGATGTGGTGAACTTGATTTACATTCCCATTCCGATGTGGACAGTTCCTAAGTATGTGGTCTCCTCCACAACCCCAACATTGAAGTGGTTCTCTTGGCTCCTTTGGATCTCTTGGCTTGTCTCCCATCATCCTAGTTGGCTTAGTCACAACCTGTGATGGTTGCCTTTGTTGATTCCTGAATTGAGGAGGCTTGAACCCCTTCTTCCTCTGATCAAACTTTTCGTTTTTCCTATCCTTCCATGCCTTATGGAGTTCTGGTTTGCTTCTGTTTTGATCAAAGCAATACTTGGCCTTTCTTATGGCCTCCTCTAGAGTTCGAGGTTCATCAAACTCAATTCTATCTTTATACGACTGGGGCAGTCCACTTAGGAAACGCTGAATTTCACCTTATCATCTCGAATGTACCTGACATACCTTAGCAGCTCCAAGAACTTGTTTGCATTTTCTTCCATGGTCAATTGTCCCAATCTCAGCTCATGGAACTCTTTGATCTTATCATCATAGTACCTATCAAAGAGGTACTTCTGCTTGAAGTATTTCTTGAACTGCTTCCACACAATCTTCCGTTCATTGATCCTCTTTACTTGCCTGGTGTGTTCCCACCATATAAATGCTCTTCCATTCAAGTTGAAGATGGCAACCCTTGCCTTCATATTTCCCGAGTAGTCTTGGACTTGGAAATATTTTCTCATCCCAAGAAGCCAAGCTTCAGCTTCTTGACCAGACTTCACTTCTCCATCAAATGTAGGAGGTTTTGCCTTCTTAAATTCCCCATGTGAATTGTTCTTGTGGTGCTTCTTCCTCTTGCTCCTGTGGGATGAAGAACTTGAACCCTCAATGGATTCTTCCGATTCAGATGATTCATTAGAAGATATTTCTGGAGTATATGTTCTGTCTATAGAAACTCTTCTTGGGCTACTGGTCCTTTTGCGGGAATTCCTCCTAGAACTACTCCCACCCCTTTCTAGATTTGATATCTGATGCCCAGAGTTTATTTGCCTTTGGATGTCTGTTAAACTCTGCAGCATGGCTACATTCAGCTGATTTTGTTCTTCCTGAGCTTTAATCATCCTTTCATTATCTTCCCTACAGCTTTGCAATTCCACCCTTAGGCTTCTCATGGTGGCCGCAACATCTGGAGGGGTCTCTTGATTTCTTCTCCCATTAGATTCTGTTTCAGCATTCTCAACCTGTATGTTCTCCCCCATGGCATCTGTCTCAGGCTCATAGGGATCCTGTGCATCCTCCATGATGTTCATTTTCTTGGCCCAACCAAGATCCAAAACTCTCTGACTGTATTATCTAGAGTGTTACCTTGCTGTAACTGTGACTCTCTGAAATGTGTTCATCAGCACAATTGTTAGCTGCATTATATTCTCAGAATTCATAACTTACTTCATGCACGTGGAAAAATGCCATACTGACAATTCGTCAAATCACAACAACGAAATATGAGGGGAAAAAGAAAAAGGGGGTCAAGGGGGCTTTCCCCCTTGTGGCTTCCCTGCGCCACAGCAGGGCGGGTCGAGGGCAGCGTCCTCGTTTTTTTTTTTTTTTTTTTAGGAAACACGCCGCATCGGGCGGTTCGCGAAATCCTGCCGCAACGGGCAGTTCGCTGAATCCTGCCGCGATGGGCGGTTGGCTAATTGCTCCCGCAACTGTGGGGCGGTTCACTATATGCTCCCGCAACTGCGGGGCGGTTGGCTGAAGGCTGCCGCAATTGCGGGGCGCTTCGGCGACGGCTTTCGCAATTGCGGAGCAGTTCGCCGAACGCTTCCGCAATGGCGGGACGATTTGCCGAGCGGAGCCATTCGGCGAAGGCTTCCGCAGTTGCGGAGCCATTCGGCGAATGCTCCCGCAATTGCGGAGCCATTCGGAGAAGGCTTCCGCAATACCGGAGCCGTTCGCGGAATGCTTCCACCGGAATGCTTCCCCGATTTCAGGTGTTTTTTCGGAATGATTCGACGAAGTCTTCCGCAGTTGCAGAACGATTCGCCAAAGTCTTCCGCAGTTGCGGAACGATTCGGCGAAGTCTTTCGCAGTTGCGGAACGATTCGCCGAAGTCTTCCGCAACTTTGGAACGACTCGCCGAACTCTTCCGCGTTTCGGAACGATTCGCAGAATCCTTCCGAAATTTTGGAAGAGAATTCTTTCCGAAAAATTCCGCTACCTAGAAAATTTTTCACTTAAAAACATTTTTCTCTGCTGTTTCGGAGAGGTTCGTTGAATCCTTCCGCAATTGCGGGAAGGTTCGTTGAACTCTTCCGCAATTGCGGGAAGGTTCGCGGAACCTTTCCGCAGTTTCGGGATGACTCCTCGAAACTAACTTTAAAATATAAATTTCCAGAAACAGAGTTAAAACAAAATTTTTTCAAAACTCTTAAGGAAAAATTTAAAATCTTCCCTTCTAACTGCTATCAGATTTGGCCCATAGAGGCCCAATGCTGCAATGCAGCTCTGATACCATTTGTGACGTCCCCTCCCATCCTACCAGCTAGATGGAGAGGATCGTGAGGTTTAAACTGGGCATCTAGCCCCCATATCCATTCATTAAACAAGCATTCAAATCAAAAAGAAGATATACATATACAAATGCATAACAGATGTGATATTAAACTGGGCGTCTAGCCCTATGAAACGTTTAACCATAAGCATGAACATAATATAACAGAGATAGATGGAAATGTATGGTTTTAAGAAAATCATAGCGGAATATTAAGAATTTCACATCCATCATACATTTAAGATGTTCATCAAATAAGTAATTGCAAGTTAATACAGGGGAATACTTATCTTATGCGAAAGTAATCCCACGCAACTGGCTATGCAACTGCAACGTTCCACCCAACCATAGGCCAGTGTGCTCCTCAATCTCTCAGCACCACTGCCACCCCCGAGCTGGGCATGATCTCTACAAGGAACCAGAGAACAACAGACTCACACATAGCCAAGCATACATCAAGATGAGCCAAGCCAATCTGCAATTGGGTTTATCAGGCTGCTAGGACATGGCAGGGAAGAATTGCTAAGCTAGTATGCTCAACCACAGAGCTGAGGATACCCCTCCCAGATCTATTCAACTTGGCACTCACAATGCCTATACACCCAACACAAGGAAGTATTCTCTTCACTGCCACACAGTCCCTCAAGCCATACCTTCCTTTCTAGTGCTCTCAGGGTGTGCATAGAAAAGTATCCAAGCCCTCTTGATCTTCTTGAGAGGCTACTCCCTCTACTAGGTTTATCAAGCCAGTTATGTCCACTACCAGTCCAAAACTTCAGCTCACAGGTTCAAACCAAAAACGAGATGCACTTAACAACAACCACACTTGCTGAGCATGAGGAAAACGTTTTTACACAATGGGATGCATGAGATGGGGTTTCAACTAACTCAGAAAAACGTGGGAACCCACAAAAACGAAATGGGAAGTTGGTGAACAACCCAGGAAGCCAAATCCGTTTTTAGAAAAAACGTCCCTTGGCATTCAGGGGCAAAAACGACCTCCATACAGTCCCCAAAACGTGGCCCTTCTCTCCCAGGCTATTGCATATGCAAAAACGAACTCCCAGGGATGGAAAAATGCAGGATTTGGGTGAAAATCATGTAGGGAAAGTCCTAGCTAGCTCCAACTGCGTGAATGAGTGAAGACTCCTGTTCACAATGGCTTTGGGCACCATTTCGTGGGTGTTCCCTTGCCCAACAAGCAAAAACACGAATTTTCAAGTTGATGGCTTGCCCATGCACGAAATTGGCTGCCATACTTCTTCATTTCCAAGGCATTAACTGCCTTAACCAATTTCTTGGAAGAATTAAATGATTGGGTGCATGAGAGAAAATGGATAGTTGGTAGTTTATGGGTTTCCCCATTGACACATGGGTTAATACCATTGGCTCAAGGGTTTAAATAATTTCCCTCCCTTTCCCTTGTAGAGTCATGCCCCATCTCTTTTGTTGCATTGCATAGCTAGTTGTGGGTATTTTTCATTAAAATTCATATTTACATGATGTCTTATTTACATCGTGCCCATCTAGCATAAGAACCATAGGCATCTATTTCTTTAATTGCCGATACATAAAACGCTAAATCAATGGTGGGGCCTTGTCCTTGAGCTCCTCACCATGATTAAGTAACAATATTTACATCATTTACGATTTAATGCGAAGGGGGTCAAAATGGGGACGTGACAGAGAGCATATTATTACATTGGTCTCAGTAGAGACCAAATCAAAGACTTGAATATCTCAAAAAAAATCTAGTTAGTTATTTCATTGACCCCAGGACCAATCTACACCCTGATCCACACAAAAGGCGCATTTTCATGGATTGGTGCACATATGAGCCATGGAGACAAAACTGGATGATTTTATGGTTTATGGTTTTCAATAATCCTACTTGCAACAATAGGGAGGTTCCACTTTATTTTATTCAAAAACTATATGCAGAGTTTGTGTTGGGCCTACATGTCAACTACTTTGACATTAGTGAGTTTCAGGGGGTTGGTCTTGGATCTTCCAAAGATCGACCCACCTCTAGGCGTAACCCAACAAGAGGTCCACTTGCACCTAGGCATACGCCTCACCCCCTTTCACAGACACCTCAGTTACTAGATCACCTAAATGAGACTGCCACCACCATATCACAGCTTACGCATACTATATTACAACACAGTACATTTGTGGCATCATCTAGGCATGACACATTAGAGCATCACAAAGAACAATAAGGTGTAGGTCCTTTAGGCCCCATTGGCCATGGACCATCCATGACAGCTAGTGGGGCAAAGGATCCTTTTGACACCCGAGGATTACCCCATCGATTCACTCATTGTGGCCATACTTGTCGTGGCCCTATGGAGGATCCTGCACAAGATACCTTTATGTCGGAGGTTAGTACATGATTTGGAAATTGTTGATTACATTATTAAATGTACATTTTACAATCATTAGATGAACATTGATTAATGTATTTAATGTGTAATTGATGTTTTTGGCATGTGTAGTTGTTTCGAGATGAAACAACAAAATTAAGGTGGGAGGGGATTACTGCTCCCAACCTTGATTCCACCATGGCGACAATGGAAAATATTGTAGCACCTCACATACATGTATCTAAAAGAGTGTATGGTTGTTGTTAACACCCAAAAAGTGTTCACTACCTCATTACCACATTATATGGCTCATTTGTCCATTTTCCTACCATATTTCCCTTAAAATCCCAAAAAATTCCATTAAAAAGCCTCCAAAAGGCCTAAAATGCCTCCAAAAGGCCATAAAACCCTCAAAATAGCCTAAGAAAGGCTAAAAAACCCCCTTTTCCTCCAAAAATAGCAAAAATCCCCTAAAAAGGGAATAAAAAATATAAAATAATGAGGAAAAAGAGGAAAAAACCCTAATACAGCTGCCCAAAACCATGTGTTTCCTAAAACCATGGGTTAGCACTCCACCACCAAAAAACTATAAATAGGTGATGGAGATCCCTTATTCCATATCCACAATCACAAACACCCTTACTCTGCCAAAATCTCTCTCGAAACCCTAGGTCACCATTGAACTACTTTCACCTTGAGAGCCACTTTTGGCCCATTCCCATCATTGGAGAAGGAGAAGGAGCATCTTGAAGCTTGGAGCATCCTCTTGGACACTGCAAAGGGCTTCATCAAACCTTCTCATTGAAGGTAATATCAATACAAAAAGCCATTCTTTCAATTTGATGTTTATGTTTCATGCATGCTTTAGAAGTAATTTAATTTTTGTTTTAGCTTAATTAGTTTAATATACTGAACTGCTACTAAGGAGTCCATTCTCCTTAGTAGGTGCTCATTCGCACAAGCTAGGGGTAAAACCCTAGCTACAGTTGTAGAATTTAAAAATTGAGTTAGTTGTAATTGTCAGATTTTATATGAGAAATAAATATTAATGTTGTTGTGTTTCCACAGGTGCATGCGGAGGATATTGAGCATAGGTCTCCACCTGTGTTGAGCAGATCACCTGTCATGTAGGTAACTTGTGTGAAATTAATTATATATTTGACGTGAGATTCATTTTGTTTGTATGGTTAATTTACATGTTTTTTCTTCTAATGAAATGTATTTCATATGTTTATGTAGGTTCCATCTCCACCATATGATCACCATACACACACATCCCAGTGTATATTCCACATAGTTTTGTTTTTCCACATTTCATGTTGAGTCAGGCGACTGGGCACTCTGCCCCTATGATCGGCATTCCTGTATCCCCCGTAGGTTTTTCCCACCCATTGTAAAACCATTAGGGATATATCACCACACACACCCATCCGCTCATGTGTTCCCCCCACCTGTCCAACATTTGGCTCCATCTGCTCCATCCACATCGGCTCCATCTACATTAGCTCCATCAATTTCCCATACATCTACTCCCGCCCATTTACCTACATTAGCCCCCGCTTCCCTACCTACATCATCCCCCTCCACCACCATTGCCTTGGAGCAAGTTATCCATCCCAGTGCTCCACTTCCTAGATAAGAAGGGAAATATCCTGCATCGCCCCTGATATTCACAGTGAGATTTATAAGTTCTTTAAAAACTTATAAAGCATGAATGAATTTCATAAAATAATGCATTTTGGTATTATGCATTAATGATTTTTCAAATTGTTGCATGGAGGAATTGCTGAGAGAATTGGATTGAGGAGATGGACACCCCCATCACAACATGTTGTCTCGTCTCTGTTGAGTTCTCAAGATTTGAATTCTAATTGTATTTTTCTAAGTGTACTAATTGATAGAATTGTGGGAAAACTGACATGTTGTCATTTCCATTTCAAATCCAAGAGAGACACTCCACACCCAAACGTAGGGGGCTCAATATTCATCCAGCTCAAAGAGGAGGAAGATTGATTTTGGAGATGAGCATCTGGGTGCCGATGGTGGCCAAGGTGATTGAGACACCCACTATGTACATTATCCACGATGTGGCGTTTTTGGTAGGAGATGTTTATTTGTGTATAGGCCATGAGCCGCCCTTATTCCATTTTTTGGCATGAGCATCCATTATTACGAACAATGTTTTATTTTGTATAAAAATGTAATTTTTAACATATTTCCAATACAAATTTACGACTTTCATTTGGTGTATATGATAGAGTGTTTATGGATTCTTACATTATTTATGTGGATTTGATGTTATATATTATGAATTTTACCTGGTTCATGGTGAATGGAGAATGGTGAATGCGATGTTATATGTAATTTGACTATTACATGCAATATATTTTATATCACATACATATTCCATTCAAAATGGGAGTGTGTTATGATGAATACAATCTTATCCAAAAATAATAATAAAATAACTTGATCACCATATATGGCATTCATGCATTTATTATTCCTCTTCTAATCCATGACATAACATCTTCTTAAAAAGAGTTAGGAATGAAAATTATGATATCTTAGGGCCTAAGACATTTGTTTTCATCTTTGGACCATATCACGACCTTGAAATTCTTTCCTTGTGTGCACAACCCCAAAGTATCCCTCTTGTAGGTTAAAAATTCACTTTATAGGATTGTTGATGGTTCAGGACCTACTCTTACCTAAACCATTGAACCATCATTACCTTTCCCAAGCCCAACCATTGAACCATCATTACCTTTCCCAAGCCCATGAACCTACTTAAATCAACCTTACCCTCCATACTAAACCACTCCACTATCTAACTTACCCTACCAAAACTACCAAAACCTAGATCATATTTAGCCTATCCATCCATAGCTTAGCCTACCATAACCGAACCTACACTACCCTCCACCCTCCACTATCTAACGTACCCTATCATGCATACACTAACCACGTAAACTACTTTAACCAACCATACCTTCGCGTAAACCACTCTAATCTAATACTTGGTTACACTAAACTTAAACTACCATAACCTATCATATTCTACCTTAACCATAATCTAGCCTATATAGTACCATATACTACCTTAAAGACCTTTATAATCCCTAGATTCACCTTAAATACTTCAAATGCAATGTCACCATTCATCAAAATCTAGTAGCAAGCATTCATAACTTTACAACTTAATCTAACCCTATAAATCTAACTTAGAAACCTAACCTAGCCGTGAACACCTAATTTAGAAACCTAATCTAGGCCTACAATCCTAATATAGAAACCTTGAAACCAAATTTACAAATATAGAAACCTAATCTAGCGCTAAAAATATTAGAAACTTAATATAACCCTATAAACACTAATCCAACCCTACACCTCGACACTGATAATAATCCCTTGGAATATTTAAAGTCTACCACAGTTCCATTAGATGGTGGCATTTTAAACCATGTACTTTGTTCTTGGGATTCGCTACAATCTTCCCTAGATTTGTCAAAAATTCATTATGGGGTAAGTAATACCAGTTTTTTCCCCTAATGGCGTTTTCAACACTTAGTGGATTCGCTGAGCAAACCATGTGTTGAGAAGATTTTGAAATGTATATAGCTTCAGGGTCGATTGACGATTTATTGCATATATAAAGATGATACCCAAAGCTATCAGTTTAATTCCCAGCTTCCCTTCTTGTTTCAGCAGGACCTCCAATAGCACCTATAATTTTGTCATATCCAATTCCATACCCATTTATAGCAAGAAAGTTAGTACTGCGCGAGCTAGGTAGATGATATAGGAATATATTGCATTTATGAAGAATGGAGTGCAGTGTACTTCAGTTAATTCAAAGTTCAAAACGCAGGTAAACTACTGAGCTCAAATTCTTGTGAGAAGAGTAACTCTTTTATGTTTTAAGGATTGACTGGGTTTGTGGGTTGTCATGGAAATTTAAAGCTAATCCCCTCCCATAACACAGCCATATAAAGGAGTATTGATATTCCAATATTCAGATAGTAAGATCCGGTAGCTCAGGCTCATCTAGGCAGACGGAAGAAAGTAGGAGTGGCCAGCAGTAATAGCCATATCAGTCAGGTCAACCCTTAGCCCCATCAGTCATGTCAAAGCGTCGAGAAAGAGAGAGACTAATCCACAGCTGAGTGTCTGTTACAAGTTACACGACCTGTGAATTCAAGTTTCCAGACTCTTTTGTTATCCAATGTTTCTGTTACTTTGGGAAAGAAAGGCTGCATGTTATTAAAAAAAAAAATCTGTCAATATATGTATGTATAAAAATTACGAATTACATTGGAATTGGAATTGCGAATCAGTGTCGAACATAAGTTTCAAAAGTTATAACTTATCAGTAAAATAATCCTGAACACTAGAGAATAAATACACCACAGAAAAACACATTATTTGTTCTAATGTCCTGCAAAGTTAGTGAGATCCCAAATACGTTTAAGGGAAAGAATAACAATGTCTCGTATCATTCTGTGTTGATGGAATGCATAGAAAGTCGAATGCAGTGAATGTCTATTCAGTTTTTTTTTTATCTTTTCACAATCGATATAAAAATGCAATGCAAGTTGTGCATGTTATGTTATTATTTGGTCTTTTTACTTGAGTTCAAAGAATCTAAGATAAAACACAGAGTTTCCATGAACTGAACATAATAATTTATGTTCAGTTGCTGATATGGAACATAATTATGTTCAGTTGCTGATATTGAACGTTTTGGTAAGTAACCCATATTGAACATAATTATGTTCAGTTGCTGATATTGCCATTCACAACATCATGTTCCTTAAAACCGACAACTTTTAGTTGCTGACATTGCAATTCACAGGATCCAGTCCTGCAAAACTGACTGCAGCCAGCTTGAAATCCAAAACTTCAAAATTTCAATTATTTGGGTAGGTCCATCTTAATTTTTGGATTTTAAAATAGATTTCGATTTGAATTATTTGAAGCAGATCCACTTTAGGTTTTATCTTTAGATTTTTGTTGTTCGGGGGTAGATCACCTTTACTTTAGATTTTTATTGATCTCATTGTTGGTGTAGGATCCATCTTTGAGCCTTCGATTTTCATATATTCTTGTAAATTTCTAAATTTGTGTAATAATAGAAATTAAAAAAAAAATGTTTATTAAACACTTAAAAAAATAAAAATAAAATTAAAATGGATCGATTCTTTTTTATATAAAAACACAAAATACATATATATGAATGTTAAAATGAATTTATATATGTTAGACTGTACAGTAGAATGCAGTATAACTCTATAAAACTAATCATAAGAATAGCTCTGCTTGCTAAACGAAAAGCTCATTCCCGTGATTAGGAGGCTCTTCGTAAGGAGTTGAGTTTTAATGGGTGGAATATAGAATTTGGGGTGGAAGATATGTGTTTATATCTTAGAATTTGGGGTGGATTAAAATTTATGTTTTTTCTAAATTGAAGGAGGATGAGACAAATAGATTAATTTTATGGAGGTCTTTTAAAATTAGAAATAAATAATTATTAAAAAAATATAAAAATAATTGGTAGCTGATGCATAGATAACCACAAGTTAAGTGACTATGTTAGTGTCATAAAATGACGACATTGGATACCCACACTACTCCAACACGAAGTACAAAGGAAACTCACTCAAAGCAGGGTAGAGTGGGTCTCTTCTTAAGAGATTGGACTGAAAAATTCATCCCAGACAAGGAGTACTTCACTTATGCCCCTATCTAGATCAGGATCTACTCGCTCCCGTTGGATTTTTGGTTATCGGAAACTCTTGAAGGAATTGGCAATACCCTGGGTAAGTTTGCCAAAATATATGAAGCAACTAAACTAGGAAGATATACTTCATATGTTCAAATATGTGTTTATCTTAATATATCACGGGCTCTCCCTGGGGAAATTTGTCTTACAAGACATGATGAGGAATAGGCTCAGACATTAGATTACGAGCACATACCATTTAGATGCAGGAAATTCCATGTCCATGGACATCTCTTCCGAGACTGTCCCTTGAACAACATACCGAAGACCTCGACCTCAATCCCTAACAAAGACAAAGAAAATTTCATCCTTGTCCAAGGATAAAAGAGAACGACCCACAAAAAAGTGGGAGGAATTGTAGGATGGAAATGAACTACTTGAAATAGATTTGACAACCCCCCCTCCAGATCTAGATGCGACTATGGAGAAGAGGGCTAAGGAGGAAGAGAAAGAGGGCACACCTCTGGACACTCAGGAGGGAACATAGGGTAATACAAACATGCAAGCAGAACCAATCATTACAGAGATCCCACACCCAATGCCTCCCCCCCAATAAAAGGAGGACATTCCTATGGAGGATGGAGTGGATTTGGAATTGGGTATGATGAGAATGAGTTGGCAGGTCTGAATCTAGAAAACATTGTGGAATCATGTCAAGGGACTACTCAGCGGTACCAATGGAGCAACTCTCAAAAGTTCACAAAGTCTTCCTCAACTCACGAGTTGGAGAAGCAACTCGGTCAAAATAAAATTTGGGTATTGCTCAAGGTATAGGCAAACCTATCAGAAAGACCCCCAAACAACTATTTGAAGAATTTGGTCACATCATGGTTAACTTAATGCAAATGTAGGCCCTTGCACACACTTTTGCACCCATCTCGTCTAACTAATTAACCCAATGATGATACAATCCTAGAACATAAGGGGACTTAACGGTAGGAGTAAGCAAAGACTCCTATGGAAACTAATTATAGAAGAGCAACCAAACATTCTACTCCTACAAGAAACTAAATGAACAGATGAAGAATCCAGGTGTATCCTCCCGAGATGGTGGATGACTGGGGAAATCATAGCTACAGACGCCAGAGGCAAATCAGGTGGTCTAAAAATATCACGGAACCTAGGCAAATTTGAGATCATTACGGCTTTCTTGCCCCCCTGGTTGATCTCAATTAGATTCAAAGTCTTAGAGATGAAGATTTAATGCACCCTGACTAATGTATATGGATCCTAGCCCCTTCGGGAAAATCTAATTTTTCTACAAAATATTCAGCATTTAAAAGGGGTGTTACATGATTGTTTTTAGATCCTAACATGTGATTTCAACATAATCACTTTGCTAAACGAAAAATAGGAAGGCACTAGGAGACTGGACAAGGACAGTGAAGCTTTCATCGCTACTATGGATGCTCTACAACTCATTGATATAAACACAATCAATGGAATCCACACCTGGAGCAATTGTTGAAATGGGGCTCAACATGTGGCTTGTAGACTTGATCGCTTCCTTGTTAATGACTCCCTCTTTATGATAGGTATTGCTCTTGAAGCCTCCATTCTACCTCTCTAGGGATCATATCACTGACCCATAAGCCTCTCCGTAGATATGGGAGGGTCGTCACTCTACAGACCCTTCGGCTTCAAGAAGTTCTAGTTATCTAGCAAGGAGTTTCAGGATAACTATAAAAAATGGTGGGAGGATTATGCAATCAACAGAGGATCACTCATGTATCGTTTCCAACAAAAGTTGAAAAACTTCAAGCAGAAGTTAAAACATTGGAACAAAACCAGTTTCAACAACATTTTCAAGGCACATTGGGACCTGGACATCCAGATGAATCAAACTCAATAGGACATCATCACCCATGGGCGCACACAGGATTTAGTTGAGAGGGAAAGCTTGTTGGATAGACAAATAATGGAGCGCAAGAGGAACTCCTCTTGTGTAAAAAATATCGTGTCTATTAGCTAAAAGAAGGGGAGTGGAACACCAAATTCTTCCACCAATATATGGTTCAAAGAAGGCACATAAATCACATCACCAAGATGAGAACTGCTCAAGGGAAGATAGTCATAGATCGAAAGGATATCGAAAGGGAATTGGTCGAATTCTATAAATATCTAATGATCGAACCGAAGATTAATCACAATGCTTCCATTAGTAGAATCACCCAATATATTCCACGCCTAGTTACCAAGGAGAAGAACGAGTCATATCTCATGAAGAGGTCAACGAAGCAATGAAATAAATGGCACTAGGGAAATCACCAGGACCAGACAGATTTACCCCAAATTTCTTCCACCACTGCTGGCATCTTGTTTGTGAGGAGGTATGTCAGCTTGTGGAGAATTCCAGAAGCTCTCAGAGTGTCCTCTTAGCCCTCAATGCTACTTTCATCACGCTCATCCCAAAAGAAGTCCAAGCAAAGGACCCAAATAACTGTAGACTGATTGCACTCTAGAATGTAATCTACAAGCTCATCACTGAAGTTATGGAACTCCGCCTAAAACCTCTCCTTCCGAACCTCATTTATACATAATAGACAGGATATGTGGAAGGAAGGCAGATCATGGATAGTGTCATAATGGTGCATGAAATTGTACACTCCCTCTGGATCACGCGAACCCCAGTTATGCTCATTAAACTAGACATCTCTAAGAATTTTGATAAGTTAAGTTGGAATTACATGTAGGAAATTCTCAAAGCCTTTGGTTTTGATAATAACTGGGTCAACTGGGTCATCAATCTCACCTCCTCTTCCTTCCTTTTTATCCTATTGAATGTCACCCCCACATAAAATTTCAACCCTTCCAAGGGTATCCGCCAAGGTGATCCACTCTCCCCTTTCCTCTTCATTCTTATGGAGAATGGTCTCAACAGAAGGATCAAATCAACCATCTAGGATGGTTCCCTGAACGACTTGCCTCTTCATGGATTACACCCCCCTCCTTCCCACAACTAATTTGTAGACGATACCCTATTGATGGGCACCCCTTCAGTCCGAGAAGCCACCACTATTCAAGCCATCCTCTCTGACTTCAGTGAAGCTTCAGGTACCTCGATCAACAAAACCAAGTCGCAACTCTTATTTTTTAATGCACCCCTAAGCATTCAATGCGATATCACCATACTAGGTTTCTCAAGGAGCACCCTTCTGTCCAAATATTTGGGCATCCCCCTTATTGACAATGCCCTTGGGAACTGTTCCTGGGAGGACCTACTCTCCTCTTTGGAAAAATGCTTCTCTTCCTGGACCTTTCGAACCTTGAATCTTCCCAGCCGCATAACCCTTCTTAAATTTGTCCTACCAACTATCCCCCTCTACCTTTTTTCTGGCCTGGCTACCTTGAAAATTGTTCAAAAAAAATTCGTAACATCCAAATAAACTTCCTTTGATATGGATCCAGAGAGGAAATGAAATGGGACCTAATCAAATGGATGGACCTATGCAATCCCAAAATCTTAGGAGGCCTAGGATTGAGGGATCCTGAAATGATGAATCATGTTCTAAGTGACAAGAATTGGTGGAGATTGATCAAGCAACGTATGAACAACTGGGCAAAGATTTGGAGAGCGAAGTATGCACCCACTATGAAGAACGTCTTGGCAAGAGGTCACATGCAACAACATGGATCATTGATCTAGAACACAGTCTGGCAGCACACAGATATCATCAACAACCATTGCTTCTAGGAAATCTGCGATGGGAACTCAGCACACTTTTGTATAGACTCTTGGAAACAACTTCCATGCCTCCAAACGATGGACAACCTTTATTAAATTTCTGATGGCATTCCCGATGCTCAAAACCAACCTGTGCAGTCTTACTAGAAAGACGACACTGAGAGGAGCCATTGGAGGACTTGGAAAATTATCCACGCAGAACTAAATCTCCCTGAGGGCATCAACCGACAATCTTGGATTGAAGAAATGAGCCGAAGAAGAATAAGGATCAAACATGGACCTGACATCCTGCGTTGGGGATACTCCTCCTCTGGAACCTTTACGATGATGGAAGGCCACCACCTCAAATCTAGAGGGCACCTTCTTGATAAATGAATAATATGGGATAAAATTTTGCACATTGGATACTGGCCCAAAATTAGCTCCTTCTTCTGGCTGGTAGGAAACAGACGCATCCTCACTTGGGACAACCTCCAATGTTGTGGCTTCATAGGACCATCCTACTATCCACTACTATTAGAATGCAGAAACTACCAATCATCTTCTAGACAGTTGCTCCTTCAGCTCACAGATCTGGGACTAGATGGTCGTCCTCATGCATCAGACAGACCGTCAGAGATCATATGTAATCAACACTCTAAGCTTCTAGAGAACCAATCTTTACAAGAACTCGATACTTAATAATATTTGGCAACTCCTCCCGAGCTTCACAATGTGGGAAATTTGGAAGGAAAGAAACCAAAGAATATTCAATGAGCAAAGACTCCCTCCTCAGGTAATCTAGAGCAACATCAAAATGCATATAATAGAAACAATTATGATCATGCCCTGGAAATAGGAGTATTATGAAGGTGAGGCAAGGGAGAAGCAAATTCTGAAAAGCTGGATCAAGGAGTCGCCTCTCTCCAAAATATCTAGACCACCATCGATTTCTCCCAGTAGTGCGTCCTCGTGGTCCCCGCCAACTGCTGGCTTCATCAAACTCAACTTTGATGGAGTCTCTAAAGGGAATCTAGGGAGTGTTGGCTATGGGGGAATCTTTAGAAATAATAGAGGTGAAATCATCCACGCTTACTCGGGAGGTCTAGGCATCGAATCTAACAACGCAACAGAGCTTTGGGCTCTCTACATGGGATTGAAAGCGACGATCCAATGAAGGTTTTCTCGTCTAAATGTAGAAGGTGATTAAAAAATAAGAATCGACATTCTTCGCCTACTGCAAAATGAAACTTCTCCTTCTAAGTTTTCAATAAGTTGGAGGCTTGAGCATCTGCTTGCTTCTGTTCCGGACCTGGTTCAGTCCCATACTGGCACAATCATTACTTCCCATGTCAAACGTTGAGCAAACAAGGTTGTAGATTACCTGGATAATACAGGGGTCGACACTCCAGAGGGAAACTGGTCTCAAATGTAGCCATCGAAATACCAAACTCAAATCATGCATGCATGTCATGACTTGGCAATGCAGGATTGGCACTCCCCAGCTGGGGTGATAGCGTGGCAAGGTGGATTAAATGCTGATTTAATGAGGGTTCGGGAGGAGCGCGTGCTAAATGGCAGGTTGGAACCGTCGATAGCATGGTTCACTACACATATTAACTCTGGTCCTCATCCCTAAGGCTCACCAGTCCATGCTAGCACATGCACCACCTCTCTGCATTAATGGTAGTTCATGATGGCAGTACTACTCCCTTCGAAAGGATTAAGCCTGCCTGTGGGCTCATTTCGTTTCATTATGCCTGGTTTTCTTTTTGTTTTCACCTCTGTGCTCCCTGTGCAAACCACTCTCCTGTCTCTCGATGGTTGTAGACGCAGACGTTGAGTATCATAACCGAGAACAGTTACGATGACATGGCTCGATAGAGGCAAAGGGATCCTAGCAAATGTCGATGAGGGCGTCACAACCGCTCTCAGGAAAGCAATACGGCCAATGTAGCTCGCCACCTTGCTATCATGACTAATGTGTTGTTGGTTATCTAGAACGACATCCAGGGTGCTGAAGAGGACACTCAAGCATGAATTCTAGAGCTCCGTGATAGGGTCCATATTCTCATCAATTGGACGATGGAAATTGCTAAGCTCTACCAGCTACCGTCATCTTTGTTGGCTACGGTTGGTCCCAACAGCGGTGTTCACATTGTCTTGGGCTCAGAAGTAGGTAACGACATGCAACAAGAAGGAACATAGGCACACGAGTGCTCGAGTGTTAAGGAATAGCGCCCAACAGAGGCCAACGCAAGCAAAAAGAAGTTGGATGATGGAGCGGTTGCTAGCACAAGTGATGCCCTGCACCAGGCTATCAACCACGTCAAGATGGAAGGATCGCAGTCCAACCACGCAATGTAATTACCACTCCAAGCTTTCTCTTTTCTGACACATATCATGCTTTGGTTTGAAGGTTATAGTTTCTTTTTTGGGGAAGCTCTCCCAGAATGCCAATTATGTTTCACTCTACTTTCAATAGCTTAGTTCTAGGTTTGTTTTGGTTTGTGCTCTCGAGATATGTAAACAATGGTTTTCATGCTATATTTTTGAACTTAGGCCTATTTTCTCTTCCAGAGAGGACTAAAGAACTCTTTCATCAGGCTATCTTCTCCTATGGGGAGGCCTGCATCCTTCTTATTTTTTTTAACTCTTTTTGTGCTATAATGTAAATACTAAATTACAAAAAAAAAAGTACACAAGTGTCCCTCCTAATTATTAGATGTCCTCTTATTTTTTAAATGCAATGTACTTTAGCTTCTATAGACTTTCAATGCATCTCCTATCATCAAATTCTCAAAATTTTGAAATCCAAATTTTGATTATAAGATTTAAATTTCAATGAGATAACTAAAATAATCATAAAACTCTAAGAAATTTGAATTCCAAATTTTGATTATAAATTTTATTAATGTCTAAAAAAATAAATGTAGTAGCACCTAATAATTCTAATAAAGTAAAAATAAATAAAAACTAATTTTTAAAACTTAGAAAAATAAAAATAATTACTAATATTTAAAACTTAAAAACTAAAGCCAATTATTTTTATTAATATCTAAAAAGGTATCAATGTATGATTACAAGAAGCGATTATTAAAAATAAAAAAACTAATTTTAAAATCTAAAAGCATTAAGTATACAAAAAATAACAAGATCAATTTTACAAAATATAAGATAATCTTTATAAAAGATAACAAAATTTTATGGCAGGGGCTAGCTACTTTGCAGCTATTACTCTTGTTTTATGAATAGGCATTTATATGTAATTTCTATCATTTGTTATCATCATAGAATTAATTAGATAATTAACAAATATTTATCTTCAATAACAAAAATAAAAATCTCTTTATAGATGACATTCTATTTATATATCTCATTTGTGATGTATGGGGCTAATCTCTATGTATATTCATTATTGTTATTATTTTTGATCAATTTCTTGAGATCACTATCTTTGGTCTTGCTCATAGTTTTTATTTTTTGGATTTTCGTTGAATGACTTTTATGTGAATTTGTAATAATTAAATATTTATTAATTTTTTGTGTTGGATATTTTTACTGGACCAATTCCTCCTTTCAAAGAATAAATGAAGTATGTGGTAGTTGTGGAGCTTCATGTTGTAGGTAATTTATATTGATTATCAATTCTATTTGTATTGAATCATGTGCATTTGTGGTTCCCAATTGTTTTATAAGTAAGATTGCCTACTGTAAGTATCGTATTTTCTTTTAAACAAGTTATGAGTGAATGTTTATTACCATTCAAAAATTAAAATTCACTCTTTATTCTATTTGATTGAATTCAAAATACAAAACCAACCCAATTATAAATGGTTGGTCTAAATTATTAATGGGGACGTTGCCATGAGTGCGACCTACTCCTTGGTCATGGAGCTGGAGATGGAACCGATAATTGTCTATTCTTATCTTCATTCTAATTCTAGTGATGTGAAATGCCATGACATGCTTCTTTTTATGATAGATTCTCTATAAGGATCAAATATTGGCTTCCAATGGTTTAGCTAATTGGCGTGCATTCGGATGAAATGGGGAAGTTTTCTGCAAACCCTAACCCCTCTAAACCCTAACTATATATATATATATATAGCTGGTAACAATGGTCCTGGAGTCAAGTTTGCCACTATGTGGAAAACCTAGTACCAACCAGACTAAACAAGTGGGAATTTACAATTAAAAATCCATTGATTACGACTGTAATAGATTTAGTTTTGTGGTTTTTACAATGTTTTCCATTCTTTACTATTTTTTACCATGGATGGGGGTTTTCAGTGTGGTGACAATGATGTGGCCCGGACAGGTGGAAAGGAAGCAGGGTTATCACTTGTCAATTCGTCCTTGTTGAATCAGTCATGTGACTATACTTTCTCTCCACATGGTGGGACTATACTTCCATCCGTTAAAACTAACCCTTTGGCTAAAGTTATCTTCGAGCCATTTCCTCCTTCTACGGCAACGAGGGTTAGCAGGAAGTCTATGAAGGAGGCTAAAATTGGGGGTGATTTTCGGTACATTTCACCTCATACTACAACGCCGACGAAGAATCCAATAGAGGGTTTTCACAGGGGGGTAATCACAAATCTTCGGGTGTGAAATTAAAATTTGAGAAGGAGAAGAAAGGCAGTCCTCTGTGCATTTTGGGAAAAGATGTTACATTTGACATGGTTATGGCACTATCTCAAAGGGATTTAGTTGGGAAATTTGAATATATCAAACTCTCCTGGGCAAAGGTTTTGAGTTGGATTCGGTAGAAATGGAAGCCATTCATTGATAACATCCCGCAGGTTTTAATGCTTGTAAATGGGTGGATGGTGTTTTAGTTCCTATCCGAGGAGGATAGAAAAAACATAGAAGATAGATTCTAGGTTATTAGGCATAGGTCCCTCGTTCTAACCCATTGGAATTCTGGTTTTGACCCACACAAAGAAAAACTTACTCATAGACATATGTGGGTTATCCTTCCAGGCTTCCCACTTCAATGTTGGAATCTTAAAGGTTTTATGGCTGTAGCTAACACCATCGTCTGTTTCATTTTGATTGAGGATGTACATTTGATGGGGTCAGAGAGAAAGTCATTGATAATTTTAGTCAAAATTGACTCGGAGAGAAGGCTACCGAGGGAGCTGGAGGTCATCTAGGAAGGGAGATCCTTTATCCAAAGTTTGGATTATTGGAGGGATCCTTTTCATTGTCACCTATGCAGGGAGATAGGACACTCCAAAGCTCAATGTTTGGCAAGGGTTTCAGATGGTTTGAAATCTAGGGATGTATTTTCACAGCAAGACCAGGATGAATCTGTCGATGGACACCTCTTTCCTGTCCCTCTGGACAAGTATTCTGCTACCAATTTCGTTGGTAAGTTTCTTGAGTCATTACCTGTTTTGTTAAAATTCTAGTTTGTCGAGGATATCATTAATTAACTCTTGGTCATGAATGATCTTCATTTAGAAAATAATATTGAGGTTGTTCCAGTGTCAAAATATTGGAATGCCTTGGCTTCGCGTTCACTTGAAAAGGTTTCACTTTCTTCTAGCTCTAATATTGGGGATTCTGCTGGGGTTGGTCTCGTGTTGTCCATCAAGAAGCCATCAGATTGTTTCCCCCCTGACATTTCTAATTTGTAGGGCTTGTCTGTGAAGTGCCCCTTAGTTCTGGTTGATGATATTCCTTATCCTGTTGATCCTAACACGATAAATCCTCCAGATTCCCCCCCATTTCTAGGGAGAAGCTAAACTCCCTGGGGATTGAACTCTCTTCCTCCCCACTTTATGACTCTGCTCCTCCCTTGATAGGAGATTCTGAGGACTTTATATCTCCCCTGGCTACCTACTCCTCATGTGCTCCTAATTCCTGTGATATTATCCCTATATCCTCCATTTTCAATGGGAATGTGACTATTTGTAAGGCTAAGAAAAACAAAAAAGGAAAGGGAAGTGTTGTTCATAAAGGGGACCCTATGGATATGGGACCTGCAAATGTAAACCCTAAGTTATCATCTTTATTTGATAAGGTTTTATCTAGGGTTTCTCCTTCTTCCATTATGTCTTCACCAGGGGATCTTAGAGTTGACGTGACCCATAATGGGGTGGTCCAATGAACAATGTTTCTTTTAACATTCGGGGGCTTCGCAGTGGCCCAAAGAGAGTTTCCTTTAAAATATTTATGGAGTTGGTACATCCGAGTATTGTTCTAGTGCAGGAGACTATGACTACTTCCATTGATGCTTGTAGTTATTTTCTTAAAATCAAACCCAACTGGCATGTGTGTGCCTTAGATTCTTCTGGTTTATATGGGGGAACCCTTGTAGCATGGAATCGTGATGTTGATGACTTGAAAGCGTACCATACTTCTGCAGGAATCCTTGTGGAAGGGAAACTTAAAGGTTTTCATCAGGTTTTCAGAATTATGAATATTTATGGCCCTCATTGTAATCGAAAATCTTTTTGGGATTAGATTGTTTCTAAAGGTATTCTGCAAGATAACTCTCTTATTATAGCGGGTGATTTCAACTTCACTTTGTCTGCTGATGAGACCAAGGGGTCTGGTAATATCTATGATAAACTAGCTGAATACTTTGTCTCCCTTTTCGAAGATGCCAGATTGGTGGATATTGTTCCCAACATACTAGTCCTGACTTAGTCGAATGGAAGATGTGGTGGTGCAGGAATTGTTGAAAGACTTGATAGGTTTTTCATGTACAAAGATTTATGTGATTCAATGGGCCAGTATCGTTCTTGGTCCTACTCAATGGGCATCTCTAATCATAAGGCAGTTATCCTATAGTTGGATTTTGATAAGGGTTTTAATCTTTACCCGTTCAATTTCAACCCTTGTTGGTTGGAAGAACCTACCTTTTGTGATCTGGTCCGAACGCATTGGGGTGTGTTCTCTCAACAGGTTCAATTCCCTCATATGCAAAGTATGATCAAGAAGTTATCTATGTTACGAGAGATATCTATGTTACAAGAGATAGTTATAAAATGGGAAAGAGAGAAAAAGGAAGAGAACTCCAGAGTTTTGGTTGAGATTGAAAGGGAAATCCAATCTTTATCGTGTTGTATGGATGAAAAAAATTTCTCTATTGAAAGAAAAGAATACATTATCAGTCTAGAGGCTAAAACGTTGAAGATTTTAAGACAAACTGAAGATTCTTGGAGACAAAAAAGTAGAGCAGTTTGGATTAAGGAGGGTGATAATAATACTAAGTTCTTTCATCATTTTGTCAATCAAAGGCGCTTGACGAATGCTATATGGGATATAAAAGGTGATCAAGATCGGGTCTTTAGTGACAATGATTCTCTGAAAAGTGTTGTTGTCAATCATTTTCAAGACATTTATACAAATAAAAATGTCTCAAATTTGGAAAACCAGCTCAAGACTATAAAGAATTTTCCCTGTTATTTCAGTGAAGCTGACTGTCAGGAAGTGGGTAAACTGATTTCTGAAGATGAAGTTTTGAAAGTCTTCAAATTATTTTCCAAAGACAAAAGTCTTGGTCCGGATGGGTGGACTATGGAGCTATATCTTCATTTCTTTGATATTCTGGGTAAAGAACTTACAAAGGCCATTGATTATTCTAGAAGAAAGGGACAGGTTCCTTGTAGCCTGAATTCTACATATATTACCCTTATTCCAAAAAAGGATAATCCTTCTGATTTCAATGATTATAGGCCCATATCACTGTGTAATATGACTTATAAGATTATCACTAAAATCCTATCTGAGAGAATAAAACCTTTTCTAGGAAAGAATATTTCTGAAGAACAATTCGGTTTCCTTCCTAATCATCAGATTCTTGATGCGGTTGGCGTTGCTCAAGAAGGCTTACATTATGTGAAAGTGAAGAAACTAAATGCTTCATAATTAAGATGGATCTTACGAAGGTTTATGATAGGGTTGATTGGACCTATATAAGATTTATTTTGATGCAAATTGGTCTTTCGGTGGAGATTGTGAACTGGATTATGACATGTATCTTCTCTGCAAGGTATGTTGTGTTATTAAATGGATCTCCCACCTCATATTTTAGTGGTAATCAAGGGCTCGGACAGGGCTTCCCACTCTCTCCTTATTTGTTCATTTTAGCAATCGAAGGGATTAGCTTATTGATAGACGGGGCTAAGGAACAAGGTCTTATCTCAGGTATAAAGGTTGCTAGTTCCATTCACATCTCTCACCTTTTATTTGTTGATGATGTTCTCTTGTTTGGTGAAGGATCCATTTCTAAATGGCAGCAATATAATCTAATTATATCTATCTTTTGTGATGCCTAAGGCATGGCAGTTAGTGCTCATAAATATTGTTTCATTTATCAATGTCATGACCTTGATGTCAAGGGCCAGATTGGGTCAATTTTCCCTTGTCAGATGTCAGAATTGGGGAATGGAATTAAGTATCTTGGCTTCCTTTTGAAGCCTAATGGTTATAGAATCTTGGATTGGAATTGGATTATACACAAAAAATTCAAAGGAAGATTGGTTTGTGGCATTTTAGATGGATGCCATTGGGCAGTCGTATCACCTTGGTTAGTTTTGTTTTGCAGAGCATTCTGGTTTGTTGGTTCTCCTTTTTTATGGTTCCTAGTTCTGTGATCTTGGTTATTAGAAGGATTATCTTTTAGTTTTTTTGGGTTGGTAAATTGGCGACTTCAATGTTCCACCTTGCCTCTTGAGAAAGTTTATCCTTGCCAAAATACTTGGGTGGGTGGGGCATTAATCATCTTACTCGTTTCAATCTTGCATTATGTGCCAAAAGTTTTTGGCGTAGTATTTTTTTATCCTAGCTTGTGGGGCCCGAAAAGTTGTTAAAGCAAAAAACCTAAAAAGGTTGCCACTGGTTTTTTGGTTTTCTTCCAGAAAATAAAAATTGCTCTTGTGGTTCTACTCTTTGGAGATGTTTGGTAAAATTGTTCCCAGTCATTAACCATGCTACATGTTGGGCTACTGGTTGTGGGACACAAATCTACCTAGGAATTGCTCCTGTTCTTGGACTTGGTGAGGGTTATAAGCTATCTTAGGGTATTATCAAAGCATTACAAATGAATGATATTTATGTTCTTAAGCAGGTGGTGGACTCTTAGGTGGACGTGATTGTTAAGTGGCGTTCTGCTGCGGATTTATCTTTAGACATATCTATTCCTCTCGAATGGGACTCTTTTATTGAAAATCTTCGTCATTCTGGAATCTACCTTAATCATGAAGAAGACAAGATAGTTGGGTCCTTCAATCACTTTGATGGCTTGATCAATGCTCATTTAGCCTACTCTTGAATGTTGGAATCAAATTTAATGATAGGTCCCCTTTGGTGGTCGAAGAAAGTTTGGGCTGGAAACTATCCTTTAAAAATTAGTTGTTTTATTTGGCTATGTTTACAAAATAAGATATTAACATGGCAGAATCTATAAAGGCGAGGTTTTGTAAGACCTGTCATTTGCTTGATGTGTCTTACATATTTTGAGGAGATTAATCATTTATTTGGCAGGTGTAGTTTTTTTCAAAGACTTTGGGTCGAACTCAGTAACTCTTTTAATTTATCTGTTTCATGGAGCCCGCTTTCTTTTGTTGATAAGTTGTTCCATTGGTTCTTTAATCAAAGAACATATCATTCCCTAATTTTTTATGCTATATAGGAGGTATGGAAGGCCCGAAATGGACAACTTTTTCAAAATGTGAAGCCTAATATTCTTGTGGTATGCACCAAAACCATTTCTAGTTATATGGACGACAAAGGAACTATTTCCATAAAGGGTTCGAAGAATTTTCATTTCTCTAAATATGACTTCACTTCTCCTTTGGGTTATTTTGATGGAGCTAAACAGTCAGGGATTTCTGGGTTGGAATGATCCTTAAGTTCAGCTATTGTCATGTGTTTTGCTTATCATTAAAAGTCAGTGAGGGAACCAATACGAGGACAAAGCTCCTTACATTATGGGGCTTATTGTGGTTTTCCAGACTTAAAGGATTGCAACACTTACAAGTGTTTGGAGATTTTCAATGTATTGTACTTGACTGGGAAAATGGTAGATCTTCTTTGCACTTTATATTGCTAGAGCACTGGATGAGGAGGGTTAAATATTTGATTTCTTCCTTTGAGCAAGTATCCTTTAGGCATATTTATTGGAAATTCAATGGTGGAGCTGACTTATTATCAAAGCTTTCCCTTGGTTTGATGGGTGACAGACTTATCTCTGAAGAATTCAGGGATGGAGTCTTGATTAGCTCAGACTGTTTCTCTTTTACTGATGTATTTTGCTTGATGTTTGTGGTACTTAGCTTATTTTAGCAGTAGTCTCATGAGTCTTATAGACTTGCTATTTTTTGTAACTTATGTGATTTAGTTTTGTATTTTGAACTGTAAGTCCTTCCTTTTTATAGTAGTTTTTTGGCACAACTTGATACTAAAAGAGAAAGCACTTCTCTTCTCTTCAAGTGGATATATATTTTGACACAACTTTGTGCTTAATATAAAGTTTTTTTTTCCATTTCCAGTGTGAAAAGAAATATATTTAATGTTCAATTCTTGGACTTGAAAGAGAAACACATGCACACCAATTAACAACAATAGAAGTTGAATACAGTAGATAATGTTAATATAGATGTAATTGTCTCTATGTTTTATGTTTTGTTGTGCTTATTTCTTAGCCATATATATATATAGCTTTAGTTAATTTCTATTATAGTTGAAGGCCTTTGTTTATTTCTTTCATCATGACATACATAATTTTTTTTTATGGAAACCACGAAACTACCATACAAAAGCAAATTGTCTAGATAATAATTCCAAATATATTACCATGATTTGGAAGATGAGTATATGGGTCTTTGTGGACACACCTAGAACTTGAAATTAGGTAGGAAAATAACAGTCCTAGAAACGATAACAATATCTAAACTGGATTTAATTATTATATGTTATTTTAATCTATTAACTTTAATTAGACATATATTTTACTATTTTATTTTAGTTCCATTTTTTTAAATTTGTGAATGTTAATGTTATTTTATTTTTAAGTACAATCAAAATTTTACATGAGAGAATCAAAATTAATTATATAGCTTAAATTGTTGATGAATAACTTATTTCTCATAAGTATTATTACAAATGACCAATTTTTTTGTCAGTTTAAAGAGTATTGTAAACAACATTTTGGAAAACTATTTTAAAATCCAAAAAATATGAGAAATGACAATATTTAACCCCTTTAACTACTATAGTTACAATCCGTGGGGGGCAACTTAAGTGGTAAAGATGATAAGTAGTAATTGGTTGTAAATGGAAGGTCACGTGTTTGAATCCCCCCAAACTTACCCATGCGCCATGGTTCGGGCCCTATGGATGCACCTAGGGTTATAGTGGTAGCGAGATTAGATCCCCGGACCTTGTGTCACGCGAGTACCATCCCAACCCTTGTTCCTGATTCCCTTAGTATAAAAAAAAGCTACTATAGTCAAAAGCTCAATTTTAAAATCCCCATAAATTGAAAGTCCCTCAAATTGAAAAAAATCCACTAATTTTTCAACTCTTTCAAAGAGACCCAAGGAGCATTGACAACCTATTAAAGATATAAACATGTAAAACATATTTATTACATGTAAATCAATCAAATTCAATGCAGGTTATCTTAACATAAAGGTATGTTGGCATATCGACATTAGGTATGTAGTGTATTGAATAATCTTGGATGAATGAAATCTTCAAATGCTTGATAAAATCTTGATGAAAAGAAATTGGGCTTCTGTCACCTTGGAAATTTACATAGCTCTAAAAAAGCAAGTTGTGTATGCTTTCCATTTAGACAATATGATCATTTTGCTCCTCTAACTTCTCCACATTTTTCCCATAGAATTTAAAACATCTCTTATTACTACCTATGTTTGCACCTTTAATAAATATATTCTAAAGTGCTCTCACATAGGACACTTAATCAAACACCATGGTAACCTCTCTTTGGATATTTTCCCATATCATAATGCAATTTCCAACTACCCATAAAATCAAAGTTGCTAATTTTTACATAGGAATTGTGCCACATTGAGCCTCATTCGCCACCACTACCAAAGGGTCTATTTTTGTTTGCATTTAGTGGTTTATTCACCACCACTACCAGAGGGCTCATTTCCGATTGCATTTAGTGGTTTATTCCATAATGGGTAGTGTGGCTATTAAAGGTAATGTGCTTCCACCATTCCCTACAGATACAATGTTTAATTATTGATATATATAAACTAGCAATTGCCCCATAAGGTGCAATGGGACGCCGAAAGGAAAAAAAATGGGAAGTGAAGTAGATGTGATGAAGTGAAAAGGAGAGTATCTTTCTTTTGTGAATAGTCATTGGTGGGAATCTATACATTAAGCCTACACAAGATTGAAAAACTGAGAAACAGAGGAAAAACATTGGAAAATATGTTTAACTGTTCAAGATAAACCCAAAACACAAGATGAAACCCCAACATGGCAATTTTTTTGAATCAATCACTTGCATTGTTGATTTGAATTATTCATATTAGACTTTAGTGACAGGAATATCAACAAGGATGTATATCCACTTTTGAACACATAAAGCTATCAACATCATGACTTCCATGCTAGTGGTCCCTGCTTGCTAAGGTGAGAGGAACAATAATGCAAGTTTGTTCTTGCTTGCTAAACAACATCACCAAAAGTCACCACAAGAATGCAACCCATACTTGAAATGATGGAAGCGGTCAGTGTCTCTCACAACAATTTCTCGTCCAACAATATTTGATATAAACTTCAAGGTATCATGGCTATCACCACACACAGGAAGATTCTGCATGATTAAGATGGCATTCCTAAAGGTGTGTTGACAATCCCAAAAGCAACTACCAACTTCTCAATGTGGTGACAAAGTAAACATTCATGTTGCTCCTCTTGCACATCATGTAGCAAAGGATTTGTGTCTAGCTTATACCATGCCTCCTCCATTTGCCTAATACTCAAGACTTTTAACTCTGCACATATATCCTCCATTTATGGGTGTGATATGCTATATGTGCTGGATACTTTTTCACTGTCTCATTTGTTTTCTCTGGGACATTTCATCCAACATTTTCTAACAAACCAGGATCCCAATTTTGACCTCAAAAGGGTGAAGCCTCCAACTGGAATTCCTAAATCAATGCTTTTTTCTACTCCCCATGGCTCTTATGGATTTCCAAATGGAACGGTTGCAGTTTTTAAAACCTCTATTAATTACCAACGCCAAAGAGTGAAAGGTCTATAAAAGTGCTAGGTGCAATTTGCTATGCATGATTTCTCAATCATTATCTCCTGATTAAAATAATTTGTCATGTAGAGTTGGTTCCCATCTAACCATCATGTTGGTGAATTGCAACCCGAATTGCATTGTCAGTTATGCAAGGAAGTAATGAAAGGTGCTATACTGACCAACAAATGTATTTATAATGGCTACTATGTCAAACTTAAGGTGCATTACATAAATTTACTTTGGTGCGATTCTTTGTCTAGAATCAAGTGTGTAGAAATGAACACATCAAAAGAAATATGAATATAGGTGGTTGCATGGACATAATTTGAACAAGACAACAAGAAAATAACAATTGAAATTTTTTTGCACACCATTTGAAAATATGCATATTTAAAATGTAATGTCTGCAGTTGCTTGGGAATTTATAGAAATATCAGTTTTAATTTTCAAATTGCAGATATGAAGATGTGAGCTTGATCATTAAAGACAACATGAAGGATAACCTGCCATTGTGGGATTCTTAGACAAAGTTTGCTATGACCCAAAGATATTCCAATAATCACCAACCTCAGACAATACTGGAAGGTATATGACAGATTGATACATGGAATGCAATCAAATTCTTTGCATTGAAGATTAATATACAAAAAATGGTTACAAAATATTTCTTGCATTCAACATTACAGGACAAAATAAGTACTTCACTCTAGGTTGTTTGAATTGAAAATGCAATGAAATGGGTTATAAGGCATGCCTTGCATTCAACGTCACAAGACCAAGTAAATAATTTGCCACTAGAACTAGCCTCTATTAGCACATGAATTCATATGTCTGTGTGTGTTTATATTAAATGCTAATTCAATGTGAGATGCAACACATTCTACACAACTTCCCTCAAAATTTCTTTAGTAAAAAATGCATAAAATATTAAAATTTTAACGGATAAAAAAAATAAAAAATTACTTTAAAGATTCCAAACCATTAGATACAAAATATGCTATGTCTACTCATGTATATACCATGTAAGGGTGAATATATCAAAATGGCACCGACTGCAATACATGTGTGAAACAAAATACATAATCAGAAAAGCTTTAAATGGCCTCTAGAATCCAAAACACAATGTGTGACAAGGTAATAGCCTACTACATATCACTGGTCAACATGATCAATCATGAATCCTATCACCACTATTGGAAATGGAATCCTTAGCATGAGCTACAAGACTATCCTCTAACATGTCTATTTTTTAACAAGTCTATATTTTGCAGGTGGCATGTAGTCGAAGAGTCTGGCATCTTTTGATGGTTCAGTGGACTTGTCTTTGGTTTAGTGTAGGTTAAGTGGATTTTCGAAAATTGCTAACCCTATTGAATTTTGGATGAGATGTGAAATTCTATTTTCATCATATGAGGTCCGATGAGGTTGGAACCCCTCTCAAACATCCTGAAACAATTAATGATAATATAAAAAATTTAAGTAAAAGGGTAGAAAGGGTAAAATTTTATATTATAATTCCAAGTTAGCTTGTGTCACTCTCAACCAAGTTGTTTTTTACCCCAAATAGTGCTATGATTTGTCATAATCCTACAAAGTAGGTTGACTTGGCAATGAAGCAGGTTTAATCTCAGGGTTTAGGATTTTAGGCCAATTTAAAAGAAAATTCAATATTTGAACAGATATTCAAAATTCAATATTCCTCCTTATCAGATCTACTTTTCTTTTCATTTTTTTTTCTTTCGGCATTTTATTGCACCTTATGGGGCAATTGCTAGTTATATTCATTGAAAACTATGGAGTGTTTTGTAGCCATTACAAGTATATCTACTGTGATCTAGAATTTCACACGATCTTCACTTGCCATAAGTTAAATAATTGTGCTAGTAAATATATTCAATTTAGTAACAAAATTATAAATTTACATAACTTAAACAATGTTATATTTTTTTGAAACAAATGTTTATGTTATAAAAATTATTTCAAAACAAACAGATTTTAAACATATTCAACTTAGTAATGGATTTGTAAAGTGCTTTTACTCTAGAAGATTTTTTAATGAATTTTTGTAGAGTTACAAATACTATTCTTTCAAATCTTACTCTTATCTTTAATGTAGAGAACAAATTTGATGAGATTTTTTTGGATCGTAAATATCTATATTTTTAGTACTCTTGATATGTAAAAGATCTATGATTTCTTATTTGATAGCTAGGATGGATTTAGATAAGGGTTCATGTCATAATGTTTTTTTTTTATTGTAACATGTATTTCTCACTACTTTTAATGTAATGTTTTTTTTTAAATATTAAATCTTAAAATATATTTTATATTGACAAATGTAAATTTAAGGTTATGTAATATGATGTTCTTATAAAAGAAATAAAAATGCAAATGATGTGTAAAAAATTTATACCTCAAGAAAAATTGGATCACTCTGGGTGTTTGATAGATCCTCTTTAAGATGGATCTATGCTGGTATAAAAAGAAATATATTGATACACTACAATAATACCACTTTAATGGTTTTAATGGTTTTGACTACAACATAGTACAACAAATTTATAATACATGAAGTGATTTCAAGCAGATATATTATACATATAAAATTATTACAAACAAAACTAATGTAAATTTAATATTTTGATTTTTAAAAATTTACAAAATTAATGGTAATTTTTTAATAGATTTTTTTTTTAATTTTATATAAATATTTATATATATATATATATATATATATATTTATGTAAATTTAAGATTTTGATTTTTAAAAATTTACAAAATTAATGGTAATTTTTTAATAGATTTTTTTTTTTTAATTTTATATAAATATTTTTTTATAAAGGTGTAGTTTGAAAGTTAGTGATGTCAAATATGTACTTGTTAATACATAAGTGAATCAAAATCCACCCCATACACTTAAAAAAAAAATTAACCCATTTTCACAAAAGAAGAATCTTTAAATTTCAAATAACTAATTTATATATTTATAACAACTAAAATTAACACTAATTTTCTTTTATCTTTCATGCGACAACCTCAACAGTAGAGATTTTGAGAAGAGACTTTAACAGGGGTATACCCAATTAATTGCCTTCTTTGGTCCACTATTTATGGTTAGATATCCAGTAGAATGACGAGGACCATGAAAGAGATATAGGGCGGCACAAGAAGTAACATAAGTTCCAAATCATGGATATAAATGTTTTTACCATTTAACTAATAAAAATTGACTCATCACCTTTTCCACTCAATTCAGCATTGTGGGGGGGGGTGGTATGCAATGCTTCCTTAGGTGTCACCATGTTCAATCAAGTTAAGCATATTTAAAGTGAGCCTTGTACACAACACCAGTCCCTATTTTGACTCAGCGATTGTAACGGCTAGCTACCCATGCAGTCCGTTGAGATGGATTGGCGTCCATAGGGACACTTAGCATATGATGTCTTATTGATTGTCGGCATTCGTTCTAGAGGATTAGTTTGTTTTGAAGGATGTGCAATCAACTCTTGTTGCCTTATCAATTTGGTTCAATTCTTCTTTAGAATTTTGGTTGGTCTCCTATTCTTTCCATTCATTGCATAATTGGTGGATCTTATTTAGTTCATGCCTTTTTCGGCATGTGTGGTTTTTCTCTCTTTTGGGGAGGAATTTTTCCCATGAGGTTTTCTCCTTTTATCTAGTTATGAGAGTAGTTTGTATATGGGTACCTTATCAGGCCTCATTGTCAGGACCCATCTTTGCTTTTGTTTGATTCCTCCCTACATTTCACTTATGGGGGGGTGTTAGTGTTGGTTGTTTTCCGAGGTGATTATTTCCAAGGAAGCACTAGTTGCTCTTGTTTTTCCAAGATAGCCAGGTTGTATCCCAACCATTGTGAGTTGTAAGCTCATGTAGGTAGTCATTATTGGGCCTTCTCTCAATATAAAAAAAGAACCCTCTTGTACATTTTTATCATCTCAAATTAATAGAGCTTTCTCTCTTCATTCTATGACTAAAAATATGAGTTGGAAAAATGAAAGTTGTATTATCTTCAATGTTAACATTTTATATATATATATATATATATATATATAATCAAAATTAAATGTAATGGAATGTTTAATTTTTATTAACCGGCAAGACGATGCTTTTAGTAACTTTCATTGAAGATACTCAAAGGTAAAGGTAATAGAATGTTTTAGTAATATTTATGAACTTTGATCTCTTTGGATTAGAAAGAAAGATCATTCTTATATTTTATATTGTGGAAGGGTTTAAACATAATTGTTTATTATGTGATATTTATAAAAAAATATAGTCATAAATTTAGAAGGTAATTTTTTCAATATTTCAAAAAAATTAAAGAGTTTTTTCATTGCAATACATGCAAACATTCACTTCTCTATCTTCTTAGGATTGAGGGTGTGACACATGTCTCTATGACTCTATGAAGATGACACATTATCATGTGACATACACATGGATGTCATAAGGTTCTTTGATATTTTTGAAATATTGAAAGAAATAGCATTATCCTTTGAACTTCTAATATAAGGGCGTGATAAAAATTATTGCTAACCATTGAAAAGTGAGTGTATATGTGTGTGAGTCATAGGTTCATGTGCGACACCCTCACCCCATAGAGGTTTTCATGTGCGTGAGTTATAGAAGTATGTTTCACCTTCACCCCAATACCATACACACTCCCTATGATTCACACACATGCACAACCTCACCCTCTTGATCCTTTTGACTTAGACAAACACACCTTCACCCATTGAGAAGGTTTATGGTGGGGAGATGAACATGATACATATCCATGTGACTTACACACATGCACACTTTCACTCTTGAGAGTGGGCATGCGACACATGCACACCTTCACTATTGAGAGGTGGGCTGAGATGGGCATGTGACACATGCCCACCTATCGCTAACACACAAGCACACCCTCTCCCCAAAGAGGGTGTATGGTGGAAGATATGCACCTGTACTCACACACATGCACACCATCAACCTTACCCTTGTGTGTGCATGTGTGTGAGTCACGAGGGCATGTGTCACACCTTTACCAGTCAAGATGGTGTATGGTGGGGTGTGAGAGCGATAGATACACCTATGACTCACATCACATGCAAACCTTCACCTCCCAAGAGGATGTATGGTGGGGGGTTGAGAGTGAAACATGCACTTGTAACTCACACACATGCATACCATCTCTACTTGGGAGGGTGGGCAGTGGAGGGGATGGGGCTTTGCATATCTAACAAAAGAGAGACAATGGATGCTACTACATCTTATATTTATCTATGCATGTTGTTTTCTACCCCCAGGTGTCACATTAGTCACATGTGCATGTATGTGACACATGCATCTATCACACACATGCATACTTATTCCCAAGGAGGGTGGAAGGTAGACACGGTGAGGCTATGGATGTGTCATAAAAGAAAGACAATATAGGTTATTGGATCTTATACTTTTCTAGATGTGTTGTTTCCTTTCCAATATTTTTCCATTGGAATTTCCCTTATTCTTGTTCTCAAACATAATGATGTGAATCATACTCTAATGGGTTTTAAGATGCAGTGTCAAGTAGTTCCACTCTTTCAACCTGAGAAGTGCATTGTTAGAACTAGGTTTAAAGATCAAACAACTCTAGATTCATGAAGTGTAACTATTTTGCAACGCTAGTGTGTGACATATGCACCTATCATTCACACATACTATGCATATTGTCACATCCCAGGAGGGTCAGTGGTGGAGGAGGTGAGGGTTTATGCAGATCACAAAAGAGAGACAATTAATGTTATTACATTTTGTGTACTACCCCAAGTGTGTATGTGTGACACCATTACCATAGGGTGAAGGTATGATGCATACATACCCTAACCTATGAGTAGGGTGGGTGGTAAAAAAAAACATATACCAAGTACCCAAACTCTTCACCATCCACCTTTTAATATATATATATATGATTGACTCAAACACACTCACCCAAAAAAATTACAAAATGAAAATATGTAGCAAATACCATTGCTCTTACAAACATACACACCGTCACTTCTCACTTCAAACATACACCCTCACTTAAAAAACCAATAATAATAATAAAAATATACTCTTACTCACCTAAAAAAAATTAATAATAAGAATAAAATAACAAACATTATAACATACACAAACACCAATATACCTATTTATTTAAAGTATATCATTTACAAACACAGATATACATATGCCCAGGCATGAGGTGTACAAGAGTTGATTAATGAGTTCAATTTCACCCCACTGCTCAAAATCGTTACATATATTCATGAACCTTGTGAAAACTTAGGCACCGTTTAATTAATCAATAAATCTTAAAATAAAAAATCAATTAATTAATATTTCTAACCTTCAATTATTTCTTAACATTTTCAAATCTTTGTGGCAAGATAACAATACCAAAACGTTGCTCATGGGAGAATATGCTACGTGTTCAGATTTAATCTCAAGATTTGGCGCAAAAGCGAAAGCACCATTTGGTGGGAGGCAAACAGGCACACTTGAATTTTTACTACAACCCACACATTTGAGCAGAAACTAGAGAGTTCTTTTCCTCCAGCCTCTCTGCTTTCGTAAATTACATTTTCTTGACTTGGGGCAGCAGCAACATAAGTGATATGTTTCAGAGATTTTCAGATTATTCCGTTGGCAACACAAGACATTGGTCTCCTCTGAAATATCATTTTGACAACTCGTGGGCGCCCATAATGTTATTTTGACCTCCACAGGACATTTAAGAGCCTCTTCCAATGCAGTGGAAATGCTTACTTTTAGCCTTTCAGTCTTCATTTTCTGTTGGCCATGTCCAAGCTCCACATGAGCTATTGCTTTGGATGAAATGAATGAATACTCGTTGAGTTAGATCCATGAAACACTTCTGATCAATTAATTCAATCACTGGAGTTACATACCTTTGCATACCAACTTTCCTTGGCCTTGTAACAGTAACAAGTCCTCTAGAGTAGCGGATTGACTGCTTTTTAGTACACTCTGCCATATCTCCTCCATTTTGAATGGGCTCACAGGATCGAGCTCCAATTCCACTACTTCATTCACCCTCGAGCAATTCGGTGACGGTGTTGGGAGCCCACTTGTTTTGGTATCATGTGAATGAATAGGTTTGGTCATGTTTGTATTGTGCGAATGACTGATTGAGCTCTCTGGAAGGCTGCATGAGGAATTGGGTTGTACTCATCTAGTCCAAACTGCAGAAGAGAAGCTGTAAGCCACGAGACACACTCATTTGAAGCTCTTAGTTGTTTTTATGCTTCTAGAAGGATTTTCAGAGCTTGGCCTAACTTCTCTATTATATTATTGAATGCTGCACATAATTAAAACAATGTGAATCATACAATATTACTATCACTGTCCATTCGTTTTGCCTCTTAATGTGTAGATCATCCAACACGTAGTTCATTTTAGACATACAACAAACAATCAGAAATATAACTTTTAATAGCATCACTAACCCATTTGTTAGCCATGGAGATTATCATCCCCAGATGACATGAGCATAAACTTGTTAAATTCCTTTGAAACAATATGCTTATTAGTGTATAATTCCTTTGAAACAATATGCTTATTAGTGTATAATTCCTTTGAAACAATATGCTTATTAGTGTATAATTCCTTTGAAACAATATGCTAGATTAAGATTAAGGTCCTTCAATGACCTACACCCGGATCCTTATATGCTATATTAAGATTATTTTGAATTTTTTCCAAAAGACCCAAATTATGCTAGATCAAAATCATATGAAACAAGTTTTAGCAAAATGCCTTGCTGTTTACAGTTATGCCTGCCAAAAAATTGTAGTTTTTTTGAAATGCATCCACTGGCCAAGATGTCCGTGATAATTGCTGCTAGTTGTGAGACAAGGGTAAGCGGTTGAATTCCGGAGTCAATGATATCTCGTGTGGTTTTTACAGTATTTTCAGTGTTTGCTGCTAAAGCAAAGTCCAGTAAATCCACCAGTTTTTCATGCGGTATCAAACCGATCTGCAAATTGTCACCATTTGTCTCCATAAATTTTAAAACCTAAATCACACTGTTTGCATAATTTCTAATGTTGGCTACACTAAGTTGGGCAATTCAAGCAAAATTTGCTTCTTAAATCTATATAAAACATACTTACTTTTGTTCTGAAAGATCTATATTCTATTTCTTCATCTAGTTTGAAAGAATTCGAGATTTATATTTCTGCACTCCAGAATATTTGCGATGACCAAAACCTAAAAAACACAAGCCTGCAAAAGATAAATTCATAAAGCAATGGCCCTTTTGTAGGGCTCATCAGCTACCTTCAGGATTTCAGAAATCAATTTCTGTGCACGTTTGCTTCGAGCTTCAATTCGCATGCTGTCACACAAACTGAACATCAGATTCCAAGTGGTTTCCCATGCTGCCAAAACCCAAAAATAAACAAAATGCAGTTACTGCATGGAATGCTCAGGCCTTCTTAAACATTTTGTTCTAGGCAGTTCTCTTTTATTCCTTCCAAGCTGCTTTGCTTGCTTTACTGGCATCCTTACAATATGCAGTTCAAAGCTCTTTTGAATATTGAAATATCACACACTTAAAAACCAAGAAACACAAACACAATCATGAATTCAAATAACATCATACGCAAATGAAATTTAAACGATGAAATTAAAGAAATGAAGTGTACCATTTGGCGAACAATGGTTAGAGTGACTTTTGCAGAAAGAAGGTTGAACTGCTCCAATGTGTTCGAGCCCTCTGCCCTCGATGTGATCAAACGCAATGCATCCTCCTAGATGTCTATATTTTATGAAACTACGAGTATATAAAGTCTATTGAACATATCCACAACTTTTAGCTTCTGAAAGCGAAATTTTTGATATCCAGACAAGAAAGGATTTGGAAGTAATTCTGAATCTGTTGTAATCAGAATAAATACTATGTAACTATTAGGATTTTCCATGTATTTCAACAATGTACTAAAAGCTTCATGATTAAGTTCGTGGCAGTCCTCTATGATAAAAACCTTGTACTCAGAAGCTGATTGAGAGAACTCAATATTTTGAAGACAGAATTTCAGTTTTTCAATGTCATTATTGCTTGCTGCATATAGCTTTGTGACATGAGGACTTTCTCCCAATTGGAAAAGTGAGCATTCTCTGCATTCCCAACATGGTCTTGATTTCATGTTGCAAGATGAACAATTCATTGCCACAGAAAAGATTCTTGCAACAGTTTTTTTTCCTGTTCCTCTCTCCTTGCCGGCAAAAGGCACCAATCGTCGGCCTTAGTCCGGCTCTTGCATAGTAAGCAGCACCTGGCACTTGCGCTCAAGGTTTCTGTGGAGGACTATTGTGCGGATGATCCTCATCTCCTCAGCGTGGGTGATCCACTTCTCTTTTTCCTAGATTCTCATCCTCTCATAGTGTCGAGGATAACGACATAGGGAAAAGGGATAACGCAGAGGAAAAGGATAAAAAGCAGAAGAAAAAAAGCCTGAAAATATAGAAAACCCTAAAAGGATGCAGCAGGCCAACAAACACGTGATGGACCGACCGACCACCAAAATAGCAGGAAAGCATGATAGTAAATTGATCACCAAAATACAGCAGGATCGAGAAGATACACGTGGCAGTATTCCCTTGGCTCTATGAGTGAGGAATCCATCTACAATGGCATGGATGGTCTTTCCTTGTTTGAATGCCTACGGGGTAAAATATGTTTTCGTTTGAAAAGAGGAAAGGGTTTCAAAACGTGTCAACATATCCAACACATGGATTATTGAATCAATTTTTATTTTTTTATGAAGAAATGCATGGGATAGGCTGCAAAGTTAAATCAAATGACTAATTCTCAATAAAAATACACCAATAAAAAAAGTAGTAAGGTCTTAAATAAGTTCTAAGGTGGGGGGATTTTAAGGATCTATAATTTTCTTAAGTGTAAAAAACTTGGCGAATCTTACTAATTCTTAAATTTCCAACCATAAAATGTTGGAAGATATTTTCTCAAAAGATTCAAATTTCTAAGGGTTATATAAAGTTTCTGGGCAATTTTGATGATTTTTAGAGTAAACAATTTTTATCTCATGGAATTTGGGTGAATCAATTAAAAAAAAATGGAAATTGATGAATCTTATTTTGAAAAAACAGCTCAAAAATTAATCTATGATCTAAATTTCACCCCTAAAATTTTCCCTACCAAGAGTATATATATATATATATATATATATGAGTGTATAAAGTGGATACACTCATATATGTAATTTAAGTGATCTTTCTCATAAGTATCAAAGAGTACATTAATTATCATTGAGTAAGAAAATTGGATAATAGGTAAAACTTGGAATCATGAGTTTTATGGATGATTCTATGTTTGTGACTAAATGTCTCTATTGTGGAAGATATGTCAAATGTGTCTGGATATTAGAAGTTTAAAGAGGTTTTTGTCACCATTGCTAAAGATTCTTTAAAATAAAATAATCTTAAGGTGATATGCAAATGTAGAAATGTGCATCACAAATTCAAAAAATTAGTAGATGAATTAGTGAAACAACAAAAAAATATAAAGATCTTGAGAATATACCTGACAAGCAATTATTAGAAAAGATGAAGAAATTTCTTGCCTAAAAAATCACGGTAAAAAATTACTTGCAAAAATCAAGAAGACAAAACATACAAATCATTGCAATCAAAAGTTAGAACAAGATAATCAGTATCTCAAGGAGAAACTCAACAAGAGTTTATCAAATAAATATGAAGAAAATTCTCACCTAATGAACCTTAATTAAAGGTTGTTAGAACAAATTAGAAAGTTAAAAGAAGAAAAGAAAGAGAATCAAGATATTAAAAATGAAGTTGAAAAAAAAATAAAAAAAATCAAGGAATAACTTATGCACCTCAGGGGCCATAATCAAGATTTACTTACACAAATTAAGAAAATTAAAAATGATAAGAAGTCGCTACAAGAAAAATTAGTACAACTTACCAACAAGGAATCAAGGGTCAATGAGGAAACAATGATTGGCCAAGTTGCAATAGAGGAGCCATCAGACATTAAAAATCCAAATGTAAAAAAAAGGAACCAATATAGATCCAATTGATGTCAAAAAAAAGAAAAAAGGAGTTTATATTGAAATAGTGTTGACAATAAATCACGGAAATTTTCAAAAGATGAATATTCCAAGAATAAAGTTCAAAAGACATGGGTAAGGGTGCTTTATCATAATCCAAATCATAAGATTAATCATGACCAACGACAAAATTAACATGAATATAGACAACAATATTCATACACACAAATGAATCATAATGCCAAACAAGGACACAATTGACATAGTGTTAAGAAGCAGAAAACAAGAAGTTATGTCCATAAAACTATTCCATAACACAACTAAGATAAAAACCTAAGGGAAGATGCTACTATATTGGAAAGAACCTCAAATGTAAAATCTTAACAGTTTCCAAGTTACTGAGCTTGTCACCATGCAGTATTGCAAAAAATTGGGTTAGGGTGGTTAGACCCTCTTGCAATTCGACAATTATGCTCAATGCCTTAAAGATGATATCATCTCATGTCGTCAATCTCAATAATAAAAAATTATGACAAGGCATTGCAGGCTAGAACGAGGATATAGTTATCTTCATAAATGCTTTGAGGACAAAGCATCTTAAAGGGGTAGGCAATGTTGTGAACATAAATATACCAATAATCATAAATACACACAATAATATTAAAAATAGTAATAATAATGAATAGCTAAAAGGCACATATCTAAAAGACGTGTCTATTCGATCATGTGAGCATTCAATGTATATTTATACGCCATGTCACATGTTATTGTATCATCTCTTATCTCTTATTTTTTCATAGTATATTTTGTCCTTGTGGATTGTTTTTACTGTCCTATCTATTTTGGATATTTATTATTTGAATGAGATTAGTTCACTTCATAGGCATAGTATTATCTAATGTTTGAAGGATTCATTTAGCTTTGTCCATATATCCCTTAGCCATAAATATAGTCTCTACATATCTTCCATGTTGGATGGTGTTTTTTCTTTTTTCTTTTTCTTTATTTATTTTGTGTAAAAAATTGTAATTTTTATTCAAAAATACAAAAGTATACTATGCATTATGCTTTCTATAATTTTCATAATCACCATAGTGCTACAATGCTTCTTTTAAAGGTATTTTGATAGCAGGTTCCATCATAATTACCCATCTCTTGTTCGTTGATGATATCTTGATCTTTACTGACAGATCGAGAAGAGATATCACAAATCTCAAGCTTCTATTGGACTCCTTCACTAAAGCTACATGAATTACCATAAACATTTCCAAATCTACAATTACTTACCTAAATATGGACCTTCTTTCAGAACAATGGATCAGTTCTCAGTTCAACTTCCAATAGTTGCATGTGGGTCAAGGCATTAAATACCTAGGGTTTATCTAAAACCAAACGATTATGGCATTAAATATTGGACATGGTTGGTTAGTAGAGTCGATAAGAAAGTTCAACTATGGTGTAATATTTGTCTCTCGAAGGGAGGTCGGTTAATCTTACTGAAATCTATTCTTGAGGCCATACCAGTCTTCTGGGTGTCTGTAGCTCATATTCCTTGTGGTACCTTGAACAAAATCAGGAAAATCTGTTTTTTCCTCCATTGGAATGGGGATTTGGTAAAAAATCCTTTACACTGGGTAGCCTGGGAAAGAATCACGATCCCTGAGTCCCATGGAGGTTGGGGGCTAAAGCATCCGTTTTATTTTGCAAAATCCCTCGCTGCAAAAAATCTATGGAGGTTATTGAAAGGTGATTATCTTTGGACAAAAGTTGTTTACTACAAATATATATACCCCCTATCCTTAGAAGATTGGTTTAGAAGAAGGGAAAGACAATTTAGAAATATCTCAAACTCTTGGAAAGCAACCTTATATGCTTTTGACACTATGGAAGATTGGATTCAATGGAGTATTGGTGATAAGGAAAATGTTTGATTGGGTATCGATCTATGGATAGGATGCTTGAATGGCCACTCTCTTCTTGACCATATGATCGAATCTCTACCTGAGCAAGGCTTCTTTTTCCTGGCTCACATATCCGTAGATGACATTGGAAACCGCCCTAGTAAAAAATGGTTGCAAGATGAACAAATCGACTTTCAAAATGAGGATTTGATCATCTGGGAAAATTACTTGCATTCCTTGTAAAATTAGTCACATCAGATCTAATGAACAAGTAAATCAATCACAATAGATGAAACTCAGAAAAATGGTGTAAAACTGTGCAAAGCATGCATCAGTGCTCAATATCCCAATGAGGGTGAATAATTACAATACAATATAGTAACAATGACTGAGCAATTCGAATTGACTAAGGAGGTCATTCGAATTACTGAATGGTGTAGCTTGGCTCCAACTAGGAGTCCTCATCATCAATCGGTGGTGGTCATCAATGCACAAGAACCAGTCATCCAGGTGTCAATATGAGTCTAACTGAGTGTAACAAGTGTAACTGAAGTGTGCAGCACTGATTAAGGGAAGGAGGCTCAGTGGAGGGCGCATGGGAGGCTTGATTGAAGTCAAAACAAGTCATCTAGTCAGTCTGGAGGTCCAACAGAGTGAAATAGTCGGTCGGGAGTGAAACTAGCCTCAAATCAAGGAGAATCGGAGCTAACTAAGTGTAACTGAAGTGGTAGGTGAAGAAGTGCGCCCTTCTCTGGCAGTAGGTGAGAAGTGGGTGCCTTCCTGACTAGGAGGGCTAAAGAACTGATGTAAGATGCTCCTGGGTTCTAGAATAAGGTGGCTAAGGTGTTGGAGGCATCAACCTGGTGACTGGGATGCATGCAAACCCTAATTGCATGCAAGGTTCTGAAAAAGATGATGTGGATATCCGAACACCCCCCCTCAAGCTAGACTATGATGTGCAAAAAAAAATAATGTGGGGCCTTGGTAACTAAGACCAAAGGTCGCCCCAATACAATAATCCAAAAAAAATGTTGAAAATAAGCTAAGTGAGGAAAGAGGGAAAACCCAATGGGAAGAAAGCCCCCCCTCAAGCTAAGAACATAATAATGGATCAATCTGTCTCCACCATGATGGAACTCACCCCCAATAGTGAATGGAGGTAAGAGAACTTCTTCTCAGTGAAGCTCTTGGTGAAGATGTCTGCAATTTGCTCATTGGTAGGGCAATATTTCAGAATGATGGTGCGATCATGCACCAACTGTTGAATGTAGTGCATATGAATCTCAACTGAACTGGATCTGTGGAGATCTTGATAGCACTTTGATTGTCACAAAAGAGGACAGTCGAAGTAGTGCCACCAAAACCAAACTCGGAAAGAATACCCTGCAACCAAACTGCCTGAATGCAGGCATTGACTGCCCCTCGATACTCTGCCTCTGCTGAAGAAAGTCCAATGGCTGCCTGATTTTTACTAGATCAACAAATAGGGCCATGACCAATCATGAAAACATAACCGGAAGTGGACTTCCGATCAATTCCATCACCTTCCCAATCTGAATCAGTAAAACCAATGAAATCAAGCTTAGAATCTGCAACATAATGTATGCCAAAATGTTTCGTACCTTGCACATACTGCAAGATCTGCTTGGCTGCCCGCTAATGAAGCTCATGGGGCTGTTCATATATCTTGACACAACACTCACAACATATGAAATGACAGGTCTTGAGTGTGTCAAGTAAAGTAGTGAACCAATCAACTGTCGATACATAGAACAATCTGCAAGCGGTGTAGAATTTCCCTCCTCAAGACTGATTCCTGAGAGGAATGGGAATGGGGATGCCTTACATTCAACCATATTAAACTTCAATAATAGGTCAGAAGCATATTTTTGCTGATATATAGTGATCCCATCAAAATTTTGAGCTATCTCCAAGCCCAAAAAGTGACTCAGCAAGCCCAAATCGCTCATGTCAAAAGCTAGATTGAAGGTAGTTTTTAGCTTATTTATTGAAGTAAGAGTGCTACCAATAATGAAAATATCATCAACATAAAGTAAAATAACCAAAAAATTACCTTTAACTTGTTGAAGATACACATTCGGATCTGATTTGCATCTTTTGAAATTCTGAGAAAGAAGGAAGAAGTCCATCTTTGCATACCAAGCTCTTGGGGCCTATTTTAATCCATACAAATATTTCTTCAATCTGCAAACTAATGATGGATCTGATGTGTAGCCTTCTGGATGCTGCATATATACCTCTTCAGCAAGGTCTCCATGTAGAAAATCACTCTTCACATCCATGTGGGGCACTTCCTAGTGCTTGGATGCGGAAATTGCCAAAATAAGGCGGATGAAATCCATCTTTGCAACTGGTGCAAAGGTCTCAGTGTAGTCCACTCCTTGGACTTGGGAGAAACCTTTTGCCACCAACCTTGCTTTGTATTTGCTGATAGAGCCATCAAAATAAACTTTCGTGTGGTAGACCCATTTACATTTGACTAATTTTCTTCCAGGTGGAAGAGAAACTAGCTCCCATGTATTGTTCTTTTGAAGAGAACTATACTCTTCATCCATGGCACTTTGCCATCTCGGATCTCGGTGGGCATGATAGTATGTTGTGGGATCTAAAACAGTCATCAAATAACAAATCTCGGGAAGTAATGGATCATAAATAGAAAGAGCCATACTTGCTCTTTGAAATTCTGCTCTTGTTCGTCTTGGATCAGCAGGATTTCCAATGTTCGAACTAGCAGATTGAAGAGTGTTTTGGGACCACTTTGGTAACGAAGGAGGATCATAATGGTCAGATTACGAACCTGATATGTCATGATCATCATGTGCTGCTAAAATATCATAAATATCAGAACTCATACCTTCATTATGGCTGCACGGATCTTCTTCTGGTGAAGGCAGTGAAACGACAGTTTCTTCCTTGACTAGTTGCAATTCTTGAAGCGGTTCTTCAAATTGCACACTGCGCTCTATGAATATCTTTTTAGATCTGATATCCATGAGTTTATATGCTTTTTATTCTCCCCCATATCCTATCAGTATGCACTCAATACTTTGTGGATCCAAAGCTCGTCTCTTCTTGGAAGGAATTCTAGCCCATGCAGTAGAGCCAAAAACTCTCAAATTTGACACATTTGGTTTGTGACCAAAGAATGCTTCGAAAGGAGTCATACCTTTCACGGATGAATGTGGAACTCGGTTCTGAATGTATGCAGGAACGTTGATTGCTTCAGCCCAAATATTTTCAGCCAAACCTTTTGATTCAATCATGCAACTAGCCATCTCTTTCAGTGACCGATTTTTCCTTCTCGCTACACCGTTCTGCTGGGGTGTGTAGGGAACTGTATGTTGGATCTAAATTTCACTTTGGGCACAAAATTGCAACAAATCAGCCTTGATATATTCTCCACCATTATCATATCTAAGAGCTTTGATCTTGCTCTCAGTAGTGGTCTCAACATAAGCCTTAAAATCCTTGAATTTTCCAAGCACTTTTGACTTGTTTTTGAGAAAAAATACCCATGTAAAGCGGGAAAAATCATCAATAAATGTCAAAACATACCTTGAACCATTTAATGACATGTGGGGCAGCGGACCAATGATATCAGAATGTATCAACCCCCAAACTGTAGAAGCTCTGCTAGCTTTTCCGCAGTTGAACCTGTGCTCGAGGTGCTTCCCAATAATGCAATCGGTGCATATTCCCTTCGAGGAACGGAGTTGTGGAAGACCATCTACCATGGATTTGTTTGATAACAGCAGAAACTAATTATAATTAAGATGTCCAAATCTCTCATGCCAAAACCTACTAACCTCATTACCATGTGTGTGAAGAGCAGTGGGCTTTGCAAGCGGAATAAAGTGTGAAAACTCATAGCATTTTGCAGTGTGGTTCGCCTTTCCGACTGCAACAAGTCTTCCACTTTTGATATCAAAAATTTCAACTGTATTAGGGCTGAATGTAATTTGCTTCGGTTCACCAGTGTGTGTCATTTGATACATAGAAAGAAGATTTGAAGCCAAGGAAGGCACATAGAGAACATTCTGAAAGCTTCCATGATCTACATGGATTGTACCTTTGCCCTTTGAAGAAATTTTGAGTCATCTCCGAAATGGATGGGGATAGAGCTGTTTGGATCGAATGAAGAAAAAGAATCAATATTTGCAGCCATATGATTTGAGGCACCCGAATCTATAAAAAGAGTAGTGGGCTTCGAAACAGTTGCCATGATTGCTTGTCCTCTTTCATGATCATCATTCCTATCCTTCTTCCTTGCACCATCAGGAAGAGTTATGTTGTTCTTTTCCAAAAGGAGGGCCATTTGATCTATAGTCTTCTTCATGCATGAACTTTCGAGATGAAAGCCACGGTTGCAATAAGTGCATTTAGATTTTTCCTTACCCTCTTTTCCCTTTTGCTTGAACTTTGAACTGGATGGTGCATCCGTCTGCTTGCCTTTCTCTCTTTGCTTGTGAGGTTCGAATTTGGGCTTCTCTTTCTTTTGCTTTCCTTTACCATTCGAATTCTTGGGTCCTTGAACAAATAGGGCCAAATATTTGGATTTTATGGACCCCATTTGAATCAACTTATCATGCTCTTTTGTGACAGAATCAATGAAGGCATTCAAGGTAGGCATCTTCCAATTCGGGGTAGTTAGCCGATCGGAATTGAAAGTAGAGACAAATACCGAATAGTCTGTACCAAGCTTGGTGAGAATAGAGAGGATCAATTGCTTATCCTCTTTGATAACTCCACTGTTCTTCAACTGCAATGTCAAGTGCTTGAATTTTGTGAAAAACTCATTGATGGTCTCGAAATTCTCAGGACTAAGAGCAATCAATTCATTCTCTAATTGAAAATCCCTAAGCTCGTCTTTCTTTCCAAAAAGTGTTTCAAGTTGCTCCCATATAGATTTTGGAGTCTTCAATCCACTGATATGGAAGTGAAGATATTTGGAAATAGAGAGGCAAGAAGACCATAAGCTTCATCAAGCTTGTTGTAGTGTTTTGTTCTTTCTGACAATGTGCTTGGCTCTAATTCGAGGCCAAGAGTGACTCTATAGTATCCTTTTGAACATAACATGATCTCCATATCTTCTTTCCAATAAAAATAATTGAAAGGGGTGAGGATAGGCTTTGAAGAAGAGTATTCCATTGCTAGGAGTTAGTGCACTTTGATGTAAAAAGACTTTCGAAAGAAAGGTAGCGAACGCAATTGGAGGAGACAATAACCTGCAAATCACAATCAATACAAGAATAGTGAGGTTGAACAATCCACCCTTTTAGAGTTGCATCACACCTGGGATTGGAGATCAAGCAATGTTGAATGGGTCCAATGTATCAATTCCAGGATTTATGTGGAAACTCAAGCTTCTGGAGTGGTATTGGAAGTATTTTCAAGCTTTGCATGCACAGGAGCGAATGCTCTTGAGATATTTCATGCCAAACTTTTTGCAATTTTGAGCAAATTCACTCAAAAATCCTTGTAGAACACCTGTAGAAAAGAAATATTGTCCCTGCAATGGCTCTTATACCATGTAAAATTAGTCACATTAGATCTAATGAACAAGTAAATCAATCACAATAGATGAAACTCAGAAAAATGGTGTAAAACTGTGCAAAGCAAGCATCAGTGCTCAATATCCCAATGAGAGTGAATAATTACAATACAATACAGTAACAATGATTGAGCAATTTGAATTGACTAAGGAGGTCATTCGAATTACTGAATGGTGTAGCTTGGCTCCAACTAGGATTCCTCATCATCAATCGATGGTGGTCATCAATGCACAAGAACCAGTCATCCAGGTGTCAATATAAGTCTAACTGAGTGTAACAAGTGTAACTGAAGTGTGTAGCACTGATTAAGGGAAGGAGGCTCAGTGGAGGGCGCATGAGAGGCTTAACTGAAGTCAAAACAAGTCAGCTAGTCAGTCTGGAGGTCCAACGGAGTGAAACAGTTAGTCGGGAGTGAAACTAGCCTCAAATCAAGGAGAATCGGAGCTAACTGAGTGTAACTGAAGTGGTAGGTGAAGAAGTGCGCCCTTCTCTGGCAGTAGGTGAGAATTGGGCGCCTTCTTGACTAGGAGGGCTAAAGAACTGATGTAAGAATCTCCCCGGTGCTAGAATAAGGTGGCTAAGGTGCTGGAGGCATCAACCTAGTTACTGGGATGCATGCAAACCCTAATTGCATGCAAGGTCCTGAAAAAGATGATGTGGATATCCGAACATTCCCTACAAGCTTCTCATATCATCTTAAATAATAAAGAGGATGAAATTCTTTGGTGTAGGAACCTAATTGACAGATGTTATTTTGCAAAATTGGGATACTTTGTTTTGAGAGAGGAAATGGATCCTTCGGAATTTCACTGGTGGTATTCAACTATCTGGTAGGAAAATTGCCCCTTGAAAGTCAAACTTTTCTCCTGGGCTGCTTTATCTCAGAAAATACCAGTTTGGGACTTCATACATAAAAATATTTACGAGGGACCAATCATATGTCTCCTCCGCAATTATGAAAGCAAAACCATTCCCCATTTGCTCATTGATTTATCCTATATACATCATATGTGGTCAATCATTCAACAACTCAAAGGATTCATTTTCGATTGGAAAGGTGCAGACCTCTAGGAAGCTTTCAAGTCGTGGTACGATGATCCCATCTCTATAGATTTTCAACCCCTTCATTTTCTGATGATCTTGAATACTTGGCTTACCCGTAATGGAGTAATCTTCAAGGATCATTTCATACAGCTTGGATTTTATGCTCACAAAGTGGACGCAATGATGGACTCCATGCCACAAGTGAAGAAGAGAATTAAGACCAGAAAAATCAAAGACCCACAGTTGGATCAGTCATACCCCTAGTGTTACTTTGATGGGGCATCTCAGGGTGATCCAAGTAGGGGCGATGCTGGAGGTATCATCTTCTTTTCAAATAGTGACTAGATAAAATTCGCAGTGGGACTCAGGCACAACACAAATAACATGGCAGAGTACATTACTTTGAATCTAACTTTACGATTTTCCCTCTCTAAAGGCATTCAATGCCTACAATTCATTGGGGATTCAAAGCTGATTATAAATTGGATGAAACACAACAATCCCCCTAGAGACATCTTCCTCAAGCCCATCTTTGAGGAACTGTCTTGGATTGTGGCTCTTTTCCAACAGATTAGCTTCCAACATGTTTTCCGTGAAAAGAACAACGTTGTTGATGGCTTATTGAAGATGGGACAAGAATTTGGAGATGGATCTTGGTGGAAATGGGAATGTACAAATGACTTCATTATGGAAGACAATCCAAGCCCTATTGTTTTCTAATCCTCAAAAGTACCTCATAAGAACTCTGTTTTATATACCAAAATCTTGTTAGGTATTATTTTTCAGCTATTTTTGTGTATCACATGTTAGTAGAAATACTTTTTTCCATCCTCCTCATTGTAGGTTTGGGGATAATTGTTAATTTTGGAGTTGTTAAGTTGAACAAATCTTTTTGTTGTAATTTTTTTTCTCAGTTTTGACGATTAGAACATTCCTCCTATGTATAGGGGCCTGAAATGTAACAGAGGCATCTTCTGCCATGAAGAATGTGTTTCATTAATACAATGTCTCACAATATGTTTTCTTTGGAAAACAAATGTCACCATGAAAAATAACAAAGAACAAGATCTAAAAATAGATCCTTATCAATTTCCCCCAGATTTTCTAATTGTCCCATCATACCATCTAAAGTCTAAACTAGGATAACCTAAGATTATCAAGGGATCATTCAAAAAACATCCCACGTAGTCCAATTTATACATATACCATATCAAAAGATCCCATAATTTTGGTTATTTACCATCTTGTGTATCCCAAAAATTATACCTTAGATTGAGTCAAAGTGCTTCATTGATTGTTCTGTATGTATGATTCCATAATCATTAATTCCATGAATATGAGATTCTCTTATGTAATTCTTAGAGTGCACTTCTTCTCTAAGCTTGAGCTTAGTTGTACATTTCCTTATTTAATTATAATTAGTTTTTTCGACAAAAAATATGAAACAAACCACATGAGAGTTATGCTTTGGTGCTTTAATATCAATTTGGTGCACTGTAAGGATTATAAAAAATATACATAAGAACAAACCTAGTAACAAAGATGAAAGAACTAAAATTATGGTACTTACATATTCACATTTAAAATCAAAGTTGTTCATATACAAATCATAATGGCATAATGTTTTGACAATAATAAAACTTAAATTCTATTAGAAAATCAATCCAACAATCTACATATATTTTAGAAATCAATAGAAGTAAACCATTATACAATGGGATGGACATGATTAATATTAAGTTTAAGGAAAATAAATCACTTTGCACTCCCAACTATCAAGTTAACGTTTGTTTGCTATTATAATAATGTAGGAGGGGGTGGAGGAAAATATACAGAACATGAAGGTCCAACTTGTTGATTAAAATACACTATCTTTCTTGATGGTTTCAACTTATCATACATAGTTCTTGCAATGTCCAGCTATAACTCATTGTTTAAAATGTGTGTCATGGTGTGTATAATTACGTGGTTGAATGTTAGTTCCAATGGGTCATAGTGCAATGATTACGCGAGTTAGTTGTTGAGGCAACTATCTCATTGCATACACAAAAATCTATGAATCTTAGTGTGAGTGGTTTGTATTGTAATGATTAGGTGACTAAGTTATCGATACAACTATTTTGTAATGATTTTACCCACATACCTATGGTACTCTGTAGATACTTTTTGTTGTTGAACCATGATGTGAAATTCACACATGTTGTTGTAGTTCAATTCTCCATGTTTGCAAATTAGGCCATCATTCATTGTTGTTCAACCATTATACAATCCCAACACCCTAAATTATTAAATCCTTATTAACTATTAAATATTAATAGTGAATCTTTAAGGACTTTCACCATTTACTAAAAATTATAGCCCAAGTTATTAGATCCTTGTTAACTATTAATCTTAATAGTGAATCTTTAAGGACTTTCTTCATTTATTGTAAATTATAGCCTAAATTAGTAGCTTGTAAATTCCAAGAATCGAATAATTGGATTGGGTGTTAATTTTTTAATTTTGAGAATTTACCTAGATGTTGAAATCCCAGACCCATCATCAAAATTGTTTTGTAAGAATTCATGTTGAAAACATGGTTATTTTCGACATTTAAGAATATAAAATCTACATTTTCCTCCAAGATACCAAATGAAAAATGACATATGTTATCTCTTGGAAGTGTGTGAATCAATGTTTTTGACAAAAATATCCAAACAACATTGTTATTGGTCTCATTTTTTGGGCCAAATGTAGTAGTTGAAACTCTAGGATGTCAAAATATTTAGTAATGCAATTATACAAACTCAACTCACAACTTCCCAACAAAGCACAACATAATCTCCTCATTATTTTGGGGGGTTTGGTGAAAATTCATGTAGCATATTCCCTTGGAGCTTGTACAAATTATTCAATGGTGCATTTATCCTCTAGCAAATGTTAACAAATTCTAAAGTTCCTAGACTCCATCAATACAAGGTTCCTAGACTCCACTCAGGAACTTCCCTCATTATGAGGATGGTACCCATAGTGAACCCTAAATTATTAAGGGCACAAGGCTAAGTCAACAATCCATGAGTAGATCATATGTAGCTCATCAAGAATTGATTCACTAAGAGCAAGCATGTCACAAGTTGAGTTTTGAATTCTGGTGAGGAGGGTAACAAATTTTCTCATAACCACTTGAACTACACCCAATTGCCAAGTACTAAATAGTTATATCAATTATTCTTTTCCATTATTATGCACAAACCTATTTGATTTGCGGGGTTCATGCTTCTAGTTGGAGAAGACAATGAGCATTTCCACCCTATTTTTATTTTGGGTGTCTAATTCTCAATTTCTCAAGTTACATTGATATCATTCCCAAATTTGTATCTTTTGTTATCCCTTGAATGTTTTTTCCTCCATCCTTAAGTATGTTTGAGTGATCTCAAACATATAGAAATTTGATGACAAGTTAAGCATCAAAATAAAGTTTCCTATCTACAACCAATATTATAAACAAAGCTATTTGATAAGACATTTTAATTTGATTTAGTAGGTAATGTGGATACTACTTAGTGATATAAATATTATTGTCCCTCACCATTATGAACATATTTACTACGGGTCCAATATTTAAAAGGACAATGGATAACACATCTTATTAACATTTACTTATATTAATTTACTTTGTCATACATGTGTTAAGTTCTTTGATTGATGGACGAAAACCCATTCTAACAAGACAAACACTTGTCCTCATATAGAAGAAGGGCTATGCATTTATTGAGGTTTTAACTTAGGTTATTTGCATGGTGGTGCCCCATCGTAATGACTAAACCATAACCTGGTAGACAAAATAATCTTGTGCTTTGTCATTATTATTATTATCAAGCAATTATCTCTTGGGACCTAGAGAAACCTAAAGGATGCTTCCTCACATTTGTGGATGACATCTCTAGTAAAGTTGATAGAGTAGAAGATTGCATCTAACCTAAAGGGATTTGAACTGCACACCTATTGTAATATCTCGATTTTGACCCTATTGCATTAAAATTGTAAATGATGTAAACATCGTTATTTAATCATGGTGAGGAGCTCAAGGCCAAGGCCCTGCCATTGATTTAGCTTTGTATGTATCAGCAATTAAAAATAGATGCCTATGGTTCTTGTGCTGGACATGCACAATGTAAATTAATACATCATGTAAATACAAATTTTTAATGAAATACCCACAACTAGCTATGCAATGCAACAAAGAGATGGGGCATGATTTTTATAAGGAATAGGGAGGAAAATTATTCAAACCCTTGAGCCAATGGTGTTAATCCATGTGTCAATGAGAAAACCCATAAACCACCAACTACCCATTTTGGGTTATGCACCCAATCATTTAATTCTTCCAAGAGTTGGTTGAGGTAGTTAATGCCTTGGGAATGGAGAGGTATGGCAGTCAATTTCGTGTATGGGCAAGCCATCAATCTAGAAAATCGTATTTTTGCTTCTTGGGCAAGAAAACACCCACGAAATGGTGCCCAAAGCCATCTTTCACCCATGGACTTTGCTCTCTCACTCATTCTGAGCTAACTGGGACTTTCTCCATCACGTTTTTCATCTTTTTCTTGCATTTTCCATGATTGGGAACTCGTTTTTGTATTGCACAATGGCTGGGAGAAAGGGAGCCACGATTTTGGGGTTTATGGAGGCCGTTTTTGTCCCTTGAATTCCCATAAACGTTTTCTGGAAATGATTTTGCTCTCCCAGGGTGATTCCCCAATTGCCATTTCGTTTTTGGTTGCCCAACGTTATTCTGAACTGGTAGAAACCCCATTTTGGGCATCCCACTGTAAAACGCTTTTCTACATGCCCAACACTTGTGATTTTGCTGTTATGTGCATCCCTGTTTTGGTTTGAACCTGTGAGTAAGAAATTTGGAGTGGTAGTGGATAGAATTGGCTTGATAAACCTAGTGAGGGGAGTAACCTCTCAGAAAGATCAAAATGGCTGGCTACTCTTCTATGCACACCTTGGACAACTCTAGATTGGAAGGTATGGCCTGAGGGACTATGTATTGGTGAAGGGAATACTTCCTTGAGTGGGGTGTGTAGGTATTGTGGGGACCAATCTCGATAGATCTTGTAGAGGGCATCCGTATCTCTGTGGTTGAGCTCACTAGCTTAGAAATTCTTCCTTTCCATTGCCTTAGTAGCCTAATAAACCCAACTATAGATTGGCTTGGCTGATTTTGGTGTATCCCTGGTTATGTGTGAGCCTACTGTTCCCTTTTTCCTTGTAGAAATCATGCCCAGCTTGGGGGTGGAAATTGTGCTGAGAGATTGATGAGCACAATTAGCCTATGGTTGGGTGGAACGTTGCAGTTGCATAGCCAGTTGCTTGGGACTACTCTGTTTTAAGATAAGTACTCTCTTGTGTTAAATTCTGCAATGTATTTATTTAATGGTTGTCATGAAAATATTTGAATGTATGTTAGATATGTAGATGATTTTAATTCTGCCGTGTTTAATGACAATGTGCATATGTATATGTCTTTCATTATCAATGAGTTTTTACTTAATGGATATGGGGCTATATGCCCAGTTTTAGTTTAATGTTCTCTCCCTGTCTCGGTCTAATGGGAGGGTACATAACACCTATTGGTATAGAACTAGTGAAAACCCAACAACATTGGCTACAACTAGTTCAAACAAAGGAAAACCAAGCAACAATTGAATTACAATTATAAAAAAGAGGTTCAAGCAACAATGTGAACTTCCTCCTTCAATGTTCTTTTGTGTTTTGATGCTTTTCCCGTTGAACTGTTGAGAAGTAAGTAGCTACACTACTTTGGGTTTTGAATAGTTGGAACCTCGACTTCTCTCTATTACTTAACAACGTCGTCATATGAGATCGATCTTTCCCTCTTGCAATTACAAAATTTTCTTCTATGTGTTGATATTTTTCCATTTGAACTGCTTATAAGTAGGTATACCACTTTGGGTTTTGAACACTTAGAACCTTGAAATCTCTTTATTACTTAACAAATTAGTCATATACAAATTGATCTTTCCCTTGTGCAATTGAAACCAAGCCTTGACAACCTACATCCTTAAAGTACCTTTTTTCCAGAGATTATAGAAATCCCTAGCTTATTTCTCCATTTAAATATGCACTTCTCGATGATCATGGAATCAACCACTATCATATCCTCTAAAGACATGGGAGGAATGCTCAACAAATATTTTATTTCTTATTTTACAACTACTATCCTTGCATTGACAAAGGCATGAGAATGGTAGGTAGATTAATATATGTTTCTCATAAATAAGTCCATGTTTTAAATGTAAAGTGGCATATTCTACCGTATCTTCTCAATTGAGTAGTTGCTCAGTTGATTATGGGCAAGGATATTATGCTCGAATGATGGCAATGTTTTCAATTTTGAATAACACTCTACATGATGTGCCATTGCATTTTCTTCTCCTCCACATGAAGCACACATTATGATAGTGATAACCTCCTTTTCTCATGTATAGAAACAATATCCCCATCCTCTCTTCATACTTGAAGTATGCATAAGCTTAATGATTCAAAGGTAACTTGTGTTCTCATTAATGAACATCTTGGTTAATTTTGCTAAAATTATTGTTTGTAATTTATTTGATAGTATAGTTAATGGCATATGTACAAGCTTTTTGGAAAGCCTTAAGCCACGAACATACTTACCATAATTGCTTGCCCTGTAATCTTGATATCACATCAATGATCTAGTGCAAGTATTTATGTCAGATTTATCTGGTGTTTATGTTAGTTTTTCATCATTTAATTCAATATGATCTCAGATCTTAACTGAGAGAACAACATGTACAACATATCAAACACAAGAGACAAGAGACACAAATAATTTCATCGGGGAAAACCATAAAGGTGAAAAACCCTGCAACTTCCTCAGAGATAGAATAAGCACCAATACAAAGATCACAAAGATGAAACCCCAAAAGATAGATGTCTCCAGCAACTACTCCTCCTCCACTTGTGCGCACTCCTCTCTCTCAACTATGCGAGTAGGATGTGTGAGTGAATGAGCAAATAGAGTGGTGCTACTCCTCCTCCACATGTGCATACTCCTCTCTCTCAACTATGTGAGTTGGATGTGTGAGTGAATGAGAAAATAGAGTGGTTCAACCATTCTATTTATACTTTAACTTGACCTGCATTTTACCCTAACTGGGTCGACCCATTAGGGGAGTCTAATAACCCTTCCACTTAACTCATGCTGGGCTGACCCCTCTAAGGTGGTCTAATAACCCATCAAATATAAGTTCCGACACTTACAATAAAACTTGTGACTCTTGCAAATACAAGTTACGACACTTCCGAATGGAGGAATAAGAACATCTCCGTCGGGGATACAATAAGGTACAAATGTAATACATACGATATACAATTGAATATCTTCCAAAGTTACAAATACATCAACACTCCCTTTTAACTAGGAAGGTATTCTCTTGACACAGGCATCGATACATATAGGCACAAGTCTTCAATACTAGAGCTGGATCATCAACATTGGATCATTGGAGCATCATTGTCACTGCTATTGTACTCGTCATCTCGATCACTGGTGCTATCTCTCAATTCTACTTATCATAGGAATTTCTATAGAGCCAACCCTTTTTCATGATGGATGTAGGCCTAACCTCCATGTAGGTCTTCATCATCTCTATGAGTGTCCCATCCGGTGGAATCTCAAGACTGATTATGTGCATCTGCAAAACCTGAAAAGAGTATCCCAGGACTGATTACGTGCCAAGCACAACCTACAAGATCTCCCAGGGTTGATTACATGTGAACAAGCAAAACCTCGAAAGAGCATCCCAGGACTGATTACGTGCTACTACAAAGCCTGCAAGATCTCTCAAGACTGATTACATGCGAACAAGCAAAACCTCGAAAGAGCATCCCTAGACTGATTACATGCTACTACACAACCTGCAATATCTCCCAGGACTGATTACATGCTACTTCACAACCTGCAAGATATCCACGGCCACGGAGCATCATCCGGATGCTCATGATCATACAGATCATCCTCGCACGGAGCATCATATAGATGCTCATGATCATATGGATCATACAGAACATCATACGGATGTTCATGATCATACGGATCATCATCATACGGAGCATCATATGAATGCTCATGATCATACGGATCATCATCATATGGAACATCATACGGATGTTCATGACATAGCATCGTCCATATGCTTATCACACAACACTTACATCCACAGCCATGGGGAGGACCTTCCTACCACCATGCTTGGAAGAGCTCTTGCATCTATGTCCCGTCACTTCCTGCTGGAAGTATCTTCGATCTGAAGAACACCAAGCCTCTCTCTGAAGTACTTGAACTTCACCCTGGCTAGTGGCTCGGTCAACACATCTGCTATCTGCTCATTCGTCGCAACATATGGGATCTTCACTGCTCCTCTCTGCACCATATCCCTGATATAGTGATACTTGATCTCGATATGCTTCGACTTGTCATGGAACACCGGGTTCTCGGACAACTTCACACAACTTTGGTTGTCACAGAAGATAGAAGTAGCATCCAATTGGAGATCAAACAAATCAGACAGTAGCTTCCTTAGCCATACCGCCTCACAACTAGCCGAACAAGCTGTGACATTCTCTACTTTGGTTGTACTCATTGCTACACAGGATTGCTTCCTGCTAAACCAAGAGATCACACTTGATCCCATATTGAAGCAACACCCCGAAGTTCTCTTCCTATCTGCAACACTGCCTACCCAATCTGAATCAACATAACCCTCCAAGTTAACCTTTTGATTCGCACCATACTTGAGCCCATAATCAACCGTATCCTTCAGGTACCTCAGAATATGCTTTACAGTAATCAAGTGAACATGTCTAGGATCTGTCAGGAACTGGCTCAATGTGTTCACAGCAAAGCAAATATCTGGTCTCGCGTTCGTCAGGTACATCAAGGACCCAATCATCTGATGATACATCGTGGCATCAACCGACTCTGATGAAGCATCACTCAATAGCTTCAGGTTCGATGCCATAGGTGTGGCCATGGCCTTGCAATCCATCATCCCGAACCACTTCAGGATCTCTACTGCATACTTCCCTTGTCTAAGGAAGATTCCATCTGCACTCTGCCACACCTCCATACCTAGAAAGTAATGCATCATACCCAAGTCCTTCATCTCAAACTTGGAAGCAATTAGCTTCCTCTTCATATCAGCAATCAACCCATTCTCACCTGTCACAAACAAGTCATCTACATACAGTAGGAGTATCACTAGATTGCCTTCCTCAACCTTGTAATAAAGGTTGGAATCCGCTTTACTCTTGGTAAAGCCCAAACTAGTCAGGAAGCTGTCAATCCTGCCGTACCATGTCCTAGGTGCTTGTTTTAAACCGTACAAGGCTTTCTTTAATTTGCACACATGTGACTCCCTATCATGTGTCTCAAAACTGAGTGGCTGCTCCACATACACTTCCTCTTCAACTACACCATTCAAGAAAGTTGTCTTGACATCCATCTGGTGTTTATTCCACTTCATCACTGCATCCAAAGCAAGTACTGTTCTGATGGAAGTGTATCTGGTTACAGGTGCAAAAGTTTCTTCATAATCTATCCCTTCTTTCTGGGAGAAGCCACGAGCCACAAACCTTGCCTTGTATTTCTCTATGATCTCATCTGCATCATGCTTGATATCACTTGGAAGTTACAACAGACTTCCCTTCTGTTCTTGGGACCACATCATTCTTCATGATCAACTGGTGCTCCTTGATCATGGCATCCTTCCATTACTGCATCCCTAATCCTAGGAACTTCATATTCTTCAATAGGTAGTTTTTCTTGAACTTCGTTGCTTATTCTTCGGAACAAATGTCATTGTCCTACTTTTGTAGGTGATTGTACACGATCTTTCCTACAAGTCAAATTCAATTGCATGATTAGAAACATCTCATAGTTTTCCGAACAAATTCTTACGCATAAAGACATAGGTCATACAATCATGGAATTATCTTAGACAATGCTTCAATACAACATTCATCCATATCCCGTATTCATACGGTAACTTTCTAGATGCCTTCCATCTCTACCAGAACATTGTTAAGAGTGTGCACTAATCCCAACATGTCAACAAAGAGGTTTCAATCTAGATAAGTAGAAATGGAGTGTTGTGCAGTACCATAGGCCACTTACCCATTGCTATATTAGTAGTATCTTGTTCATTAAAGCAACTTTTCTAAAATGCATAATATACATCCTAAATCTAGGAACATAAGTATGCATATGACTGAACAACATCATTTAAGTAATCATATATACAAGAAATGACAATTCAAATACTTATCTTTGTTTGGTTGTTGGGTGGACTCCCTCTCAATCTTCGCTTCCTTGTAGGAACTACTGGAGTCTCTGATAGTGTGCACCTTAACCAATGCTGAAAATGGATGAGAGGTTCTTCCATAGATTATTTGTTTTTTGGAGTCCAACTCTGCAGTAGCTTCTTCTACTCCTTTCATGTAAAACTTCATTACAATACATATTCTTCATCACTTGAAGGATCTTCACTGTCTTCCCTAGTTCTCTTCCTTGGAGGTTCATCATCCTCTTCAGTGTGAGCATGATGTCTTCTCTTGTTGTTCTTGTTCTTGTGGGAGCTGTTTTTGTTCTTGGGTCAATCTCTGGAATAGTGTCCCTTCTCATCACAAGTATAACATCGAATGTGAGAAAGATCTCTCATGGATCCTCCAAAGTTCTCCATCCGATTCTGGTGGTGGTATTTACCCTTCTTGTGATGAGGATGCTCCCTCTTGTGGTTATTCTTCCTGGTGTGTGCTGTGAGAGCCTGGTCTTCATTATCCATCTTTTTTTCTCGAGATACAATTCGAGCTTCTTCCTGTGAGCATTCCTCCCACAGCCTACTGAATGTGATGAGCTTCTTCCTAGCACAAATTCCCTGAATGAAGGAATCCAATGACCTAGGAAGACCATTCAAGGTGGTCATCATAATTTCACCATTCTCTATATCTTCTCCCATAGCTTCAAGTTGTTCTTTTATCCGAGAGACCCTTGTAAAGTAGGACTGCATGGTCTCTGCATTTTGTATCTTGAAATTCTTCAATTGATTCCTCAAAGTCATCTTCTAATTTATGTTCTTTCCTTCAAACAGCTTGGTTAAGGAATCAAACATCTCCTTAGGTGTCTTTAGAGAAGACACATGTGGTATGAGATGGTCTTTGATAGAATCTGCAATGATCCTCTTGGCCTTGACCAAGTTCTTCTTATTTAAGGCCTTAGTCTCATCTCCCTCTGGAACGGGAAATTCTTCACTTATGTAGGTGTCCAATTCATTCTCTTCTAGGATTAACCCAATCCAATACTTCCATGATCGGAAGTTATCAGCCCCTTCAATCTTATCCTCAAGCTTGGTGTGGTGAGACATCTTAATGAGAAACTCAAATGGAAATAAAAAATTTAGGTCTTACCACTTGATTTGCTAAAACTGGATCTGGAGCTTGCTAGGGTTTGATAAAGAAACCCTAAAAATCCAAACTTGGAATTTCAAACTTCTGTCTGGACAAGGATATTCAATTGACTGAGGCGCACAAGCTGGTGTGCTCAGATTTTGAAAACTCCAGAAATTGACCCTCTAAAAATGACCTACGAATTTCAGATCTGCAACTTGTGTCAAAATCTGGTTTTTCTGGTCCAAAAGTCAAATTAGGGTTTGACTTTCCTGGAGATTCACCCAACCAAAAAGTTCGATCTTGGTCTCTAAATTTCGATTTTGCTGAGGAGAGAAATCGTATGCTAAGAGCACTCAAAAATTATACTCCTGTCAAAGGCCCTAATTTCCCGCAGCAGTGACAAGCCAAAAATGAAAATGCTCAGAATCCAATTCTGTTTTGATAGAAAGATATGTCATATTGTTTCTGGTGCATATCTGAAATTTTGGATCCCTAGTTTCTGAAACTTCGGCCTATGGTAGAATGACCTGTCATCTTTCCAACCCCACATATCTGAGCTTCAATGGATTCTCCACGAGAGAGATATTCTAAGTGTCGCAACATGACTTGTTTATGGGATGAAACATAATAACGAACTTGTACGAAGTGCCACGTGTCACTATTTCAACTTCGGCCTCTGAAACTCGGACCTACGAAACTAAAGTCCATTCCCTAACTGTAACTTTTTACGGAATTCCATTTGGAGCTTCCTAGCCCAAGATATGACCTTTGTGCCTAGGTCACCTATTTAGGGCTGCATTCTGGAAGAAGTAGAAACCCTAGCTTGTATGGATTATATCTCACAAAGTACAACGAATCTGAGGCTGAAATTTTTACAAAGGGTACATCCTTGTCTGATATTCGTTTTGTAAAAATTTCAAATCCCTAACATTCTCCAAAATGGATTTATAGCAAAAGTTCCACGATGACTATTTTTTACTATACCAAGCCCTAGCTTCCAATTTGTCGCAAGTGCAACAAGTGTCGTAAATGCCATACAATGCCTTCCTTCGGGATAGCTCTGATACCATATTAGTTTTTCATCATTTAATTCAATATGATCTAGGATCTTAATTGAGAGAACAACATGTACAGCATATCAAACACAAGAGACAAGAGATACAAAGCATTTAGGTGAAAAACCCCGCAACTTCCTTAGAGATAGAATAAGCACCAATACAAAGATCACAAAGATGAAACCCCAAAAGATATATGTCTCCAGCAGCTACTCCTCCTCCACTTGTGTGCACTCCTCTCTCTCAACTATGCGAGTTGGATGTGTGAGTGAATGAGCAAATAGAGTGGTGCAATCACTCTATTTATACTTTAACTTGACTTGCCTTTTACCCTAACTGGGCCGACCCCTTAGGGGAGTCTAATAACCCTTCCACTTAACTCATACTGGTCCAACCCCTCTAAGGTGGTCTAATAACCCATCAAATATAAGTTACGACAGTTATAATAAAAACTTGCGACACTTGCAAATACAAGTTACGACACTTTCGAACGGAGGAATAAGAACATCTTCATCGGGGATACAATAAGGTACAAATGTAATACATACAATATACAATTGAATATCTTCTGAAGTTACAAATACATCAACAGTTTAAAGCTTGTCCAAGCTTTTGTAGGAGTAAGCTAATCTTGTAGCAAATGTACCTTACTTTCAGCCACAAATCTAGAACCCGATAAAAAATTAAAGCACTACTAGAGTTTTACCACGATGGAAAGTCTTTGCATGATGGAACAATGTCCTTAAGAGTTTGTACATTGATCTAGATGGTCAAGAAAATGATCAAAATTCCAAATCAATAGAAACTCTAAATTTTTATACCATAAAATTATAAAGACTTGAAAAAATGTATTACAAAATTAAACATTACATTGGTATATAATTTCAATTCTTACCTATTTCTTAAATAAAATTAAAATTTTATAAATTAAAAAAAAATCAATACATTAAGAACAATGGACCACCTTTTCAATCAGAACAATGGAACACCTTTTCAATCCAGATTTTGAAGAAAACGTTCAAAATGCACATTTAAACATGATCTTAACTCCACGACCCACAAAATCCTTAGCTACAATGAAATCAATCATGATCAACTCTAATTTAGGTTTAACCATGATTTCATTGAACAATGTGAAATAGTTGAATGCTGCCCTACTGTGTTAATTGACAATACCATGTTTTTTTTAAAAATAATTTCTGCTACAAATACCGCCTAACCGCCTAATTGGTATATGGGTCGTGTTGTTGAAATGATTATAGCACCTATGTTGTCAGAAACAAAAGCAGGTAACGGCTACACAGAAACAAACGAAACAAACATAGTCCGCCCCGTCGGGAAACACTTCTTCGTTCATTAATTTCCTGTGGAAGGAGAGCTGGACATGAGAGGAGCACTGGTAAATGAGGTTGGACAGAGAGCTAGGCAGGAGAGGAGCGCTGGGAAGAGAGAAGTTCATTAATTGCATGATTTCCTTGGTTGTATCTGTTGTTTATGCTTCTCTGGTGGTTGGAAGGAGCGTTGGGAGTCTTGATTGTCCATTGACGGGAAGGACAGGAGAGGAGCGCTGGGAGCCTTGGGTGTCCATTGACGCGAAGGACAGGGAAGGAGCACTGGGAATCTTTGTTGTCCATTGACGCAAAGGATAGGAGAGGAGCGCTGGGAAGAGAGGGGTTGAGGTTTTCGTTGTTTTTATGTTTATCTGGTGGTTTTATTTCTTCTGTCGGTTTTATGCTGTATTTTTCTCTGCTTGAGCATGGCCATTCTCACTTTAACTTCTATATCTTATCTTTCATGTTGGTTTTCTTCATATTTTTTGTTTTTGCTCTTTGTATTTAATGGTTTGGGAGCCAAGGCAGGCTAAACAGCCGAGCTTATGCAGAGTCCACAGGTGCAATGGCGAATAGGGCGAAATCTAATAAGGTATTGTTTAATTTTATTCATTTTTCTTCAATATATAATGCTTGTTTTCTAAATCTGTAGGTGAATTAAAGTGGAGGAGAGTCTTTGTGTGAAAACGTCAGATGGTGAATCCTCTTTTGGTACCAAAATGCATGGTGCAACTACAATTGATCTCCTTAGTCTTCTCATGAAATCTTTGTTGTATTTTAAAAATCTGTCTTGAGTTTTTTTGGTTTTGTATTTATTGAGTTCGGTGGCAGTCCCAAACAACCTTAGCTTATGGGCATAGGTAAAGGCCAAGGCATGGTTTAATTTAAGTCATTTTGCTGCATAGTTATATGATGCGTGCATTTTAAAATCTAGATGCATTGCAGGTAAATCAGAAATAAGTGGGTTGGGAAATCAAAGCACTCACAAACAGCCCAGCTGATACACATTCGAGCCATAGTGGGTGCAGGTTAAGCCTATTTTAAGGGATGTATGGGTCGGCCTATCTCTTTTTCTATCAATTGTATAGAGTGTGTTTTGTGAAATTTAGAGGCAATAGAGGTAGAGGTAAAGGATTAACTGTTGAAGGCCTTTAGATGAGTGAATCTTCTACCAAAACCCATGTAATCATTTTCATTTCAATATAACTGAATTCCTCCATTTTTATCTATTTAGGGTTTATGTTTTTTTATTTCTCTCAAATATTTTTTTTTATATTACAGTTTATGTTTATTATTTCTCACTGTATTTTGTTGTCATTTAAAGGTTTTTTAATTTAGTTTTTACTGGGTTCAGTCTCAAACAAAACAACCCAGCAGATGCAAGGCAGCCCCATACAGCCAAGGCGATGCAGATTCAGCGATGGCCAAGCATAAGGTTTAATTTAATTCATGTAAGTTGAATATTTAAGATACAATAGTTCTACTTTCTCCTTACCTATTTAGAGTTTATGATCTTTAGTCTTGGCATAAGATGTATCAGTCATTTAATGATTTTTTTATATTGTTTTTACTGGGTTCAATCTCAAACAGCCCAGCAGATGCAAGGCAGCCCCATACAGCCAAGGTGATGCAGATTCAGCCATGGCCAAGCATAGGTATGTATGGTTTAATTTAATTCATTTAGGGTCTTCTCTCCTTACCTATTTAGGGTCCATGATCTTTAGTCTTTGCATAAGATATACCACATAAGTTTTTGGGTTTCTCTTTAATATTTTTTTATAGTATATTCAATTTATATTTAATATTTTTTTATAGTATATTCAATTTATATTTAATATTTTTTATGATTTTTTTTTATATTTTAATTGGTTTTGTTTTGGTTGGGTTTCTCTTTAATATTTTTTTTATAGTATATTCAATTTATATTTAATATTTTTTATGATTTTTTTTTTTATTTTAATTGGTTTTGTTTTGGTTGGATTTGATGGGTCAGGAAATTATGGGATGCCCAATCAACCCAAGTGATATAGATTCCATAGGTGTAGTGGGCACGGGTGATTTAACTTAGTTTTTGTTAAAAAAATTCCTTGGAGAAAAAGTAAATTCTATTCAATAAGAAGAGAAATGTACATTATGTGCCGTAGTCAATGGGTTAATAAACAAAGTCAACCACCAGAGGTTGGCATGCAGAAACCTTGTCCAGTGCTCAAACCTCCATTTTTTATCTTCACTTGGATTTGCGCCTCCCTTTCCATGGGTAGGGGAATAATTCACAAGAATCAGCCACATTTAGGGAGAAGGTGGCTTGTTTGTAGAATACACTTAATATCATAGCACCTGTTTGGTGTGACATCTTATTCCTTGAGTGATACAAGCAAGTAGCATACTTGCAACTCTGAACATTTGCGTTCTATTTTTCTATGGAGTTTGTCACATCGGTTGTTTTTACCAAGAATGTATTATTGTGAATGTAATTTATTCTAAAGGAGTCGGATAACATGTTCTCTTGGTTGCGGTTGTAGTAGTAGTTCCATTTTGGATTAAGGCATACTGCATTCTCCCACACTTTGCATAAAAAGACTAATAATAGGTAACTCATTCATGAATTGAGAATCAAAATATAAGGAGTAAATAAAATTGAAAGGGACACACCTTGAGAGCTTCCCGAGAACCATATAAATAACATTCGAATTCCAACAAGTAAGCCCAAAGGGTTGTGGAGGTCAAGGCTGGAGGAGTATTTTCGTGGTTTGGTTTCAGAAATTGGGTCCTTGCGGTTTGTTATCATTTAATGCAAGGGCCTTACATTTATTTCTCTCCATAAAACGCTTCAGAGGTCTGCGCTTTATCGTTGGTACTCGGGTTAACACCCAGAGAAACACATTAACTTTCACACAGTAACAATGATTGAATGCTTGGAAACAACTTCAACCACCTTTCAAAGGTCCCGTGACCACTTGATTGAAAAGTGTGGATAGAAGCAGTCAACTTCTCTCCAATGCACTTTGATTTAGACGACAATGATACCGGCAAGGACACGACTGGTAGATAGAAAACTTGGATTGAAGAAGAGGATTGAGTAACCATCAACATCTCTTTTATGTTCTACATGAGTTGGAAACATTTGTTATAGTAGTTTAATAAATGAATGATATGCGCCATGTGAGGTGTTGTTATTCTCGTAACCTTCCCTCTTATCATTGATCAGGCTCGCCAAGTGCTTTAGGTGAGATGATATCCAAATCCTCTTACTCGCGAACACCTTACCCTGGTTTATATTGTTATAGCTTGATTGTGGTGTTTTATTTTGCTTGTCTTTGGAGGATCCATAAATGGTTTATATCAATGACATGGAAATGGTGTGCATGAAGTAGTGAGAATCCCATTTTTAAGAATCTAATGATCCAACCTTTGTAGCCTTGGGGATATACTACTTCGGGAGGAAACAAAGGGTTTTAATTTTTAAGAGAGAGATTGGATTGAAACTTCCCTTGGACTTGTAGTAAATCTATAAACTATTTCTAATTGACTAACTACAGTTGGGCTTACTAGGGCCTTGAAAATCTCACTAGGAATTCATATCCATAAATCTCCATATGAAAATGAACAAATGTAAATAGTGATCAACATAGATTTGGAACCAACCAATGCAAAAGTCTAATATCTGCCTCATCAAAGTAGAATGTGAACCCTCACATCGTCTCCTATTTTAAATGTCGTATATATGAATCAAAGTGGGTAGGGCCAGTTATCATTTAGCTCATTGGTACTTCAACCTCCATCTTTAGTCATTCCCTATAAAAACAACTAGCACTCTGCACAAGATTATCTATTAATAATTCGTTAAACATTGAGTTTTTCTTCTTGCCATTACTAATGATGTGCTATACTAAATAAACTAACAAAATGGGTTACTCTTTGTCAAGGTGGAATATTATATTGCCTAATCCATTCTGATATATTCTAATTTCTTTCTACTAGGAAGTGAAAACTCTTGGTACTTATAGCAAGTTGATTAAACACGAGAATGGGAAGGCCGTAGCTTCATTTCAATCTTTGCCTAGATGTCTATTATATTAGAAGTTCCCAAAACAAAGGTCAACCTAATGATTTGCCCAAGGATTTTTCCTTATTAGGGCGTTTGATCTATATTTTCTTTTCCCCACTTCTTTTAGGTTGGTTGGAATCGTACATGGGGGCTTCACTAGAAGACAACATAATATCACGTTCATTCATATTGCGGTATTAAATATTCATGAAAACCTAAAAATTATATTGCTTATATATTAAGGGGCAAAGGTTTTTTTTTATTTAATGAAACAATACAAAAATACTTTGGGGTCTTTTTTATATGGGCGGCTGAAAAATATCCGCCAAATGGAGATGGCGGGATCATGGTCGGATGAGAAATCGGGTTGAGGCAAGGCTCGGGCTTACCAGTATGTAGGGAAATCGCATCTTGAGGCATGCTTGAGGCCAGGGGTTTCGTGGTGAAGTGGGTTTAAGTCGATCATAGTTGAGAGACAGTGGTCATTGACAGCCAATTGTTACCAATAGCACTCAGCGAGTTGTTACCAATAGCCTTGGGAGGCTCTAAGCCTCCAAGGCCTGTTATAGGCCCTCAATAGGCCTTGGGGGCTTGAATACCCAACCACTCGTGCCTATTATAGGCCTTGGGAGGTTTAGTCAGCCTCCTAGAGTTTGTTACAGGCCTTGAGGGATTGGATACCTAGCCCACAACAGGCTTAGTCAGCGATTGGGGAACTGCAACATGCAATCTAAATGTTGTACTATGTGCATTGGCTCTAGTGACATACAAGAAGTGATCTCCTATCTCTTCATTAGACCATTATATGTTGCGAATCATAATGATATGTGGTTGAGTAATTGCATTGTGGGTGAAGTAATGTGCATCCACAATATACATCGAAAGAATCAAGGTGCATTGTAGAATGCATGTGGCGTCATAAGAGGGGTATGATATAAATATACTAGGTAGAAATATAAAGGGATATAAAAATTGTTAATGAAAAAATTGATACATACAATATCTATTGAAAATAGGGCTTTTTTAAAATTCGGAAGGCATATTCGGGGGGGGGTTAAAAAAAAAACAATTTTGGAAGGTATTTTCCAATATTTAGTGAAATTAGGGGTATTGTTTCATATGTCATGAACGAACGCGCTACGATAGATATTTATTTAGTGAAGCCCCCGTGGAATCGTAACATCTTATGTTAACATACCGTTATACTAGAAAACATGCTAAGAGTAAATGAAGGTTAGAAGATGTCATCTCACTAGAGGATCAAGCATTGTCTCCAGTTGGGCAGATCAAAACATATGGACCATTTGATAAGGCTGGAGGATCTTGGACACATGATCAATGGTGAAAACACAAATATCATATCAATTCTAATCAAAGTCACCCTTGCTGAAAAAGGGGTAACACCATGTATTTTAGTGCATTTTGGATAGAAAATTACTAGGGCACTGTTTGTTGTTCTTCCTTTTTGGAGTGAAGGGTATCGAGTTGCATGGACAATGAATTTAATATGTCCGTCTTCATGTTTTCCAATAGATTCCCAATCTCTACCTTAGAAACCCTTGTTATGGTCTTTGCTGGTGATGGTATAGTTGCTCAGGGTCCCTTTATCGTCCTCCCCAATCTCTTGGAATAATTCTTGAAAACTCGGATTTCATCATAGGAAAATTGGTAAATGTCCTCAGTAGCAATCAAACTTAAAGATTCAATCCCTTCTTTGTGTACCCCTCGAGCAAAAGTGCCAGTTTAAATGAGTCTGGATTTCACTGTCATTTGGTAGATAGTTTATAATTGAATTGAAATTTGACCATTCAACACAATATTCTAGTGATTCATCAACACGTTGAGTCATTCCCAAAATTTCATCTCATGTTCCTCTTGCTTTACAATAATCGCGGTATTTCTTTGAAAATGGCTCTTTCATTTGATCCTAGGTATGGATATTTCCTCCTTCCAAACTCATAAACCAACACAATGCTGCATCTTTAATGTTGAGGGAAATAGGCGCAGCCTCGGAGCTATAGTTTTGTATTCATATGTTTGACACTCTACTTCAAATTCGAATAGAAGAGTGTCTTGGTCTTCTATGGGAAGCCCATAGAAGTGTGGAAGAATTGCTAGGTTAATATTCTTCATCTTGGTTTCCTTGTCAAATTCCCCAATATGGAACTCGTATTCCACCTTTACCTCATCATTTCCACATTCTTTCTCCATCTCGAATAAAGAAAAAAGTCCCCAACTGGAGGCAAAGGATTTTTTTTCTTCAGATTTATCATTTAACCTCTGGTTTGTTGAACAGAGAAGCAAATCCCTAATTGGAGGTAGAGGATTTGGTTTCCTTATATTTAATCTCTAGTTAGTTTTACAAGAGCTATTGCCACCTTGGTTGTTACCTCAATAAAAGCTTTGGCAGTGATTTGTGGGTTGCTGAAATAACCTCCTTGTGCATTGGTCTGAGCTAATTATGTAGTAGAAGGAATGTTATGAATAAATCTCCCAAATGTAAATTTTTAGGTCCTAGGTGACTGCTGTCCTATGTTTCTCTTGATTAAATAAATCAAATATGAACTTATTTAGCAGCAGAAATATAAATTTCTGAACATGCAACAATGACACATGTAGCTGAAAATGAACAGCAAAAGGTTAAACACGATATGCAAGAATTCCGCCCTCCAAATCAGCTTATCATTTAATAATCAAAACTTACAAGGACACCTCAGCCTAAAGTTTACAGCCTGCTGAAAAGAAACACTATGCTTACACAAAAATCTAAGGAATTGTTGTACCCTGCACGACACTGTACAGTACTATCCTTGCAGTCTTCAACCTTGTTGGTCGATCCTTTTCTTTCCATCCATGTTCTCTCTTCTTTGGATTCACTTGTGTGTGCACACAACTTCTTTGGTATGTGCCTTACACAACTTTCTTGGTGTGTACAACTTCTCCTCCCATCTTGTCCTATTTATGCTTTGAGAGATAATTAATCACCTCAAATCTAGCAACCAATCCTTGACTCTAGCAACCAACTTCCTTGATTCTAGCAACCAATATTAACTAATCTCTTTAATCCTAGCAACCTCCTTATCTCAACAATGAGGTGTACGGCTACGATTATATTAAATCTAACTCACTAATATTCTAGAATCTCTAATAAGTAATATCTCTAGAATATTCCATTTAGATTTATAATACTAAGAGATCAAAGGAAATTAGACTTTCACTTTTATTTATTAAGTGAAATTACAAGATGGTATCATTTCCCACTTTTACTAAGTGGTCACTAAGAAGCTGTCAGAAACTATTTCTTGCACATTCACACCTAACCTGTGCAAGAAGCTATTGTTTGAGTTACATTTTTCAACACCAAACTTATCCCCTTTTTGCTTCATACATGCTTATTGAAAGGAATAAAAAACACCATGCAATGAAGAAAACAAATTGGATATTGAGTTCCAATCTCGCAGCTTCAAGAACTGATTTACAAGCGAAAAATAAAGAAAAGATTTTGAGAATTGGCATTTCCCTGGAGACGGTGCCAAAAATTGATAGCCTAGTAATACTTGGAATTGAGGAGCCCAAGACCAACAAGAGCCTACATAAATTTATCAACCTGGGATTGTAAACTTTCAAAACACCTATTTTGTAAGTGTATTCTTAGTGCTTTTGATTACTGGGTTTATTAGTATACTAACTACTATTTTGGGGGATTCTTTTCTCAATTCAATCTATTCTATGCTACTACTAGCAAAAACATGGAAATGCAGATGAATCAATCTGCCGCAAACACTGAGCTTGCATACTTTGATTCATTGTGACTCACCCACAACACTAATTAACTGCTGACTAGTTTAAAACTCTAGAGATAATTCTGCCAGAAGTAACCCAAGTGATACTAACCTTGTGGCTTCGTAGATTGTGCGAAAGAAATTAAAGATGCTAAATTAGCCTAAGACTTCTTGGGAAATTCAATCATAATTATCCCAAGAGCTACTACTTTATGGCTTCGTAGAATTAACCCATTGAAATCAACAACAATTAAAATAAGCTTAAATTCTCTGGTCATTTTGCCGAAAGTAACCCACAGGCTATTGTTTTGTGGCTTTACAAATGTGCTAGTTAGAATACTTGTAGAAATGAACAATATTATAGGAAATTAAATAATAGGAAAGATATCAAAGCATTAAAAGCAAACCACTACACTAGTGCCATTCAAACCAAGAAACAAAATTAACAGAATCAATAATGTTGAAAACAGGAAGTAAAGTAAATGATGAAAACATTGAGACCATCAACTGCTGCACGCTGCAAGAGTGGGTCTTTACTCTGGAGCTCATTGAATGATATCCAAAAAATTAATTCAAACTACCAAGATTACTCAGTAACTGCGATTTAACAAGATCAAATTGTTTTTATTAATTGCTAGCAGACCCAAATGGTTCTCAAGTCTGTTTATTTATACAATCTATCAAAACAAGTCCTTGGGTAGTTAGCCCATCTTTAGGAAAATAAAACAAAACTGTTTTTCCTATCCTTGGACCTCAACTACTTCATTCTTGGACTCGGAAGCTCCAACCAATTGAGCTACCCCTCAGGGCTAGTGTTTTCAATGATATTTATTCATTGGAAACTTGAATTTCTTTTTCAATGTTTTCTTTATGACTTGTTAGGATTGGTGTGGGAAAGACCACTATCATGCGTGAAATAGCTCGAGTTCTAGCAGATGAATTGCATAAAAGAGTGGTATTTACTTATGAGAAGCATTCCTATACTATCTCATTATGTTTTGTTGCTATTTTCACAAGTCAACTAACAAAATTGCAACAGGGGGTTGTGGATACTAGCAATGAAATTGGAGGGGATAGGGACATTCCTCATTCTGCAATAAGGGGTGCACGAAGGATGCGAGTCCCAGAACCATCATTACAACATAAAGTTATGGTTGAAGCTGTAGAGAACCCTATGCCAGGTGGTCTTGTGGATGAGATTGGCAATGAAGCAGAAACTCTTGCTTGTCGAACTATTGTAGAAAGAGGAGTGATGTTGGTTGGCATTGCACATGGTGAAAGATTGGAGAATCTAATAAAAAATCCCATACTTTGTGATCTGGTTAGTTTTTCTCTTCTATTATTTAACTCTTTATGTTGTTTGAAGGTTTTCTTGCAGTAGTCATCCTGTTTGCATAATTTCTATGCCATTTGTATAGTTTTCAATAAACTATAAGTTGAATATGAGGTGATATGTTCAATTAGTTAATGCTAAAATGGAACATAATTTCTCAGCTTACTTTTAATGTGTTGTAGAGTATAGAACGTGGAACATGTGTGTTCCCATTCCTTTCAAATAGTTTCCCATACAATTTTGAAGGTTCCATTAATGGACATTTTCTAATCCTCTTTACATGAAAACATATAAAAGAGTTGATCCTAGCTTTGAAGTAACTTTATTGAGCATTTCGTAGTGCATTCATAAGGTTTTTGGTATTTTATTGCATTTCATAATATTTTGTCATCTAATTATAATCATACTCAAAATTTCTAGAATAATTTATTCCCCAGTGAGAAAATAGTTTGTTATGTACTTTGGATCATGTTATCATTTGTTATGCCCCAGATTCTTTGTAGCGCACCTTACTAGATGTGCCAAGGAGGGGTTTCTTCTGCTATTGTAAAAGTCCAGGTTGGGGCCTGTTACCAACTTAGTTGCACTTCAGCTGGACTTCAGTGAGCCGCCAGTATTGCACAATCACTTGTGCTTTTTCAGAGTTCAGAAGTTCCAAGTTTGGCCTTTTCAGGGCCCCTTTTTTCATTTTTGTAATGCATGACCATGCCCCACAGGGTTTGTAATAAAGTGTGCTAGCATGGTGGTCTTTGAGTGACTTGGTTCCCTAGGAATTGACAACCAAAGAAGGTATTCCAATGAGTTTTTTCCCTTGTCGATTATGCTTTGCCTTTAGCCAAGTATAATCGATGAGTTTTTTTCCTGCACCTCCAAAGCTGGAATGCCCAAAGTGGTAGTTAGGCCTTAGGGGATTATTAAAGTCCATTTTGTAACATTTATAAACATGCTAGATGCTAAAATACTATCATTTGGTCATGTACTAGGTCCTCCAGAAGTTTCAGTCAGTTCCGAGAAAAATAATGTTTTTGCATTTTTAAGCCATTTTTTAATGGTTTAAATGAAAAAATTCAAATGGTGATAAAAGTGTGATCCGGAGTCGGAATTTGGCGCAGAGATGCTCATTTTCATGCTCAGAGCATCCTCTTTACCCTGGTAACTAGTCTGCCTATGTTTCGGGAGATCAAAATGCCTCGTGGAGCAGTTTTGCCTATCAGAGCTACAAATTGGCACTTTAATGCTCAAAATGCACCAAGCCAAAAAATTAAAGTATTAAAAATTTGGTATTTAGCAAATGCCAAATGACATGGCACAAGTTAAATTTAGTTGGGCGACCATGCTAGAAGGTTAAGCATATGTTAAAAGCCAATGTTCAAAGGTTGAACGAAGGTTTCATTCCCATGCTACGCAAACCTTCACGTGGGCATCATCCTCACGTTAGCAAACAAGCGATTAGTTGTGGATAAGTTTGAAATGGTGGGTGCCTACCTCTTGTGAGGTGGCATGACCCATGTAATGCAGCTTCTAATTAAATCAACCAATCGAACAACTCATCCATCAAAGTGTGAAACATCACATATCCCCCTCTCTCTTTCATGTGGCTTGGCTGCTCCACACAGCCACATCTCGGATTTGTTTGAGGTTAAGTTTAAAGTGGGGGTGGTTACCTCTTATGAGGTGGCACAACCTATATGGCCATCTTCTAATTAAAACAACCAATCAGAATTCATACGAAAATCTCCATCAAAGCGTGGAAACATCACTCTCGCTCTCCATCTTCACGTGAGTTGTTTGCTCCACTCGGCATCTTCCATTCTGAATTGATTTTCTCTAATGAGGAGGCACATCTCCATTGGATGTGAGCTAACTTGCTCTACAATTGAGGAGGATCCTCTCCTTAGGTTTTTGTGCCCTAGTTAGATTACAGTTTGCTATAAATTAGGGAGCTGAGGTCCATTGTAACTATCGGAAGGTGGAACCTCTACTCGTGTATTGTAGTTTCTTTTTTGAGTTCAAGAGTAAATAAAGAGAAGGCTTTGGACGTACATTGTGGTTGCATGTTGTGTGTGGATGCTTGATGCTTCAAACCTATGGAGGTAACCTGTATTTTTGCATAAATATTTTTTACATTGTTAGGATTGCATTTGACCTTGTTAGGGAATTTACATTTCAATAGGATAAGGAATATGATCTAATGCTTGTGTCTTATTATACAATAGTATGAAATGTTTCAAATATTTTGCATCTCTTGCTTGAATGCTTGTATTTAGAAGTCTTTCATATTGTTTATATCAGTTCTTTTTAATCCTCTTGTGCATGTTTTGTGTGATATCCTTTGCCAGGTAATTTGAGCTTAAGGAGGAGGCATACATTTTAGTTTTGCCATTTCCCAAGCAACTTCAAATGGAAGCGTAGTCCCTCTTGTTCCCACTCTCATGAAGGGTCCATTCGCCCATCTCTTTCAAGCTTAAAACTCGATTCATCTTACCTTTGGTTCAACATATTTTCAATCTAATTTGGTTATTGTTTCTATATTGTTCTAGATCTAAAAAATTTAAAATCCTAAGAAGTAGATCTAGTTTCCTTTTACTAATGCTACCAAATTATCAAGTCTAAATCTTATTATTCTTTAGTGAAAGAATTTCCTTAAGACTTGCACCTAAATTTTCAAAAGATCTAAGTTTTGCTAAGGAAAAGTGTTTTTTTTTAAAGGACATATCTAGTTCATGAGGCTTGCATGATTTGGTTTTCAACTTGAAAAAGGGGAGCCAAAGATCCTAGCAAGACAAGCTCTCTAGCTTGTCTTACTAGTTCATTTTTTTATCTCTTTTATCATTCAAACCACATTTTTTGGCATAATTTGCATCTAGAAGTAGGACTAGTTTAGAGTGTTCTTCAAGCCTTTTTCATAAATGATTAGCTCACTGTTTTTTATTGCATGCATATCAGTGTTGAATTTAAAATTTAATTAAAAGTTAGTTAAAGACACAAAAAATTGCTAAAAAGCTAGTTCTTTTGCATAATAGTTTAGCTAGTCTCTTCATTTCTACCATTTTTTAGTATTATCATAACACTCCTAAAGTGTTCTAATCATCTTTTCTAACAATTATCATTCGCTGGTCTGTTTTGATTTCATAATAGGTTGGAACCAAAGATTGCATTAAAAATTTTCATTTGGAACTTCCAGAACCATCCAGAGAGCTAGTTTCAAGCACTATTTCTTTTATCTCTCAAATATTGTAAACTGACTTGTTCCCTATTGATAAGGGGCAAGCAGTATTCCTTCTAAATTTTCCAAGTTGTAACTCAAAAGAATAAAAAGAGCATAGCAGGCAATTCCAGGGCCTGACCCCAATCCCCCCAGGGGGATTCGCATTTTCTTGATTTTTTTTACTTTTTGCATTTCTTTTCTAATTTTTTGACTTAGATTAGTTTTATTTGAGCAGTATTAATTAAAAAACTCCATCAAGCACATAAAGCGTCCCAAGGGGACTTACAATCTGTTCTCAATCATTAACTTTTGTGCTACAAAATAAACCACAATTGTTCTAAAAAATACCAACTAAAATTAACCCCCCTTGCTCTACCTAAGTACTCCACCATTTGGTGTGAAGAAAATATATTCTCTGGGTTTAGTGTAGATTAATCATCCACTTCAATCATAATAAAACAGACCAACACCCCAAGCCCAAAGTATGCTCTTAACTGCTACAGCTTAGTCTGAACATGTCGGGTTAATTAGAAGCAGGTGTAAGGTACATAGCTTTAATAGGACAATCCAATCTCATATTTCTTGGCGGATTCGGGTGTATACTGTAGAGTAAGCAGGCTACTTTAAGAAGGTTCATCCTCGCCTGGTTGGACACTCAGTTAAGACACTAAAGCACTCAGTCCAAAGAGCTAGATTCGGTTGGGCAAACCAACAATTTTACCCATTCCCTAATCCACTCATTTAATAATCTTAAAATTTACCAACTAAGACACTACATTACTTTCACCGAGACCACAAAAGAAACCCTCGCAAGCACTCCATTTTCATCGGCACTGATCTTTAATATTTCTTGTTTAAGTTAATTTTACCAATGTCATGAATTATGTTGTATCTTAAAAGTTGTGGGTTTTAATTTCATATTGTAGTGATTTATGGTTTATTTTTAAGTTATTTCATCAGAACTCCTAGAATAGACTTTTACTTTTGTTATAGATTAAAATCCTTAGTTTAACTTTCATAGGGACCACCCCCCTTGGCTTCGCTAGGAGTAAGCCTAGACAGAAGAGTCGAGTAATCAGGTGACAACATTTGACTCTCACTTGCCCCCAAGGACACACCGAGCGGCTTGAAGGTCGCTTTCCGCATTCCCCCCAGGTGTGTATTAGGCGGCAATAGGGCCCATGTTGCACGGGGACTTGTTCACCCACCCAAAAAAAAACCTGTACCCGCCATCCCCATGTTTCGGGGACTTGGGGACCCCTAGGAAATGTCCCTAATCTTTTGGGGACTTCATTAGGGACTTGAGGACTTGTTGGTCGTACCCAAAACGTACCGAACAGATTTCAAGGACTTCTGGGTAGATTTTGGAGACATTCCAAGTAGATTTTAGAGATGTTCCAGGCAAATTTGGATATGTTCTAGGCATGTATCTTCAATTTTAACAATGAACACGATGATTGGACAATATGATCATTTATCCCATCCATATTTTTTGTATTATTCTGAATCTAAATCTAAATCTATACAAGTTGCAGCTCAAAATATGGGTTGTGTATGATGGATTTTGTTTTTTTTTGTGATTTAACTATTGTAGTTTTAGCAACATCATTACAAACAACAAAGCCTCTATGTCAACAAACTAAAAAATACAACTCAAAGGTTTGATCATTTTGGGTATTTCTATTATACATGGGTGTCCAGGAGTTATTCAAGTCCAACTCTTCTCCCATCCCAACCATAAGCACTATGAAAACAATTGGATAGTAAAGACTTAGATTGTGTACTAAACATTTGAATAAATTCTTATTCAATATCCTTTTTAATCTAAAATATGAATCTAATCTCTTTGCAGAATGAAAGCATGTATATCCCAAAGTGTTTTGCAGTGGTTTTCACACAACTATAAAAATATGCAGAACCTATTGAGAAGGGAATGCTTTTTAACTCAATCATCATAAACAAGATATATAAGGAAGGAGAGTTGTTATAGAGACAAGCATTCTTCTCACAGACCCCTCGTGGACCTTAATGCAGATTGAAAATAGTTAAACTCAAGTTTCCTAAAACTAAACTACATTTTCCTCACGTTAAAGTGCCAACAATGCTCACTCAATCCTTTTATTATTTTCCTAAATTTTTGTAGAACTAACAGGTGTAAGGGATATAAATTGCCTGGATGTTGATAATTATCTTTGTTGGCCATCAATCCATCAAATGCTCCATTAAATCCAAATATGGCAAGGTGATATTTGTTGTGGGTTGATGTTAAGGCAAAGTTTGAAAATCTTATCTAAACATCCATGTATTGGAGAGGGATAAAATTTTAAATGAGCATGGATTTATTGTATCTTATCCTTTAGGAATAATTTTAAAATAAACATATATTACTTTTGTTCTGAACCTATTAAGATTAATTTTTGGATCTATTAAATTTATAAGAAAGATATATATATATATATATATATATATTATGTATGTATGTATGTATTACTATCCCCAACTCATTTTCCTCTGAAAACTTAGGGGTGTGCTCTAGCAGTCCCGGGGATGCATCTCCTTGTCCCCGCCATTTCCCCGTCCCCAAAGCCAATGCAACATAGGTTGGGGCTATTTTATGTATAGGTGTTGCTCTATGAGTAACCCAGACCCATTGGTTGGTCATGGCAGGTCCTCTTGGTCCTCATTTCAAGGTGTACTAGCCTTGTGGCCTTGTTGACCACTCCTTGATGAGGTGGTAACGCCTATCATATCGGGCATTTATGCCTTGGGTTAAGGCACTCCTGTGCGGACTTGAAAATGTGTTGTAGATCATCCCTCGGGTGGAACATACTCTAATGACCTATCGGGACGAACTTGCTAGGGACAGACTTAAGAATAAAAATAATATAATGTCAATTTTTTTTGTTAATTTCATAAATGAATATTGTTATAATTATTAGGATGCTCTATAACAAAAGAAGGGAAAATGCAATCTTGACATTCTGCAAGTGTCGTGCTTGAGGGTAAGCGCCTTAATTGGTGCTTGTATTTCATGAATTATATTATTGTGATGAGTGCCATGAATGGGGACTGAGAGCTTGCTTATCACATCCTTTAACCTTATGTAGACTCTCCTTCATATTGTCGAATTTCCTTCAACTTTGCTATTCCATGTTGCTCTAATTTAGGTAATTGAAATTCTAAGAAAAATTGCTTCTTTACCTCTTGCAAGGTGAGAGGCGGAACATTAGCAGGACGGTCCACAAATTTAGTATACCATTTCAAAGCCGAGCCAGTGGGAATGGAAAAGGCTAGTAATAGGAGAGAGGTATCGACTACTACTAAAAAGCAACGACGAGATTAAAATTCAGTCTTTACATGTCATGCCCTACTATTGTAATAAGGGTCCTTCCCTATGGGGGGAGGAGCCCCCTCTCATGGGCCCTTCTTGTGCTATGGATACCTTTTTCGGGGTAGGAAAGCCATAAATTTTTACCCCATAAAACAATGAATGCCTGTAGGGGAATAGGATAGTGCTTTTCTTGAAAGGTAGGTTAGGCTAACCATCTCTAAAGGTAGGTTAGAGATGGAAGATAATCAGATGTGAGTTAAGAAGAGGGATGATAAGAATGAGTTAATTGGATAGACTTTCTTTCTTGTATTCTTGCACTTAGCTAACTCCTGGATCAGCTTGGTCAATTCCGAGATCTATGTTTGAAATTGCATCGTTTCAGGGGTTGGGCTGGTAGGTGCCTCCTTAACCAGCTATAAATGCGTTGGACTTGAGATGATTTATTACAGTATATCTTACTAGAGAGATGATAACTCAAGTATTAGATTTTCAGTTGTCATTCTCTAATATTACTACAGAAGTCTCTCAAGCTAGCAAGGTAGTCATGAACCTAGATGGATGGACAGATTCCCTTGTAGGATTGAATGGAGTTCAGAACATTAAAGCTTTGCGGAATTACCATCTCTAAAGGTAGGTTAGAGTTGGAAGATAATTGAATGTGATTTAAGAAGAGGGATGATAAGAATGAGTTTATTGGACAAACTTGCTTTCTTGTATTCTTTCACTTAGCTAACTCCTGTATCTACTTGGTCAATGCCGAGATTTGTGTTTTAAATTGCATCATTTCAGGGTTTGGGTTGGCAGGTGCCTCCTTAACCATCTATAAATGCGTTGGACCTGAGATGATATTATTACAATATATCTTACAAGAGAGATGATAACTCAAGTATTAGATTTTCAGTCGTCATTCTCTAAGATTACTGCAGCAGTCTCTTAATCCAACAAGCCAGTCATGAACCTATATGGATGGACATATTCCCTTGCAGGATTGAATGGAGTTCAAAACATTAAAGATTCGGGGCATTACTTCTCTAAAGGTATTTTAGAGATGGAAGATAATCGGATGTGAGTTAAGAATAGGGATGATAAGAATGAGTTAATTACAAACTTGCTTTCTTGTATTCTTGCACTTAGCTAACTCCTAGATCTGCTTGGTCAATGCCGAGATCTGTGTTTGAAATTACATCATTTCAGGGGTTGGGCTGCCAGGTGCCTCCTTAACTAGCTATAAATGTGTTGGACCTGAGATGATTATTACACTATATGTTACATGAGAGATGATAACTCAAGTATTAGATTTTCAGTCGTCATTCTCTAAGATTACTACAGCAGTCTCTCAAGCCAGCGAGCCAGTCATGAACCTAGATGGATGGATATATTTCCTTGTATGATTGAATGGAGTTCAGAACTTTAAAGCTTCAGGGAATTACCCCAACCATTTTCTCAATAACTGCCATGGTTGGTGGCAAGTTTCAGTCTACTAGGGGCACCTCATTCCCACTAGAGTTAGAGCCAGGATAAGTCTTTGACACCCCTCCTTTCCATTCTTCTATCCTAATTGAGTTTATTAGGGAATCCTTTAAAGGATGTATGAAACAAGAGAATCACCAATTTCAATATATTTTGCAAGCATATAGAGAAGTGTTCCAAGGTCCAAAAGGAATGCCACCGAAGAGGGAAGTGGAGTATGGAATACAATTATTGCTAAACTCTCTATTTAAATATAGGAATGTATAGACAACATATATTAGAGTCAGATGAAGTGAAGAATTAATTATAGGAATTGTTGGAATAAGGAGTCATAAGGACAAGTACCTCACCATGTCGTTCCCTATTCATTTAGGTAGCAAAGGAGGAGGTATTTGGAGAAAAAAAAATTGTTATCAAGAATCGGTACTCCTTACCCAAGATGATTAATTTTGAGGTTAGTTGAAGCATTTTAATTCCTTCACCAAGTTAGATTTCAAATCTAGATTCATCAAGTCTAGATCAAGGAATATGACAACTTGAAAAATACCTTCAAGATGAAACAAGCTCGATAGGAGTGGTTAGTAATGAATTTCTATTTGAGTAATGCACCAACTACTTTTATTTGTATAATGAATGATCACATGATGTAACTTCAAAAACATCCTTTTTCATTAGATTGAGAAAGGGGATGTGTGCGCTTTAGATCATTTAAACCACTTTTGCGTCGCTATGGCAAACTTGGAGGATCACCAAAGAAGAGCATCTCATTTACTTAGAGTGCCTCAATGAACACTACAAGGATGTGGCTACTGCAATTGAAGAACATCAAAAACAAGTTAAGGCCCATTATGATAAGTCTGTCCATCGTCAAGTCTTTTTTAAAGGAGATATGGTCTTGGTTTATGACCAAGATAACGACACTTTGGGGGTAGTCAAGTTTACTTCTATGTGGGTGGGTCCTTATATTGTAAAGCACTTCCTTAGTAAAGGGGCTTATGAATCGGTTCAATTCCTAGGTCCTCTTCCCTAGTAAAGGAGCTTATAAATTGGTTCAATTCCTAGGTTCATTATATGTGTGTTGGCTCTGGCTCTGGCCTCTTGTGGTCTTGGTGGCTCCTCTAGCCTCTCATTACATGTGTTTCTAGTTGGTAGTGGCAATTTGGTTTGGTGCGATCACTTCCCTTGGTGAGAGAGGTGGAATAAACTAAGCCCCTTCCCTTGGACTCAACCCCCCCCCCCAAAAAAAAGAAAAGAAATTATGGTGGTGGGGAAGGTGTGCATGATCCTCCATAAATTTTGATTTGCTCCTATAACGATGCTTTGTGACTTCCATCACTTAACACTCACAAAATTGAAAACTGTAGAGCCTTCCAAGCTTTGCCAGACCACTTTGAATCATTATTAAGTTGTCTTTGAGGCATACTTTTTGGAGGGCACTTGTAGCCAGCAATGACTAACGTACATTTGGATGCACATCGAAAGGTAGGAATGCATATATCCTCAAATATCTAACATTCCTTTCAAGCTCAAATACCTTAGGCACCAATAAAAATTAGGATTTGAAATTATTTAAGCACTAGCTTATACCAATGAGTGAATTACTTTTCAATTGACTTGAACATTGCCATCCTTCTCTTACCCTTGTTTATCTGGCCAATTCTTTCCAAAATTGTCTTGCATATGCACATAAAATTAGCAATTGATGTATGATTTTCTCCCACTCTTTGCATAAGACACCTACTAGGACCATGCTTTTTACTTCTCTATAGAGCCTCCCAAGTGAGGGCCTTGGGCCTTATTCTTTTACAACCAACTACATAAATATTCTTACCTTCAATGGAGACTTGATTTTCCAAACTGGTTTCTACCACCATTAAAACTCTTTGGGCCTATCACTTTCACACATGTATTTGTATCCTAGTTCTGGAGTGTAGATCCCTAGAGTAGAATTCTTGTGCCAAACCAATTATTTTTCCACCTCCTTAATTCCAAAATGACTCACCTTCAATTTTGTTGTATATGCCTCCCACAACTTCCCTTCACAATGATGCGAATCAAATTGATTTGCAGTTTTTGCTGTTGGTGCCAAATAGTGGACATCTTTGGAGAGGTTGCTTAAGCTAGGTTAAGGATGCCTTTTATTTGAGTTGTTGCTATTAGATTGTCAGGAAGTTGATATATACCTTCTGCTCCTAAGCCATGGATCTATTCCCATCCTAACTTTTTCTTCGTTTCCATCTTTACACACTAGCCAATTCCCCATTAGCGAGAAGGCTAATGCCATGCACTTCCATACTATTTACACAATTTGAAAGCTTTTTGAGGGTCTACTAATCCATCTTGCTATAGTATTAGGGTAAATGTATTTATGGGTGATAACTTGTCTCTATATATCATCATTTCTTGTGAGTCTCTAAAGGCCTTGACAACTAGCGCCTTCCCAATATGTTAAATATTCTTGAGGCCCTAGCCTCCTAGATCTTAGGCTTAGCTATAGGTTGACATTTCAATAGAGATATTCTTTCACTTTCTTTTTCACCATACCACAAAAATCTAAAACTAACTTTCCTATTTTTGTTTTGAGAACCCCATTTGGAATAAAAGCCAAGGAGTGATAATAGACTAGGATAGCTTCTACCATTGATTTAACTAATAATTCTTCAATATAGCTCGAATATCTCCTTCAAAAAATCATCTCTCCTTGAAACATTACAAAGTAAAATAACATCCGGAAAAAAAGGCAATGAGTCAATGTAAGAGATCTCCCTATCCTTATACATTTTATAAATCCCATTCTTGTTACTTATAGTAAAGATCACATGAGCCCTTTAGTTGCTATAGCAAAGGTGATAAAGGGTGGCCTTGTCTTAGCCCTTTTGCCTTGTCTCAATGCTTTTGATGGTCTACTAAAAGTGAATGTTGATCCGTTGATTAAGCTTGCAAACAATATTGATGTCGTGCAATTCATTATCGAGTTTACTAAATGCACATAAAAAAAAAAATTGTATCAACATCAACCTAAAATACAACTAGTTTTCCCAATCATATGCTTGATAAAGATTAAAGTTTAAAACTGTAGTCGACAATTTCTTTGTTTCAATAGTATGCATCCTTTCTTGTGCCACTTCTATAGCATCATGTATTTATCTGCTATGGAGGAGCACAAATTACACTTTTGAAATTGTTTGAGAGCATATTCTTTACTCTCAAGGTTATTGTCTTAGCAATTATCTTGTAAATACAGTCACATAGGGGAATTGGCTTGAAGTCATCAAAAGTGCAGGGTTCGTCCTTTTTTTGGAATTAATGCAATGAAAGTAGAATAGAACCTACGACTCTTTCAGTACTCCTTGATTTCAATTATTCATCTTTTAACTCATAAAAAACCATAAAGAACTTTATTGTCCAACCATCAACTCTAGACTTTTGTCCTTGTAAATTTCATTAAAATCCACTCTAGGGCTAGAGTAGTTGGATTAATTAATGCACCCAAACTCTTACTGTTAACCACACATGGATTTCTTCACCCAATATAAAATGCAGTGGAAATAAAACACTGAGAGAAATATCAATCACACAATAGACACAAATCGTTTTGGTATAAACCCCTAAACAAAACCCAAGATGGGAAAATCGGTGCAGTAGTCCAAGAAGATATTTTATTAAGAAAATATGAAGCTTTTACAATATCAGAAAATCAATTTTTTCCTAACCTGGAAAAATTGAACAAACACAAACTCACTGAGTAAACCTGTTGAGCAGTACAGCCTCTTGCTTTACGAAATCCGTACGGCCTGCTGTATGGTCTGTTGTACGACTGGATGCTGTACGACCTGTTGTACGGTCTATTGTACGACTACCTCTACAGCTCAACCTCGACTCTCTCTCCTCTGTGAACTTGTACAACCCTCTTGCCTAGATGCTTTGTCGATCACTCTGACTCTCTACTTCTCCGTCTTCTATGCAAAACTCTCTCTCTCAAACTTCCTTCTCACTCTCCAACTGACAGCTATGAGGAAGAATCTCTCTGTCGAAATGTGTGTGTGTCCTCTCCACCAATTGATCCTCCTTTTAACTCATTGGCTAAGCGAAAAACCTAATCTCACTATGGATCAATGGATGAGATCCTTTGGTGAGATCAATGGCCAAGATTAGATTAGCCATCACTTAAATATTTTTCACTTTCACTTTATAAAAAAGTGTTCCATTAAGTCAATTAATAATTAGATCACTTTAATATATTTTTCGAAGTAAAACTTAGGAAAAATACATTAAATACAATTGGCTTCATTATTTAAGTCTTTTGCATGCAAGGACACATGCAATGTAGGAAGACCTTCCTTGCTGTCACTTTCTAACACTCCCTCTCGACGAGGAAGGGATTTGATAACAACCCCAACTTGTCTCTGAACTTTACAAACTTGAGTTTGCAAAGTGCCTTGGTGAATATGTCTGCCACCTGCTCATCTGTATGAATGTACTCCAACCGAATGGTTCCTCTCTGAACACAATCTCTAAGGAAGTGATACCGGATGTCAATGTGTTTACTCCTATCATGGAACACTGGATTCTGAGAAAGGTTGATACCACTTTGATTATCACAATGAACTATAGTAGTCTCAAACTCACTCTCGAACAATCCTGAGAGAAACTTCCTCAGCCACATCCCCTCACATGCAGCCATGCTGGCTTCCATGTACTCAACCTCTGCTGAGCTCAATACAACTGAATTCTGCTTCCTGCTGAACCAAGAGACAACCCCTGATCCAATGTTGAAGCAACAACCTGAAGTGCTCTTCGGATCCTCTACACATCCTTCCCAGTCAGCATCTATGAAACCTTCCAACTGTATACTCCCACTGCGCTAATAAACCAAACCATACTCCACTTTGCCTCTGATGTAGCGAAGTATGTGCTTCGCAGCTGTCCAATGTACTCTTAGAGGGTTCACCATGAAATGACTCAAAGAGTTGACTACAAAGCTAATGTCTGGTCGAATTTTGACCAGATACATAAGAGACTTGATAAGCTGCCTATACAATTGTTGTTGCTGCAACATCCCCCCAAATGTTTTTTGTAAATATTGGGTCCCTCCTATTCTTTTTGTTTAGGACTTGATTTTGGTCAAATCTTTCTCACTGAATCTTCAACTCTTCCTAAAAGTATTGGCCCTTTATAGTTCTTTTGTTTTGGACTAAGGCATTTTTCCTTCTATTACCTTTTGAAAACAATGCGTTGTTTTAAAGCTTAACTATGCGCGCTTTCAAAAGCGCAGATTGAAAGCTTATATTTATGTGCCAAAGGCGCAAGGGAAAAGGTTTAATTGCGCACTTTTAAGCGCAAACTTCAAGCTTATGTCTTGCGTTAAAAGCGCATTTTCTAAATCTTACTTTTCCGCCTTGTTGCCGAATCTTAGCTTTTTAGCAAATTTTCTCCCCGCGCAAGCCATAGGTCCAAAACCTGCGCTATATCAACGCATGATTCTTTTGCAAAGTCTGAAACTAACTCAGCCACCATCGACGCAATTACTAATAATAGGACGGGCGCTTTGGCGCAAGATTTGTATTTAAAAATGCCGACACAAAAATCTCTTAAGTCTTTTTGGCTCGTTGGCGCAGTTCCCATTAGTGCACATTTTGTGACTAAAACTTGCGCCAAAGGCGCAAAGCTTATCCATATAGCTCCCGCTTCCATAGTCGCGCCTCATCTTTTCTCAAAGTCTAATTTTGGCGTAGTCCTATCATCGCAGAGCCTAATCTTGCAATCGCCGCTTTGGTGCAGGACTTAACGTTATGATCGTCGCTTTGGCGCGAAGTTTTATTTTGGTGCGCGTGCAACCACAGAGTTGGTAGGGTCATGAATGTGCCCATGTGTCGTTTTAAATGCACAATTTCTTGAGCCCCGTGCTCATAACTCCGAACCACCATTCGCGCCAAGGCCACATAAAACCCACATTGGATTGTATAGCTTGTTGGCATTTGCGTCTAATATTTCTTATGATTTTTAACTGTGAAATGGTAGCTGTAACTGTGAATTAGTTGATCATTTTGTTAAAACAGCCTCCCATGTTCTGAAGTCATTGGCATATTCTGAATTTTTTCATAATTGTTTTGCTAATGCTTGAAAGTCATCTAGTTAAAGCCAACTCTGTCATGATTTCTTTTACAAATCTGTAGGAAGCTTTGCAATTTTTGCTAATTTCTACATACTCCTTATTTGTGCTTCCTCGCTCACCGCAGGTTTGTCATGCATAGAAGGTCTGCAAGGAAGAAGGAGCAACACAGGTCAAATCAGATCTGCGCAAGCATGAGATTGCATCAAAGGAAACAATATCTATTCGGAGCAAAATTATCTTGAGAGAGCCCAGTCAATGGGCCACCCATAGCCAAAGTGTTGATGGCCCAACAACCACAAGCGAGCCAGTTGGTGGGGATGAGTCAGTGAGTCAGCAAAAGAAGCCAAATAAATATATAAATCAACAGAATTCTTATTTGTCTTAATGTGAGGAAAAGCTGAAATTCCTTATTGTATAAATGCTTTAAGAGACAGCTGGCTCTTATTTTTGTCTTATATGGAAGGCTTTCCACGATTTGTAGATGTGCACTAAAGGACAAATTAGAAGGTTCTAGAGTTTAGGGTACACCTGTCAGCTCAAGGAGCAATTTGTAAACTTATAAATAGTAGAACAAAAGAAGATAGACGGACTTTTTGCAGGTGAAAGAAAATTTCTAGCTTGTACGAATTACTTTGCTACTTGCTCTAAGAAAGAGAATTTTACCTAATGAAAGCCTGGAGAGGACATTTTTGTCTAGAAATGTGTATCGAATGCTTGCTGGACTACTCTGGTGTCATTTACATACTACAGTGAGATCTTTCTTTGTTGTTATGAATTATTTCTGTGTAATGGATGATCTTTCTCTTTTCTGTACAATGCTGTCTCTCTTAAATGAGTAATGGAATGTATTCAGTGAATTAAAGCTATCTTTAATATCTTTTATCTTCTGCTGAGATTGCATCTTTATGATTTAATGGCTATCTGTATGGTCTTTAGATGTTTCTTTCAGCGTATTGCTCATATTTACAGTTTGCTCCTTGCAAGGATAGATTAGATTTGCTCATACTGTTTTAGGTTAATTTAGATTAGTTACCTGCATTTAGGTTAGGGAACTTGCATTTCATCTTAAACTAAAATACATAAACAGTGGATCGGGCTGCAACCGGTGTAAAGAACAAGAATCTTTAAATCTCACGGTAGCCGAAACCGTTAACCAGACGGATTCGCCACACCAAACAGTGAGTGATCTAATTGGGATTGCCTACCGGGGAGAATCCCTTGCTGATTAATGCTACGATTTTCGGGGCATCAACAACAATGTAGGATCAAACTCCTCTGATCCTGATACATCAATCTTCTTCCAGTTGGTAACTAGAGGTGTGGCCATAGATCTACATTCCTCCATCCTAAATCTCCTCAAGATCTCTACTGCATACTTCCCCTGTCCAATGAAGAAGCACCCATCTCTCTTCCAGACCTCCAGACCTAAGAAGTAATGCATCAACCCAAGGTCTTTCATCTCAAACTCAACTGCAAGATTGGAGTTGCAGTCCTTGATCAGCCTCTCATCTCCTATATGAAAGAGATCATCCACATATAGGTACCCGTATGAGAGGTACCTCACGTGACAAGAAGTATAGGTTATGGTCTGCCTCATTTCATTGGAAACCCATCTCTCGTAAATAGATGTCAATGAGTACCATGCTCAAGGTGCTTGCTTGAGCCCATAAAGAACTCTCTGCAACCTGCATACATGCGACTCCCTGTTCTCTGCCTCAAACCCCTATGGATGCTCAATATATACCTCTTCCTCAATAACTCCACTGAGGAAGGCAGTCTTCACGTCCATCTAATGAACGCGCCAACCCATCTCTACTGCCAATGATAAGATAGTTCGAATAGAAGAATACCTGGTGATAGGGATGAAGGTTTCCTCATAGTCAATACCTGGGCCTTCTATGAATACCCCTTAGCCACGAAGCGTGCCTTGTACTTTTCCACACTTCCGTCTATTGCATGCTTTACCTTGTATATCCATCTGGATCCCACCACATTTTTACTTTCTAGCCTCAGCACAACCTCCCATACCTGATTCTTCATGATTGAGTCATACTCCTCAACCATGGCCTCTTGCCACACATCATGTTGTGCAACCTCCTCAAAACTAGAAGGTTTAGAGTCAATCAACTCTGTCATCAGTGCCATATATCTCAATCTTTCTGGTGGTTTGCTTCGCCTCATGGAGCTCTATGGAAGACTCACCTACTTGGAATCCTGAACTATGGAACTATACCACTTAGGTCGTGGCCTAGTGTCTAGCTGCTGTGGCTGCTGGATATCCTCCTCCTGCTGCTGCTCATCCTCCACATCAATGATAGGAGGATCCTGTCCACCTAACTCCCTTTGACTACCAAAGCCTATGCCTTGTGTCAGTACATGTGACTCCTCCAGCTTGACTCCTGAGTCCTCAACTAGATTCTCCTATGCTGGTATGTCCATAGATCTTCTCAAGGCTCTGTCCTCATCAAACTGAACATCCCTGCTCACAATGATCCTCTTGCGAGATGGGACATGTACTCTATAAGCCTTGGAAATCTCACTGTAACCAACTAGAAGCCCCTTCTCTCCAGAAGGATCCAACTTCTTCCTAGTGTCAGCATGAATGTGACAATAGCAGATACTCCCAAATATGCGTAAGTGACTCACATATGGTCTAGTACTTGTGAATACCGCCTTAGGTGTCTTTCTCCCCAATGTTGTGTGGGGACACCTGTTCTGGACATATACTGCAGTCTGAAATGCCTCGGCCCATAGGGATAGTGGTAATCCCTGATCAAATAGCATGGCCTTGGCTGGACTCACCAGTGTCCTGTTCTTCCTCTCTGCCACTCCATTCTGTTGCGGGGTGTGAGGAACAGTGTTTTCCTTCTTGATCCCCTACGATGCACAATACTCCATGAACTCTCTGTCAGTGTACTCACCACCATTGTCAGTCCTCAATATTTGAATCTTTCTCCCTGTCTGGTTCTCCACGAGAGTCTTAAACTCTCGGAAACGCTCAAAGACCTCTGACTTGGCCTTCATGAAATAGATCCAGGTTTTCCTGGAATAGTCATCAATGAATGTGACACTAATTGTAACCACTGAAAGAATGGACGCTCATCGATCCGCATATATCCGAATGCACCAAGTCTAAGGCCCCCTTAGACTTGTGCTCACTATGTGGGAAAGGTTTTCTGATTTTCTTCCCTAATGCACAACCCTTGCAGTGGTTGTGCTTCTCCTCCTGTACTGAAGGAACTCCGATAACTGCCTTTCTCAGATGCCTCAGTGCACCATGATGTAAGTGTGCCATCCTCCTATGCCATAACTCACCATGACTACTGCTTCTATTGACCAGAGCCTTTGCAGACTCAAACTGTAGTCTATAAACCTTCCCACTACGAACCCCAATCATCCTGTTCAATCTCTGATCTGACCCATGTGGCCTGATATATACTTTCCTGTCCCAGAAAATCAATAGAAAACCCTTGTCTTCTAGTGTGGAAACTAATATGAGATTCTTCGTCATCCCTGGGACATATAACACATCAACAAAGCTAATGGGATTTCCAAACTCCCTCTGAAACGAAACAGTACCAACACCCTGCTCCTGATACCGTGCATCATCTCCTAACTCAATATATGGAGATTCACTCCACCCTCCTTCAAGCTCTTGAAGAACGACCTATGTCTTGTAATGTGACAAGATGCACCACTGTCCACATACCAGATACTGTTGTTGACGGAACTTGCCATGCAAGCTATCAAGCAAAAGTCTTCATCAAAACTTTTGTTGAAATCATCCACCTCTGCAGAACCTGCCATCTGAGTGTTGTTGTTCTTCTTCTTCCTCTCAGGGCACTGGGAAGCAAAGTTTCCATGCTTGTAGCATATGAATCACTTGACTTTTGACATGTCTAAGTTTTTCTTGCCACCCTTTTTCTTCTTTTCCTTCCCCTTACCTTTGCTTGTTAGGGCCAGATCCTCTTCATCCACGATCTGTGTAGCACCGCTGGATGAAGCCGAACCTTAACCCATGCGGGTCTCTTCCCGTGTGAAGTCATCCCACAATCTCTACCAGTTAGGGAGCTTCTCCCTAGCCACCACACCTTTGACAAAGACGTCCCATGGTTTAGAGAAACCATTGAGGGCTATGCGAACTAGCTCCTCATCCTCAGTCTTGGAGCCCACTGCTCCAAGCTCATCCCTAATTTGTGTGAGCCTTGTGAGATAAGGCACCACTCCTTCACCCTTGGCCATCTCGGTGCTGCACAATCTCTCCTATAGCACCATCTTCCAGTTTTCATTCTTACTTTGGTAGAGACTCTACAAAGCCTTCCACATCTCCAATGCGGACTTCTTCCCAGACAGATGAGGGACTATATGGTCCTTCACCCCATCCAAAATGATCAACATAGCTCTGGAATCTATCTTCTTCCACCTATCCAAATCTATCGGATCTATGGGAGCCACCTTCTAATCATCAATGAGCTCATCAGCATCACTGACATCCAAGATCCTGGTGATTCTCTCTTTCCAAGTAGGAAAGTTTTGTGCCCCCCGGAGTCTATCCTCAACTCTCAACTGTACAACCATAATGAATAGTACCTGTAACCCTTGGATAGATATGCCAATGATCTATCAAACCAACTTGCTACTTTCTCTCAGATCTGCTCAGAAGAGCTCTGATACCATGTAAATTTCCTTAAAATCCACTCTAGGGCTAGAGTAGTTGGATTAATCAATGAAACCAAATTCTTACTGTTAACCACACATGGATTTCTTTACCCAAAATAAAATGTCTGATGAATTATACAAGAGTTTTTTTATCAGTGGTATCAAGGATGCAATCCGATCATAGGTTAAAATGTTATGTCCCAACACAATGATGGAATTCATAGGGTTTTCTAAGTTGGCGGAATACAAGATCACAGCCCAGCAATGCTCCAAATCCACTTTTGTTCCATTTAGAAATATGGTTTCCCAACAACCTCCCATCACTCCAGCTCCTCGACCAACTCCTATCAAGCATTTGTCTGAAGCAAAGATGCAGGCACGTAGAGAAAAAGGAATATTTTATAATTGTGATGAGAAATTCACTCAAGGCCATAGATGTGTTGAGAAAAATATCTATTTCTTGGATGTGGATTCTTCACCTGCCTCTGAACTTGGTGAACAAGCTCCATATACAATAGATGATCAGGTCAACATTCAACAACCGCATGTTGACCCTCCGTCTCAGGATGAACATCCAAAGATATCTCTCCATGGTTTAGTCGGAGTCACCACTCCACAAACAATGAGGGTGAGGGGTTACTTCAAGAATCTCCCTCTTACAATACTCATTGATTCTGGTAGCACCCATAACTTAATTGACCCCTGGATCTCCAAACAGGATGATTGTTTTGTCCATCCTTTCTCCAAATTTGAATTCATGATTGCCAATAGGGGCATCTTACTTGCAAGGGGAAGTGTTGCAATGTGCGTATCTCTATGGGGTATTATAACCTACACTTTGACATGTTTCCCTTGGCCTTAGGAGTATGTGATGTGGTTTTGGGCGCTCAATGGTTGTGCACACTTGGCCCCATCTTATGGGATTTTGCTGAAATTTGGATGTAGTTTTCAGTCAATGGGAAAAAACACACATTGATGGGATTACAACCAGGGTCTCTCCACATCATCAGTTCACATCACATGGAAAATATCCTTAAGAAGAATTCACATGGTTTCATCGCTCAGCTCCAATCCATTCGGATGCACCCATCAATGGTCTTCACTACTCCTTTGGATCTAGAAATTGTTTTGGATAAATATGCAGGTGTCTTTGTTGACCCAGTGGGATTGCCACCTTCTAGAGCCCTTTTCAGTAAGAATTTAGTTGCCTCTCCATATGAGAAGGAAATGATGGCTATTTTGCATGTAGTACAGAAGTCGCGACCATACCTCTTAAGGAATTATTTCTGCATCAAGACTGATCACCCAAGTCTAAAATATTTCCTGGAACAACGGGTCTCCTCCCCATCACAATAGAAATGGGTTATCAATCTCATGGGTTATGCCTATGAGATCACTTACCAGAATGGTAAGGACAATCTAGTGGTTGAATGTGATACTTTCCAGCTCAACAAGGTTGAAACGACACTCCTTTCGAGATTGCTCGAACCCTTTTCCATCCCTACATGGATTTGGACAGATATTTCTATGGATTTCATTAAAGGGCTCCCTAAATCTAGAGGGACGACAATGATTTTGGTTGTGGTTTCTCGCCTCTACAAATATAGTTAATTTTGTGCCCTCATCCATCCCTATACAGACTCCTCAGTCGCACAAATTTTCCTAGATCAAATCTTCCGTCTTCATGAAATCCCTTCTTCCATTGTCTCGGATCACGATGTAACTTTCACCAGTCATTTTTGGACAGAACTATTTCGCCACATTGGCACCAAACTGAAGATGAGTTCAGGGTCTCACCCACAAACAGATGGTCCAACTCAAATTACCAATACATGTTTGGAAACTTATCTTCGTTGCTTCACCTCCAAACAACAACCTCAATGGGCGAAGTGGATCCCTCTCGCTGAATGGTGGTACAATGATGCATATAAAATGACCCCATATGAAGCAATATATGGTCATGGCACCTCCAGTTCTTCTTCCATACACCCTCAGCAATTCACCAGTTCAGGCAATTGACACAGTTCTTAGAAACCGCGATCAGATTCTTCTCATTTTGCAGGACAATCTTTACATGGAAAGAATTCGAATGAAGCAACAAGCCGATTAGCACCGTTCTAAGCGCACTTTTCAAGTAGGTGATATGGTTTTTATTCGTCTACAGCCTTCCAAACAATCCTCCTTGAAACTAAAATGGTGTCATAAGCTCGCTCCAAAGTTCCATGGGCCCTATAAAGTTCTTCAGAATATTGGGTCCGTTGCTTATAAATTGGAACCTCCTCCTTCTTCCCGCATTCATCCAGTATTTCATGTCTCTTGTGTGACAAGAGTTCTTGGCACCAACATCAGCAGACAAACCATTTTACCAGAACTGGATAATGAAGGATCCATCCTTTTAGAGCCAGAGGAAATCCTCAATAGGCGCACTCGTCAGCTTCGCTCTCGATCTATCACAGAGGTATTAATTCAGTGGCACGTAATGAAACCAGAGGATGCTACATGGGAACCACTCCTTCAGATTCAACATCAATCTCTATCTAAAGCTTTGAGGACAAAGCTTTTTCTAAGTGGAAGGGGACGTTAGAAACCTGTGTCAACCCTTCTCTTTACTTTGTTCGTATATTGTTGTTGGACGTATATGCTTTGTAAGTCGTCCCGTAGTATTATATGTTCCATGGTATTGATCCATAGTATTGGACGCATATGCTTTGTAAGTTGTCCCATAGTATTATATGTTCTATGGTATTGATCCATAGTATTGGAACATAGACTTAGTATATAAGTACATGTTGAGGCCAATGAAGGAATCCATAATTTATTGGTATTGAGCTTGCTCAAAGGAGGTTTCCCCCTTGAAGTGGCCCGCGATCAATAAATCTAATATGAGTTCTGTTATTTCTGATATATCGTGCATTTTCCTTAATTAATTGTTGGAGGTTGCTCACAAAAATACATGGAAACTCGTGTCCTATACAAAATCCGGAAACTCGTGCCATAGATCCAAAATACATGGCAACTCGTGCCCTATACAAAATCTGACAACTCATGTCGTAGATCCAAAATACATGGCAACTCGTGCCATAGATACAAAGTACATGGAAACTGGTGCCCAAAAGTGACACATCGTGGCTAATGTACATAACATGGTGTGTCAAGCATTGCGACCACCCCGGTCACTCCTAGGCGCATCTCTAAAATCGATCTTCCTCTTCTTGGAGCTACCAGTATCTCGGGTCTTCTTCCATCTAGGAGTAGACCATCTCTCCAGGCTCTGAAACAAATGATATAAGATACCATCATTTTCAAGAATTTGTAACATTTACAACATTTATAAAATGAATGTAGAATTCAAATCTTAAATAAATCACTGTTGATGCAAGTGGGAAACGTGAGCAAGGTGTCCTGGATATGCCGAGCCTCTCAACAATTCCATCCTACAACATTTACGATAATCATTTCATTGAAAAATAATAATTGCTTAAATTAATTTTGGTTAATGCATCAAAACATTTTCATAAATTAACTTGATTCTCATCGTGAACACCTCCAACAATGGACATCGCTGGGATTCAAGACTAGCAAGTGGAGCAATTAGCTGGACAACCTGATCTGATGCAGTCATGGGGGGGGGCGCAGATGTAGTTTCAAAAACTATGGGTGCAGCCACTATAGATACATGGGCAGATACTAGAATAGTAGTTGCCACAATCGTGGCGGGAACTGGAGAAGATATGGTGGAAGAGGACATGGTGGTATGGGGTAGAGGAGGATTTCGTGGACGATGAACCCCTACCAACTGTAAGATAGGGGGTATCGACCCAAAAGGGATATAGGGGATGTTGAGTTATGGTGAATGGGAGGGAGGTCCTGGATATAGGGAGGAGGATGGATAGAAGGGAGGTTGTGGACGAAGGGGGGAAGCTGGATGGAAGGGGGGGCGCGTACGAATGAGAGAGGATGGATAGACGGGGGGGGGGGGGCGTGGATGAATGGGGGAGGATGTATAGACGGGGGGAAATGATGAATGGGGTAGGATGGATGGAGGGGGAAGGATGGACAGAGGAAGGAGTATGGATGGAGAGGGGACGCTGGATGGAAAGGAGGGGGTGTATGGAGGGACGGTTCTGAATGGAAGCGAGGGGGTGACTCATGAGAGAGGGTGTAAACATGGGACTAAAGTGGGGATGAGGAACTGTGTCACCTGCATACAAATTTGTAATATCATAGTTTAGTAAAAGAAAACAAATAATCCATAGTAAGGCATAACAATTTGAATTAAAAGTGTTATTTTAACTACACATTGTACTTGTGTATATGGTGATCTGTCGATCCCTGGCGGAGATGGTTGATCATCGAACTCTAGGCATACCTGTGGACACCAAAATGCATGCACGTTATGAACATATTAAACAAGCAATTATTTAGTCAATCAAAATATTCAAAAATATTGTACGAACTATCATCGTGTATGTCATAAATATAAATACATAAATAATAGAAATTCCATAAATAACAACAATATTGTGTGAGGTACTGAAAATACCTTCGTGTGAGGTGACGCAATTTCAGTTGCAGCTGCCATTGCTGCATCCAAGTTGGGAGATCCTATGTTCTCCCATGACGGCATCTCATATCTAAATAATTGTACATTGAAGTAATAGTTTAAGTCAAACACAAATACTTTAAAATTACTTTACAAATTATTAAGTGATGATTGAAAACACATTAAAAAAATTGCTAACCTGTTCCAATATAACAGCCTCGATCGGGCCAAGGCAAGTGTGGCCGAAATGGGGACAAAGATGTGGCATTGTCCTAGTCAAACTAGAAGGCCCAACATGGCTACCACCATTCACAGGTCTATCCTGACTCTATCGTGAAGGCACTGCACCTGAGTCTCTACCAGGGTCAGCCTGTCTCTCCACTGTAGTCGCTGCTACAAAGGCAGTGTGTCTAAGGAGTCCACGTGCAACACTCCTCATCGCCCCCTCGATTTGATCAATTTTGTGGGGTAAATGAGGTGGTTGGGAAGAGGGGAACTGGGATCGCGCCTAGGAGCTGGTGGCCCTCTCAGTGGGTTCCTCCTGGTAGCAGGTCGATCTTGGTAAAAGCCACGCTCAACACCCCGGAACTTGGTTATGTCAAAATAGTTGACATGTAATCCGAACCCAAACTCATCCCATAGTTTCCAAAGGAAGTACGGTGGAACCTCTCTATTATTGTAGGGAAGTTTATCGTAAACCATGAACCACCTATGGATCCAATTGTCCCTCCATGGTTGGAAATGACACCAATCCATGCAAACAGGTGGATTTCTACTGTCAAGTGATTGTTGTGTTCTTGGATCGGTGAATATATTCTATAATTGGGTCTTTGTAATATTCAATTCTTTTATTTCCTCCTTGGAAATGCCTGTGAAATAATAGTCCTGCATCCTAGCTCTATATTCATTCATGTCAGTCAATTGGTGATGTGCATGGATGAGGGAGTCAATTGAGGTGGCAAATGACACTCAAGATGGTTCCCCTTTGCTTCTTCGTTCTCGAGTGTGCACCCTCATTTCATTTACATAATAGTTCAAGTCGTCTTGGTCAAAATTTTGTTGGGGGTTTTGATTTTCTTGGGAATTTGGATTTTGTTGAGGGTTTTCATTGGTTCCAAGATTTGTGTTTTCTTGTGTTCCACTGGACTCCATGTTAACATTTTTTTCATTCATTGTATAGGTTTACACTCTGCAAATGAAAAATTCTCTATTATTTTACTAATTTGGGAATTATTAAAAATTTAATAAACAAACAAAAATGAATAAAATGATAAAAAACATGGATCATACCTATCCAATGCACTTGATGATCACTTGGTTGATGGATTGACAGATTTTTTGAGTGGAAATGGTGAAAATGGTGGTCTGTAGCTCCACGCACGCGATGGGTGAGTGAGGCTTGACCGCAATGGAAGGAAATAGAATGTCCCTACCCTTTTTTTAATTATCTTAATAGGGGTACGTGCACTCTTTTGAGTGCGTATGCGCACGCGCTTGGTTCGGTACCGAACCTAATGGTGCGTTCACGCTTCCTTAGGTGCATGTGTGTGTTTGGTTTTTCCCCGCTAGCAGGGCCCCGTTGCAATGCTTTTGGGGAGCATCTTTGTGTGCCCTCCCAAGAGAGAATTCACTTTGCACACTTCAGTGAAGACTTCAGTTAAATAAACAGAAATCAAATTGTTAAAATTCAGTGATATTAATAAAGAAGACTTCAGTCGATTAAAAGAGAACTCGAATTTAACACTTCAGTGATGTTAACAAGAAAGACTGCAGTTAAAAGAATTAACTAAGTGATAACAAAGAAGATCTAGTTAACTAAGTGTTTGCACTTGAGTTGCGGCACTTGAGGATATAAAAATAGAAGCCAAAAGCACGAGAAGAATATATATATATATATATATATATATATATAATTGATGTAATTCAATGTGAATTGAATTCTCTTCTCTCTTTAAGATAACGCATTTTTCTTTGTGCGGGATATTATTCTGAGTTCTATTCTTCCATCTTCTCTCTTGCTCTGATATATGCACTAGGGGTGTTGATTTTTTTCCTGAGCAGCATCGAGTGCCATTCTCTGGGAGAATGGAGGCACCTCGTCAGTTACCAGGATATTGACCCAGTCTGGGACTGGGAACTCAGCCCGGGGATGAGAGCCATTCTCTAGGAGAATGGAGGCACCTGGTCAGTTACCAGGATATTGATCCAGTCTGGGACTGGAAGCTCAGCCTGGGGCTGAGAGCCATTCTCTGGGAGAATGGAAGCACCTGGTCAGTTACCAGGATATTGATCAAGTCTGGGATTGGAAGCTCAGCCTGGGGCTGAGAGCCATTCTCTGGGAGAATGGAGGTACCTGGTCAGTTACCAAGATTTCACTGTAAGCCCTAGACCGGGTCTGGGCATGTGGTGTACTCCTCCACTTGGTCTTGGTGGCAACAGGAGGGTGAATTAAAGCAACTAATTTATCTTCCTATGATGATGTACTTGGAATGGACATGAAGACCTTGAAGAACACCTGCTCGATTTATTGAAGATAAAATGAAACCCAAGCATAGCTTGGCTTGGTCCATAAGCCCATCATTTAGAATAAGAAAAATAAATATATTTATTTATTTATTTATGTATGGGTTGGCTCATTACTGAAGAAAAATATATATAATAAATAATATGATGACAAGTTGGACAGTTCGGCCTCATTCCTTTTTTTTAGGACAAAAAAATAAAAAAATATATATATATATATAAGTGTGGACAGGTCGGCTCCATTAAAAGTGGAATTATTCCACTATAAGTAAAAAGTGAAACTCATCATCCTAATATATAATTCGTGGCATCCTCTGCTTAGCTCGTGGGTTTGACTAAGGCTCAGTTTGTGGACTGTAACTATCTCTCTCTTCAAGAACTCGGCAGCTACAACAGAAATATCTTTATGTTTTTCTTGAAGTTTGTTCTCTCATCTTTTGGACAGCCGAATTAGTGAAGGCATTTATCCAACATCGAATTTTTGTTTGTGAAGAGGATCAAACCACTGTTAAGGGTTCCTTACCCTAGCCGTAGGTTTGTTTCAGTGGAATAGAGGTAGGCCGAAATTCATGACAGTAAGGAAGGGACAGTTTGAGGCCTGTCTGATGCAGCCAGTCTTTTTCTCTTGCAGTTGATCCCTAGTATGGGCTTATTATCTTCAAACCAGCTCTGTTAAGACTACATCGACCTGCAACTCATAAAATCAGGCATCTACAGTCAACAGTAAGCTCAGACTCAGAATAATCAAGGTCAGTCAACAAAAGTTTGGGATGTTTTCTCCTTGGTTAAACGTCATCTCAGCAGTTGGCATGGTAACTGTGGTCACCTCTGTTTGTATGCTCTAAAAGGCAAAGTCATTGTAAAAGTTTGTCTCTCATGTAAAATTCAGACATCTCATATTTAAGGAAGATATTCTTTGCTGGGGTTTTTATACCTTAAAAGGTTTTCCCCAGGGTAAACATCTATGTTCTTGTGGATGCATGTTTGTCTATTTGATTTACTGTTAATATCCTTCTACTGCTAAATTTAAATTTGAAATTAAAAGAAGACTGTTGCTACTGTTAATCTCATATCTATGTTAAAATTAACATGGTATCAGAGCTCTGCTTGTAAAGCACACAGTGTTTGAGCAATTGACTGTGCCTTAGATAGACCTTGGGACAGCACAGACAGATCAAAGATGGCTTCTTCTACCTCTTTCAGACTAGAGGATAGGCTTGAGGGTTCAGCAAACTTTAATTCATGGAAAGCAAGGCTTATGGCCACCTTGGAAGAAAATGACCTTGATGACTTGGTCATCAATGTTGTAGAAGAACCCACGTCAAACACAGGAAGGGCAGCATTCAAAAAGAAGCAAGCCAAGGCTAGGAGGATTATCTATGACTCAGTCAAGGAAAATATAATTCCTGCCATAACACCACTAAAGACAGCCAAGGAATGTTTTGACACCTTGACAAATTTGTATGAGAAGAAAGCACCCAGTCAAAAGAGAGTCTTGAAAAATAGACTTCGTACATTGAAGATGGAAAAAGATGAAGGAGTGGCCTCCTTCTTCACAAAGATTGCTCAAGTAAGAGATCAAATTTCTGCTATTGGGGTTACAGTAGATGATGATGACCTTGTACAAACTGTTTTTGATGATCTTCCAAGTTCTTGGGAAACCTTCTTAGCTTCTGTTAGTGGGCGTGAGACTCAGCCAGATTTTGAGAGACTTTGGCATGACTGTTTAGAAGAAGAAGGCAGAGTACAGAGCAGAACTAAGGGTCCTAAAGAAGGGAACCTTGCACTAGCAGCTAAAACCAAGAAACAATTCAAGAAGCCTTTCCATCCCAAGAAGAAAGAGAACAAGCCACAAGGTAAGCAAATTGATATGTCACAAGTTAAATGTTTTAATTGTTTCAAGATGGGACATTATGCTAGGGACTGTAGGCAGCCAAAGAGAAGGCCCAAAATAAAATTCCAAGCATCTACAGCTGAAGAAGAAGAACCAAAGAAGAAGAAAAATACAAAGTCTTTCAAGCAAGAAGAATCAAGAAAGGAATACTATTTGATTTCTGCCCTAGCAAGGTCCATCACCAACAGCACAAATTCTTGGTTGGTGGACAGTGGAGCCTCAAAACATATGACAGGTTCCCGTGAAGCCCTTACAAGCTACAGAAAGAAGAAGTTTGCCACTCAAGTAGAACTTGGAGATGACTCCACCTACAAAATTGAAGGAGTGGGTTCAGTCTCATTTCAACTTGATTCAGGGACCATGTTGCACATTGAAGACATACTATATGTTACAGGTTTGAAGCAAAATATTCTTTCTGTTGCTGGCTTAGAAGACAAAGGCTACAGAGTTATATTCATGGATAAAAAGGTTTTGCTTTGGTCAAAGAATGAAAGGTTAAGTGCAGCAGAATTGATTGGGGTTCGAGAGGGAGGCCTTTACAAGGCATCTGGGCACTCTACTCAAGCATTGGTTCACAGTACTATCAACCCTTGTGAGCTATGGCACCGTAGGTTTGGGCACCTTCATTATGCAGCTCTCCCTGGTCTTCAAAATATGGTTACAGGTATGCCTGAGTTTTCTAATGAACATAGTGGTATTTGCAAAGGTTGTGCCCTTGGTAAAAATACCAAGAAGTTGTTTTCCAAAAGTCACAGCAGATCAAAAGGGATTTTGGATTTGATTCACTCTGACATTTGTGGACCCATGTCTTCACCTTCCTTAAGTGGTTGTTTATACTATGTACTATTCATTGATGATTACTCTCGTAAATCTTGGATTTACTTTCTAAAAGCCAAGAGTGAAACTTTTGAAAAGTTCAAGGAGTTCAAGGCGCTGATTGAAAATCAGACAGGAAGACACATTCGCATCTTGAGGTCAGACAATGGAGGTGAGTTTAAATCAAATGATTTTGATGATTTTTACCAAGAAGCAGGGATCAAGAGGGAGTTAACTTTACCTTACAACCCCCAACAGAACGGGGTTGCAGAAAGGAAGAACAGAACAGTCTGTGAGGCTGCTAAAGCCATGTTGTGTGATCTAGATCTTCCTTTGTCTCTATGGGCCGAGGCTACTAGTACAGCTGTCTATATTCAAAATAGAAGTCCTCATGCCATTTTGGGAGAAAAGACTCCAGAAGAAGTCTTTACAGGAAAGAAACCTGCAGTTGACCACATGAGGATCTTTGGCACTCCAGTCTACATCCATGTGCCAAAAGAAAAAAAGATTAAAGCTGGAGCCTTCCGGAAAGAAAGGCACATTTGTTGGGTACAGTGAAAATTCAAAAGCCTACCGTATCTATGTTCCTGGTCAAAGATACATTGAAATCAGCAGAGATGTGATATTTCATGAGGAAGCTGTTTTCCGCCACTCCAAAGAGCTTCCAAAAGACCTAGAAGGATCTCTTTCCGACATTCCAAACTCTCCTCATTCAGAGAATCAGAGGGAGGAAGAAGATGAACCTCACAGACCAACTGAAGAACTACTTGAAGCTCCTCCTTCCAAGAGAAGACCTACTTGGGCAAGAGAAATATTGCAAGAAGCAGAGAAGCATAAAGCTCCTTCTGGGACATTCCGAGAAAGCAAGAAGCCCCATAAATACTCAGGTCTTATGAGTAAGCTCATTGATGCAGAGCCTTCTACATTCAAAGAAGCAAAGTCTCATCGGGTTTGGATTGATGCCATGACAGAAGAAAATAATTCCATTATGAAAAATGATGTGTGGGAAATTGTTCCTCAACCAAAAGGGAAGTCTGTGGTAACTTCCAAATGGCTCTATAAAATCAAGCATGCTGCTGATGGCAGCATTGAGAAATATAAAGCAAGATTTGTGGCACGTGGTTTCTCACAAAAGGAAGGCATAGACTATGATGAAACATTTGCTCCTGTTGCCAGATATACCACCATCAGAACCATTATCTCCCTCGCTGTTGTCTTTGGATGGAAACTCCATCAAATGGATGTAAAGACAGCTTTTCTTAATGGAGAAGTTGAAGAAGAGGTCTACATTGAACAACCTGAAGGTTTTGTGACACATGAAATGCAGTCTCATGTGTGCAAACTAAAGAAAGCTTTGTATGGACTCAAACAGGCCCCAAGGGTCTGGTATGCCAGGATTGATGGTTACCTTCACAGTTTGGGATTCTCCAAGAGCACTATTGATCCCAACCTCTACTTTAAGGTTGTTCAGAACCATGTCTTGATACTAGTCCTATATGTGGATGATTTGTTCCTCACTGGAGAGGAGCAACTGATAGCCCAGTGCAAGAGGGAGCTTACTTCAGAATTTGAAATGAAGGATCTAGGACTCATGCACTATTTTCTTGGTTTAGAAGTCTAGTAGAAGCCATATGAGATCTTTCTGTCTCAAGGAAAGTATACAGTTGATATCTTGCAGAGGTTTTGGATGCATGACTGCAAACCCATGAGTGTACCCATGACATCAAATCTGAAGAAGTTACGTGACTCAGCTACTTCTTCACAGGCAGTGGATCCTACTCAGTATCGCCAACTTATTGGATCCTTGATGTATCTAGTGCATACAAGACCAGATATCTACTATACAGTGAATGCTTTGAGTCAGTTCATGTCCGAGCCGAAGCACATACACTGGATAGCCGCCAAACATGTGCTCAGATATTTGCGAGGTACTATTACATATGGGCTCAGATATACCTCCAACAGTGGGGTAATGCTACTTGGATATGCTGACTCCGATTGGGATGGTAGTGCAATGGACCGAAAAAGCACATCAGGGTATTGTTTCAGTTTGGGATCAGCCATGATCTCATGGTCCAGCAGAAAATAGGGTTCCATAGCTCAGAGCATAGCTGAAGCTGAGTATATCGCTGCTAGTGATGCCTGCAGAGAAGCAGTTTGGCTTAGAAAGCTTCTCTCTAACCTGTTTGGTGGAAAGCTTGAACCAACTATTATCCATTGCAATAATCAAAGTTGTATTAAGCTTTCAGAGAACCCTGTATTTCACGACAGGTCAAAGCACATTGAGATGAAGTATCACTTCATCAGAGATATGGTACAGCGAGGTGCCATGAAGCTCCAGTACATCCGTAAAGATGAGCAGATTGTTGACATATTGACCATGCCCCTATCATTGACAAAGCTTGTGCACTTTCGAGACAAGCTTGGTATTGCAAAGAATGACCCTCTCGCTGAGAGGGAGTGTTGATTTTTTTCCTGAGCAGCATCGAGTGCCATTCTCTGGGAGAATGGAGGCACCTGGTCAGTTACCAGGATATTGACCCAGTCTGGGACTGGGAACTCAGCCCGGGGATGAGAGCCATTCTCTGGGAGAATGGAGGCACCTGGTCAGTTACCAGGATATTGATCCAATCTGGGACTGGAAGCTCAGCCTAGGGCTGAGAGCCATTCTCTTGGAGAATGGAGGCACCTGGTCAGTTACCAGGATATTGATCCAGTTTGGGACTGGAAGCTCAGCCTGGGGCTGAGAGCCATTCTCTGGGAGAATGGAGGTACCTGGTCAGTTACCAGGATTTCACTGTAAGCCCTAGACCGGGTCTGGGCATGTGGTGTACTCCTCCACTTGGTCTTGGTGGCAACAGGAGGGTGAAGTAAAGCAACTAATTTATCTTCCTATGATGATGTACTTGGAATGGACATGAAGACCTTGAAGAACACCTGCTTGATTTATTGAAGATAAAATGAAACCCAAGCATAGCTTGGCTTGGTCCATGAGCCCATCATTTAGAAGAAGAAAAATAAATATATTTATTTATTTATTTATGTATGGGTTGGCTCATTACTGAAGAAAAATATATATAATAAATAATATGATGACAAGTTGGACAGGTTGGCCTCATTCCTTTTTTTGAGGACAAAAAACAAAAAAAACAAAAAATAATAAAAAATATATATATATAAGTGTGGACAGGTTAGCTCCATTAAAAGTGGAATTATTCCACTATAAGTAAAAAGTGAAACTCATCATCCTAATATATAATTCGTGGCATCCTCTGCTTAGCTCGTGGGTTTGACTAAGGCTCAGTTTGTGGACTGTAACTATCTCTCTCTTCAAGAACTCGGCAGCTACAACAGAAATATCTTTATGTTTTTCTTGAAGTTTGGTCTCTCATCTTTTGGACAGCCGAATTAGTGAAGGCATTTATCCAACATCGAATTTCTGTTTGTGAAGAGGATCAAACCACTGTTAAGGGTTCCTTACCCTAGCCGCAAGTTTGTTTCAGTGGAATAGAGGCAGGCCAAAATTCATGACAGTAAGGAAGGGACAGTTTGAGGCCTGTCTGATGCAGCCAGTCTTTTTCTCTTGCAGCTGAGCCCTAGTATGGGCTTATTATCTTCAAACCAGCTTTGTTAAGACTACATCGACCTGCAGCTCATAAAATCAGGCATCTATAGTCAACAGTAAGCTCAGACTCAGAATAATCAAGGTCAGTCAACAGAAGTTTGGGATGTTTTCTCCTTGGTCAAACTTCATCTCAGCAGTTGGCATGGTAACTGTGGTCACCTCTGTTTGTATGCTCTAAAAGGCAAAGTCATTATAAAAGTTTGCCTCTCATGTAAAATTCAGACATCTCATATTTAAGGAAGATATTCTTTGCTGGGGTTTTTATACCTTAAAAGGTTTTCCCCAGGGCAAACATTTGTGTTCTTGTGGATGCATGTTTGTCTATTTGATTTACTGTTAATATCCTTCTACTGCTAAATTTAAATTTGAAATTAAAAGAAGACTGTTGCTACTGTTAATCTCAGATCTATGTTAAAATTAACAAGGGGTGCTTGATGTAATCTTCTTATTGCGAAGCAAATCATTCTCTACTATCAATCAATATATTAAGGAAGATTTTGTTGGGGTTTCCTCCTCAAGTTATAGAGGGTTACCCCAGGATAAATTTATGTGTCGTGTGTGAATGCTTATGTTTATGATTGTTCATTGATTTCAAGTACTATTGCAATTTCAAATTAAAGATAAAAAAAAAGTAACAAATCTTTCATTCTATGGATCCTTAATAGGATATTGGGTAGCTTTGTTGTTGTTTTTGGAGTGGTATTCGATATAAGATATGTCTTCTATATGGAGGGGTTCTTAGCCATATCATAGGGAGAGCTCAATGAAAAATCAAGAATTATAGTCTCATTATTTTGGCTATAGAGGGGACTCAAAAGCTAGTCCCAACTATTGATCTACTTCTTAGAATGGAAAATTCTTTTGATTTAGGATGGCACAATGGTGAATGGAATATTGAGGTAAAAATTATTTTGAGATAGATGTTCAAGAAGTTAGAAGGAGTGATATAGGTTATAGAACACTTGAGTATCCACATGGAGAAGCAAGAGGCCAAACAAGGGGAAATGGAAGCCAAGTTCGGGGAACAAAATCTGAAATATGACAAATTAGCTAGTGACTCAAAAATGCATTAGAACATTATTTTGAGATTCACTTGAAACTCTCGATCCATGGCTAGTTTTCCAAAGGTTTTTGGCTTAGTGAAAAATGAGGTTGTTGAAAACGATAATGTGTAGTTATAATCTAACATAATATTCATGGAGTACAAGGTTGTGAGAGGGATGTTGTGTTAATAGAGGAGGCTTAGAAAGCATGAATTTGATGACAAATAATTTATTTTATGCTATTGATTTGTATTTTGCTTCTAAGATAATATGTCAAACATTAATCATTAAAAAGTGAGATTTATATTAATATCAAATTCATTTTTAATATAAAAACACATTTAATTAATAAAATTAAAAATTAACCTTCTAATTTTTTTACTTATCAAATATTCAACACAAATACTTAAACCTTAAACAACCCTTAAACAAATTTATAAATATGATCAATTAATAATAAAACATTAAAAACAAGTGGAAATTGTAAAATTTAGATATAGCACTGTTATATACTCTTAATTTAAGATTGAGAGGCATTGTGACTTATCCAATATAAATGATCAACTATCATAGATTTAAGATTCAGATACGTCATAACATTTATAAATAGTTGATTAATAGTAATTATTTTTGTAATATGATATGTTATAAAGTTTTGTCATTAAATATAAAAAAGCTTATATATATATATATATATATATATATATATATATAATAAAAGAGATTGAAGAATAATTTTAACACTCAGGTAAAACAAATGTATTCATTATATGGATATAAATAAAAATATCTAAATATTTCAACTATCCCATTATTAAGAGCTCAAGCACATCTAAACAACCCTCAAACTTGAGTCGAGTCGTTATTATCCACTATTAATTAGAACACTGAAAAACAAACACAGATGCCTACCATACGATGCAACACGCACATGTTCCGAGAACTCCGACCGATCCTTAACAAGAGTTACAGGTATGAGATTGGGCCGCTGCTTTCTTCATCATGTCTTCAACGAAAGTGTTTAAGTTCAGAAAAGAAGAACCTCCCGGGAGGACTGCCCTCACTGCACACTCCTTGAGCTTCACAGCTTTTTCTCTCAACTGCTCTCCTATGGGACTCCTCATCATTTTGTTCACAATATCCTCCACCTCTTTCTTTGTCACCACCTTCTGGTCATCCACCTCCACCTCTTCAAATTCCAGCCCAATCTTCCACACATCCTTCGCGAATCTGCAATTTAGAAATTGATCACCATAATAAGGGAGACCCACCACAGGAACTCCCATGCTAATGCTCTCCAGGGTAGAGTTCCATCCTCCGTGAGTCAGGAATAATCCCACCGATGTGTGGGCCAGGACTTTCAACTGCGGCGCCCACCTCACGAACAGTCCGCGGTCCTTGGTTCGTTCTTTAAAATCCTCCGGTAAAACTGCGGGCTTGCCATCTGCAATATCGGAGCGAAGAACCCACAAGAAAGGCTGCCCGGTACCCTCTAGCCCTAGCGCCAGCTGCTCCAGTTGATCCTGAGATTTGACAGCCACACTGCCAAAGGAAATATATATAACAGATGCTGGTTGTTGCATATCCAGCCATGTCAGGCAGCTCTCATCCTCCTCCCAGAGACTGCTTGTGGAATCCCCTCCTCCTAAGAAATTAGGAAGGAATAGAGGCCCTATCGCTAGGGCAGGACATCGATTCAAAGATAGGGCCGTTGTAGCGTCCCTCCCTTCCAGCTCCTCAAACGTGTTCACTAGTACGTATTCCCCTTTACTCGACATCTTTGATTCATAGAAAATGGCATTGAACATAATGTCCGACGGATCGCGATAGCTGGAAATCACATCGCTTGGCTTCAAAGATGGGATGTTTCCCGGGAGACAAGTGATCAGTTTCTCTGGATTGTTCGCTTCGCTTACTGCACTTACAAAACCCCGACCACAACCAAGAATATTAGTTATTACATATCAGGAAACCAAAATCAAAACCAAAACCAAAATAGTTGAAAGGGGGAGGAAAGATAACAGTATGGTGGTAAGTAAATTAGGTGGTCGTTAAGGCCTCGGGTTTTTCAATGGGACAAGTCAGGGCCTTCATAATGGTAGTAGTGCTGGATGTATTCTATAAATTTTTAGAAACATTCAATTAAAATGAAGGTAAGCAATTTTTTATGGTTGAGAGTCACTACAGGAGGTTTTAACAATTATGCTGAGCTGAATTAGTGGTATTAAGACTGTTTCTAAATTTTTTAGAGAAAAATGTATTGCGAATTCAGACTTATGGGGATTCTAACTTACTGACAGAGTAGATGAAAGGTGCACAACTTTTATGCATTCAGTACCTAAGAAATCTAGGTGTCCAGATGAAAGAAATCATCTGTCTATTGGAGTCTATTTCATTCACACTAGTATAAAGAACAAAATATGATAGCAGATGCAGATAGATTATTAAAAGAACAACAAAGTGTAGAGGGTAAAGTGCTGCATGAAGAAAGTAGAGATACTCTGACTAAAGTTTTTCTATAGGTGATACGCTGAAGACATTAAACAACCTCATGTTTTCTTTTCTCTGGAATAGCTACAAGAATGGTGGTAAATATCACCTATCAAAATGGAATGCATTGGCATTGCCATATAAGTATGGCGGATGGAACATAAAAAACATTTATTGGTTCAACACAGCATCTTATTGAAAAGCCTTTGGCGTGGACTCTTTGGGGACAATCTCTGGTCAAAAATTCTACATGCAAAATACATCAAAAGAGGATATTTACAACTGGATCAGATTGCCAAGATTGGTTACTTGGAATGTTTCTTGTATTTGGAAGGGTTTTACTAAAATTTTCCCTTGGATCAGCTCACGTCTCTCATGGAGGGTGGGTAATGGAGCGAAGGTTTTTGTGGGAGTGGATCCCATCTCAGGTGTCACTGGTGATTGTGGTCTTTCCCAGGATCTACGCAATCACTTCTCCAGTTTCGGTTTATAAACCCTGAATCAATTCAAAAGATCACGTTTCCAAGTCCAGGATGTGTCTTACTGGTATAAAGCGTCAGATCTAGGTCTGTCTGGCATCTGGCAAGTTGAATGGGACCAGTATGTTGAAAATCTTAATATGGCAAGTACACCTCTAAATGATAAGCAGGACCTTTTATTTTGGAACAAAAATCCTGTTAATTGCCAAGTCACGGCAAGATGGGCATACCAGTCTTTAGTTGATAAACATGTAGTTTTACAAAAGAATTGGTGGCATCAGCTGATCTGTAAATGGAAAATGGCTCTGAAGATCAAGTGTTTTCTATGGCTTCTATTAAAGGCAGAGCCAAATTGGGCCTAGGTATATGTCTTTTATGTAGGAAGGAAGAAGAGTCAGCTTACCATTTGTTTTCACAATGCAATTTTTCTGTTTTCACTTGGAAGTGTATTTGTAAAACTCTCAGGATTGATGATGATTGGACTGGTTTGGATTCTGCAAATGCTTATCAGAGATGGCTGTCTAAGAATAGAAATCTAAAAACTATGCCTAGTTTTCTCACTTGGTCTATATGGAAAACTAGAAATTTGGTTATTTTGCAGGATGAAAAATCTTCTTTGGGACAGACTTTGTTCACATTCTGGAACCTGGTTCATCTTTATTTCAAAGAGGCAGTTATAAAACAGAAAGTACATAATTTCAGTTCAATTAATCCTAAGTGTTTTGAAAAAGTTGTCGGGTTCTTTGATGGTGCATGTAAAGATCATAAGTGTGGTGCAGGTTTCATTATCAACTGTGGAAAAGATTACTTACTCAAATTTCACCTTGCTGGTGGTATTTAGGCACAAATACAAAAGCCGAGCTCCTGGGCCTTTGGGGTGTATTAGTTGTGGCATCCATATGAGGCATTGATTCACTAAAGTTATTTGGAGACTCAATGGTAATCATCAATTGGGCAAACAAGAAGGCCAAATTGAAAAATGCACTAACTTATAATTGGTGTCAAAGAATTTCTATGATGCTTGACAGGTTCCTTGACCTCTCTATTGATCATACTTACAGAGAAAACAACGATGTTGCTGATTCGTTGTCTAAAGAAGCCCTTGATGGTTTGCCGGGGGTGCTTTTTTGGGGAAGAATGGACTGAAGATAACTGTGTAATCTCTGGTTCTATAGACTCTTTTCTTGATGTGGCATAAGAGTCCATGGTTTATGCTTTTTGCCTAAAAAGTACTTTATGTAAGAACATGGGTTGTTCTCATCCCTGTTTCGATCAGTAATTGATTTTGTATCAATGCTACTTGATGAGTCCAGGCTTCTATGCCCTGACATGTGATTGTACTTTTTGATTTCCTTGAAATAACAAAAGTACAGTTTTTTTTTCTCTGAAAAAAAAAATCAACTGCTTTCTGTTATCATACTAGCACAGCTACTTAATTTGTGGCAAGTTGATAGGTCACAAATAGATTGTCTATCGCTAAGTGTTATGTTTTTTAGTTAAATAAATTGTCTATCATGAGATATGAGTATGCCACTTCTAATTTCTGTTTTACTGGAATGTGATGCGGAGCATCCACGCTCCTTCCACTCCATCACATTGGCGTCAAACTGTGACAGCCAGCTGGCTAAACTCCCAGTTAGAGATCCGTGATCTGAAGGATCCGAACTGCATGTCACCAAGATCCTAGGATTGACACCTGGCAGGCATTTGCCGTTATAAAAGAAGTGTTTACGGTAGTGAGAAGGCAGTTTTTGTTTATGTTAAGTTTTGCTCTGTTTTCTGTTAATTAGGGAGAGGCTTCGAGTCAGTAGTTGGGCTCGAGAGCGAATGAATAAAGAGGACCTGCGTGTCCAATGGATTTCTGTGTGGAAATAAAGGGGGCAGAGTGCCCAGTAGATCGACAGATCTGTACTGAATCTGAGTTGTAATACTTTTTTTTGTTATTCATAATGCAAGGAGTGGCCGGTTTCCAGTGACCCCTGTCCTTTTCTTCAGTTCCTATATGAATGCTGTTCCCTGGAAATTGTAACCTGTTCAGTTTTTTCTTCTCTTTAGTTTGTTTGGTGAGCTGTGGTTGCAGGTATACCCACTGAGAGTTGGGGTCTGCATCATTTGGTATCAGAGCAAACCACAATGGCCCAGAGGGGAATCCATTGTTGCAGGCTTACCGCTGGAGACTTAGCTGCTGAAACTAGATAGTTGGTTCGAGAGGAGAACCAAGTGTGCTCGGAGGAGCACTAGACTGCACGGAGGTGCATTATATTATTATTATTACCAGTGGGTTCGGCTTGGGAAAGCAATACTGTGAACAACTTTAAGAGAGCAAGTTGTTGAGAAGCCAAAGAGAGATTGGCAAGTAAAAGTTAAAAAAAAATGGCGAAGGAGAAGTGGGTGAGCCAAGAAGAGAAAGAATGGATCAGGGCAGAGATACAAGCAATTAGGCAACTAATCAAAGAGCGTGATGAAAGACTGCAAAGAAAAGCGGAGATCCGAGCCATACGAAAGGTGATACGAGCCTTGGAGGAGAAAGAAAGACATCAAATTGAAAAGAGAGAGTTTTTAAAGGGGGTCTCAGTTGTGGAAGTGCTTTGCCATCCAAAAGAAGGTGAAGCACTCAAAGAAGACGAATACATTGCTGCTGAGCACATGGGAGTGCCGCATCAATTAAATTCTGAGCATCCAGTAGAAATGATGCATGAGGAAAGTGAGAATGTAGCACAGGATAGGCTGGTTACTGGAGAAGAAAATGAAAAACAACTAGAACAAAGGGGAGAACTGACTGAAGCTGTGGATGACCATGAGGAGGCAGCGGTCCAAGCTGTTACAAATAAATTGTTGTTTCAATTGTCAGAAGCCTCTGACACACCTGTACCAGCTGCTCAGATTGTAGATACCGAGGAAGGGAATGCTGAACCAGCAGCAACATATATGAATGGAGCAGAAAAGTCATCAGTGAGGCCAATGATGATAGAAGAGAGTGCAATCAAGGAAGAGCTTGCTCTTGAAGATGAAGTTGCAGTAATTGTGTTATCAGGTAAGGAGCATACAGTATTTCAAGAATCTGATGCAAATGGTAATGACAGATATGAAGAAGCTGTTGATCTCCCATTAGATGATCAGCAAGAGGTAAATGATAACAAAGTATTAGATGGGAAGGAAAATGGTTCCTTTAGTAAAAATAAAGAGGACAAGGTTGCAGCAGAAGAGGATGTGAAAGAATTGCTAAACTTTTATGAGCAGAGCACTAGTGACAATCTGAAAAATGAGTTTATGGAGAAAGATGGTTTATACCAAAGTTTGTTAATGTGGTTGCTGCTAATTAGGCTGCTGTTGTGTAGGGTTCTAGGGATGTATTTTGATCGATGGAGAAAGTTGAAGAAAATGGAACTTAAGGCTATGAACCAGGAGGTTCATAATTCTTTAAACGAAGGGAGTATGATGCGGAGCATCCACGCTCCTTCCACTCCATCACATTGGCGTCAAACTGTGACAGCCAGCTGGCTAAACTCCCAGTTAGAGATCCGTGATCTGAAGGATCCGAACTGCATGTCACCAAGATCCTAGGATTGACACCTGGCAGGCATTTGCCGTTATAAAAGAAGTGTTTACGGTAGTGAGAAGGCAGTTTTTGTTTATGTTAAGTTTTGCTCTGTTTTCTGTTAATTAGGGAGAGGCTTCGAGTCAGTAGCTGGGCTCGAGAGCGAATGAATAAAGAGGACCTGCGTGTCCAATGGATTTCTGTGTGGAAATAAAGGGGGCAGAGTGCCCAGTAGATCGACAGATCTGTACTGAATCTGAGTTGTAATACTTTTTTTTGTTATTCATAATGCAAGGAGTGGCCAGTTTCCAGTGACCCCTGTCCTTTTCTTCAGTTCCTATATGAATGCTGTTCCCTGGAAATTGTAACCTGTTCAGTTTTTTCTTCTCTTTAGTTTGTTTGGTGAGCTGTGGTTGCAGGTATACCCACTGAGAGTTGGGGTCTGCATCAGAATGGAATAGAAACGATGAGTTAAAAAAGTAAAATTTAAAGCTTGGATTGATGGGCTTACTTTTGACAGGAATATGTCCCTGAGACATGAGGAAGTTAGCGTAGCACTGGCAAATAGAAGCGGCAGCACATAGGGGCCAGAAGATAACCCTCGGAACTTTCATATTCCTCGCAACTTCCTCCGTGCAAGACATGAAGCAATCTGTCACGATGCATGTGATGGCTGGGAATGAATCTTTGCCTTCATCAGCAGTATCGTTGCTGCTGCGAAGGAGGCGCTCCAATGCGGGGCTCATTTTTTGTAGTGCAAGGAAATACTCGCCCATGCTGGAGGTGCGGTCGTGGTCCGGCGGTAAGCCATCGGGAATGGACAGAAATCGAATTTTCCAGCCTCGTTGCTCCAACTCATGATCGGGATCGCCTCTGGAAACAAGAGAAATCACAGAATTGGTGTTTGTTGCAGAAATTCCCACCATGCGATTATGAATCCATTCAGTATTGATGAAAGTGATGAAAAACCCTCGCATAGCCAGGAGCTGCGCCAAATTCATGAGAGCGTTAACATGACTCTGCGCAGGGAATGGCACAATCACTGCGTGCAAACCACAATGCAAGTTCTCGTTATCAATACTCATCATATTCGTATCCATCTCCCTTCGCTTTCTTCCTGAACTGAACTGAAAACCATGCTCCTCCGATCTCTACGAAGCCATGTTTATAGCGTTGCTGCCATAATGGTCGCCTGAATTCTCTTTACATTGACAGAGAGGCATCCAGTACGAGTGGTGAGGCCAAAAAGTCCAACTTAATATACATATGTTGTATTATAGTGATACGTACATATGGGTTTTTGGCTTTATACAACATGTGTTATATGATGCAGGTAGCTATGGTTTAATGATTTTTGGCTTTATATGCTGCTAGAATCTTTGAAATCATAATAAACTAAGATTAATATACTATAAAAATATAAAACCGTTCTTATTATAAATATTTCTGCATTCATATTTCTTAGATGGACAAAAAAAACGTATCTTTTAAAGTCATTAAAATATACTAATCACAATTTAAAAAAATCAATATACTACCAAAAGTAAAATAAAAATGATATTAAGCAACTACTGTTATAAATGTTTTTCATCCATATTTCCTTAGCCTCGACAAAAAAATGGTATCTTTCAAGGTCATTAAAATATTGGAAGTTTTTTTGGAAAGAAAATAAATATTTCAAAAGGTTTTTTTAATAACTATTAATCATGTAAATTTATTCAATTTCTAATCATCTTCAATTTAATGGAGTTTTAGAAATTTGTAAATATAATTTTATAAGGATTATTGGAATAGGAGGAAATAGAGTTTTAGAAATTTGTAAATATAATTTTATAAGGATTATTGGAATAGGAGGAAATAGAGGGTTCCTTCCTATGGCAAATACTATATGCTCCGCCCTTCTTTAGTTGGACATCAGTGCATTGAAAAGCATTTTATTTACCAAGATTTAAACAAGAATATTATGAATTTTTGTTTTTTTATTACTTATTTTCTAAATTTCTATTGGATAATAATCATTGATTGGATGTTTTCTTATCATTCAATTAACAATTTATAATTTGAAAAAATAAAAAAATGCAATACATTGTATTGGTTATCAATTCCATGTAAATATTTCACTGATTTGACGTCATCTGTGATTTCCAGTTAGCCATCAACAAACATCTAAGAGATCAATATGACATCTCATTCCTAATTTTCATTCCATTTTTGTTTTCTTAGACACCAAGTTATCTCACAGGTTTATGTTTAGGCATGTCACCTAATGCACTCCTTCAATGGGGTTCTAGAACTTTCATCACTTGCTAATATCCTCGTTGTGTCGAGGCTTCCATGATTAATATCACTTGTTATGTTTGTTGCCTGCCACACTCCTTCAATGGGGTCTTGGAACCTTCATCGCTTGCTAATGTCCTCGTCAAGTCGAGGCTTTCATGTTTAATTATGCTCATTTTTTTTCTACTTTTTTGGAAAGCATTGACAAAGTCACCGAGCTTTAATAAAATTTTCCTTGTGCTATGCAGTAGGTAAAAGATTTTCAAAAGAAATATTGGAAGCAAGGTTGGAATCATGGCCAAAAAGGCTAGAATTCTTAATTGTGGTTTGTGTGTGGGGTGGGTTGGAAAGCCCTTTTACTAGAGATGGTGAAACTGCTTTCAATATGAGCTTTGTTGGGTATGATTTTTTCATTAGCAAGGAAACTGTGTGGTTTAGATTAACTTATCTCTACAAGCTCAGTTAGGTTTGCTAAGTTTTCAGCCTTGGTCATCAATAATTATAGTGAGTGCTTGATCTTACTACTAGACCTTAGCTGACCACCTACATAATCATTTTCCATTATTAGTAAAATCAAGTCCCATTTTGTTTTTATATAATGTACAAGATGTGCTTGAAACTAGCGGGCAGTCATGATATATTCATTAAAAGTTTGAATTTTTTTAGGGCTCTATTGTTCAAGCAATTGTAGGCCCTTTAGTCTTAAGAAGGAAAAGTGACCATCTAACAAGCTCGGAAGTTTTTTTTAACTAATTTTACCTTGAGTGGGCGGTTTCTAGTCATCAATGGCTCTTTCTTTTAGGTGAGGGATACAATAGAGGCATTAACAATTATGATATAGTGTTATTGATAGTTTCCATACATGTTCTGCATCTTTAAGAAGCTCGATGTAATCATGGCCAAAAGTGTTAGCTACATGGGTTTTATAGAGAAGGAATAATAATACTAAGTATAATAATATAGCCTCCTTTTAGGTCTTCCTAGTCTCTAAGGATTTGCCTCTTAGAATCAAATTGATTGGTTAAATGAATGTGTCAATGTATTAATTGGCTCTCAACTTCGTTCTGTGTGTGTGTGTGTGTGTGTGTGTGTGTGTGTGTGTGTGTGCACGTGTATGTAGAGCTACAGGGGTTTTACAAAGAAGGAATAATAATATATCTTCCTTCTAGGCCTACTTGATCGTTGAGGCTTTGTTTCTTATAAACAAATTGATTGGAAGAATGAACATGCCAATATTTTAATGGGATTTGAATTCCATTCCCTGTGTGCATATATATATATGTGTGTGTGTGTGTGTGTGTGTGTGTGTGTGTGATGAAATAATTTTAACCCCCCCCTCATGCACTTAAGTTAAGAGTAGGGGTGCTTGTATTATGCCAACACTTGTGGAGTGCTTCCCCTTCTCCCTCGAAATTATGGATGGAAGGGGGATTGAACGAATTCTCTATTGGCTTAATAGTTATAGTTCAACAAGAAAATATCAAAAAAAGGGAATGTTACTTTCTACCCCATTTTTGTTAAGAGATGAGTGCTTGGGATGCCATTAATTTATTTAGCAAGAAACAATAACACAACTCTGGTGGATGGATTAATTTTCCATTAAACAGACCAGTGAATTAATGCTCCGTTGGGTAAGTAGCAACAATTTGACCAATAAATATGGAAAAAAGGAACTATATACTCAAATATATGCTAAGAGATGGATGTAGTAAATGTCATTCATTTCTCTGGAAAGAAATTAGATGGGATTTGTTTTCTCAAGGTATTGGATCGATACAAAGCACATGGAGTAACACATCAACACATCAATTCCTTCACCATATTTGTCATTAATTTTCTATGAAGTTATATATGTGGTTTGAGCAGTAAATATGGAAAAAGAAAACATTTAAAACCAATATGACATCTCATTCTTAGTTGTCATTCCATTTTCATTTTCTTAGACACCAAGTTATGTCACATGTTTACGTTTATACATGTGTCGCCCACCACACTCCTTCAATGGGGTTCTGGAACCTTCATCACTTGTTAATGTCCTCATTGCATTGAGGCTTCCGTGTTTAATTTCACTTGTTATGTTTTCTACTTTTTGGGAAAGCATTGATAAAGTCATCGAGTTTTAATAAATTGTGCCTTGTGGTGTGCAATAGGTAAAATATCTTTAAAATAAATCTTGGAATCAAGGTTGGCATCATGCCGAAAAAAAACTGGAAGTCTCAATTGCCTTGGACCTAGAAAAAACACAATGGTGCCACTTTCATTTTCCACTCTCTATTTGGTTTTTGCTTCATTTTTGCAATGAAAGATTTGGTTTATGTTGACCTCCAAGAAATCTATTTTGGATTTTCTAATGATTTTTGAAGTATGCAAAATTTTTCCAATGATCCTTGAAGTATTCAAAACTTATTCCACTATATTTTAGTTTGAATCTCTAAAAAGTTGGATTTATAGCTATATTCTATTTGCAATGCTTTTCTAAATAACTAATAAATTGATATGCAAGGATTATACAGTGGATTCCTGAGATGAGGCATTATGCTCTTGGAGTTCCAATAATCACTGTTGAAAAAAAAAAGGTTTTTATAAGTTTTATCATCTTACATTATCACTGTTAATGAAAGTCACATGCTGGCTATCCAAAAGTGGTATTGAAAAGCCATTTATTTTGTTAGAATCAACATTTATACTTTTGTGATTGGCATTAGAATGCAAAGGTCTCGGATGTATTTAAATAGTTCTCATTATGAATATAAAATTTTCTTTCTATATTGCTTCACCTAGATAAGACTCGCTATACACACTATCATGTTATACAATTATTTCTTTTTCATAGTTCTTATGTATCACAACTAGTCATTCTAAGTACTTAATACTTGTCCTCATAAACATGTTGAAAACCAAAAGTAAGTTTGAATAGAATTGATCATTCATTATATCTCTATTTTTCATGTTTCATTTAGTTCACTCCAAGTTTGAATGCTTTGATATGTTATGTGCATTTTTGATAGATAATACTGTGTGTTTATCCAAGTCTAAATTCCTTGATATTTAATGTGAACTTTTGATATATTCATTCTATGCATATTTTCTTACTCCCATTTTCATGTTTCATTTAGTTCACTCCTAGTTTGAATGCTTTGATATGTTATGTGCACTTTTGATAGATAATACTTTGGGCTTGTCCAAGTCTAAATTCCTTGATATTTAATATGAACTTTTTGATATATAATATTATTTAGATATTTAATGTGAAATTTTGATATAATACTTTGTGTTTGTCCAAGTTCAAATTCCTTGATATTTTATATAAACTTTTGATATAGAATACTTTGTACTTGTTTGAGTAAAGTATATTCTTCAATCACCTTGTTTTAAGTAGAAACATGACTTCAAGCATAAAACTTAATTTCATTCCAAATACATTGTGAAAATATTTGATTGTGGAATGCACTTTTTAGCATGAACCGTCTCCTTATTTTTTCAAGGGAACCAATAATTCTAACAAGTACATGTAATAGAAAGTGCCAATGTTCACCGCATATAAAGTGTGAAAAAAACATCAGAAATTTTACCTACATCAGAAATGTTACCTTTCCTTCTGTGTCTAGTATGACTCTTGGCTTCCTCTAATTAGTTACAATATTTGTTAGTTAAGGTAAATGGCTTCTAGATATCCCCTCGAGATATACTTAGTAGATATTTATATGTGCTTTCCAGTGCAAACCCTTGTAGTTTCTTTTAACATTAGATAGTTTCTTTTAACATTATATATATTATAGTTAATGCTCACTTTTATTTTCAAATCGTTACACTTGATAGAATTGAAGTTTGGATTAGTGTAAGAGGGTATACAACTATTGGTTTATATATATAAAGAAACTTAGATTTTAACTTTGGAGCGTCTCTAGCCTCACTTCATTTAATGATATAGGCATCACCCCTCATCTTGGTTCATTTGGTGATCTAGGTGGTTCAAATGTCATGGCCAATGATGCCATTTTAGCTTGGTTTAGTTTTATTTGTAGAAAACATTTACGTCTGTGGTGGATTCAATTGTCAAGTTTCTCTTTAGTTTTAATTATAGAAATCAACAAGTTGTGTTAACGGAACCACCTACAAGTATTCCTTTTCATACATAAAACAAATATTATTGAGAGATAAAATTTTCGAATAGTGATTATTGTAATGATTTCAATAAAATAGTAATATTGTGATATTCAATTTAGTTAGAACTTTGTTACCCATGAAATTGAACTGCTGAATATACTTAGAACTCTATTAACACAAAATACCATTGGAACATCATTTTAGTGCCAAACTTCAAAATCTTGCAAATGAGAAAGAAACAAATAAATGTAAATAATAATGCTAAATGTACTAACAACCTACACTTAGCATTCAAACTTCTACTTTGCAAATGAGAAAGAAACAAATAAATGTAAATAATAATGCTAAATGTACTAAGAACTTACACTTAGCATTCAAACTTCTACTTTGCAAATAATTATTGAGATACTTTATCACAAGTGACATACAACCATTTTATGAATTATGATTTCATACAAGTAGCAACGTTAAGAGTCGGATTTTTTAGTGCCAAGTAAGGAATCTGCACCAAAGGAAGCAAACATTTTTGGGCATTTTTTTATTGATAATTACAAAGGCTTTATATTTTCCCGTGTAGGGATTTGCCTTGTAAGGGATTTTAAATTTTCCTTTTTATTTTCGTTTCTAATACTGGTAGCTAACAAGAAAATGAGTTATGGTGTCTTGAACACATTGTTTTCAATGCTAACAAATCTCTATGCTAATAAATCTCCATTTGATTGGTGGTTGAGTTATTTTCTTCTTTATGACTTTTTATTTTCGTTTCTAATACTGGTAGCTAATAAGAAAATGAGGTAGCTAATAAGAAAATGAGTTATGGTGTCTTGAACACATTGTTTTCAATGCTAATAAATCTCTATTTGATTGGTGGTTGAGTTATTTTCTTCTTTATGAATGATGGATAGATTTGTATTAACAATTCATTATTGGGAAAGGTTGAAAAAACTGAAAGCTGTTTGATTGTTTAAATGGTTTGTGCAATTATTAACTAGGTAATAGATCAAGTGCTATTTTTTTTATGATTTAAGTGCTATTTTTTTTATGATTTAGTAGATTGAAATATTTGCTAAAGACTTTGGAATTTAATGATGATGAGTTGCTTCATCTATTTCCATGGTTGTTTAGTGTTTGATTTGGTAGGTAGTTTTTTTTTTTGTTTAATGTATATAAATGGTATTAAGTGCTTTGGCCTATTCTTTTATGGTTTCCCTCTACCATCAATCAAATCCATTTATCTGTCATTTTGTTTAGATACGTGAGTTGTTTCATGATCTACTACTAACATGGAAATTTGAGACCAGACAAGTTCAAAATTTTATTTGGATTCATGTCTTTTAATATTAAATATGCTCATATTCAAACATTTTAATTTTCTCTATGTTATATTTAGAAAATTGTGTAGTAATTAATAAATTCTTAATGTCAATTATTTATATTGATATTGTTTGTATATTACTTTAGAATATGGAAAGACTTAGTGGATCTCACAAGTTTTACTTGATTTTAACAGGTTTTGGCGATTTGCATTTACAAGCAATTACGGGGTTCAATTTAAGACTCAATAGGGATCTCACAAGTTTGAGCTTGGTTCACCGGGTTTTAGAGATTTTCATTTCAAGGAAAGTTTCAGTATGAGCTTATACTAATTACCCATTTTAGTATTGACCCAAAGAGACCTAAAAAAACTCATAGGTCATGGCCAAGTATCACAACACTCCAAATTTGTTGACCAATGATAGCTAAAATCATGCCAACTAACATTAGGAAATTGGCTCTGCTCACAGTTACTTCAAATAATTTTTCTACCAAATGAAATAAGATGAACATCCAACTAAAAGATTGAATTTAATCAATGCCACTTTGCATAGGATTCCTTTGATCTACTTTCAAAGGATAATGTCAAATAAGGTCAACTAAATTTTGGATATTTTGGAGAGTATTTTAGAGAAATACTGTAAAAATTTTATTTGATTATTAACAATTCCAATGAAGCTAATTTATTCATTAGAGAAATTTTGAGGTCTAAAATGGACCTCCTAAGGAAAATATAAAATAGTAGTGGGAATAATAAAATAATATTAGCATACCTCATCAAATTTTGGAGGAAAAAAAAATAAAACTACTTTTTCAACTCTTATTTCAACTTATATCATTGTATATTCACTCAAATTTCAAGTAGGAGCACACATTGGATGGGGAATTCAAATTAGCATCCAACGAACACCCACACGAGATACTTTTGATGGACCCCTCTCCCTGAAAAACAAGAAATTCATGAAAAATGCGATGATTGGGTCATCATCATGTTCTTTCATGAATTTATTGTTTTTTAGGGAGCAGGGTCCATCAAAAGCATGCCATGTGGGTGTTCGTTGGATGAGGAATTAAATTCCCCACCCAACGATTGCTCCTTCTAGAAATTTGAGTGAATATACATGGAGATAGGTTGAAAATACGAGTTGAAAAAATAGTTTTTTCACATTTTTACCTTTTTACCTTTTACCTAAAAAATGGTGAGTCATCCCCCATGGTTGATATCATCATCTTGAATCCTATTGGTGATTTTTGTTGTACAATATTTATTGTTTTGAGACCCATTTTTTACCTCAAAATTTCTCTAATGTTAATTTACTCAAAGGTATCACCCTGTGACAAGGTTCCTACACTGTACTCGAAAAGATACAGATCCTTGAGAGTCCTTAAAGTGCCTTTGAAGCTACATTAAGATTCAAAAATATATTCTTTTTATTTTTATGCAAAGAGGCCCTAATTCAGGAATTGAAGTACTATTGTAAATAACCTTGGACTTTTGTAAGAGTTTCACTCTACTTTTTTTATAAAAGAATATAGTAATTATATAAAATGAAAATAATAGATAATGATTAGATAAAGATTTAAGAAAGCAATTTTTTTCCTCAACATTATGTTTACTTATGGGGATTTTTTCTATAAACATAAATTATGCATGTTGTACTATGCCTTTTTGCTTTCATGACAAGTTTTTTTTTCATCCGCTAAAGCTAGGATAACAATTATTGATGAAGACGTGTCCTCAGACATGTAATTTTATTAATAAGGAAAAAACCAATTACAAATAAGAAGTGAGGTATTACAACACACTCACACCCTCTTAACCTCACTTTGAAATGAGAGCTAGTTTAAATAGCTCAAATCTAAGCTAGAAACTAGGAGGACAACCAATTACATAATCACATGAGTATGATTAGGTGTCCTTTACAAAAAAGAACCCTATCCTCATCCAAAAATACTAAATAAACTAATTTATTCTCAACTATAGTCCTATAAAACTTAGAACTTAGGATTAAGAGGTCTAACAACCCCCCCTTTAATATGAAAGTTCATATTTACAAATACCAAGTTCATCTCTGAACTTAGTGAATTTTATTCTAACAAGTGGCTTGATAAAAATATCTAAAGTTTGATCTTCAAATGGGCGAAACTATGGCTTGATGATGTCTTTGATGACGAGATATATGATGAAGCGATACTTGGTGTCAACATACTTTGTTTTGGAGTGAAAAAATTATTTTTTTCCCATCTTTATTGTTGATTGACTGTCGATCAATAAAGTAGTTACTGATTTTTGTGTTACACCAAGATCCTGTAAATCCTGCATAGCCAAACAATATCACATGCTACTTCCCAAGCTTATATGTACTCTGATTCTACTGAAGAATTTGCAACTATAGGATGCTTTTTACAAATCCAAGATATTGTTGTTGAACCCAAATTCATCAAGTAACCAAAAGTTGATGCATGATTATCAATATCACCTACAAAATATTCATCTCAATATCCAACAAGTCTGAAACCTTTATTCTTGTTGTAGAGAAGGCCAAAGTCTTTCATACCCTGAATATACCTTAGTACCATTTTAGCTAAATTCTAGTGACTTCTAGGCTTGGTTCCTGCATAAACCTTGAAAGTATATTGAATGAATAAGACAAATCATGCCATGCATTTGTCAAATAGATAAGGATTCCAATCAATTACTTGTGCTTTTTACCATCTACCAACTCCCCCCCTTCAAATTTTGAAAGTTTCAAGTTTTGCTCCATAGGGGTAAGAGAAGTTTTACAATCTTCCATGCCAAATTTATTCAATAAATCAGTGGCATACTTAGTTTTAATAAGGAATATATGATTTGGACGTTGAGTGACTTCAACTCTAAGATAATAATGAAGTGTTCCCAAATTTGTCATCTTGAAACCTGCTTGAAGTTCTCCTTTAACTTGTTTGATGTGGGCTTCATTAGTTAATGTTATGATTAAGTCCTCAACATGGAGTACAATAATGACAAAGTTTTTATCTTTCACCCGAAAATACAAAGTATCATTAGACTCACTTCGTTGAAAACCAACTTTTCGAAGATATTCATCATTTTTTGTGTACCAAGCTCGAGGAGCTTGTTTCAAGCCATATAAATCCTTCATGAGTTTGTAGACTTTATCTTCCTATCCTTCAACCTCAAAGCCTTGGGGTTGATTCATGAATACATCTTCTTTCAAATCACCATTCAGGAAGGCACTTTTGACATCCATTTGATGTAAATTCGAACCATTTTGTGCAACCAAATTTATAACTGTTCTGATTGTGTTCCACTTAGTTGTTGGAGCAAAAGTTTCCTCATAATCAATTCCTTCTTGTTGAGCAAAACCCTTAGCCATGAGTCATGCTTTGTACTTATTGTAATGCTCGCCTCGGTACATTGACTGACCGTAGACTTGAGGACACTTGCCAAGTGACCCGACCGAATAAACTTTAGTATTTGGTCCTTTGAATATTGAAAATGCTTGAACGATAGTTATAGAAACTATTACTTTACTTAATAAATGAATGCTCGACTGATTGAGATAGAATGACTGAATGTTGGATATGCTCGACTGATTGAGATAGAATGACTAAATGTTAGATATGCTCGACTGATTGAGATAGAATGACTGAATGTTGGATATGCTTGACTGATTGAGATAGATGGACTAAATGTTAGACATGCTCGACTAATTGAGATAGAGTGACTTAATGTTAGATATGCTTGACTCATTAAGATAGAATTACTGAATGCTAGATATGCTCGACTGATTGAGATAGAATGACTGAATGTTAGATATGCTCGACTGATTGAGATAGGATGACTGAATGTTACATATGCTTGACTAATTGAGATAGAACGACTGGATGTTACATATGCTCGACTGATTGAGATAGAACGAATGAATGTTACATATGCTCGACTGATTGAGATAGAATGAATGAATGTTGCATATGCTCGACTGATTGAGATAGAATGACTAAATGTTAGATATGCTCGACTGATTGAGATAGGAGAACTAAATGTTACATATGTTCGACTGATTGAGATAGAATGATGAATGATAGATATGATTTACTGATTGAGAGAAAAGGATGAATGAAATATATGCTCGACTGACTGATATATTATGATGGATGATGAAATATTTCATAGTGCAGCGCTACTAATGTGCGCTTGAGTGTGTATGTGTGCAGTGGCAGGTAAGATGATTTACCAACTGACCCACAATGGAATTATAGGGGTCATAAGAACGGAAAGAACAAATAGGGTTACGACGACTGACTGTCGACCCTAGATTAGCAATCCACGCACGGGTGAAGCCGTTTCAGCTCACCCGAGGAAGTGTATGCCGTACGGGCAAGGCCATAATGATTTGGTCATGTACGATGAGTTGAGGGGAGCGTAATAAGGAGAGCCTTATCCCTCAACATCCCTTAGTCTCCAAGGAGTGTAGTTGAGAGATCGCGGTAACGGTTCTCGGTCGCTACGCAGTACTCCCCATAAGAAGGAAGAAATGAAAACTGTCAGAAGGGCCCGCCAAAGAGGTACCTAGACAAGAACGAGAGGAAGAGAATTAATTAATGGTATAAATGAAAATTTCACATAAGATTTAAGAAATACTTTATTTCATTTTGTTCTATTTTATTAATTTGAATAATTCTATTCAAGATTTTATTTTTAATTGATTTCATTAATTTGAATTATTCATTTTAATTGATTTTATTAACTTGAAAAAGAATTGAAGAGATTGATTTTATTCAATATTAAATTTGATTAATTTTATTATTTATTCAAAAGATTTTATAGATTATATTATTTTAAATCATTCTCTTAAAGATTCTATTTAATTGACTTCATTATTTTGAGAAAGAATTGAAATAGGTCATTCATAAAAGAATTGTTTTTATTTTATTATTATTCAAGATTTTACTTTAATTGATTTTATTATTCATTTAAATTATTTTATAAAGAGGAACTTTAAAATAGATTATACTTTTAATAAAAGAATTCATCTTTTAATTCAATCTTAATACTAGGAAAAGAAAGAAAAGTAGAAAGCAATAAGTCTAACTAAAAGATTGTTAAGTAAACTAAATGAGAACCAAAAGAGAAGTAGAACTCTTCTACACCTAACTCCCACTAATCTAGGGAATTAGGTGCACATTAAAGACATTAAGAAGACACATGTGTTTGATAATATTGGAAATTAAAATATTAAATTAAATTAAATATGTGCATGGACACACACATGGCACATAGGATTTTGCTATATAATGAGGGAGGAGAAGGAGAGAAAGACATCTCTTGCTCCCTAATGCTGGATGGTCATCATAATCTTGGATTATGTTATGATCCTTGGAGTTGGGATTAGCCGGAATGGGGATTGGGAGATCCTTTCGGGAGGCTAGCTTGTGTGTTCTTGCGACCCCATTTGCTCTGGGGTTCGAGGTGAAGAAGAATAACCCCAATATGGTAGGGAGGTCAACTGAGGGGTCAGTCGGTACTTCGTCAGGAAATTTGATTGGATCGTGCGGGAACCACTTCGAGGACTCCATCGATTCGCTGGACCGACTGTTGAAAATAGGTTTGAAGTATTTAATTTATTTATTTTGCTAACTCTTGAGGTGGAATGAATAAATCTGGGTATATAGTTTTATTTATTTGGCATTCATGTACTGCAATAGATAGAACTAGATCTGTGGCCTCTATATCTTTTTCTGGAAAAAAAAAATCGTACTGGAAGTTCTGCAATTAATTATACTTATATGTTCAAATTCCGTGGAAGTTTTTTTTTTTTTTCATTTTGGGGAACCTGAAATGGGGGTCCCTACACTTATCAATTTCTCCATTGGACTTGTACTTAATTCGATAAACCCATTTGCAACCTATGGGTTTAACATTAGGTGGATAGTCAACCAATTTCCAAGTCCCATTTTCAAGTACATAATCATATTCACTTAAAATTGATTTCTTCCATTCTTTATGTTCCATTGCTTAAAAAAAAGTAGTAGGTTCAGTGGAAGCAACATTGGCCTATGGTCTTGAAGAAATTCGTGTTCCTGCCTTATTCATTTCATTGAGATGAACATATTTGAGAAGTTATATAGCCCATGTTGGTCTTTGATGTAGAGTAGACTCTGTATCTGAATCACCATTGTTGTTTTCAAAAAGATGATTTTGATAAACATAAACTGAACTGTTTTGAGAAGCAATTGGAGAAGAACTTGGAGAATTTGAATTTGAAGCACCACTTTCAAAAGAATCATTTTCATTACTAGAAGAATCCTTCGAAGTTTCTTGATTGGAAGAATCAAAAGAATTATCTGATGAAGGAATGATCTTTGATGAAACAAGGTATTTTTCAAACCACAAAGAATGCCTTGGTTGCTTTTTCAACTTCCCTTTATTCTTAATGCTTTTATTTTCTAAACAACTAAGGATATGGCTTACCTCATATGCATTTGCATTTTTGTTTCATCAAATATTACATCCCTACTCACAATGAATTTTCCATTAGAAATCAATTGATACCCTTTATTTTGATTAGAGTGTCCAATATATAGATAGATTCAAATACTCAAATATGTTTAAACTTAGGCTTATAATCGTACCAAGCTTCATATGGAGTAAGACCATCCAAAGAAGCTATGGAAGACCTATTTCTTAAATAGACTGCAGTATGTACTATTTCAACCCAGAAAGAGGAACTAAGGGATTTAAACTGCATCATTGATCTTGCCATTCCCATTAAGGTTTAGTTCATTCTTTCAGTAACTCCATTATGTTGTGGAGTGTATGCATTTTTGAAATTTCTTTTGATTCCTTTTTCTTTACAATAATCTTGAAATTTATTGGAAGTGAAATCTCCTCCATTATTTGTTCTTGGGGTTCCAATTTTCTCTTCAGTTTCTCTCACAGCTAACTGTTGCAATTCTTTGAATTTCTCAAATGTTTCAGAATTTGCTTTCATAAAATATACCCAAGTCATCTGAGTGAAATCATCAATAAAAAGAAAAAAATATCTACACCCTCTGAGAGAAGTCTCAATATGTCCACAAATATCACTATGGACAAGTTGCAAACATCTGTTTGCTTGCCAAGTTGAAGTAGGGAATGCTTCCCGACTCTTGATGCAATCTTCACATCTTGCATTTATCCTTTTAAAGGTGGGTATCCCTTTAACCATTCCATGCTTTTGAAGCTGGGAAAAACTGTCAAAATTTAAATGTACATATCTAACATGTCACAATCTGATGGGAGAATTCTTTGAATCTACCACAGCTGCAAAATCCTGCTTCCAAGGTATGCCCGTCCCTTTCATCCTAAGAAGATTTCCATATTCATAACCCATCGTGGCAGTCTCATAATTCTGTTTGATTGAGTTCATTTTAATCAACCCATCATCCATCATAATCTGATGACATGCTTATCATATCATCACCAAGGATAGTAAGCTCTTCTTGAGCGCTGGAACATACCGAACGTTTGATATCATCTTTTCTCTGATTTCAGGAAGGTATACTTTCACACAACCGTTTCCTTGAGGTATATGTGAAGTATCATTAGCTAGAAAAATTGAATTGAGCTTACATTCATTGAAATACCAAAATAAATCTTTCTGAAAAGTCATGTGCTGAGTAGCACCTGTATCTAACAACCAAGCATCTTCAAAATGATAGTGAAAAGAATAATTAGAAGCTATTAAATCTTTTGACTGATGAAGAGAAGTGAAGACAAACTCATAACCACTTTGATCTTCATCATTATCATTAGCATTTGCATATTGCACTAAGTTTGAAGGTTGTTTAAACTTAGGCAGTTTATTATTTTTCATTCTACATTATGCTGCAAAATGGCCAACTCTATTACACCTTTTACAAGTGATTTGACTCATATTTCTTCATATTCCAAATTGACCATTATGGTTTGGAGGTCTTTCATATTGTCTCCTTCTAAAATAATTAGATCCTTGTTGGAAATTTGACCCTTGGAAATTATTATTGCCTCTTCCTTGACTTCATCCTCAACCTCGGCCTCTAAATGAAGACTAATCATGTCATCTTACCCTACCTCTTGATATTTCTCCTTTATTTGAATTTTTAAAGAGAATATATTCACCTTTTGTTTTCCAAAAGATTTACTATGTTGAGTTAACATCTCACTAAAAAAGTCAAATGTGGAAGATGCCAACTTATCAGCGATTTGTAAAGTTTGAATAAAATATTTATAGGATTCTGATAATCCATTTATCAAAATTGAGATTAGAAAGCTATCCTCAACTTTACCATATCCACCCTTAATGATAGCTTGGTGAATATTCTTCACTCTAGAAATGTATTCTAATACATCATCTCCATCTCCTAATTGTTGACTTAAAAGCTTCATTTACAAATCTGTTCTCTAAGAAGTAGGTGGGGTATCAAACATTTTACGGAATTGTTCCCATGCAGACCAAGCTAAGGGAGAATTCTCAATATGAATGCTTAAATGATGAACTACAGAAGAACGAATTAAGGCAAGTGCCTTTTCGTCTTGAAGTTCCCATTTAGTTAAGGGAGTGGAATTAGTGGGCTTAGTTGAAGTTGGACCTGCATCACATATTCCACGCCATAATTCATTATAAATTAATGTGTTTTTCATATGACATTTACATGACTTATAGTTCTTGACTCCATCAAGTTTATATGAATCGATGAAGACATTCACTATCTTCGACATGATTAAACGTCTGGAATTTTGTACTTCAAAAGATTGTAATGTGCAAGAAATGAGACAATGCAGTAAAAGATCAAGGGCAAAAAAGATCACACATGCACTCCACTCAAGAAAGAGTGCCTTTTTAAGGGCTTGTCCTTGAACCTCTAAAAAGCCTCATCAAGAGAGAATATGAAAGAGTATGTTAGTGACTCTTCTCACTCTCATCTTCAAAATTACAATGTCAACCTTATATCTCCAAAATTACAATATGTCAAACTTGAATTACATAAATTACAATGATGTCAAACTTGAATTACATGAAATTTGAATTTTCTCCCCTCTTTGAAGTGAACAAAAAAATTCAGAATTTTACCAATAAGCTCTTCCCATTTAAAAATTTGCCCACTTTGAAGTGAACTAAATAGTTCAAAGTCTTCAATTAAAAAATAAAAAGAGCCCCCTTGATCGAAACTTTTTATGTTTTGAATGTACTTTCTTCTTTCAAAACATTTACAACTTTATAAAACCCCCTTTTTGATGTAAAAAGAACTTCAACTACAATTTTATGTAAAAGAAATCCCTTAATATGAACTTTTAAGTTCAAATGCACTTTCAAAAATAGGAAGGGACTCTTTTTATAAAAAAAAAATTAAAAATATGACGTTCCCCTTAAAAGTCATTTTTTACCAAGCTTTTCAAAGAATATAAAATCCTTTTTAAAGGAAATTTGACTTTTCAAAATGAAAAACTTGTAAAAAGAATCACATGGAGGAATAATTCATATAGGTATTCATCAATCGCTAGTTGGAGTTTAGAGGCAGTGAGAAGGAGTTTTGTTTTGCAGATCTCAGGTGGATCGATGCTTGGTTTTCATATCTCAGGTGGATGGCGTGAGAGAATCACTTTCAATATCTTCACTGAATCACTGTTGTATCAGAATTGCACCAAAAATGCAGAACTACACCAAAAAATGGATTGCACCATAAAGGCTGATCACTGTAGAATTCTATTAAGGGTTTGACTGCCAAGTCGTTTAGATTCAAGGCAAATTACTTTCTTCTTGAACAGATTACAGTAGAACTAACAAAAGTACTTCAGATCAACAAAATTGAATACGGTCTAGAAATACTATGCAAATACTTCCAACATAGAGGGCTTTTGCATATTTACTATTCAGATCACTCATATCTCAAAAGAAAAAAATAGCCAGATCAAGAATTTTACAGATTTGATCGAGATTTAAGAAAACTTAATAGCTCTATATCAGAAATTTGCCAAACTTGCAGAGATCTAAAGCAAATTTGACAAAAGTTACATTCCAAAGAATGTTGCCGTCGCCACGTCGATGTTGAGAAGATTATCACCCTTTGTCAATCCAACATCAATCCTTCAACCAGTAAACATTTCATCATTGCTCTGATACAGTGATGAAGAAGTGTCCTCAAACACTTAATTTTATTAATAAGGAAAAAAGAAATTGCAAATGAGAAGTGAGCTCTTATAACACACTCGCACACTCTTAACCTCACTTTGAAATGAGACCTAGTTTAAATCGTTCAAATCTAAGCTATAAAATAAATCACATGAGTATGATTAAGTGTCATTTACAAAATAAATCCTATCCTCATCCAAAAATACTAAATAAACTAATTTATTCTCAAATATAATTCTAAAAATCTTAGAACTTAAGATTAAGAGGTCTAACATTATTGAAACCCCAAAACCATAAAATCGTAATTTTGTATATAAAAATTAAAGAAAATAATAGATAGCAACTAGATAAATATTAAAGAAAGCAATATTTTTGCTTCAACACTATGTTTACTTACTAGGATTTTTTTCTATAAGCATAAATGATGCACGATGTATTATGCCTTGTTTCTTTAAATTACGAGTTTTATGTTTTCATCTACTAAAGTTATGATAACAATTATTGAAACTCAAAACCCATAAAATTTAACTAGTTAAGTTATGTCTCTATTAGAAACCTAATCCGTTAGGTGACAATGAACAGTCATTTGGAGTCCAAGATAAACCTTGGAATTTGAAACCAACGGTCACATATGATTGTATTTATATGTACATCATCTTAATTAAATGTATCTCACTTATTCTATCTCATGTTTCCTTATTTGGATTTATAATTCGCCAATCTACTTGTCTTCCCTATAGGGAATCTAACAGCAGTATCAGAGCCACTTTGAGCATTGTGTCATGCTTGTGAGTCTACCATACCCATATAGTAGATCCTCAATCCTTCACACTTCCATATTCCTATGTCTAAGTCTATCTCTTTGGTTGGGAAACCTGCTTATTATCCATGACCAGCTTCCAGCTATCTACTTCGTTACTCCTCCTCCAAATATACACCTCCATAGATCTATATGATATTCCTATTGAATCTATGTGTGTTACTCATCTTGTTTCCTTTATTCAACTGCATGCATGGACTATGAGTAATATCTATGAAAACTAATAAAATTATGCTATGTATTTTTTAAAAACACTGCATATTGTTTGGGTTGTATTTTTTATAATCCTTATATATTGTTTGTGTTGTATTTTTTATAATCCTTATATATTGTTTGGGTCGTCTCTGAGATGGTTTTGGGTGGTTCACTCTACCTTTGTACTCTTGTTTTTTGATATATAATTGTTCAACCCCCTTTTGTAACACGAGTTTAAGTTCTATTCCTCACGATTCCTCATGCATCACATGATCTATAGATTGATCTAATATATATTTGAAAGTCCCAAAATTCAATCCTGTTCTACCTTGGTATGCCTTCATTCCTATTCCTTTGGCACTTCTAGGAAAATCCATGCTCGACTGAAGAAGGTGCACAAACCAACCCTTACTCATGAGATAACTTCCTACTTATGCTCTTGATAGTTCATGCTCGGTTGTCTTGCACATATCGTTGTATAACTTTCCTATATTGCTTACAGTCATCTTGATATTAGGCACTAGCCCACTAATATCGCTTACATAGTAGATCCATAAGACTAGATGTATGCAACCTTGTCATCATACACTTTCCTCGACAAATTGAAACATTATCTCCTAGTGTCATGTTTATGATACAAAGGATATTATAATAAACATATGGTTATGCAATTTGCAAGCCACTATTGTCATGAGTTTCAATATTATGAATGGTACATGCCTTGAAGGAATTTGAGAGTTACTCTGTGGATATTTAACCACTTGCATTGATCCAATGCTGCCAGATAATAATAAAGAGAGATTGTACACCTATGTGATGCATAGCTGGTGACCTGAGTTACAATTAGTGAACCCGATGTGAAACCTTCGACCTCAAGAAGCTCGACATATATCTGGTTGCATAGACCAGTGTATCATTTTTCTAGTGTGACTTGGCGATTGGTGCATGGAGGGAGATGCATATTGTTGAGAGTGAGTTACATTTGAATATTACATGCATTCATTAGAATACTAGGCACTCTAGTTGAACACCTGTGCATGGAGGATTATCGATCATGTGGATGAGATGGAAAGCCTAGGCTGTCACCGGAAGTCCCTTTCAAATATGCATAACAATCGATTGGATTTGCAGCTGAAATATGAGGTGCGTGGGAAAAATATCGGCTACTAAAGTAAATGTGAGTGTTTAATTTTTAAAAAGAGGCACAACTATTCCAAAATAAAACAAGCTCAAAGAAACGGTAGCTGAGGTTCCTGAATCATAACTGATGAAATTATGGGAATGAGCTAGTGCTCTTCTATTCACGTGAAAATTCATGATTACAATGGACCATGAAGGTCTGTATTTAAACACTTCTACATTCTAAAACCCTAACCTAGCTTTACGCTTTATGTGCATGCTTTATGCTTTAACTGAACTTATCTTTACTTCCAATAATAGAACCGGGATAAAGTGGGATTTAATTACTTTTTCTAACAATAAATTCCAAAATAAAGCAAGGGCAAGTGGGGAGCCTTAATCGTAACCTGATTCTTGAAAAGAAGAACAACGATCATGAAATACAATTCAACAACAAAGCATTGTCCACTATCCATTTAAATGCATACAATAAAACTATTGGGAAAATCACACAAGCGTGATAAAGTTTTGATCCATGTGACACAAGCACTCAAATGAAGACTTGTATATTGTATTGAAAAAACATTAAACACCATATAAAAATCCTTTTTGATTTGAAAAATCAGTGGCATCATTGCCTCAATCCTGCTTCCAAAATGTCCAACAATTTTATTTCATTTATATGAGAGTACAATCAGGGGATTAATTCATCACTACAGTCCCATTCCTTATCATCAATTTTCAAATGAAAGTAGAAGTTCTACCATCTTGTACAATGTACAATGAAGAATGAGGAAAGAAGAAGAGAACAAGGCTAATGTTGCAGAGGCTAATGTTCCAGATCCTACCAACTTCTAATATTGGAAATGACTGGATCTCCTTTTGCACCTCTTCACGATGAGCTTAAGTATGCTCGCTAATGCTGACTATGCCCTTAGTGCCCTTAGTTCATATACTGATCATTGTCTTGTTGCAGGAAACTACATCTCTCTCTTGATGTTGGCGTAACTAATTTTCAGGAACATCTCACCAACTTGCATGAGCCATATGATGGATTTTTTTCATCTCCCTCTCATTATCTAGCCGTTGGAAGATGAAACTAAATATGGTATTGAACGACATCGGTGTACCCTATTTGGTACTGAACAACATCGGTTAGTAAACCTTTTTATTGTGATACAGGTGGAGATTAACTGATGTGCTACATAAGGACGGTTGCAAGAAGGAATATGTATAGTTTGGTAGAGGTAGTTGATGAAACAAACTCCGTAGATGCATCCCAAACCTCAGCCTATTCATCCAAACTTGCGAATAAGCACTCTGTGCTATGGCCATGGGATGTAGTTATGGAAGAAAGGGGCTCACCAGAGTGAGCTATCACAAGCACATTAGAGCCCACCTTTTCCAGAGGAACATTGCATTTCTTCGCAAAGTTCACCATAACCGGACTTTGAATATCCAAGCAAGGTTTCAAATTCACAAAGCTCACTATAACCGAGTAGTGTGTGGGATCGATCAATGAGATGTTTTGTATGGAAACAACTAAAAACAATATCATGGATGGACATCGTATCATAAAACAACAAGGTGAAAACCCTTAGGGCAGACTGAACTATCTACATACTTAAAAAAGAACAGGACATAGGAGGATGATCCACAAGGTGAATGGGGTAGACAACTGAGAATAAACAAGAAGGATGTACATTCATATATAGTTGTGAGTGGGCATCGAGATTGTCATTCGCGTGACATGGGTTAGGGTGAACATTATGCACTAGACAGATTTTTCTCGTGTTCCTCGAGGAAAGTGTACAAGTGTGTTGTCTAATTACAAGATGTTTTTGGACCACATAGTATAAAAGTTCTACGATTTCAAACGAAAAAAATTTGATTTTTCCAGCATGATTTTGAAAAAATCCAACATAATTTTTTTTTTAAATTATGGTTACAACTCAATATCTGAAATTTTGGGTGTTGTAGAGGTTTTTGATGGTGTTGAATCCAATTCTAACATCAAAATTGCCATTAGAACACAGTTAAATTTATATTTTGCAAAATAAAAAATGATGGATTCCGGAGAAAATCCCCTGTCTGGTCAAATCATAGAATTTTTAGACAAATCCTTTTTGGACTACTCTCGTTGGGCCAAACCATTTTCTTTCTAAAAGTCAACTGAATTTTTTATCAAACACTGATCACCTGTGTCAAGCTGATGTTTTTAGCTCACTCCATAATGAAGAGGTATATTTCTGCACCACCTAATTTGAAATGGATTCGGCCTCACACGGGTGATTATCCGTTCGAGTAACGATGTGGTATTGAATAGGAAGATTCTCTCAAGATTTGTGCACCATGTTATTTGAAGTGGTTGCAGCTCCACACAGGTGATCTACCATTTGATTGCTTGGACCAGTTAATTTATCCTAGGGAAACATAAGGTACTTACTACAACCCCATCAATTATATGCATTTATTTTGCAAAGGTGGCACGATCTCAACTTGATTGTCAATTAACAACATTATTCCTTATTGTTGACTTGTGCTCTAATACTATTAATAGTTGTGTTTGGTTTTGGGAAGGCCACGCGGTCTAATTCCAACAGTGGATGAAAAGGTACCTTCATATTTAAACTAAGCTATTGATGGAAAAAACCCCTTTTAGTTTCACTGCACATTCATTCCATCACCAATGGATTAGATTTATCTTATGAAGATGCTTTCTTTGATCTAATCCGTAGAGAGATCCTTTTTAAGTTTTTCTATATCTCTTCGAGTCGCTGACGGTTGGTATTTGCTTTGGAGAGATGAATGGTTTCATCTTGGCCATTGGCGGTGAGTATCCATGTCTATCTTCATTGCAGCTTCTAATGCCACCAATGGTCATGATTTATTCTGGGAATATGCACCGTTGCATCTGGGTTGTCAATGGGAAACTTCATTATTTTTCTCTGCTACATATCTCAAAGCCTATAACGGTCTAAATTTTTCTTGACAAGTTGTGTGGTTTCATCCAGGCCATCATTGGTGGGGACATTGCTTGTGGGAAAATGAGGCCACTCCACTTCCTCCTCATCACTCTAGCCATAAAATTCCATAAAAGGGTGGGAATGGGCCAGTGCTCCTTTTCATCCTTACAACAACCTCCCATCTGATTTTACCTCATTAACACACAAAACTCATAATATCCCCATATAAAGATAATTACAAGCGCTTTCAAATGGGCCCACTCTCCTTCTCATCCAATGTCCTAAATTTACTCACTTGTAGGAAATTATGGCCACTCCACCTCATCCTCATCACTCTAAGCACATAAGGGTGAGAAAGGGAAATTTCCTTTTCTCCTCGCTCAAATTTCACAAGGGCAAGGAAGACCCAGTGTTTTTATTCCTAGTCCCAAAAGTCTAAGGGAGTTCCCATGCTACTCTTTTGTATGAAACAAGTTTGCGAAACAGTTATTGCACCTTGTCTCTTCCTCCAAAAGATTACCAAAGTGGGGAAAAGGGCCATTTGCTCACCCGAATTACAAGATATTGTGAAATGGCCCATGCTCCTACTCCTCTCAAAAGACTATGGGAGTTCCCATGATACTCTTCCTAGTGGAACAAGCATGGGAGAGGGCCAGTGCTGCTTGAATTTTCCTCCCAAATATTACTACAGCCAAAGGGAGGGCCAACTACTCACTCAAATTACAAGAGTTTGAGAAAGGGCCCATGTTGCCTATCCTATGTCCTAAACACTCTTCCTCATCACTCTAACCATAAAAGGGTGAGAAAGGGCCTATACTCCTTCTCCTCCTTTACTCAAATTACAAAAGTGTGAGGAAGGTCCAGTGAGAAATGGCTAGTGGTCCTTGAATTTTCCTCTTGTGCTATTGACTCAAGTGGAACAAGTGTTGGAAAGGGCCATTGCTCCTCGATCCTTCTTCCAAAAAGTCACCAAAGCAAGAGAAATGGCTAGTTCCTTTCTCAAATACCAAAAGTGTGAGAAAGGGAACATGATCCTTCTCCACATCCCCAATCCTCATCACTCTAACCATATAAGGGTGAGAAAGGGCTAGTGCTCCTTCTCCTCCTTACTCAAATTCTAGAAGTGTGTGGAAGGGATAGCATAATTAGAATACATGAGAAAGTGCCAATGTTGTCACTCTTCCTCCCAAAAGTCTAAGGCAATTCTCATGATACTCACTCAAGTGGAACAACTGTAGGAAAGGACCAGTGCTTCTCAACTATTTGTCCCTAGAATTACTAGAGTGATAGAAAGGGTCAATTCCCCACTCAAATACCAAAAGTTTGAGAAAGGGAACATGTTCCTTCTTCCCCTACCCACTCCTCATCACTCTAACCATGGAAGGGTGGGAAACGGTCAATTCTCCTTTTCCCGCTTACTCAAACTTAAAAAGTGTGTGGAATGGATAGAGTAATTAGAAAAAGGTGAGAAAGGGACAATGCTCCTTCTCCTCCAAACTTAAATTCTGGATGTGCGTGGAAGGTCGGCTTCTCCTCCCAAGAATTACCAGAGTGAGAGAAATGCACGGGGGGTTCACTAGTGAGGCAATATCATATCACGTCCATTCATATTGGGGGGTTGAATACTCTTAAAAACCTAAAAAATATATTGCCCCGTATTAAGGGGTCAAGGGGGGTTTTTAATTTGACATAGTAATATAAATATTGGGGGTTATTTTATTTGGTAGTGCTGAGGAATAACCTCCAAATCATCGGATTGATTCATACATCCAAATCACGGGCTCAATCGATAACCACCTAAAACTTAAGGACCTTCCATTTTTATTTGATATTGCTTATGATCCCAAGGTTTGCATAAATTTGATAATAGTGTACCAATGATAATATCGATGGAAGTCTCTTTGGATTATTGGCCTTCAACAATCCACATTTAATAGATTATTTAGGCTTGGTTTGAATTGATGTTATATTGTTTTCCATCTTTAAGTTAAGAGATATAGTTAAATGGGAGTTCTGGACTTGAACAATTGTATTGTATTTTTTGTAGGCATCAAGTAAAAGATTTACATCTTCATTTTTTAGGTTGGGGTTTAGGTGGGCATTGAGATTCAATTAAACCTTACTCCACCACAACCAAGAAAAGTGAGACCAATCTTTCTTGGCTCACTAGAACCAAGAAAAGTTAGATCAATGTTTCTTGACTAATTATTTTTTTAGCCTTTTGTATTCTTCTTTAATATTTTCACATTGCCACTTAGGAATATTTGTTAGGTTGAGTTATATTCGACACGTTCATAATTGTAATTTCAATTCTTATATGGAAGGCATTTGTCTTAATATTGTATTGGAATTAACATGAACATAGGTGAAAATATAAATCCTTATTTACATACCCTATGTGTTATCGTTACCATGAAATGGTATCATATAAGTTTCACCATTTGTGTATCTTTATAAATATTGCATGCTTGAAACCTAGCAATGGAGATTTTTCCCTATCCTTTAAAGATAAAAAAAACTAGATATAACCCAAGAAAAGGTAACTAAATGTTATTAATTCCCGTGATTGCAAGAATAAATGTAGAGGAACTGGAGGCAATTCATTAGATATTGTGAATGACCCAAATTCAAGATATGCACATGATCATACGGTGTTATTGAAAAGTAAAAGGAATTTGTCTATGTTCATTTGGGTTCAGACATCAATTGTAACACCCCAAAAATCACTAAAATTTAAAACTTTTTAGAAATAGCATTTAATGCTATAAACACTACTTGCGGGATTATTGAACTTTAACAAACTACTGAATACAGTACTACACATAAAAAACAAATGTATAAAATATCATAGGCGGGCTACAGATTATAAATTGACCTAGATAAATGATAAATACTTCCTCATGTATTATGGATTGGTTAACTAAATGCTGATGACTTTGTTGTATGTTTTCTTAAGGGGTTTCTATCGGGTGCCCTTGGGTTTACTTGGCTTGAAAGCTAAAGCATTGGAACTGTTTCTTTTTTTCGCAGATCTGCAGGTAAGGGTTAAAATATTTCCAATCATTCAAGAACTATGTGTGCTTCAACTAGTCATCTTTATAAATAAAAATGATTGTGTACTGCCATGCATGGAGGTGATGCCGGTAAGAAACTTCCAGTTTTGTTTTCCAACACTCAGGTATTTATATTCTACTATATGAAATAAGGATAAAGCTACTTGGTACTAACCTTTATTTGTAAAAGAAATGAAAATGTAAGAACACTGCTATCTCTACAAAACAGTGATTTGAACGAAACAAAAAAATATGAGGTCCTCTCAACCTACACAAGTTAGGGACTGTTGTATTTATGGAAACTATTACTTACAAAAGTGTGCAATTACTATACCATACTTAAAGGATGTATTATTACCCGAGTATGAAAATGTAATTTTAACAAAATGATAAACAATCATTTTACACTATATTATTTACTAGATGCAAATACATATTGTTTATTTATAAATATGTAACCTATCTACTATATAAAAGTATTATCAACCTTTTGAATTTCCATGGCATGGATATGTTACCATATAAACAAAATCATGTAATATAATGAGCATGTAAAATAGAAATCTTATATAAATGGAACGACACTTATATAACCTAACTACTAAGCGCTAAGTGTCGAGGCTTTGGAGAATATATGAAATAATTTAACCATTTAACCGGGATCATTTTAATATGCTAAACATTGGGTTATAACATTATGATATGCAAATACACATAAAATTTTAACGTGGCCTCGATGATGACTTAGAAACTAGGAAATGTTTTAACATCCCGGCGTGAACATAACTGATTATGAAACTTTGAAGTATATCACATTCTATTTGTATGCTAATTTATGTTATTATGTAAAAACATTACAATAAAATGCAAATACAATTTAATGTGACTATACTATGTAATGTTGCGATAGCCCTGGGCATACAATATGGGAATGTAACGTTTAAGGGTTGGTTGGAATTAATAAATGCGATATTGACGTTGCCTTAAATGTTTCTGCAGGCGTTGTCCAGCAAGGTGATATGGGATCCTTTTGCATTAAAACGGGACTGCAACTCCTACGGATTTGTTGCCTTGGCATGTTCGGAAATGGATCCATGTGATAGCCATTGGTGAAACAATAAGCTCCTACCGAGCTGTAGCTTGGCCCTGGTCAACGCGGCCTCCCACAAGTTTGTAGGGTTGAATGTGTAATTAATAAAGTGGTTGAACGTACCCCCAACTTTGATTGTTGCGTTGTTGTGTTGGCACCATCTCCTCCGTTGATCTGGTTGATGAGAGCTAACCCTAAGGGTTTGACTACACTATCGCTTGTTTTTTGCATTGTGTTCATTTGGAGCTTGGTTCTCCGGGGAGAGAGGCCAACAGGCCGTTGAAATGAAGGGTTAAGCCTGTAACTGTCCTCTGGTGTCTCTGTGCTTCGCCACCTTTGTTTTAATGGTATGAAACTAGTTGTAAGTGTATTAGGGTACATCGTTGAAAGGTATTACTACTCTGTGTGTTGATAGTTATTCGAATTGAGCGTTGGAGGTGTTCAAACCGTGCATTTTCATGAGAGTTATTTGGTTTGATTGTTGGCAATGATGAACTTCAAATTTATTTCAACTCGGTGCCAAAGATGTCTCCATGGCTACGACTGTTGTTTTGACAGGGCATCGCCAACGTTCCTCAAAGGTAAACTCTCGTAGTCCTGAATTCCTGTTGCAATGTATCTTATTTTTCTTTTTTCCTTCGAATACGTTTCGTTTGGACAAACTTTAACCCCCTTTTTAAAAAAAATTCTTGGCAGGTAACCTTCAGCGTCGTGGGAAAATTTAAGGAACTGTCGACAGATATCAAGCATTAACCAGTAAGCCTCGATGGAAAACCCTTTGTAGAACCTCAGGCAGATGCAGACAACAGTGAAGTTGCATCAATTGTCGTTTTCTTACTGTCGTCGATCTTTAATAGACTTGTGTCTAGTCTTTGAGTCTGTAAAAAGGTGCCTTCGGCTACCTGGTTAACATTTAAGTTTGAAAGTCTTGAGGGTTTTTTTTTTGTTTTTAGTTCCGTATTGAACTAGCAATGTGACTCCGTCGAGGGTTTCGATCCTCAGTTGAGCTTTGACAATAAAATACTACTGTTTCGATTTCCAAAGCAATGTTTATGTTTCGTTTTTGATGGGGTTTCGACCCAAGTTAAAGTCTGTGTATAAAATAAATGTGGAAACTTCTCTGTTATCGTTTCGTTTGTAATGAATTTTAACTTATGAACTCTTATGATACGAGTTTAAGATGTGTGTGTAAGAATGGTAAAAGAGATAGTATAGGTGTTAACTTGAAATCGTCGTTTTTGGTTCGTTTTCCTTTGTTGAAACGTAGGTGACCGAAATGAAAGGGAAACTTAGATAACTTTAATTATTTTATGGAAAGGGTATTGCCCTTGGCCTTTCAACCAGAATGATCACTATGCAATAGTCTTTAAATAATGTAGATGAAATAACATTTATTTGTTATGTTGATACAAGGGTTTTATGAAATGATAAAAAAAATAAAGTCTAGGGTTTTTGTACAATATGATAGGAATAATTGCAGTAATAAATAAAACAAAAATGTGTTTGTTTTAGCAACAATTTTGCAGTGGAACCAGTCAATTTTAAACGGGGTTGAAAGTGAAATATATAGAAGGCAAGAAATTCTAAATTTCCAGTTTGAAAAATAAAGGGTTAGATCTGTACAACATTGTTATGAAATTGGTTTGATAAAACATGAAACCGCAAAGATTTTCTTAGCTAAATATGTTTCACCGAAATTATCACGACTGAAATTTTGTTATTTGAAGATCATAAATAGCACTGTAAGGGAATTTACAGAAGTCTGAACTTCCAATTATACTAAATCATCTAACTTACTAACAGTAGGAAAACTTTAAGAAAAATAAACAGAGTTGTAATCTTTTCATCAATCTTGGCAAATTTGCCTATCAAATTCACTCTCTTTTAATCTATCTCTGTACTAGAGTACGATGTAATCCTTCTTGCATGGGGAAAAATACAGAGATTATTTTATTCAATCAAATCAATTTTCTACATAATTATTAATTCACTCAGGATACTGAAATAAATTTGTAAAATAAAACAGTACAAGTTAATATGTAACAGAACTTTAACATGTATGAAACATATAAGAAAATAGAACCTGTAGATGAAGATAGGGATGACAAACACCCAAGGAGTCCTGTTCCTCCCAACCTATTCCAGAATAAGCAGCAGAACTGCTGGCTTCTAGTGAACCCACGAGCCTGATTATTGAGCCACTAAGTAGATGGAATCTGTGTAGAAGCAAGGCACCCAAAAATGCCTTCTGCACTCAGCATCAACCTCCTGTAATAAAATGCCTTCTGCACTCAGCATCAACCTCCTGTAATAAAATGCCTTCTGCACTCAACATCAACCTCCTGTAATAAAATGCCTTCTGCACTTAGCATCAACCTCCTGGACTCAAACAGAGTTTAGCAGACTCATAACATGATCAACAACATAGCATATCCCCTCATCAAATCTCTTGGGTGCAACACAGCAGAACCCCAAGGTAAATTTCCTCGTCAGGAAAAGTGATGAACCTCATTTCAAAATTTGATGGCTATTATATAGACTGCCTAGGTCTTTAGTGGTCAATTTAGAATAAATGAGCCTTAAGCTCCAGTCCCATCTTTTAGGGCACTATGACCACATTTCAAGGGAGTTGTCCCATACCAACAGCTAGTTAGTTGCATCATGATCCTGCCACTTGTCCATTTCCTTCTACCCCAGATTCCATTCCACCTAGTGGATCAGTAACCACTCTTTCAATAGTCCTCTTAGGTGTTTGTCTCCTATTTTATTTATTTAATAATAATATATTGTGCAAATTTACAGTCATCCTTGGACACCTGTCCAACATAAAACTTTACAATAAAAGTTATAATAATGTTTGTTAACACAAAATATTTTCCAGCTAAAAGGGTATGTTACATCAATGATGTTTGTTTTGATTGGAAGGTGGGGGTGTCCCTCCACAAAAGGGTTTCAATTTTGCATTTTTATGGAGTTTAATTTATTAATCTTATAGAAAACATGAGTTCTCTATGGCTATATTTGTATTTACATGATATAAAATTGGTAGATTGGCAGGTTGTGGTGTGAAACATTTTCAATTCTCATATTTTCTAAGAATTGCACTAACAATTGGACTATCAGTCTTTTACATTCTTTGTTATGTTGATCTCTTGACTAGGTTACGTTTTATGCATTTTTCCTTCCCAAGTACTATTTCTTTGGGTGTTCCGCTATCCAATGCTACAAATTGATCAGTCGCCCTTGGAATCCTAGTGGGATCATTATTAGCATTATATTATTATTTTATTTAGCATCTTGTTTGCTTATACTAAGATGTGTTAGGGCTCCTATTTGTTACAACTTGGTAATATGATATAAAAGGGGTGTTAAAAATGGGTTGATAAAATTGGATACCTACAATATCTGGTGAAACTAGGGGTTTTCTTAATTAGAAAGACATATTGGGAGGGGGGTTCAACAATACAATTTTAGGATGCATTTTCCAATATTTAGTGAAAACAGGGGTATTCTTTAATATCATGCGAACGATCGTGCTATGTGACAAGTTCACTGAGTGAACCCCCCGTGGAGAAATGGCCAGTTCCTCGCTCGAATACAAACAGTTTGAGAAAGGGTACATGCTCATTATCCAGCTACCCACTCCTCGTCACTATAACCATAGAAGGGTGAGAAGGGGCTAGTTCCCGTTCTCCTCATTTACTCAAATTACAGAAGTGTGTGGAAGGGCCAACGTAATTAGGATAGGGTGATAAAGTGCCAATGTTGCCACTCCTCCTCCCAAAGGTCTAAGGAAGTTCATGTGCTACTCACTCGAGTGGAACAAGTGTTGGAAAGGGCCAAATCTCCTTATCCCTTATTCCAAAAAATACCAAAGAGAGAGAAGCATCATAAATTTTCGATGAAGCCACTCCTCCCAAAATTCCAAAGCAGTTCCCATGCTACTCACTCGAGTGGAAAATTTGTAGGAAAGGGACAGTGCTCCTTGTTGATGTATATGTAACTTCGGAATGTATTTCATCAGTATATTATATGTATATTTATTGTACCCTTATAAGAGATGTGTTATTCCTCTATAAGGAAGTGTCGTCATGTGGATTGACAAGTGTCGCAAGTGTGTGTACTTGCCGATGGGTTATTAGACCACCTTATGGGGTCGGCCCTAATTAATATATAATATAATGTGGATGTACTAAAGTAGACAAGTCGGCCCCAGTAGGTCACTGGGCAAAAAGGTGAGTATAAATAGAGATAGGAGATCTCTATTTTACTCACTCGGAAAAGTATCTATCTCTCTCTCTGGAAAGTGGCGCACTAGTGAGGAGGAGGAGGATCATCTGCTAGGAGACTATCTCTGTATTATTTGGTTGTATTTTGGTTGAGCCATTGCTCTCTCTATCTCTGAGGAAGTTGTGGGGTTTTTCACCTTAGGGTTTTCCCCACAGAAACTCTGTGTCTCTTGTCTCTATGCTTTTGATTCTTATGATGCTTGTGATGCTTGTCATATTATGATTATCATGCATTGATATACTGTAGATGTTATTCTCTCAGCAAAGATCCTATAGTATTGTGATTTAATACTGAAAATTTAACATGGTATCAGAGCTTAACTGAGAAGAAGACATTTTGCAGTGACGGAAGCTTGTATTGCTTGTTTATTGGGTTTCTCTCCACAGATTTTTGAAATTCAGTATAGTATATTGGATCTACTCATCAAGGCGCATCTTTCTGTCCAATCAGATTTCAGTTCCGAGCATTTTCAGTTTTGGCCCTAAAAATTAGGGTTTCCACAAAAATAGGAATTTCTGGAAACTGAAGGTACAGCTGGAAGCTCCTTGCAAAAATCGAAGGTTTGAGCTTTGGATCGAGATTTTTGGCTGGGTAGATCTCCGGGAAACTCAAACCCTAATTCAGGGCTCTCCCCAGTGAACCCGGGAGGACAAAAAGGCAATTTTGAAGGACAAGACTTTGCTGATCTCAAATTCTAAATGTACTAGGCTGATCAGCTCTCCAAGGCGCATCTTTCTATCCTTTCAGAATTTTGAAATTCACATTTTGAATTTTTAGGGTTTCTCTGACAAACCCTAATCCGGGACCAGATCCAGTTTTCAGCATTTCAAGTGGTAAGTTCTAAATCTTTTCTATTTCCATTTGAAGTACTCTTAAAGATGTCTCTTCACACCAAGCTTGAGGATAAGCTTGAAGGGGCTGATAACTTCCGAGCCTGGAAGTATAGGATTGGGCTAATCCTGGAAGAGAATGAGTTGGACTCATATGTGAAAGAAGACATCCCTATCCCAGAGGATGAAGAGGCCAAGGTATTGCACAAGAAGAACTTGGTCAAGGCAAAGAGAATCATTGCTGATTCTATCAAAGACCATCTCATACCCCATGTGTCTTCTCTCAAGACACCCAAAGAGATGTTTGAATCTTTGACCAAGCTATTTGAAGGAAAGAACATAAATCGGAAGATGACCCTGCGGAACCAATTGAAAGCAGTAAAGTTTCAGAATGGGGAAACCATTCAATCCTACTTTTCAAGGGTCTCTCAGATCAAGGAACAATTAGAAGCAGTAGATGAAATAGTGGAGAATGGTGAAGTGGTGATGACCACTCTAAATGGCCTACCCAGGTCATGGGATTCCTTTATTCAAGGAATTTGTGCAAGGAAGAAGTTGATCTCCTTCAGTAGACTTCGGGAAGAATGTTCTCAAGAAGAAGCTAGACTTATAGCTCGTGAGGAAAAGATGGGAGGTGAAGATCAAGCTCTTGCAGCTCACACCAAAAGAAGCAAAACCAAGAAGGATCACCCTCACCCCAAAAGATTTCATCAAAAGAATAAGAAGGACCTAAGATGCTTCACATGCAATGAGAAGGGTCACTTTGCTTCAGATTGTCCCAAGAACAAAAGGGATAATAAGAACAACTCCAGTGAGAAAAAGAAGGGCAGCAAAAGAAGGTTTCATGCTCATGCTGCCGAAGATGATGAACCTCCAAAGAAGAAGGCTAGGGCAGAAAGTGATAGTGATGATGACTCATCAAGTGAAGAAGAGTATGTTCTGATCTCTGCTCTTACAGGTACCATCTCCCATGGATGTAATGATTGATTAATTGATAGTGGGGCCTCCAAACACATGACTGGGTTCAAGGAATCTTTTGTGAATCTTTCTGAACATGAATCACCCCATAAAGTGAAACTTGGGGATGATTATCAATACCCAATCAAAGGAAGTGGTGAAGCCTCCTACAATCTAGATTCTGGAAAATCATTGAAGATGAAAGAAGTACTTTATGTACCTGGGCTCAAGAAGAACTTACTCTCCATTTCTGCATTAGATGCAAAAGGTATGAGGGTTGCATTTGTGGATGGCCAAGTCCTAATGTGGCCAAAGGGAAAGACCATAGATGATGCAGTAGTGATTGGAAAGCAAGAGGGAGGTTTGTACAATTTGAAGGGACAACCTGAACATGCCATGGTGACATAAATACAAAGATTCATCCATAGTCATGGATCACATAGAGGTATGTATAATTTGTTTTTGCAAAAGTTAACTAATGAGTCATGCAGGTCATTGAAGAGAACAAGAACACATTGCTAGACATAACTAGCAAATATGGTGACCAGGTATGTGTTTCTTATATCATAGGATCTATCATATAAGTATGCATGGCATGATTGATGATGATTGTTCATAAAGTCATAAGTTTGAATAATCATGGGCATATGCATCTTACCTTAATTAATAATATGACTAACCAGAAGAGTCATAGGTTTGAGTAATTATAGGTTTATACATGTTATGTTTCTTATGATATGACTAACCATAAGAGTCCTATATGTAAACCTTGAATGCTAATGCTTATTATTTCTGTTTGAAATGATCATGACTATACATACTTGAGATTATTGTGTTTTAATGAATGATACTAATAAGCATGCATAGGGACCAAGGATGAATATGAGTTCAAGAACAGGTAATCCAGGAAGCAAAGATCAAGAGGGAGCACACTCCAGTGGTTTCTGCAAGGGTGCAGATATTCAGAGGGAGTTGTCCATATCTCTACATTCCACAACAAGAAGGTTTAGAAGGACTCCAGCAGCTCCTGCAAGGAAGAAAAGACTCAGAGGGAGTCCACCCAACAAACAAACAAAGATAAGTATTTTAATTATCTTGCATATTTGTTTGCTTAAATAAAATTGTTCAATGATGTATATGCTCATGTTCCTAGACTTAGGATATGTATTGTGCATATTAGAATGATTGAATTAATGAACAGTATACTACTAATATGCATGTGTTGGGTAAGTGGCCTATGGCACTGTACAACATTCCATTGCTACTTATCTAGAATGAAACCTCTTTGCTGACATGTTGGGAGTTGTGCACACTCTTAACAATGTTCTGGTAGAGATTGGAAGGCATCTAGAAAGTTACGGGATATGGATAAATGTTGTATTGAAGCATTGACTAAGATAATTGCATGACTGCATGACTGTATGACATATTTCTTCATGTGTAAGAATTTGTTCTGAAAATTATGAGTTGTTTCTAATCATGCAATTTAATCTGTTTTGTAGGAAAGACCGTATATCTTCACCTACAAAAAGGACTACAACATTTGTTCCAGCAACAAAGATATCTATTGAAGATATTGAAATTCCCAGGATCTGGGATGAAGAAATGAAATACCATGATCCGTCGATCATGAAGAATGATGTCTGGGATGCGATCCCAAGAGCCAAAGGGAAGTCTGTTGTGACTTCCAAATAGAACTTTCAGATCAAGCATGTTGCAGATGGCAGCATAGAGAAACATAAAAGTGATGAAATAGAAGATACACCAGATGGATTCAAGACAGCTTTCTTGAATGGTGTAGTTGAAGAAGAAGCAGCCACTTCATTCTGAGACACATGATAGGAAATCATATATGTGCAGAACTTGGTATGGTGAAGATAGATTGATTGCCGACACGCAGCGGAAGCTTACTACCGAGTTCGAGATGAAGAACTTGGGGATGATGCACTATTTGTTTTTGGCGTGGAGATGTGGCAGAATGCAGGTGGGATCTTCCTTGGTCAAGGGAAGTACACAGTAGATATCCTGAAGAGATTTGGGATGATGGATTGCAAGGCCATGGCCACACCTATGGCATCGAATCTGAAGCTTCTATGTGATGCTTCATCTGAGCCGGTTGATATCTCTTTGTATCATCAGATGATTGGGTCCTTGATGTACTTGAAGAACACGAGACCAGATATTTGCTTTGCTGTGAACACATTGAGCCAGTTCCTGACGGATCCGAGGAGTGTTCATCTAGTTGCTGTAAAGCATGTTCTGAGGTACCTGAAGGGTACAGTGGATTATGGGCTCAGATATGAGGCAAATCAAAAGTTTAACCTACAGGGTTATGTTGATTCAGATTGGGCTGGCAGTGCTGCAGATAGGAAGAGCACATCTGGGTGTTGCTTCAGTATGGGATCAGGTGTGATCTCTTGGTTTAGCAGGAAGCAGTCCTGCGTAGCACTGAGTACAGCTGAGGCAGAGTATGTTGCAGCCTGTTCAGCTAGTTGTGAGGCAGTATGGCTACGGAAGCTACTGTCTGAGTTATTTGATCTCCCGTTGGAGGCTACTGGTATCTTCTGTGATAACCAGAGTTGTGTGAAGCTGTCCGAGAACCCAGTGTTTCATGACAGGTCGAAACACATAGAGATCAAATATCACTATATCAGGGATATGGTGCAGAGAGGAGCTGTGAAGCTCCTGTATGTTGCGACGGACGAGCAGATTGCAGATGTGCTGACGAAGCCACTAGCCAGGGTGAAGTTCGAGTACTTCAGAGAGAGGCTTGGCGTGCTTCAGATCAAGGATACTTCGAGGAAGAAGTGATGGACACATTTGCTGAAGCCATTCCAAGCATGTTGGAAGGAGGATCCTTCACATGGCTGTGGATGTAAGCGCTGGATGATGAGCATCAGGATGATGTTCTGGTTTCTGCTTGGATATGATCAGTTGGATCATTTTATGTATGTACGTATGCATCATGTTGGATGCTTGGACCATGTATCTGTATATGTATCAGGTGGATACATTGTATGATCATGTGGATCATGTATGGTGATATGTATCATGTATTTGTATTTGTATCAGGTGGATACATTGATGATCAGGAGGATCATGTATGATGATATGTATCAGGTAGATACTTGGTATGCATCAGGTAGATGCATTGATGATCAGGAGGATCATGTATGATGATATGTATCATGTATTTGTATCAGGTGGATACATTGTATGATCAGGTGGATCATGTATGGTGATATGTATCATGTATTTGTATTTGTATCAGGTGGATACATTGATGATCAGGAGGATCATGTATGATGATATGTATCAGGTAGATACTTGGTATGCATCAGGTAGATGCATTGATGATCAGGTAGATCATGCAGCAGGATGTTGCAGTGATGATCAGGATGATCATAGATGACGAGCTTCAGGATGTTGCTCTAGATGACATGCAGCAGGATGTTGCAGTGATGATCAGGATGATCATAGATGACGAGCTTCAGGATGTTGCTCCAGATGACTTGCAGCAGGACGTTGCAGTGATTATGATCAGGACGATCATGAGTACATCAGGATGATGTATGGTGAGTATCAGGTTGATACTCTGTGGCCGTGGATCAGGTTGTGCAGATGAGCATGTCTGGGAGATCCTATAGGTCGGAGTTGTGTACCCGTAACAGCCTGGGATGCTCTTTCGAGACATTGCTCTGGGAGGACATGTAATTCGTTGCCCTGGGAGATCTCAGGTCGGAGTTGTGTACCCGTAACATCCTGAGATGCTCTTGCGAGGTTTTGTCCTATGGCATGTAATTTGGGCCCTGGGAGATTTCAGGTCGGAGTTGTGTACCCGTAACATCCTGAGATGCTCTTGCGAGGTTTTGCCATGACCACATGTAATTTGTGCCCTAGGAGATCTCAGGTCGGAGTTGTGTACCCGTAACATCCTGAGATGCTCTTGCTAAGTTTTGTGGTGGACCACATGTAATTTGTGCCCTGGGAGATCTTAGGTCGGAGTTGTGTACCCGTAACATCCTAAGATGCTCTTTCGAGGTTTTGTGGTGGGGTCACATGTAATAGCGCCCTGGGAGATCCTACAGGTTGGAGTTGTGTACCCGTAATATCCTGGGATGCTCTTTCGAGGTTTTGTGACGCACGTAAAAGTCCTGAGGATTCCACAGTATGGCCAGTGATGATGAAGACCTGCAGGTGGTGGGCCTACATCCAGTATGAAAAAGGACTGGCTCTGTAGAACTTCCTATGACGAGTAGAGACAGAGATTGGACGAGATAGCAGCAGCAGTGACGATGACGATGACGATGCATCGATGATGATGATCCAGAGAAGAAGACTTGTCTAGCAAATCTGTGTCGAGAAATACCTTCCTTGTTAAGAGGGAGTGTTGATGTATATGTAACTTCGGAATGTATTTCATCAGTATATTATATGTATATTTATTGTACCCTTATAAGAGATGTGTTATTCCTCTATAAGGAAGTGTCGTCATGTGGATTGACAAGTGTCGCAAGTGTGTGTACTTGCCGATGGGTTATTAGACCACCTTATGGGGTCGGCCCTAATTAATATATAATATAATGTGGATGTACTAAAGTAGACAAGTCGGCCCCAGTAGGTCACTGGGCAAAAAGGTGAGTATAAATAGAGATAGGAGATCTCTATTTTACTCACTCGGAAAAGTATCTATCTCTCTCTCTGGAAAGTGGCGCACTAGTGAGGAGGAGGAGGATCATCTGCTAGGATACTATCTCTGTATTATTTGGTTGTATTTTGGTTGAGCCATTGCTCTCTCTATCTCTGAGGAAGTTGTGGGGTTTTTCACCTTAGGGTTTTCCCCACGGAAACTCTGTGTCTCTTGTCTCTATGCTTTTGATTCTTATGATGCTTGTGATGCTTGTCATATTATGATTATCATGCATTGATATACTGTAGATGTTATTCTCTCAGCAAAGATCCTATAGTATTGTGATTTAATACTGAAAATTTAACACTCCTTGACTCCTCCTCCCAAGAATTACCAAATCTAGAGAAAGGGCCAGTTTCTCACCCAAATACCAAAACTGTGAGAAAGAGAACATGCTCCTTCTCCACCTCCCCACTCCTCATCACTCTAACCATGGAACGATGGTAAAGGGCTAGTGCTCCTTTTCCCCCTTACTCAAACTTCAAAAGTGTGTGGAAGGGTCAGCATAATTAGAATAGGATGAGAAAGAGCCAAGGGTCCTTCTCCTCCAAACTTAAATTCCAGATGTGTGTGGAAGTTCGACTCTTCCTCCCAAGAATTATCAAAGTGAGAGAAAGGGCCAGCTCCTCACCCAAATACCAAAAGTGTGATAAAGAGCATATGTTCCTTCTCCACCTTGCCACTCTTCATCACTCTAACCATAGAAGGGTGAGAAAGGGCCAATGATCCTTCTCCTCCTTACTCAAATTCTAGAAGTGTGTGGAAGAGCTAGTGTAATTAGGATAGGGTGAAAAGTAACAATGTTGTTGCTCCTCCTCCCAAAGGTCTAAGGGTGCAATTCCTGTGCTACTCACTCAAGTGGAACAAGTGTTGGAAAGGGCCAGAGCTCCTCAACCCTTCTTCCAAAAAATCACCAAAGTGAGAGAAAGGGCCAGTTCCTTACTCAAATACCAATAGTGTGAGAAAGGGTGCATACTCCTTCTCTACCTACCCACTTCTCATCACTCTAACCATAGAAGCATGAAAAGGTGCCAATTTTTTCGCTCCTCCTCCCAAACATTTAAGGAAGTTCCCATACTACTCACTCGAGTGGAACAAGTGTAGGAAATGTCCAATTCTCATCGACCCTTCCTCCCAATAATTACCAAAGCAATATAAAGGGTCAGCTCCTCACCAAAATACCAAAACCATGAGAAAGGTAACATGCTCCTTCTCCACCTCCCCACTCCTCATCACTCTAACCATGGAAGGGTGGGAAAGGGCCAGTGCTCCTTTTCCCCCTTACTCAAACTTCAAAAGTGTGTTGAAGGGAAAGCATAATTAGAATAGGGTGAGAAAATGATAATGCTCCTTCTCCTCCAAAATTAAATTCCAGATGTGTGTGGAAGATCGGTTCTTCCTCTAAGGAATTACCAAAGCGAGAGAAAAGGCCAGTTACTCACCCAAATACCAAAAGCGTGAGAAAGAGCATATGGTCCTTCTCCACCTCGCCATACCTAAAAAATCCAACTATAGAAGGGTGAGAAAGAGCCAATGCTCATTCTCCTCCTTACTCAAATTCCAAAAGTGTGTGGAAGGGCCATCGTAATTACAATAGGTTGGGAAATTGCCAATGTTTCCACTCCTCCTTCCAAAGGTTTAAGTCAGTTCCTGTGCTACTCACTTGAGTGGAACAAGTGTTGGAAAGGGCTAGAGATCGTTGAGCCTTCTTCCAAACAATCACCAAATTGAGAGAAAGGGTCAGTTCCTCACTCAAATACCGAAAGTGTGAGAATGGGAACATGCTTCTTCTCCACCTCCCCACTCCTCATCACTCTGACCATAGAAGCATGAGAAAGTTCCAATGTTGTTGCTCCTCCTCCCAAAATTCTAAGGAGGTTCCCATGCTACTCACTTAAGTGGAACATGTGTGGAAAAGGGCCAATGCTCCTCGAATCTTCCTCCCAAGAATTACCAAAGTGAGACAAAGGGCAAGTTTCTCACTCAAACACCCAAAGTGTGAGAAAGGGAACATGCTCCTCCACCTCCCACTCCTCATCACTCTAACCATGGAAGGGTGGGAAAGGGCCAATGCTTATTTTCCCCCTTACTCAAAATTCAAAAGTGTATGGAAGGGATAACATAATTAGAATAGGGTGAGAAAGGGATAGTGCTCCCTCTCCTCCAAACTTAAATTCCGGATATGTGTGGAAGGTCGACTCTTCTTCCCAAGAATTACCATAGGGAGAGAAAGGGCCAGTTCCTCACCCAAATACCAAGAGTATGAGAAAGGGAACATCCTCCTTCCTTCTCCACCTCCCCACTCCTCATCACTCTTACCATATAAGGGTGAGAAAGGGCCATTGATCCTTCTCCTTCTTACTCAAATTACAGAAGTGTGTGGAATGGCTAGCGTAATTAGAATAGGGTGGGAAAGTGCCAATGCTGTCACTCCTCCTTCCAAAATTCTAAGGCAGTTCCCATGTTACTCACTCAAGTGGAACATCTGTTGGAAATGGCTAGTGTTCATCGACCCTTCTTCCAAATAATCACCAAAGAGAGAGGAATGGCCAATTCCTAATTCAAATACCAAAAGTGTGAGAAAGGGAACATGTTCCTTCTCCACCTCCCGACTCCTCATCACTCTAACCATAGAAGGGTGAGAAATTTCCAATTTTTTTGCTCCTCCCAAAAGTCTAAGGAATTTCCCATGCTACTCACTCAAGTGGAACAAGTGTAGGAAAGGGATAGTGCTCCTCGATTATTCCTCCCAATAATTAGCAAAGTAAGAGAAAGGGACAGTTCCTCTATTAAATACAAAAAGTGTGAGAAAGGGAACATGCTCCTTATCCACCTCCCCACTCCTCATCACTCTAACCATGGAAGGGTGGGAAAGGGTCAGTGCTCCTTTTCCCCCTTACTCAAACTTCAAAAGTGTGTGGAAAGCCAGTGTAATTAGAATAGGGTGAGAAAGGGCCAATGCTCCTTCTCCTCCAAACTTAAATTCCAGATGTGTGTGGAAGGTCGGATATTCCTCCTAAGAATTACCAAAGCGATAGAAAGGGCCAGTTCCTCGCCCAAATACGAAAAGTGTGAGAAAGAGCATATGCTCCTTCTCCACCTCCACATTCCTCATCACTCTAACCATAGAAGGGTGGGAATGGTCTGGTGCTCCTTATCCTACTTACTCAAATTCCAGAAGTGTGTGAAAGGGAAAGAGTAATTAGAATAGGTTTATAAAGTGATAATGTTGCCACTCCTCCCAAAAGTCGAAGGGAGTGCCCATGCTACTGATTCGACTAGAAAAAATGTAGGAAAGGGTAGGAAAGGGCTAGTGATTCTCAAATCTTTCTCCCAAAAATTACCAAAGAAAGAGAAAGGGGTAGTTCATCACTCAAATACCAAGAGTTTGAAAAAATGCACATTATCCTTCTTCATCTATGAACCCATCATCACTCTAACCATAAACATTGTCTTGCGGGGTCACAAATAGATAAGTGTTTAAAAGCACCGCAGTGAAACCACCTTGAAACATATATTTAGGGGCGGTCTTTATAAACCCCCCCTAAACGTCATGAGAATTTAACAATTGGAGGCGGTTTTTTACAAACCGCCACCAAAAGTTCAAATCTCAAGACTTTTGGAGGGGGTTTTTTAAAAACCACCTTGAAAAAGATCTTTGGGGGGGAGGTCTTTTAAAGACCCCCCCCAAAAAAAAAATCATGAGAATTGAAATTTTGGGGGTGGTTTTAAAACCACCCCCAAAAGTCTAATTCTCATGACTATCATGAGAATTGAACTTTTGGGGGCAGTTTTAAAACCACCGCCCCCAAAATTCTAATTCTCATGATTGTCATGAGAATTGAACTTTTGGGGGCGGTTTAAAACCACCGCCCCCAAAGGTCTAATTCTCATGAATTTTTTTGGGGGGGATCTAAAAACCACCTTCAAAAACACCTTTAGGGGCGTATTTCTAACCCCCCCCCCCCAAAGTCTTGAGAATTGGACTTTTGGGGGTGGTTTTTAAAAAACCGCCCCCAAAAGTCCAATTCTCACTACTTTTGGGGGGGTTTCAGAAATTGCCCCCAAAGGCCTAAAAATACTTTTGGAGGCGGTTTTAGCAAGACCGTCGTAAGCCAAAACAACCCTTAAAAGGGTGTTTTTTTATAGTGAATCCTGGAATATCTGCTTGTGATTAAAAATCAAAGTATTGTTATCTCCATTTGCCATGGTTTCAGTTATATCTATAATACTGATTACGTTGTTATATCTAATGTACCCTCTCTCATATGTAAATCATTTGTCAACGTAGTCCTCCAATAAATTCATCTTTCTTTCAATGCATCGCATCAAATAATATTTTAGTTAAAAATTCAGTGCAATCGATGACCATAACTGACAAATGAAAGTAAAAAGAAACATGATCCATCCTTATGGAAGTGGATCAAATCTCACTCTTTATCGGATAAGTCATATGAGCCATATGAAGGAATCTTGGTACTTAAGGGTACCCAACAACGAACAATGAACAATGAACTTTTTTAGTTTATTACATTACCTTCTCTGACAAGATCCGAAATTCTATCGCCATTAGATAATATTGTTATGTCTTCTTATTCGAACTCCTCCAAAGCTTGCAAGTGGCATTTTTCCTTTTGGATTAATCTATGTGTGTTTCCAAGGTTTTACATACTTGTTTATTATGTTTTCACAGACTTCTGCAGATTCAGCGTTTTCAATGCAAATAGGATAAAAACATGATTGCTTTCTACTTTCAAATGCAAACACATTTTGGAAGGATTTTGTTTCAATAGAGTGCAAATATCTAGTCCCATGTATGGTACTAGCATCGTATGGGATTGATCTATCTATATCTTGGATTCCAATAAGCCAAAAAAACCTGTGATATAGCAAATCCTAAAGGACAATTTTTAATGTTAGTGTATATGTTTTAAAGACATATTTAAGACTTGCAAATAATATTTTTTAAAATTTACAATTAATAGAAATTTTAAAAACAAAATATGTGTACATACCTGTGCACATATTTAGATTGTTGATTATATCCATGTTCTAGATTTAGTTGACACCATTTGACAACCTGAGAAACTGAATTAAATCACTTAGAAGAATGGGTCATTTTCCATCTTCGAAGTGCTCTTTTTACATATGCTCTCGCATCATCGTGTTCTCCTTTTCCATGGCTAGTTTCAAAGAAATTCCAACAATGTCTAATGTTTGATGCTTTGTGAAGCTAACATAACAAAAGGTATGATCATGAAGATTTAAATTGTCATGCACATCCATATGACCATATCCAATGTTCATTGAATTAAACTTTCACATTTTTTCATTGATTCATAGAAAGCATATTCAGTACAATGGTGTACAAAATGTGTATCATGTGTACGATCATCACTGATATAAACATGATATTCTTTGATTACATGTCGACTGTCACTCATTCTTTCAATGCCATCAACATTGTGTTGAGATTGTCTATATAGAACATGGACAAATATAGAAACTTGTTTAGAATGATAGTATTCTCTTTGTATCTCTTTTTGTGCAACAAATGTATAGTTTTCTACAAAATCAACCATAGACAAAATTGTTTCAGGTGGAAAAAATTCATGAGAATGTTTGAACTGAAGGTCTTTCCATTGTGCTCTATGTGAATGCTTGATGTATTTATAAATTTATTTTCAAATTTCTTCAAGAAATCTGTCACACACATTTTATCTTCTCGCAAATCAATTCTTCTAGAAAGTGCATCACTAGAACTTGTAGCATAATTGATATATGCATATCTCCTCCAGTCAATGGTTACATTTGACAATGATCGATCATTATCAATAGGATATTTAGAGTGGAATAAAGTTAGATTTCCACAACTCACATTTTTTCCATTGACACAATTTTTATGGTAAAATAGTTCATCATTTTATCGCTCACATAGAATTTTAGATATGAAAGCACGTATTGTGGAGGGAGGAGGTGAATTTGGCTAAAACGTTTTACCAAATTCAAGAAAAGTGTCATATTATAATTCAAATTCCACATGATAATGACAACAACATGTGTCTCGAACAGTGATAGGTATAACATACCATGGTTTATGTTGCACAAATGTAGCAATTGAGATATTAATTCCATAGTAATCCTCCTTAAATTTATTGAAAAATTGTACTCGTGTCATTTCCAATATATGTTTTACATGGTTTTCATATTCTTTTCATGATACTCTTCATCGTATCACATCCCTTACATTTGGTGAAACTCGATCATGTGCCAACCAATATTTATGTACTGTAGATTTAACACCTTCTTCCTTTCTATTTTTGTAAGGTTGTCTACAAATAATTTCCCAACAAGCAAGTTCATCATTTTCATCTATCTTCAATCAAAATTTGTTATGTTTGTATAATGTCTTTCTTGAGGTTCCTATTGTTTTTTCCAGCTATGTCATCAAGCCTTTTTGTCTAGTATTAGCTGGAATAATTATTGTTTGAACTGCTCTACGTGTAGTGTTGGTATCTTTCATTCTGGATTTTCCAATTTTTTTTATTGCATCACTTATATTTTATATCACATTATGTTTCACCATTGACTCTTTTGTCGTATTTTGAAAACCAAATAATGATATAGCGTCTTTTAAATTTTTGGACACTAACAAACATCTTCAAATTTGATCTTGTGATGTTATTGATTATTTTTTAAGAGACTTCTCATAAATTTAGTTAGCACGATATCATGCTATGTGCTCGGCTAATTTATTCTCATATTTGTCACAACCAATGTTTTGCAACATTTCATCATCATTGTTGAAAGCATCTATATATTTCAGTTAAATTTAATTTAGCATATATCGAATATACTAAATTAGAAACATAAGATAAAATCTATATTCCACATTTATTCATTGCCATTAAAAAAACAAAATTCAATCATGAATTAAGTTAAATATACTGAAAATTTACACACACATATATATATGTACATACCTAAGCTTGACATGATTTTGGTTTCATTATGGGTTTCAACAACTTGATCTACATTATGAGAAAGTTATCTCTCTGTTTGTTATGGATCATTTTGAAAATTACAATTCATTATAAAAAAATGGATTTAAAAAATGTATGATATATACATGCCACGTTCGATTTCTTGTACTTGAACTTGATTTTTAATATTCACTTCATCTACATTAGGATGTAAATATCTATTTACATCTTCAACAACTATCTCTTCAGGTTCAATTTCCTATTCTTGTACTAGATTTCCAATATCTATTTCCTCAACATTAGGATGTAAATCTCTATTTACATCTTCAACAACTCCCTCTATAGTTTGTCAAGCCTTCGTCTTTTGGCATACAGTCTTTGTTTTTCATTATGAACTACATCATCTTTATGATCACTTTTGCTTTGCGATTTCTTTGACTTCCCATGATTGTTTAATCTATATAGTTTTTTAAAAAATCAACACTTTATAGCAAAAAAAAAATTTCAGATTAAAAAAACATCTAAAAAAGTTTTTTCAGTCTTCAACCATTTAGAAAACACATTAAGAGAAATTTCCTTTAAGTATTTCACCTAAAAAAAAGTCTTTGAGAAACAAAATCACCTTAATAAAACCCCTTAGAGTCTTTGAGTCTTTGACAAAACACCTTAAGAGAAATTGCATTAGAGCTTTTGACCTAGAAAAAGTCTTTGACAAAAAAATCACCTTAAAAAAAGTCTCTTGGAGTATTTGAACTTTTGAGAAAACAACTTAAGATAATTTGTTTTTGAGCCTTCGACTTTAAAACAAAATCTTTGAGGAAAAAAATCACCTTAAAAAGTCGCTTAGATTCTTTGATCCTTTGAGAAAACACTTGAAGAGAAGTTTCCTTTGAACCTTTCACCTAAAAAAGAAGTCATTGAGAAAAAAATCATCTTAGAAGAAATATTTTAGAGTCTTTCCGCGTTTGATAAAACACCTAAAGAGAAATTGCCTTTGAACCTTTGATAAAAAAACTGTCTATGCGAAAAATATCATCTTAAAAAAAGTTCTTAGAGTCTTAGAACAATGAAGAAAATATTTTAAGAGAAATTGTATTTAAACTTTTGACCTAAAAAAAAGCATTTGAGAAAACAATCACCTTAAAAAAGGTCCCTTAGAGTCTTTGAGAGAACACCTTCAGATAAATTTCCTTTAAGCCTTTAAGGAAAAAATCTTCTTAAATATGTCCCCCAAAAAATCTCCTTGAAAAAGTCCTTTAGACTAAAAATATCCTTAAAGAAGTCCTTTAGAAAAATATTATCCTTTGAAGAAATTATCCTTAAAGAAGTCCCATAGAAAAAAAATCTCCTTAAATAAGTCCCCTAGAAAAACCTTAAAATAAAACCCCTTAGAAAAAAATCTTAGATGAAAAACCCCTTAGAAAATATTTTGTAAAGATCTCTATGAAAATGAAAGATGCAAAATTATGAATTTTCTTAGTGTATAAATATGATTCAAAAGAGGATTAATTATGAAAATATGTGGGTGTTAATTTTTTAATGACTGTTAAACGACAAACAAGTTTTTGGCCGAACTATTTTTTCAGCCAAAAAATAGTTCGGCCAAAAAATAGTTCGAACACACACCTGTCCATACCTGGAAACTGAAAGGATTTCAAGTTTCTCCAATTTCGTAAGGCAAAACCGATATCCAATTCTGCATAGTGAATTTTAGAACTGATATTATTGTTTGCGTCATTGAATATACTTTCTGTAGGTACATATTTGTTCTATTTAGTTGATATCTCATCATTTTAATCATTTTTTTGTTAACATGTGTCCATTTTGGTTTCATTACTTTCAAAATGCAATGAAATGAAAAATCAATAACTTCAAAAATTCATAATGAAAAATATTCAAAAAATTATGGGACAGATCGTTGGAGTGTCTACTTCAAAATGGCACTCTTAGATTGTTTAGTTTTAGTGGCAATTGAGAGAAATGTCCACTCTACATAAACATGTTGATATTCAACAAGTTTTCCACATCGATCCAATTAAAAAATTTCTAATAATGAATACATTCACCGATTGGATACAAAATTATAGTCATGTAGTAATACACTCTGTCTAGATTGTCATAGCATATTTTGTTTTTAATAAACACAAGTTTAACAATGAGTTTATGCAACTATGCAAACATGACTAATTATTTGTCATTTCATTTTATAAAAACATACTGTCAAATATTTGCTAAATTAACATATCAAATCTCAATAAAAAACTTTGAAAAAATAATGAATAGAAAGCTAACATAATTCGTTACAATTTTTTTTTATTGTAAAGTGAAATTATAAACAAAAACATAACTTTTGTTCGCTCGAAGTTGAAAACAATGAAAAAACTAGATTTATTTTCTCATGACACCCCCAAAAATAGACACCCACATTCATTATTTTACCTTTTTCTTAGTTCAAATTATAATGTCATTCATTAACTTGTTAGGAAGGCTATGCTACAACTCAAAGACTTAAGAGGAAACATGCACCAATGACTAATTGAGAAACATTCATAAACCATTAGGTCATAGTTATACCCCATTGTACATGAGAAGGAATAGAATATGCACTAAATTTTCTACCAATAAAAGCAAGGACATCCCTTGCAAGAGTACAATGCTTAAGTTTGGAAGCACACTATCATTAATACAATATGCACTAAAATTTCTACCAATAAAATCAAGAACATCCCTTGCAAGAGTACAATGCTTAAGTTTGGAAGCACACTATCCAATTTGGGAATCTCTCTTAAGAATATAGACGTCCTTATCAAGTACTTGGAAGTTTATCATAACAACATTCAAAGAATGTCATGATATCCAAATGAAATACCATTAATGAAGCATGTGTACAAGCCCTATAAATAGAGGGAGATAAGAATAAATGGAAACATAGTGGGACAAAGTAGACAAAACAACAAAGTGAAACCAAGAAAGGTGGAAAGATAAAGGCACGAAGACAACCATACATGCATGTGAATGGAAAGACCCTAATAACCACTATAAAAATTGCAATATTGATGGTCAAACTAAGGAGAATTGGTGGAAGTTGCACCTAAAACTATGCTCTAAGCATTTTAAGCATATAACATTAGACCCATTTCATAAAGGACTCATTTTCGACACTATTTCCTACTATGAACATTTTACCCTATGAGCTCTATTACATAAGTGTAGAACTATGTTAAGTCTATATCTATTAAGCACCAACATAGGTAAAATAAATTGAGATGCAAAATTCTTAATGCTTATCTATCTATATATATATATATATATATATATATATTTCTTTTTTTTAAAGGGGTGGGGAGCTCTGTCTTTGGGGGGCTTTAATACAGCTCGGGGCCAGAACATGTGAAGCAACGAACACAGACGATTTGAAGGACGATCGAAGGCATACGAATATTTTCAGAGTTTAAGGAGTTAATGAAGAAGGTAACCCCCTCCAGGACCCATCCTGGTTTTCATAACAGTGTGACGGTCTGAACAGACAAGGACAAAATGATCCTTGATGACGTGGATTGTGAGGAAGAAACTCAACATGAATCAAATATTTTGCACAAAGGAAGAAATCATTGTGAGAACCAGAATGACGTCATATGTAGGAGATTTAGAAGTATTGTATATGACACCTCCCGATTCAATCATGAAGAACTACACTTCGGTAATTGATGACGGTTTGATCAGCAATTTGATGACAGAGAATGGACCGAATAAGCTCTGGAGCATAAAACCAAAAAAAGGATGTGCAGAATTAATAGTCGGAAATGACATTCAACTAGAAAAAATTCCAACTTATATGAAGCAAGCCTTGATCAGGAGGTTTTGCGGAAAGGTGATAGGAAGAGAGGCCTTACAAAATTGGATAAACTCAAACTGGAAAGATTTCTTAGGTTATGCCCCTAAGTTCCATGTCCTCCCATGAGGTTGGTTTATGTTAAAATTAAATAGAGAGGAGGACCACAAAAAAATGCTTGATCGTAATTGGCATTGGGGTCCATTCAGGTTAATCTTACAGAAATGGAGAGTCGATTTTAATGCTAGAAAGGAGCCACAGAATCTACAGCAGGTTTGGGTAATATTACCAGGCCTACCAATGGTTTTTTAGCAAGAATCGGTTTTGAAGGGAATTGGGAACAAGTTGGGAATATTTATAGCTCTGGAACAATACTGGGAGACTAAAATCGATCGCAGATGTGCTAGTATTTTGGTTGAATTGGACATGAGAGAAGGTTTGCATGAAGAGATAAAATTTGAAATGCATGGAAATACTTGGATTCAGAATTTGGATTACTGGAAATTACCTTTCCGTTGTTTTAACTGTCGAAAGGTGCGGCATTTTTATAATGATTGCATAGTAAGTAAGGCCCCGCGGATAAAAAAAGTCTGGTTAAGAAAGGATCATCATTCAGCATGTGTGGGAAACTCGGAAAGTGACAAAGTATTAGAAGGTGGAGGAAGCATTGAACAAGAAGAAAACGTAAATTTGTTCTGTGAATAAAAGGAAGTTGGTAAGGAGGTGGACCACCCAACACAACTTCCTAAAACTGACACGGTGGAAAAAGGAAAATGTCTTCTTGGCGAAGTGGAAGAAATTGGGACATTAGACGACAACAAAGGACACTCGTACGCAGAAGGTAACATCCCAGTTTCTAATGATTTTTTGTCCTCCTCATAAACTATTAAACATAATTTACAAGTTAATTTACAAGAAAAAGGAGAAGGCTCTGTCATTGAAGACAGTAGCAGTAACCCTTCGTGTAGTAATGCATGAAGATTAGGAGGGACAACCTTAAAATTTCAGCGTAAATATTATGACCTAAGATCAAAAAGTGCACAGAAGGAAGAAGATGTTGAGGTTTCTTCTGGGGGATTAGCACTCAAATAGAAAGTGAAACTTCAAGTTGGTATAAAATCCTTCCTTTCTAAGGCTAAAAAACAAGCTTCATTAGTTAGTAAGCAAGGAAAACAATCAACTATCATTCGGGCTCTTAGAGTGGAGAAATCCCCAGCCGGGGTTATCAAATGATAATCCTATCCTACAATGCTAGGGGGTTAGGGAGGACCTCTAAATTAATTTCTCACAAAATATTACTAAACAATGTTAAACCGTCAATGTTGTTAATCCAGAAAACAATGTTAGAAGGGAAAAAGGCAGAGGAAACTCTAAGTGGTTGGTTAAAAGATTGGAAAATGGAATCCATTGAAGTCGATGGACATTCAGGAGGTCTAATCACAGCTTGTATTACATCTATAAATCTGATATCAACCTCTCATTACAACTCGGTGATTGATAATATTGTAGAGGATGGTGAAATAGGGTTCACTTTTTCCATTTTGAATGTCTACGGTCCCTATTATGACAGAAAGTCCTTTTGGACAACCTTTGCTGCCACAGGAGCTCTAGAGCACTCCAATGTCATAATAGGAGGAGATCTAAATTTAACCTTTTCTGTTAAGGAAGTTTGGGGGAAGAATGCAAGGGCATACTCTTTAAGTCCCTTTTTCATTGATCTATTTGAAAAGAAAGGTTTGTTAGACCTTCAACCCATAAAGTTGAAACTGACATGGTGTAACAAAAGAGGTGGTGACCAAGATATCTCCAAGAGGTTAGATCGCTTTCTGATTTCCGAAAATCTGATCAACGATAAGCTAATCATTCAATCTTTAGATGAGGTGGGGGGGGATTTCGGATCACAGACCTATAGCCCTAAGAGTGAGAGTATTGGAGAAAAATCCACCTACTCCATTCAATTTCAATCCCTCTTGGATGGATGAAAAAGAGTATATATCTCAAGTTATGAACTCTTGCAAACCTCTAAGATACTCTCAATCCTCTTCTTATATGCAACAGTTCGCAGATAACCTAGTTAGGATGAAAAATACCTCAAAATATTGGGAGAAAAACCATATTTCTGCTTAGGAAGAGTTGAAAGGAGTTGAAGCCAAATGGAGGATTTATTTTCTTCCAACATTGAAGGGGTTTTCTCTATTACGGAATTGGAAACCTTAAAACAGATAGAAGATAAACGAACAACTCTATTGGCAAAGGAGGAAAAACTGTGGAGGCTAAAGAGTAGAGCTTTATGGTTAGCGGAAGGAGACAATAACACCAAATTTTTTCACAACTATGCTTCACAAAGCAAAAATATCAATACTATTATTGAAATTCCGAATGAACATGGTAATAAGGTAAGATCCTTCCAAGAAAAAGAGGACACAACAATACAACATTTTCGCACTATGTTCATTGAACCAACAGGATGTCCCATTTCGGAAATTTTATAGGTATTAATACTCTTTCCTAGACTTATTACAGAAGAAATGAATAACGTTTTAAAGGAGGACATCACAGAAGAGGAGGTATAAATCATTCTCCACTCCTTTCAAAAAGGAAAGAGTCCAGGACCGGATGGATTCACTCTGGAATTTTTCTTGGGATTTTATGAAAATTTAAAAGATGATTTACTTAAAGTGGTGCAAGAATCTCAGCATTCAGGCAAAGTTCTTGGAAGTCTAAATTCGACCTTTATAACTTTGATTCCAAAAAAACAAAGATCTGATTCCTTTGACGACTTTAAACCAATATCATGCTGCAACATGATTTATAAATTGATAGCAAAAATCATTGCTCAAAGGTTGAAACCAATTTTGAGTGAGATCATTACAGAAGAACAGTTTGGTTTTCTCTTCAATAGAAAAATTCACGATGTTGTTTCCTTAGCTCAAGAAGAGATCCACACTATAAAGAAGGAAAAGCATGAGGCCTTTTTTCCTGAAGTTGGATATCTCCAAACCATACGAAAGATTTAGTTGAATTTCCTGCGTCTTCTTCTAATTCATATTGGAATTTCAGTAGAGGTAGTAGATTGGATAATGGGTTGTGTCCAATCTACCTCTTTCGTTGTCTTAATTAATGGTTCCCGCTCTGTATTTTTTAGACCTTCAAGGGGCTTAAGAAAAGGATTCCCTCTTTCTCCTTTCTTATTTCTACTGATTGCAGATGCCCTAAGAAGACTTCTCCATTAAGCCAAGGATATCAAGAAGATTGAAGGAATCAAGGTCTCAAGCACAGAAGAATTATCACATGCGCTTTTTGTTGATGATATCTTAATTATTGGTAAAGGATAAATTGGAAATATTAGAGCTCTTGAGTCAATTTTAATTATGTATCAAAGGGATAAAGGGATGCTGATTAACACTCAAAAGTCAGTATTGACACATAATGATTTCCCTGAAGAACTTTTAGAGAATACAAAAGAGATATTTTCCTTTTAGTTCCAATGTCAGAAGGTTTGAAATATCTTGGATTTATTTTGAAGCCTAACTCCTACTCGTTCTAAGACAGGTTATGGCTCTATAAGAAAGTCGAGACTCGAATTTCCTTATGGAGGAAGAGATTTCTCTCTAGAGGAGGTATATTGGTACTTCTTAAAGTAATCTTACAAAGTATCCCAGTGTACTGGGATTCATGAATTGCCTATATACCTAAAGGTATATTAAAAAAGATAAGGAAAAAGTGTTTTTCTTTCCTTTCGACAACCAACAAACAAACTGAAGGAATCCCTTTGGTAAGATGGAGTTCCATAACAATCCCAAAATATTTAGATGGACGTGGAATACAAAATTCAGATCTCTTTTGTAAAGCATTGGCATCCAAAACGCTTTGGCGATTGACACAAAACCAGGAGACTCTATGGGGTAGGGTAATGAGATCTAAGTACTGTAGAGAATCCTCATTAGAGGAATGGTTTCGAGACCCATCCAAAACGTTCGAGAATGGTTCTATGGGATGGAAAGCCATGGTTCTGACTTTCCCTTTGATAGGGAATTGGATAGCATGGAAAATTGGAGATGGTAAAAAGGTGAGAATTGGTGAGGATCCATGGGAAGGTGTAGGAGAAGACTTTAGGTTGTCAGATAAATTAAAGTTAAGCTGAGAACACGAAAGGTATTTGTATTGGCTGACGCTCAAGCTCAACAACCCCATCAGAGGGGGATAAGTGGGTGGAAATCCTCACAAGATCTCACTTTATCTGGAGAGGAAGCAAAGGAGTGGAACAATTATGTGAACATTCTAGTAGGAATTTATGTTCATTAGGAAGTGGAGGAACAAGACCAACTAATTTGGACCAAAAATGGAGTGAACGGAGACTTCTCGACAAAACTGGGTTATGAAGTATCATGTCAGGAATCCTTTGTAGGAGAAAATGCTGGTGGTGGAATAAATTATGGAAAATTCATAGCCCCTTGAGAACTAAATTAACTTTGTGGCTGGCCTTGAAGAATAAACTGCTAACCTGGGAAAACTTAAATAAAAGAGGCTTTAATGGACCTAGTATTTATGTCTTGTGCAATGATCACGAATAAATGTCCTCCCATTTATTTGGATCGTGCCCTTATGCAGGAACTGTGTGGGATAAAGTCACGAGGTCTCTACCCGCTGGGATAATCACAAGTAAGAACGCTTTACAGGAGCAGCGAACCCAGACTTGGTGGCAGTCAGCAGGGGTATGTAACTATGAGGCCCTCCCTACTCTCTTTGTGTACAACATTTGGGAATCTCGAAATCAGAAAATTTTCAACAACAGATGGATTCCTATAGACATCACTTCTACTCTGTTAATGTAGAAACTACAGGAGCACAAAACTGAAAACAAACCAAGAAAACTACATGTGATTTTAGCTCCAGTCTTTAATAAAAAAGAACCCTAGGATTTCTTTGATGGCGCCAGCTAAGGTACGCCATCCCTAGGAGGTGCAGGAGGTATTTTATATATGCCTGATAATTCCAAGTCTTGTATCAAATATGCTCCCGGGCGGGCCAAAAACAGTAAGGCCGAATTAACAACCTTATGGGAAGTTCTTAAGGTCTCCCAAAGGAAGAATTGATTAAGACTCAATCTGTATGGGGATTCCAAAATGGTGATAGATTGGGGAAAAGGGATAATCCAAATAAAAGTACCTCACCTGCAATATCTCTTAAAGGAAATCAAATTTATCCTAGCCTCCTTTCAATCTGTCACTTTCACTCAATTTTATAGAGAACTCAATGAAGAAGCGGATTTGTTATAAAAAATGGCACTAGCATTGCAACCAGGGGTCATGGCGGTGAAGGAATACGGAAATGGTTTTATGATGGAATATAACCTAAATGTATGAGGATTTAATAGGTACTGGTTTATAAATAGATACTGCCTTGAATATGTTTCAGCCAAACTTTTGATGTAATCAATATGAACAATGATGATTAGGAACAAGGTATAATACCTTTTTGATTCTGATGTAGCCTTAAAGGCATATGATGTAATCTCTTTGAGCAGTTCATGTTTATTCGAATGAATAAAAGGTTTTTTTGTACAGAGAAAAATATATATATATATATATATATATATATATATATATATATATATAATTCTTTTGAGCACCATTATGTTTATCATCAACTCACAATATTAATGGTGCACTACATATATATAGTGCACCATTAATACACACACACAGACACACACACACATATATATATATATAAGAATGCTTGGTATTATGTAGTGCAACATTAATATCGTGGGTTGATAATAAACATAATGGTGCTCAAAAGAATTGTCTCAATAGTTCATATGATTTAGTTTTTATAATGATATTTTTATGTATACACATATTTGTGAATTAGTATTATTTAGCTCACATTAGACTTGTGTTTTTTGTTTGCTAGTTTGTCCATGACTTGTAGGACTAGCTTGTGGTCTAAAAAGTCACAATCGAGGGGCATCTAGGCCATCAAAATCACTTGGGGATCGCACCCAACCTCAGCCACACCAACCCTTAGTATGGATAGATTTTAATTGTATCCTCCCAACTACCTTTTGTGGTTCAAACTCAGGTCGCCATGTAGAATGAGGATCGTTGAAACCAACTGTGCTAGTAGGATTTGGCTAGCTCCCATTAAGCTTATTACTATTATTATACTTTTTAGTTTTGTAACATATTTTATGTTGAGTTGACATAATCTAAGTTAAAATCCCTTCAATAATGATTTGTAGAATTCAACTCGCTTCTCTATATGTTAGATGTATATCTTCTCTGGTTCTATTATTTAATTTAAACAAATTAAATGATTAACGATAAAAATAATATAAATAGATTTCATTGGAGTTTTTGGAAAAAAAATATAAATTCAATACTTAACAATTTATTCTTATATCAGGGTGGAAGGTGTAGTGGAGGGAGGTGATTCTCTTAAGCCTCGATGGAAAACTTTGTAATTTCCTTTTTGTAAATTTATTAAAATGATGAAATTTTCAACTTTTTCGACTAATTCGACCTTTGACTAGTATTGGTCTCTTGGTCTCCAAATGACTCCAAATGCTCCCAAATTGTTACAGAAGGTGTATGGATGATATTAGGAAATAATTATTAGGTTCAGGGATGCTTTATATTCTTAAATAGGCTTCTACAACTCTTCTTTAAGTTCTATCCAAAGCAGGGAGTTTTACTAGCAATTTCTCTTTGATTAGTATTGGTCTCTTGGTCTCCAAATGACTCCAAATGCTTGTATAATGGGTCTCAAGGTATTTTAGAGGTGTTAAGACATATAAAATAGGATTATGGATTCTTAAAAACCCTTAAAACACTTCTGAAACATTTATTTACAATCTGGACAAAGTAGGGAAGATTACTAGTGATTTCGAGCTTCAAATCCCCCAAAGGTAATGGACAAAGATGGCTTCCCAAATGCTGTTAAACCCTTCCAAATTTATGAAAAGAGGTATGTTACTGAAAAGTGGCTTTAATTATCTCCCCAATGTATCCTTAATTATCTCTTATGGCTTTCTTCAACTCCTTAAAATCATATGTTTAGATGAAATATTTCACATAGGGGGAAAAGCTAGTTATTTTCACCATGACTTATGAAATTCGAATTTTAGGTGCCAAGGGATTATGATATGTTAATGAAACTTCTTCATAACTTTAATAAAATTCCATACATAAAAAAAATCACAGAGAACAACTTATATAAATTTAAGTAGTGTCTCTTCAAACTCCAACAACAAGACATAGGGGAAATGGCATCATTTATGCATTGTTTGGTATTTTTACATAACTCCACTTAGTATTTACAACTGAGAGTCTCGTGAGAAGTAAAAAAAGAGTATATATATCATATTACAAAGGTATTGGGCCTCAAGAGATATCCCAAGGAGGTCATCACCTCAACAAGTGCACCTCTCCTCAAGGAGCAAGAATATGCCAAGAAATAGAAGAATGGTTGTAGAAGCAAGATGAAAGAGATGTGACCATGAGTTTCCCTGTAGCTTCAACCTGTAACAAAAGACTCCATTAAGTCTCCAAATGAAATTTATGAATGGCCTTTCCAATTACCAACTAGGATGGGAATCTTTCACCCTCGAAATTGGTGCTAAGGCAAGTAGATTAGCACTCCACTAGCTCTCCTCTCCCAAATACAAAATGCAAATTCTAAAATGATAAAAAGCTACCATCCTTCTTTGTTATTGTTTTTTATAAACTTCTAAGGTCCTCCATGGGTCAAATTCCTCCCAAGAGCTTCATGCCAACTCAAGTTGGGAAGAGATTCCCAAGTATGCCACTTGTCCCTCCAATTCTAGCCCTCTCCTTCTCCAAATTCGAATTGGTGTTCCTTTGGATGCCCTAATCACTTGAGCACCCTCTTGGAGGATATTTTTATCCTTGACATGTCATATATTTCATATGTCAGCCTTCAGGTTTGAATTGTGTCATAGGTGTCATAGAATCTTCATCATTGTTGTCATAGAGATAGGGAATCTAGTCCAAGTGTCTCACTAACTCCAAAATGCATCTCCCTCTTCCATGGGAGTTACTATTCCACTCCAATTCGACCTTAATTCATTCATTCTAAGTATATTGACCTTCCAACTCATCCCAAGAACCTTGGGCTTCTTATGGATTCGAAATGACAAGAGGAGGATGCCATGTGGCATAGAAAATCTAGCTTGTGTGGGTCCCACACCCTACATGTGTCTTCATGATCAATTGCCACTTTGATTTTCCCTTGTATTTATTTATTTATCTCCTCTATTAAATATTTATGCCATTCTAATTTTCAAACATCATTTATTATCCCCCTTATTTCAAATCCCAAAGCTTCCGCCTCCCAACCTAGGGAACTAGTAATTTTCCTCCATGGCAATTCATTTGGATGGGTATATTACAACTTTGAATTGGGAATTTCTCTTAATGTGACCCACCTTGTCCATTTGGATCTAATTTCACATTATTATTAACCTGGTCTTCATTCTTGGCATTTATTTGACCCTTAACATCCATTTGGCAAACTATCATGAGTATGGTCAAGGGGCTTAGGCCATTGTGACCCAATGCAAAATTTTGGGACATGACAAATCCTCCCTTCCCAATATTGCTTGTCCTATAGCAATTTAAACACATGTATGTGGAAGAACCTGCTTTCTTTCCAAAATTTTGCTTCCCAAAACTTCTCTTCTGGAACTTGGAGTAGAGCCACCCATGCACTACAATTGTGTATTTCCAAAAGCAAGGAGATGTGGATTTTATTTTTCATTTTGATATCCTCTGTAACATCACCACTAAACACCAAAATGTTAATTAAATCCATCAAAACCATGTTTTCACAATTACTTTTTACCTCTTTCATATTTTGGAAACCCCTTATGATACCATTGTAATTCTTGAAATTGCCATTGAGTTGCCCAACTTTCAGTCTTCGAGATCCCATGAATATTTTAGAGATGAACCACCATGCTTTCTACTGGACTAATATGATTAAAATCACTTTATTAAGTGGGGAATCCATCCCCCATACTACTTGTTTCCCCCCAAAATTGAAACCAATGAGACTAAGAATTATCCCAGGGTCCCATTGCTTGTATTGCACTCCAACAATTAGGAGTGCTCTCCAACCCATGCCATTAGGAAGGAGAACTCCTGGATACCATTTTCTTGTATGCATTCTTCCAAAAATCATGAGTAAAAAATATGTATCATCAAAGTACATAACAACATAATAAATATGTACATCAAGGAGGTGCCTCATCAAAGAATCATGAAAGTGCTTATACCTCCAAGTAAGTAGACCACCATTTGTCAAGTGCATACAAGCTTCAAGTGACCAATCAAATCTGATCCAATGACATAGGTGAGGATCCCGTGTCATATAAGGCTGCTCAAAAAGGATGTAATATGAATCAAAATAATCAGCCATGTGTTCTTTCATCCAATAAGTGAATGAAGAACCTCCACTAAAATCTGAACCAAGTAGACAACAAAGAAAATAATGAGCCTTCAAGGGGCTCACATAAGTAGAATTTGTGCATCTATGAACATGTGTATCATCAAGAAATAAAAAAGGATGTTGCTGCTAATAATAATTTGCTACAATCATATATCTCTTCACCCAAGTAGTGGATTAATTTCCTCCAATATCAATTGAACTAAGCAAGGAGCAAGGAAGATCATGAGTCTCCAAGTGACTCAAGTGAACATCGTAAGTGCATCCATGTGGATGTGTCTCACCATAAGGTAACAAGGGATGTTGCTGCAAATTTAAATAAGACATGGCTCTAATTATGTCATCATGTAAAGGAGAGATAGGAGTTTCATGCTCCTCATGTGGCACCATAAAAAATAAACCTTTCACCCATACTTCATTAGGATGAATGGTGCAAAATATGGAAGTGTAGGATGTAGGAGAATGAACCAACTCACCCAACGATCATAAAGTGCAGAAGTGTCCTCATGTGAATGCTCCATAATGGTAGGATCATGCACCTCCCTCAAAAGTGCAAAACTTTCCTCATAGGTTGGTTCCAAGGTAGTGGAATAATACACTTCTTCAAAATTTGTGTCACCATTTCCAAGAGGAAACTCAAGTTCCTCTTCCGCCACATCAAGTTCTTGGATCTCATCAAGATCATCTTTAAACACATCAAGAACATGAAAATTTCCATGTTTCTCATGATCTACCATGTCATGAGAATCCTCCATGTAATATACCATCTGAAAATTTGAAACATAGGAGGAAGAACAAGTATATTGCAACATTTCAAGAAGTTGCTGATTCTGAATTTTGAGTTTATGAATATACTCATTATTCTTCAAGTATGCATCATGTAGTAATTCATTAAACTCAACCAAATTGTTTCTATCAAAAGGAAAAGACATGAAATTACCTTTGATTTTGCACATTTCTCTTTGGATCTTCTTTTCATTCATATTCAAGGACCCTTCAAGAAAATGAGGCTCTTTCAAATGAACCTCCTCATCTTCTTGCTTCTTGCTTCTTGCTTGGACCAACTTCATGAATCTCAAGTGGTGATGGGGAAGTTGATCTTGGTTCTTCTTCAACTGCTACAAGGTCTTCATTCTCATACTTAATGGAACTTTGGCTTGAAACAACACTTTCAAAAGTGATCTCTATGTCACCAACATAGAGGTGTGAGCACCCATCAGTAGGTACTCCTTCATGTTCATGTGATGTCTCTTCATCTTTTTCAGAGTTACTTGAGAGTGAATTTCGATCCTCTTCATGTACTGCTTCTTCTACTTCATCTATTTCATAACTAGCTGGTTCATGGGTCTCCTCCTTTAGCTCCTTCAAGCAAGATGATGCATTTTTCCCTTTGGTTTCCTTAAGATCAATTATATATTTGGAATCTCTTTTTGAAGAAATACCAAAAACTCTCCTCAAGTAGGACAAACATGCCTTCCCTGAAGCTTCATATATTTCATTGATCTTTTCACTCACACATATATGATTTTCTCTCCAAGGTCTTTTACAAGAATGTCATAAACCTTTCTTCACTAACTCCACATCTTGTGGAGTATTAATATTTGCTTTGGAATCAATAAATTTAGGTTTACTAGTCCTTGGTGTTCTCTGAAATTCATTTACCCTATTATGGGGTCCTATTATTGAGAAAATATGCTCACCCATTAGCTTCTTTTCCTCATAATGAGAACTGTTGTTGCCTCCTATTACTCCTTTGCTCCCAAGTTGGATAGCCAAAAATTCGATTTCTTTCATAGTATGCTTGTTCATGTCTTCAAAGATTGGTTTCATGAGTTTCCTAAGCTTCTCACCATCATCTGAGGTTCCCTTTTCATCCCTAGTCATAGTTTCCTCAAAAAATTGCTCTTATTTTCTTACTTTTTCCTCTTCAACAAAAGAACTTTTGATTTCAATATGAATTATTTTCCTCATGAATATAATACCACCTCAGGTTCCAATATCATGCTCTGATACCACTGTAATTTCCTTTTTTGAATTGATTGAAATGGTGAAATTTTCAACTTTTTCCACTAGTTCGACCTTTGACTAGTATTGGTCTCTTGGTCTCCAAATGACTCCAAATACTACAAAATTGTTATAGAAGGTGTATGGATGATATTAGAACATAATTATGAGTTTCATGGATGCTTTAGATTCTTCAGGAGGCTTCTTCAACTCTTCTTTAAGTTCTGGCCAAAGTAGGGAGTTTGACTAGCAATTTCTCTTCGACTAGTATTGGTCTCTTGGTCTCCAAATGAATCCAAATGCTTGTATAATGGGTCTGAAGGTATTTGAGAGGTGCTAAGAAATATAAATTAGTATTTTGGATTCTTAAAAACCCTTAAAACACTTCTGCAACATTCATTTACAATCTGGACAAAGTAGGGAATATTACTAGTAATTTCGAGCGTCAAATCCCCCAAGGGTAGTGGACAAAGATGGCTTCCCAAATGATGTTAAAACCTTCCAAATTTCTGAAAAGAAGTAGGGTAATTATAAGTGGCTTTAATTATCTCCCTAATGTATCCTTAATTATTTCTTATGGCCTTCTGCAACTCCTTAAAATCATATGTTTAGATGCAAGATTTCACATAGGGGGAAAAGCTAGTTATCTTCACCATGACTTATGAAATTCGAATTTTAGGTGCCAAGGGATTATGATATGTTAATGAAACTTCTTCAGAAATTTAATGACACTCCATACATCAACAAAATCACATATAATAACTGCTATAACTTTAAATAGTGTCTCTTCAAACTCCAACAACAAGATCTCGGGGAAATGGCATCATTTATGCATTGTTTGGTATTTTTACATAACTCCACTTAGTATTTAAACGCAAGAGTCTCATGAGAAGTAAAAACATAGTATATATATTATATTACAAATATATGGGGCCTCAATAGCTATCCCAAATATTTCATCACCTCAACAAGTGCGCCTCTCCTCAAGGAGCAAGAATATGCCAAGAAATAGAAGAATGGTTGTAGAAGCAAGCTGAAAGAGATGTGACCATGAGATTCCCTGTAGATTCAAACTGTAACAAAAGAATCCATTAAATCTCCAAATTAAAGGTCTGAATGGGCTTTCCAATTACCAACTAGGATGGGAATCTTTCACCCTCGAAATTGGTGCTAAGGCAAGTAGAGTAGCACTCCACTAGCTCTCCTCTCCCAAATGAAAAATGCAAATTCTAAAATGATCAAAAGCTACCATCCTTATTTTTTTATTGTATTTTATAAAATTCTAAGTTCCTTCATGGGTCGAATTCCTCCCAAGATCTTCATGCCAACTCAATTTGGGAAGAGATTCCCAAGTATGCCACTTGTCCTTCCAATTCTAGCCCTCTCCTTCTCCAAATTCGAATTGGTGTCTCTTTGGATGCCCTAAATCACTTGAGCGCCCTCTTGGAGGATAGTTTTAGCCCTGACATGTCATATATGATAGATGTCATCCTTTAGGTCTGATTTGTGTCATAGGTGTCATAGCATCTTCATCATTGTTGTCATAGAGCTAGGGAATCTAGTCGAAGTGTCTCACTAACTCCAAAATGCCTCTTCCTCTTCCATGGGAGTTACTCTTCCACTCCAATTCAAACTTAATTGATTCATTCCAAGTATATTGACCTTCCAACTCATCCCAAGAACCTTGGGATTCTTATGGATTCGAAATGACAAGAGGAGGATGCCATGTGGCATAGAAAATATAGCTTGTGTGGGTGTCATGTCCCAAATTTGGTATTGGGTCACAATGGCCTAATCACATTGGCCCTATTCATTAGAGTTTGTCAAATTGATGCTAAAGGTCAAATAATTGCCAATGAGGAAAATTACTAGTTTCCTAGGTTTGGGGTGGAAGCTTTGGGATTTGGAATAATGGGGATAATAAATGATGTTTGAACATTAGAATGGCATAAATATTTAATAAAGGAGCTAAATAAATATATACAAGTGAAAATCAAAGTGGCATTTCATCATGAAGACACATGGAGGAAGTGGGACCCACATATGGCTAGATTTCCCCACTACACTTGGCATCATTCTCTCACCAATTCGAATTCAAGGTGAATGGTAACATACTTGGGGAAGTCCAAAAGGTATTATTCATTGCATGACTCATCCAAGGTCGAAATATAGAGGAAGAGTAACTCCCATGGAAGAGGAAGAGGCAATTTGGAGCTAGTGAGACACTTGGGCTAGATTCCCTAGCTCTATGACAACAATGATGAAGATGCTATGACACCTATGACACAAATCAGACCTGAAGGCTGACATATGACATATATGACATGTCAGGGCTAAAAATAGACTCCAAGAGGTCGCTCAAGGGTGTTAGGGCAGCTAAGATGCTTCCACATGTGATTTGGTGGAAGTGGGAGACTAGGAATTGTTGTACAAGTGGCGTTCTTTGGAATCTCTTCCCAACATGAGTTGGCATGAGTCTCTTGGAATGAATTCGACCCATGGAGGACATTAGAAGTTTATAAATGTAAATAACAAAGAATGAAACCAGCTTTTGATCATTTGTAGAATTTGCAATTGCATTTGTGAAGAGGGAGAGCTAGTGGATGACTAGTTTCTTGCCTTAGCCAATTTCGAGGGTGAAAGATTCCCATCCAAGTTGGTAATTGGAAAGGCCATTCAGACCTTTCATTTGGAGCTTTAATGGAGTCTTTATTTGCAGGTGTAAGCTACAGGGCAGCTCATGGTTTCTTCTATTGCAGCTCACTCCTTCAACCATTTCCAGTTTTGATGGCATATTCTTGATCCTTGAGGGAGGGCGTTTTTGGTGAGCTATTGTACTCTTTGGGGAAGCTTTTAATGCCCCATTTATTTTGTAATATGAAGTAAATACTCTGTTCTTCATCTCCAAAAAGTTTCAGGTCGAAATTCCAAGTAGAAATGTATAAATCTCATTTTTAATGGAAGAACAATGCCATTTCCCCACTACCTTGTTGTGAGCCAATGTATTGATGATGATTTCGAATGAATGGATGATTCTCTGATATATTTGTGATCAATATAATGCCATGGATGTATTCTACAAGTTTCATGTACTGTACTTGAGCATTTGAAGCATTTTTATTCAGTTTAGTTGTATTGGGAGGTGAAATAGTGCCATTTCCCCAAGGGTCGAATTGGGGATTTTTGCAGTTGAATGGGAGAGGGTGAGAACAGTTGTAATAATCCATTAATGGTGCACATGAGACTTTAATAAAATACTTAACACATTACATACCTCTGTTCATAAATTTGAGTGGGTTTGGAGGCATTTGGGAAGCCATTTTCAGTGCTTACCCCAGGGGGATTTGAACCCCAAATTACTAGTAAAATTGCATAATTGGTTCAGAATCTTAAGAGAGTTTGCAGAGGTCTTTTGGTGGACATATGTCATCCATAAACATCATATTCAAGTTATAATATCATTCATACACCTTCCTTGAAGATTTGAAGGCATTTGGAGTCAATTTGAGACCTAGAGACCAATACTAGTCAAAGGAAAATCACTAGTAAAGTTACCTACATTGATCAGAATTGAAAGAGGATTTGCAGAAGTATTTTAAAGGTCCAAAGGCATCCCTGAAACACATATTTATGTTCTAATACCATTCATATACCTTCTCAGAAGATTTGGGATCATTTGGGGCAAAATTGGGACCTAGAGATCAAAACTAGTCAAAGGTCTAACTAGTTAAAAAAGTGAAAAATTGCCATTTTAATAAAATTCCTAACAAGGGACATTACAGTGGTATCAGAGCATGATCTTGGCACCTGATGTGGTATAATATCTATGAGGAAAAGAATTTAGGTACCACCATTATATATTGAAACCAAAAGTGCTTTTGTTGAAGAGGAAAAAAAAAAGTAGGAGAAGAAGAGCAAATTTTTTGAGGGAACTATGACTAGGGATGAAAAGGGAGCCTCATATGATGGTGAGGAGCATATAAAAATTATGAAAACAATATTTGAAGATATGACCAAGCAAATTAAGGAAGGATTCGAATTGTTTTCTATCGAACTTGTGGAAAAAATTATTGATTTTAAGGAAACCAAGGGGCAAAATGCAACAGCTTGCTTGAAGGAGCAAAAGGAAGAGACATCACAAGATAGTGAAGAATATTCTATTGAAAATATGGAAGATCATTTCGAGACACCTTCTAGCTTAGACATGAACCAAAGAGCATCTACTGATGGATGCTTAAACTATGAAGGAGTACCTATTGATGGGTGCTCACACCTCTATGTTGGTAACATAGAGATCACTTTTGAAAATGTTGCTGCAAGCCCAAGTTCCATTAAGCATGATAATGAAGACCTTGCAGCAGTTGAAGAAGAACCAAGATCAACTTCCCCATCACCACTTGAGCTTCATGAAGTTGGTCCAAGAAAAAATGAAGAAGATGAGGAGGTTCATTTGCAAGAGCCTCATTTTCTTGAAGGGTCCTTAAAGATGAATGAAAAGAAGATCCAAGAGTCCCTCAGCATTCTCCATGACACTCAAGCATTGGTGTCAAATTCTTGTTGGAGAGCTACTTCATTGGAGGAAACATCCTTCCTTGAAGACATGGAGAAGATTCAAAGAGCAATGTGCCACATCAAAGGTAATTTCATGTCTTTGCTTTTTGATAGAAACCATTTGTTTGAGCTTAATGAATTGTTACATGATGCATACTTGAAGAATAATGAGGATATTCATAAGCTCACAATTCAAAATGAGCAACTTCTTGAAAAGTTGCAAGATACTTGTTTTTCCTCCTATGTTTCAGATTGTCAAATGGTAGATTGTTTGGAGGATTCTCATGACATGGTGGATCATGAGAAATGTGAAAATTTGAATGTTCTTGATGTGTTTGAAGATGAACTTGAAGAGATCCAAACACTTGATGTGGTGGAAGAGGAATTTGAATTGCCTCTTGATGAAGGTTATGCAATTTTTAAAGAAGAGCATGATTCCTCTACATTGGAACCAAACTATGACAAAGAGTTCACACTTTTGAAGGAGCTGCATGATACTACCCATATGGATCCTTCCCATGATGAAACTTCTGCACTTTTTGATCATTTGGGTGAGTTAGTTCATTCTCCTACTTCCTACAATTCCATGTTTTGCAACATTAGTCTCAATGAAGTATGGGTGAAAGGGTTCTTTTTGATGGTGCCACATGAGGAGCATGGAACTCCTAGATTTAACTTTTATGATGACATGGTTGGAGCACATTCTTATTCACATTTGCAGCAGCATCATTTGTCACTTTATGATGATTCACATCTACATGGATGTACCTATGATATGGATTTGAGTCACTTGAAGACTCATGGTTTTTCTTGCTCAACACTGGGTTCATTTTATGTTAGAGGAACTTCATCCAACACTTGGGTGAATAGATTTATGATGGGAGAACATTTTTGTTGGCAGCCACATACTTTGTTACATCTTTATGATTCTCACATTCATGGATGTATGGGTGAGACTTCTTTGAGTCATTTGAAGTCTCCTTGTTTTTTCCGCTCATTATTTGGTTCAGATTTTAGTGGAGATTCTTCATTCACTTCTTGGATGAAAGAATACATGGTTGAATATTTTGATGCATATCACATCCTTTTGGAGCAGCATTATAGGACATGGGATCCTCACCTATGTCATTGGAGCAGATTTGATTGGTCACTTGAAGCTTGTATGCACTTGGAAAATGGTGGTCTACTTGCTTGGAGGTATAAGCACCTTCATGACTCTTTGATTAAGCATATCCTTGATGTACATTTTCATTATGTTGTTATGTACTTTGATGATATATATTTGGTACTCATGATGTTTGGAAGGATGCATACAAGAAAATGGGATCCAGGAATCCTCTTAACTAATGGTGTGGGTTGGAGAGCACTCTTAATTATTGGGGTGCAATACAAGCAATGGGACCCTGGAATAATTTTTATCTCATTGGTTTCAAATTTTTTGGGGAAACAAGCAGTATGGGATATGGATTTCCCCACTTAATAAAGTGATTTTTATCAGAGTAGTGCAGCAGCAAGCATGGTGGTTCCTCTCTAAAATCTTCATGGAAACTCAAAGACTCAAGGTTGGGCAATTCAATGGCAACTTCAAAGAGTTATACAGAAAGCAGGTTCTTCAACACCCATGTTTAAAATTGCTTGAGGACAAGCAATATTGGGAAGGGAGGATTTGTCATGTCCCAAATTTGGTATTGGGTCACAATGGCCTAATCACATTGGCCCTATTCATTAGAGTTTGTCAAATTGATGCTAAAGGTCAAATAATTGCCAATGAGGAAAATTACTAGTTTCCTAGGTTTGGGGTGGAAGCTTTGGGATTTGGAATAATGGGGATAATAAATGATGTTTGAACATTAGAATGGCATAAATATTTAATAAAGGAGCTAAATAAATATATACAAGTGAAAATCAAAGTGGCATTTCATCATGAAGACACATGGAGGAAGTGGGACCCACATATGGCTAGATTTCCCCACTACACTTGGCATCATTCTCTCACCAATTCGAATTCAAGGTGAATGGTAACATACTTGGGGAAGTCCAAAAGGTATTATTCATTGCATGACTCATCCAAGGTCGAAATATAGAGGAAGAGTAACTCCCATGGAAGAGGAAGAGGCAATTTGGAGCTAGTGAGACACTTGGGCTAGATTCCCTAGCTCTATGACAACAATGATGAAGATGCTATGACACCTATGACACAAATCAGACCTGAAGGCTGACATATGACATATATGACATGTCAGGGCTAAAAATAGACTCCAAGAGGTCGCTCAAGGGTGTTAGGGCAGCTAAGATGCTTCCACATGTGATTTGGTGGAAGTGGGAGACTAGGAATTGTTGTACAAGTGGCGTTCTTTGGAATCTCTTCCCAACATGAGTTGGCATGAGTCTCTTGGAATGAATTCGACCCATGGAGGACATTAGAAGTTTATAAATGTAAATAACAAAGAATGAAACCAGCTTTTGATCATTTGTAGAATTTGCAATTGCATTTGTGAAGAGGGAGAGCTAGTGGATGACTAGTTTCTTGCCTTAGCCAATTTCGAGGGTGAAAGATTCCCATCCAAGTTGGTAATTGGAAAGGCCATTCAGACCTTTCATTTGGAGCTTTAATGGAGTCTTTATTTGCAGGTGTAAGCTACAGGGCAGCTCATGGTTTCTTCTATTGCAGCTCACTCCTTCAACCATTTCCAGTTTTGATGGCATATTCTTGATCCTTGAGGGAGGGCGTTTTTGGTGAGCTATTGTACTCTTTGGGGAAGCTTTTAATGCCCCATTTATTTTGTAATATGAAGTAAATACTCTGTTCTTCATCTCCAAAAAGTTTCAGGTCGAAATTCCAAGTAGAAATGTATAAATCTCATTTTTAATGGAAGAACAATGCCATTTCCCCACTACCTTGTTGTGAGCCAATGTATTGATGATGATTTCGAATGAATGGATGATTCTCTGATATATTTGTGATCAATATAATGCCATGGATGTATTCTACAAGTTTCATGTACTGTACTTGAGCATTTGAAGCATTTTTATTCAGTTTAGTTGTATTGGGAGGTGAAATAGTGCCATTTCCCCAAGGGTCGAATTGGGGATTTTTGCAGTTGAATGGGAGAGGGTGAGAACAGTTGTAATAATCCATTAATGGTGCACATGAGACTTTAATAAAATACTTAACACATTACATACCTCTGTTCATAAATTTGAGTGGGTTTGGAGGCATTTGGGAAGCCATTTTCAGTGCTTACCCCAGGGGGATTTGAACCCCAAATTACTAGTAAAATTGCATAATTGGTTCAGAATCTTAAGAGAGTTTGCAGAGGTCTTTTGGTGGACATATGTCATCCATAAACATCATATTCAAGTTATAATATCATTCATACACCTTCCTTGAAGATTTGAAGGCATTTGGAGTCAATTTGAGACCTAGAGACCAATACTAGTCAAAGGAAAATCACTAGTAAAGTTACCTACATTGATCAGAATTGAAAGAGGATTTGCAGAAGTATTTTAAAGGTCCAAAGGCATCCCTGAAACACATATTTATGTTCTAATACCATTCATATACCTTCTCAGAAGATTTGGGATCATTTGGGGCAAAATTGGGACCTAGAGATCAAAACTAGTCAAAGGTCTAACTAGTTAAAAAAGTGAAAAATTGCCATTTTAATAAAATTCCTAACAAGGGACATTACAGTGGGTCCCACATCCTTCATGTGTCTTCATGATCAATTGCCACCTTGATTTTCCCTTGTATTTATTTATTTAGATCCTTTATTAAATATTTATGCCATTCTAATTTTAAAACATCATTTATTATCCCCCTTATTTTAAATCCCAAAGCTTCCACCCCCCAACCTAGGGAACTGGTAATTTTCCTCCATGGTAGTTCATTTGGATGGGTATATTACAACTTTGAATTGAGAATTTCTCTTAATGTGACCCACCTTGTCCATTTGGATCTAGTTTCACATTATTACTAACTTGGACTTCATTCTTTGCATTTATTTGACCCTTAACATCCATTTGACAAACTGTCATGAGTATGGCCAAGGGGCTTAGGCCATTGTGACCCAATGCAAAATTTTGGGACATGAAAAAATTGAACTGAGCTACACTTTGGGACTTGGGATATAAACTAATAACCAATTTTTGATACATGCCATGTTCCATGGAATCAAATTTATTTTGTCTTAGAAAATTAAGTTAGTTACAAAATTTGGATATTCCTCCCTGATCATGCACCTAGCAAGGAAGAAAAATCTTATTAAAGGCACCACATTGTCAATAATGTTGCAAATAATTCATATTCCGCTTGCCTCTTTGGACCATGTTTGCATTCTTTTTATCATAAGGGAAAACAATCCTAAAGATGATAATATGGCTAAAGAAATTGTATACTTTGATGGGGGATTAGTAAAAGATGGGGATCCCTTAACATGTTTTGGATTCCTTAAAGCATTGGCATGGTACCACTTAATATTCTCCTCAAATTTATGAAACTTTACCACCCAAACCTCATGCAAGGTGGTGTAGGAACTATTTTATTTGAGTGCAAATTATGACATTGTTTTCTAATGTTCTTGACAGAAAATCCATTGTAACGTTGAAAATTTTTAAACATTATTGAAAATTACATTTTTTCGCTTTTTGTCCTTGATGATCATCACAATTGTGACAATACCTTTAATAAATTTGAATATGACATTTCACATGCCATGATCGTCACACAAGGGCGACTAGCCCTTTTGGGCTTAACCATAGTCACACATGTATTTGGCTTAACCACAAGTCACCTAGGTATTTTATTTTTTATCTATTAATATATATATATAAAGTATTTTGTTAATTTATTTAATATTTTTTTTAATTTATTTAATAAATATTTAATTTTGATTTTTTTAATATATTTTGTTTTTGTTATATTTTTTTAATATTAAATTCATAAATTAGTTGTATAATTTTTTAAAATAATTTTATTATATTAACCTTAAACACCAATATCATTATATATATATAATCATTGTTTATTATTTTCCTTTTCTTTAAAAAAATTGTCATCCTATAATTTTATAGATATAATGTATAATTTTAAAACAGATATACATTTGAATGGAATAGAACACTAGTACAAAATGAGAGATAAGTGACTAGGCGACTAAAAAAGTTAGTCACCACTGTTTTTTAAAGGGATAAACGATTAAATTTGAGCAATTTTAAATAAGCCAACAAAAAACGACTAAGATAAATGAGTATTTTAGTCATGGCATAAAATATATGACTAGATAACAAGTGACTAAAATAAAAATGACTAACATAAATGACTAATTTAGTCAAGAGAATATAAATATGACTAGTTAACAACGATTAATGTGAATTAGTCATTTATGTTAGTCATTTTTAGTTGTCCAACCCTCATTACCCTGGAAAATTCATCAATGGGGAAACAAACCAAAAAGAAAAGAGGAAAGGTATATATAACTGCTAAGTACAAAAAAATATAACCAAGGAGAAAGGTCTCCATCTATGAGCCAAAAAAAAGAAAACTTCCTGTGGAAAAAAGTAAACCCCTGCACCACTCCTCAAAATCAATAAACCCCTCCGAGACCACAAGACCACACCATCTAGATAAAGCGTCTGCATGTGTATTGAAATCCTTGAAGATATGCATGATGGAGACATCAGGAAAGGCCTTAAGCAGAGGATTAACATGATCCATCCAATATGAGAGCTCCATCACCTTTAAAGAGCACAGACCTTTCACCCAATCAACTATAAGTTTAGAGCCACCAACAATATGGTGTAAAGAAAGATGTTGAGAATTGGAAAAAAAGAGGGTAGGCCAGAGCGCCAATAGCTCTCCTCTCGTATTGGTCCCCAATCAACCGCAATTTAACCATAAATTAGAGTGACGATCCAAATTCAAAATAATGAGAGCCCAACACCACAAAAACAACCCTATTCCTGAGAATCCCCATTGAAAAAGGCCTTGCAGCCAGATAAAGGAGGAGGAGGAGGCCAAATCCAAAATCATTTAACATGGGCATGTTGAAGCCTCAACACATTGCTATAAAAATTGATGGGATCAAATCATTATAATAGAATATATTCACACCCTCTATGTGAGGATATGACATAAACCATGTTACATAAACCAACTATGTACATGAAACATGATCTCATGTGTATAACAATCCAATACAATATACATTTCATTATAAAACTTCAAACAAATTAATAAAATGTCCTTTGTGTATGTGGTCAAATAAAATACCACGTTTAACACAATATGATATAATTGAACATAACTCCACTAGACAAACTTTTCAAAAACTACCTCAAAATCCAATCAATGGTTTGAATTAATGTATCTTAACATATTCCTCCTACCATGGGCACTTTGGTTTCAATAAATAAGGAAGTTGACAAAGGTAAAATTATTTGTTTAATAGGTTTATATAGTACCTAATAAAAAAAATATATAACCCATCTCAATCCCATACAAAAGTCGCACTTGGAGTTACTAATTTTAATGGATGAATAATACCTAATAAATAAATAAAATCCCACTCCCGTACCAAAGTCCAAATTAAAACTCCAAATTCATTACCATCTAGTGGTGTAAAGTGCACCACCTCTCCATCCATAACATTTGAAATTAATCTATTGAAAATATAATTTGGTTGTGAGCACACTGATGCACTAGATTTACCTTTTTTTCCCATGGACTTAATGTTATGATTTTGGTTCATTCATTTCCCTAAACCCTCAAATTGTTTAATGATTTCAACATTAAGATTGACCCTATATTTAAATCGACCATTTTTTTAATGTCCAAGACACATGTTTGCAAGTTGTAACTCTAATGAGAAAATTTTACATGACAACACTAGTTCCTAATTCACCATCATATCAAATGAAAAATATTCCAAAATCTCCCCTTCAATAAAATCCAACTCATCAACATTTGTCACAACACCTATGGCAATGAAATGTTTTTTATTTGAACTCCTATGTAACAATCTAACTTTTCTAAGAAGAAAAGCTAACTTGAATTCATGTATAATCCTTTTATCCCCCTTGACGATAATTATATTCTAGAGGAAGATTCATAAAACCCTTTTTGTATCTCACCCTCGATGGGAATACTATGGTGGATTAAGGGTTGATGCTAGTACCATCATTTAGGAATGATCAGTTGACTATTATCCATGCCCTACATGTAATATTGGACTTTATGAACATAACACTCACTTTACCGATGGACAAAGAGTCTTATACCCAAGGTTGAAAGAGCACCTCACATGGATAGAAACGCTCTGCTTCTTGCAATGACTCTAGGCTAGCACATTCCCTTTTAAAGATTACCCAATGTAAACTAGTTAGCACCCACTCTAACCTTTTACATTTAATGAAACAAATCGGTGGCTTCATTTCCTTGTCCCTCCTGAGCATATCCTACGATCTCGCACTCCATGACACCGCATTTGTTTAGGCATTTATTAAGCACTTTTATTGCAAACCCTAAATGCTTATTTTTGAATATGTATAAATGAGACAATTTTAAACAATTATGTTAACCTAAACTCTAGTTTTTATGCACACTCATATATCTATACCTCAGGCTAGTAATTGATTTCCAAGACAAATTCATCAACTCCACTTTTTCATAACTTACTAGGAATAGCTTTTTAGGATTTTAGCATCTGAAGCTATCTATCTTCTTTGTCCCATGGTAGGCCTATTGGTAATTCACACACCCTGACTATGACAGGTTCATTTACTTGGATCTCCATACATTGTTATACTATGGATTATTCTCCATTTCTTATGTGATGGATATGTAGGGTGAATTCTAATGCAATATCATAATCCTTATGTTGGCGATATGGCAGTGGCAGAGCAGCAAAGATGTATGGCAGATTGTTGTCATTGATGGCAATGGTAACTAGGCATGACATGCCAGCAAAGTAACAGATTCTATCCCTACAAAAATCAGCAAACTGAGTCTTCTTTCTTGACAATGCTGAAAACATATGCTCTGTTGGGACACACTGCTGCATGAATTCTCTGACCTCAAAGCAAGCTTCGACAGTCAACAGAGTCGCGTGGATAGAGATTTAAAGAGGTTGGAAGCCTCAAAACTAGATGCCTTTGTGCAAAGGGAAGGTGAAGGTTCTCAGACTCCTTCAGAAGGACAAAGGGAACTTGACTTTACTTTCTCTTTTCCAGTGAAGCAGTCGTCCATTTCTAAAGGCAGACTCATCCAATGGACAAAAGGATTCCAAATAGAAGACACGATTGGAAATGATATTGGGGTTTGTTTACAGCAGGCAATTTCTCAAAAAGGGCTGAAAATGCGAATTGTAGCTTTGGTTAATGATACTGTTGGAACACTTGCTAGAGCACGCTATTATGATGAAGATGTGATGGCTGCAGTAATTCTTGGGACAAGAATGAATGCATGCTATGTAGAGCGTGCAGATGCAATAACTAAATGCCAACTTGCAAAATTGGGTAGCATGGTAATAAACATGGAATGGGGAAATTTCTGGTCATCTCATCTCCCACGAACTCATTATGATGAGGATGGCACATTCCCTTTTGCATAGGATGTTGCAGGAAGATAAGGATAAAGAGAGTATGGAAACACTTTATGCAACAATATGTCAAACAGTTGCAGCTGCAGAGGAGAAGCGTTTGGGTTTTATAGAGGCTGAAAAAACTCGTGCACATGCAATAGTTATGCAAGCAAGAAGGATCGCAAACTCTGTCTGTATTCAGAGGGAGATGGAAATTAAAAATATTAAGGAGAACTTGGAAAATCGATTGCAAAGGGAAAAACGTAAAAGAGCAGAACTTTTAAGGAAAAGAGGAAAATGTGGAAGCATCAGTCATGTTAATCGCCACAAAATGTAGAAGCATGGGGACCGCCTCTCAAGAAAGATAGCAAGGGTTTGGAGGCAGTTTCAAAGCTCGCACCTCGCATACAATCGACTTCCACATTACAGGCTGTGAAGGCACTTCTAGCTCGCATTGAGAGTCATTTTTTGGTGTCACACGCAGGTCAGTCTAATGTTGCACAGATAGATCATTTGCTTAAACGGCTATCTCCAGGACATAAGATGAGGAGCCTGAAGAAGATGTTGAAGAGCAGGAGCCCGAAGAAGATGAGCCTGAGAAAATATTTATGCTCTCAGAAGAAATAAGCCAAATGGCATTTTGAAGACTCAGCAGCCATCGGATTAGCAAATCGAGGGTTGCGATTGTGTCTGGTCTGGGATCACATTGAAAAGGGAAAACACTTTCTATGGGTTTATATATGCCCGTCAATACTAATCACATTTATGCGTAGTGCAAAGGATAGCCGGGGGCGCTGGGTGTTTGGACTCCACCAGAAGCTCACTAGCTCGGTGTCCAAGATGACCTATCAGGACCTCTATCCTTTTGCTACACGTGGCATTGAGTCCGTCAATGTGAAGCTGAGATGGTGTCGATGTGGCAGAGGCTGAGATGGCATCGATGTGGTCGATGTGGCAGAGGAGTTGTCAACGTGGCTAAAGCATTAAGTGAAACATGAAGATTTGCTATACGTGGCATTGAGTCCGTCAATGTGAAGCTGAGATGGCGTCGATGTGGCAGAGGCTGAGATGGCATCGTTGTGGTCGATATGGCAGAGGTTAAGATGGCATCGATTTGGCATAGGCTGAGATGGCATCGATGTGGTCGATGTGGCAGAGGAGTTGTCAACGTGGCTAAAGCATTAAGTGAAACATGAAGACTTAGTGAAATAGTTAAAAACGACAGTTTTAGAATAATTAAAATAAAATTGTATATAGTTTTAAATATGAAAATCATTTTAAATATAAAATCATTTTCTTGGGGGTTAACTAAAATAATAATATATATATAGTTATATATTAAAAATAAAAAAATGATTTTTAATATAATGTCATTTTTTTTTGAGGTATATTGTTTTGAAAAGGTGTGTTGTTTCAAAAATACACATGACCTTCGAAAGAGTATATATTTCGAAAACAAAACATCATTTGGAGTGTCTCTCAATTTTTCATCTCAGTATTTGAAGAAGAAGTGTGGCCAAAGGAAGAGATGCAGTCCTAGAAGCTTGTGAAGACTTAATATCTTAAGGGTGGCAGGGTAGTTCTAGGACAGGTCAGTGCCTGCGAAAGGGAGTTGTTGCTTCCTTGTCAGTCATCGTTGACTAAACAGGGGGTCATAGCCTCCTACCAGTTGGTGCTGGTGAATTAAGGGTGTGGGTTCATCCTGATTGGTTGGTGCCGATCGAATTCTATTGTAACGTGTAAAAAGAAATTTTGCAGATAATAGAAAAGCTTTGGTGGTTTACCCATTTGGGGTTCCACGATAAAATCCGTGTTTTGTTGTTTCCATGTTTTTTTTAAGTGGTTAAAAAGAAAAAAAATAACAATACTGATTCACCCCCCCCCTCTCAGTATTGACCAATATTCCATCAATTGGTATTAGAGCGAGGTCCCTTCACCATGGTTTAACCACTGGAAGGAAGATCTTATTCAAAGATCTCTATGGATCAACAAAATGGGCTAGCCACTAACAAACCCCCACTCTTTACAGGAGAAAATTATGCATACTGGAGTGTGAGGATGAGGTGCCATCTGATGTCCCTTGGATGGAAGGTGTGGGCAGCAAATCAAGAGGTGTATAATATAGGAGACCAAGCACCTATAGATCCAAAGGAACTAAGCGAATATGAGAGTAATTCCAAAGCCCTAAATGCAATCTTGAGTGGATTGACTAACATTGTTTTTACAAAAGTTATGAGATGCAAAACTGCCAAGCAAGCCTGGGATAAGTTAGATATTATCTATGAAGGTGAATCTAAAGTCAAAGAATCCAAGCTTCAGACATATAGGGGACAGTTTGAGAGTCTTAAAATGAAGGAGGAAGAGAATATTGGGGAATACTTTCTAAGAATAGATGAGGTAGTCAATACTATTAGAGAACTTGGAGGAAAATTAAAATAAAAAGTAGTTAAAAAAATGCTAAAAACACTGCCCATGAAGTATGACTCAAAAATATCCACCTTAGAGGAACGAGATGATCTTGATCTCTTGACAATGGATCAACTACATGGAATTCTCACTGCATATGAGATGAGAACGGGACAAAATAATACTTCAACTACATGGAATTTATATGAGATGAGAACGGGACAATGGATCAACTACATGGAATTCTAACTGTAACCTAGTGTCAATTAGAGGTAGTGGTAATTGATACTTAAGTGACACTTGGGCTTTTTAAATGAATGATGCTCCCGGCCATGAAATCTCGCCGATCTGAGAGTAGCTTCCTCGTGGAGCTCGCGGTTTCTTCCTTCACTTAGTGGAGTGACTCCCTGACCAACCTAACCACTTGCATCCAACACGTAGTGGTCCGAAGGAGATGTACACTTTACTAGGGAGACAATTTCCGTTAAAAACTAAGCCACTATTACTTAGCTACCCATGCATAACTGTGGGCTTTCTTCTTAGGTGACAGATGCTAGTTTACAAGGTTAATTTTTCCCTTTTCCCTCAAAGGGAGTTGTCCCGATGACAAGTGGTCACGTGGCTGCACTCTTAATGAAAGACAATCGTGATCCACTTTCGTAGGTGTAATGGAATAAAAGATAATAAAAAAATGAACTTCATTATGTTATGCGACCTGCTTAGAAATGTGATAATCCCTATATCTCAATACGAAAATTCATATTAACATATATGTAGTTTAGGTCTTTGTATATATTATATTTATGTAAAATATATATTAAAATAGGTTAAGACAAAACATATATATGTTATTACGTAACATATAAAATACATATAAAATACTAATACATACATGTACATAATACTTTCCTAGGATGATCTCTCTCCTAGGTAGAAAGTCCCCAACCTTACTATCATGTTTTAAGGTCACAATTTACTATAACTCTTTTGAAATAATATATATATATATATATATATGAATCATCTAAATCCCATTGGGAGTGCATTGGGAGTGCACCAAAGTTGCATGTAGAATATCCTTTTAATTATATTAATCTTTGTTTCATATACATATCTATATTTATAGACAATAATCATATTAATACTTTGTTCATTCCTATGTTTATAGGAAAACATATACTACTATCCATAAAATTTCTTTTCCTCTACCCTTAAATAAAGAGATTATAAGAGTTTCTTTAAAATAAGTAAACTTAAGTTTCTTAAATAGAATTTTTGAAGGAAATTCTTTGGCACTTAATGCCACATTTAGGTCAATAATATATATATATATATATATTTTAATTAGTCTATCCTACTTCTCACTCTTCTTAAAGGTGTTTTGTTACTTATTGTTTAGTTGCATTGCTATTCTTTAGTCTTCTAGGATTTATTTAGTGATAGTTATCCTTATACTAGCTATAACATAAGTTCTATAACTTGATGGAATAATGCGACAAGTAACCGTTCTCCCTAACTTATAACGACGACACTTAAACTTTTAAGATTTTATGTGTAAACTTACTCTCCTCAAGTGCTTGTGACACTAGAACGTTATCCATCATCTAATGTTAGATTTTGGAAGGCTATCATGCCCTTCACCTTTTTCTTAGTGGCTTACTGCTTGTTGCTTTGTCGCGTTCGTTTTCAGTTCACCTCTTAAGAGTAAATCACAACAATACTTCTCAAGGTCCACTGGTGGGGCCTTGGCCTTGAGCTCCTCACCAGGGTCGCCTATACAATTCATAATTACATTTACAAAAATAATAACAATAAGGGTCGAATTTGAGGGATGTTACACTAGACTTCTGGGAGTCACATGACAGTGAGTTGCATATACTTGGTCCTTGTGAGCTCATTATTCTGATGAGCCTTTTTCCAATGACATGCAAGATGTTCTATGAAACTACAAGTTTTGCTATGTGGCTTGCTGATAACCTATATAATTGTTGTTTAGTAGCATTTTCCTAAAATAAAAATCCCTTACAGTGGATAATGAAGAACTTCCCTAATGAATTATCAACCTTTTTTTACTGGATAACGGGCCATTCATTACTATGAACGGAGAACATCCCCATCAGTTATCTTCTAGGTGCCCTTCACATTTGTCATCTCATATCTTGTTGCATATGGACTACGATATGAAGCATTATGCTTTGGATGACTGGTATCAATTAAACGATCAACCTCCTGCAATGTTGCCTCCACCATAGCTCTCATGCCATCTGTCGAAACTGTAACACTCTCAATGGTCAGCCCCAGCAGACTGTATTCCAAGAACCATCCATGTTCTGCAATATATTTTGCACGCTCTAACCAGATCTTCAACATTTGACCATCCAGAATCTAGAGAAAATCCAAAATAATAATATCAGAATAATCAAACTATTCAAACAATATCGGAAAAAACAATGTGTCTGAACACTAAATGTTACTGAACAAGGGTGTTCAAAGTTCTGGCTAGACTTTAAACATGATCCCAAGCTAACTTAAAAATGTACCTCTAAGAGTCGAGATACAACATGATTAGGCCCAAGAGCCTGTGACTTTAACATCTGCCACTTGCGTACTAAATTCTCAGCCAATCTAGCATCCATTTTTGGCACTCCATAATTGAGATTATCACCTGTAATCAGTAACAATTTGAAAACAACTATTATCGTTAACACCCAAAAAAAATCAATTGCTCATTTCAAAGTTCAAACAATGCTTGAGGATGAAAATTTAACTTCTATTAGAACAAGTTGGTGGGACAAGTGTACTAGTTTCATATTGAACTTCTAGCATACAACAAACTTGGATATGTTCAAAAATTCCATCAACAAATTAGACCCGGTCTTAAGATTGCCTAATGCAATAAAAAATAGGCAGAAACTATATGGTGTATTTTACAAATTTGGCACTACATAAGCAAGAGTGGAAATTGGAAAACGGAAGGTTGAAGTGGATTGAAAGGACTACTGGAATATATATGTCATAATAAATATAACAGTCAACAAGTACCACATTTTACATGTTTTAAGATAACAATCACAACATCCACTGATTGCTCGAGGATGGGACAATGGAAAAAATCAAACATTCATGCATAAGAAGGCACACTGGTTGGTGATCAGCATATTGGCCAAAAAATGCCCAATTAATATGGTAATCATCACAGGTTGCACAATTTCACATAGTTTTCTCTCATGGTCTCTTACAACTCTAGGTCTTTTTTATGCGCTAATATATCCTCAAGATCTAGGCTCTTTCATATTAGTTTTCTACCCAACCCTTTGTGAACAAACTTCAGTTGAAATTTGCAAGCCCTGGGGTGCCATTCCAAGTTTACTGATCTACATATTGTAGTTTAGGATGGAACTTCCTTAAGAGTCTTCATTGAGCTATGTTGGACTGGTAAATATCTCAATCCTGCAATAGCAAGTACCCCAACAACAACACCCACACACACAATCTTCACACCAAAAGAACCGATCTTTTTTGAAAGTGGAAATAATTCTTCTCCCATTAGCCCACTATTTTCACACCAGCTCTCTATTGTAGGTTTGGCAATTTCAAATTGGGCATCTGACAAATTACTTACATCTCCATTACTCACTATAGGTTGCTTGTAAATGTCACTCTTAGGATAGTCTTTCTGAAGTAGCTCTACGTTCGATTGTGCTTCTGTAGAAATGGTGGGAGCAGTGTGGGCCCTTACTTCTTTCCCACCTCGCCCATTACCCAAAGTGAATACTTTCTTTAGTGTCTGAATGGCACTTGCCTTAACATTATCAAGCGCAGCCCCAACCCCAGCTCCAATTCTCACAATAGTTGCAGTTGCTGCCAACGGGGAGCCTCTTCCCTTTTCCAACCTTTCCCAATAGCTTAAGATAGTAGAATCATCATAATAATATTTGAGCTTGAATTTCATACCTCGTGTCTCCTTGAACCTTGGGAAAACTATCTCTGTTAGATAACTTCCTAACAAATTGCACAATCCTGGTCGATGAAGCATATCCTCCTCAACTTCATTTGAGTTTTGCTAGAATAAAATCAACAATAGAAGGATCCCTGTAGAGTGACTTCTCATTATCAAGGCCTAACCAGGCACGTCAATAATCTAGCTCACCCAATAACAATGAACACATTCCTCTTTCAAGAGAGAAGTCTAACTCCTGCTCTGCAGCACAAAAACCACTTACAATCTCTATGGAAGTTCCATTTGTTTGTTGCAGCTGTAAGAACAGAGCATCAACTTCCTGTATCAGATGAGGAATTTTTCCAACAAAACCTTCTACAATATGAGCAAGAGATGCCATATAAATTTCAAAACTTTCAGCTGGGATACTGTTAGGTGTTTCCGCAAATAAATCCACCTTTATACAAAATAAGAAAAATATTAATGAAATATTATAACAACCTAACATCTTAATAATGTAATATCACAAGAAAAATGCAAAAAAACAGACTGCTTAGAGCCCATGTGTGACCATGCCTACAGCCCAATCTTTGTTTTACAACCAAAAATGGGAAAGAAAACAAGGAAAGGTAACACATCATTGGAGAGATCTAAAAAATACCTCACAAAAAGCTACAATAAACCTTCTCATACCTCGAATTAACATGACGCTAGCTTCTCAAAATAGGTCTTTTGCAGACCTACTCAGTAGCTCTCATATGTGAGAAAGCTTCATTCATGAATTCCTCATGGGTGAATCCTCCTCCCAGAGGTGCCACAGCACCCGCTCCTCCAACATCCCTTACGATGTTCCGCACACCTTGAAGACCCTCTTCTCTCTTAGCTCAATGATCCTCATCCAGAGGCAATGCTAGTATCTCTAGAATACAACATGGGGTTATCTCCTCCAATGTCTCATCAATCTGTTCTTAAAGATCTGGTGCCAAGCTTATACCTCCACCTTCCTACACAACGCCAATAGAGAAGCATAAACATATGAGTCATATCATCCATTGATATTTCCTGCAAGGAATTCTCTACTCATAAGCATGCTCATTCCCTTTACCGTAAACAATTTTCATGCTCTTAACAGAAAAAATAAGAGACAAAATTGTCAAAAACTGCAAAGAATAACTGCCTTTTTGAGGAAATTTCAAGTTCCTAATTAAAATAAACACTTATGTATTAGAATATCTTGACAATTGAAAAGTTGAAAACATATTGAGGTAAAGCATTTTCCAAATCTAAAAACCTCCAGGCAAATATTTTGCAACAAATTGCTCTCTTCATTGATTCTAGAGGTTAGACTACCATGATGTTACCTAAAACATGTTTTACATTTTCAGATCCTTGCTGGTTGATAAGACTTATTGAGGCTAAGCCTATTGTTTCTGGGACTTTTAATTAAGGACCATTTCTGGTTTTGTTCTGTCTGAAGGGATAATGTTGGCTGATTGAAACTACATCAAGCCTATGGAAAATAATTTCCAAAACAAGATTTTAATATTATCATCCACCAGTTTTAAAAGACTTTTCTTAATTTTATCATCCCAAAACATGTATGCCACATCCATTGCACCCGTGCACAACTAGGAACAAACCTGGGGCAAACTAGATTTCCAAAGGAGGATTTGAACCAAGGAAAAGCTACCTAAGAAATAAAATAATGCACACAAGAAGAAAAACAATCCATAGTTCCCATTATTATAGGAAATCCAGTTAGAGAAAAATTGCAAACAGGTACCATCACACCTAGCACATAACCTATCCACTGATGAAGCAAAATCCAGTAAAAACCTAAGGCATATATCCAAATCCCAACACATTATGAATAACAAAAGAATGCAACCAAATAAGACAACCGGTATCTTAAATGAAAAAAACTTAAAGCTGAGTCAAGACTATCATAAGCAATGCTCTGAAGTTGAATAATGTAGCAAACCTATCTAGTTGCCGAAAAAAAATTGTAGGTCACATCATGAAGACATGAATCTATAGGTAGAAACATATAAATGTGCAATGGGTCATGACAGGATAACTACCAAAAATATGTTATACATGTCAATGATATTGGTTACAAGTAAAAATAATGACAAATTTAAAATATTAAATATTTATTACTTATTGTCCATTGGGTCATGATCTAGACTCTAGAGTATAGCCGAGCACTTGCCGGAATGATGACCTGGATTCAAACCCCACAATTATCTATGCTCCTCTGTGTTAATAAAATCCCATGCATGTAAATAGCAAAGAGCATGGGCCAGGTACAAGTCCTAGGTGGATTATAACTGGATGGATAGATTCCCCTCAGACATGCCTTTTTATCTTAAATATTTTACACATCAAAAAAAATTTATACCTCCAAAAATTTGATCCCTCTTTGTGCATAATAGATCCGGATTTAAGATGGATCTAGGTTTTAATTTTTTTGTTTTATGAGCCAGCATGGTTTTTTATAATTACTTTTCATTTGGTTTTAATTTTTTAGTTTATGAGCCAACATGATTTTTTTTAATATATTTTTTTTTGACATAATACTACATTACATGACAACATCTCCCCCATACTGGGTTGTAGAGCACCTCTCTCCTCTCGGTGCAAAAATAGAATGAATAGTTGAAAATCTAAATATTACTCAAAGGTCCATGCCTCTTTAGACCCTGATAGTACTTTCATTGCTTCCATGATAATGGATCCGTTCAAAATTTTGAGAAATAATCCAAATGGCATCCTGTTCTAAGTCATAAAAGAATGGTAGTAACCCTTACCTAGTTAATTCATTATCCAATAACTAAGCTACAATTCTGATCTGACTGCCCCTTTTCACCGAAATGGCTAATTAGTATGCAAACCATATAGTGTATACCCTGCCAACCTGTTCCATATGCTGGTTTATTTTAGTTATGAGTTAATTGACGATAATGTACAAGGCATACTGGCCCTCACATGAAACCTCTAGCTGGCTTGCACTAAAACAGTTTTAACATTAAAGTGATGGAGATCATTAATAAACTAGTCTCTGCAACTGTTAACTTTATGACATGATTGTTGAAATATAGTCAATAAACTGAACAGTATGCATAAAAAGAACATTTAGTGAATAGAAAAACAATGAAGGAGAAAAATGTAGTCGATAGCTATCTAACTTGCCTGCAGCTCTATATCTGAATGGGTATGTTCTAAGTGGATCTAATTGTGTGGCCATACTTAGGTCAGCCTTTGCCATATCACATTCACAATACTCTGAACGATTTTCATAAGCAGATGCATTATTCTGGGCCTTTTCAATGAGCTTTGTCATTTCTGCATATGCAGCTTTCCTCTCATTCTTGAGATAAAATGCCCTTGCCAATCCTTGAAGAGCCCTTGTATGACGAATATTGAGTGCACTAATATAACAGTCTGTAGCAAGATCCAACATACCACAATCCACATAAACACTGCCTAGGTTGTTCAAGTCCTGCATGTCAGAATCAAGCATCATATAATATAATGGATAACTAACTTTTTGTATCCAAAAATCCAATATTCATCTCCAAAAATGGTTTGAGAATGCAATTAGACTTACTCGTCCTTTACGAATCCAATCAGAGGGGCATTTCAAATCCTCTTCAAGAAGCACTATAACATTGGCAGAGGATGCAGGGTCTAGGCTTATGTCTGCCAGAGCATAAGCTTTTAAGAAAAAGGCCTCAAATGATCTTTGAATAGCAATAGATTCTTCTTCTTTCTTTAATGCCTCTTCACAGTGACCAGTGCCATACAAAATCCACCCTTCACATACTAGCCTTTCATGCTCATTGCTAGCATGCTTGTGTGCCAGCCACAAACTACGCATTGCATCCTTTGGACAATTTAACCTGAAAGCAATAAACAGTTTTAATCATATAATTAAACATTATTGAACTTTTCTAAAATGTAATCATGGTAATTATTCAACAATGAAACCATTACAGCAACACTATTTTCTTACAAAAAGTAGTGTACAGCATGCGACATAACTCACAGAAACAAAACTTCTTCTCAAGAAGTTACAGTTTTTAAAATGCAAACTTTTACTATATTTGAACTGAAAAAATATGTTTCACCTTTCTTCCCAGTGGTTGTTAAGTAATGGTAGTTACATGGTCAAGAAAAGACATGAAATATGAACAACAAAAGCATATATGCATAGCAAACATGTGGAGGAGAAGTATTATACACAATGTGAGTTGAAGAGCATTGTGGAAACAATGGTGAGGGGCTTATAGTGAAAATGTCTTAGATTCATTATCATTTACTTTGCATAAAATGCATTAAATTTCCTTGCATTTTGTATTGAACTGAAATTTTGATATGTGCCCTTTGAAACTCATACAGCTTTTCCGGTTCTAGTAACATGGAAAATCATATCAATATGAACTGGTCACACAGGGTGGCACTGCCAAGGAATCAAGCCAGGAAATTTGTGACAAATGTATACAACAAGGTAAGCCTCGACAGCCTGTTGTTGTGTTAGAACAATTTGTTGTTAAGTAGGTTATGCTTGACATTAGAAGCCATACTTTGATTGCTTATTTCATTGGTTGAATCCCACAGAAGTTGTGTTGAGGCAATGGGCATATGAAAATTTGGAAAGTAAATATATAGAGCCCAAGCCCACCACACCTTCCGCACTTTAACCAGTGGATGATGTAGACAAGTGCATTGAAATTAAGCAAAAAGGAGAGCTCACTCAAGCTCAGCCAATCAAATCCCAACCCCAAAAGTCCTCAAGCACCCAAGTCATGTGGAAGTTAGAGGAGGCATAATCATTTGCGTGCAAATTATCCTCAAATTGTCACTTGATGGGGTTACAAGTCCAGATTCATCTGGACAACTCTTTACATTGATAATAAGATACTTGAAAATATATCCCCTTAATATTCCCCGAGTCATACATAGGACTAACGACCTCAAAATCCCCTTTGTTACAGCATAATTTTCCACCTTGTGAGCATCAGCACTCTTTGGCCTGCAGGATCCATTTTATTGACTCAGATCCACTTTATATCCTTCAGACACAATATTTCCCTATTTTTTTCCCCTGTACACTAGTTGTATCACTGCAGTGGGCGTACCCGCAAGTTGCATCACTACAGACCGCGGGTAGGATGTAAAATGGTAAAAATCACTAGTTAATTATTTTTTACTCCCAAAAAGCGGTCATAGGGTGACCTTTGGCCCTCCATTTTCCATGAAACGCCTTGATGTGTCCTTTCACTTACCTTTGGGAGGACTATATATTGAGCACATATGGCATATGGATGGGAGGAGAAAAAGAGAGCAAGAGAACTCTAGTGGATTTTTTCCCTATCTTGAGTCTACACTCATTGATCCTTGTAGTTGTGAACCCTTTATGTTCACCTTCCAAACTCCTATCATAGTTTGAGTTTTCCATTCCATGGAGGATTGAAGTGGTGGAGGCACAAGTAGAGAGACCCAGATCTTGGTTCAGATTGGTTTCCGACAAGTGGTCGTATCACATTGTACTTCTTGTTATTTATTAATACAAATACTCATATTCTCGTCCATTAATGTTGTGAATGTTGTTATATTACATTGGGTTGCATTTACTTATAATATCATGGACCATTTCTATTGATGATGTTAATGTCGTTTCTATATTATATGCACTTGTTGTATATTGGTTGTCAATACTAATTTGCAGGTTCAAGTGCATGAGTTGAAAGCTCCAGCGGGGATCTACATCAAACGCTTGGATCGAGGTTGGTTATATTCTTCATTATCTTAGCATTGTCATTTATATAGCATAGCATTGAGAATTGAGTTAATTTCTGGTAGTCAACTGTCTGTTGTGGTCCACCCCAAGCCATAGGAAGTTTTCTCCAACACATAAATGGCGACTCCACTGGGGAGAACATCCATTTTTGGGTATTTTTAAGCATTATTCCTTATTTAGAGTTGTTGTGTGTCGAGTCTCTGTGACATTAATTGGACGTTAGGATACTCTATAGAAAACACCCTTTTTCTGAGCCATTGGACTCTTTTTCTGCTCATTTGCTTTTCCCTGTATGCAGGTGAGCCTAGTTATGCCCGCGTCTACCCGCCTCTGTCTGCACTATAGCCCGCAGGTATTCTTTCGACAGTAGCGTACAACTCCGGGGGTGATTGTTTTATGGCCTTTGGTTGTTGCTAGGTTGATTCTGAGTATTCCTAAGTCTTCTTTGGCCTTGTTCCTGACTGTTCCAAGCCTTGTTTGTGATAAGAACTCCTCTTTTCTCTTGGTTTTGAGACCCATTGGTTTTTACCCATTTTCATTTTTTTAGCTCATTCCATTCGCTGAGTCTTACTGTTTAGGATCTGCTAGGTTGTCTGAGTGATCTCCTGTGCATTTCTGTAACTGAATAGTGAGATTGTGCTTGCATTTTTCATTTCATTATATTGAAAAATACAAAAAAATAATTTTGCATTTTCCTTTTGCTTATAAGTGAAAATACAAAAAAAAAAATTTACTTTTATGTACTGCATTTTGCATTGAGTGCTTGCTGCTTTCATTTAGGTTATGCTTGTGCATTGGAAAATATAAAAGAGTTGCATTTTTATTTTGAAACCATTGGATTGATTCTCATTCTAGTGGCATTGTTTTTATTGGATAGATGAGTCTAGAGTTGACGATTTTGCATACTATTGAGTCATATACATCACTAGTTTCACGACCATATCCTTTGAGTAACCACAACCATTAAAATTAATGCTTAATCTTAAAATTGATTAGAACGATTTTGTTTATAGGGTACACCAACTAGCATAGGTTTAGAGTCTTGGAATAGATTGTTATGAGTTAACAATCCAAGACTACAAGATGAAACATTATGTGTCTGACCAGGGAGTGGTGAAATTCATGGTATACATCGGTGTTCTCAGGAAGCTCTACTCATACCAGAGTTAAGCACGAGGTCACGAGAGGTTGGTTGTAGAGATATCCCTCCAATACCGGCTGAACGTGGGAGATATTTCCAGGGTTTGTTCGTATCTGGGGGTACCGGAGGTTTGTCCTCTTGTGCTTCAGGCTTAGATATCGTGCCCATACAACAGATCCCACCTGTGACTGTCCCCCTGAGCATTGGTTATATTGCGGTGACCATAGTTGCCTTACCTAGGTATCGCATAGGGTGCTTGCAGTGGTTATGTTGTTTGTATCCTGATTCAGATAGGGGTTGGACAACATAGTTTTCGTTGTATAGGGACTTGACCCTGTGCACACAGTGAAGCCTGGGAAACTTTATAAATGATTCTGTTACCTCCGGCTATAGTTTGGGAGTCTCAAGCCTCTCCTAGGAGAGACATGTCGGCTCTAGTGTTGGGAGCTCATTTAGCCACTCTATTTGTCTGCTCTTGGATGTAGTTTCTCTAGGTGTGTGCTATTGATTTTCTATTTTTGATTGATAGTTTGGCCATTAGGGGACGTTTTGATTTTATAGTCTCTCCGGAGATATCGTGGCGCAGAGTCCTGCTTTTCGTCGATCTCGTCGGTTGGATGGTTTACCAGTTGCTGAGCTTTCACGCCGTGTCAAGAAGCGATGCCGGCAGGCTCCCTCCGAGTATTTGGATTCTTACGAGACATACGTTATCGACGCCATGACTACACATTCTAGAATGGGAGAAATCCCTACTAGTCCATCGGGTAGAGTCGAACACACTTCAAACACCCCTACTCCTCGTGAGGCGTGGGGGGGTGATCCACTTGAGACCCAGACTAGTTTACTTGGTCCAGATCCACCTGAGACCCAACCTAGTTTGTTCGGTCCGAATCCACCCAAGGATGACCTGTTTGATCCTTCATTTCCACATAATTATTTATATGGGATGCCAGAGTTACATGATGACACAGGCCCTACGGTTAACCCTACCGCTTTCCCTTATGGTATTCCTAATTACAACACAGTTGATCCTTCCACTGCTTTTGGTAGTCATGTTGGCACTAGTCATGGTGTTAGCCACACTGCACCCACTGGGGGCAATACCCTCGCCGGGGGCACCACTCTTTCCACTCACACACATAATATGGGGACCGGTCATGTTCCTCCAAACAATGCAAAAGTTGGAAGACGGCCGCCTCCTAGGGCTACCCAACCTAATAGGAACACTGTTCGCAACACGAACCACCATCCACAACCTAATACACATGCCACTACCTGTTAACCTAGGACCACTTTCGTGAATGTTAACATTCCTCCCAATCATGGGGGTGGACCCATACTGTATACTTTTACGTCTGCCGCCGCTACTAGTAATGCTAATGTAGGAGGTGGGAATATACCTCATCCTCATGGTCACAATGCCACCATTCCTGCTACTAGTAACACCAATGTTGGGGTTGGGAATACATCTCATGCTTATGGTCACCACACGACTGCTCACGCTAATCCTAATGCTTATGCTGGGGGTGGGAACATACCTTACCATCATGGTCATTACAACACGGTTCTCACTACAAATAGTACGTATATGCCCCATAATTATGGTGGCAACCCTTACTACAACACAGGCGGTGTTGGCCACCAATACAACCCACCTCAATACGGTGCTCAAAACTCATACATACCTGCTTACTCTCACATGGGTCAGGTCGGAGGAGGTTATCAACCTTATGGCCATGGTCAGGCTTATGGTCAGTCAGGCCCATATAATCAGCATTTTTCTGGTCACGGTCAAGCTTATGGTCCATCTTATAATTCGGTTCCATACAACCAACCTTTTATGGGGGCTTATAATCAAGCTTTCCAGCCACAGCTCCTGTTCCAGCTTGCACGTTTGAATCTTTCGGATATTTTGAAGCTAACAAATGATCCGATGTGTCACGACCCTAATTGGCCTCCGGTCCCTACTAAGCTCCCTTTGGACATTCCTAAGTTTGAGGGGAAGAGTGGTGAGGATTCGGGTGACCATGTCACTACGTTTCACCTTTGGTGCTCTTCCAACTCGTTGAATCATGATTCCGTTCGATTACGACTATTTCAACGCACCCTCATGGGGGAAGCTGCGAAGTGGTATGTTGAGTTGCCTGGGAACTCTTATAGGGGTTTCAATGACATCGCTTTGGTTTTCTTGGATCATTTCCAGTTGTCGGTTCGTTACGATACTGGTACTGAAATTTTGTCTACCTTCTGTCAGAATAAGGCCACACATATTTCTGACCATGTTCAAGAGTGGCATCGACGGAAGAGATTAGTGAAGGCCAACATTCCTCCTAAGTTTCTGTTGGAATGGTTCCTCAAGTCTTTACTTCCATATATTGCTAAGGATGTTTTGATGTCTAGCATTGTGACTGAGGAACAAGACATCTTAAAAGTCCAGCAGTTAGATTTACTATACTCTCAGTCTGGCATTTTATATGACATCATTCCCGACGCACCGCGAACACGACATGAGCCCAAGTCAGTTCTTGGACCGCATGCCGATGGCATTGTGGGATCCGCAAGTACTCGCCCTGTAGATTTGGTGGCTAATCAAATGCAAAATTTGTCGCTTAACCAGTCTACTCCCAGACAGGTTCACACCTTGTCCACTTCCACCCCATCGTTAGATGTACACAGTGTGCAATTGCCAAACCCATCGGGTAACCAGCAACCTAGTGGTAAGAAGAAGGGGAGAAATAACCGTAAGGGTACAAACAATGGGAACAACAATAGTAATCGCAATACCCCTCGTAAGGAGAATGCCAACCCTCCTCGGGAAGGCGGAAATGCTAGTGAGGACCGTAAACCTAGGCATAAGGTGAAATTTCCTTGTAATCTTTGTGGGGAAGATCATCTTACTCACTTGTGTCCTCGAATCGAAGAAGCATCAAAGCATCTTGCACAGAGCCCAGCTGTATTGAAGGATCCCCTTCCTCATCATCAAAAAAAGGTTTTGCATGCTCCCGCTACTGGTTATGGAACTAATGAGACTGCAACGTCTTCTTCTAATACTAGTGGTTATGGATGCGTGAATATGGTCCAATCAGAGTTTAGTGGTGCTACTCGTCAACGCAATTATGGTGCACCACAACCTAATATGGGGAGTGAGCCTCCCCCTCCTCCTGATAATTCCTTTCATATCGAGAAGCCCTCTATTATGTCACGGATACCGAAAGGTGTTCTTAAGCGCTCTACACATAATCCCAATGCTCGAGCCACCCAGAACTACTCCATTGTAGAAGATTTGGGCCAAACTCCGTGTGCCATGTCGGCTCTTGAAGTTTTACAAGCATGTCCTTCTCAAAGGCATGCCCTTTTGAGTGTGTTAGGAGTTCAGGATGGGGGGAGTCCCAACGTTATCAAGTTCAACACTACTGATGTTCAACCTCGCTTACCTTACCACGTGGCTTTTCAAATCCATGTGGAGTGCCTTCAGAATTTTGTCAAGAGAACGGTGGTTGACGAAGGTGCTTCCGCGTTAGTGATGTCTTTACTCTTCAACTTGTTGGAAAGTTCTTGGCTCTCCTCCCCTACTCACGTCTAGGACCATGCTCACTACGTTTGACGATCGGTCATTTAAGCCGCATGGGATTATCCCTTCCCTTGTTGTCTGCTTGGGAGGTAAACCTATGCCTATTGAAGTCGAGGTGGTTGATGTGCCCATTGACTACAACCTTTTACTGGGTCAGAATTGGATTTACGCTATGAAAGCTGTCGTGTCTACTCTATTCAAAATTATTTTCTTTCAACACGAAGGCAAGATTGTGACAATCGATTAGCTGGATTTCGTTAATCCTTCTCCCACAGCATCCACGGGATCAGTAGTCCCGCAGGTTATAGATTCTCAGCCGGAAACTGGGAACATGGTGGTTGGTATGTACCCTTCATTAATGGGATCTTATGATTTCCCTGCACCCGTTAATTTTATTGTAACCATTTCCGACAATGCGTCTCCTCCTTTGCATAATGTACCGTTCCGGACTTCATATTTTGATGATCCATGGACTTTACCGTTCACGAGTTCTACGTCTGGAGACATTGTGCACGTCGGGATGTCTATGCCATTGTCTATTGCTGATCTTGCTTACCAGGATATTCAACAAGCCACTGCATATCCGGATCTGTCTTCTTCTCGGACAAATGAGGAAGACTCGTTATGCTGCTAGTTTGGGTAGCCGACTCGTCTTGTTCGAACGATTGCCTTGATGGTACTTTACCTTCAGATGAAGCTATTATCGAGGCCATGTGTGGTAGTGAGAGACCTTGGGAGATATGCATCATCGCTCTTATTTCCTTCCCAACCTTGATCCCGTCGAGCAAGAAGACTTTAGGACGACTCTTGCCGAGATGGTTGGTCACCCTGTGGCTCTTTTGGGCTCACATGAGATTTTCGCGGAGGGGAACATGGCTAATATTTCCTCGACTATACCGATCAACATCTCTCGTACTTTTAGAAAGATTGAGAATGTTTACATCGGTGATGATTGCTCTTCTGAGGTGGTTTCCTATTACACCGAATTGTTTATTGAACTTCGGGAAGCTTTCGCCTGGTCATATGAGGAGATGCCAGGAATAGTCCCCAGCATTGTCGAACATGAGATTAGAACGTATCCTCATGCTAAATCAGTTCGGCAACGTCTTCGTGTTGTTAACCCTAGGAAGCCAGTCGCTATCAAGGCAAAGGTGGAGACACTGCTCAAAGCTGGTTTTATCTTCCCCGTTCCCCTTATCGAATGGGTGTCAAACCCTGTTCCTGTGGATAACAAGCAGGGAATGATCCATGTATGCATTGATTTTAGAGACCTAAATCGTGCGTGTCCGAAAGACAATTTCCCCACCCCATTCATTGATCAGATGTTGGATGCTTGCGCAGGAAGTGAGATTTTTTCGTTCATGGATGGATTTTCAGGGTATAACCAGATTCAAATCAAACCCAAGGACCAACATAAGACTTCTTTCATTTGTCCTTGGGGTACGTTTGCATACCGGAAAATGCCCTTCGGCCTTAAAAATGTTGGAGCTACGTTTCAGCGTTCCATGACCTATGCCTTTCACAACCTTAAAATGATTATGGAGGTTTCCTTGGATGATCTTGCCAGCCATTCTCGCAAGAGAGTGGACCACCCCAAGCACCTCCGTATGATTCTCGAACAATGTATATGCAACGAGATTCGATTGAATCCCAAGAAATGCATCTTTGTGGTGAGGACAGGTCGCCTCCTAGGATTCATAGTTTCGAAAGAGGGTATTAGAGTCGATCCTCTTAAAGTTGAGCCAATACTTCGGTTGCCTCCTCCGCACAACTTGTTTCAACTTCAGAGCCTCCAGGGGAGAGCTACTTTTCTACGTCGCTTTGTAGTCAATTATGCTAGTCTTACCAAAGGTTTCGCGCGCTTGTTGAAGAAAGACACACCGTTTATCTGGGATGAGCGAGCCCAGCAGTCTTTCGATTCCCTTAAGAAAGATTTGGTATCAGCCCCTATGCTTAGTCCACCCGACTTCGCATAAGATTTTATACTTTATGTGGCTGCGTCTCAAGAGACGATTGGCATGGTCTTAGTTCAGGTTGATGATGCCCTTATCGAGCATGTCATCTATTACCTTAGTCAAAATTTAGTAGACGCTGAACTGAGATATACTCACGTGGAAAATTTGGCACTTGCGACTGTCCATGCAGTCTAATGGTTACAACACTATATTTTGCTTAGAACAACCACAGTTGTAGTGCATATCAATCCGTTTCAGTTCGTGCTATCACGACATCTCATAGGGGGGAAGTATAATAAATGGATTGTGATCCTTCAGGAGTTTGATCTCGATTTTTCTTCGACGAAGTCAGTGAAATTGTTGGTGTTTACTGAGCTTATGTCGGACCTTCCGAGACTTGATGAGGATGTCATCCATGAATATTCCTTTGTGGATGAACACTTGTTTCTTATCTCGTAAGAGGACCCTTGGTATGGGGATATCATTGTATATCTCCAAACTTTGAAGTTTCCTTCGCATTATTCAAGGGACGAGCGACGGCATGTGAAACATCATGCTAAAGATTATACTATCGTCGATGACACTTTGTATCGCCGAAAAAAGGATTCTATTCTTCGTCGTTTCTTGACCCATGAAGAAGCGGAGCGTGTGCTTAATGATTGCCATGTTGGGGCATGTGGTAGTCACTTATCTGGTCTTGCTACAGCCCAATGCATTTGCGAGCTGGTTACTTTTGGTCTTCGATATTTAAAGATTGTATAAATGCTGTGAAGAGATGTCACCCTTACCAGGTGTTTTCTCGGAATATACACTCGCATCCAGTGCCCCTTCATCCGGTCATCACCATCGGTCCCTTCACCAAATGGGGGGTGGATTTCATGGATTGCAAACCAGATTCGGCTGGGGGGCATCACCATATCATAGTGGATGTGGACTACTTTTCCAAATGGGTTGAGGCCATGCCTACCATAAATTCGATGGTGCTACAGTAGCCCATTTCGTGTTCAATCAGATCATTACTCGGTTTGGTATTCCGAAAGAGATTGTCACTGACCATGGCAGTCACTTTTAGAACAAAATGATGGAGGATTTGTCACTCAAGCTTGGGTTTCGTCAAGAACACTCATCTTCTTACTATCCCCAAGTGAATGGTCAAGTTGAAGCAGTCAATAAGTCTTTAAAGACCATTCTCCAACGTACCATCCAACAAAGCAAGAACAACTGGCATATTATGTTATATCCTGCTTTGTGGGCATATCGAAACGCAGTCAATACTGCCACCCGGGTTCTCACCGTTTCAGCTGATCCATAGTGTGGAGTCGATTTTATTGATTGAATGTGAAATCCCTTCGCTTAAACTGGTCATAGAGCTCCTCCCTGATACGACAATTATTGAGCAACGTTTAATCCACCTTGAACAACTTGACGAGCAGTGTCGAGATGCCGCCATGGCTATAGATGCCAATAAACGTCGTGTTAAGGTTCAGTACGATAGGTCTGTTCATCCCCGACAATATGCTGAAGGTGACTTGGTCCTCTTATATGACCAAGCTAAAGAACCCCTGGGGGCAGGCAAGTTTAACCCCATGTGGCATGGTACTTACATTGTGATACGTGTCCTGGAAAAAGGAGCCTATGAATTAGAGGATTATGAGGGGAACGTCTTGAAGGAGCCTAGGAATGTGCTCTACCTCAAGCGATATTATGCATGAACTTCTAGTTCGAGCTAGTACTTTTGTATACTATTGTATAGTTGTTTCTGTACATAGTTTAGGTTTCTCTTGGTTTTTGGGTCTGCTGATTCACTTCCGTTTGATTGACAGATGTCAGCGGAATTTTCTACGTTCTTAGGATTCGTGGATGGTGCTAGCCATCATATGCAACAGCTTGATTCTGCTGCCTGGGTTATTTATTCACCTGACCACCTAGTTGTGTCCTCAGGAGGTGCTTGTCTTGGTCCTACATCTAAAAATGTGGCTAAGTATAGTGCTGTGATTGAGCTACTTCGGGATGTTATTTCACATGGTATCCAGTCTTTAGAAGTCCGCCTGGATTCACAACTAGTTGTGTCTCAGTTGAATGGTCAGTACCGTGTGAGGGATCCTACTTTACTACGGAAATTCTTAAGGGTAAGACTCTTGGAACGACATTTTGTTTCTATTACATACATTCATGTTCCGAGAAGTTTTAATCATATATCCGATGCATACACTAACTATGTATTAGATTGGAATTTGTCACATTCATAATGAAGCACACAAATAAAAGATACATTCATACATTTGTACATACACACATATTGTAGAACCGGAGAAACATAGTTTTTATAAATAATATGTCCAAAATGGTAGTGTCATAATACAAAACTAGAGCCCGTAGCTCTCAAAAATATACATATCGATACAAAAATGGGACTCTAAGATGTCTAATCCCTACGAGGAGGCCTAGCCTCCACCCTGGAAAGATGTGTCTGATAGTAATACTGTACTGCATTTTCTATACGCTGCAGTAGTCGCACCCAGTTACCTGGTACCCCCCACCACATGGCGCTGCATATCCTCTGGTAGCTGCGCTATCTCTATACCTGGTACCTTGTTGGCCATCCGTGATAGGTTGGTCCGTAGATTCTTTAGTGTACGCTCTACTACAGCACCCACTGCCTCATCACCCCTTCCCCGTCGACGATGTCTCGGGAAGCCCTGGGGTCTTACTGGACCATTGTCTGCGCGCAAACAGTAAAACATTAATATGTGATACTACCCCAAAAAATATTTTTGCATTCACATCTATAATAAAAAATCCATTAAAATTAATACACCCAAAAACATAAAAAGAGTACTCACCCATGTCTCCAAATGATGCATTTGGTGGAAGTGGCATGTCACGATCCTGGCAGAAGTCTATACCTGCGTAGGGGTAGTCATCTATAGCTATGACCTGTTAGTCCCACCAGTGAAAGAAATCCTCTGTGTATGGTGATGCCTGACGACCACCACCCTATCGCGTTAAGACCTTTGCCCACCGGGTCAGGGCTGGGTCGCAGAGACTATGAGGAGGGACTTCAACCCTCGGACTGAGCCCCAGAACTCGCTCAAAGAAGAAACTGCATAAGATACTGTCGTATCCAAAGTTTTTTGTCTCCACTTACTTGCACTCCATTAACTGGGTCTTCATGGACCCCAGTAGCGTTGTGCACTAGTCAAATATCATGGGCTTCATACACTGCAATGCATAGAACATCACTGGCCTGGATGCCTGGTGAAGAGCTTTTGAACCAGAAATCGGCACTAATGTAGCCACTATAACCTTCATGCTCAGATTGACTATGGCTCTGATGGGCACCTGACTCCCCATTGCCCGCGTATTTGGAACACAATACTGCTCTATATAGTCGGGGATGGTGATCCCACCACCCACAGAATGAGATCAAAGGCTTGCCACTTCACCTCGATAGGACAAACAGTAATGAAGTAGATATCTTCCAATTCCAAAGTGAGTATTTTCCCGTCTAGGTTGAAGTTCTGTGCATCTATGTCCTAGCAATCTATCAAACGACGGAGCAATAGGTTTTGGGCCCTCAAACCCCCTATGTTCCAAAATTTGTATAGCCCACATGCTTGTAACGCTTGCGGTGCAGGAAAAGCATTACAAACGGCCTCATCCACAAGGTCATGTTCCCTCTCTCTCCACTCTAGAACCATCCTGGAGGAAGAGAAACCAAATATTTTAATCATTTGCATTTAAAAAACTAACTTCACGGCCGTACCTGCGGGCAATTTTTCTCACAAAGGCGGGTACCCGTGGTCAACGCATGCGTTGACTATGAGTACCTTTCCCTACCCGCGACCCGTATAGTTATAACCCGCGGGTAGCGCCGTGACCATTTAGGGCTTGGCCACATAAAAAATCCAACCACTGAAAATTGAAATAAAAGCATTAAAATGAAAGCTATGGATGATACTACCAACCTGCTCCTGACGGTTCAATGATCGGACGCTCGTAGCTCCCAGAATCAGCAATTGAACTTTGAGGTGAAAACTAACCACAAAACTCCAAATGGGTGAATAGTTAAAATGAATTGTAAATTGTAATTTTTTGTTACTATTTATAATTTTCAAAACCCACTTGTCTATAGTTTCCACCATTTTAAGTTGTTTTGGACTAATATAATGTCTTGGAGTAGCATTTTTTGACCATATTTCTTCGGCGAGAGTTATTTTGGACCATTTCGCACCTACGACAGGTATATTTCACACCTGGCATATAGGTTAGATGTCATTTTCACATGCATTATGCATTTGACCTTTTGACCATTTTCATAAACCCTAGGTGCGACCCTGCTTCTTAACCGACACAGGGCCTTCACACTGTTATAGAAGTGTCGTTATGTGGCGGTAGGGCCTTTCTGAACATGGGTACCCTAGTTAGAACCCCCGTTTGCATTATGGTGTCCATGTCGTTGTTTGTCCCTAGGATCGAGAGTCCTTTGTAGTTACGCCATGCCTTTGTGATAAAGACTCATACTCTACTTTGTCTTATGCTGGCCATATTCCATAAGGACTCCCCCATTTATATCAAGTTGTGATTGCATTGCATCATATTACTTGCTGCTTGAGCCTTGTGCCGGCTCCCGCTTACTCAATTATTAGCCTGGTGCCTGAGCACTTTTCCCTGTCGAGCCCTGCAAAGCTTCCATTTGTCCTTCACAATTTGATGACCTTTTGACCCTGAGTGAACACCCCCCCGAGTGTCCACATCCTGCACACGCTTCCTTACATTGATCATAGGTATGTTCCACTGCTTGGGACTAGTCTGCTCGCTATTTGACACTCGTTCCCTCACTTGTTGTACTATAAGCAATTTTATTCTTTTTCAAGCTTTTCCAAATATGCAAAAGACCAAAAAAAATCAAATATTCCAAAAAGTCGGACGGGATTATGGTTACTACTTCTAGTTGGCAGCTGTTATGTCACCTTTGAACAGAGCATTCATTCCACTTCATACATTATGAGTCGGGACTATAGTTGGACCTTAGGAGCTGTACTTGTTTCTCAGTTTACTCCACCGATTGGTTAAGCTTCCAGTCATTATGGAGCCCTTTGTGGTGCCTCCTACATTGCACATATGCTGCCTGAGTCTATCCATATGCTCATGCTCTTGTTCAAAGGAAGTCCTGAAACTAGAGTCGGCCACTCCTCTAATCTCTTGACTATTGCATGTCGGCCATCCTTATTGAGTCAATCCGTTTCACCTAAGTTCTTCCAAATCTTTCAGCATAGCTGGTACCTTGTGCTGGTTGATGGGGGATGCCTTAATGCCCTCCTTCCAGCGAGTTTCGTTCCATCAACTTCAACCCATTTATTCCAGAAATTGAGACTTAGAGTTCGGTTGAGTACCTTGAGGCTTGTAGTCATTAGTGGCAGGTTCTCTCGCCATCGACAGTTTTGGGAATACATCAATGTCCCCTGATCGATGGATTCATCCTAGTGTTTGACTTCAACACATCTATTCACACTCTGATGATTGTACTATGTTCCTTGATTCCCATTTTCATTATTGGTGGGTTATCTCACGTCTGTTAACGGTATACATCATTGACCGGTAATCAGACGATGTCACATCAGGTTCGACCTCAACTCCTGGATTCACTTGATGGGACTTGCACCATCGAAGACTTATGTAGAAGACCCCAGGCGATAGTGGCATTTAGTATGCTACTTATGATTGTGACTTTACATCTGAGATATCACCTCTCAGATATCAGCAGATTGTACCTCCAGTTTGCACCAGTTGTTTCCTTTTCAGCAGGAGACCATATCTTACTGTAGAGGGATCATGGCTGTGACCACTCATGACATGTATTCACTATGTACTGCCTATTCATGGCCATTGTATCAGATTGTTTTACTATACCAACATGTATTCAGGGATACTATTATATTATGACGAGAGAGATGCTCCTTCCACTTGTGTCTCCATCACTCCACTTCTGAGATTTATATTGTATTTCGGCCATCGTAGCATCAGTTTCTAACCTCACACATTAGGGGGCATCTATTACAGCGTAATTTTCCACCTTGGGAGTGAGACTTTGATCCAAAGTATTGATCCGTAGTGGTAGTAGCGAGTCTCCTAATCTTGTTTTGGTTGAATGTACCTATAGTTCCTTTATTTTTCTCTTGGAATATTCGACCACATCTACAATATTTTTGTAGCAATCTCATGTGCACTTTATTGGGAATGGATTTTATTCTACAAAGTTTTCGAATTTAAATGATAAAAAATAAACCTATGCATATTACTAAAACATCTGGTAATGAAGTTGACCACTGTCATGGTAGAAAAAAGCAAGAGGTAGCTAAATGGAATCTTTGAGGGTTGGAAATTTATGATTTATTTTAGCAAGGAAAATGCAGTATTTTTACAGCAACAAAACAAAGCTTCTCAAAAGCAAGGTGAAGTGTGTCGCAGTATGATGGACGTGCTAGAGTGTGGGTTAAGGCTGCCTCTACACATTTGAAAGGAGCTTCTATTTGCTTGATGTATGACTGTCCTAAAAGACTGTCATTTATTGCAGCAATGGGATTGAAAGTTCATCCTCATTTCTAGACTGTTTTGATTAATACCTTGAGGTCTGAATTTGTCTCACTCTATCCTACAGTTACCCATCTATCTCTCTCTCATGTATGTCAATTGTTTCATTAGTGACTTGTCTCCTAAGAGACAAAGTCTGATCATAATATATATCTGAGTATATAAACGAAGGTCTAAACCACATTGTTTTCTTCATTTTTTCCATTTATAATTTTATTGCATGTGCTTGACTAATTCTGTTGGACAACGATGGGACTCTGCATCCAATAGACAGATATAATAAATTACTACTTTCATGTTTTCAATTTCTTTTTGTTTTGTTTAAACAGTGGCATTCCATGTGGGCATTTTGGACAAAGTTGAACAGTTGTGGGAGATTTGCTAGTTCTCTTTCGAGGTATATATGATAGTGGGATTGGCATAGTCTATCTTTAAATTTTATTTTATTTTATTTATATATCAATTTGAACATGGTTTCTTTCTTTGATTGCAGGTTAGTGGCTGTTTAAGTCTCCTCTGAATAAAATGATCACATAAGTATTCATACTTCTTGTCAGCAAGCAAACTCGAAGGTATTGTTGCTAATATTTCATCTCATTTCATTTCCATTTATCTAGTGGGTAAGAGTACTTAGGCTAATTCCCATTCTTCTTAATGTGAAATGGAATTAGTAGTATATTTCTTTTTACTATTCTAAATACATTTTGGGTAATGAGTTGCTCCATTGGATACTAAAGAAAATTACAAGGGACACTATCTTGTTGATTCCAAAATTTCTATCTGATTTTTTAAAAATATTTTAGAGGTTACTTTTTCCTAGGATGGGCATATACATCCTAGGAATGAACATCCAAATATTATAAAAACTCTCCAAATGTTGTCTAACAATATGTCCATCGACCATTCTAATATCATGCAATAAGTAAATGATGTATTGGTTTATTAGATGTGGATATTTTTTGTACATATATTTTAAATATTCCAAATTTAGTAGTTCAAGTTTTGTTCCTTTGAAATTAAGATGGACATCCAAATATGATTGAAACTATCTGAAGGTTGTGTAATATGTTCATGGAACCTGAGAGAAACATGCACATGTGTTCATTTTGTTTATTTTACAGGGGATGGTGGCTTGGCCCACATTAGAGGAAGATGAGTTTGGGACACCATTTGCTCATCCTTTGATTCTATATAAACTGAAATTATCCTTTCCATGGCATCATCCACCATTATCTTCAAGTTACTTATGAATTTTCAGTCAAATTCATATATCTTGGCATGACTCTAGATGACTCGGTTGATAGTTTAACAATGGATGCATGCTTGTCATTCCTATAAATTTCTGGGATTTTTGCATTTTACATCATTCAAGCATACAAAATAATGATTACCAAGTTACTATAGATCCATAATGGCTTAAGTTATTAAGTGCAAAAATATTTGCACTTAATAAATGCAGTTGAAAGACTTGAAGGACTAGTACAAGGTAAGCCATTATGGATCTATAGTAACTTGGTAATCATTATTTTGTATGCTTGAATGATGCAAAATTTGTTTGAATATCATCATTGTCAAGCAATAACAACTTCTTAAAGGGTGCTAGCTCAATGATAGAGCATCTGCCTAATTATAGGCAGGAGATTGGTGGTTTGATTCCTCTATACCCTATCATAAATTAATGACTATGAAAACGACTAAATTCGCATATATACGACTATTAGTAGCTAATTTCCAGTATCTTTTAGCGCGAATAACGTTTAGTCGTATTTAGCTTAGTCATTAAATATGTTATCATCTAGTAGTTTATTTAGTCATATATTTGATCATTAATTGTGGCAATCAATTACTAAATCAATGACTAAATCAGTGATTATCAATGACTAAATCAGTGACTATCAATGACTAAATCAATGACTAATAAGTCAACCAATTAATGACTAGTGAAATACGACTAGCTATAAGATAGTGGAAATTGGCTATTATTAGTCACCGACTCAAAAATAGTCATTTATAGTCGAAGTTTAGTCAGTTTTCTAGTCATTAATTCCTCATTTTGTACTAGTGGAATGTTAAAGGTTTAAATATCATTAAGATATGATAATGTTTTTCAATAATTTTATTAAAAATAGTACAATCATAATGCTTATAAATATTATGTATAATTTTAAAACATTTATACATTTGAATGGAATAGAATGTTAAAGATTTAAATATCCTTAAGATATGATAATTTTTTTCAATAATTTTATTAAAAATAGTACAATCATAATGCTTATATATTAATGGAGGAAAAAGTTAAAGTAATATTAATTAATTTTAAGAATAAATATTCACCAACATGTTTTTACATTTTAATAGAGTAAAACACTATAACCATAACACTGAATTTTAAAAGTAAAAACTACAACATTAAATATTAAAAAAAATGTTAAGAAGTTGTAGTTTTACCTTCACGTTTGTAAATTGTCAGACTTGAGACAAACATTTGTCACAAAAACGTTGGAATTATGACATAAAGAGAGAAAAAAATGGATGTGACCATGACAAGCGGCGGTAACTACCATCCAAACACCACACCAACAACACCATTAACATTTCAACTACCAAGAAAACACCACACCAACAACACCATTCAATGTTAAGCTACAAGGTGCTTATTGCTCACGACGACCGATCCTCATCAAGATTAACTGACACTCCTATGAGATTGGGCCGTTGCTTTATTCATCATGCCTTGAACGAAAGTGTTCAAGTTCAAAAAAGAAGAACCTACCGAGAGGACTGCCTTCACTACACACTCCTTCAGCTTCACGGATTTTTCTCTCATTTTCTCTCCTATGGGACTCCTCATTATTTTCTTGACAATATGCTCCACCTCTTTCTTTGTCACCACCTTCTGGTCATCCACGTCCACCTCTTCAAAATCTAGGCCGATCTTCCACACATTCTTCAAGAATCCACAATTGAGAAACTAATCAACATAATAAGGGAGTCTTAGCATGGGAACTCCCATGATAATACTCTCCAAGTTAGAGTTCCATCCACTGTGAGTGAGTAATATTCCCGTTGATGTGTGGGAGAGGAATTTCAATTGGGATGCCCAACTCAACTCACAAACAATGCTTGATCCTTGGTTCGTTCTTTAAATTCCTTTGGTAAAATCGCGGGCTTGCCATCTACAATATCCGAGCGAAGAACCCACAAGAAAGGCTTCCCGGTACCCTCTCACCCTGGCGCCAACATCTCTAGTTGTTCCTGAGATTTGACATCCATAATACAAAAGGAAATATATATAAAATATGTTGGTTGTTGCATATCCATCCATGTCAGGTAGATTTCATCCTCCTCTCAGAGACTGCTGGTGGAATCCCTTCCTTGTAAGAAATTAGGAAGGAATAAAGGTCCTATCACCAGGGCATGACATCCATGCAAAGATAGGGTCGTTACAACATCCTTCCCTTCCATCTCCTCAAATGTGTTTACAAGTATGTACACCCCTTTACTCGACATCTTTGATTCGTAGAGAAGGGCATTGAACATATTGTGTGATGGATCACTATAGAAGGAAATCACATCGCTTGGCCTCAAAGATGGGATGTTACCAATATATATCCAATATATACATGACAATAGAACATAATATGTGCTTTCATATATGAAATTCTATGTGAGAGAGAAAATGATGAACTATTTTACCATAAAAGTTGTGTCAATGGAAAAATATGTGATAGTCGTGTAAATATAGCTTTATTCCACTATAAATATCCTATTGATAATGATCAATCGCTGTCAAATGTAACCATTGACTAGAGGAGATATGAATATATCAATTATGCTACAAGTTCTAGTGATGCTCTTTCCAGAATAATTGATTTACAAGAAGATAAAATATGTACATCACAGATTTTAGGAAGAAATTTGAAAAGGAAATTTATAAATACATCAAGCATTCACATAGAGCACGATGGAAATACCTTCAGTTCAAAAGGTGTCATGAAGTTTTTCCACTCGAAACAATTTTGTCTATGGTTGATTTTGCAGAAAACTATACATTTGTTGCACAAAAAGAGATACAAAGTGAATACTATCATTTTGACCAAGTTTCTATATTTGTCCATGTTCTATATAGACAAGTTCAACACGATGTTTATGGCATTGAAAGAACGAGTGACTGTCGACATGTGATCAAATAATGTCATTTTTATATCAGTGATGATCGTACACATGATACACATTTTGTACGACATTGTATTGAAAATGTTTTCTATGAATCCATGAAAAAAAGTGAAGGTTGAATTCAATGAACATTGGATATGGTCATATGGATGTGCAAGACAATTAAATATTCATGATCATACTTTTGGTTATATGTCCAATTCATAGAGCATCAAACATTAGACATCGTTGGAATTTATTTGAAACTAGCCATGGAAAAGGAGAACACAATGGTGCAGGAGCATGTGTAAAAATACCACTTCGAAGATGGAAAATGAGCCATTCTTCTGAGCGATTTCATGCAATTACTCAGGTTGTCAAATGGTGTCAACTAAATCTAGGACATGACTATAATCAACAATCTAAAGATGTGCATAGGTATGTACACATATTTTGTTTTTAGAATTTCTATTAATTGTAAATTAAAAAAAATATTATTTGCAAGTATGAAATATATCTTTAAAACATATACACTAACATTAAAAATTGTCCTTTAGGATTTTTTATATCACATTTTTTTTGGCTTATTGGAATCCAAGATATAGATAGATCAATCCCATATGACGCTAGCACCATACATGGGACTAGAGATTTGCACTCTATTGAAACAAAATCCTTTGAAAATGTGTCTGCATTTGAAAGTAGAAAGCAATCATGTTTTTGTCCTATTTGCATTGAAAACGCTGAATCTGTGGAAGTCTGTGAAAACATAATAAACAAGCATGTAAAACCTTGGAAACACACTGTAAAGATTAATCCAAAAAAAAAAATGTCACTTGCAAGCTTGGAGGAGTTCGAATCAGAAGACATAACAGTATCATCTAATGCCGATATAATTTCGGATCTTGCTAGAGAAGGTAATGTAATAAACTAAAAAAGTTCATTGTTCATTGTTGGGTACCCTTATGTACCAAGATTCCTTCATATGGATTAGATGACTTATCTGATAAAGAGTGCGATTTGATCCACTTCCATAAGGACGAATCATGTTTCTTTTTACTTGCATTTGTCAGTTTTGGTCATCGATTGCACTGAATTTGTAACTATTAATAAGACCCTCTTCTCCTCATAATTCATATTTGTCCATTGTTCATTGTTGGGTCCCTTATGTACTGAGATTCCTTAATATGGCTCGGATGACTTATCTGATAAAGAGTGAGATTTGATCCACCGCCATAAGGACAAATCATATTTCTTTTTATTTGCATTTGTTAGTTCTCGTCATCGATTGCACTACCATTGTAACTATTAATAAGACCCTCCTCTCCTCATAATTAAGATTTGTTCATTGTTCATTGTTGGGTCCCCTTATGTACTAAGATTCCTTCATATGCATAGGATGATTTATCTAATAAAGAGTGATATTTGATCCATCGCCATAAGGATGAATCACATGTACAAATAATTTTACTTGCAATTGTCAATTATGGTCACCATTTGCACTCGCTTTGTAACTATAATATGACCCTCCTCTCATAATTCATATTTGTTCATTGTAAAAAGTACAAATTATTGTTTATCAGTAATGCATTTAAAAAACATTGACATCAATTTGACTACAGGAGATCTATTTTCACTGTGATTGCACCCATCAACAACAAAGAAAAATTAAAATATTATTTGATGTGATGCACTGAAAGAAAGATGAAGTTATTGGAGGACTACGATGCCAAATGATTTACATATGAGAGAGGGTACATTATATTAAAAGGTTATTTCTTCCAAGAAACCCATCAAAGTGAATATTATATTTACTTTCAGGACTATGAACCCGATGTCATATGCTACCAATATAGTCATTTAGTATGTGTAGCTCGAATAAAATTAATAAATGTTTCATTGAAGAAAAATTCAAAAACTAAAAGATGGAAAATGACCAAATTTGATCATGAACGAATAATTGAGAATGGCATTCCATTGTGATGTTTTTAAGCAAGCTTGCAAACTTGCTCCATCTTTCTACATTACATGTATATTGGATATATTGTATTCTATCGTAGTTGGATTTGTATTGAAGCAACAAACATTGTAATCTTCAATTTTGATATATGTTTACTTGGAATGTATTGTTGATTGTCAATTGTGTACATGTATTTTTAATTCTTTACTTGAATATAATGGTTGTGCCTTCAAATATATTTAATATATTACATGTATATATTGGATATATTATGTTGTATGATAGATCAATCTATAAGACAGTGTCCCTAAGATACTAATGGCAACTTACAAAGAAGGAGAGAAGCTTTCTTTGGATTAGGGATTAGCTGAAGGAAATACTCTAAACCCCCTTTCATGGCGTTAGCTCCAACTCTTCCATAACCTAGCTTTTCTTCTTCCATAACCATTTAATTCGATTTAACGCTGATCGACACTAACATTTGTTCAAGGCATCTTTATCTAGCATGCATCGTATAAAATTCCCAGACTTGCCATTTTCTATCTATCTTAAGCTGCATGATGACCGTGTTCCATCTGCCCTAAGGTGCATGATGGGCATACTGTTTGTGGGCCATGCTACATGTTTGGTGGGATGCCATGTCTATTGCATTGTACATAAGTCCCATACGTTCGGGTACTCATGTTTGTGTGGGCACGTGTTAGTTCAAGATGCTGCATGTTATTGCAAGGGAGGTTAGACTATAGGCACTTGTTCCTTGGAGATATTCGGCATCTTTTTAGACATATTCATGAAATCAATGCTAGGGAGTAAACATGACTCTTACTCATGTTAAGTTCATAAATTATTTGTATAATTTTTTAAAATAATTTTATTATATTAACTTTAAACACCAATATCATATATATATATAGTATCATTGTTTATTATTTTTCCTTTGTTTAAAGTAATATTAATTAATTTTAAGAACAAATATTTATCAATATGTTTTTATATTTTAATGGAGCAAAACACTACAATCATATTGAATTTTAAAAGTAAAAACTACAAGATTAATATTAAAAAAAAAAAATTAAAAATTATAATTTTGCCTTCATGTTTGTAAATTGTTAGACGTGAGACAAATATTCATACAAATAATTAAAAATTATATAATCTTTAAACAAATTTATAAACATGATCAATTAATAATAAAATACTACAAAGTTGTAAAATTTACATGTAACATTATTCTACAATCTTAGTTTTAAGATTAAGATACATTATAAAACTAAAAGATAGTTGTAAGATTAAGATAAATTATAATAGGATTAAGATACGTTATAATAAATGATATTGATTATTATTTTATAAATTGTAATATGGTATGTTATAAAATTTTAGAATCAATTTGATGGCAAATTCATGTAACATTATTCTACAATCTTAGTTTTAAGATTAAGATACATTATAAAATTTAAAGATAGTTGTAAGATTAAGATAAATTATAATAAGATTAAGATACATTTAAAGATATTGATTATTATTTTGTAAATTGTAATATGGAATATTATAAAGTTTTAGAATCAAAACCTATAAAGTTATTTTTCAAGGTAATGTCCATAAATAAATATTATATAATTTGTACTCCTTTTTTATTTATAAATAATGAATAACTATATTTAGAAAAAAATAAACAAAGCAAAATATTTAAAAACTTTAACTATTACATTAATGAACCATATCTAAGAAAACCTAACTCGAGTCTCTATTTTTTACTATTTTGGAACAAGGACAAACAACACAGCAAACACGCACATGTTCCGAGAACTCCGACCAATTCATATCGGAGTCACTCCTGTTATGAGAGTGGGTCGCAGGGATAGAATTTGACTGGCAAATTGTTTGTTATGAGGTAATTTGTTCATCAAATACGGTTATCATCTTTTTTGAAATTGTCAAAAACAGATTTTAAGGTTGTCAAAACTGTTAAAAGATTTCAAATTCTTACCTTGGACTACTCGTTACTTTTATTACACCAAAAAACTTGATTAAAGTTTTTATTATGCAAACTACATCTACAATATAATGCTTACATATTCTAAGAATTGAGACCAATTTTCAATAAACATTGTACAACACAATATTGAATACTATTACAAATGCTTTACTAACTATTGAATCTCAAACAACTTAAAATCCAACTACCAACCAAACACCACACCAAGAACCATATTAATATTTCAACTACCAGCCAAACACCACACCAACAACACCATTCAATGTTTCAATGTTATGCTGCAAGGTGCTTATTGCTCGCGACGACCAATCCTCATCAAGACTAACTAACTATGAGATTGGGCCGCTGCTTTACTCATCATGTCTTGAACGAAAGTGTTCAAGTTCAGAAAAGAAGAACCTCCGGGGAGGACTGCCTTCACTGCACACTCCTTCAGTTTCACAGCTTTTTCTCTCAACTGCTCTCCGATGGGACTGCTCATCATTTTCTTAACAATATCCTCCACCTCTTTCTTTGTCACCACCTTCTGGTTATCCACCTCCACCCCTTCAAATTCCAGCCCGATCTTCCACACATCCTTCGCGAATCTGCAATTGAGGAACTGATCGGCATAATAAGGGAATCCCAGCACGGGAACTCCCATGCTAATACTCTCCAGGATAGAGTTCCATCCGCCGTGAGTCAGGAATAATCCCACCGATGTGTGGGCGAGGACTTTCAACTGGGGAGCCCAGCTCACAAACAGTGCTCGATCCTTGGTTCGCTCTTTAAAGTCCTCCGGTAAAACCGCGGGCTTGCCATCTGCGATATCAGAGCGAAGAACCCACAAGAAAGGCTGCCCGGTACCCTCTAGCCCTAGCGCCAGATGCTCCAGTTGTTCCTGAGATTTGACAGCCAGACTGCCAAAGGAAATATATATAACAGATGCTGGTTGTTGCATATCCAGCCATGTCAGGCAGCTTTCATCCTCCTCCCAGAGACTGCCCGTGGAATCCCTTCCTTGTAAGAAATTAGGAAGGAATAGCGGTCCTATCGCCAGAGCAGGACATCCATGCAAAGATAGGGCCGTTACAGCGTCCTTCCCTTCCAGCTCCTCAAAAGTGTTGACCAGTATGTACTCCCCTTTACTCGAAATCTTTGACTCATAGAGAAGTATATTGAACAAAGGGTGCGACGGATCGCGATAGAAGCACATCAAATCGCTTGGCCTCAAAGATGGGATGTTACCCGGGAGACAAGTGATCAGTTTCTCTGGATTGTTCCCTTCGCTTACTGCAATTACAAAGGCCCGACCACGACCAAGAATATTAGTTATTTCAGGTCAAGAAACCAAATCCGTAGCCAAAACCAAAACCAAAATAGTTGAAAAGGGGAGGAAGGAAAACAGTATGGTGGTAAGTATATTCTTACGTGGTTGATCAGGCCTGGGGTTTTTCAGTAGGACAAGTCGGCTTATTCTATATTCTTTTTTAGAACCATTCAATTAAAATGTAGGTATTTTTTATAGTTGAGAATCACTGCAACTGGTTTTAACAACTATGCTGAGTTGAATTAATGGTATTAATAAGACTTTCTAAAAAATTTGGAGAAAAATGTAATGCAAGTTCAGACTTATGGGATTCTAACTTGCTGATAGAGTAGATGAAAGGTACACAACAATAAAATAGAAAATAAAAAACCTAAAACTTGCGACGATCTTACTTTTGACAGGAATATGTCCCTGAGACATGAGGAAGTTAGCGTAGCACTGGCAAATGGAAGCCGCAGCACATAACGGCCAGAAGATAACCCTCGGAACTTTCATATTCCTCGCAACTTCCTCCGTGCAAGACATGAAGCAATCTGTCACGATGCATGTGATGGCTGGAAATGAATCTTTGCCTTCATCAACAGTATCGTTGCTGCTGAGAAGGAGGTGCTCCAATGCGGGGCTCAATTTTTGTAGTGCAAGTAAATACTCGTCCATGCTGGAGGTGCGGTCGTGGTCCGGTGGTAAGCCATCGGGAATAGACAGAAATCGAATTTTACAGCCTCGTTGCTCCAACTCATGATCGGGATCGCCTCTGGAAACAAGAGAAATCACAGAATTGGTGTTTCTTGCAGAAATTCCGACCATATGATTATGAATCCATTCAGTATTAATGAAACTGATGAAAAATCCTCGCATAGCCAGCAGCTGCGCCAAATCCATGAGAGCGTTAACATGACTTAGCGCAGGGAATGGCACAATGACTGCGTGCAATGCACATTTCAACTTCTCGTTCTCAATTATCGTCATATTCGTATCCATCCCCTTCCCTTTCCTCCTGAACTCAACTGAAAACCATGCTCCTCCGATCGCTACGAAACCATGTTTATAGCGTTGCTGCGAGGCGAAACTTATTTTCTAGCCAGGCTTCTCGCGTCCCCGATAAAAGTGCGGGAGGACCGTTGGATGTTCTCATCCAACGGCCCTCCCGCACTTGCCTCGACGGACGCGAGAAGCCTGTCTTGGTCACAGTATGCGGTTGCTTCTCAGCCACTCGCTGGACCGCCGGCTCTGAATTTTCTTACATTGACAGATAGGCATCCAGTTCTGTATTTATTGATTGCTTACACTATTCACATGGCGAACATTATTCAGCATGCTATAATTTATTTAAAGTGGTTGCAGCCCAGTTAATGTGGCTGTATTATTTAGCATGCTATAATTGATTTAATGTGGTTGCAGTCCAGTTAATGTGGTTGCAGTGGGTCTGTTGATGGTTGGATTTTAATGGATCTTAATATTGATGGTTGGATCTTAATGGATAAGATCGATAAAATCCATTAAGATCTAACAATCAACAGGGCCACTGCAGCCACATTAAATGGGTTACAGCAGGCTGAATAGTGTTCAGCTAACACTATTTTATTTGATTATAATAATTTTTATAGTTTTATTTTTTATAACAAGCTCAGCTAACACTATCCAGCCTGCTACAACCTATTTAACGTGGCTGCAACCCATGTAATGTGGCTACAGTGAGTCTGTTGATCATTTAATTTTAAGCTATTAAGATCTAACTATCAACAAGCCCACTACAACTACATACTACAACTACATTAAATGAGCTACCGCAAACTGAATAATATTTATTCAAGTTTGAATAATATTTATTGAAGAGATTCGGTACTGGGTTCTGCGTTCTTGTACTCTTCACCGTGACAACAGGGGCATACAGAGCGATGTTGTGCGGGATGGGACACGAGCTGGAAGCCCTAAAACTACGCGAACTACTCTCCACGATAACAGCAGGGGCATACAGAGCTCTTGTAGTCTCCACGACAACAGCAGGGGCACACAGAGCGATGCTTTGCAGGATCTGACAGGAGAGGCCCTGGATGGTCTTCTAACAATAGACGACTGTCATTCATTAAAACCAAAATTTGGTAGACGCTTTCGCAAAAGTTTGGTAGATCGATTTCAAAAAGGAGAAAATGTTGTGAAGATTTCGGAAAATAATATGAATTTTATAATAAATTAATAATTATTTTTTATTTGATTATAATTATTTTTATAGCTTTATTTTTTATAACAAGCTCATGGTTAATGTAGATTATTTTATTTATAATTATTTTTTATTTGATTATAATAATTTTTATACTTTTACTTTTTATAACAAGCTCATGGTTATTGTAGATTAAATTCAACTATTCATCTTCGATGCGATAAGACAAAGAAGAATATGTTTGTATCTCTTGTAAATGTAATTAGCAAGCCATATCAATATTAATAATATGGTTTATATACGCCGATCGACGTATATCAATCACATTTAAGCCATATTGATATACGCCGATCGACGTATATAAGCCATATTATTTATATTGATATGGCTTGCTAGTTGACGGTCGGCCTACGAGGAGGAAGGATTGTTCAATTTTAATTATTATTTATTATAATTATAATTATTATTATAAATGTTAATATTAAAATTAAAATTAAAATTATAATAATTATTATTATTATTATAATAATAATTATTTATTATTATAATAATAATTATTTATTATTATAATATTGATTATTTATTATAATATTTAGTGTAATATTTATTATTTAATTAATATTTATTATAGTATTTATTATTTAATTCTTAATTATAATAATAATTATTTTTATTATAATAATAATAGTAATAAAAATAAAAATTATTTTTCAATACTACAATTAAACTTATGTTATTATTATTTTTATAACAAATATTATTATGAAATAATAATTATTTAATATTAATATATATGATTATTTATAAATATATAATAATAATAAACCAATTATAAATAAGCAAATAAAAAATTGTTAATATTTATTTTTGAAATAAAAATAAAAAATTAATAAGCAATATTTCTTCTCTTTTCTAAATTAATATTAATTATTGATATATATATATATATATATAACTAACATTAATGGTTATAATATACTAACAATAAATTAATCTGTGAAGGTTTCATAAATAATATATTAATATTAAGGTATTTAATATTAATAATATGAGTTCATTTTAATAATTGAATTTGTTTCTATCAGTTTTTTTTAATGCAAAGAATTTAATATTTTAATAATTGAATTTGTTTCTATCAGTTTTTTTTAATGTAAAGAATTTAATAATTGAATTTGTTTATATCAATTTTTTTTAATGTAAAAAATTTAATGTGTTTAATTTTTTAACAAAATATGTATACATCTATTTAATTTTTAACCATCTTGATTGATTTTTAATTGATGTTTAAAGGAAAAGAATCATTAATGTTAAGTCAACATAAACAACAAGTATGGATGATCTTTGATCATATTTAGTGCAATAAAATTAACATATTTTAAGTTAAATGATTAAATATACCTTAAATGTAAAAGTTTACACTCAATAATAAACACTTTTTCAATGTAATGGAATGGAAACTTGAAATGCAAAGCACCAACTCCCTTTCTCAATGTAATGTTAGGAAAGAGAACTTCACCTAATGCTACTTCTAAACCACTCAAAGACATTATCATTACTTCAATTATTATTTAATAATAGTACACATAATACTTAAAACACAAATTAAATATACTTTGTGTTACAACTTTGGTGCGGAGGCACCTTGGCCAACTCACCCATGCGGAAGAGCTTTGACTGTGAGCTTGCCCAATACGCCCATGGTATGACAAAATGGGCACAAATCAGTTTGGAAGGTCGATGGATGAGCACGCCAAGCACACAACAAGTGGCCACTTGCAGACGGAAGTGTGGGTGGGTGGAACGCGCCAACCCGTTGGAAGGTGGGGTGCGTGCCCATGAATCCCAAGGCGTGGCAAGCCTTGGCACGTTGGCTAGATGGGTTGCGGATGCAAGAGACTTGAGTGGAGTGCATCGTCGACACGCATGGGGGCTTGCGCCCAAGGAGCATGCACACCCAAGTGTTGCGGACGAAATATGATGGACGGGCATCAAACGGCAAGGCAGGCGGTCAGGTGACTTGTACTCCACGCGAGCTTGTGGAGGTCAGCTCAATTAAGGAGAGTCTGTGCCAAGGGGCCCTCCTATGTGGACGCTCATGCATAAGTAAATGCACCCCTCCTATGTGGATGCTCATGCATAAGTAAATGCACAGATAGGAGGCAAGAGAACACAACCAAGAAGACATAAGTTTAGTTAAGGAAGTTAGCACAAGCAGGTTTGAGGCACATTGAGGCATGCCCCTCCTCTAGTGGCACCCAGGGGAGGGCGCACTTGTCTTTGGATGAAAGTTACAAGCTTTTCTAGGGTTTCTCTTGGATAGGGCACGACATGCCTTTGGATTAGGAGAAGTGCACTTGCACATACTTGTGGAGGCACCCATGCCTTAGGAATACCTCTTGAGAGGTGCCTCTAGTGGAAGTTAAGTGCGCGGTAGGCACTATACGAGTGGGAAGAGTTGTAGGTTGGTAGATTGAGTGGGCTGTGTGGAGGTAGACACACAATGAACTTGTAGGTAGAAACTCTCTAGGGCGAGCAGACTTATAGAGGTGTGCCAAGATGGTTGGCAAGCCTGCAACAGACTGCAGCTTGCTAGGGAAACATGTGACAGAGTTTAGTTGATAGACGTAAGAGCAACACGCAGACAACGGACTATGGAAGCTACTGCAGGTAGAGCCAAGACAGGGGCACAAGTGAATTGCCAGTTGAAATTGTAATTTGAACAACTGCTGGTTGGGCATGCTCTTGGAGAGTTGCCGAGATGTGCCATCCTCCACTGTTGTACTATGTTTCCTCGAGCGCTGCCCTCCCATGTCTCCCATGTCTCTCAAGGAGATGGCGATGTCTTTGGACTTTACTACCTCATTTGGAATTCATATGCGACAAAACATAAATGATTGATAACATTATGTTTTTTCATTCTGCGGAGGTGGAAAGTTTGGAGATTTCCTACTGTGGGACTTACTATAAAATGATGTCGAAATGGATGACGAGTGAAACAAATATCCTGAAAAATGGTTTCTTTATGAAGGTTCCGACTTCTCTCTTTTCCTGCGATTGCCTCACAGTGGAAGCTGAGGAATTCAGATTTACCACAACTACCCCCTCATCTTTGCGGTTTCAATTACCTTATAACGTGTTGTCCATCAGTAGTCACTATCAATGATGACATGCTAGAGGGTATTGTAGAAAAATACCCTCTTCTTGAAAATTTGGATGTGATATCAGAGTAAAATATGATTGCAACAATGCACTTGAAATGGATTTTATTTCATGTGGTGCTCTACATTTGCACACAAGTGACCTTGAGGCACTTAAAGGCCTTTCGACTGTGAACTTGTTGACAAAATTACGCTGGATGGGTTCAATATAAGTGTGACTTCTCTCACTGTTATTCGGTGGATGGGTTCACTATAAGTGTGAATTCTATTCTCTGACGTTTTTACTATCTGGAAAAAATCTGGATAAAAAATAATTATATATTAAAGGTAAACTATTTCCTAACTCTCACCTGTTACATTTTAGGAATCTTTTAATTTATTATAGCGAATTTATTAGATTTTGTTAGTAAGGTACTTTATGGGGCAAACGTTTCCTTTGAGAACAATGAACAAATTTACGAGAAGGATGATAACGAGTAGATTTAAAACAATCATTTTCTATAACAATAGATTTCGTTTCAAGTGAAACAGAAATATGAAAATGATTGTGTAATAAATATGAATGGAAGGAATTGTTATTTCATTTATTAATATTAATGTAAAATAGCAATGCTTATTATTAATGTAAATCCTAAAAATTATTTGTAGTTGGAATCATTAATAGCAATGCTTATTATTAATGTAACTCCTAAAAATTATTTGTAGTTGGAATCATTTTCGTTAGCATATCTTAAGTAGCGTATAACCACGCAAATCTTTATTGTAACAATTATTTTAGTTTGGCTATATAACAATGGCCTGATTTGTCGACCACGATCCAAAGCTACAGGTATAGAATGAATTTGGCCTGTATTTTTATTCAATCCACAAAGCATGCGTTCTTTGCAACTGAGATATCTTGCTACCTATGTTTATACATAATAGTGTTTTAATTCTCTTTTGTGAACCATGCATATAAGTTAGCATAAACAAAAAATATATGGACACGTAGCCTTCACAGAGATAATCATTTGAAAAAAAAGGTATTTACCAAATTATATTATGGTTTCAAAAAAGTCATATCCATGTTAATGGTACGGAAAATTTAATATAATATTTATAGATCTAGTCTATTTTTTATTGTTATAAAATTTATACAAATGAATGTGTACACGTAATATGAAATTCCCATCCTACTTAATCACTTTGATGGTTAACGATGACACATCTTTTCGCATGTTGTCTAAGTCTTTGGGTTCTTTTGTCAAAAGATGTACCATTTTAATTATTATTAATAATTTTATATTTATATATTTTTAATTTTTAAACTAGAAGTATTAATTTTTTTAAAATAAAATAAATAATAATATATATTAAATATATTATTTATAGTATTAAATAAAATTAATAAAAATATATTGCAAAATTTTAAAATAAAATAAATAATACTATATATTAAATATATTATTTATAATATTAAATAAAATTAATAAAAACATATTGCAAAAAACATATAAAGGATAGTTAAAATTTTAAAATTAGATAGAGCTTTATTTATTTATTTATGATCATAAATATTTATAATAAATATAATAATATTTTATAAAAAAAATCATATTAAATTTAAATTTTTTATTATTGAGATCTATAATAATATTTTATCATAAATATAATAATAATTTATATATATTTATTTTATAGAGGAAAAAAACATGTAGAAGAATATTTAAAATATTAAAATGAAATGTAACTTTTTTGTGCTAAGTGTTAAAGAATAGTTATTAAATTTAAAATATTTATTTTTTTCCAAGAAAAAAACGTATTTTTATTCATCGTTGTCAAAAAAAAATCCTCGGTGTTGGGAGAAAAAAATTAACAAAAAACCTTTCTGAAAAAGTTTGTTTTGTATAGTTGAATATACAGATCTTAAAATAGTTCTTATAAAATGTCTCAGATAAGCAGTACTAGATCAAAATTAGAGTTGACAAAAATTTGATAGAGATGTAGAACAAGAGGCCACATATGTACCCCCTTGAAACCCCTCCAACCTCAGAGCACCATCATTAAGAGCTAGACCTTGTTTTGACAAAGCATTAGATTGAATGTTGAATTCAAGATAAATGTGGCAGAAGACAACATCACTGACTGAATCTCTAGAATCAACTACAAACAATGAACCATAGAAATCAAATCATTGTTCCCAATCACCGCTGATCCTTGCATATTTTGTATGACCAGTAGAGAATCTCCAAATACTTAGAACCTCAAAATGATATGGATCGAATCAATCTTTAATAGATAAAACATACCATTGAACTCTTCAAAATTGTTGGTACTGACTCTAAGACAACCTTTCCCCAAGAAATAGTGTTCTCTGCTCAAATGCAGAATGAAAACAAAAGCACTTCTTCCATTCTGACTTGCCCCATCAAAAAAACCTCAGGCCACCGATTCATCAATCAAAGGAGGCTTTCTGATCTTCATCGGCTTGGTTGAGGGTGGGCACACAAAGTTGCTCCTTAAAAGTGTTGCAATAGGGCCACGCTAGTGGGGAGAAAACGATCACGTGCACGCACATAAGGCAGTGTGCATGCACTGCAAGGTTCGATACCAAACAGAGGTGCGTGCACTCTTTTGCGTGTGCGCGTTTATGGCGCGTACGTGCTCAAATGCGCACACGCTCTCTTGTTAAAATTATAAAAACAAAACAGGGTAGAGTCTTTGTAATTCTAACCTTTGCAGCTGAGCGCGACTCACCCTTCGCGTGCGCGTCGTTACGAGCCACCAAACTCACCATTTCCACTCCAAAACGATCTCAATCCATCCACCAACTCATCATCAAGTGAATTAGATAGGTAAATTCCATGTTTTTTTCATTTTATTCACTATTTTTTGTTTATTAAATTTGTAATAATTCTCAAATTATTAAAATAATAGAGAAATTTTCAATTGTAGAGTGTAAACCCACATAATGAATGAACAAAATGTTAACATGGAGTCCGATGGAACATAGGAAAACACTAATCTTGGAACCAATGAAAACCCTCAACAAAATTCAAATGCCCAAGAAAATCAAAACCCCCAACCAAGTGTTGACCAAGATGACTTGAACCATTATGTGAATGAAATGAGAGTGCACACTCGATATATAAGAAACACAGGGGAACCATCTCGAGTGTCCCTTTCCACCTCAATTGAGAGCTCAATTGACTCCCTCATCCATGCACATCGCCAATTGACTAACATGACTAAATATAGAGCTAGGATGCGAGAGTATTATTCCACGAGAATTTCTAAGGAGGAAATAAAATATTTGAATATTACAAAGGCCCAATTGTACAGTATGTTCACCAATCCAAGAATACAACAACAACCGAAAATTAGAAAGTCACGTGTCTGCATGGATTGGTGTCATTTCCAACCATGGAGGGACAATTGGATGCATAGGTGGTTCATGGTTTACGATAAGCCTCCATGCAATAATAGAGAGGTTCTACAGTACTTCCTTCGGCAAATGTGGGCTGAGTTTGCACTTGGTTTACATGTCAACTATTTTGACATAACTGAGTTCCAGGGTGTTGGCCGTGGCTCTGCCCAAGATCAACTTGCTGCTAGGAGGAACCCACTGACAGGGCCACCAGCTCCTAGGTGCGAGCCCAACCCCTCTCCCCAACCGCCTCTGTTACCCCACAAACTTGATCAGATCGAGGGCGCGATGAGGAGTGTTGCACGGGGACTACTTAGACACACTCCTTTTGTAGTAGCTACTACAATGGAGACATAGGCTTACCTTGATAGAGACGCGGGTTCAAGGCCTTCAAGATAGATTTAGGATAGACCTGTCACCGGTGGTAACCATGTTGGGCTTTCTGGCTCGACGGGGACAATGCCACATCTTTGTCTCCATTGTAGGCACACTTGCCCTGGCCCGATCGAGGGCTGATATATGAAGCAGGTTAGAACTTGTTTTAATGTGTTTTCAATCATCACTTGATAATTTGTAAAGTAATTTTAAAGTATTTGTGCTTGACTTAAACTATTATTTAAATGTACAACTATTTAGAGCTGAGACACCGTCTTGGGAGAACGCAGCATCTCCCAACCTGGATGCAACAATGGCAGCTGCAACTGAAATTGCGGCACCTCACACAGAGGTATTTTCAGTACCCCACACAATATTGTTATTACTTATGGCATTTCTATTTTTATGTATTTATATTTATGACATACATGATGATAGTTCGTACAATATTTTTTAATATTTTGATTGATTGAAAAATTACTTGTTTAATATGTTTATAACGTGCATGCGTTTTGGTGTCCACAGGTATGCACGGACTACGATGATCAACCATCTCTTCCAAGGGTCGGCAGATCACCATATACACAGGTACAATGTGTAGTTAAAAGCACGCTTTTAATTTGAAATGTTATGACATACTATGGTTTAATTTGATTTTTGTTTACTAAACTATGATATTACAAATTTGTATGCAGGGGCCACAAATAGCTGCAGGCTACTTTAGTCCCATGTTTCCACCCTCTCCCATGAGTTTCCCCCCTCGCTTCCATCCAGACCCCTCCCTCCGTCCACCCCCTCCCTTCCATCCACCCTCCCCTCTCCGTCCATACTCCCCCCTCCGTCCATCCTTCCCCATTCGTCCACGTCCCCTCATCTATACATCCTCTCCCATTCATCCATGCCCCCCCCCATCTATCCATCCTCCCACATTCGTCCACGACCCCCCTTCCATCCAGCTTCCCCCCTTCATCCACAACCTCCCTTATATCCATCCTTCTCCCTCTATCCAGGACCGCCCTCCCATTCACCATACCTCAACATCCCCCTAGCCATTTTGGGTGGATGCCCCCTATTGTACAGCCGGTAGGGGTTCATTGTCCACGACGTCCTCCTCCACCCCATACCACCATGTCCTCTTCCACCATATCATCTCCAGTTCCCACCACTATTGTGGCAACTACTATTCCATTATCTTCCCATGTATCTACAGTGGTTGCACCCATAGTTGTTGCATCTACATCTGCGCCCCCCCCCATGACTGCATTGGAGCAGGTCATCCAACCAACTGCTCCACCTGCTAACCCAGAAGCCCAACCACGTCCATTGTCGGAGGTGTTCATGGTGAGAATCAAGTTAATTTATGAAAAAAAATTTATGCATTAACCAAAATTAATTTATGCAATTATTATTTTTCAATGAAATGATTGTCGTAAATGTTGTAGGGTGGAATTGTTGAGAGGCTCAGCAGATCTAGGACACCTACCTCTTGTCTCCCACTCGCATCAGCGGTGATTTATTTAAGATTTGAATTGTACATTCATTTTATAAATGTGGTAAATGTTACAAATGCTTGAAAATGATGGTATCTTATATCATTTGTTTCAGAGCGTGGAGAGATGGTCTACTCCTAGACGGAAGAAGACCCGAGATACCAGTAGCTCCAAGAAGAGGAAGATCAATTTTGGAGATGCTCCTAGGAGTGACCGGGGTGGTTACAATGCTTGACACACCATGTTATGTACATTAGCCACGATGTGGCACATTTTTCCACCAGTTTCCATGTACTTTGTATCTATGGCACGGGTTTCCATGTATTTTGGATCTACGACACGAGTTGTCGGGTTTTGTATAGGGCATGAGTTGCCATGTATTTTGGATCTATGACACAAGTTGTCAGATTCTGTATAGGGCATGATTTGCCATCGTATGTACATTGGGAACCATGTTCCACTATTTTCCTGAAAATTTATACGTTTGTTCGAGTTTTGTTCTACATATGTGTATAATGATTTGGATTCAAATTTTCCACTCTCATGGATTTATATATAGTTTTGTTCGAGTTTTGTTCTACATATGTGTATAATGATTTGGATTCAAATGTATGCACATGAATATATATGTACAATGGAAATTATTTAATTTTTATATGTATTATAATTTAGGCAAGGGATTAGGCTACATAATAGAGTTTCGTTGTGATTAGAATACAAATAGGGTTTACGCTACCAACTAGGGTTTTTAGTATAGGATCTCGTGTTTCTACAATGGGCTCCAAGCTCTAGGGTTACCAGCTTAATGTTGAACTCCACTATCATGACAACATGGTCACCAAAACCATGCCCACTACCACAATCATCATCAAGCCTCGTCATCCTCTTGCTCGTGGTGCCACCATCCTCGTCCCCATCAATCATCTGTCTTCCACCATCAACCTAATGCACTTTGTCTCATTTTCACTGTCACCGGATCTATCCTCATGACCATTATCACCATCATCATCATTGTACTCATTGTCACCATTGTCTCCATCATGCTCATTGGAGTCTAGGCCATTTGGTTTCTTTGTTTATGTATTTTGGGTCAGATATGGATTGCACTTGATTGGTTTTTAGTTGTATTCACCCTTGCTACATACATGTCAGAAACTTTGCATATAAGTGTATAATAAATTTAGATTCAAAACTAGGGTTTTTAGGCTAGGCTATGGGTTTCTAGGGTTTTCCCATAGACACTTGATAGAGACACTTTCAACCAGGAGTGTCTCTATCAAGTGTCTATGGGAAAACCCTTTGAAAGTGTCTCTATTAAGTGTCTATGGGAAAACCCTAGAACAGATGTGGAGTTGGTAAAAAGGAGTCGATCTGGGTCGAGGACTTATGGAGTTCCCCTCTATGTGTAGACTCAGTGAGACAACGTGGATAGAAATGTTATCATTAAAATGAATTATTAGAGGTACCTACAAATTTTTTTCGAATTAGGTGTAAAAAGATGAAACGTAGAAAAACAGATGACCTTCCAAAATATATAACTTTTATTTATGGAAAATTGGTATAACCACCCCAAAATGTCATTATTTTAAGATTGGTATGTTATTTTTTCTCTAAAACATAATGCACATGTTTTTGTTGGTCCACCAATTTGTTATGTAAATTGTCAATTTCACTTTCAATGATCTAAAAGCAACAAGAATTAAAAATGCATCTATCTTTCCTTAGCATGGAATCAATTTTGCAAAAATCGAAGTGTTCTTTGAGCCTTTCAAGAAAATGAGCAATTCATAATTCAAGAAAAACACAATAGATCATACATTCATTCAATTCTTCCAAAACATAAATGAGAATTTTCCAATGCACAACAATTTTCTTCAATAGTGTTCAAGAAATGATGGGAAAGAAGCACTTTTAATTTTCCGATGGATGCATCAAAGCAATAATTTGATAACAACTCTGCTTTTAGATCTAAATGACTGAAAAGAAAACACTACTTGCAGCACTAGTACATCCAGAAAACTCAAGAAAAGACAAGCACTCAACCAAGCTGAAAGACACACTTAACTCAAAATCAAGCAGCAGCAAGCAAACTAAGCAAGCAAAGCTCAAAACAAATGTAAATGAGGTCTGGAGGGTGATCCAATGCAATGATCAAATCAGGGATGGAAGGAAGGGAATGCAAGAGTGAACGGATGAAGGTGGGGGAAATGAGAGCATCCACCGCTACTGGTTCTCAAACTTGTCCAAGACGGAACCCAAAGTCAATCCAAATGAAACCAAACTCTCAAAGCACAAATCATAAATGGGGTCTCTAGCTGGATCTTGCAGCACAGAGGGAGTTCATACATCAGACCAAAGTTCAAACTGTCAAATGAGGGAAGGGATGCCAGTATGCCAACTTTTGATAGATCGGTGCACTCTGCCCTTACATACAGTGCGACATTGCAGTTTGCCTTCACAGGAGGTGCGGCGATGTCGCAGTATACCAATGCAAAGGATGCGACGGGTGACTAATAGGTGAAGAACAGAGACTTAGAAAGACACAGTGTCGCTCTGTTTCCACTACCCAGGTGCGACAGGCGAGGTTTAGGTTCAAAAATGAATCAGATCTCTCAATCATGAACCAAAAACAGGCTTGAAAATGAGTTGTATAAACTTAGAGGAAGTAGATTAGAGTCTTCAACACGAAGATCTGATAGTGAAATAAACTCCAAGAAGTAAATGGAAAAAAATAAAAGGCTTGTGTCAAGCAATCAACTGAAAATGACTCTCAGATTAACAACTACTGACCAAACTCTATATACTCCCCAGTATGGTCGCCAGATTTTTTATTGAACAATCCACTCGAGCGGACGTGAGCAAGATCTCCCTAGCTCAATGTGAGTCTAGAACAAATAGAACAGACTACAAATACATCTCCTAGATCTACTTAAGGATCAAGTACTAGATGTCTTACCTTTTTACTACGCAATCCTTTCTCCTGAATGCTGCTCCACATCTCACGGTCGTCAGATCCAAGCTGCAAGACCTTCCAAGACAAAGAAACAAGAGAAAAAAATAAAAGACATCTATACAATAAGAGATCTAAGTAAATAGTTAAGCAGGTAAACTACTCAATATTATTGCACACATGAAAAATATTGGTGGAAAGCATTTGTATTACTATAAATAGAGGAGTACATGATAGAGATATAGAACTACAACCAAGGCTTAACATAGTATCCCTTCTCCAACCAAGCCAATTGCCATGTCCTTCCAAGGAAGTATGAGTTCTCCAATAGGTGAATGAAGGTGTTCTAAGAATGATTTCACCAGCATGTAGATACCATAGGCTTCCTCCCTTTGGGATGGGAGTGAGCTTCACTTATATAGTACTACGTGGATAGGATATGGATAGGATAGGTTGAGAGATGGTAGGAGAGAGATAGGGGATCCTCCCAAAGAGTTAGGGGTCGAGTACCAGCTCCCCTAGAGGTTAGGGATAAGCCCCTAAATGAGCAAGTTTCGAGAAGGATCTAAAATAAGCTATTTTTGCCCATTAACTGACCTCGTTGCACCCTGCAGTGGAGCAAGTTGTGACGTCACATGTTGCTAGTGTGCAACCTGTGACGACCCTTCAAAACCTAGCACAACTGAGCACAAATCTTCCCAGGATGATTATTTAGTCCAGGTATCTTTAGGGGTGTATACACTTAATCTTATGATGAGTAGATTTTGGGTGTAACAGTACTACTTATTTGTCCATATTGTGATTAATTAATAAGTGTGTGTGAAGTATTTTTGCTTTTATCTGAGTTCTACTGTATTATTATTCTGTTGCTCATCTTACTGCATTGACCACTCTTAAACTTATTCCTAAATTCTTTCTTGTGAGGTATACATCATCTCTTAGATCTCCTGTGAGGATTTTCACAATTACCTACAACAATTCCAATTTGTAATTAAGTATCGGAAAGGTAAATCTAACACCGCCGCCGATTGTCCAAGTCGACCACCCATTACTCTCCTTTTTACAATGATGAGTATGCAGGGATATGACACGACCACTTGGCCTCAATTGTATCATGACGACAATGAATTTTCATCAGTCTATCGACAACTACAGACTGACAAGTCGTCGACCTCCGAATATTTCTTGAAAGATACCTTGCTATACAAGCTTGGAAAGCTTTGTGTACCGACTGGTGAGCATCGACAACAACTCATTTGGGACGTGCACTAAAGCAAGAATGTAGGTCACTTTGGAGTAGAAAAGACACTTGCTATTCTCCATAAGTATTTCTTTTGGCCTACACTTAAAATCAACGTCAACAAGTACATTCGATCATGCGTCCTAGTCAACCATGGGAATCTATTTCTATGGACTATTTGATGGGATATCCTACTACCAGACATCAGCATGACGCAATCTTAGTATTAGTCGACAAATTATCCAATATCGCCATTCTCATTCCATGTAAGAAGACAACGACAGCGCAACAGACCACTCAACTCTTCTTTACACATGTTTGGAAACACTTTCATTTACCAACAAACATTACTTTCAACCGAGATTCCATATTCGTCAACATATTTTGGAAGACTCCCTGGAAATAGATGGACACACAACTCTCATTTTCGACAGCTTTCCATCCTCAGACCGATGGACAGACGGAAGTTGTGAATCGCTTGGTCGTACAATTGCTTTGCATGTACAACCACAATCATCGACTAACATGGGATGAAAGTATTCCATACATACAAGATAGTTACAATCGTGCTCTCGATAGCTCTACGGTCAAGAGTCCATTTGATATTTGGTATGGATTTCAACCCTCAACGCTTATCAACTTGATCATCTCCTCGACACAGTCAAACCCCGACACTGACTACAGCCAGCAGGAAGTTGATAAAGCCTTGAAGTTTCGAGATCAAATCTGCGAAATCCAGAAGCAAGCACAAGAAATGTTGCAACAATAAAATGTGAAAGCTAAGGCCCTACATGACAAGCATTGTATTCCTCACTCATTCCAAATTGGGGATAAGGTCTGGTTACATCTCAAGAAGGAGCGCTTCACCAGTCCATACAAGAATCTCAAACCTCTGCGATATGGTCCATACAGTATTCTTTGATAGATTGGAGAAAACGTTTTTTAGCTCGACATTCCTGCATGCCTGGGTTTGCATCTAGTATTCAATGTGGATCTACTTTGACCATACCATTCACCACTGTTGGAACAGAACGACTTACCAGCAACAAAACCTGACAACATTAATCCAAATGTTTAGGAGCCTCTTCCTTGCGACACCATTGTGGGATGACGAGTACGACATACAAGGATGAACACAATTCCCTTGTTTCAGGTTTCTAAAGTCGGACAGATCCCATCCCAAGGAATGTGGTACTCTGCTCCTGAACTAACCGACAAGTTTCCTCACTTAAATGAGCAAACAATGGGGACCATTGTTTCTTAAGGAAGGAGATTTCGTCCACATCGTAGTTGGCATTGTTGTCGAGTGTTAACATCGACTTCGACAAGTTCCGAACTCGACACGACTTCGACAAACTCAGTAACTTCGACAAGTTCAGTGACCTCACATTTTCGCGACGTCAACACACAGCACGACTTGCGACATGCGATTGTCAAACTACGACATATTGTCTCTCTATCTTCCAATCAACTGTAACAGTTGAACTTCCGAAACTGCTATAAATTCTCTTGTAACTGAACGTAAAGGGAAAGCACCCAAGCATCTGAGCACTCTATATAAGCATGTATAATATTGTAATATACAGTCATGATGTTATCGATCTTGTTTCCAGTAATAGATAAATCAGTTCGCATTCCTGCATATTGTCTGTGTATTTTTGTTTATCTATGTAGTGTATTCCTGCTTTGCTTATTATCTTTCTTATGCTTTTGCCATAATAGAGCAAACTCATTCAACCAAACTGTTGTCCCCCTCATACTTACTGGGCACGTGCGGATCAGAGAGAGAGAAAGAGAGAGAGGGTTATGGGTTTATAGAGAGAGAGAGAGAGATTGGAGGTTAGGTATTTATAGAGAGAGAGATATTGGGGGTTAGGGGTTTAAAGAGAGCGAGAGAGATTGGAGGTTAGGTATTTATAGAGAGAGAGATATTGGGGTTTAGGGGTTTAGAGAGAGAGAGAGAGATCTTGGGGTTAGGGGTTTAGAGAGAAAGAGAGGGATATTGTGGATTAGAGAGAGAGGGTTCGGGGTTTATAGAGAAAGAGATAGAAAGAGAGAGATTGGGGGATATATATGTATATATATATATATCTATATATATATATATATATATATATAGAGAGAGAGAGAGAGAGGAATTAGCGGTTAAGGGTTTATAGAGAGAAAGAGTGATTGGGGGTTAGTGACTTAGAGAGAGAGAGATTGAGGGTTAGGGGTTTGGAGAGAGAGAGAGAGATTAGGGGTTTCCAAATAAAGAAAGAGTGAGATTGGGGTTTAAGGGTTTAGGGAGAGAGATAGAGAGATTGTGGATTAGCGGTTTGCAGAGAGAGATAGAGAGAGAGACTGGGGGTTAGGGGTTGAGGGAGATAAAGAGAGTACATCGGATGTGAAAGAGTGTGCAGTATTGAAGGAAAAGATGCATAAGCTTACCAATATGCACTATGAAGTTTTGGATGCCTGTTAGGGGTTGAGGGAGAGCGATATTGAGGTTTACATGTTTAAAGTGAGAGAGAGAGGGAGAGTATCATATGCGAAAGACTGTGAAGTCTCGAAGGAAAAGATGTAGAAGCTGACTAATATATACTATTAAGTTTTGGATGCCTCGAAGAGAGAGAGAGAGAGAGTATCAAACATGAAAGGGTCTTATGGATTCGAGGTTAGGGTTTTAGAAAGAGAAAGGTTGGGGGTTAGGGATTTAGAGCGAGAGAGAGATTGGCACTTAGGGGTTTAGAGAGAGAGATATTGGGGGTTATGGGTTTAGAGAGAGAGAGAGAGAGAGAGATTGGGGGTCAGAGGTTTAGAGAGAGAGAGAGAGGGGGGGTGGTTAGTGGTAGGAGTAGGTGAGAGACAAAAATGAAGATAGAGAGTGTGTGGTTAATGGGCATTGGGGGAGTAGGTGTAGAGGGATATAGATAGAGTGAGAGGGATGCAGGGATGGTTAGTTGTAGGTGTGAGAGAGAGAAAGAGAGAAAGGGGTCGGGGTATGAGGGTGAAGAGTGGGGGTTTGGGGGAGGAGATATAGAGAGATATTAGGGGTTGGGGGTTTAGAGAGAGAGAGAGAGAGAGAGAGAGAGAGAGAGAGAAATGGGGGGTGATGGTTAGTGGTAGGACTAAGTGAGAGGGGGAAAGGTTATTGGTAAGGGGTTAGAGAAATAGAGAAAGGAGGGGGTTAGGGCTTAGGGTAACAGAGAGATGGGGGGCTTGGGATTTAGGGTATATGTTTTTAATCAGGGGATTATGTTTTATGGTAAGGGGATGGATGGGTGGTTGAGAGAGAGGGCGGTGGGGTTATAAAGCGGGAGGGGGCGTGGGATTATATTGAGAAATGGAGATATAGCTAGAAGGAGGGTGAAACAAATTTGTCACACTAATAGTGTGTGCATTCTAATAGTGGGTGTGAGCTAATAGTGTGTGTGCGATATTAGTCCGTTTGTGCTAATAGCACGTGCGCGCTTTTTGTGTGTGCGCGTTACTAATGCGCGAGCACTAAAATTTACATTTTTATTGGTGCGCTTGACTTTTTCCATACCGTGTGTAATGACTTGGCAGGTGTGGTTCTAGGTTCGGATTACCAAACCTTGTGCCTTGGATTGCATTATAGAAAAACACATCATGTTCTGTAACTTCATGTTTTTCAACCTCAAATCATTATATGCTCCACTTTTCATCTACTAATGAAACTGCACATACTTATAGAACTCTGTGTGTAGATTCCAAATATCTATTTTTTGAATAAATTTGTTAGAATTTTCTATTTTTTATTCATTTTGTTTGAAACCATGTCATATTTACCTAAAACATAGGTCATGTATTTCAACTATAACTTTTTACTGACACACCTATTTTGAAAATAGAAAAGAACCCACACAAGTATACTGAAAGACATATGCACTAAAAAAAATGTGACTTTGTTAAGACCATGATAACAGGGCCTAACGCTCGACCTTGTCTTTTGAGGGCTTTCCTGACTTCCTTAATTTAAAAAAATATGTAAAATTACAATAGAATATTTTGGAAAAATAGTGTTGCACTAGATCCGCCTCTTATCTATATCCCTACATAATTTGTTTTTCAAATTTATACAGTTTACATACCAAACCTGGGGCCTAATGCAAACATACGCATTATGTTTTTGAAAAAAAATAACATACCAATCCTATAAGTACTCCATTTTTGGGAGTTATACATATTTTCCAGAAATAAAAGTTATATTTTCCGGAAGGTGATCCAATTCTCTACATTTTATCTTTTTACACCATGTTCTAAAAAGTTGTGTAGGTACCTCTAAAAATTCATTTTAATGGCCGTATTTATGTTTTTCAGGAAGTCCATTGCAACCACGGGGGCTTCACTAGAAGTCAATATAATATCACATTCATTCATATTGGGGTATTAAATAATCATGAAAACCTAAAAATTATATTGCTTATATATTAAGCGGGCAAAGGGTTTTTTTTATTTAATGTAACAATACAAAAATACTTTGGGGTATTTTTTATATGGGCAGGCTGACAAATATCCTCCAAATAGACTTGGTGGGATCACGGCCGGATGAGAAATTGGGTTGAGGAAAGGCTCAAGCTTACCAGTACGCAGGGAAATTGCATCTTGAGGCATGCTTGAGGCCAGGGGTTTCATGGTGAAGAGGGTTTCTAATCGATCATAGTCGAGAGACAGTGGTCATTGAGATACATTCGTTACCAATAACACTCAGCCAGTTGTTACCAATAGCCTTGGGAGGCTCTAAGCCTCCAGGGCCTGTTATAGGCCGTCGATAGGCCTTGGGGGCTTGAATACCTAACCACTCATTCCTATTACAGGCCTTGGGAGGTTTAATCAAAATCCTAGAGATTGTTACAGGCCCTGGGGTCTTGGATACCTAGCCCACACCGGGCTTAGTCAACGATTGGGGAACTGCAACATGCAATCTAAATGTTGTACTATGTGCATTGGCTCTCGTGACATACAAGAAGTGATCTCCTATCTATTCATTAGACCATTAGATGTTGCAAATCATAATGATATGTGGTTGATTAATTGCATTGTGGGTGAAGTAATGTGCATCCACAATATACATCGAAAGAATCAAGGTGCATTGTAGAATGCATGTGGGGTCATAAGAGGGGTATCATATCAATATACTAGGTAGAAATATAAAGGGGTATATAAAATGCTAATGAAAAAATTTATACATACAATATATAGTGAAAATAGGGGTTTTTTTAAATTGGGAAGGCATATTGGGAGGGGGTAAAATAAATGATTTTGGAAGGTATTTTCCAATATTTAGTGAAATTAGGGGTATTGTTTCATATGCCACGAACGAACGTGCTATGATAGCAGTTTATTGAGTGAAGTCCCTATGATTGCAACTAACGCGCCATAAGTGGGTATCATTACCTTACACCAGCCCTTATATGTTAGTTCCCAAATAAATGTCAAACACCTTAAGCTCAAGAATCAATACAATAATGAAAATAACCAAAATAGCAAGCATACAATCTATGTAGTTTGAGGAGAAATGTTGATGCTTAGTCCAAGGAAAGCATAAAATCAAGTTCTATCATTATCAAAAATCAAGATCAACTCTACAGCAAATGCAAGTCCTAATGGCAGGGACTTGCTACTCTGCAGCTTCGCTTGTTTATCCAATTATATCTTCAAAGAAATTTAACTATATGCTTGTGAATTTAATGTTATATGGTTCAAACAATGTTGTTTTACTTTACAACAACAACTATAACTATATGAGGATAGTGCATAACCTATTTAACAATTTGGAGATTTTTTTAAAGAAAGTTATTATAAAACTCTTTATTTTATCTCTTCGCAAATAAGGAAGAAATGACCACTTGGACTTTAAATCAAGGCTCATTTAATTTGAAACCATTCTTCAATATACGTTTTTAAAGAATTCGAGAATTCAACACTAAGGTTGATACTTTATTAAGGAAGCGTTACTTTTTATAGGAGGGTATCTTCTCTCAACAAGTATCCATGGAAGGCACTCTCTATCTAGCTATGGATTGTCACTTTTATTTATTTGTCTACTTTGAGTATGTAGCAAGTTGAATAGACTGAAATGCTAAGTTAATGAAATACAATGAATGCTATTTTTTATAATTTAATAACATTATTTATCTTTTCTTTTGAATATGGTAAAATGATTAATGTCAAAATAGAAGGGTTCTTGCAAAGCATATTTACAAATTATATTTTCAATTCAGATTAGAATTCGATATAAATAAATAAAATTCAAAGAGAGAAAAATCAATTCGACCCAAAAAAATAGTTTATTTATTTTATATATTTAAAAATTATATTATATATTACTAATATATCAAATTTAATTGAAAAATATATTTCATTCATAAAACACAAAACTCTTTCGATAAAAACTAGATACCCTAACTTGCATAGACAACTAGAACAATTCAATGTGGATGTGTGTGATGGATACCCATACCCTAAACTTATTATCGACATGATCCATTTAGAGAAGCACCCACCCATTGAGTCAAGTGCAATGGAAACCCATAATGGAGAGGTCCCAAGATATACAACTTGATTAGATGTACTATAGTTATAATTTAGTAACTAGAACAGACGGTTTTTGAAACGGGATGAAGGAGGGCTATTTCATAATTTGAGTATCCATTGATTCAATCCTATGGCCTATAGATGTGAGTGACCTTATATAATCAATCATATAAATTGTTGTGACATAATAATCAATAGTTTCTACATCTACTATATAATCCCAGAGCAAATCATGTGGACACAACCAAATTATTAGTCCATTTATCACAAGTTGATATTATTAGCTATCCTCATCATTGCCATCGTTATATATAAAAAAACCAATCAAAATAATTGTTTGGCCCAAGAAATGTTTTGTCCAAAAACATATCATTTATAAAAATCATAACTATAAGAGATGAAAACTAATTGACGCAAAACATTATTGGGTTTAAATTTATGTACAATTGTTTGATGAAAAATAATACTTTAATTGACCTAAAACTTGAGAAACCTAAATTTCTCTGAAAACTAATTGACGCAAAACATTATTGGGTTTAAATTTATGTACAATTGTTTGATGAAAAATAATATTTTAATTGACCTAAAACTTGAGAAACCTAAATTTCTCCTATATGATTCTCACAAAATACTAAACAAGATTCGTATTTTCACCTCCTCTCATAACTACATAAAAATCACAATGTTGTTGGTCAAACTAAGAATGATGGGTGGAATTTGCACCTAGAACTATGCCCTAAGCATTTTAAGACCCACTTCCTAAAACACATTTTCAACATTAGTTTTGGTAATTTTAGCATAAATTCTTATTAAGAACATTTTATCCTTTGAATTATATCATGCAAGCATATATCCATCATAATTATATATCTATTAAGAACTAATAACATTTTATCCTTTGAATTATATCATACAAGTATATAGATTCATTATAATTCCATATCTCTTAAGAACCAAGATTGGTAGAAAAAATTGGGATGTAAATCTCTTGGTGCGTGAGAGAGAGAGAGAGAGAGTTATATTTGGCACTATTTTACTTGTTATCAACATGGTGCATTTCATAATACCAAGTGCGTGCGTGCGCACACACACACAAATGATTGGTATTATGCAATGTACCATTAATATTGTGAGTTGATAACAAACAAAATGGTGCCATATATAGAATTGTCTCGATTCCTCTTATTCCATTGGTGTATATGATTTAGTTTTTTATAATGTTATTTTTATGTATACATATATTTGTGAACTAGTATTATTTAGTTAACATTAAAGTTATTATTATTATATTGTTTAGTTAAATATATCATGTTTTATATTGATTCAACACAATCTAAGTTATTATCTCTCTAATAGTGAGTTGTAGAATGCACCTTGCTTGTTAGATGTTGGATGCATGTCTTCTCTAGTGCTATTATTTAATTTAAATAATTAAATTATTTAGAAGAAAAAAAATTAATGGAATTTTTTTTAGAAAAACTCAATACCACGGGGTCTTCACTAGGGGCGACATTATACCACGTCCGTTCATATTGGGGGTATTAATTAAATGCAATATACAATATGTTGGGGTATATATTATAGTGCATTGCTGCCTAATGTCCCCCCCGAAATCGAAAATGCTGTGAGAGTGTGGTGAGAGCTCGTGTTTTGCAGCTGGGCTTGGCAAGGAATCCCCAAAATGTGGTGAGAGTTCGTCTTTTGTTGGGTTTTGCAGGGAATGCCCCAACGATGGTGAGAGTTCGCGTCTTTGCAGGTGGGTTTTGCAAATTATTTCGAAGGTTTTGTTGCAAATTATTTCGAAGGTGAGTTCGCATCTTTGCTACAAATTATTTCGAAGGTTTGCAGGGAAGCCTGCAGCTGGGTTTTGCAGGGGAGTTTTACATTTAAAGAAATCCAGTTTTTATTCCGGATAAGGGGGGTTATTACAACGTTATCGCAGTTTTACCTGCAATCTACTAATATTCTCCATCAATCATCCGTAGAAGGCTCAAAACTCGACTCGATTGATTTATTCCCAAACAAATTCATGCTGAATCGACCAATGGAGGTGTTCTGACTGAGCCCAGGCCACCACACTTGGAAATTGCTTTGCGTGCACGTCCACCAAAGTGAGTGGTGATTTTTTGAAAGACACTAATCTTTTATGTAGAAGTTAGAGGAAGGAAAATAAGAAATATATCAAAAGATGTTCTTCAAGAGCAGTTTGAATCTTGTGTGACACTGTGACGTATTTTTCATTTAGGCCCTTTCAACAGGGGGGCTTATAGATACAACACCAATAGTAGTTTTTCACCCACATGCTCTGAGAGTCTGAAATTTTGTAGTTCGATTGTTTCACATCTCTTTTTATTGAGGCCCTTTGTTTACCATCAGCAGTTTTCTGAGTTCTCAATGAGCCCAGGCCACCACACTTGGAAACTCCTTTGCATGCATGTCCACCAAATAAGAAATGTTCGTAATGCCTTGAGAAGACTAAAATATGTCTTCGAGAGTAATTTGAATCTCACTTGTTGTGTCTTTTTTATTTAGGCCCTTTGAACAAGGGGCTATAGGAGGTGACACCATCATCATTTTTTCACTTGCATGTATGAAAATATGTGGTTTGATTGTTTCATGTCTCTTTTATTTAGACCGCCCTTTGAACTGAGGATATAGGGAATACACCATCTGCAATTTTGCACTTGCATGCTATGGAAGTTTGTAGCTTGATTGCTCTGTTGCAGATCATTTGTAATCGTGTCAGATCTAAAAGAAAAATAGTTAGATGGGTAAACTATTGCATGTTGAAGAAAGCAACTGAACTATTTTTGTAATGGCATTTCATTTATGTTTCTGCTCTTGGGAACATACTGTAATGTTTAGTTACTGTGTGACATACTATTACTTGTTGGATCTCTCTTTGTGAAGCCCTTTGGACAGGGGCTATAGAGACAACCCCATAAGTAGGATTTTCACTTGCATTCTATAAAACTTTATTGTTCATATGCTTTGTTAGTATGTTACAGATCTGAAGGAAAAATTTTAGATGGGTAAACTATTGCATGTTGAAGAATTTGTGATTGAATTTCATTATTTTTCTGCTCTAGGGAAGGTAGCCAACATAATATAAGCCTTATGAATTTCATGGTAGTATGGTTGTTAGAAGTTAATGTAGTTTATGCTCTTTGTAAAATATAATACTCTACTCTAATGGCTTATTCATATAAATTTTCAGAGTTAAGAGCTCGGAAGAGTTAGAGCAAGAGGAATTGCAAAAGATCCCAAAATTCAAGGCTAGGCCACTTAATAAAAAGGTACCAGTTAACACGTTTGTCTTCTGTTCATACTCTGCAATTTTCTCTATCAAGTTTCTGAATGATCTTATGTTTACAGATATTCTGTAGTAAGGGGGATCTTGGTATATTATGCAATCTCAAACGTCAAGTCACAACACCTATGGTAGGATGGATGTTAATTAACAAGGTTGATGCAATTAAAAGTATTTTCAGGCTCATTTCTTATACGAAGATATTAAATTGTTTCTGATCTGAATCAGGAATTTCACTTTGCAACTGATGAGCGCCTTCCTCTGCCTCCACCAACTGAACTTTTTAAAAAGGTCAGGAGCTTAATCTAGATAGATGATTGATCAGGAAGAAAGCTACAATAGTCAGGTGTCATCTTTTGGTTATTATTATCCAATTGATATTTTAATACTTTGGAAATGTGTTTTTTTTTATTAGCTCTCTCTCAATTCAACACCTCATCATGACCCAGTGCCTCAACTAACAGTTCCTCATCCATTCCATCTCCTTACAGAGGTTTGTGGCCCTGCCTTCTTCACTATGGAATTTAAAGCATGGTTTGTCATAATTTGATGGTATTATTTTTGCAACTTTTAGGAACGTGGGGCAGAGAAGGAAATGAAGTTTGTGACAAAGTTGCTAGAGGGTGAAGAGAGAGAGATGGAAGCACGGATTCCAAAGGCTAATCCGTATCCTTACACCACTGATTATCCTTTAGTAAGCACTTTAACAACTTCTTACCTTTGGTTCCATATGTAAGATGAAGAATATTCAGGATATTGTAAAGATCATAAAGTATTCAGTATATTTATAATTAAATGGTATTAGCTTGCATTGTTACTGCATGCATAATTCTGTATCATGAGTCATGGTGGGTAATGTGTAGACTTAGCAACAAATCCTCAAACAATTAAACCACCTTTTGAACATCTGATAGAGATTTATTTTAAGTTGTGTGTGAGAGATCTTTCCAATATGACATTTAAGATTACATGTATATAAAAGAAAATTGGGGCAATAGTCATCTAATATTCCCACTACCTTCCAGATTCCACCAAATCCAGTCTCCAAGGAATGTACCAAGCCAGAACCTTTTCAACTTGAAAGTTTAATGAGGCATGAAGAGGAGCTACAACGGAGGGAAGAAGAGCTTGCAATGATTGAGAGGGAGGAGCAAGAGATGAGAAAGTTTCGAGCTCAACCTATTATAAGCAAGTAAGTCGTCATGCAGCTGAATATTTGAAAATGTTGTCAATGAAATGAAAGAAAATCTACTAACTATGTAGAATTTGCCGCATATAAAAACAGTTTAAGCATGTGAATGGTAGTTCATTATTTTAGCTGAAAGAAAATCATAGCATGCTAGACATAGATTTCGTCATAAGTCATAACTAAATTCTACATTGCTGAATTTTATTAAGGTTCCAAGAAAGGGAGCTGTTTGTATTGTTTCTTCTATCCAACTACACTTTTTGGAAAATTTTGGTGGGTTGCTTACATTATAAAGATAAAACATATGTACCATGCTTTGGAAACAGAATCCATAATTTATAATACAACTATGTAGTCAATTAAATGAAAGAAAATCTACCAACTATGTGGAATTTGCTGCATATAAAAAATGACCAAACCCAGGCACAACAATTTAAGCATGTGAATAGTTGTCAATTCTTTAGCTGAAAGAAAATCATAACATACTGGAGACAGACAACTAAAATCTAAGAAACTGATTTGTTTGTATTGTTTCAATATATTACACTTTAGGAAATGTTTGGTGGGTTGTTTACATTATAAACATAATGTATCTGTACCATGCCTCAGAAACATAATCTATAATTTGCAAAAATTGTTCATGGTCAAAGTTTGAAATACTCTAGATTTGTTTCCATATGACTACATGTCTAGAACTATTTGATGGGTTGCAAAATGTAATCAAGACAAATGGTATGATGACAAAGAATACTTGAATGACCCTCGACATGGAATCCATAAGTTACAACTGTGCCATTAAACACTGTACTGATCAAAGTCTTACTAATTTTTTGTTAGCAATGTCTTACTAAATCGTATAATAATTGGAACATTGTAATTATGAATGGTGAAAAGATATTGAGGTCAAAAGAACTATTCCAATCATTTTTGCAAGTATATGGATTCAGCTATTGAAAAGTACTTAAAAATGAGTTGCTGAAAAATTCCTGAGGTCAAATATGACACTTTTCTATGATAAAAACCATGAACCCCCCAATCATCCAGTGGATTGGACTATATATTTCTATATAGAGTCAAATATGAATCCACATCTTGCATTATTAAGGAACTGTTTACAGGAGATTTGTTTCTATGCATCTCCACCATGAGACAGACTTTTGTAAAGTAAATTTACTTTGGCAAGGACCTTTGCAGAAGCACTAATAGTTTAGAACACAGGCACTAATTGTTTGGTTGCTTTAATAATTACCTTAATCAGTAGCTTGGATTACCTTACTCTGCTGAAGAATTTGTTATTTTACACAGGTAGACAAGTCTCTATGTCACCAGAAACGGTACAACATGGTACCATTCCTCCAAGAATTGGTAAAGAAACATAAATGCTACAGAAACATGAAAGTGTTGACTCTAACATTTTTAGAAAAAGTAGGAAAGAAAACAGGAAAAAAAACTCTAACCATTATGATGTCTGCGCAATATGTTATGATAACGATACATTGCATATGTGTACCACTTTCGATACATTACATATGTGTACCACTTTTGATTCTTGAATGGATTTGGATCCGCTGAATCATTCCAATAAGATAAAATACGATAGCCTTAAGGGGTTATGGCCCAATTGGTTGTCACCAATTTTGTTGGGCATTTGACTAGTTTTGTGCCAGTGGGTACCCCTTAGGTAAGATACACTAGTCTACCCCCGACAGGTTTACTAGGGATGCCATCCATGATGTGAGGAACCATCCCTTGGGTTGCTGAAAAATTCCTGAGGTCAAATATGACACTATTTTCTATGCTAAAGACCATGAACCCCCCAATCATCCAGTGGATTTGACTATATATATCTATACAGAGTCAAATAAGAATTCACATCTTGCATTATTAAGGAACTTTTTACAGGAGATTTGTTTCTATGTTTCTATGAAGGTGTCCAAGCCCCCAGGGTGCCTTGGGAGGCTGTAAGCCTCCAGGGCCTGTTATAGGCCCTCGATAGGCCTTGGGGGCTTGAATACCCAACCACTCGTGCCTATTACAGGCCTTGGGAGGTTTAGTCAAGCCCACAGTATCATGGCAATATACTAGGAAGATATATAAAGGGGTATTAAAAATGTAAGTGAAAAAATGGATACATACAATATTATAGGGGGATTAGGGGTTTTTTTTAATTGGGAAGGCATATTGGGTGGGGGTTAAAAAACGATTTTGGGAGGGTTTTTCCAATATTTTTTGAAATTAGGGGTAGTTTTTCATATGCCACAAACGAACATGCTATGGTAGGCAATCATTGAGTGAAGTCCCCGTGCTCAATACTTAACAAGTTTTAGGTGCAATTAATAGCCAATCTAAAATACATGCCATGTTCCTTGAAATCAGTTTTCCTTTATTTTCTTTCCTTCTCATAGTAAGGAAGGAAAATCCTATTAAAGGAATCATATTCCCAAGAATGTTGCAAAGAATCCATATCCTATTTTTCTCTATGGACCATGTTCACATTCTTCATATCAAAAGGGAAAACAATCATAAGTTGATAGTATGGATATTGAAAATGTATATGTGGCCTAGGGTCAATGCTAGCCAAGTGTCAAAGGGACATTTCAAGGTTTGTATGTCATATGATCCATTGCAACATGAGCAAGAGAGATATAACTCTCCCCATGCATGCTTCTACCTCACACACTTGATAACAAGTTTGTGTAAGGATCAATTTATGGTTGAGTTAATGGAGACATGACATGAAGGTTGGGTAATGTTGATAAGGGATGTTTCTCAAGACCTATGTTATATAAAATTAATGAGAATGGAAATATTTTAGGACTCTAATTTGTTTTCCCCTAGCCAACATGTTGTGTCTATGTATGAGAGGATAAATATGGTTGCAGTGTGCCTTCACTCTTAGGCTGTTGGATCAATGTTAGACTCTGAAACAAATTTGACAAGGGTAAGTGAACTCTATTTTCTCAGCGTGCTCTTATATTTGTACAATCTTTCATGATTTGGATCCTCAATAGGATCTTGGGTAGGTTTGCTGTTGTTTATGAATTTGTTTTAGATATAAAATCTATCTCTATTCGGTAGGGGATTTTATCCATATCATAGGGAGATATGAAGGAAAACTTGAGAATTCAAGTTTCACTTTTATGCCCATAGAGGGGATTAAAAAGCTAATTTCAACTAGTGCCTTGCTTCTTAGAGTGGCAAATTTTTCTTATTCAAGATGGCAGAATGGTGAAGGGAATATTGAGTTCAAAATTATTTTGAGACAGGTGTTAGGGTAGTTAGAAGGAATGAGATAGGTTATATGTTACCTCAGTATTCAATGGAAAAGAAGAGGCGAAACAAGAGGAAATGGAATCCAAAGTTAGAGAACAAAATCTTAAATATGACAAATTGGCCATTGAATCAGAAATACATTATAACATTATCTTGGGATTTGCTCAAAATTCTCAACCCATGTTGGTTTTCCAATTTTTTCTACGAGCTTGATGGAAAGATCAAGCTATTAAAGAGGATATTGTGCAAGAAATAGAAATTTCCCTTATTGTATCAATGGAGGAGGTGCATAGCTGATATAAATTTGTGTTAGAAGTATAACAAGAATGCTTTAGGCTCTATGCACTAGGTTTCCCTTTTAGGAACACAGTTTTGAGAAATGTGTTCTTTGTTCTTTTATATTAAATACACAAATGTGAATATTGTGTTTTAATATAAGATTAAAATGTATATTTTGGTATTATATTGATTTTTTATATATTAAAAAAATACATTTAGTTAATAAAAAAACATAACATTACATTTTTTTTAATTATTAAATATCAAATTTAAATAATTAAATGGAAGTGTTCTTGAATTTATATAAAAATAAAAAATAATTAAAAAAATCATACTATTTTATAAAAATAAAAAAAAATTCTAAATTTAAGATGAATCAATATTAAATAAAAATTAAATTCTATTCAACTCTATAAATAATGAATTATAATTCATTAGAATAAAGAAATCTTAAAAAAAAATCAATTACTAATAAAATGTTAATAAAGATAACAAATTAACAATAAAATATTAAAAACAAGTAGAAAATAGTAAGATTTACAGATATTCTACAATCAACACACAACACACATGCCTTATGATGCAAACACGCACATGTTCTGAGAATTCCAACCAGCCCTTATCAAGACTCACTGCTATGAGATTGGGCCGCTGCATTTCTCATCATGTCTTGGACGAAAGTGTTTAAGTTCAGAAAAGAAGAACCTCCTGGGAGGACTGCCTTCACTGCACACTCCTTCAGCTTCACAGCTTTTTCTCTCAACTGCTCTTCTATGGGGGTTCTCATCATTTTCTTAACAATATCCTCCACCTCTTTCTTTGTCACCACCTTCTGGTTATCCACCTCCACCCCTTCAAATTCCAGCCCGATCTTCCACACATCCTTCGCGAATCTGCAATTGAGGAACTGATCGCCATTATAAGGGAATCCCAGCACGGGAACTCCCATGCTAATACTCTCCAGGATAGAGTTCCATCCGCCGTGAGTGACGAATAATCCCACCGATGTGTGGGCCAAGACTTTCAATTGGGGTGCCCAACTGACAAACAGTGCTCGATCCTTGCTTCGTTCTTTAAAATCCTCCGGTAAAACTCCGGGCTTGCCATCTGCAATATCGGAGCGAAGAACCCACAAGAAAGGCTGCCCGGTACCCTCTAGCCCTAGCGCTAGCTGCTCCAGTTGCTCCTGAGATTTGACAGCCAGACTGCCAAAGGAAATATATATAACAGATGCTGGTTGTTGCATATCCAGCCATGTCAGGCAGCTTTCATCCTCCTCCCAGAGACTGCCCGTGGAATCCTTTCCTTGTAAGAAATTAGGAAGGAATAGCGGTCCTATAGCCAGAGCAGGACATCCATGCAAAGATAGGGCCGTTACAGCGTCCTTCCCTTCCAGCTCCTCAAAAGTGTTGACCAGTATGTACTCCCCTTTACTCGAAATCTTTGACTCATAGAGAAGTATATTGAACAAAGGGTGCGACGGATCGCGATAGAAGCACATCAAATCGCTTGGCCTCAAAGATGGGATGTTACCCGGGAGACAAGTGATCAGTTTCTCTGGATTGTTCGCTTCGCTTACTGCACTTACAAAGGCCCGACCACGACCAAGAATATTAGTTATTTCAGGTCAAGAAACCAAAGCCATAGATAAAAGAAACCAAAGCCATAGATAAAAGCAAAACCAAATTAGTTAACGTCCATAGCAAAGTGGTTGGTGAATTGATAAAAGTGGCTATTTATTTAATTGATAGGTATAATTAACCATTTAATTTTGAAACATTAAATTAGTTTATAAATATTAAACTAATTAATATAAACATAAAATCAATATTATTTAATAAATGTGTATTTTTTAATTATAGTTATCTTAAATGTTAGAAATAAGTAAAAAAAAGATTTATAAATTTTAATGTTAGGATATGTATTTTAAGATTGGTTCAAAGATTAAACAATTTTGAAAGTTTGAAATTTTAAGTTTTGAAAGTATAATTAAATTATAATTTTTTATTATAAAAATAGATTCAACTCCTTAAAATCTCTCATAAAACTAAATTATAGATGGTGGATACTTATCCATTCACCTCTGCTGCTTGCCTGACCATTGCTACGGAATATTATGGGTTTGGAATAGGAATGGGCTCTTTCCAGCTTTTTGTTGCTTCTGGAGGGTCAAAATTAATCTTTTTGCCTGTCGTTCGTTTTGTTCTGCGTAGCTATAATTGGTATACCTGGGGCAACTTTCTGTTAGGCAGGGAGTCAACTCTATTTGGATAAAAAATAAAAAAATAAAATTTAAAAATCAAAAATCAAAATAATGTAATCTTTAAAATACCTACTTTATATTTTATATTTGTACGTGCCCCTTTATATTTTTATATTTGTACATATCTTTTTTTTTATATTTTATATGTGTAAAGGCTATAAAAAAAACCTAGAAATTAAAATAATGTAATCTTTAAAATACCTACTTTATATTTTATATTTGTACATACCTCCTTTATATTTTTATATCTGCACATATCTCGTTTATGTTTTATATTTGTACCCGCTATATTGAGATATGTTTTATATTTGTATCAGCTATATTTTTATATGTGTACATATCTTTTTTATATTTGTATATGTTAATGTTCGAGATAATATGGAATTATTATATTTAGTTGTTGAGATATGTTTTATATTTGTATCAGCTATATTTTTATATGTGTACATATCTTTTTTATATTTGTATATGTTAATGTTCGAGATAATATGGAATTATTATATTTAGTTGTTGAGATATGTTTTATATTTGTATCAGCTATATTTTTATATGTGTACATATCTTTTTTATATTTGTATATGTTAATGTTCGAGATAATATGGAATTATTATATTTAGTTGTATAAATTGTGAGTTATTATGTTAATTATCAACTACAAATTAAGGAATAGTTTTTAATTATTTTTTAATTTTATTTTTTATAAATGGTTTTTTGAATTTGAAACTTGGAATAATAAAATTAATTTGGAGAATACAATCTAAGTAAATCTAAAAACACATAAACACTAATTCACACAAAATCTAATAAATCTAAGATATAAATACCTATCGATTTAATTATGATGTATTCTAATAAAATCATTACTGTTTTGTAATATTATGGTCTATTCTAATATTTATATCCAAAAGAGAGAATGATTTTCTTTGAATTAAGAAAACACAGGTAAGTGGGATGGACTTACTTTTGACAGGAATATGTCCCTGAGACACGAGGAAGTTAGCGTAACACTGGCAGATGGAAGAGGCAGCACACAGGGGCCAGAAGATAACCCTCGGAACTTTCATGTTCCTGGCAACTTGCTCCGTGCAAGACATGAAGCCATCTGTTACGATGCATGTGATGGCTGGAAATGAATCTTTGCCTTCATCAGCAGTATCGTTGCTGCTGCGAAGGAGGTGCTCCAATGCGGGGCTCAATTTTTGCAGTGCAAGAACATACTCAGCCATGCTGGAGGTGCGGCCGTGGTCCGACGGCAAACCATCCTGAATGGTCAGAAATCGGATTTTCCAACCTCGTTGCTCCAACTCATGATCGGGATCACCTCCAGAAACCAGAGAAATAAGAGAATTGGCGTTTTGTGCAGACGCTCCAACCATGCGTTTATGGATCCATTCAGTATTGACGAACGTGATGAAAAATCGTCGCATGGCCAGCAGCTGCGCCAAATTCATGAGAGCGTTAACATGACTCTGCGCAGGGAATGGTACAATGACTGCGTGCAAAGCACGTTGCAACTTCTCATTTTCAACGGTCACCGTATTACTATCCATTTCCCTTCGCTTTCTCCCTCAGGCAACTGAAGACCATGCTCCTTCAATCGCTACGAGGCCGTATTTATCGTGTTTATGATGCGACAATGGTGAGTATGCTGTTGTTTCTCACTGAGTAATAACTGACAGATAAGAGTCACGGGTTTCTCGTTTGAGCTGTGGGTCAACCCCGTTTGGAGTTAGGTTTGAAATCAAATCCAATGTTTCGTTGGGTAAGTGTCATCTTCAACTAAAATATATATAAATATTTAAAATTGTTTATATTAAAATAACAAATATTTTAATAAACAAAAATCAATAATGATTTTTTAGAATTTCTTTTATTAAATATTTTTTAATTTTTTATTTAAAAATCAATTCTCAATCATATAGATTTAAGTTTCAGGTATAATCTTTTTAACAAGTTTAAAAATCAAAATTAAAACATGACATGATCACAAAGTTTGTAGGAAACAAAAATGAACAATAATACAATACACTTTATAGAAATATTCATATTAAATGTTTTCTATTTTTTATTTAAAAATAAAATGCCGTTTTATAATCTTTTTAACAAATTTTAAAATTTTAAATTAAAATTAATTTTGAATATTCAATTTCATAAATTGTTTTTTAAAACATTAATTTTTTTATAAAATCAAATTAGATTAATATAAACTTAAGTTTTATGATGATAATGATGATGGTGGTAGTTAATCTCCACTAAAAAGTCTAAATCAAATCATAAAAGAAAAAAAAGTTTTTAGTTGGCTTGATATAAAATTTTATTCATATGCTCAAAAAGCTTAGAGAGGAGCATTCTAAGGTCGTCTTAGTTTTGACATGTTAGAAGGTTAGGGAGGTTTGTATTATAGAAAAGATTATGAAACTGATTTAATGTGGGTGTAGGCATGGCACTTTAAGAGAAAGTGGCTTTCATCATGGACACTCATAGTCTCCCATAGATGACAAATCCTTTCCACCCGTGGTGTTTTATGAATTGTCCATGCCTTGTTTCATTCTTTTATGAATTGTCCATGTCTTGTTTCACTATGAAGCTTGTGACAATTTGTTCTTATCTTGGCTATGTTAATTTTCTTCTTCTCACTCCACATGTTATCTTTAAACTTAGATGTGATAATATTTTTAATGTTATTGATATTTTGCAAAGTGACACTTTTTGTCAATCCCCCAATGGCTTAACCAAGCCATGGTTTCTTTATACTAGCCTCTCTTAAGCAATTTTAGGAAGTCTCTAGTCTCCCATGTTAATTATCATGTACTTGTACATCAGGTACCTAGTCATAGAGATTCTCTAGATGGTTGGAAGTACTTCTATTAAGAGAATATGATAGGGTGCATTGCTTTTAATTTTGAGATTAATTTGTTCAATTTTTCTCTAGGATTCTCTAAAGATGTTGCAACCCCAAACTTCACAACAGTATAAGATAATAATAAGAGTGATGAGAGTTTAAAAAAGGAATTTCTTTTTATCCCACATCATAGTTTGTTGATTTACAATGATTTACAATTGATTTTTAGTCCAAAATAAGCTTTCCACCCTCCATTAATCATTTTTTCAATGTTATAGAACTTCCACTTGAGCTTGTGATGAATATTCATTCCTAAATATTTGTAAGAAGACACTTCGTCCAAGTCGCTATTGTCATATACAAAATTAGCCTAAATGACCTTCTTAGACTTGATAATCACAACTTTTACTTTTAGATGTAAATAATCATAGTACCCATATGAAAACATAAATACCATAAATACTTGAAGACACCTTGCATATTTATATGGAAATAAAAACCCTTTCTCCCATAATTAACTTGAATTGTGGTATCATCCAATAAAATAACACTAAAAAATTAACTACAATATTAATAATTTACCAGTTTCACTAATTTTTTTTACATTTATATTTAAAATATATTTTCTTAAATCTTTTTTTTATCCAAATCCAAAATATTACTAATAATCATAACTAATAAAAAATTTTACATTTATATTTATATTTATAGTCAATATATTCTTAAGTGTTTTTTAACTTTCCAAAATATTATTAATAATCATAAGTGACCTATACTTTGAGAAGGAAATGTAATATTCACAATTTCAATAAATATTTCTACATTTATAATATTTAAAGTATATTTGATCCTTCTAAAATATTATTAATAATTATAACTAAATTTTGTAATAATTCACAATTTTAGCAAATATTTTAATATTTATATTTAAAGTATATACATGAATATTTAAATATATATATATAATAATAGTTGCAATGCAGCTAGTCTAGTCCCTTATTTTTTTTTTTCAATAAGTTTGAAACCTTTTATTAATGGGGTAACCAAATATGATACAAAAAGTTACAACGAGCTACTACGGCTCAAGCCACCCTAAGAGACTGGGCGTGGCCAACAAAACTTGCTTCAAATACCAACAACCTTCCAATACATACATTCAGAGTCTGAACCCAATTCAAAAAGAAACAGCAGGATTACATAAGCAATGTATCCACCACCTTTTCCATCTAAACACTAAGGGAAGGCCAACTCTATAGGAAATATAACAACCATCCTGAGACCAAACCCAAGAGATAAACAAAACCCCAAAATTACCAAAAAGGCTACAACAGCCTGAGAGCAGACTAGCATAATACAAGCGAGCCACAGGACTTACTGATAACCCAGCTGATCATCTGCAATTCCAGCTACATCATCTGCCAAAGCAACGACCGAACCCAGCCCCTTCAAGAGCTCCCGTTGACGCAACGAGGCCGACCAACAAAAATACACCAAGCTCCGCCAAAAAATCAGGGCCATCAGAAGACCTGACGCCGCTGCAACTGCTTCCAAAAATGACAAAACCCCTCTAGAGAACCACCCCTCCTCCTAACATGATGATGGAGCTCTAGGGACCTGGAGCTCCCCCAGCGGGAAAATCCGTTTCTTCGAAGATATTTTCCCGTGGAGAATCCATAGCTTCCTTCAGAGCTTTCTTCATCAAACGAAGCCCTGAAGAATTGGCCTGCTGGCCACCTTTCGTCACATTCAGGGCTTCACGAATTTTCTGCATAAGCTGGGTACAAGCTTGAATTTCCCTTACCAACAGAATTCTGGCCATCCAATAAGGGCTTTCTGCCACCTTACGACCAAGCCTGGCTTCCACTTCATTCACCAACCCTATTTCTTTATACGCAATTTTGGAACTCACACTGGACGATGCTTCCTCCAGATACATAGCACTCCAGTTAAACGGCTGGGGGTTCAACGGGTCCCAATTTTTTGGAGTTCCGCTGGGCCGACGACAACCCAGCTTCCAAATCATCACCACCCTAACGTCCAGACCCCCCACCCCGACTCGTCCCTCTTCGGCTACATGCTCTCTTGTGCATAGCCATGGTCTCCCTCACCGAATTCAGACAAACCCAAGCTTCGCTCAAGACCCACAACAAAAGCAACACAGGAGAGACACTAAAAATATCCCAGAGCCAACAGTAGCAGCAGGGAATACCACTTAGACTAGTTCGCCGAACAATTCTTATACCCCTCCTCCCGGGTGGCTCAATTACTTCCCACCCAAACAAATGATTCATAGCCATTCCTCCATCGACGGCCATTGTAGGTCTATTCAAACTCTCGTACCTCCAACATACAACGAAATCACTGCTGGAAGTACTTCCTCGTAACCTAAATATCCACTTAACCACCCTCCATTTAATCGAAGGACTGCTCCACCATCTGTCCAGGGAACGGGAGGAGATTACACCTGTTGTGCACTCATCCCCACTCTTGTCAATCATGCTGTAGGAAGCTATCACGGGGAGTTGGCCTGACCCAAACCACTAGCAAAATCTCCCTTGAGATCTTCTCCTTCCCCGCAAAATAGAATTCCGACTATCTCTGACAAGCAGGATGAAATGTGTCCTGCTCAGATCATTCCACCGCGCTTCTCCCACTCTTGGGATCGCTTCCATCCTGACATGCTCCTGATCATCTATGATGTGAGCCATCGGGAGTGTCGATCCTCATTATCACTGGATCATTATGCGAGGTTATATTCAGAGACTGTAAAGACCGATGGTCCACATGGCTTGAACTGTAACCACGTCCCTCATCCCTGCTGCCCTCCACATGGCTAATACTACCACCACATCTCTCCACCACGTGTCTTCTATCTTCCGTTGCAAGCCTGAGACACTTCTCCCTAAACTCACCGTCTTCTATCTCCGGTAAAGAGCACCCGCAAAAAGAACTTCCGGCCTTCACCCCTTTGTTGGCTAAGGCATCCGCCCCCTTGTTTCCATTTCTTCTTATGTGCAGAAATTGCAGAGCCGAGCTCCTATGCACCATCATTCTCAATTTACTAAGGCGACTATCCCACCTCCAGTTCTGCACAACTTTCTCCATTGCTGATCCACAAGCACCCTCTTAGCCATGGTTATAATGATAAGAGAATCTCCCTCGACTTCCAATGGCAGCCACCCCTTCTGGATAGCCCATCTGCAACCACTGATTAAACCTTCTAACTCCGCCACATTGTTCGTATTTTCCCCCAGGTCTCCCCAGAAGAATCTGAGAATACTTCCTTCTCTATCACGAACCACCCCCCCAAAACCTGCATCTCCCGGGTTTCCCTTTGTCGCCCCATCAAAGTTGAGCTTGAACACCCCGGTTGGAGGTTGATTCCATAGCCCTGGACTGACTGGCTACGTAGTCGAATAACGTGGATTGTTTATGCACACAGGTATGCTTACAATTCCCCACGCATTTAGAATTATTCTTTCCTGCGCATCGTTACTCATGACTTCCTGGTTCCAATGTATCAGGGTGAGGGATTCCTGGAGATAACTTACCAAAATTTTCCAGACTTCCATTGGCGTATTTTGTTTGCTTTAAAAGATTCTTCTATTACGTTCCTTCTAGGTTGTCCATACCACAAACCTTGGGAATAACTCCCATAACCAATTCAAAATATCATTTTTAAAGACTTTGGATGGCCAATTTGCCACTGATAAATCCGGCTGGTCATTTACCTTGGCCGTCTTCCCGAACCGTTCACCTCCTTTATCCCACAAAAATGAGGCAAACCTGCAAGAATCTAGCAGGTGATTGATAGTTTCAGGATTTTGCTTGCATAATGGGCATATTGAAGGTCCGACGAAGCCCCTTCTCATCAGATTATCCCACGTTAGAATTCTTTGGTGCAACAGGAGCCAACAGAAAGTTTCCACTTTTGGCCATAGTTGTCCTTTCCATATTTTCTTCCATCTTTCCTCTTCGTTCATTAGGTGGGTTCCCGACGAGATTTTCATGGATTCTTTTATACTAAAATTCCCAGACGACAAATACCCCCATCTAATCTCGTCATTACCCTCTTTGATAGGAATTTTACGTTTTGTTAGCTTAGTATAAAATTCCTCTATGTTCATTTCCGGCATTAGAGCTTGCCACCAATCCTTATTCTTCAATGCCCGGAACTGGTCATCTTCATTCTGTGTTTCCCAGAATTCTTGCACCATCTTTGGCTGGTTAGCCTCCAGAAGAAGCCTGAGGGTTGGGTCCATTATCGTCCTTTCGAGACTCGGCATCTGCTGCCATGCATATTCCTTAAACCGGGCTCTAGCCCCATCTTTAATCTCCCAGAAACTGTGTTTCTGGACGATGTCTCTGTTTTCCAGCACAGCTTTCCATATACTTGATCCCGAACCCTCCGTGTTGAAACGGATAAGTTGGGTCTTTTCCCATAGCAGTGCATATTTCATGTGCCAAAATCTTTCCCAAGGTTCCATTGTGTGGTTTACCCATTTCCACTAGATTTTGCTTCCCATGATCTTGTTAGAATTAATTGGGTCCAGAAGGCCTAGTCCTCCATTTAATTTCGATCTACACAGGGTTTCCCAATCTATCAGGGCCCATTTCCTCTGATTCTCATATCCTCCCCAAAGAAAATTCCTTTGACAGTTGCGAATTTGCTTAAGAACCGACTTCGGGGCTGCCAATACCGAGAACAGGTATACAGGCATGGCCTGGAGTACTGACTTCACCAAGGTAATATGGCTCAGAAGGTTCAACGAACGGAAGGTCCATTGCTCCAATTTAGCTTTCATTTTGTCCAATAGATCTTTCCATGAGATCTGTCTGATGGTGGATTCCGCCAGAGGTGCTCCTAGGTACTTGGAGGGTAAAGACCCTTCCGAAAATTCCAGAATCCGAATAATGTTTCTTCTAGTTATTCTTGGGGTGTTAAAAAAGTAAACTTGCGACTTATCCTTGTTAATTTCCAAGCCACTGGCTAGCAAAAATAAATCTAGCCCCTCTTTAATCCCCCTAGCTTCCTGAACACAGGGGGGTCCCATAAGCATAGTATCATCCACAAACTGCTGGTGAGTTTGAGGATCTAGGCCTTCATAGAGAGTCAGACCCCTAATTCTGTTTCTCTCCTTCAGATGCTTCATCCAACGACCCAATCCTTCGGCCACAATGATAAATAAGAAGGGGGAGAGGGGTTCCCCTTGCCTAATTCCTCTTGAGGCCTTGAAAGGCTTGGAAGGGGTTCCATTTACCAGAATAGAAAAAAAGGCTGAGGATACCAAGCTCATAACCCAACTAGTCCATTCCCTACTAAACCCAAATTTTCTTAGAATTTTTTCAAGAAATGACCAATTCACTCTATCATAAGCTTTGGAGAGATCAAGCTTAAGTAACATACCAGGGATTTTCTCATTTTTGAGGGAATGGATAATCTCATGTTTCAGGATAATCCCATCCGTTATTTGGTGGCCTTCAACAAAGCCTGCTTGCTCTGGAGAAATGACCAGTTGGAGAAGTGGTCGTAATCTATTTGCTATTACTTTCAATATAATCTTGTAGATCACATTGCAGAGAGCTGTCGGTCTGAATTTCTCCGGGTCTTCCGATCCATACTCCTTAGGAATGAGAGACAGGTGGGTAGCATTGAGGGCTTTAAGAATAGTCCCCTTTTTTGGAATTCTCCACCAATGCTAAAACTTCATCCTTCATCCAGGACCAGCACGCATGAAATAAATTTGTGGTGAACCCATCAGGGCCAGGAGCTTTATCCTCTGCCATCTATTTCACTGTTTCCTCTAGCTCTTCCATCCCAATAGGTTTCATAAGCAGTACATTGTGATCTTCATTTATCACCCTGGAGATGATCTGTAGGATTTGGGCTTAGGCCTCTCCCTGAGCAATATCCGATTCATTCAGAAGGTCTCCGAAGAACTCGTTAAGAGTATCTTCTAGCTCTTCCTGAGTTTCCGCAATGGTACCATTCCTTCTTTTGAGACACATCACCCTGTTCGAATGACGATGTTGAATGGCCACTCTATGAAAGAATTTGGTGTTCCGATCCCCTTCCTTTAACCAGCGGTTCCATGATTTCTGCTTCCACAGGAGTTCCTCCTGTCTCTCCCTTTCATTGAACTCCTGGAGGAGCATTTGTTCTTCCAGTTTAACTTCCTCCGAAAAACCCCAGGAAATACATTTCATCTGAACTTCTTTCATTTTTATATCAATACGCATTTTTTCTTGGAAAATGTTCCCAAAGGATTCCCGGTTCCAGCGTTTTATATTTCTTTTCAGGGCTTTCAGCTTTTGTTGGAATTTGTACATCAACATACCCTCAAAGTCCGGACTGTCCAACCACCACTGTTTGAGCTTATCCGGGAATTCCTTATTGAGCAACCAAAACTGCTCAAATCTGAAGGGTCTGCGAAGATTTTCCCCAATGCGTGACCATTCCAGACTGATTGGTCAATGATCAAAACCGGTTGACGGGAGAATCGCCGCAGTTAAATCCCCCCTAGCCAACATGATTGATTCAGTGACCAAGAACTGGTCTAACCGACAAGCTATGCTCCTGTCCTATTATTCCAAGTGAAAGTACCATTCGTGGTTCTGATGTCCACCAGCCCCATGGCTTCAATAGTATTATTGCAATGTTCATTGATGGGACTCAGCTGACGTAAACCTCCTTTTTTTTCATCCAAATGACGGATCAGATTGAAGTTGCCTCCCAAGATCCAGGGTGAAAGTCCCACCTGATCTTTGAGGGACTACAAAGAAATCAAAAAAGCTTGCTTCAAATTGGAAGTTGAATGGCCATACACATTAGAGAGGAAGCCTCTGGTATTTGTGCCCATGACCTAAAACTCAGCCATAAGATAGAACGGAGAGGCAAAGAACCCAGATAGTGCCACTTTTCCAGGGTTCCACAGGATCCCAATGCCTCCTGCTGATCCTCTTGCTCCTGACGCAATAACTTCACAATTGTGCCAGACCTTCCTTCCTATTTCCTTTAATTCCTCTATAGAACACTTAGTTTCTTGAAGAAACATTACCATGGGTTTCTCCACCTCTATTTTCCTTTTCAGAAGCCGTACTTTGAGAGGACTCTTGTAGCCTCTTATATTCCAAGTTGTGATCCGCATGATTAAAAAAATTTAGAATTAGTCGCTAAAGCTGCAACTATAGTAGGATACTGACCTCAGTTTACCAGCTGCGATCCAAGAAGCTGAATCCTCTGCACATTGCTGTGTCTTCCTCTTTTATCCTTCTTTCCTTTCTTTTTTCCTCCTTCCGATTCTTTCATAGGATCCGACATGATTCCCAATCCTCTGTGCTGCTTGGTTTTAAGTATCACTTTCTCTAACAAGGAGATTTGATTTTGCGTAAGGGGATTTGGAGTCTTTTCCAAGACTACTGCCTCTAGTGATTCCAGATCTAGTCCTTCAAACATCATTTCATCTCCTTCGTCCTCTCTTTGCTGTCCTTCCTCCATATCTTCCTCTCGTACTATTTCTTGAGGTATATCTACTTTGGTTCTCGAGTTTTCTGACGTCTGATCGCCTTGTGGATCTACATTTTCCTTTTCATTCTACAGTACTGCAAATCTGTTATGGGTTTGAGCTTTTTTGTTCACCTCTATTCCACCTGTCTTCTTGGCTGTTCTTTTCTTGGTTACTACTTTGGTGAATCCATCTTCTTGTTTCTTTTCCTGGTTACTGGTCTTACTTGGATTCTTATTAATAGGGCAATCCCGGAAGAGGTGACCATGTTCGTGACACCTTCTGCATCTGAAAGGTATTTGCTCATAATCAATGGGCTGAAACCATTCCTCATCATCCCATGAGATGTCGATGCCTTCGGGAAGATCCTGAGAAATGTCCATATACAGACATATTCTGGCATATGAGGTATATCTCATATGTTTAGTTTTTTATGATACCTTTACGAATACCCCCAGCATATTTCCGATTTCTGTAAGGATTTCCTCTTTCCAATATTTCGTTGGGAGGGAATACAGGCGTATCCATACTGGTGCAATAGTTAGATTCTCCTTGTCCAGGTTAAAGTGTTCCTTCTAGGGTCTTACATATAAACCTGCTGAATGAAAGAAATATGGGCCGTTGTCGAAAATTCTGGTTCGGTCAGCTTCATTAAAAAACACTACCGTAAAGAACCCCTTAGCTCCAAGCTGGAGATCGAAATGGCCCTGAGGTTTCCATGTTGTATTTATCCACCATAATAATGCCTTCTCAGATGGCCAAATTCCCACAAATTTTCCCACCAGGGCGTGCTCTTTCATATACTGGATATCCTCCCTGATCCGCTCAGACTTTATCTGCAGTTTTGGAATCTTTCTTACTTTTGGCATACATTGCCCTGGTTTTTATGGCTCAGAAGCTTGTTTATTTTCTTCTCCTATTCCACTATGGCTCGCCTTGTCCTGACCTTCTAGGTTCTTAGGAACTTCTAAGATCCCTTTTCCTCTGCTATCCATTACTCCAGGATCCGAGGGCCGAGGCTCCCCCTTCCCTTGCATATCCATGGTAATCCACTCGCCCCTATAGGGGTGCCGAATCCAGGTATTGATGTTGAATCTTCTGGTTCAATTAGACTGTTCTCTCATCACCGTCACACCTTCCACCTTCATTCCTCTCTCAAATAATATAAAATATTAAAACTCACCAATAATAATCAGTCTAGTCCCTGCTTTAAACTTAGGTTTATAATTGAGATATAATATATATTTTTTTAATATATATATAATATTATTTTTGTATAGTGTGCAATATATCTCATTTGTTGATGAAAAATGAAACAAATATTGCTTTTTGAATTGTTAATTGGAGTAATAAATTAAAAAACCACTATATCACAAAAAAGAGTATTGTATATTGTTTTAAAAACGCATCAATAATATCTCACAAAAAAAACATTGAAAAAAAACGGATGCCTTTGGATATCTATTATAATATTATAGAATGTTAACTATAAACACCTTCCAACTCAAAAACATTTAATGTTGTGCGGGTAAGGTATGTATACCATGAGATCTTATATTTAATGTTGACTGTTAGCAACATATAGACCATGCTATCATAGCGGTCATGGTGATCAATTAATATGGAATGTAATTTGATCATAGCTTTTGTTTGAAAAATTATCCCGCCATTAAAACATGGTTAAAATATTGAAAATAATTTGATCATAGGTTTTGTTTAAAAAATTATTTGTCATTAAAATATTGAAAAATAGTTTGAGTAGAAGGTTTATTAACCATAATATATTGAAAAATAATTTGATCATAGTCTTCTACAATTATTATGTGTACTACTAGTTGTTGATGTACATAGGTCATCCACAATTAATGTGTACTATTAGTTGTTGCTTTGGTATTTGTAAAATATTTATTATATGTACTATTTATGACTATGTGTCAATTTGAGAAAAAAAATTAAATAAGATATTTTTTAAATATTTTTTTAAAAACTAATTGTCACCTCCAACCAGGGGTATTTTGTCAAATCAAACCTTACAACCAATAACAAAATAGTATTTTCTAATTTCAAAAATTAAAAAATATTTTATTATTTAAAAAAATTTAAAATTAATAATTATTTTTTACGTAACATTGTGAAACAACTATTAAATTGATAAAATTAATAAAAAGTCAATTTAGTTTTGACAATGAATCCATTGCTATAATCCCTACCTTGGCAGGGACTTATAAGAAGAAAAATATTTAATAACTAAATTAAAACCTTGTTTATCTTTCTAACTTTATCAGAGTGAGCCAATATCTCATCATTATGACTTTATATGAAAATTTTTTAAAAAACAAAAGAAAACCAAATTAAAAACACTTTCTTTATTATAAAATTAAAAACACTTTCTTTATTATAATTTTGTAATAGTTTGATTTTGTAATTTATCAAAAGTAATATACATAATTATTTTGTAAATTATAATGGAAATATAGAATTATAATATAGAAATTGAAACCTTTATTTTAGAGGTGGTATATTTTTCTAACTTTATTAACTTTATCAGAGTGTGCCAATATTTCATCATTGTGACTTTTTAAAAGAAAAACGAAAAAAATAAAAATTAAAAACACTTTCTTTATTATAATTTTGTATTAGTTTGATTTTTTAATTTATCAAAAGTTATATATATATAATCATTTTGTAAATTATATTAACACGTTAATTTTTAAACAAATATTTAATATCTTCACTTTTCCAAAAAAATAATTATACATTTCACTTACCACTCTCTCTATATAATATATAATTAATTTTAATAAATAAATCTCTAAAGCATTATCCCCAAAAAGTTGTGTTGCTTCTTCAATGCCTTGGATGTATATTAGTATTAGTTATTTTGGTTAAAACCATTATCCCCAAAAGGTTGTGTTGCTTCTTCAATGCCTTGGATGTATATTAGTATTAGTTATTTTGGTTAAATGTTGTGTGGAGTGTTGTGTATATTTAAATTTAATTATGTAATATAATACTTATATTTTAGTGTAATATAAATAGAGTTCATTACCTAATACTAATAAATGGAAGTTGATGAATGAAAATAAGTATATTGGATATAGATATTGTTAACGGATTTTGTTATACTTGAGTCTTGATAATGTAAAAAACTTAGTATAGAAATGTTGAATCTAATTTTATTTATAGATATTTTTATCTCATCTAAATTACATATTAATTAATTATAAATTAATTTTCATATTAATTAATTAGAAATTAACTTTCATGGATTTTTTAATAACCAATGTCATTGTCCTAGCCTTTAATTTCTGTTTGCAAAGCATATTTTAAAGTTGGTATGTTGTTTTTATTTTATGGATTTGTATTGTGTGAGTTTTTACCTTGTATTTGTTAGGGGGATTTAATTAAAGTTTAATTAAATAAAATAAATTAATAGATTATATAAATTAAAAAAATTAATTAAATGTTAAAAAAATATGATAGGATATTAAATCAAATAATTAATAAAAATATAAATTTTAAAATAAAATTGAAAAAAATAATTTTTTTATAAATAATTCCAATAACAATCATAACCCAATTTAAAATAGGTTACATTGAAAACTAAGTCACATATTAGAAATAACATATACATAATAAATAGTAGAATGAAGAGTGGGGAGGGAGATAAATAAGTAAATTTATATTAAAATATTAGTGAAATTAAATAAAAGGAAAGTTGGAGATATGAGGTTAAGTTAGGATTAGGAAGTTTAAAAAATGGTGAATTAGGTTAATTGTAGTATTATTAAAAAATAGAAAAATATTTATAATTAAACTTAATGAAAAATAATTAAAAATAATTTTGGAAGACGTGGAATGAGAAAAGTAAAGATGGATGAAGGTAATAATTTGCTAGGAGAAATGAAAGAAAAACACTTTTTATTTATTTATTTTTAACATGCAACTTCACAAGGAGTGTCTTATCAATCGGTACCCCTTGGGTGAAAGAAAAAACATCATTAAAGGGGAAGGTAATAATAAATTATTAATAGAGGATGATTAGGAAGAAAAAGGAAAATTGAGAGGTTACTATGAGAAAGAAATATGGTTTAATTACAAACACAAAGATAATGGATGATGGGATTCCAAGTATGTCTATGCTTATTACCATCTTGTGAATTGAATTTGTTATAGAAATGCTTTGGAATAGAGGATTTAGTAAGGAAGTTATGAAAGTTATCAATGATAGAGACAAGTTGGGATGGACTTCCAATTTGGTTAATGTAGTATTAGCCACATTAACATGGAATTTTGTAGACACATTCAGATAGCATATTGTCAGATTGATCTTTAACTTTTCTAAATAAGTGTTTCAGGGTTTTGTGAGGTTTAAAAAGATTTTTTTATATTTTCCTTGTTAAAATTGGGAAGAGAGAGGAGATGAGGTGTTTTTAAGATTTTGAATGGAGAATTGAAAGAAAATATTTCTAACATATATTCATTGTAACATCCCGGAAAAATCACAAAAATTTAAAATTTTTCTACGTGACAGTTAATGCTTATTTAATATGTGCGGAATAGAACAAAGCATAAAAGGTTATCCTGCTATAATAAATACCATGCTGGTTTATCATATAAGAAATTGCGACTAACAGAATTATGTTTATGTCTTGATGTTATTCATACTACTGCAACTTCTATTATTGATGTTATGATTTATGAATCAATTATCTTTGACTAATATACTTTTATTGATTGATGAAGGGGTCCTACGGACGCCCCGAGGCTTACTTAGCATTTGTGCTAAAGCATGTGAATTCGTACTTGTGGCAGTTTATAGGTAAGGTTTTAAAGTTGTGACAAGTGACCAAACAGTTTATCAGCGAATCTCTTTTGTCATTAATTGAAGAGATAAAACCGTGGGCATTCTACCGGTAAGAATCTTGGTTTTTATTCATACTATGACTGTTGATGCAACAGTGCATCTTAAATCCTGTAAATTGTAAGCTTGCAATGATTTAAAAGAAGATCTATATCGATCGTATCTCAGTTCTACACTCAAATTTATAAATAATTTCCATTTGATTTTCATGTTGAGCTGTACGTGACTGTCTATCTTTTCCTAAAGCAATTGTGGCAATTCTATGTAAGTGGTTTGATTTTTGACTAGGGACTGTACCTTATAATGATGATGATAATTTTATTTCACCAACATGTAGTTTAATTCACTATACGTTAGAAGGTATGCAATCTTCTTAGATTATCGCTATAATCTATTTGCAATGTAATTTACACCTTATCCAACTATAACTCTATGTGATATGCAATGTGTGCATCTCCTTGGATTATTATTATGGTTTATTTGTAATGGATTGAAATATTAACCAAGGTATTATATAAATAAACTTTATATAATATGAGTGAGTGCATCGTCGTGACTCTATTGATACTATATAAACCTTGGTAAAATCTATTGTGGGTTGTGTGCACTTTACGTGACCCTATGTGACACTTATGCAACCTTGGTGAAATTCCATTCAACCCTTAACTTAATGTTACAAGGGTGTATATTACGACCTTACCATAACCATATCCACGTTGTATGATATGAATGTTAATATCGTTTATAGGTTGGTAGATGTAAAAGTATTCTATGCATTGAATGCTTACAACTAACGAGAATAGTGGGGTTCCATCGTGGATGGCATAGTAAGCTTGGTTCACGTGATAGCATCGTGGCGTAACAACTGAGCAATGAGTTGTAAATTGACAAAGGTTTGAGTGTTGCCGAGTTGGCTCCTTCGTGGCTGTGGTAATGATGGCTCCTTTAATGTGGTATATGGTTTGTGATTTCATAAATCCCACCGATGATCTCCATCGTTGATCTGGTAGGGGTTTCAATGAATGTGGTTAAACCCTACCTTTGCTGCGATCAAAGAGTTTATTGTGATCTTTGTCATTTGGTAGTGGTAGCTTTGCGTGGCCGACAGGATGAGGGTTTGTAGTTTTGTTGTTTTTCCTGTGGAGGCGTAGCTCCTGCGTCTTGAACTCGTGACCTGTGTAATTTATAGAGTCGAGCTCTCTAGTTCTTGTACAGTGGTGAATGTCTCGGTTGGCAGCTTAGAGTTTGTCTTTGGGTGGTTCGATACCCCGACTTGTTGAGGGTTTGTTCCTTTTAAGACTGGGTTTGAAAATGAATGGCCAGGGCCTCGCCAGGGTTGCTACATTTCTTAGCACTGTTTTACGGTTTTAAAATAGTTGATGGTTCGGTGTTGGCTCCTGCTATACTAGGATTCGACAAAGTAAGGGTTTGGTTGCAGTTGCATCTGTCTTGGCATTCATTGCTGCTATGGGCTATCATTAAAAGGTAAAGTGTCATGAGTCATTCACTGTGTCTTTCATACATGGGTGCTAACAGGTTGTTCAAATTTCGATATTGTAATCATTCTTTCCAAGATACTGTTTTAACCAAGTATGTATTGTCCTTGCAGGTGTAATATTCAATGGCTCCTCCAATATGGGCGTTGAAGGTTGGCAATAGCTACACCAACCGGTAAGCCTCAGTGATTTCCTTGAAACTCTGTGTAGATGAAGATGATGGCCGACTGTGTGATGTTCTATGTGTTTGTGTTTTTACATTAGAGAGTTTGTAATTTTGTAGAGATAGGGTTTCTAAACTTTTTAAAAGTATGGGGAGGATAGTACCTCAACCCACAGGGAAAAAGTCGTGTTGATTGTGAATACAACTATTGTGTAACAAAGATTCTTATTCTCAGACTTAATATAGTGATACGTCTTGTTCTCAATATAGTTTTGTGTTTTATGGTTGATGGATAAAAGTTATAGTTGTGAAATGAAATGGAAGCTTCTTGATATAGTTTCTTCTGCATAGAATAACTGTGAAAACTGTATAGTTGTAACATGTGTCTCTTCAGACTTGGTTATCGTAATAATCCTTTGATTTCTATAAATAATATGGGACACGTTTTTTGCTTTTAGAGGAGAGTTTGGTCTGTGTATGGTTCGTCGGTTGAGGGAATTTCTCGGCAATGTCATTCTATAAGTTCAAGGGTTAGGATTTGAATTATATGAAATGTATGGCTTGATTTTGATCATCGTTATGATGTCGAGTCTTCAACTCTGTCGAATTATGGAAATAAAACTCCTGGTTTGACTTATTTCTTAGGATGGGTTAACTATGTTGATTTATAAGAAATAGCACAAGATTGTTATAAGTTTAAATTGAAAACCTGTTATGAAAATTGATAATGCTAACTAGGTCTTCCACTGTGTATTGTTGAGACCCTAACTCGATTCTGTTTAAAATGTAATAATTCTATATCTTAGTTTGGAATCGTATAATAAAGAGAAATAGAGTCTAACTTGTTTAAAATGGAAATGTTGACTATAGGCTGGAAGTTGATAACTCTGATTAGGGTTATAGCATAAATTGATAAATGTTTTGATTTCCACTATGGAATTTATGATATAAAACAATGTGTAATTGTATCCATGAAATAGTTGGGAATTCTTGTTGTCTGTAAAAGAAATATCATTCTGTTGTATATTGAAAGTAAATATATATTTATCCTAATATAAACATGTTCATTTTAACTACTGAATACAGAAAACAATTCTTTACTGTTAGAACATAAATCTATTTATTTTGAAACAGAGATATTTATAAACAAGGAAACATTACATGTAAATTAGGAAGACAATTAGCTAAAAATAAATGATAATGAGAGCACTGTAAATGTATACTCAGGAATTAAACAGTAAGTAGAAAACTTGAGAAAATTAAAATAATTTTACCTTCTCATTCACTTGGCTATTTTCCTATCTTGATCTATTCTACTTAATCTGTCTCTATACTAGAGTATGATGTTGTTCCTTTTTGCACGGGGAAAAATGCAGAGACTATTTTATTCAATCAGTTCAATTTATACAGAATTATTAAATTATTTAGGAAAATTGAAATAAAACTTAAACAGTAAAAGTTAAATAGACAACAGAACTTTAAAATAAAAATAGATAAGACAATAAAACCTGTGAATGAAGATAGGGCCGACAAACACCCAAGGAGACTTGTTCCTCCCAACCTGTTTTAGAAGAAGAAACTCAATTGCTGGCTTCTAGTGAACCCTCGAGCCTGATTACTGATCTAATAAATGGGTGGAATCTGTGTAGAAGCAAGGCACTCAAAAATGCCTTCTCCACTCAGCATCAACCTCCTGAAATAAAATGCCTTCTCCACTCAGCATCAACCTCCTAAACTCAATAATAGTTTGGTAGACTCACAACATGATCAACAACATAGCATATTCCCTCATCAAATCTCTTGGGTGCAAACACAGCAAAACCCCAAGGTAAATTTCCTCGTCAGGAAAAGTGATGAACCTCAGTTCACAATTTGATGGCTATTATATAGACTACCTAGGTCTTTAGTGGTTAGTTTGGAATAAATGAGCCTCAAGCTCCAGACCCATCTTTCAGGGCACTATGACCACATTTCAAGGGAGATGTCCCATACCAACAGCTAGTTAGTTGCATCATGATGCTGCCACTTGTCCATTGCCTTCTACCCCAGATTCCATTCCACCTAGTGGATCAGTAACCACTCTTTCAACAGTCCTCTTAGGTGTTTGTCTCCTATTTTATTTATTTAATAATAATATATTTTTCAAATTACAGTCATCCTTGGACACCTGTCCAACATAAAACTTTACAATAAAAGTTATAATAATGTTTGCTAACACAAAATGTTTTTTCAGCTAAAAGGGTTTGTTACAAACACCCCCACTTAAGCTCAACATCGTCCTCGATGTTTCTTATTCATTATCAAGTTCCTCATGGAACAGAACTGGATATGTTGCCCGCATATTACTTTCCAACTCCCAAGTAGCTTCATCAGGGCTAAGGTGGTTCCATTGCACCTTTACCTGCCCTATGGTGTGATTCCGAAGCATAATTTCCCTTTGGTCGAGAATAAAGTCCGGTTCCACCTGAAAATCTCCTTCGGGTTCCACCTATATGTCATTCCAATTCAACACATGAGTAGCATCATGCACATACTTCTTTAAAACAAAAACATGAAAAACATTGTGGATTTTTAAATTATATGACAATGCCAATTGATATGCAACAGCTCCAATCCTTGATAGGATTTTGAATGGTCCACAATACCTTGGTGCTAACTTAGCACAGCTCACAAGCTTCAAAGAACTTTTCTTGGGCTTTACCTTTATAAAAACATGGTCTCCTACCTGAAATTCTCTTTCAGTGTGTTTTAAATCAGCATAGCTTTTCTGTCAATCTTAGGCAACCTTTAAGTTATCTTGAACCTGTTTCACGGCTAGCTCCATTTCTTTCAATAAATCTGGTCCTAACATCAATCTGTCTACAAGATTATCCTAATAAATTGGAGTACAACATTTTCTTCCATACAAAATCTCAAATGAGCTCAAATTAGTAGATGCTTGATAATTATTATTGTACGCAAATTCTGCTAAATGAAAGTAATCTTCCCAATTAGATGGCTGATTTTTAACATATAATCTTAACATGTTTTCTAAAATTTGATTTACTCTTTCTGTTTGACCATCAGTTTGTGAGTGGAAAGAAGTGCTGAAATTTAGTTTAGTATTTAATCCTTTAAACAGTGTTGTCCAAAAATTGCTGGTGAACTTAGAGTCCCGATCTGAAATAATTACCTTTGGAATTCCATGCAAGCGAAAAATTTGCTTCATGAAAATATCTGCAATGTTAGAAGCCTTGAAAGTAGTTTTAACAGGAATAAAATGAGCAGCTTTACTAAGTTTATCAACAACAACCATAATTGAGTCATTCTGCTTCTGATTTTTAGGCAAACCTGTGGTAAAGTCAATGCTTATAATTTCCCATTTCCATTCTGGAATTGGTAAGAGCTGCAATAGCCCAGCTGGATGTTGATGTTCAACTTTAATAGTCTGACATTTAAAGCATATAGCTATATATTCAACAACTTCACTCTTCATGTTGGGCCAAAAATACTCCTTTCTTAACATAGTTATCATTTTATGATAACCAGGATGCCCTGAATAAGGACTCTTGTGAACTTCATCTAAAATCAGCAGCTTAACCTTTGGAAAATTAGGTACATAAATTTTGTTTTTATATGTTAAGAAGCATTTTTCATTAATACTGTAATCTATTATAATATTTTCAGATGAATTTTCAGCCACTTTATCATGTAATTTTTGGTAATTTTTGTCTTGCTTAATTCCTTCTTCAATCTGATTTTCCAGATCAGTTTTAAAAGTACTGATTGCTACCACAAAACTTAATCTAGAATTTCTGCTCAATGCATCAGCAACCTTATTCTCCTTTCCATTAATATGATGGATCTTAAAATCGTACCCGCTAAGGAAAGCTAACCACCTAGCTTGCCTTGCATTAAGATTTGTTTGATCCAATAAATACTCTAAGCCCTTATATCAGTCATTAAAATGAATTTTCTTCCGATCAAGTGATGGCGCCACATTTTTAAAGCATGCATCACGACTGCCAACTCAAGATCATAAGTAGCATAATTCTTTTCATGTATCTTTAACTTCCTTGACTCAAAAGCAATTGCATGACCTTCTTGACTTAAGACCCCTCCAAGTCCATCGTTGCATGCATCCGTGCATACGACGAAATCCTTATTGGGATCTACAATTTTTAAAATGGGTGATGCAGTTAATAACTCTTTTAACTTTTTAAAACTGTCTTGACACTTTTGATCCCATACGAATGCCTTCCCTTTCTTCTGTAAAAAGTGATGAGGTTAGCAATTCTAGAGAACCCTTCAATAAACTTTCTATAATACCCCGTTATTCCCATGAATGACCGTACATCAGTTACATCTTTAGGGAGAATCCATTCATTTATTGCTTTTATCTTATCAGGATCAACATAAATACCATCTTTAGAAATTATATGACCCAAATACTGAATTTTATCTTTATAGAAATCACACTTACTGAGCTTAGCGTAAAGCTGATGTTCTCTAAGTACTTGTAAAATGATTTTTAAATGTTCATCATGCTCTTCTTTAGTTTTTGAGTAAACTAGGATATCATCAATGAATACCACTACGAACTTATCCAAATATTTATGCAGAACATTGTTCATTAAACACATGAACACTGCCGGTGCGTTGGTTAGCCCAAAAGGCATAACTACGAATTCGTAGTGTCCATAACGCGTCCTGAATGCAGTTTTGAATATGTCCTCGTCTTTTATCTAGACTTGATGATAACCCAACCTTAGATCAATTTTAGTGAATATCTCTGCTCTGCGTACTTGATCAAATATATCGTCTATGTGAGGTAAGGGATGTCGGTTCTTAATTGTCATTTTATTAAGTTGTCAGTAATCAATGCACAAACGCATGGTACGGTCCTTCCTTTTAACAAATATTACTGGTGCTGCCCAAGGAGACACATTGGGCCTTATGTAGTTTTTATCTATTAATTCTTTCAACTAAGATTTTAACTCATTTAACTCTAGAATATTCATCCTATAGGGGGCCTTCGAGTTTGGTACCGCACCGGGTACTAACTCAATGGTGAAATCAAGTTCTCTTTTTGGAGGTAATCCTGGAATTTCTTCTGGGAATACATCAGAAAAGTCCCTAAGGATGGGAATGTACTCTAGTTTTAACTTGTCTTCTTTAGATGTACACTCATCATTAACAACATTAACAACAAACATTTTACAACCCTTTCTGGCAACTCTCTTTACTTATAAGGCAGAAATCTGCCTATGAATTCCTTTTATTATTTCTGTATTACCTTCATTATTTACACATGTAAAAGATTTATCATAACAATTCAATAAAACTCTATGATGTTCAAGACAATCCATACCAATCAACAAATCATATGACCCTAAGGGTAAAACATTCAGATTAATATGCATTTTCAGCTGACTTAAAAATACTTCACAATCCTTGACATATTCTATAACCTTTGTTTTAGTCCCTGTTGCAAGCTGAACTAAACATGCATTATCAAATTTCTCTGTTTTTAACTTGCAACGGTTTACTAAAGTAGGTGAAATATAACTTAGATTAGCACTTGGATCTATTAAAATAGAAATTGGCTCGTTTTGTATCATACCTTCAATTTCGACCATGGATGTTTGATGGTTCGCTTGAGGGTTCTCCAGTGCTACATTTATCCTGGGCATTTCTCTTGCGATATCTCCAACTGTAGGTTCTGCTTGCATAGTATGAATGTTATTAGCTGTCCTCTTGTTGCGTGGGAAATCTGGTCTCTTATGTGGTCCGCCACATTCATAGCACTTTATGGGTCCCTTCTGTTCAGCATACTTATTGTTGTTGTTATTGTTATTGCTGTTATTATTATTATTAGGTACATTTCTTGCAGCAGTAGAGTTCTGAGATGCATTATTCCGGTAATTATTAGGAAAATTTCTGTTATTAAAATTTTTCTTAAAACCTCCAGCATTATGATTAAAATTCTTCTTTTTATAGTCATACTGATTAGTCTTACTATTCTTCCATCCAGTGGTTCCTTCTATTTTTCTGTTTTGATCAAAACAAAAATTTGCCTTCCTCATGGCCTCTTCCAAAGTGGAAGGATTATCATACTCAATACGATCCTTTATATTAGAAGGTAAACTTGAGAAACCTTTGTACTTTAGGCTTTTTCTCAACCATGTAGGGTACGTACCTCAGCAAGCTAAGGAAATTGCTTCACAGTTCTTTCATGTTCATTGTACCCAACTTTAAATCGTAAAAATCTTTTGACTTATCTTCAAAGTATTGTTCCGACAAAAAATTCTTTTTAAACAAACTTTTAAACATAGTCCAAGTTACTTCTTTTTCTTTTATACTCTTTATCCTTTTAAGATCCTGCCACCAAATATATGCATTCCTGGTCAGATTATAAATAGCCATCTTGGCTTTCAGTTGAGAAGAGTAGTCATAAATATTAAAGTACTTTTTCATTCTAGACAACCAAGCTTCTATTGTCTCTCCCTTCTCACTTTTGCCATTAAAAGTAGGTGGATTAATCTTTTTAGATTCCCTAGTAATCTGTTCATGATGTTTATGTTTTATCTTTTTATAGCAGCATTCACTATTACTGCTATCATAATTTATGTCTTCATTACTTGAATTAGATTTAGAAGATGAGTAACTATTCCTTTTATCATTTCTCATTTTCTTATGCTTATGTTGGTGGGACATTATTTCAGAATCAGCCTTCAATTCTGACTTTCTGCCTCTTTCATCACTATGACAATTTCCTTTTAAATTCTGTTGTAACTCTTCCTGTACCTTTGTTAAATTTTGAGCATTAATTCACAATACTCTAGGATCTTCACTGAGAGAATAACATGTACAGTATATCAATGCGTAACAATCACAATAAGCATGACAAGCATCACAAGAATCAAAAGCATGAGAGACAAGAGACACGGAGTTTCCGTGGGGAAAACCCTAAGGTGAAAAACCCCACAACTTCCTCAGAGATAGAGAGAGAAATGGCTCAACCAAAGTACAACCAAAATACACTGAGATAGTCTCCTAGTAGTAGATGATCCTCCTCCTCACTAGGGCTCCACTTTCTAAGTGAGAGAAGTGTGACTTTCCGAATGATCCAAATAGAGATCTCCCGACCTCTATTTATACTTAACCTATTTTCCCAGTTACACTATGGGGCCGACTTGTCTATCTAGATACATCCACAATATAATATATATTTTAGGGCCAACCCCACACATGGTGGTCTAATAACCCATCGGCAAGTGCACACACTTGCGACACTTGCCAATCCACATGACGACACTTCCTTATAGAGGAATAACACATCTCTAATAAGGGTACAATAAATATATATGACATACATAGATGAAATACATTCCAAAGTTACATATACATCAACACTCCCTCTTAACTAGGAAGGTATTTCTCGACACAGATCTGTTAGACAAGTATTCTTCTCAGGATCATCGTCATCAATGCATCATCATTATCATCATCACTGCTGCTGTTATCTCAACCAATCTTTGACTCTACTCATCATAGGAAGTTCTACAGAGCCAGTCCTTTTTCATACTAGATGTAGGCCCACCACCTGCAGGTCTTTGTCATCACTGGCCATACTGTGGAATCCTCATGACTTATTACGTGCGTCACAAAACCTCGAAAGAACATCCCAGGCTATTACGAGCACACGGCTCTACCTATAGGATCTCCCAGGGCCATATTATATGTGACCTCACCACAAAACCTCACAAGAGCATCCCAGGCTATTACGAGCACACAGCTCTACCTATAGGATCTCCCGGGGACAGATTATATGTGGTCATGGAAAAACCTCGCAAGAGCATCCCAGGACTTATTACGGGCACACATCCCAACCTATCAGATCTTCCAGGGACAGATTATATGCCATAGGAAAAAACCTCAAAAGAGCATTTTCCAGATATCCCAGGGCCAAATTATATGCCATAGGAAAAACCTCGAAAGACTATCTGCAGATCTCCCAGGGCCAAATTATATGTCCTCCCACAGCAAAACCTCGAAAGAGCATTTTCCAGATATCCCAGGGTCAAATTATATGCCATAGGCAAAACCTTGAAAGACTATCTGCAAATCTCCCAGGGCCAAATTATATGCTCATCTGCACAACCTGATCCACGGCCATAGAGTATCAACCTGGTACTCACCATACATCATCCTGATGTACACATGATCATCCTAATCATCATCACTACAACATCCTGCTGCATGTCATCTGGAGCAACATCCTCAAGCTCCTCATCCACGATCATCCTGATCATACAATGCATCTACCTGATGCATACCAAGTATCTACCTGATACATATCATCATACATGATCCACCTGATCATACAATGTATCCACCTGATACAAATACAAATACATGATACATATCACCATACATGATCCACCTGATCATACAATGTATCCACCTGATACATATACAGATATATGGTCCAAGCATCCAACATGATGCATATACAAAATACATACAAATGATCCTACTGATCATATCTAACATCCAACATGATGCGTACATACATATACATATAAATGATCCAATTTATCATATCTAGCATCCAACATGATGCATACATACATATACATATAAATGATCCAACTGATCATATCCAGCATCCAACATGATGTGTACATACATATACATATAAATGATCCAACTGATCATATCCAGCATCCAACAGGAGATCAAATAACTCAGACAGTAGCTTACGTAGCCATACTGCCTCACAACTAGTTGAACAGGCTGCAACATACTCTGCCTGCTAAACCAAGAGATCACACCTAATCCCATAATGAAGCAGCATCCAGATGTGCTCTTCCTATCTACAGCACTGCCAGCCCAATCTGAATCAACATAACCCTACAGGTTAAACTTTTGATTCACTTCACACTTGAGCCCATAATCCACTGTACCCTTCAGGTACCTCAGAACATGCTTTACAACAACTAGGTGAACACTCCTCGGATTTGTCAGGAACTGACTCAATGTGTTCACAGCAAAGCAAATATCTGGTTTCGTGTTCGTCAGGTACATCAAGGACCTAATCATCTGACGATACATAGAGACATCAACCAGCTCAGATGAAGCATCACATAGAAGCTTCAGATTCAATGCCATAGGTGTGTCCATGGCCTTGCAATCCATCATCCCAAATCTCTTCAGGATATCTATTGTGTACTTCCCTTGACCAAGGAAGATCCCACCTGCACTCTGCCACACCTCCATACCTAGGAAATAATGCATCATTCCTAAATCTTTCATATCAAACTCGGCAGCAAGCTTCCTCTTAGTATCTGCAATCAATCCGTCATCTCCTGTTACAAATAAGTCATCTACGTACAGAAGTAGAATCACAAGATTCCCTTCCTCAACCTTGTAGAAAAGGTTGGAATCCGCTTTACTCTTGGTAAAGCCCAAACTAGATAGGAAACTGTCCATCCTACCATACCAAGTTCTGGGAGCTTACTTCAAGCCATACAAGGCTTTCTTCAATCTGCACACATATGACTCCCTGTCATGTATTTCAAAACCAAGTGGCTGCTCCACATATACTTCCTCTTCAACTACACCATTCAAGAAAGCAGTCTTGACATCCATCTGGTGTATTTTCCATTTCATTGTTGCAGCCAGGGCAAGTACTGTTCTGATGGAAGTATACTTGGCTACAGGTGCAAAAGTTTCTTCATAATCTATTCCCTCTTTCTGAGAGAAGCCACGAGCTACGAATCTTGCCTTGTATTTCTCTACACTGCCATCTGCAGCATGCTTGATTTTGTAGATCCCTTTGGAAGTCACAACAGACTTCTCTTTAGGTCTTGGGACAACATCCAAAACATCATTCTTCATTATTGATTGGTATTCCTCAACCATGGCATCCTTCCATTCTTTCTTTTCCGCTGCTTCTTCATAACTGGAAGGTTCTTTATTCATAATGTCACAGAGTAAAGCAACATAGCTGGTATGTGATCTGGTTCTCTTCTTTGCTCTTTGTTCTTCTTCTGGAATGCCAAATATTTCTGCATCTTGAATGAGCTCTCTAGCCCATGCAAGTTTCCTCTTGTGAGAGTTATTCTCACGGGGTGGATCTACAGGTTCTTGCGGATCTTCAAACTCACGAACAACTTCTGGAACTGCTTCAGTCATGGTAGTGTCTTGAAATCTAGTTTCCTTAGGTTCTTCACAAACTTCGATAGGTGCCTTCCTTGATTTGATGAATGCTGAGTTTTCATCAAATGTTACATCCCTGCTGACATCAATCTTCTTGAACCCTGGAAAGTATATTCTGTAAGCCTTTGAGCTTTCACTATAACCCACAGAGATACCCTTCTTTCCTGAAGGATCTAGTTTGGTCCTCTTTTCCTTTGGTTCATGAGTGTATACTGGACAACCAAATATTCTGAGATGGCTGACTTCAGGTTTCTTACCAGAAAAGACCTCTTCTGGTGTCTTATTGTCCAATATCTTGTGGGGTGTTCTGTTCTGCACATATACAACTGTTCTAGCAGCTTCTTCCCATAGATGCATAGGTAGATCCTGGTCATGCAACATTTCCCTTGCTGCTTCCATGATTGTTCTGTTCTTTCTTTCTGCAACTCCATTTTGTTGTGGATTGTAAGGAGCAGTCAACTCCCTCTTAATCCCTGAATCACTGCAAAGCTTCTTGAAGTCCCCTGAGGTGAATTCTCCACCATTGTCGGATCTGAATGTTTTGATCTTCTTGTCAGTTTGATTCTCCATCAAGGTTTTGAATTCCTTGAACTTATCAAACAGCTCATCTTTGTTCTTCAAGAAGTATACCCAAGTCTTCCTGGAGAAATCATCAATAAACGAGACATAGTAAACATACCCACTCAGAGAACTGGATGACATAGGACCACATACATCTGAGTGGATGATTTCCAGAATACCTTTTTCCTTGCTTTCACTGCTTGGGAAAGACTTCTTAATGTTTTTACCCTTTTCACATCCTTTGCAAACACCTTCATGTTTGGTCTTGATTTTAGGAAGACCCTCTACAGCCTTACTTGCAATTGGAAGTGCCCTATAATGCATATGAGCAAGTCTTCTATGCCAAAGTTCACTTGGCTCCATGGAGTCATGTACCATGGCATGTTCAGGTTGACCCTTCAGTTTATACAATCCTCCCTCTTGCTCTCCAATCACTACTGCATCATCGATTGTTTTACCTTTTGGCCACATTAGTACTTGGCCATCTACAAATGCAACCCTCATGCCTTTTTCATCCAATGTAGAGATGGAGAGAAGATTATTCTTGAGCCTAGGTACATAAAGAACTTCTTTCATCTTCAAATATTTTCCAGAATCTAGGTTATAGGAGGCTTCACCACTTCCTTTGATTGGGTATTGAAAATCATCCCCAAGTTTCACCTTATGAGGTGATTCATCTTCAAATAGGTTTACAAAAGATTCCTTAAACCCAGTCATGTGTTTGGAAGCCCCACTGTCAATCAACCAATCATTACAACCATGGGAGATAGTACCTGTGAGAGCAGAGATTAGAACACACTCTTCTTCACTTGATGAGTCATCATCACTATCATCACTTTCTACCCTAGCCTTCTTCTTTGGAGGTTCATCATCCTCGGTAGCATGAGCATGGAAATTTCTTTTGTTGCCCTTCTTCTTCTTGCTGGAGTTGTTGTTATTATCCCTTTTGTTCTTGGGACAATCTGAGGCAAAGTGACCCTTCTCATTGCATGTGAAGCATCTTAGATCCTTCTTATTCTTTTGATAGGATCTCTTGTAGCGAGAGTGCTCCTTCTTGGGCTTGCTTCTTTTGGTGTGAGCTGCGAGAGCTTGATCTTCACCTCCCATCTTTTTCTCATGAGCTACAAGTCTAGCTTCTTCTTGAGAGCATTCCTCCCACAGTTTACTGAAAGAGATCAATTTCTTTCTTGCATAGATTCCTTGAATAAAGGAGTCCCGTGACCTAGGTAGGCCATTCAGAGTGGTCATAACAACTTCACCATTGTCCACTACTTCATCCACAGCTTCAAGTTGCTCCTTGATCTGAGAGACCTTGGAGAAGTAAGATTGAATGGTTTCTCCATTCAACATCTTGACCCCTTTCAATTGATTCCACAGAGTCATCTTCCGATTTATGTTCTTCCCTTCAAATAACTTGGTTAGGGAGTCAAACATCTCTTTGGGTGTCTTCAGAGATGACACATGGGGGATGAGATGGTCTTTGATAGAATCAACAATGATTCTCTTTGCCTTGACCAAGTTCTTCTTATGCAATATCTTAGCCTCTTCATCCTCTGGGATAGGGATGTCTTCTTTTATATATGAGTCTAACTCATTCTCTTCCAGGATTAACCCAATCCTATACTTCCAGGCTTGGAAGTTATCAGCCCCTTCAAGCTTATCCTCTAGCTTGGTGTGGTGAGACATTTTAAAGAGTACTTCAAATGGAAATAGAAAAGATTTAGGTCTTACCACTTGAATTGTTGAAAACTGGATCTGGTCCCGGATTAGGGTTTTGTCGAAAAAACCCTAAAACTTCAAAATGTGAATTTTAACTTTCTGAAAGGGTAGAAAGATGTGCCTTGATGAGTTGATCAACTTGGTGTATTCAGAAATTGAGATCTGCAAAGCTACACCCTTCAAAACTGCCTTTCTATCTTCCCGAATTCACTAAGGAGAGCCCTGAATTAGGGTTTGAGTTTCCCGGAGATCCACCCAGCCAAAAATCTCGATCCAAAGCTCTAAACTTTGATTTTTGCAAGGAGCTTCCAGCTATGTCTTCAGATTCCAGAAATTCCTATTTTTGTGGAAACCCTAATTTTTAGGGCCAAATCTGAAAATGCTCAGAATTGAATTCTGATTGGACAGATAGATTCTCCTTGATGAGTAGAGTCAATCTACTATACTGTTTTTCCAAAATTTGTGGAGAGAAACCCAATAAATAAGAAACTCAAGTTTCTGTCACTGCAAAATGTCTTCTTCTTAGGTTAGCTCTAATACCATGTTAAATTTTGAGCATTAATTCACAATACTCTAGGATCTTCACTGAGAGAATAACATGTACAGTATATCAATGCATAACAATTACAATAAGCATGACAAGCATCACAAGAATCAAAAGCATGAGAGACAAGAGACACAGAGTTTCCGTGGGGAAAACCCTAAGGTGAAAAAACCCACAACTTCCTCAGAGATCGAGAGAGCAATGGCTCAACCAAAGTACAACCAAAATACACTGAGATAGTCTCCTAGTAGCAGATGATCCTCCTCCTCGCTAGTGCTCCACTTTTTGAGTGAGAGAAGTGTGACTTTCTGAATGATCCAAATAGAGATCTCCCGATCTCTATTTATACTTAACCTGTTTGCCTAGTGACACTATGGGGCTGACTTGTCTATTTAGATACATCCACAATATAATATATATTTCAGGGCCGATCTCACACATGGTGGTCTAATAACCCATCGGCAAGTACACACACTTGCGACACTTGTCAATCCACATGACAACACTTCCTTATAGAGGAAAAAAACATCTCTAATAAGGGTACAATAAATATATATGAAATACATAGATGAAATACATTCCGAAGTTACATATACATCAACAACCTTAAGGATCCGTTCGTTTTGTTCTTTAACAACGTTTAACTCAGATTTTAAATCTTGTACAGTGCATAAAATTTCAGAAAACCGGTTGTTTAACTCAACATAAATTCCTTCAGTATTGTTATTATTAATGCATTCATTACGAGGAGATCTATCCTCTGCTGATTCCTCTGGTATTTCCATACCTGCAGTTAAAGGTCAATCTGTTCTATGCAAAAATAAAATAAAATTACAAAAGTTAATAACATAAACTTTCTGATTTGTTTTTCTGTTTGCGTGCATGAGCCTCATTCAGGCCTAGAGTTTGAACTTGCACTCTGATACCACATGTAACATCTTGGAAAAATCACAAAAAATTAAAATTTTTCTACGTGACAATTAATGCTTATTTAATATGTGCAAAATAGAACAAAGCATAAAAGTTTATCCTGCTGTAATAAATACCATGTTGGTTTATCGTATAAGAAATTGAGACTAACAGAATTATGTTTATGTCTTGATGTTGTCCATACTACTGCAACTTCTATTATTGATGTTATGATTTATGAATCAGTTATCTTTGACTAATATACTTTTATTTATTGATGAAGGGGTCCTACGGACGCCCCGAGGCTTACTTAGCATTCGTGGTAAAGCATGTGAATTCGTACTTGTGGCAGTTTACAGGTAAGGTTTTAAAGTTGCGACAAGTGACCAAATAGTTTATCAGCGAATCTCTTTTGTCATTAATTGAAGAGATAAAACTGTGGGCATTCTACTAGTAAGAATCTTGGTTGTTATTCATACTATGACTGTTGATGCAACAGTGCATCTTAAATCCTGTAAATTGTAAGCTTGCAATGATTTAAAAGAAGATCTATATCGATCGTATCTCAGTTCTACACTCAGATTTGTAAATAATTTCCATTTGATTTTCATGTTGAGTTGTACGTAACTGTCTATCTTTTCCTAAAGAAATTGTGGAAATTCTATGTAAGTGGTTTGATTTTCGACTAGGGACTGTACCTTATAATGATGATGATAATTTTATTTCACCAACATGTAGTTTAATTCACTATATGTTAGAAGGTATGCAATCTTCTTAGATTATAGCTATAATCTATTTGCAATGTAATTTACACCTTATCCAACTACAACTCTATGTGATATGCAATGTGTGCATCTCCTTGGATTATTATTATGGTTTATTTGTAATGCATTGAAATATTAACCAAGCTATTATATAAATAAACTTTATATAATATGAGTGAGTGCATCGTCGTGACTCTATTGATACTATATAAACCTTGGTAAAATCTATTGTGGGTTGTGTGCACTTTACGTGACCCTATGTGACACTTATGCAACCTTGGTGAAATTCGATTCAACCCTTAACTTAATGTTACAAGGGTGTATATTACGACCTTACCATAACCATATCCACGTTGTATGATATGAATGTTAATATGGTTTACAGGTTGGCGGATGTAAAATTATCCTATGCATTGAATGCTTACAACTAACGAGAATAGTGGGGTTCCATCATGGATGGCATAGTAAGCTTGGTTCACATGATAGCATCGTGGTGTAACAACTGAGTGATGAGTTGTAAATTGACAAAGGTTTGAGTGTTGCCGAGCTAGCTCCTTCGTAGCTGTGGTAATGATGGCTCCTTTAATGTGGTAGATGGTTTGTGATTTCGTAAATCCCACCGATGATCTCCACCGTTGATCTGGCAGGGGTTTCAATGAATGTGGTTAAACCCTACCTTTGCTGCGATCGAAGAGTTTATTGCGATCTTTGTCATTTGGTAGTGGTAGCTTTGCATGGCAGACATGATGAGGGTTTGTAGTTTTGTTGTTTTTCCTGTGGAGGCGTAGCTCCTGTATCTTGAACTCGTGACCTGTGTACTTTATAGAGCCGAGCTCTCTAGTTCTTGTACAGTGGTGAATGTCTCAGTTGGCAGCTTAGAGTTTGTCTTTGGGTGGTTCGATACCCCAACTTGTTGAGGGTTTGTTCCTTTTAAGACTGGGTTTGAAAATGAATGGCCAGGGCCTTGCCAGGGTTGCTACATTTCTCAGCACTGTTTTAAAATAGTTGATGGTTCGGTGTTGGCTCCTGCTATACCAACATTCGACGAAGTAAAGGTTTGGTTGCAGTTGCATCTGTCTTGGCGTTCATTGCTGCTATGGGCTATCATTAAAAGGTAAAGTGTTATGAGTCATTCACTGTGTATTTCATACATGGGTGCTAATAGGTTGTTCAAATTTCGATACTGTAATCATTCTTTCCAAGATATTGTTTTAACCACGTCTGTATTGTCCTTGCAGGTGAAATATTCAATGTCTCCTCCAATCTCGGCATTGAAGGTTGGAAATAACTACACCAAATGGTAAGCCTCGGCGGTTGCCTTGAACTCTTTGTAGATGAAGATGATGGCCGACTGTGTGATGTTCTGTGTGTTTTTGTTTTTACATCAGAGAGTTTGTAATTTTGTAGAGATAGGGTTTGTAAAAATTTTAAAAGTATGGGGTGGATAATACCTCAACCCACAGGGAAAAATCCATGTTGATTGTGAATACGACTGTTGTGTAACAGAGATTCTTATTCTCAGACTTAGTATAGTGATACGTCTTGTTCTCAATATAGTTCTGTGTTTTATGGTTGATGGATAGAAGTTATAGTTGTGAAATGAAATGGAAGCTTATTGATATCGTTTCTTCTACATAGAATAACTGTGAAAACTGTATAGTTGTAACGTGTGTCTCTTCAGACTTGGTTATCGTAATAATCCTTTGATTTCTATAAATCATATGGGATACGTTTTTGTTTTTAGAGGAGAGTTTGGTCTGTGTATGGTTCGTCGGTTGAGGGAAGTTCTCGGCAATGTCATTCTATAAGTTCAAGGATTAGGATTTGAATTGTATGAAATGTATGGCTTGATTTTGATCATCGTTATGATGTCGAGTCTTCAACTCTGTCGAATTATGGAAATAAAACTCCTGGTTTGACTTACCTTAAGATGGGTTAACTACGTTGATTTATAAGAAATAGCACAAGATTGTTATCAGTTTAAATTGAAAACCTGTTATGAAAATCGATAATGCTAACTAGGTCTTCCACTGTGTATTGTTTAGACCCTAACTCGATTCTGTTTAAAATGTAATAATTCTATATCTTAGTTTGGAATCATATAATAAAGAGAAATAGAGTCTAACTTGTTTAAAATGGAAATGTTGACTATAGGCTATAAGTTGATAACTCTGATTAGGGTTATAGCGATAAATTGATAAATGTTTTGATTTCCACTATGGAATTTATGATATAAAACAATGTGTAATTGTATGCATGAAATAGTTGGGAATTCTTTTTGTCTGTAAAAGAAATATCATTCTGTTGTATATTGAAAGTAAATCTATATTTATCCTAATATAAACATGTTCATTTTAACCACTGAATACAGAAAACAATTCTTTACTGCTAGAACATAAATCTATTTATTTTGAAACAGAGATATTTATAAACAAGGAAACATTACATGTAAATTAGGAAGACAATTAGCTAAAAATAAATGATAATGAGAGCACTGTAAATGTATACTCGAGAATTAAACAGTAAGTAGAAAACTTGAGAAAATTAAAATAATTTTATCTTCTCATTCACTTAGCTATTTGCCTATCTTGATCTATTCTACTTAATCTGTCTATGTACTAGAGTATGATGTTGTTCCTTTTTGCATGGGGAAAAATGTAGAGACTATTTTATTCAATGAGTTCGATTTATACAAAATTATTAAATTATTCAGGAAAACTGAAATAAAACTTAAACAGTAAAAGTTAAATAGACAACAGAACTTTAAAATAAAATAGATAAGACAATAGAACCTGTGAATGAAGATAGGGGCGACAAACACCCAAGGAGGCCTGTTCCTCCCAACCTGTTTCAGAAGAAGCATCTCAACTACTGGCTTCTAGTGAACCCCCGAGCCTGATTATTGATCCAATAAATGGGTGGAATCTGTGTAGAAGCAAGGCACTAAAAAATGCCTTCTCCACTCAGCATCAACCTCCTGAAATAAAATGCCTTTTGCACTTAGCATCAACCTCCTGAACTCAATAAGAGTTTGGCAGACTCACAACATGATCAACAACATAGCATATCCCCTCATCAAATCTCTGGGGTGAAAACACAACAAAACCCCAAGGTAAATTTCCTCGTCAGGAAAAGTGATGAACCTCAGTTCACAATTTGATGGCTATTATATAGACTGCCTAGGTCTTTAGTGGCCAGTTTGGAATAAATGAGCCTCAAGCTCCAGTCCCATATTTCACGGCACTATGACCACATTTCAAGGGAGTGGTCCCATACCAACAACTAGTTAGTTGCATCATGATGCTGCCACTTGTCGATTGCCTTCTACCCCAGATTCCATTCCACCTAGTGGATCAGTAACCACTCTTTCAACAATCCTCTTAGGTGTTTGTCTCCTATTTTATTTATTTAATAATAATATATTGTGCAAATTACAGTCATCCTTGGACACCTGTCCAACATAAAACTTTACAATAAAAGTTATAATAATGTTTGCTAACACAAAATGTTTTTCCAGCTAAAAGGGTATGTTACATTCATAATAATGAGTCTCACAAGAAGTTTCTTTCCCTTTTCATTCCAACAAGAACATGTGCTTGCCACTAAATTAAAAACATGTTTCACTTATAAGAATGTGCACATATTCCTTTTCAAACAGCTTCACTCATCCTCCTCCTTGAACATCCACACAACGATATGCAATTCCCATTATAAATTCCACATCATTTTTAATAAAATAAAAGAATGTGCACGTGTTAGGAATGGGTGCATGTTCTTGAAAGCATGATTGCACTAGGAATGTACATGTACATCCTCTATGTACAAACAAACAAACATAAATAGGCCAACTACTATTTTTTATTTGGCCTTACAAAACCAATGGTGACTTTTATGCATCGAGCTAATGTAATGTCCCCTCCATAATCTAACCATGGGACATTCCACTAACCTATGTAATTCCCATAGGTTCGAGTGGAAATTAATTTGACTAGGTGTAATGTCCCCTTCATGAGGGCACCTTGGTCAAACCACTAACCCATTCAATTCCCATGGGTCCTAGTGGAAAATTGAATTAATTAGTTAGGGAATTAATTTGGCTATAGTCATATTGTATAATTAAATTAAATCATGCACAAGTAATGTAGTCCATAGTTTCGAATATTTAATTATTAATTAATTGTTTGGTGAGTTGTAAATGCCTAGGTCCATCCCAAGAGGGAACATGAGGATTAAGTGGACCATGTGAGTTGTCTTTCACAAAGGAAACTGGAAGAAAAGTAGGGAAAAGAAAGAAAGAAACTAAAAATATGGAAGGATCCAGAAAATCAAGGAAAAGCATACTAAAGTGGGAAAGCATCCTAAAAGAAGAAAGGAAGCTAAAAACCAGCAAAGCAGATCAAAAGCATAAAAACAACTCAAAAGCAGGAAAGCATATCAAAAGAAGAAAAGAAATAAGTTTCTTGAGTTGTGCCGCCAAGAAGGATTAGAAACAGTCAAGAAAGCAAGAAAGGCATCATTGAAAGATACAGGAGCCAAATTTAGCCAGTGAGGGTGAAATTGATAAGGAAAGTGGGTCCAAATGCAAATGCTTGGGTGGTGTGCCCCTTTCCATCATTGGGTGATGTGCTCCTTTGCAATCGGTTAGCTAGTTGAGAGATTGTGAGATATTCCAACTAGAGATTGAGGAAGAGAGCACCTATTTCTCTTCATGGAGGTTTATTGAAGCCATTAAAACCTCTTTGTAGGTATTATCTAAGCTTCAATATGGTTTGTTCGAATCTGAGATGGATGTGGTATAATCCATTAGTAGTAGTGCTCCATTTCTAGTGTGTTGTAGCCAGTAGAGAAAAGATTGAGGATTTGTGATCCTTGTGAGCTATGGAAGATGCTCAGGCGCATCCAGTGAGATGTAATATCATGTAATATTTTTCATCACTCTCATCTATTAATAAAATATCCCACTCTCACTCTCATTTAGTTAATTTATGCTTCTATGTTGCAATTTCCAATAATACTAGACATTCTATAAGTTTGTCTCTATTCAAATCTTGAATGTGCCCCTAAAATTATGAATGAATCTTCCTGATGTCACATATCATGTTATTGATCCAATCTACTAATTTTTTTTTTCAGAATTGATGACCCTTCAATTCCATTTGAAAGTCACTGCTTTCATTGCTTGCGTTATTGAAGAGAAATCTAGCAATATTTTAGTATTGGAAAATTTAATTGTTATCTATGTTTCTATAATCTGGTCTGAAGGTTTCTAGAGTTAAATATGAGGTATTTGGATCCATCCCCACTCACATAATAGAAGTTAGGTATTATATAGTACCATTCAAACTTGTTTGGAAATTGTCTCTCTCCATACTCCTAGTTTCGAACCTTGCAACTAGTTTCTCTCTTTGAGCCAAACTTTTGTCTATCCATCCTAATAAATTCCATATCGGGTTCGAATAGTTAAATAAGTCTACCTAAGGTATAGATACATCCATTTCAACACTAGAATCCATCGGGTTCCACATAATTCCTAAGGTTATTTCCTTAGATTCTTTGGCTTTGCCAAAGGGTCATCCCAGGTGTGATGCACCCAGAGAGTGTGATATTGTCAAATGTATGGTCTCTAAAAATTTATGATTTATATTTTGAAGACTTGTAGGTGCATGTTAGTCCATATTGATTTTATTACATCCCCTTGTTTGTTTGGGAGGGAATTTGGAAAAATCCCTAGGTGTTAGAATTCAAATGGAAAAAAACATCTAGTCCTTTTTGCTTGTCTCCGAGCTAGTGTGCCTAGACTGGGGTTTGGGTATATTACAGTGGTATCGGAGCATGATCCTCTGCACCTATGAGAAGCAATACCAAGATCCATAAAATATCAAATGAAAAAATATTGCAGATCATGTCTTCAAAGTTGCAGAATGAGGCTCATACCAATGGTTGAAGAAAACTTTAAGCAATATGAAGAAGAGGTGATCTATGTAGATGGAGGTTTGCATATGTCAAGAGATGAAGATGGTTAATTTTGTGACCACACATCTAGAGAATATAGAAGGCCCGATCCAACCATGTTGATTATTTTTTATGGAAGAATGTTCTTTGGAGGGAAGCCATTAGGAGTTGATCCTTCTCATGTCTCTGAAGATACCAAGCTTTAAGCAAAGAGATCCATGAATTCTTGTATTTTGGAGAGTTCTGTGAATATGAGGTTAGAAGACTATTTGGGACAAGGGGTCCCTTTGGAAACCCACATCAAAATAGAATTCACCATATTGTCAACAATGTGTGCAAAGAAGTGGAGCAAATGTTGCAACAGAATGAAATTTTACCATCAAAGTGCTCTACATCGAATATCTATGAAGAAAGTGTAACCAGTAGCATGGTGGAGCCTACTAATGATGCAAATACTCATGCCACTAAAGATGTAGAAGCCTCAATATTCCTCGAGGAGAATGGAAATGAAGCAGAAGGAGAGATCCATGGCAAGTAGTGGTGATATTATTGACATATTGGTTTACCACTCTAGGTTTATAGAGTTCAATCATTGGATCTTAATCTTGATGACCACACTAGAGCACTAGAAGAGATAGATGTTGTGAGGGACTCATTAGGAGTGAAGGGAAAGTTTGAATATTGTGTTGCATAAGGTTGAGATAAATTCTTGGATGATTAATTGTTGGTTAGGTGAGATACCCATTGAAATTAATTATTGTGGGTCTCTTGTTCTATTTGAAGTGTCATGGCTTGGGTTGGGTTGCATGAAACTAGAGCCACATAGGTGTTTGTATTGCATGTGAGTATAGCCCAATAGCATACATGAATGTTGGAGTTGAAAGTAGCTTTTTTAGTCATCTTTGAAGCACTTGGAGGAGAACACCTGATTTTTTTAACTATGTCTTTTAGTCAAGTCTTCAATTTTTATTTAGTTAATAACTTTTTACTTTGCATGAAATTTCAATTTTGTGAAAAATACTTCCTTTTACTCAATATATGAAAAATACACACTAATAGGGATATTTTACAAAATAAAATGGGCCATGTGGGTGACCAACACATGATAAAAATAGTTCTTCTAAATTTAGTCTTTAAAGGAATTCTTAGGGCTTAATTCAAAGAAGAACATGAACATGAAAGTGACTCGATCCCTTCAAGTATGAGCCTTCAAGGGTGTTTGATGGTTGCGATGGGGATGATGAGGATGGTGATGGTGACAATGTGGGCATGAGGAGGATGGTGGTGACATTGATGGTGGAAATGGGAATGAGGATGGAATTTGATGGCCATGATCGTGATAATGGGGATGATGATGATGGCGACTATGAAAACATGGGCATGTGGAGGATGGTGTCGACGTTGATGGTGGAAATGGGAATTTTTTTGATGAAGCACGATGGTGATTGGAAAATGAACATGGTTTCAAAAATGTAATGCTTTAAATCATATAATGGTGTCAAGAATACATAAATGTACGGTAATATGTACTTAAACATAACATAAACATGAAATAAAGAATCTAAGGTAAAAAGATCTATATAACATGAAATGAACTATCTAACATAACATAAAATAAAAAATATAACATGAATAACATTAGACATGCATGGATAAATAATTACATGACTAATCTATGTACATAGCATGAAATAGTTACCTCAATCAATTAAGCCATCTAGATCCTCTTTGTTTCTGATTGTCTCCAACAATCTCTCGTGCTCTAGATGAGGTAGGCGGTAGTGTAGCATGTTCGAGCTCTTTGTTGACATTGTTTGTAGTTGGATGTTTGTACCAATGATCAAGTGCATATATAGTGATACACCCATGATCTTGGTTTGTAATCCATGTATACATATCCATTGGTCGTTGGTTAGAAAGTCAATTCCAGTTAGAAAGTCAATTCCCTCACTATCAATGGATGATGTGAGGAGGGTTTGCTTCCATTGGATGCATTGTGCCAACCAATAAGTTGTGCGCCATTAATTGTCTTTTGTGGTGACAACTATGTATATGTGTCCTACAAAAATTCATTTCATGGTCAAATTCAAACATATAGGGGTTTGATAACATGGTTAAATAAAAAAACAAGAAGGAGACCGAGATATGGTTGCAGAAATATCTACATGGTTGTAAAAGATCAGATATATGATCACAGTCATTATAAAAAAAGGATTGTCCCTCATTTAGCTGGATTATTTCAACAACTGGACGTTGGTCTACAGCAAGTGATACATGATCCCAATCATCAACCCAGTCCATTGATTCACACTCATCCTACTCACCAGTGCTACAAGGCCCACAAAAGCAAGCAAATTTCCGCGTCCATATTTCAAATAAGGGGTTGTTTGAGCTTCAAACCGAATGAAATCCACGGGTCCCTTGTACAGTACTGCAACTATAAGAACACAATTGATATATATCAACCACTTGCCATAAATTTCTCACCACATGTCTTCTACCTGTTGATGTCTGCTGCTCGGAGGATTGACCTAACATTTTTGCATAGCACCATTGAACTATAGATTATGCATATCCAATATGAGGGCTCATCATGCACCTCATATCCTCCCTTCGTAGTGTAGTTTTTATACATGCTCCATCCCCATCATGCTCTCCCTTCGCATGCCTGGTCTCAAAATAGTTCCATATATGCGGCACACCATAAGTCTTGTGCAAAATACTCAACCATTGGAATAAACGTGCATTTTTGAACTAGCTTTCACAACCATATGAACATATCCAATGTTGATTCATTTGTATATCTATCCCCTTCAGCTGATCATAGAAAATATAAAAGAAATGTTGTACATAATGCAGGTCATGGAACGTGTTGCCATTGATGTAGAAGTTTGTCTCCTTCAATATTATCCGCTGGTCATTGCTTCTCTCTTTCGCGTGCCTATATGTGATATGAACCATTATACTAACTTGGTCCAAATGGTAGTATTGAATTTGAATCTCATTATGCGGATGAAGAGTGTATTTCTTAGCAAAATCCACTGTTGAAAATATGGTTCCAATGGGGAAGCTATCCATGCATCTTCTATATTGCTCATCCTTACACAGCGTCACATGCACATGTTGAACATACTGCTCAATTTTTTTGTAAAATTCCTCCATGAAATCACATATATTTACCTGGTGCCATGAAAACAAGGGAATTAGTACAATGTGACCTTTGAAATATATGTATGTAGAACTTGAATGTGCGTTTTGAAACTATGTAATCATCACATACCCGTGACTTGACCAATGCAATATTTTTTCTCTCTTTCGCATTTTCTATTTAATACGTTACATATTTGAAGCTCTGTATTTCTACTGTCATGTTCCCAAATTCGTGCTCCTCACTTACATGGGTGCAATGTCCCAACAATGAAAATCCACTGCACCTAGAATATGCAGCATAAAGACATGACTTTGCATAATATTTTTCACCTTCAACCCTTAGACACATTATGCCATGGATAAAATCTCTTGATGCATTTGATGGTAGTACGAAAGAGCATTCATGCACAGTGTTAGTATGCAAATCATGAAATATATGTTTACATGTGTCATAATAATATTCAAACTCTACATGGTATCTGTAGCAACATATGTTGCAGTCAGTGCACATTCTAACATATCAGGGCTTGCATTTTTCAAATGACCATTGGCCCAGTTTCAATTGTGTGTTCTCAGTCCTGGATCTCTCGTAGAGTTTAATTTTTGTCTTGTTAAGGAAGTGTTTGATGTGGGGTTCATGCTCATTAGTACATTTTCTGAAATTCAAAACATATTTTTGATTGGATGAATGTCCAGTGGTATCATGGCAAAACTTGTGCACTAGGTATTTAACTGTAGCAATTATCTTCATGTATGAACAAGGAAACCTACCAATGAAAGCCCAACAATATTTTTGTCCTGGAGTGTCTAGTCTTTCTCTAACAACATAATACTTTTGGAGTGTCTTTATATCTAATTTAAAGAGGTGAGATTTGTGTGATATAAGGCGACTACTCCTAGTGCTTTTGCATACAATTGATTCAGATAGTACACGACGGGCCGCATTAATATCTTTTGTACGAGATGTCTTTCCAATTAAACTAAATGAAGCTTGGATATTTATAACAACATGAATATTAGCCTCTGAACTTATAACTAACTTTATGCCTAAAATTTTCCTAACAATGAAATTTTAACAAAGCTAAAAATAATTGACATTTCGATGCATCACTCTTAGATTCAAAAAATTCTTTGACAATTTTGCTACATTGACAGTCCATAGCTCATTTAGGTAACTTACCTTCAAGACCTGTTAGGGAACCGTCATCCAGGTGAATATGTCTAGGATTTATTCTTCATCGTGCATAGGACAATCGAGGTAAAGTAGGTGTAGGAGAAGTATGGGTCCCAACATTGCTTTGTTGTGGCACTTCAGTCACATGTTGTTCTAGATTGGGATTGTGTTTGACATGTGTGTGGTCTTCTCGGGGAGACTGAAAATCCACAACTTGATGCACATCTAGTTGTGTGTACTCAACTTCTGCCAATATTTGAATGTCTTGAAGCACTTCATCATTGGTTGGTGATGGAATATTGGTTGGAGGATGATTGCTGATGGAATTTGAATGGGATCTGTTGTGTGCATCCACTTCACTTGTTGACCTGAACTAGAATTCATTGTGTTGTTCATTGTGCTAACATCTTATGCAGTGGAAGTTGCATGTCTATGTATTTACATGCCCAACCTTTCTTTTTCTCTTAGATCATGGATCTTTTCAGGAGATAGATCCTTTCATATAGAATTTTTTTTCTATTCCGTTTGTTTCCCATATCCAACAAATTTGTTTAGAAAACAAGTTTATTGTCCCTGCCAGAATAAATAACATTGGCATCAAGATGGTGAGTATCATTCCATATTATCCATTGAATTCTTACGCTAGTGATCTTGTAATCTCTACTTTGTATGCAAGAATACATTCTAAAAACAATATTCAAAGCACAAAAGGATCATTATAAAGTTTTGGTGATCATGTCATTATAAATTTTTGGTGATCAAGCAACTTGTCTTGCTTAAGGGATGAAAATATGAACGAGGAAAAATTCAACACTATTTGGAACATCAAGGATGGAAAAGGGGTTGGAGTTCATAGTTTCAAGGATATTTCTAAATTGGGAGAAAATAATTTTAGTAATATTTTCAAGGAACCTCCAAGAGAAAACATTTATGAGGTCATAAAAATGGGTTCTTTTTAACCTAACTCTATCATACAAGAATAGAATAGAGAGATAATGAAATAAGTCTCATTAAAGGAGTTGCAATTGGTCATTGAGTCCTTCCAACGAGCTAAAATCATGGGTCTTGTTGGTTTCTCCACTAAGGTAAAAGGCAAGTTGTTGATCCAAAATGGTTGGTGTAGTTCATTTCAAGATTCCCCTTGTCATTATATAGTTATTATAGTGGATGGGGTTTGTCAGTAGAAAGTGCATTATTATATCACAAAGAGTGATGGATTTTGAGTTTGGACCTATTGAAGGATAACAAGAATAGAGCACTGTGATGGATTCTACTATGTGTTGGAGTTCATAGTGATGGAAAACGGGTTGGAGTTCATAGTGATGAACTCTACTATGTGTTGCAATTCATGGTGATGGAAAAGGGGTTGGAGTTCATAGTGATGGATTTTTAGTTTGGACATATTGAAGGCTAACAAGGATAGAGCACTATGATGGATTCTAATTTGTGTTGGAATTCATAGTGATCGAAAAGGGGTTGGAGTTCATAGTGATAGATTCTACTATGTGTTGGACTTCATGGTGATGGAAAAGGGGTTGGATTTCATAGTGATGGATTCTACTATGTTTTGGAGTTCATGGTGATGGAAAATGGGTTGGATTTCATAGTGATGGATCACAAATAGTGATGTATTTTGAGTTTGAACCTTTTGAAGGCTAACAAGGATAGAGTACTATGATGGATTCTATTTTGTGTTGGATTTCATAGTGATGGATTCTACCACTAGTACAAAATGAGAGATAAGTGACTAGGCGACTAGTAAAGTTGGTCACCACTGTTTTTTCAAGGGATAAATGACTAAAATTGAGAAATTTTAAATAAGCTAGCAAAAAATGACTAATTTAGTCACATGATAAATTTTATGACTATATAACAAGTGACTAAAATTAAAATGACTAGCATAAATTACTAATTTAGTCATGTGAATATAAATACGACCAGCTGGTCATGGGAAAATTGCAATTAGTTACTAGCTACTAGTATAATATATATCATTTTTAGTTTTAATTTTACCATATAAATATGAAACCAACTCTCATGTTGTTGTCCCATGTCCTCTCTCTTCACCGTGAAAATATTCTTCTTAATTAGGTATTCATATTTACTATGTATTTGATTTCCTAACACTTTCCCATTTTTTATATAAAAATAGGAAGCATCTGCATGTGTATCGAAATCTCTGAAGATATGCATGATAGAGACATCAGGAAAGGTCTTGAGAAGAATATTAACATGATCCATCCAAGATGAGAGCTCCATCACCTTTAAAGAGCACAAACTTATCTCCCAATCAACTATAAGTTTAGAGCCACCAACAATATGGTGTAAAGAAAGATGTTGAGAATTGGCAAAAAAAAGGATAGGCTAGAGTGCCAATAGCTCTCCTCTCATATTGGTCCTTGATCAATCGCAATTTAACCATAAATTAAATTTCTCTACATAAACCACTTTCCACAAAATCGTTCGAACTCCCATGAAACCCTTTGACCTTGAAATTGCACCACTACATGCCAATACACACATTATCAAACATATAACAAAGTAACATACCCTTTCTCATCACATTCATGAGCACTGATATTATTCTCTTCTCCACCATTTATGATAGCAAGTTCACCGTGAATTGACAAAAAATCCACAAGTTAAAGTGAACGTTGACGATATTCCTTTGTACCCTACACTGCTTGAAATTTGAGTTGAAGGTTCCATAACCCAATAGATTGTGATACTTTGAGTAGAAATCATATCCTTTGTGAAGTTGAAGAAGTTTGTTTCAACATGTATTTAATGTTTTTAGAATTCTAGGACATAATACATATGATGTCGCTTCATCTTGGACTCATGGGCATGAGCGTGCCCATATTCTCTTTAAAAATATATTGCATAATCGTTTATGCAATATAAATGGAATATCAAAGATAACAACATATTCATTGAAATCCATGCCATAGACTATTTTGAGTACAATTACAACAATTTATTAAAGCTAGCATGCACGCAATAGACTATCACAATATCTATCTTAACCATATCAAATCTTCAATTGCAATAAATATTAACACCTACAACTTGAATTCCTTTTTTCTTTTTATGTTCATCACCATGCTACACAAACAATCGAACCTAACCACCTCAAAAAATGAAGGATACCAAAAAAAAAAAACAAAACCAACTCAAAAATTAAGTTTGCCAAAACATGAATGTGCCATGGATTTCATTTTCGTTAACACAACTAAATACCATTCATTTGTGCTTATTCACAATTAAAAAAACCACCTAAAAAACAATTTTAAATAAATGCATAGTACACTTTAATTTATCATGTGTTAATAAGATCAATATACCTCTCTCTATCCTCTTCGTCGGTTTGGATTATCCTACCTTAGCTTGGTATTGTAGGGCATGAAGCGGCAAGCATTACAAAAACCTATTTTTCGAAAACCTCACATTTCAATGCCCACGGTCCGCGAAGGATATGTCAAGTTCAATCTCTGACTAGGAGTGTTGAAGGAACGAACCCATCAAACAATGGAGGCCGCTTGATTCCAGGTTCCAAGCATTTTATTCACATATTTACATCTTTTCAAGTTTTGTATTTTTTCTCGATTAAAACGTGATATATCATGATATACCATGAGTAAAGAAAGGAAATGAATAGGAGCCTTGCATGAGGAGGAATTACTCATAGAGCATGGCCTTCTTGATGATGATACATATACTGTTAATGAAAATCCCTTCAGGTCTGAATTCAAGTTGGATGCTAAAGCATTGTCACTGATGAGCCCTTATTCTGCCATAATTTTTACATTATTTCACCTACCTTTTTTTCCCAAGAATATCTATTTTTCCATCCGACCTTTTCCATATAACCAATTATATATATCAAACTTGCAGATCTAATCATGGTAAGATAATGTTAATGAATTTCCATATTTCCTTTGTTTTGAATAATTTAAGGAGGTTTAAATAAAATCTTGCTAATGTTTTTGAATGTTGAGAAGCAGTCTTGTGCCAAGTGAAGGGTTCCTTCCCACCCAATTTGGTTCCAGGTCTGAATTTGAAGGTTGACATATCTCTAGGAATTTCGATGAGAATCAAGTGCATGAGTTTTGAAGGTTGGAGGCCCAATATGGTGTCATCCTATTTTGTTCATACCCAGGTCACTCAAAGGAAGCATAAAGCTTGGTAAAAGGATCTGTTCAAACCTTTTTTTAGCGTAAACAATGGATAGCATGGTCCTTTGAATAAGGTTCTAAATAGTGAAGTTTCCATCAGATTATGGTTAGGTCAACAACTTAAAATTTCATCTATTAGTTAAAGAACTCTGGAAATTCACATCTTTGTTTTAGCATTTAACTTGCGTGGAAAATTGTGATCGAATGGAGAGAGCTATCAAAATGATTGAACACAGGTTTTTTCACAATGGACCCAATTAAGTCCATTGAGGCTGGTTTTCTCAAAAAGTAGCGCACATGAGAGATATGCTTGGGGGCATTAACACCTATTTTCTGTTAGTTTTTCAAAATTTACTTCCATCCGATCTAGGATCTTAACTGAGAGAACAACATGTACAACATATCTACAACATATCAATCATGGACACAATAATGAAAGCACACAAGAGACACAAAGTTTACTTGGGGGAAACCATAAAGGTGAAAAACCCCAATAACTTCCTCAGAGATAGATAGAGCAATGATACAACCCAAGCATAAGAGATAGACATCTCCTAGCAGCAGCTTCTCATCCTCCACAAGTGCACCACTCTCCAAAGAGTGTGTGAGAATATAATGATGAAATAGAGTTCCTCCCACACTCTATTTATACTTGACTTGACTTGCCTAATAACCTTTACTAGGTCGGCCTCAACTTAACCACATAACACAAAGCTGACTGGTCCGAGACCCAATAGGGTGGTCTAATAACCCTTTGACCCACATGGCCGACCCCCAATAGGGTGGTATAATAACCCTTTGACCCACATGACTTATACAGGGCTGACCCCAACAAGGTGGTCTAATAACCCATCAAGTATAAGTTACGACACTTCCGTATAGAGGAATAATAACATCTCTATAGGAATACAAACACATATGTATAGAGGAATAATACCATCTCTATAGGATTACAATATACATATATGAAATACATTCTGAAGTTACATATACATCAACACTCCCTCTTAACTAGGAAGGTATTTCTCGACACAGGTCTTCTCGCACAAGTCTTCTTCTCTGGATCATCGTCACTGGATAATCATCATCATCACTGCTATTGCTATCTCAATCAATCTCTGAATCTACTCATCATAGGAAGTTCTAAAGAGCCAATCCTTTTTCATACTGGATGTAGTCCCACCATCTGCAAGTCTTCATCATCACTAGCCATACTATGGAATCCTTAGGACTTATTACGTGTGTCACAAAACCTGGCTGCAGCATCCCAGGCTATTACGAGCACACAGCTCTACCTGTCGGATCTCCCAGGAGCACATTACATGTGACTGTCAAAAAACTTTAAAAGAGTCTCTTAACTAGCAAGAACCCTAAAGAGCATCTGAGGCCTTTTTCATCCCGTCCAGATCTCCAGGACTTATTACATGTGACCCCCACCACAAAACCTTAAAAGAGTGTCTTGTCAAGCAAGAACCCTAAAGAGCATCTAAGGCCTTTTTCATCCTGTCCATCTCTCTAGGACTTATTACATGTGACCCCCACCACAAAACCTTAAAAGAGTGTCTTGTCAAGGAAGAACCCTAAAGAGCATCTGAGGCCTTTTTCATCCTGTCCAGATCTCCAGGACTTATTACATGTGGTCATGGAAATGCTTCGAAAGAGCATCTGAGGCCTTTTTCATCCTGTCCAGATCTCCTAGGTCTACGTACATGCCATAGGAAAAAACCTCGAAAGAGCATTTGCCAGATCTCCCAGGGAGCTATTATATGCCAGCAGCAAAACCTAGAAGGAGAATCTGCAAACCTCCCAGGGTGCTATTATATGTCCTCCCAACGCAAAACCTCGAAAGAGCATTTTCCAGATCTCCCAAGGTACTATTATATGCCAACGCCAAAACCTAGCAAGATAATCTGCAAACCTCCCAGGGCGTTATTATATGCTTGTCTGCACGACCTGTCCATGGCCACAGAGTATCAACCTGATACTCACCATACATCATCCTGATGTACACATGATCATCCTGATCATCATCACTGCATCGTCATGACGCATGTCATCTGGAGAAACATCCTGAAGCTCGTCATTCATGATCATCCTGATCATATAATGCATCCACCTGATGCATACACAGTATCTTCCTGATACATATCATCATACATGATCTACTGGATCATACAATGTATCCACTTGATACATATACAAATATATGATCCACTTGATCATACCTGATACATACCAACATACATGATCTACTTGATCATACAATGTATCCACTTGATACATATACAAATACATACACATGATCCAACTGATGATATCCAGCATCGAACATGATGAATACATACATAAATGATCCAACTGATCATATCTAGCATCCAACATGATGCATATACATATACAGAGCAGTAACTGGAGCATCGTCCTGATGCTCATCATACAGCGCTTACATCCACAGCCATGTGAAGGATCCTCCTTCCAACATGCTTGGAATGGCTTCAGCAAATGTCTCCATCACTTCTTCCTCGAAGTGTCATCGATCTGAAGAACACCAAGCCTCTCTCTGAAGTAATCGAACTTCACTCTGGCTAGTGGCTTCGTCAGTACATCTGCAATTTGCTCATCCGTCGCAACATACAGGAGCTTCACTGCTCCTCTATGCACCATATCCCTAATATAGTGATATTTGATCTCAATGTGTTTCGACCTGTCTTGGAACACCGGATTCTCAGACAACTTCACACAACTCTGGTTGTCACAAAAGATACCAGTAGCCTCCAGTGGGAGATCACATAACTTAGACAGTAGCTTCCGAAGCCATACTACCACACAACTAGCTGAACAAGCTGCAACATACTCTACTTCAGCTGTACTCAGTGTTACGCAGGACTGCTTCCCGCTAAACCAAGAGATCATGCCTGATCCCATACTGAAGCAACACCCATAAGTGCTCTTCCTATCTGCAGCACTTCCTGCCCAATCTGAATCAACATAACCTTGCAGGTTAAACTTTTGATTCGCATCATATTTGAGCCCATAATCAAATCTACCCTTTAGTTACCTCAGAATATGCTTTACAGCAACCAGGTGAACACTCCTCGGATCCGTCAGGAACTCGCTCAATGTGTTGAATGCAAAGAAAATATCTGGTCTTGTGTTCGTCATGTACATCAAGGATCCAATCATCTGACGATACATAGTAACATCAACCGGATCAGATGAAGCATTAGCATTCGATGCCATAGGTGTGTCCATCGCCTTGCGGTCCATCATCCCAAACCTCTTCCGGATCTATACTGCATACTTCCCTTGTCCAAGGAAGATTCCATCTTCACTCTGCCACACCTCCATGCCTAGAAAATAGTGCACCATCCCCAAGTCCTTCATCTCGAACTCAGCAACAAGCTTCCTCTTCGTGTCGGCAGTTAATCTCTCATCACCTATAACAAACAAGTCATCCACATACCAAAGTAGTATCACTGGATTGCCTTCCTCAACCTTGTAGTAAAGGTTGGAATCTGCTTTACTCTTGGTAAATCCCAAACTAGATAGAAAGCTGTCCATCCTACCATACCAAGTCCTGGCTGCATGTTTCAAACCATACAGGGATTTCTTCAGTTTGCACACATGTGACTCTCGGTCATGTGTCTCAAACCCGAGTGGCTGCTCCATATACACTTACTCTTCGACTACAACATTCAAGAAAGCTGTCTTGAAATCCATCTGGTGTATCTTCCATTTCATCATTGCAGCCAGAGTAGGTACTGATCTGATGGAAGTGTGCTTGGCTATAGGTGTAGAAGTCTCTTCATACTCAATCCCTTTTTCTGGGAGAAGCCACAAGCTACAAACCTCGTTTTGTATTTATCCATGCCACCATCTGCAGCATGCTTGATCTTACAGATCCATTTAGAAGTCTCAGCAGACTTCCCTTCAAGTCTTGGGACTGCATCCCAAACGTCATTCTTCATGATCGACTGGTACTCCTCGATCATGGCATTCTTCCCGAATCCTAGGAACTTCAGTATAGTCAATATCTTCAATAGATAACTTTGTTGCTGAAACAAATGTTGTATTCCTTCTTTTGTAGGTGCTCGTATACGATCTTTCCTACAAAACAAGTTAAATTGCATGATTAGAAACTTTTCATAGTTTTCAGAACAAATTCTTACACATAAAGAAATATGTCATACAGTCATGCAATTATTTTAGCCAATGCCTCAATACAACATTCATCCATATCCTGTAACTTTCTGATGCCTTCCAATCTCTACTAGAACATTGTTAAGAGTTTGCACTACTCCCAACATGTCAGCAAAGAGGTTTCATTCTAGATAATTAGCAATGGAATGTTGTACAGTGCCATAGGACACTTACCCATCATATGCATATTAGTAGTATATTGTTCATCAATGCAACTATTCTAATATGCATAATACACAACCTAATTCTAGGGACATTATTATATACATCATTGAACAGTATTATTTAAACAATCAAATATGCAACAAATGATAATTCAAATACTTATCTTTGTTTGTTTGTTGGGTTGACTCCCTCTCAGTCTTTGCTTCCTTTCTGCAACTCCATTCTGATGTGGATTGTGAGAAGTGGTCAACTCCCTCTGAATATCTGCACCTTGCATAAACTACTGGAGTGTGCTCCCTCTTTATCTTTGCTTCCTGGATTATCTGTCCTTGATCTTATATTCATCCTCGATCCCTATGCATGCTTATTAGTATCATTATTGTGTTATCCTCGAGATCTCATACATAATCATACATTCATTAGTATATTCTCAATACTATCAAACACAATAATCTTAAGCATGTATAGTCATGATAATTTCAAACACAGATAATAAGCATTAGCATTCAATGTTTTAGGGAAGACTTCTTTTACTCATGCATATTCTTATTTCATCATAGGACTCTTCTGGTTAGTCAAATCATCAATCAAGATAAGAGACATAATATGCATAAACCCTTTATTTCTTACATTTCTAACTTTATGAATAAACATAACCAATCATACCAAGTATACTTTTATAAGGGATCCTAACACAAGGTAATATTCTAACTTGATATAGGAAAAACATACCTGGATTACTATGTTAGCTAGTTATGTCTAACATACCCGCATGATGTCTTCTGGTTCTCTTCAATGACTTGTGCTAGTAACCTGCATGTCTCATAAGTTAACCATTGTAGAACCAAGTTATACATACCTCGTAAGTAGATCTTCTATACGATCCATGACAATGGATGAATCTTTGTCTTCATGTCACCATGATCATATGTTCTTGAAGTAGAACATGATTTATCTTTCTTGATGTACCTTTCATGTTAGCGAACAACATAAACCTCATACAACATCATAATGCATTAGTACAATCATAAGTGTCAAAACTTTAATCAATTTATATCTTATATCATGTATTCATAATTTTATTAAGGTGATACGACAAGTCTAGTAATTAATCAAGATTGTAATAACCGTAATGATAACATATCAGAAACTTAACCATGAACAGAATTCGAAACATACCTGTAAGTCATACATATCGAGATTGCTTGTAATCTTCTTATGTAAGGCCTTATCCTCATCTCCCTTTGAAACAAGAACTTCTTCACTTATGCAGGTGACCAATCCATTCTCTTCTAGAATTAACCCAATCCACTTGATTTGCAGGAACTGGATCTGGATCTGGATTAGGGTTTGTCAGAGAAACCCTAAAAATTCAAACTTTGAATTTCAAACTTCTGAAAGGATAGAAAGTTGTGCCTTGATGAGCTGATCAAGCCGTTATACTCATAATTTGAAAACTGCAAAGTTTCACCCCTCAAAATTGCGTTTGAAACTTTTGTATCTTCTGGACAAGATCTCGAAATAGGGTTTGATAAATCCCACCCTTCTTCCCAACCAAAAGGTTCGATCCAAATTTCTAAGCTTCTATTTTTCTGAGTAGCTTCCAACCATGGTCATAGATTTTAAAAATTCCCATTTTTGCAGAAGCCCTAATTTTCCACTTTTCCGATCAAAGTCCCAAACTAGGGTCAGATCAAGCCTGGGCTTCTACCCAACCAAAAAATATGATCTTGGTCTCTAAATTTCTATTTTGATGAGTAGCATTCAGCCGTGGTCTCTGATTAAAAAAATTCCAACTTTCTGTGAAACCCTAAATTCCCGAAGCCATGAATGAAGGTGCTAAAAAATAATTATGTTTTGACATAAATATGCACCTGATTGTTTCTGGTGTAATTCCGAACTTTCCAATCCATAGGGTTTGAAACTTCTACCTGTGGTATACTGACCTATCATATTTACAACCCCATAGTTGTGACCTCAATTGGATTCTCTAAGAGAGAGTTATGCCAAGTGTCGCAATGTGACCTGTTGAGCGAACTTGTATGGGGTACCACGTGTCACTGGTTCAGTTTCGGCCTCTCAAAATGTTACCTGAGAAATTACATTCCGCGCACTACTTGTCAAGTTTTACAAAATTTCATTTGGATCTTCCTATCCCAAGTTATGACATTTTTCCTAGGTCACTTGTTTATTACTCAGATATGGAAGAGGCAGAAACCCTAGATTGTATAGATCATAAAACACAAAGTACAATGGATTAGAAGTTGTCCTTTGTACACAAGGTACAAAGGGATCTAATCTTCGACCTCAAAACGTTTCAGATCTGAAATTTTTTCCAAAATGGATTTATAGTGAAAGTGCTACGATGATGATTTTTTTCTATATCAAGCCCTAGCATCGCAAGTGCAACAAGTGTCATACATGCCATACCATGCCTTCTTTCAGGATAGCTCTGATACCATGTTAGTTTTTCAAAATTTACTTCAATATGATCTAGGATCTTAACTGAGAGAACAACATGTGCAACATATCTACAGCATATCAATCATGGACACAATAATGCAAGCACACAAGAGACACAAAGTTTACTTGGGGAAAACCATAAAGGTGAAAAACCCCAATAACTTCCTCAGAGATAGATAGAGAAATGATACAACCCAAGCATGAGATAGACATCTCCTAGGAGCAGCTTCCCTTCCTCCACAATTGCTCCACTCTCCAAAGAGTGTGTGAGAATAGAATGATGAAATAGAGTGCCTCCCGCACTCTATTTATACTTGACCGGACTTGCCTAATAACCTCTACTAGGTCGGCCTCAACCTAACCACATAACACAAAGTTGACTTGGCCGACACCCAATAGGCTGGTCTAATAACCCTTTGAGCCACATGACTTATACAGGGCCTACCCCAACAAGGTGGTCTAATAACCCATCAAGTATAAGTTACGACACTTCCGTATAGAGGAATAATAACATCTCTATAGGAATACAAACACATATGTATAGAGGAATAATACCATCTCTATAGGAGTACAATATACATATATGAAATACATTCAGAAGTTACATATACATCAACACTCCCTCTTAACTAGGAAGGTATTTCTCGAAACAGGTCTTCTAGCACAAGTCTTCTTCTCTGGATCATCGTCACTGGATAATCGTCATCAAGTCATCGTCATCATCACTGTTGCTGCTATCTCAATCAATCTCCAAATCTACTCGTCATAGGAAGTTCTACAGAGCCAATCCTTTTTCATACTGGATGTAGGCCCACCATCTATAGGTCTTCATCATCACTGGCCATACTATGGAATCCTCAAGACTTTTTACGTGCATCATAAAACCTGGTTGCAGCATCTGAGGCTGTTACGAGCACTCAACTCTACCTGTCGGATCTCCCAGGAGCACATTACATGTGACTGTCACAAAACCTTAAAAGAGTCTCTTGACTAGCAAGAACCCTAAATAGCATCTAAGGCCTTTTTCATCCTGTCCAGATCTCCAGGACTTATCACATGTGACCCCCACCACAAAAAATTAAAAGAGTATCTTGTCAAGCAAGAACCCTAAAGAGCATCTAAGGCCTTTTTCATCCTGTCCAGATCTCCGTGACTTATTACATGTGACCCCCACCACAAAACCTTAAAAGAGTGTCTTGTCAAGCAAGAACCCTAAAGAGCATCTGAGGCCTTTTTCATCCTGTCCAGATCTCCAGGACTTATTACATGTGGTCATGGCAATGCCTCGAAAGAGCATCTGAGGCCTTTTTCATCCTGTCAAAATCTCCCAGGTCTACTTACATGCCATAGGACAAAACCTCGAAAGAGCGTTTGCCAGATCTCCCAGGGAGCTATTATATGCCAGCAGCAAAACCTAGCAAGAGAATCTGCAAACCTCCCAGGGTGCTATTATATATCCTCCCAAAGCAAAACCTCGAAAGAGCATTTGCCAGATCTCCCAGGGAGCTATTATATGCCAGTGACAAACCTAGCAAGAGAATCTGCAAACCTCCCAGGGCGCTATTATATGCTTATCTGCACAACCTGTCCACAGACACAGAGTATCAACTTGATACTCACCATACATCATCCTGATGTACACATGATCATCCTGATCATCATAACTGCATCATCATGACGCATGTCATCTCGAGCAACATCCTGAAGCTCATCATCCATGATCATCCTGATCATACAATGCATCCACCTAATGCATACATAGTATTTGCCTGATACATATCATCATACATGATCTACCTGATCATACAATGTATCCACCTGATACATATACAAATACATGATCCACTTGATCATACCTGATACATATCAACATACATGATCTACCTGATCATACAATGTATCCACCTGATACATATACAAATACATACACATGATCTAATTGATCATATCCAGCATCCAACATGATGCATACATACATAAATGATCCAATTGATCATATCCAACATCCAACATGATGCATATACATATATAGAGCAGTATCTGGAGCATCGTCCTGATGCTCATCATCCAGCACTTACATCCACAGCCATGTGAAGGGTCCTCCTTCCAACATGATTGGAATGGCTTCAGCAAATGTCTCCATCACTTCTTCCTCGAAGTGTCATCGATCTGAAGAACACCAAGCCTCTCTCTGAAGTAATCGAACTTCACTCTGGCTAGTGGCTTCGTCAGTACATCTGCAATTTGCTCATTCGTCGAAACATACAGGAGCTTCACTGCTCCTCTATGCACCATATCCTTGATATAGTGATATTTGATCTCAATGTGTTTCGACCTGTCGTGGAACACCAGATTCTCAGACAGATTCACACAACTCTGGTTGTCACAAAAGATACCAGTAGCCTCCAGCGAGAGATCAAAGAACTCAGACAGTAGCTTCCAAAGCCATACTACCACACAACTAGATGAACAAGTTGCAACATACTCTACTTCAGCTGTACTCAATGCTACGCAGGACTGCTTCCTGCTAAACCAGGAGATCACGCCTGATCCCATACTGAAGCAGCACCCAGAAGTGCTCTTCCTATCTGCAACACTACCTTCCCAATCTGAATCAACATAAAACTGCAAGTTAAACTTTTGATTCACATCATACTTGATCCCATAATCAACTGTACCCTTCAGGTACCTCAGAATATGCTTTACAACAACCAGGTAAACACTCCTCGGATCTGTCAGGAACTGGCTCAATGTGTTTAATGTAAAGAAAATATCTGGTCTTGTGCTCGTCAGGTACCTCAAGGATCCAATCATCTAACGATACATAGTGACATCAACCGTATCAGATGAAGCATCACACAGAAGCTTCAGGTTCGATGCCATAGGTGTGGCCATGGCCTTGCAGTTCATCATCCCGAACCTCTTCAGGATCTCTACTGCATACTTCTCTTATCCAACGAAGATTCCATCTGCACTCTGCCACACCTCCATGCCTATAAAATAGTGCATCATCCCCAAGTCCTTCATCTCGAACTCGGGAACAAGCTTCCTCTTCGTGTCAGCAATCAATCTATCATCACCTGTAACAAACAGGTCATCCACATACCAAAGTAGTATCACTAGATTTCTTTCCTCAACCTTGTAGTAAAGGTTGGAATCCGCTTTACTCTTGGTAAAGCCCAAACTGGATAAAAAGTTGTCCATCCTACCATACCAAGTCCTGGCTGCATGTTTCAAACCATATAGGGATTTCTTCAGTTTGCACACATGTGACTCTCGGTCATGTGTCTCAAACCCGAGTGGCTGCTCCATATACACTTTCGCTTCGACCACACCATTCAAGAAAGCTGTCTTGACATCCATCTGGTGTATCTTCCATTTCATCACTACAGCCAGAGCAGGTACTGATCTGATGGAAGTGTGCCTGGCTATAGGTGTAGAAGCCTCTTCATACTCAATCCCTTTTTCTGGGAGAATCCATGAGCTACAAACCTCGTTTTGTATTTCTCCATGCTACCTTCTATAGCATGCTTGATCTTATAGATCCATTTGGAAGTCTTAGCAGACTTCCCTTCAGGTCTTGGGACTGCATCCCAAACATCATTCTTCATGATCGACTGGTACTCCTCGATCATGGCATTCTTCCCAAATCTTGGGAACTTCAATATATTCAATATCTTCAATAGAGAACTTTGTTGCTGAAACAAATGTTGTAGTCCTTCTTTTGTAGGTGCTCGTATACGATCTTTCCTACAAAACAAGTTAAATTGCATGATTATAAACTTCTCATAGTTTTCAGAACAAATTCTTACACATAAAGAAATATGTCATATAGTCATGCAATTATTTTAGCCAATGCTTCAATACAACATTCATCCATATCTTATAACTTTCTAGATGCCTTCCAATCTCTACCAGAATATTGTTAAGAGTTTGCACTACTCCCAACATGTCAACAAAAAGGTTTCATTCTAGATAAGTAGCAATGGAATGTTGTACAGTGCCATAGGCCACTTACCCATCATATGCATATGAGTAGTATATTGTTCATCAATGCAACTATTCTAATATGCATAATACACAACCTAATTCTAGGGACATTAGTATATACATCATTGAATAGTATTATTTAAACAATCAAATATGCAAGAAATGATAATTCAAATACTTATCTTTGGTTGTTTGTTGGCTTGACTCCCTCTCATTCTTTTCTTCCTTTCTGCAACTCCATTTTGATGTGGATTGTGAGAAGTGGTCAACTCCCTCTGAATATCTACATCCTTGCAGAAACTATTGGAGTGTGCTCCCTCTTTATCTTTGCTTCCTGGATTACCTATCCTTGATCTTATATTCATCCTCGATCCTTATGCATGCTTATTAGTATCATTATTGTGTTATCCTCGAGATCTCATACATAATCATACATTCATTAGTATATTCTCAATACTATCAAACACAATAATCTTAGGCATGTATATTCATAATCATTTCAAACACAGATAATAAGCATTAGCATTCAATGTTTTAGGGAAGACTTCTTTTACTCATGCATATTCTTATTTCATCATAGGACGCTTTTGGTTAGTCAAATCATCAATCAAGATAAGAGACATAATATGCATAAACCCTTGATTTCTTACATTTCTAACTTTATGAATAAACATAACCAATCATACCAAGTATACTTATATAAGGGATCCTAACACAAGGTAATAGTCTAACTTGATATAGGAAAAACATACCTGGATTACTATGTTAGCTAGTTATGTCTAACATACCCGCATGATGTCGTGTGGTTCTCTTCAATAACTTGTGCTAGTAACCTGCATGTATCATAAGTTAACCATTGTAGAACCAAGTTATACATACCTCGTAAGTAGATCTTCTATGTGATCCATGACAATGGATGAATCTTTGTCTTCATGTCACCATGATCATATGTTCTTGAAGTAGAACATGATTTGTCTTTCTTGGTGTACCTTTCATGTTAGCAAACAAAATAAACCTCATACAACATCACAATGCATTAGTACAATCATAAGTGTCAAAACTTTAATCAATGAATATCTTCTATCATGTATTCATAATTTTATTAAGGTGATACGACAAGTCTAGTAATTAATCAAGATTGTACTAACCGTAATGATAACATATCATAAACTTAACCATGAACAAAATTCGAAACATACCTGTAAGTCATACCTATCGAGATTGCTTTTAATATTCTTATGTAAGGCCTTAGCCTCATCTCCCTCTGAAACAGGAACTTCTTCACTTATGCATGTCACCAATCCATTCTCTTCTAGAATTAACCCAATCCACTTGATTTGTAGGAACTGGATTAGGGTTTGTTAGAGAAACCCTAAAAATTCAAACTTTGAATTTCAAACTTTTGAAAATATAGAAAGTTGTGCCTTGATGAGTTGATCAAGCCAGTATACTCAGAATTTGAAAACTGCAAAGTTTCTCCCCTCAAAATTTCCTTTGAAAGTTCTGGATCTTCTAGACAAGATCCCGAACTAGGGTTTGATAAATCCCACCCTTCTACCCAACCAAAAGGTTCGATCCAAAGTTCTAAGCTTCTATTTTTCTGAGGAGCTTCCAGCTATGGTCACAGATTTTAAAAATTTCCATTTTTGCAGAAGCCCTAATTTTCCACTTTTTCGATCAAAGTCCCGAACTAGGGTTAGATCAAGCCTGGCCTTCTGCCCAACCAAAAAATATGATCTTGGTCTCTAAATTTCGATTTTTATGAGTAGCATTCATCCGTGGTCTCTGATTACAAAAATTCCAACTTTCTCCAAAACCCTAAATTCCTGAAGCCATGAATGAAGGTGCTAAAAAATAATTATGTTTTGACAGAAATATGCACCTGATTATTTCTAGTGTAATTCCAAACTTTCTGATCCACAGGGTCTGAAACTTCTACCTGTGGTATCCCGACCTATTGTATTTCCAACCCCATAGTTCTGACCTCAATTGGATTCTCTGAGAGAGAGTTATGCCATGTGTCGCAACGTGACCTGTTGATGGGATAAAACAAGAGAGAAAACTTGTACGGAGTGCCACGTGTCACTGGTTCAGTTTCGGCCTCTGAAAAAGTTACTTGAGAAAGTACGTTCCACGCACTACCTGTCAATTTTTACGAAATTTCATTTGGATCTTCCTAGCCCAAGTTATGACCTTTTTTCCTAGGTCACCTGTTTATGACTTAGATATGGAAGAGGCTGAAACCCTAGATTGTACAGATCATAAAACACAAAGTACAATGAATTAGAAGTTGTCCTTTGGACATCTGATCTTCGACTTGTAAAAGTTTCAGATCCGAAAAATTTGCCAAACTGGATTTATATCTAAAGTGATACGATTACTGGTTTTTTCTATATCAAGCCCTAGCATCGCAAGTGCAACAAGTGTCATACATGCCATACCATGCCTTCTTTCAGGCTAGCTCTGATACCATGTTAGTTTTTCAGAATTTACTTCAATCTAATCTAGGATCTTAACTGAGAGAACAACATGTACAACATATCTATAGCATATCAATCATGGACACAATAATGCAAGCACACAAGAGACACAAAGTTTACTTGGGGAAAACCATAAAGGTGAAAAACCCCAATAACTTCCTCAGAGATAGATAGAGCAATGATACAACCCAAGCATAAGAGATAGACATCTCCTAGCAACAACTTCTCCTCCTCCACAAGTGTGCCACTCTCCAAAGAGTGTGTGAGAATAGAATGATGAAATAGAGTGCCTCCCGCACTCTATTTATACTTGACTTGACTTGCCTAATAAACTTTACTAGGTCGGCCTCAACTTAACCACATAACACAAAGCTGACTGGGCCGACACCCAATAGGGTGGTCTAATAACCCTTTGACCCACATGACTTATACAGGGCCAACCCCAACAAGGTGGTCTAATAACCCATCAAGTATAAGTTACGACACTTACAATATAAATGATGACACTTCCGTATAGAGGAATAATAACATCTCTATAGGAATACAAACACATCCGTATAGAAGAATAATACCATCTCTATAGGAGTACAATATTCATATATTAAATACATTCCGAAGTTACATATACATCAGCATTTTCCAGAAAATTACATGGCATCCATCCCCAAAAAAGTGCCCAGCTCAACCAATTGATATTTTCATTCCTCCTTTAGCACAGAAATGGACAACATATCAATAGTTCAGAGATTCTAGATCTCATTCCCATGCATTCCATGTCATAGGGATGGTGACGAATTATCTTTTGGGATCTGGTTGTAACCGTATCAACAATCCATCGTTTGTAAGCATGTTTGTAAGTGACAATTCAAGCCATATTTTGTGGATGCAATTGTATGCATTAAAGAGATCTGTTCTTATCTTAATAGCCTCTCTATATATAAATCTGAAAGTGCAAAAGGGGGGGTGAGGTAGATAGGTAGGAGGAGAGGTTCAGGAGAATTTAAGAGAGTAAGCAATATAACATTCTATTTTGTATTGTTGGTTTCATAATAAAATATTGTTTCCATTGTATATATATCAAGTAGCATAAGAGTTTTTAAAGGGATCCTGGGTTGGAGGGCCCCCATCTTGGGTTTGGTTTGCATCGTAGGACATGATAAATTTAGTTTGCAGAAGCTGAGTTATTTGTGGTTTGATAGCATTATGCTTTTCCATTTACAGTGTTAGTATTAGTTATGCTATTTGAATTACTTCACATTTCCAACAGAAGAATTACAGTTTAAGGATAAAATGCTTTCATTTATCTGCAACTTTATTTCAAGATAGTAAGAAGTTGATTACTATTCAAAGAGTAGTTTGATTTCATTTTCTGAAATGTGCCAATTTGGGCTCAGAACTTATTTAAAGCTTTGTAATGGTCAGAGATTTTCATTTCACATTCGTGACAAAGTGTTAAGAGTCGATTTTTGGAAGGTAGTGGCCTTAATCAATTGCAAAATCTAGTTAATAATATTTTGATTTGATGCAAATCTATGTGATATTTCCTTCGAAAGTGGTCAGCATCATTAGAAATTATTTTTAAATAATGGACCATCGAAGGTACTTGCAACTTCAATATTGAAACTATTTTGATGAGTTTGACTTTCAGACCTCTTTTTGTGTCTATAAATGTGGTGATGAGAGCTTCATATGGAATGAATATCAGTTGGATAATGATCACCAAGGAGATCCATATTTCTGAGGTTGTTTATTTGCAAATGAAGATTGAGTGATTAAATTACTGTGATAATTTTCTTTATGACAACATAAGTGTTGATGAGAATTCCATGAGCAATAGATAGTGATGGTCGTCAAGAAGTTAATAGTCTGCATCACCCAAAATTGGTAATCTGCACAATCCCATAATTGTTCTCTAACATCAATTATTCAAGAAGATCATTTGTCCTTTGGAATTGGTACAAAACTGGTACTAGGCTAGTACAAGATTGGGCAAGTTGGCATAAGTTCCATTACAATTTATGAGATTTATTTGGTAATATTAGGAAGAAGATTGAAATTATTGAACAAACTTTCTCCATTCCTGTACATACTATATTGGTGCCTCTAAGTCTACCTTCCCAGGTTGACAATGAAGTGTTGAAATCTATGGTATATATTTGACTCAACATTTTGGCGCCGTTGTCGGGGAGGTACTAAAAAGGATTGGAGAATAGGTTTTGAGTTGGTTTTGTTGGAGGCGAGGAGGAGGAACGATAAGACGGGAGGTAAGAGCCTATGCATCTGCTATAGTGGGTTCCTACAAAGCCTTTCCAAGCTAGTAGAATTCAATAGTTACTTTTGATGCAAGTTTGATGCAAAGAAGTGTGCCTTTCCTTTTAGTAAGAAGATTTCTTTTCAAGCAAGTGTGCTCTTTGTTTCAAAAGTGTGAAGCCCTTTTTCAAGCAAGTGTGTTTTCATTCAACAACAAGGGTGTTTTTATTTCAGTAGTTAAGAGATTGTTTTGATTCAAGTTCACTTTCTTTTTGGAATGGTGTGCAAAATTTATTTGAATTTGTGATATTAATAGTTCTTAATCACCAAAAATTGATCCATGTATAAGACAAGGATTAGAAGGACCAACAGAAATATTTTAGAAGAACTCAAGACAATTTGAAGGATGCATGCTACTCAATGAATCTCTCATATCTTATCAGCAATTGGAGATATTTCTGCAAGTCAAGAAGAACATATCTTGGAAGCTATCAGAAGTATCACAGAGAAAAATTCTCAAAGTCATCATGAAGAAGAAGATTTGGAGGACATCAAGAAGTCAGGGAATACATTGGGAGCAAGAATTGAAAATTTTCCACTAAGTGCATCACCAGATCCTATATACAATCCAAAGACCAATTATCAAGTGAATATGGTAGAAGAAGATACACAGAACAAGAATGATGAAGAAGCATATCAAGAGAGTTACACTTACATAGAAGAGTGGATGAAGTCAGTCATCACACTAGAGAAAGCTTTCATCATCCAACAGTTTTTGACACCCTATCAAGAAGATCAACTGGTTTTCTATGCTCAGGTACATAACAAAGTTTGCATTTTAAATCTGAGCATGAATTCATTTTTTATCCTGCTGCGTACATGGCTCCATTGGAAACACATTTATACTTTAAAAGAAGCCTTGCTTTTCAAGTAGGGTAGGTAGGATAAGAATGAATAAGCACACTTGTGTAAAGCAACTTGGTAGGGATCTAGTAGAGGTTAGTAGGTTGGATCCTAAATAAACATGTTTCCTAATAGTCAATAAAATCAAATTTATGGTTTCATCATCCTCATAAATCAAAACAACCCTGCGACGATCTTCTAAATCACAGAAGTGAGATATGAAATGAAGTGTTTAAGGATGATAGTTTTTCAGCTGCAAGATTTTTATGGAACCTGTAATAAAGTTTATTTTTGGCCAAGTAGCAGAAATTTGTTTTAAGGACTTCTTGAAGAAACAATATAGAAATATATTGTTGTAAAGAATAATCATCATTCTTCATACCAACACGCTAGGCAGGCAGGGTAGAGCAGACGTCATTGGGTTTCAGAGTTGTTGGTCACGGGAATCATACAAGGGTGGCATCAAACCTTTAAGTGACAATTCAAATGATATTAATGGTATATAAAAAAGGACAGCTTAAGGTATGGATCTTTTTTTACTCTTCCTTAAGTTTATTAACTACAAAGGAAATTTATATTAAACATTTATCTACATGTTTATGATCTTACTTTACTGTAATCTATCACCACACACCTAATATTATGATTGCACCCTACTTATAACTTTCATCCTATGTGAGCAGTCATTTCCGAATGCAATCTCATCCAACCATTTGATCCAATTGTTATCATGTATTCCTTATATCGATGATGCAAATCCTTATCGCATCCCTATGAAATCATGATTATCCATCATATCGTCTTATTAATGTGGTCATGATTAATTTGTATGCTCATTTGTAATTTGAAGAACTCATTCGAATCATTGAAAGGATTCGAATGAGTTCTATGCCACCCAGCTACCTACTTCATTTGATTGTTGAACCTTTATCTTCCAAATTGGTAAAATGAAAACCCAGTTGTGAGTATTTGTGCATAAGTTTAGTAGGGAGCCATGGGGAAACTTGATATACTAGCCAATGCAGCAGGACTCTAGTGCAAGAGGGTAACTTCACAATTTTGGTTAAATTTTTGCATTTATTCAGAGTATTGGTTTACATGAGGACATGCAAAATGATCAACATGGGGGGACGATGAGCCCTTATTTTGCCATAATTTTTACATGATTTCACCTACCTTTTTTATCCAAGAATATATATTTTTCCATCCAACCTTTTCCATATAACCAATTCTATATATCAAACTTGCAGATCTAATCATGGTAAGATATAATGTTAATGAATTTCCATATTTCCTTTGTTTTCAATAATTTAAGGAGGTTTAAATAAAATCTTGCTAATGTTTGTGAATGTTGAGAAGCAGTCTTGTGCCACGTGAACGGTTCCACCCACCCAATTTGGTTCCAGATCTGAATTTGAAGGTTGACACTTCTCCAGGAATTTTGATGAGAATCAAGTGCATGAGTTTTGAAGGTTGGAGGCCCAATATGGTGTCATGCTATTTTTTTCATACCCAGGTCACACAAAGGAAGCATAAAGCATGGTCAAAGGATCTGGACAAACCCTTTTTTAGCATAAACAATGGACAACAGGGTCCTTTGAAGAAGGTTCTAAATAATGAAGTGTCCATCAGATTATGCTTAGGTCAACAACTTAAAATTTCATCTATTAGTTAAAGAACTCTGGCAATTCACGTCTCTATTTTAGCAGTTAACTTGTGTGGAAAATTGTGATCAAATGGAGAGAGCTATCAAAATTCTGGAACATGGGTTTTTTTTACAATGGACCCAATTAAGTCCATCACGGGTGGTTTCTTAAAAAAGTGATGCATCTGAGAGATATGCTTGGGGTAATTAACGCCTATTTTCCATAAAATTATATGGTAGCCATCCCAAATAAAGTTCCCAGCTCAACAAATTGAACAAGAATGGGACAACATATCAATAGTTCATAGATTCTAGATCTCATTCCCATGCATTCCATGTCATAGGGATGGTGACAAATTATCTTTTGGGATCCGGTTGTAACTGTATCAGCAATCCATTGTTTGTAAGCCTGTTTGTAAGTGTCAATTCATGCCATATTTTGTGGATGCAGTTGTATGCATTAAAGAGATTTGTTATTATCTTAATAGCCTCTATATATATAAATCTGGAAGTGCAAAAGGGTGGGGGTGAGGTAGATAGGTAGGAGGAGAGGTTCATGAGAATTTAAGAGAGTAAGAAATATAACATTCTATTGTTGGTTTCATAATAAAATAGTGCTTCCTTTATATATATATGAGGTAGCATAAGAGTTTTTAAAGGCATCCTGCGTTGGAGGGACCCCAACTTGGGTTTGTTTTTCATCGTAGGACATGATCAATTTAGTTTGCATAAGCTTATTTATTTGTGATTTGAGAGCATTATGCTTTTCCATTTACAGTGTTAGTATTAGTTATGCTATTTGAATTACTTCACATTTCCAACAGAAGAATTACAGTTTAAGGATCAAATGCTTTCATTTATCTGCAACTTTATTTCAAGATAGTAAGAAGTTGATTACTATTCGAAGAGTAGTTTGATTTCATTTTCTGAAGTGTGCCAATTTCAGCTCAAAACTTATTTAAATCTTTGTAATGTTTAGATATTTTCATTTCACATTTGTGATAGAGTGTTAAGAGTAGATTTGTGGAAGGTAGTGGCCTTAATCGATTGCAGCATCTAGTTAATAAGATTTTGATTCGATGCAAATCTATTTGATATTTCCTTGGAAAGTGGTCAACACCATCAAAAATTATTGTTAAATAATGGAGGATCGAAGGTACTTGCAGCTTCAATATTGAAACTATTTTGATGAGTTTGACTTTCATACCTCCTTTTGTGTCTGTAAATGTGGTGATGAGAGCTTCATATGGAATGAATATCAGTTCGATAATGATCACCAAGGAGATACATACCTCTGAGGTTGTTTATTTGGAAATGAAGATTGAGTGATTAAATTATTGTGATAATTTTTTTTATGAAAGCATAAGTGTTGATGAGAATAAACGCCAATTTCATTAAACTTGGACATATTCTAGTCCAAGTCACTTTGAATACGGGTAAAAAAAACCTTTCTAAACCCCAAAATCAAGCAAAATACGGTTCCAAAAGTGCCAAATCTGGTTCCAAAAGTGCCAAATCCAGGTTCCAAAAGTGCCAAAACCGGTTCCAAAAGAGCGAAATCCAGGTTCCCAAAGTGCCAAAATCGGTTCAAAAGTGCCAAAATCAGTTCAAAAGTGCCAAATATGGTTCCAAGAGTGCCCAAACCGGTTCCAAAAGTGCCAAATCCAGTTCCAAAAGTGCCAAATCCAGGTTCCAAAAGCATACTTTTGCTTTTGATATCGCCACTTTTGAAATTGGTTTTTGTGATTTTTCGATATCATAAATTTTATAAAGGCACTTTTAGAACCTGATTTTTCCCTTTTGGAAGGCTACTTTTGACACTTCCAATACTTAATTTTGAAATTTTAAAACAAATTTTAGCACTTTCAAACTCTGATTTTGCATTTTCGAAAACCAAACTCGACACTTTACAAGAATTATAATCACAGTGAAATTTAACAAACTAGTACAAACAAACATTCAAGTTTATTATTTAACAAAATACTTTCATTTTCTTCACAATTGGTGTAATATTCCATTTTGACCCTTATGATATATTAGCTTTTAATGTAAATATTGTATACATGAGATGTATGTTTTCCCAGTGTGGATCTCAAGGCCAAGGCCCCGCTAGTGGAAGCTCGAATTTTATTTAAAGACAAGTATTAGACATTATGTTACACATGAGCTATTTAGCCATGGAACATTGTAAAAATGATGTAAATAAACATCATGCAATAAAATACCAAAATTGGCTATGGAGGCAACGAATGAGAAAGGGCCATGTGTATCCACTAGGGAGTGGTGAGGGGGCTGTGGGATTGAACCATAGGATTCCATATGTCACCTTGAGAACCCCTTTGACTTACCTTGCTAACATTTATTTATGTTGTAAGGAAATGGTTGAGGAATTCAGTCCATGGATTCAATGGAGCATGGGCAGCCCAGAAATTCGTATGGCAGAGTATGGGCTCTATTTTCTTGTACCACAAGTCACTCTACCTCATGAGAGTTGCTTCTTCCTCATACCCATTCCATTGTGGAAGTTACCAGCATCATTTTCCATCCAAAAATGAATTCCCAGCAGTGAGAAAAATCAGAAATCGCAACTGTGAAAGAACCCACGTTTTGAAGGGCCATAAACGCCCAGAATTGGTATTGGATAGTGAAATCCAATGGGGGATCCATAGGTATGAACCTTGGGGCAAATTTGGGAGTATTAGCTACCCTGAAATCTATTGGAAAACCTAGTTTTGATAGCCCAGAAACCCAGTGACGAGATTGAGTTATTTGTTGCAAGAATGGTGAGAAATCCAAGTGTGGATGTTTGAACAGAGGATGGGATTGCTTGAATTTAGCTTGAGATGTCTGTAGCTCTGTGGTTGAGCTCACTGGCTTAGCATCCTCATCATTTCCTTATTGCATGCTTGATAAACCCAGCTGTGTGCTGGCTTAGCATGACCGTTTGAGTGAATCCATGGCTGTAAGTGAGCCTGTTTAGTTCCTCCTTAGTGGATACACAACCCAACTCGGGGGTGATCTCTCAGCTGAAAGAATACCAACTGGACAAAGATCTATGGTTGGGTGGAACGTTGCTCTCACATAGCCAGTCGTTTGGACAACTTCATCTCCCAGATAAGTGTTCTTTGTGATTTAAATTATATGCATTATGTTTCTTGCAATGTGTTAATTCAGAATGATAATTGTTCATGTTAATGGAATTGATATGAAGTCTGCGCATAGCATGAGAATGGGATGAATTCTCTGCTTGTTGATTTATCATTTGCTTGAGATAAATATGCTGATGCATTTCAGTTTGTGTGTGCAATTGTGTTTATTTCCGCTGTGTATATATTGATTATGTATTTGCACACAGTAGTTTTTAATTGTTATGAATTTCTTAGTAATGAACGAGGATGAGATTACCAATAAAACCCAGTACATTGGTTAATGTTTCCTTCATTGCATTGGGTTGATGGAAGGGGACGTGACAATTGGCCTCACATCACTCACACCATTCAGGTGCAGCATGCAAAGCCATAATTGATCTAACAAGAATTTGTCATTGACATCTTGGCAAGTATAAGTTTTTGTTATAATACAGTTTCCTTTCTCATTATGTCATGTCGCCAATTTTGGCTCATCCAGTACCATAGGTGAAAGGGGACAAGATCAACCCCTGAGGGAATTAAATTTTATTAATTCTATTTGCTTATAATTAATTTTAGCCTAAGTCTCACAAATTGGCAAATTTATTTATTAAAGGTAATTTTGAAAAATAAAACTAATGGATAATGAGCAAGTGGGACAAGAGGGCACCTGGGTGGAAGATGTTGCCAAAAATGGAGTAAGGGGTATTTTTGGAGGCAATTATACCATAGTAATTAATTGATTAAATGCTAAAGTTGGAATTAATTCTGAGTTGTATTATCTTTTATTAATAGTTTATTTGTTATGCTGAATAAATGGAGAAATTGGCTCACCAATTCAAATTAGTGGATAAGGTTGGAGGAATTACTTGGAGTAGAAGTCAAGTAGGCACTAGAGTCGAAAAATGTTGCCAAAAATGAGAAAAGGGGAATATTTCAGGAAAAGCAACATAAATACAGAAAGCATGAAAGTTTAGAAAAGAATGAAAGTCATAAAAAGAGGAAAAAAGAAGGAAAGCCAAAGCAAAGCAAGCAAGCAAAGCAAGCAAGCAAAGCAAGGAAAGTATGTCCACTCATGGGCGACCTATTCTCATAGGTCACCAAGCTAAGTAACTTGATCAATAGGTCAACAAGAATTCTATTTAAGAAGGTTTCCAACTTCATTCAAGAACTTTGGATCATTATTAGAATTTGTGAATGAGAGCTTTGAGCCCTCTAGTTGAGTGTTGTGCCTCAACAAGTTATGCTTGGGAGATGTGCCCCAAGGCCCTGTGAGTTTCTTATGAGTGTTATTCAGGTCTAGAAATGGATATTACAACCAGTGACATCTAGTTCAGATCAGCCTTGAAGAATTAATGACAGATTGAAGAGGAGGCTACCATTGAAGAAGTTTTGCGGCTAGATTTGATGGAGGAGCACTAGAGGTCGAAGATGATGGAGAGGTGTACCCAAGACCTCCAGTGTGTTCTATAAGATGATGTTTGCATATATTATTGGATGCTAAATTCCAGATATCAAATATCGGAACCATTCTCCTCTCTTCTTCTACTTCTACTACTCCCACAGCCAGTTTTGGAGGTGACTTCCCTAAAGGAGAGAACCAATTGATGATGGCACCCATTGAAGACCAACATGTTCAGAATGCAGCAAGTTCATCCATATAACTAGTATATGGACTGACAATAACCTCTAGTACAGATCCAAAGTAAATTCTTTCTTCTCTTCTCTATTCTCTCACTATCGTAACAAAAAACTAGCCTATGAGGCATTGTCATTTGAGAAGCAAGCAAGAAAATAAAGGAGGAATGTTATGAATGTTATATTTCATGTTTTATGTGTGGAATATATTATATCAGAGTTATAATAATCATCAGAACAGAGTTTTTGGTTCCTTAAAGCAGTTTGTCAAGTTAAAATTCAAGACTAGCTAGATTGCTGTCAATTCTAGACTAGTTTTACCACTTTTACTGCCAAATCCATTCTAAGAAATATTTTTACATCTTGTAAATTGGAGAAGGTCATTGACTCAGTAAAGTATCCATATCAGTCCTTAAATTCAGAATTTGGAAGCCTTTAGACCCTTTTTGTAAAGATTGGAAAATTACTAGCTCAACAATCCCGGGAGAGCCCAAAAACCCCAATTATTCCTAAACTCTCCCAAGTCTGCTCGAACAATTTCCTGAACATAAAAAGCACTCATTTGAATGATAATACCTCTACCATTAACTTCCAGAATGCACACCTTTCCAGTATGCATATGTCAGCTACCCAGGAAGCCTCGAAGTAGGCATAGACTTGCTCTATGATGAAAAGTGAATGGTATTGGTACCTTATGCATAGGACAAATATGATCTAATATTCTGACCTGCTGCTACACCTCAGTCCATACATTTTCTAGAATTGAATATTCATCCCACCATCCTCATTCCTTACTCCAGTACCCATCACTTACTTCCTGCACTGTTCGAAGAAATTGACAGAAAATTAACTAGTAAAGTTTATGAAAAATTTGAAGTTGAGTTAATACCTTGGTCGAATCTTCCCAAGGATTACACATTACAAACATGTTTTTCTTTCAACTCATCTACAATCACTGTATTTGTAGCATCCCAACCATGGATCAAAATGTCCCAAACTTTGTTTAAAGGATTGAGAAATACATAAGGATTTCCATAACCTTGATAACCCTCTCTAGCTATGCAAGAACATTATTCTTGTGTTAAAATTACTCTAAATTGTTTCCTTTTCAATCCTGTTCTTTGTAATGATGTTGGAAAAAACTCGTCAACGTTTTTTTGTTGTTCAGATGTCCATACCCCAACTTCAAATATACTAAATCATTTTTCAAAAAATTCCCTTAATCCTGGACGTATAAAATAATACTTTGTCGTTGATTCGATATCCGGTGTTCGTGGAAATCTGAATTTCAGTTTTTTATGAACTACGTGTAACAAAAATCCATTGAAATAAAAAATAATCAATGGTTTACTGGTAACAAATCTTCTAGTATCTACAAACAAAAAAAACACACACACAACACAGTCAATAAAATATTATGTTTCAATGTTTCTAAGTATATTGCTTTCATGTTCTGCAATTTTTGAAACACATCACCAGATACATGATACTATGTCCATAAATAATATGAGAATTTTTCAATAAAGTTTACATCAATTAAATGTAGAAATTGTCAAAAATATACAAATCACTAAATGAATGGTTGTTTGTATACTTATGATGGTCATTTGAAGTTGAATGTCTTTAACCAACACTCCATTTTTTAATGAGGCCCGAGATAAATGAATGAAGGGGAAGCCGACCCTTCTTCTACCCAGTATTATTTTCATAATAGTTCTATACTGCAATAAGGGTGGGTTGATCCTTCTTGTGTTCACCAATCTGGAAACAGGTGAATTACTAGATATTGGTGTTCACAATTATCTACTAAACGAAGGGGTGGCCGATCATTCTTGTCAGAAGTCGGGATAAATACTATTTATATGTTATAACTTATCCAATGTCCCGATCCCTACCATTTACTGCGGAAGTCAGTAGTCGGGAATTATCGTCCCAACCTTCGTAGATTAAATATTTTTACATTTCTCTATTAAATGAAGGGTCGGTCGACCCTTCTTGTGCTTAGTATTTTTCCAGTCTTCACCATTCTGGATATACATGAATTGAAAGCCTAGCCTTTGTAGGTTGAATATTTGCACAATTCCCTCATAAATGAAGGGGCGGCCGACCCTTCTTCTACACAGTATTATTTTCATAATAGTTCTAGACTACAAGAAGGGTCGATTGATCCTTTTTGTGTTCACCATTATACATACAAGTGAATTGCTGGATATTGGTGTTCACAATTATCTACTAAATGAAGGGCCGACTGACCCTTCTTGTGCTTAGTATTTTTATAGTCTTCACCATTCTAGATATACATGAATTGACGTCCTAGCCTTCGTAGGTTGAATATTTGCACAATTCCCTCATAAATGAAGGGGTGGACGACCCTTATTCTACCCAATATTATTTTCATAATAGTTCTAGACTACAAGAAGGGTCATTCGATACTTATTGTGTTCACCATTCTGGATACAGGTGAATTGATGGATATTGGTGTTCACAATTATCTACTAAATGAAGGGTCTACTGACCCTTCTTGTGCTAAGTATTTTTCCAATCTTCACCATTATGGATATACATGAATTGACGACCTAGCCTTCGTAGGTTGAATTACTAGTTTATAAACATAATTATTCAAGGTGGATATTTATAAATATTTTATTCAAAAATCCTTTAAATTATTTAAAGGATTAGTCTATATATTATATATTTTAGAGTTTACAATGGATTTTGGTTAGAATCATATTTTTTTGATAAAATCTAAATTTGGAAGTGTTTAAATGAGACTCCAGGGTTAACTGACAACGTCAAATTGGGTTGGTCGGTGAATTGATAACTTCAGCTCATTTAGTGAATCAGAGAAAGCCTAGCGAAAACAACAGTGGATTGATAACTTCGGCTCATTTAGTGAAGCAAAGAAAGCCAAGTGAAAACAAATGCAAATGCAGGCGGTTATTCTTGTGAGGTTTCCGAATCCACGAACATGCGGTTCTTCTTATGAGGTTGTTGCTTTGCATTAATGCTTGAAAACTGTGATACACAAATCCATGTCCTATCTTCACCCATCATTCGGAGATAGATTCACTCGCCCTTTAAAATTCCTTCTATATTTTCAAAACTTCAGTTAGATTTATGGATTTTGGCACCAAATTTCAATGGTTAGTGATATAAGTTAGAGTGACTCATCTCTTGACATTTGGGATATGTATTATAGCATTCTTTCTTCACATTTGGGATATGTATTATAGGATTATTTGTTGAAAAAATCAAACCCCAATTCTTTTGACTCACAAATTACGTGCAAATTTATTTCAGTTATTAAAATAACTTCCCCTTAAAACTTGAACTCACACTTCAATTATTTAACAACTATTTCTAAATTATGTTTATAAATTTAGTTTGCAGAAGATGAGTTTTTTGTGATTTGATAGCATTATGCTTTTCCATTTACAGTGTTAGTATTAGTTATGCTATTTGAATTACTTCACATTTCCAATAGAAGAATTACAGTTTAAGGATCAAATGCTTTCATTTATCTGCAACTTTATTTCAAGATAGTAAGAATTTGATTACTATTCGAATAGTAGTTTGATTTCATTTTATGAAGTGTGCCAATTTGAGCTCAGAACTTATTTCAAGATTTGTAATGGTCATAGATTTTCATTTCACATTCATGACAGAGTGTTAAGAGTAGATTTTTGGAAGGTAGTGTCCTTAATCAATTGTAGCATATAGTTAATAATATTTTGATTTGATGCAAATCTATGTGATGTTTCCTTGGAAAGTCATCAGCACCATTATAAATGATAAATAATGGAGGATCGAAGGTACTTGCAGCTTTAATATTGAAACTATTTTGATGAGTTCGACTTTGAGTAAAATTATTGTTGTTTTATTCCGTGTTTCTTTCATTTATTGATGTTTACTAAGTAGTAGCTTTACAAGTACTAGTTGAAATTGTAACCATTTATATCAAGAATTTGCTTATATATACCATAGATTGGCTTAGTTCGGAAAATATAGCATGAATTTCAGTAAGATATTTTTAGAGTCCATTCTTGTTAGATTCTAATGCTTTTCTTTCTGATTTTGATTAGGGAGTGTATGAGACAAAGATGCCTTCAGATCTTTATGGAGTTCTACAACTTGGTTGTGTTTGCAAAGTGGATATCAATGCTAGAAATCACAATCTCAGATATGGTTGGAATTTAAGTGAATTACACATGAAGACTACCACAAAATGTCCTTATATGTAGGATCCGGTTGCTTTCTTTTTTATATATCAAAGGTACTTAGATTTAAACCCATTGTTGCTTAAAATTTTCATATAATTGTCATATTTCTCGTAAGTCCCCAAATAGGCATACTTGAATTTAAACTAAACTAATAGTGGGGATCTGCCATGGTAATTACATTTGCAATGTTTGATGTTGGGTTAGTGACTAGGATTTTAAGTTTATTATATGAGACTTTTACCTGAATGCATAATATCTTATGTTTGTGGTGTATTCCACATAGGAGACTTTCATTTATTTGAGTGAATATTATTTTTGTTTTGAAAAATAATGATTATTTGTTTATTTACTTTTAAAGATTTGTTTTTTCTCTTCTCTCCTAGTATTATTTATGTGCCCTATTCTCCTTCCATTTGCAACATTTGCACTCTATATTTTGTTTTTCTTCTATGATGGATGAACTATTCACCCAAAACATTAGTAATACAAATACATCATGTGGTGTTTTACCGAGAAACATCAATGACAATAATATTAATATATTCCTATCAGTATTTTTTTTCACGAGTTCAAAACTAAGTTTAAAGGTAAGTAAACTAAGTTTAGCAATATTACCATAATGTAATGAAGACCTGTTTGTGCATGTCTTGTCTAACTGTTTCTTATTCCATGGATAAGGAGTATTTATCACAACCAAATTTTCTTGTTTTAAAGGTTAATGTTTCAATGGGGATCCATATTTTCATAATTTGAGATTGAACACTATAACATATATTCATAAATGTAACATACATTTCAATGCATACATAAATGCAACATATATCCATGCTATTTTACATATGAGCTAAAGTTGTTTATTCTATATGAGCTAATAATCAGTAAGTTTTAGATTCGAGATCTAGTGTCATGGAAATTTCTAGTAGTGCATTAAATTCCACTCACAGATTCTTCATTTCATATATATGTTTTCCTTTCCTCTGTTTTCCTTCTATGATGAGTTTACTCTGTTCATTCATGAAATTCACTATTTTAAATTGAATAAAAAGCATACGATTGTAATTTTTGACATTTTACAATTCTTATGGAATTTTGTGCACCTATGTACTTGTATGCACAACTAGGCACTATTGTGTCCACAACAGATCCCATGCTTCAGTTAAGCATGAGAGCCCCGATTTTAAATTAGCGCAAAGATATCCGTGCAAGTGTTCTTGTGAATATCGATTTCGAGCTTGGTTTCTGCAATCTTGTACTTATGACTTTGTTTAGCTTGATTGTACTGCTTTCCTTAGAATTTTTCTAAGTGATTTGGTTGCAGAAAGGTTCAAATTCCAATATTTTCATTGCTTGTCTTCTACCTTTCCGAAACCTGACTTTCGGACACCCTAAAATCCTGAACCCGACAGTTGCAAGTTACAGGAATGCAATTTTTAGTTATTTGAGTTTGGTCAGCCCGAAATCTAGAACCTGAAATGTGCGGATTGCGGGAACTGTTTTTTAATAAATTTGGGAATCGTTATCCTGAAACCCACAGTTGCGGCTTTCGGATTTCGGATTCCCTTTTTTCCTTGTAGTTGCGTAATATGATTATGAATCCCATAACCCGCAATTTTTGGGTTGTGGCTTTCGGTAACACATTTGTGTTTCATTTTATGTGTGCGATCCCGAAACCTGCAATTTTCGGGTTTCGGCTTTAGGGAATCATGAATAAGTTTAGGAATAATTCCTCAAGGTATTATCCTGCATCCTGCATTACTAAATCCTCACCGTCCGTTTAGTTGATCCAATGGATGAAATTCATATATTCCAACTTACATTGCAATGTCCTGCTTTCGCTGTTATCATGACCGGAATTCTCACTTCACTTCGCACTGCACGATCATCCTTGAAGACATGATTTCCTGATAAGATTGACCTGTAGTGATAGTTTTTAGATGCGACATTGGATTATTCTTCATTCTGTTGAATTTGTACTTGTTATAATCCATTTGGGATTGACATGTTGCGACGTCGTTTCATTCCAGTTCAAATGATTGTAATCCCAAATTCGCATGATCTTAATCATTGAAGCTGGTCACATTCAATCATTTTGATCCTCTTTAACTTATCTTAAATATGGCCACAGGTATGAAGCACTTAGCTCATCATTTGAATTTGTTAGAAAGTTTCTTCTTATGGAAAATTTTCCTTCTGATGATTTGGTGATTAACGTGTAGACTGGTTGTGAAACTTTCGATGAATATTCCATGCACGAAGGGCTTCACTCTTTGTTATTTCCTAAACCTATGTTGCCACCATTTAATGCAGGTGTTCCTCATATCAACTATGGTAATGGAGAAGAAGTTTCTGAAATTCTACCAGTTTGTTCACCATCTCCTCAGAAGAACGACGAGGAAAGCAGTGAGCAGCTGTGTGATCAAGATGACTCTATTATCCAATATTTAATAATTAATGAAGAATCCAATACACCACTAGCTCCCGTGAAACACGACCCGTTGTTCGATTTTTCTGTTTTTGAAAATGTTATGGATCAGCCAGGAGATTCCGTGGCGACTCAACAGGAAGTTTTGGAGGACCGGCTCTTTCCTGTTGTTGACAGCTATTGAGTTGTTGTCAGATTATATGATTTTGCTACGGGATTCTCCCAAAATTCCAAAGTGACTCTTGTTCAAACTTCATCTTGGAGTGGAGGGGATTTACTGAGTTATAATTGTTTAGATTATTATGGCTGAATTCCCTGGATTTATAACCAAATTTAAACTCTGTAATCCCTATCTTTTGGAATTCTCTTTTGTACTCCATTGTAAACCTTATTTAAGAAAGGATACTTCTCAGAAAAAGGGGTTGATAATTTTTGGGTCAAAAATCAGCAGGAGAAGACGTGGAGATACTCTGTTTTATCAAAGCCTTGTAATTTTGTTTACATACTTCTTAATGCAGTAAAGTAATCTTTCGAATCATCTCTTGTTTATTGTCAAATTTCTTTGACGGTGTTTGATTTCTAATTTCAAAATTTTCATCTACAGGGTGTGTTTCCTTTACACGTATAAATTAATGCACAGATCTGTTGTATTGATTTCTCTTATGACTGATCTTTGTATAAGGATATCTTGTTAAATTTATTTAATTAAGATACTTTCTTTATTGATTTCTGCAAACGCTTCGCAACTACTCAATCAATGTTAAATTTTCAATTAACATAGTGATTACAGGTTGATCTTGGACAAGTTTAAATTACTTGAATTATCTTCTTTTAATTTTTATTAACGGGTTATGGTTTAAGTGAGTAAGTGTATATGCATCTTTTACATTTCTGTTGGAGTTGGAAAACATCCTTATTCCTTACACATCAAGATCGATCTGCACAACAACAAGTCTTCCTTCGAATAGATTCTAACTTATATTAGATTCCTTTTTCTTAATAGGTTAAGTTAGAGCAGACTTAGTTTTAAGCTTCTATTTTCTGTATTTTTTTATCAATCAATCAAACTCATCAACTCAAATAGTGCCAGCAGAGGCCAAATATCCATGGGATAATTCCACACGAAATAGGATGGGGATAGAAGCGCCCTTGCGCAGGGTTTTTCGAAGCCTTTCAGTCTAGTTTTTCACCCTCTGTTGGGAGCCTTGGACCCATTCCAGCACCTTGCAATCACCCTGCACCCCCGACGCCTCAAAAAATGGCGCTAGAAGGAGGGTCAGTAGTTAAATATGCCTAAGCAGAATACTCAGAAACCTCCTCTAGCAAGTATACCGATTTTCACCCGTAGTCACACTCAAGCATCTACCTCTGTTGAGAAACCGGTACAACAACCTGCTACTATCCCTGTTACCCCAAGAGCTGATCGAGATCCAATAACAGGAGATATCATTATCACATCACCCACTAGAGGACCTATACCGCTTGAAGAGATACTCAAGAGGTCCAGTGATAGCGCTGTTAGATTGCAGCAAAGACTCTTTACAGAGAAATCAAGGATTACCGGCAATTCATCAAGAAAAGACTAATCCACGGCCAACAGATCAAGTTAGTCAACAAAACAGTGAACGAAATACAAAGCAAGATAGTTCATCAAATCAGCAACAACCTGTTGAATTCAATCTTGATTTGTTATTCACTAAAACCACACCAGCTTCACAAGTAATTCCTTCAGGTGGACCACCACCCTCTCCTCCTTCATCTTCATCCTCCTCATCCGGAAGTGAACATTCTTATGATTCTTCATCAGACTAAGAGGAAGAACCACCTATGACCGGGGAAGGCTAGAACAGACCTTGGCTTGACCAAGATGCTGTGTGGATACTTGGTTATCAACACAGGTTACCTAAGAACCCATAAAAATGGCTTCCTAATATAACCCTGATGACAAGTCACCTACACTTGATCATATTAAAACTTTCATGCAAGCCACCAGGCTTAGGAATGTTATTCACGAGGATGTAGTTTTCATACTCTTCCCTTACACATTTGAGGGAAAATCATCTACATGGTATTTCACCTTGGAAGCCAGATCTATTACATCTTGGGATGATTTTGAAAAGTTTTTTATCCAAAAGTTTGGAGATGACAAAACACCACAGGAATTAGTTTTGGAGTTATCTTCCATAAAGATGAAAGGTAAAGAAAGAATTAAAGATTATAATCAAAGGTTTTCTTACCTAAAGAATAAAATCCCTGCTCTTGTTCTCCCAACCGAAGAGCTTATGGTTTCCTTTTATGAAAAGGGTCTTTCTGCCCCCATTGCAATGTGGGTAAAAAGATCACACAAAAAAAATTTATATGAATCCTACGCTGAAGTTATCCAAGTTGAAAAGGATATTTATTGTCTTAAGGATGGCCTAGATACAGTAGAAGAACAACCCTCTACTTCCATATCTAGGAAGAAAACTGACATTTTGCCTAGGGCTTCTGCCCAAAACAAGGATCCATTTGACATTACTAATGTAAAGAAATTTATTCAGAAAATTTCAAATGAGATGGTTGATCTGAAAATAAATAACAATGAGAATCAAAACCAAAACAGAGGTCTTGTAAGGCCCCCTTTTAGGAGACCTTATCATCCTCCTCAGAATCCACCACCTCCTGATCCTTCTGAAGGAATTTCAAATGAAGAAATCTATTCCATTTTTAGAGCCTTGGCTACAGAATCCCAAACTATTCCTAAAACCTCCAATGATCATACCAACCACGATTCACAATCACCTGAAGAGAACGAAGAACAAGAGGACCCACAGGTAAACACTGTTAGCTTTTTCTCTGAACTCCCCATGAATGAAGAGGAAGAAGAACCTGAGACTATGTTTAATGTTCAACACCCTTACAACATGAGGTCAAGACCACAACCCCCTCAGGAACCTTCATCCTCAACAATAGTTCCCAATAAAGTAAAAACTATTTCTCAAAAGGATACAGTTATTCTGGAGATTGAGTAGAACCTAGTTGACGATTTGAAAAGGGTTAAGGCTAATATCTCCCTGTTTGAACTATTGAAGATTCCTTCTATGAGAGATACCTTACCCAAAAGAATGGTTGTCAAACAACCCATAGATTCTCAGAATAATAACTTTGACTCTCTTACCAGATAATATGATAAAAAACTAGGAAGCAAAAGTGAAGCAAAAGGACACCCCCTTTTCTCCTGACTTTCGAGATCTTCAATGGGAACGTGCATAACTACATGATAGACTCTGGCGCTTCATCAAATGTGATGCCATTGTTTGTTTGTAGAAAGATTAATGCCACATGGGAACCCTACCCTACTCAGATCTTCCAACTCGACAGATCAAAAGTCAGAGTAGTAGGAAGGTTGAGAAATGTCTTGCTTACATTATCTGCGGATCCACGTATTCACCAAACTATATACATAGTTGTGGCTAACATTACTGAAGCTTGTGGGATGTGGTTGAGTAGGGACTGGTCAGAAAAGATTAAAGGATACTTTTCCACTGACTGGTCACATCTATGGTTACCCTATAACGGACAACCCAAAAAAATCAAAATTAGTAGGGAACCATTCATGAAACAAATAGTCACAAACCTGAATGACTCTAGTGAGCCTGTTGGTTATCTCAATTCACACATTGAACATTTCACGTTTGACACTTTCTTTTGAGATTTTCCTACTGGTTGTTCCCCAGATGAAAATTTACAGAAACAATCTCAAATCACTCAGCTTACCACTGTACCTTTCACTGGAGATGTTGTACATAATGTGTTTAATGTAAATACAAATTTTAGAATAGATCCGACTGCTTGGACTTTTTTTTTTGATGGCTCAATGTCTAAGGAAGGATCTGGTGCAGGTTGTGTCCTCATCAACCCAAAAGGGATTAAAACTATGATAGCATGCATATTGGAATTTGACTATACCAACAACGTGGTTGAATACGAAGCCCTTGTTTAAGAACTTAAAACGCTATTGATATGGGTGTGCAGGTTATTCATTGCTTTGGTGATTCCAAGATCATTGTCAAGTAGGTGAGGAACAAGATACACTGCTTGTCTCCTCGCATGATGAATTATCAGAAACTGGTAAGGGATATCACCAACTCCTTTTCTGCATTTAACATTAATTCTATCCCTAGGTCACAGAATTTCGATTTCGATCTCCTAGGAAACATAGCATCTAGGTTGATACCACCCGAGGGTTTGTCACCCCAGACGTTTTCTATATAACTTATGTATAGGTCTTCCATACCTGACAACATGACCAATTGGAAAGTGTTTGACGACAATCAACAGATACTTGACTTCCTCAATGCACATGATACGTTCCAAGACATGGCTATAGATGAGGAAGAGAATGCAAAATCACTCTCTAATCCTTCAAACGTTATCCCGAAATCTGTCATCAATTTAGAAAAATTCTATGATTTGTAGGATAAATTCAGACACAAGACCAATTGCAAAACTCAGAGTTCCTCCCTAAGTTATGAGCCAGTTAACTTGGGTACTGAGCAAGAACCTCGATTTATCAATATTGGAGTTAATTGTTCTCCTAAGGAAAGAAGAGCTATCATTAAGTTATGTAAAGAGTATAAGGACGTTTTTTCCTGGACTTACGACGAGTTGAAAACCTTTGACACAAGTGTCATGCATCACAACATACCTATGAAGCCGGAGGTGAAACCTTATCAATAGAAATTGCAAAAAATGCACCCTAGCTTGGAACCTTCTGTGAAAAAACAATTAGAAAAATTGTTGGCAGCCCGAATCATTTTTCCTGTCAGACACACCCAATGGATTGCCAATTTGGTGCCAGTGCATAAGAAAAGCGGTGAAATCAGGCTGTGTGTCGATTTTTGAAATTTAAATCGGGCTTCCGAAAAAGACAATTATCCTGTTCCACCCATGGAGCAGATTCTGCAAAAGGTGGTCGGTTTTGAAATGTTCTCACTCCTGGGTGGTTTTTCGGGATACAACCAAGTTATGGTTGCTCCCAATGACCAGTTGAAAACTGTGTTTAGAACTCCCTGGGGCACATTTTCTTACAGACAAATGCCCTTCGGATTGATGAATTCCGAAGCCACATTTCAGAGAGCTATGGATATAGATTTCAGAGGTTTAATGCATAACTCTGTCGTAGTTTATCTCAATGATATCACTATATATTCTAAGAAGCGACATGAACATCTTTTTTCCTTGAAACAGGTTTTTGAATGTTGCAGGAAGTACGGGATTTCACTCAATCCAAAGAAATCCATCTTTGCAGTCACAAAAGGAAAACTTCTCGGTTTTATCGTGTCCAAAGAAGGTATGATTATTGACTCGGAATGTACTGATGCTATTTCAAACATTGGCTTGCCCGGTTCGGGTAAAGCCATGCAGTCTTTCTTAGGTAAGATCAATTTTGTTCGTAGATTTGTACCTAATTTTGCATAGATAGTTAAACCTTTACAACAATTAGTCAAGAAAGATGTACAGTTTACTTGGTCAAAGGAATAGAAATATGCATTCGTTGAAATTAGAAGAGCCATTGGTGAATCTCTCGCTCTTATGTCCCCTGACTTTGGTAAAGATTTTATTCTCTATACTTTTACCACTGATTTCTCTTATGCAGCTGTCTTGACATAGAGGCATGACGATGATGTTGAGATCCCGATATCCTTCATGAGATCAACATTCAAAGGTGTAGAGCTTAATTATTCCCAAATTGACAAACAAGCCTATGCAGTTTACAAATCTATTAAGCACTACAGGCCTTATTTGTTAAAATCTTGAACAAAGGTTACTGTCCCATACTCTGCCATTAGAAATGTGTTAACCCAGAAGGAATTGGGTGAAAAAAGGGCCCATTGGATGACAGCCCTGCAGGAGTATGATCTAGAAATCAGACCGACCAAAATTGTGAGACGACAAGGTCTCTGTCTTCTTACTGCTTAGTTGAATGACCATGCACAACAACAGAATGAATGGGAGCAGGAGGAAGATGTCCCAATAGGTTTTGTCAATTCTTTTGATACTTGTACATCCGAATGGTATGACCATATCAAATTATTTCTAAACCATGGGTTTGCTCCTGAAACCCTTGACTTTAAGAAACGTAGAGCATTAAGGTTGAAAGCTGCTCCTTATCAATTCATTGGTGAAGTCTTGTTTAGAAAGAACTATGATGGGATTTTTCTTAGGTGTTTATAAAAGCATGAGACTAATGATATTCTCTTTCAATTTCATACAGGACCATTTGGAGGCCATTTCTTAGGAGAAACTACAGCTCATAAAATTCTCAGAGCAGGGTATTACTGGCCTACATTGTTTAAAGATGCATATGCTTATGTAAGAAAGTGTGAACCATGCCAGAAATGTACAGAGAAGTTTAAGAAATCTGCTTTCCCTTTGTAGCCAGTTACAATTCAGTTCCCATTTCAGTAGTGGGGACTGGATTTCATTGGACCAATAAACCCCACTTCTTCCCTGCAACATAGGTATATTCTCACAGCTACCGATTACTTTACTAGGTGGATAGAAGCTATCCCACTTAGACAATGTAATACAAACCAGGTAATTGCTTTTCTCGACAGTCAAATAGTTACCAGGTTTGGTGCCCCAGAATATCTTGTTTTTGATAATGCATCTTATTTTTCCTCGATCAATTTGACACATTATGCCCTTGAGAAAGGGATTAATCTTAAGTTTGCTGCTAATTATTATCCCCAGGGTAATGGGTTGGCTAAGTCTTCAAATAAAAATCTAATAAATATTCTTAAAAAGATTGTAGCTTCTCATCATAGAGATTGGCACACACAACTCTATAATGCTCTTTGGGCAGACCGAATCACTCCAAAAACAGTGATCGGGAATTCGCCCTACTGTCTGGTGCATGGAAAGGAAGTTGTCCTTCCTTCTAATCTCACCATCCCTTCGTTGCAATTAGCCCAGTCCATCCAGGAAGATGACTCTTATTCCCTTTAGCATAGAATTGACACACTGCTCAAGCTGGAGGAAGACGGAGAAGTGGCTAAGAATAAGTTGTATCATCATCAACAGATGGTGAAGAGATGGTTTGATGAGAAATATCCGACAGAGAATTCTCAGTTGGGGATTTGGTATTAAGGTGGGATAAACAACATAAGGATAAAAACCAGTATACCAAATTCCAACGCCTTTGGCTGAGACCTTTCATTATTACAGAAAAGATGGGTCCCAACACTGTTCGATTACAAACACTGGAGGGAGTCGTAGACACTTATCCAGTGAATGTTACACTGCTAAAAAAGTACTTCATCTGAAAAGTTTGATACTTTTGTACATAGGTTTGGTGTGTGTTGTTTTTCTTTTGTATTGATTGGTTTGTTTTCTTTTGAATAATGAGCTCCACACATTTGGCACTGATTTGAAACCATTTTTAACATGATCTTTGACTGAACTTGTAGGATGGTATGATTGGTCTCAACCTCTTTCGGTTGATATCAGAATATTTTTTGTAAAGAATGTACAACCAAATGATGCAGGACCTTGATATTGATATCTTTTTTTGTGGTCATTACCTTTCAAATGTTTTATCTATTTAATTGAGATGCGGGAAATGGTTGGAGTGTTTCTATCTTATGTCTCATTATCATGGCATATCATAATAGCCTGGTTAGATTTATCTGCTCTGGATCCTGTTACAGTCACCATGTTAATAATCTTCTTGAATAATGATAGGCTGCAAGGATGGGGGTCTTATCACAATCCATCCCTTTAGGTTCATAGGTGTTTAGTGGAATGACATCTTCACATCAAGCCACCACACTTGGAAGATGACTCTCAGTTCTCCTGAGAGGTGGAATATCCTATCTCAGGTTGGTCCATTCATGATCTGCAAAAATCTGGTGAGTAACGCTGTCATCATGAGGTTACCAAGCCTCGGTAGTGCCTTGTAGTTTAGTTTTGAATAATATCTGTATTTTCCTTTTATAACATTCTTGTTGTATGCAAGGATAGGGGGGTCTTATCACAAGCCATCCCTGCCATGATCATGGGTTTAATCCGGCCTGAAGCTATTAGCATGTGGTCACCAAGTCATGATAGTTTCCTTTAGTGTCACAGCTTAAGGACAGGGGTCTCCTTACCGAGCTAGCTTGATCAGTTTCTGGATTATGTCTATGAATGGCACTGTCAATATATGATTACCAAGTCAGGGAAGTGGTCTTCTATTAGCAAGGTCTTGTTATAAAAAAAAATAAAAATTGTGTATATAGTAAGAAGGATTGTTGTATAATAAAACCAATTAATAAACCAAGGTGATGTGTAAATTGGATATCCATGAGTAGTTTTAAGTTTGTCCTAGGTTTATCACAAGTTGTTGATTCAATGATTGCATAACGATAAAGAAGTCTTACCATCTCTTAATCCTCCTTATCATATTTGCATTACTTTTAACATGATCATTGATGGGAACGTATCAATTTGATGTTTTCTTCTCATTGGTTGTCTCTTTAAAAATATTTTCTAAAATTTCAGGTCGAAAAAGGCATTTGACCGGTGCACCGTTCTGACTAAAGTTTGTTTGCAGGGATAACCGGTTCTTCCCAGCCAACTTCCATTTGTTGTGTCCACAACAGATCCCATGCTTCAGTTAAGCATGAGGGCCGTGATTTTAAATTAGCGGAAAGATATTCGTGCAAGTGTTCTTGTGAATATGAATTTCGAGCTTGGTTTCTGCAATCTTGTACTTATTATGCCTTTGTTTAGCTTGATCGTACTGCTTTCCTTAGAATTTTTCCAAGTGATTTGGTTGCAGAAAGGTTCAAATTCCAAGATTTTCATTGCTTATTTTCTGCCTTTCCGAAACATGACTTTCATACACCCCGAAATCCCGAACCCGACAGTTGCAGGTTGTGGGAACGCAATTTTCAGTTATTTGAGTTTGGTCAACTTGAAATTCCGAACCCGAAAGGTGCGGATTGTGGGAATTGTTTGTTAATAAATTTGGGAATCGTTATCCTGAAACCCGAAACTCATAGTTGTGGCTTTCAGATTCCCATTTTTCCTCGTAGTTGCGTAATATGATTCTGAATCCCGCAACCCGCAATTTTCGGGTTGCGGCTTTCGGTAACATGTTTTGTGTTTCGTTTTATGTGTGCGATCCCGAAACCCACAATTTTCAGGTTGCGGATTTCAGGAATCATGAATAAGTTTAGGAATAATTCCTTAAGGCCTTATCCCGCATCCTGCAATACTAATTCCTCACGACCCATTCAGTTGATCCAATGGATGAAATTCATTTATTCCAACTTACGTTGCAATGTCTTATTTTCGCTGTTATCACGACCGGAATTCTCACTTCACTTCGCACTGCACGATCATCCTTGAAGACATGATTGCTTGATAAGATTGACCTATAATGATAGTTTTCAGATGCGACATTGGATTATGTTTCATGCTGTTGAATTTGTACTTGTTATGATCCATTTGGGATTGACATGTTGCGATGTCGTTTCATTCCAGTTCAAATGATTGTAATCCCAAATTCGCATGATCTTAATCATTGCAGCTGGTCACATTCAATCATTTTGATCCTCTTTAACTTATCTTAAATATGGCCGCAGGTATGAAGCACTTAGATCATCATTTGAATTTGTTAGAAAGTTTCCTGTTATGGAAAATTTTCCTTCTGATGATTTGGTGATTAACATGCAGACTGGTTGTGAAACTTTCGATGAATCTTCCATGCATGAAGGGCTTCACTTTTTGTTATTTCCTGAACCTATGTTGCCACCATTTAATGCAGGTGTTCCTGATATCAACTATGGTAATGGAGAAGAAGTTTCCAAAATTCTACCAGTTTGTTCACCATCTCCTCAGAAGAATGATGAGGAAATCAATGAGCAGCGGTGTGATCAAGATGAATCTATTATCCAATATTTCATAATTAATGAAGAATCCGATACACCACCAACTCCCGTGAAACAAGACTCACTGTCCGATTGTTTTGTTTTTGAAAATGTTATGGATCAGTCGGGAGATTCCGTGGCGACTCAACAAGAAGGTTTGGAGGACCGGCTCTCTCCTATTGTTGACAGCTATTGAGTTGTTGTCATATTCTATGATTTTGCTACGGTATTCTCTCGAAATTCCAAAGTGACTCCTGTTCAAACTTCATCTCGGAGTGGAGGGGATTTGCTGAGTTATAATTGTTTAGATTATTATGGCTGAATTCCCTAGATTTATAACCGGATTTAAACTCTGTAATCCCTATCTTTTGGGATTCTCTTTTGTACTCCATTTTAAACCTTATTTAAGAAAGGATACTTCTCAAGAAAAGGGGTTGATAATTTTTGGGTCGGAAATCAGCAGGAGAAGACGTGGAGATACTCTGTTTTATCAGAGCCTTGTAATTTTTTTTACAGACTTCTTAATGCAATAAAGTAATATTTCGAATCATCTCTTGTTTATTGTCAAATTTCTTTGACGGTGTCTGATTTCTAATTTCAAAATTTTCATCTACAGGGTGTGTTTCCTTTGCACGTATAAATTAATGCACCTATTTGTTGTATTGATTTCTCTTATGACTGATCTTTGTATAAGGATATCTTGTTAAATTTCTTTAATTAAGATACTTTCTTTATCGATTTCTACAAACGATTCACAGCTACTCAATCAATGTTAATTTTTCAATTAACACAATGATTACAGGTTGATCTTGGACAGGTTTAAATTACTTGAATTATCTTCTTTTAATTTTTATTAACAGATTATGGTTTAAGTGAGTAAGTGTATATGCATCTTTTACATTTCTGTTGGAGTTGGCAAACATCCTTATTCCTTACACATCAATATCGATCTGCACAACAACAAGTCTTCCTTAGAATAAATTCTAACTTAGATTAGATTCTTTTTTCTTAATAGGTTAAGTTAGAGCAGACTTAGTTTTAAGCTTCTGTTTTTCGTATTTTTTTATTATCAATCGATCGAACTCATCGACTCATAGAGTGCCAGCGGAGGCCGAATATCCGTGGGATAATTCCACACCAAACAAGTTGGGGATACAACTTCCCTTACATAGGGTTTTTCAAATCCTTTTAGTATGGGTTTTCACCCTCTGTTGGGAGCCTTGGACCCATTCCAGCAGCTTGCAATCACCCTGCACCCCCAAGGCCTCAATAGGCACTTGGTAATTTGAGCAATCTAATGCACATATTCTAGAATTCGTGTTGAATGTAGTGCATCTGAAGGAAGAGGCCTATTTTGTCTTCACATTCCTACTTCAAACATGGTGTCAGTATTTGTTTTCAACCCTTTCCAGAATAGGGATCTCTCCTCTGGTCAGATTGAAAAGAAGTTCTGTGAAGGTTTCAATGCAGTGGAACATCAAATGTGGATATGCAATCTGATTTTATTCCTACTATCCTCAAGGTGCAAATTTATTTGCTTGGATTTTGAGTATGATAATGCCTCAACGACTCTATAAATTTTGAATTTTATTGGATGATAACACATCTACATTTTGTGTTTAGGATGATTATGTCAGCTCTATTGCAGATGTAGGAAAACTGCTGCAAAGAACACTAAATGATTACAAGTGGCATGCATGTTTATAATTTTAGAAGTCCATTTTTAGTGTATTGGAAAAAATACAAATATTATGTTAATTTTGATGGCATTACATGATTTTCAAATTTTGCGATCACTTTCTTATGTGCTTCTGTATTGCTTTCTTATGTGCTTCTTTATTTATTTTGAAAGAGATTCTGCACTTGTGTTGAACTCTTGGTAAATATGATCAAAACAAAAAATATCAAAGGAACCATGTATTTTAAATGCATATCTAAATTATATATACCTATTTTATGAATCTGATATTGTCCTTTCATTCACTGAGTCACAAAGTTCGAATCCCCATATATTTGCAGAATTTTAATATCTCTTTGTTGGGCTGCTTTTAGAAAAAGATGGAGGGCTTTCAATTCACTGAAATTGTTGGTTCCAATTCCCATAAATGTTTTCCTACTGAAATAATGGGATTCCGAAGCATGTAACACATATTCAACACCACATCTCAAACCTTGATTCTGACTAGATCCTTAAAAAAAAACAGGGCAAATTTTTAACAATCGAGGGAGGCTTGACAAGTTTATCTTTACTCGCCTTGGGAGTGCAATGGAAAAAGAAAGCATGCAAAGAGTTTCGTTAGACACAAAAAAAGGGATTACTTTATCAGCTAAAATTGATTCATTCTAGCAGTTCAAATGTGCAAATTATTGAATCTTTCAGATATATTCTTATTACAATTAGAGGTTTTGTAGTATGTCCAACTTACAATCGTTGTTCAATTTTCTTGCACTTAAAAGTTAAAATATTTTTAATTCATTCTCTTTGCAAAATCATGAGCCCAACTGTAAATATGCATTGTAGGGTGATGCCAGATGTCAAAATCATTAGATGAGTTCAAATATCTACAAGTAGATGACTATTGTATTCTTTGAAATGTATCATTTAGAGATTTTCCCTTGTCTTGAGGATATAGTTATTATGTTGAGCTTGGCATCTTATGTATTTGATCTATGTTTCATAGTGGTCCCGATTTAATAATTTGTGATGAGGCACACATGATTAAAAACACAAAATCCGATATAACTTAGGCATTAAAACAAGTGAAGACCCAACGCAGAATTGCATTGACCAGTTCTCCTTTACAAAATAATTTGATGGAATACTATTGTGTAAGTAACATGGTTGTAAATTGTAAGTGTGGATATGATATTAAAATGTTTCTTCTGAGTTGGTATGTATATATAGTCTGTAATATTTTATATCATTTGCAGATGGTGGACTTTTTAAAAGAAGGATTTCTAGGAAAACAACCAGAGTTCGGAAACCGGTAAGTGCTTTCATTGATCAAGTTTATTCTTGCTTGTCTAAGTGCTTTTTTGTTCAATTGTATATCAGTAGCATTTGGATTATAATAGTCTACTGGTTGCAGGATTTCTTCCCCCCAAACATTCCCATAGTAATCAGTGTCCTAGACTAACAATGTTGAACTGCAGGTTCCAAAATCCTATTGAAACTGGGCAACATGCGAATTCAACTGCAGATGATGTGAAAATAATGAATCAGGGATCATATGTCTTATACGAACAGTTAAAAGGTTTTGTACAATGTATGGGAATGAATGTGATGAAGGATGAGCTTCCTCCAAAACGTGTATATGTGATATCTGTAAAATTTTCTTCATTACAGCGTCAGTTATACATCAGATTCTTACAAGTTCATGGTTTTATGAAAAATAACAAGAATGCATGTGTAAAAGGGGCACATAGGAAATGCTTCTTCAATGCATATCATTCCTTAGCCAAGGTGCCGAAAAATACTGATTTGATCATTAAAGATTAATCAATGCTTTGGGTGTGCTTTTCCATCTCAAATTTGCAAATGAGATTTTGCTTCTGAAACATTTTAAATTTTTTATGTGTCTAGATTTGTAATCACCTAGGATTACTGCAAATAGCCAAAGAAGATACAGATCAAGGTGATGACATAATTGAGAATTTCCTTTTGGACGGTAGCTTCAACAATGATGATATGGATCAAGACTTCTTGAAGTGAGGTAAATATTAGTTGACAGTAGTGATCTACATCCTTGTTCACAAAAAGAAGATGCCATGTGGAATATGCTCGCTAGTCATCTAACAAGAAAACCATTACCTAATCATGTCACAATCAATGTTGTTTGCAAAGTGGGTCTCTGACTCCTTGTAATATTGTTGGTTTGATCACTTGCACATGTGGTGAATCATCTGGAAGGATCCACTTGAATTTTAGATTTTATTGCTAGATTGGTGAGTAAATCATGTTGGCTGCATTGATGATATCTGAATCTGTACTTCTTGAATCTCATTGTGTCCAGGGAAGAACTAAATGTGGTTGGACTAATCCATTAATGGGCATGAAATCATACCATACAAGTAGGTAGGATGAATGGTTTTCCATGTAAAGATAACACTCATCTTCTTTGATACCCTTCTCTTAGGGGATTTGCATGGAGAATTTGCTTAAGACCAAGTTCCTTAACCCACAAAAGTTTTTGAAGGAGATGCGGCAGACCATTTTGTTCCAAGTATGTACTTTTTTTACCATGGTTTCAATTGGTAGCATGCCATGATATTGCACATTGAAGGAACAATAATTTATCATCGTGATTTATGCGGTCTTTATTCAAAACCTATACTATGTTTTTTTGCATATTGGAAATGCAAGTGTCTAGGTTTTAGACTGAAAGCAATACCAAGGTATACATTATATTCAATTATGATAGACTGAGAAGAATATTAAGTTCATAGGTGTTTTTGCAGCATTCTTTAATTCAATATTAACTGATACCTTGTCTCTTCACCTTTGTAGTGTCGAATTTTCAGAGGATGGAAAATCTCAAGTCTCAAATCATAGATTCAGAAGATGGATTCTACATAGGAATATGCAAGGACTTCAAGGAAAACAAAGGACACATGTTGGGTAGCAAGATGTGCGAGAGAGTAGCGGGTGTTGGTTAAATGACAATAAGAGAATTATTGGATTTCTATGGGCATTGCCAAGGTTTCACTTAGTGGCCATTGTAATATTTTGAAAAGTCATCAATTTAGATGATTTTCATGTAAAGTATGGAGATTGTTTTTTTCATGGACTGTTATTAGTCCATTAGTGGATATTCGGTTGGAAATTCAATATATTGTAATACTTGACCGTTTTCACATCATAAATTTTACATGGTTGAAATTATATGTGTGTACTTGATATGATTCACATGTATATTTAGATTTGATTAGCATGAATATTATAATGAACACAAATAAAAAGAATAAATGACTAAATTAGTAATTTATATTGATTAATAATGAAAGAAAATAAAATAATATAAAACTACTAAATTAGTCATTTATACAATGAATATGAAACTACTAAATAGAGATCAGTGACTACTACAAATCTTAAATTTGTGACTAAAAAATTGACTAAAATTTGCATATAGACGACTATTAGTAGCTAATTTCCACTATCTTATAGCTCGACTAACTTAGTCGTATTTATTTTAGTCATTAATAGTTTCCTTAGTTAGTAGTATATTTGGTCATTGATTTAGTCATTAATTGTGGCAATTAATGGCTAACTCAATGACTAAATCAATGACCAAATATACAACTAAATGAGGCAACTATTAATGACTAAACTAAATAAGACTAAGTTAGTTAAGCTATAAGATAGTGGAAATTAGCTACTATTAGTCGCCGACTAAAAAATAGTCGTTTATATGTGAATTTTAGTCACTAATTTCTCATTTTGTACTAGTCTACTATGTGTTGGAGTTCATGTTGATGGAAAATGGGTTGGAGTTCATAGTGATGGATCACAAATAGTTATGGATTTTGAGTTTGGACCTATTGAAGGGTAACAAGGATAGACCACTATGATGGATTCTACTATGTGTTGGAGTTTATAGTGATGGATCGCAAATAGTGATGGATTTTGAGTTTGGACCTATTAAAGGCTAACAAGGATAGAGCACTATGATGGATTCTACTTTGTGTTGGAGCTCATAGTGATGGAAAAGGGGTTGGATTTCATAGTGATGGATTCTACTATGTGTTGGAATTCACGGTGATGGAAAAGGGGCTGGAGTTCATAGTGATGGATTTTGAGTTTGGACCTATTGAAGGCTAACAAGGATAGAGCACTATGGATTCTACTTTGTGTTGGAGTTCATAGTGATGGAAAAGGGGTTGGAGTTCATAGTGATGGATTCTTCTATGTGTTGTACTTCATGGTGATGGAAAAGAGGCTGGAGTTCATAGTGATGGAAAATGAGTTGGATTTCGTAGTGATGGAAAATGAATTGGAGTTCATAGTGATGGATTCTACTATCTGTTGGACTTCATGGTGATGGAAAATGGGTTGGAGTTCATAGTGACGAATCACAAATAGTGATGGATTTTGAGTTTGGACCTATTGAAGGATAATGAGGATAGAGCACTATGATGGATTCTACTATGTGTATCAATGATTAGGCCCAAGGTATGCATGTTGATAAAGTTTGGCAAGTTTGGTTTATAGAGTTCATTGGTTTTGAGCTTCACAGTTGTATGTGAAATGTATGTCATGGTCCATTTTGGACCACATACTATGTTTAAGGGGAAGAGGTGCCACCGAGTGATATATCCCCTTAAATTGAGAATGATTGTGACATCTCCATTTTAATTCATACATTAGGAGAGAGTTTAAATGTTTTCCCTCATGTTAACATATTTGTGGAAGAACTTGTATACCAAATTTTTCATTCTAATCAAAAGCATGTCTTTCTTTACACACTTGTTACTCTATTAGTTTTCTTAAAAAAAATGTGTCTTATATGGAATTGACATTTGGAATTTCAGCCATCATGTACATATAGATCAATTTGAACAAAAATCAAGCACATATATAATTTTTTTACAATCTGTATTCTTTAAATTTGAATGAATACACCATCTTCAACCTTTGGATATTACAAGGGTAAAAAACTCATACAATTCAAGTAGAAAATTTGTCACCATACCTTTCCTTAATAGCTCCTTACTTGCATTGCAAAACAAGTGAACTCCAATATGTCAAACAATTGTAATCAAATGGTCCAATGTTCCAAACAGAGCTCTGAGAATTGTTGTAAATGTTGTGTGCAATATGGTTGAGAGGGTTCCAATCTTCTAAAGAATGCAAGTTCAATGTGAGTGCAAGAGTTACAAAACTGAAATCGCGCGAAGTAGAGCTCAATTTACCACGTAAGAGTTAAAATTCAAATTTTGGATGATACACAGGAAATGTTACCCTGTCTTTTCCAGACAGAGGAGCATGTGCGCGTTAATAGCACATGCACACTATTAGTGTGCATGCGCTATTAACGTGCGCGTGCTCCAAATGTCGGCTGCTCTAGGAATGTGCACGCGTTAATAGTGTGCACGTGCTCTTGTCCCATTAATTTGGTTGGTGAACGCTCATGTATTGTATCTCCCATATATATTTTTTTACATTAATGGCACGTTAGTGATCTTGAATAAAGTTTAGAGAAATATAGGGGGGATTGTGGGTTATGGGTGTAGGGAGAGAAAGAGGGGGAGGGGGGGTAGTGGGTTATGGGTTTAGGGGGGGATTGTGGGTTGTGTGTTGTGGGGGAGAGAGAGGGGGGATATTGTGGGTTATGGATTTAGGGGGAGAGAGAGGGGGGAGATTGTGGGTTAAGGGTTTAGGGAGAGAGAAAAATTGGGGTTAGGGATTTGAAATTAACCATGCTTTAATTATGAGATTAGGGACATGAGAGGATGCATAGAACCTGGTCAGGGGTTGAGAGAGAGAGGGAGATTGGGGGTCAGGGATTGAGAGAGATATAGATTGGGGGTTAGGTTTGAGAGAGAGATGGAACAAGGGGGGTATGGGTTCAGGGAGGGAGATCAAGGGGGATAGGGGTCTAGGGAGAGAGATAGAGAGATATTGAGTGACAGAGACAGAGAGATATTGTGAGACAGAGAGAGTGAGAGGTAATTAAAAAGGTTGTACATTTGAAACTGTGTCGTACAAACATTAACTTCGCAATTTATTATTGATCTCAAAGAATGAATTTGATATCCATGTAAATTTTAATCAAATAAAACCTTTCTTCTCAGATCCACCCCCAAATAAGCGATAATCTTCGACATTAACCATGCTTTCATTCTAAGATTATGGGCATGAGAGGCTGCGTAGAACCTGGACAGGGGTTGAGAGAGAGAGGGAGATTGGGGGTCAGGGGTTGCGAGAGATAGAGATTGTGGATTAGGGGTGGAGAGAGATGGAACAATGAGGGTAATGGTTTAGGGGGAGATACAAAGAGATGGTGAGTGACAAAGAGAGACAAATTGTGAGACAGAGAGAGTGAGAGGTAATTAAAATGGTTGTAGGATGGATCTTAAGGCCTTCAACATAGTTACTAGAGGAAAACAATGAAATAACACTATAAATGAATCTCTAAGGCTCAGTGACCATGAAAATGACCTAAAACTATAACATAGGCCCTTTATAGGTGATATTTGATCTCTAGGTGGAATATGGGTACCATTATGAAGTCTTACACATTAGGTATGGGTGTCTTAAGGAATTGGTCATGGTTAAGGAAGGAAAGTGTGCCCCTTAACACCTTGATGAAACCTTTAAGGATCAAGGGCCATAAATGGGTAAGGAAGGAAAGTATGCCCCTTGACACCTTGATAAATGTTTTACATACAAATCGTATATGGGTGTCATTAGGAGTTTTTATGTAGTAGGAATGTGTTTATGGGCCTTGAACATGATGGGGGAAGAAAAATAAGGTCCTTCATCCATAAATTAATCCTGGAGGTCTTCTAGACATGAAATATTCCTTAAACCACCACAAAACACTTCTATAAAGTACCTTTGTTCTTGATTCAAATATGGGTGCTATTAGGAGGTTTTGCACACAAGATATGGGTTTTGGGACTTTGTCCCAAAATGAAGCTTTTAGGGTCTTGGTCCATGAAATAGGCCTAAAAGCATCACACAAACCAATATCTTTGGCCTCTTGGTGGGATATTTGTATTTTTAAAATATTTATATACTTAATGTGGATTCTAGGCTTTTGACCATGGTTAATGAAGAAAAAAAGGTCATTATGATCAAGATTATTCTTCTAGGGCTCATAAACTTTGGCCTTTGCATGAGATATGGTGATCTAATTATAAATTTTTAGAAAAAACAGATGGGATGAAGGAACTTTGATATACAGGTGGGATGTGGGCACTTATAGGAGGTTTTTCATACTAGGGGAGGATATTGGGGTCTCAACCATGGTCAAATGGGGAAAGAAGAGCCATATGACATAATTAACAATTTCATAGTTGATGGGACAAAAAGAATTATTGAACCATTACAAACATCCTTTAAAGGGGAACTTTAACTATCAAGTGGGGTGCATACACAATTAGGAGTTTATGTTCACCAGGGATGGGTCTCGAGGCCTTATTCATGGTAATATGTGATCCTTTAGGAGGTTTCCCATAGTAGATGGTTCTTGATACACTACCCATTGTACAAGGATAAAAACTAATGTCTCAGGGACTAAAAATATGTTTTTATGATTTATGGACCATGCATATGGTCTCAAAACACCACACAAACCCTATAAATGGAATCTGTATCCCACAAGCAATATATGGACACCATATAGTGTAGAAACCTCTAGTGTAGAAAGCATTGTAATGGTTCCCATATGACAATGGTCAAGGCCTTGATACACATCCTTGGTGAATAAAATATCCTAATGGAATATGTATCCCAATTGGTGGTTAAAGATCCCCTCTACATTACATGTGTAGTGGTTGAAGGTATCATTTGTCCCACGAGCCATAGAAGCTTAATTTAGGTCATATAGCCTTTTTTTCCTCACTCGACCATAGTAATGATCCCAAGATTCGTCACCAGTACACAAAAAATATTAAAGGAACTGATATCCCATTGGACCTTTATTTCCTCCTCTTACCATATATTCAAGACCTCAATTACCATCCTTGGTGAATAAAACCTCCTAATGGAATCCATATACTAATTGAAGGCTAACATCCACTCTAAGGGGCCTCTATAGTGCTTCAAGGAACTGTTCATGGATCATGAGCCTTAAATGATTAATTTAGTTCGTAAGACCCTTATTTTCTCCCACATCCATGTTCAAGGTCTTGAGACCCATCCATTATTCCTAAAACTTTTGAATTGTTCCCATATATCATTCATGGGTCTTAGGGATTGGGGGTTAGTAGTTTAGAGAGAGAAAAAGGAAGAGAGAGATTGGGGGTTAGGTATTTAGAGAGAGGGAGAGAGAGAGATATTGGGGTTTAGGGGTTTAGAGATAGAGAGAGAGAGAGAGGGTGTGAAGTATTGAAGGGGTTGAGAGAGAGAGATTGTGGCTTAAGGGTTCAAAGAGAGAGAGAGGTGTTGGGGGTTAAGGGTTTAGAGAGATCTAGAGAGAGGGAGATTGTGGGTTAGGGAGAGAGGGAGAGAGAGAGAGAGATAGAGAGAGAGAGAGAGAGAGAGAGAGAAATATTGAGAAAGAGAGAGAGGGTTAGGGGTTTAGAGAGAGAGAGAGATTGGAGGTTAGGTATTTATAGAGAGAGAGATATTGGAGGTTAGGGGTTTAGAGAGAGAGAATATTGGAGGTTAGGGATTTAGAGAGAGAGAGAGAGAGATTGGAGGTTAGGGTTTTAGAGAGAGAGAGATTGGGGGTTAGGGGTTTAGAGAGAGACATTGGCGGTCAAGGGTTTAGAGAGAGAGAGAGATTGGGTGTTAGGGGCTTAGAGAGAGAGATAGATTGAGGGTTAGTGGTTTAGAGAGAGAGAGAGAGAGAGAGAGAGAGAGTGTTAAGATTTTAGGGAGAGAGAGATAGATTATGGCTTATGGGTTTAGAGAGAGAGAGAGAAAGAGAGGGAATGGGCATTATGGGTTGAGGGGGATAGAGAGAGTACATTGGATGTGAAAGAGTGTGAAGTATTGAAGGAAAAGATGCAGAAGCTGACCAGTATGTACTATGAAGTTTTGGATGCCTGTTAGGGGTTGAGGGAGAGTGATATTGGGGTTTACGGGTTTAGAGTGAGAGAGAGGGAGAGTATTAGATGTGAAAGAGTGTGAAGTCTTGAAGGAAAAGATGCAAACGCTGACCAATATCTACTATTACGTTTTGGAAGCCCGGAAGAGAGAGACAAAGAGAGAGAGATAGAGAGAGAGAGAGAGAGAGAGTATCAAATGTGAAAAGGTCTTAGGGATTGAGGGTTAGGGTTTTAGAGAGAGAAAAATAAAGAGAGAGATTGGGAATTAGGGATTTAGAGAGAGGGAGGGAGAGAGATATTGAGGATTAGGAATTTAGAGAGAGAGAGAGAGAGAGAGAGAGAGAGAGAGAGAGAGATTGTGTCTTAGGTATTTAGAGAGTGAGAGAGACCGAGGGTTAGGCGTTGAGGGAGGTAGAGATATTACATCAGATGTGAAAGAGCATGAAGTCTTGAAAGAAAAGATGCAGAAGCTATCCAATATCTACTATGAAGTTTTGGATGCCCGTTAGGGGTTGGGGGGAGAGCGATATTGTGGTTTACGGGTTTAGAGTGAGAGAGAGGGGGAGTATCGGATGTGAAAGAGTGTGAGGCCTTGGAGGAAAAGATGCAGAAGATGACCAATATCTACTATTAATTTTTGGTTTCCTTGAAGAGAGAGAGAGAGAGAGTATCAAATGTGAAAGGATCTTAGGGATTGGGGGTTAGGGGTTAGGGGTTTAGAGAGAGAAAAATAAAGAGAGATATTGGGAGTTAGCGATTTAGAGAGTTGGAGGGAGAGAGAGAGAGAGATTGTGGCTTAGGGGTTTTGAGAGCGAGAGATACTAGGGGTTAGGTGTTAAGGGAGATATAGATAATACATCGGATATGAAAGCATGTGAAGTCTTGAAGGAAAAGATGTAGAATCTAACCAATATCTTGAGAGTGAAAGGTTGTGGGTTAGGGAGATAGAGAGAGAGAGAGAAATATTGAGAAAGAGAGGGAGGGTTAGGGGCTTAGAGAGAGAGAGAGATTGTGGCTTAGGGGTTGAGAGAGAGAAAGGGGGTTGGGGGTTTAGAGAGATCTAGAGAGAGGGAGATTGTGGGTTAGAGAGAGAGAGAGAGAGAGAGAGAGATTGGAGGTTAGGAATTTATATAGAGAGAGATATTGGGGGTCAGGGGTTTAGAGAGAGAGAGAGAGAGAGAGAGAGAGAGAGAGAGAGAGGTTAGGGATTTATATAGAGAGAGATATTGGGGTTTAGGGGTTTAGAGAAAGAGTGAGAGATATTGTGGCTTAGAGAGAGAGAGAGAGAGAGAGAGAGAGAGAGAGAGAGCTTCGGGGTTAGGGGTTTAGAGAGATCTAGAGAGTGGGAGATTGTGGGTTAGGGAGATAGAGAGAGAGAGAAAGATTGAGAAAGGGAGAGAGAGGGTTAGGAGTTTAGAGAGAGAGAGAGAGAGAGAGAGAGAGAGATTGTGGCTTAGGGGTTGAGAGAGAGAGAGATAGGTTGGGGGTTAGGGGTTTAGAGAGATCTAGAGAGAGGGAGATAGAGAGATAAAGATTGAGAAAGAGAGTGAGGGTTAGGGGTTTATAGAGATAGAGAGAGAGAGATTGGAGGTTAGGGATTTATATAGATCAGAGAGATATTGGGGTTTAGGGGTTTAGAGAGAGAGAGAGAGAGAGATTGTGGCTTAGGGATTGAGAGAGAGAGAGGATAGGGGTTAGGGGTTTAGAGAGATCTAGAGAGTGGGAGATTTTGGGTTAGGTAGATAGAGAGAGATAAGTACTGAGAAAGAGAGAGAGGTTTAGGAGTTTAGAGAGAGAGAGAGAGAGAGATTGTGGCTTAGGGGTTGAGAGCGAGAGAGGTTGGGGGTTAGGGGATTAGAGATATTTAGAGAGAGGGAGGTTGTGGGTTAGGGAGATAAAGAGAGAGAGATTGAGAAAGAGAGAGAGGGTTAGGGTTTTATATATATATAGAGAGAGAGAGATTGGATGTTAGAGATTTATATAGAGAGAGATATTGGGGGTTAGGGGTTTAGAGAGAGAGAGAGAGGTTGTGGCTTAGGGATTGAGAGAGAGAGAGAGAGGCTAGCGGTTAGGGGTTTAGAGAGATCTAGAGAGTGGTATACTACGGGTTAGGGAGATAGAGAAAGAGAAATATTGAGAAAGAGAGAGAGGTTTGGGAGTTTAGAGAGAAAGAGAGAGAGATTGTAGCATAGGGGTTGAGAGATAGAGAGGTTGGGGGTTACAGGTTTAGACAGATCTAAAGAGAGGGAGGTTGTGGGTTAGGGAGATAGAGAGAGAGAAATATTGAGAAGAGAGAGGGTTAGTGTTTTATAGAGAGAGATAAATTGGAGGTTAGGGATTTATAGAGAGAGAGATATTGGGGGTTAGGAGTTTAGAGAGAGAGAGGGAGAGAGAAATATTGTGGCATAGGGGTTGAGAGAGAGAGAGAGTGATATTGAGGGTTAGGGTTTTAGAGAGAGAAAGAGATATTGGGGGTTAGGGTTTTAGAGAGAGAGGGAGAGGGAGATTGTGGCTTACAGAGAGATGGTTTGGGGTTTATAGAGAGAGATAGAAAGAGAGATATTGGGGGTTATGGATATATATATAAATACATATATATAGACACACACATATATATATATATATACATATACATACATAGAGAGAGAGAGATATTGAGGGTTAGGGGTTTAGAGAGAGAGAAAGGCATTGGCAGTTAAGGGTTTAGGGAGAGAGATAGAGAGAGTGTGGTTTAGCGGTTTACAGAGGGAGAGAGGGAGAGAGGGAGACTAGGGGTTAGGGGTTGAGGGAGATAGAGAGAGTACATCAGATGTGAAAGAGTGTGAAGTATTGAAGGAAAAGATGCAGAAGCTAACCAATATGTACTATGAAGTTTTGGATGCTTGTTAGGGGTTGAGGGAGAGTGATATTGGGGTTTAAGGGTTTAGAGTGAGAGAGAAGGAGAGTATCATATGCGAAAGAGTGTGAATTATTGAAGGAAAATATGTAGAAGCTAACTAATATCTACTATTAATTTTTGGATGCCCTGAAGAGAGAGAGAGAGAGAGAGAGAGAGAGAGAGAGAGAGAGATTATCAAACGTGAAAGGGTCTTATGGATTCAAGGTTAGGGGTTTAGAGAGAGAAAGAAAGAGAAAGGTTGGGGTTAGGGATTTAGACAAAGAGAGAGATGGCAATTAGGGATTTAGAGAAAGAAAGAGATATTGGAGGTTAGGGGTTTAGAGAGAGAGAGAGAGAGAGAGAGAGAGAAGTATTGAAGGGGTTGAGAGAGAGATATATTGTGGCTTAGGGGTTGAGAGAGAGAGAGAGATGTTGGGGATTAGTGGTTTAGAGATATCTAGAGAGAGGGAGATTGTGGATTATGAAGAGAGAGAGAGAGAGAGAGAGAGAGAGGGTTAGGAATTTAGAGAGAGATAGAGAGGGAGAGAGATGGGGAGGTGGTTAGTTGTTTAAAGAGATAAATTAGGTGTTATGGGTTTAGAAAGACAGATTGGGGTTCAAGGGGTTTAGAAAGAGAGAGAGGAAGTGGTTAATTGTAGGAGTAGGTGCGAGACCAAAATGGAGAGAGAGAGTGGGTTGTTAATGGGTAGTGGGGGAGCAGGTGAGGAGGGATATAGATAGAGTGAGAGGGGTGTGAGAGAGAGAAAGGGAGAGGGTTAGGAATTTATAGAGAGATAGAGAGAGAGATGGGGAGGTGGTTAGTGGTTTAAAGAGAGAAATTATGTGTTATGGGTTTAGAGAAAGAGAGAGAGAGGAGGTGGTTAGTGGTAGGAGTAGGTGAGAGACCAAAATGAAGAGAGAGAGAGAGAGAGAGAGAGAGAGAGAGAGAGAGGGTTGTTAATGGGTAGTGGGGGAGTAGGTGAGGAGGGATATAGATAGAGTGAGAGGGATGCAGATATGGTTAGTTGTAGGTGAGAGAGAGAGAAAGAGAGGGGGTGGGGGTATGAGGGTGAAGAGTGGGGGTTTGGGGGAGGAGATATATATATATATAGAGAGAGAGAGAGAGAGATTAGGGGCTGTGGGTTTAGAGAGAGTGATAGAGAGAGAGAGAGATATGGGGGATGATGGTTAGTGGTAGGACTAAGTGAGAGGGGGAAAGGTTATTGGTAGGGGGTTAGAGAAATATAGAAAGGAGAGGATTAGGGCGTAGGGTACTAGAGAAATGGGGGGCTTGGGATTTATGTTATATGTTTTAAATCAGGAGCTTATGTTTTATGGTAAGGGGATAGATGGGTGGTTGAGAGAGAGAGGGCAGTGGTGTTAAAAAGAGGGAGGCGGTGTGAGATTATATTGAGCAAGGAAGATATAGCTAGAAGGACGGTGAAATAGATTTGTAACATTAGTGTGTGCACACTAATAGTGCGTGTGTGTTATTAGTGCATACATGCTAATAGCACGTGTGCGTTACTGATGCTAATAGCGCATGCATGTTACCAATGCGCGTGCGCTAAAATTTAAATTTTTATAGGCACGCTTGACTTTTTCCATACCATGTGTAATGACTTGGTAGGTGTGGTTCTAGGTTTGGATTGTCGAACCTTGTGCCTTGGACTGCATTATAGAAAAACACATCATGTTCTGTAACTTCATTTTTTTCAACCTCGAATCTAGATAGGCTCCACTTGTCCTCTACCAATGAAACTGCACACGCTTATAGAACTCTTTGTGTAGATTCGAAATATCTATTTTTTGAATAAATTTGTTAGTATTTTCTATTTTTTATTCAGTTTGTTTGCAACCATATCATATTTACGTAAAACATAGGTCATGTATTCCAACTATAACTTTTGACTGACACACCTATTTTGAAAACAAAAAAGAATCTGCACAAGTATACTGAAATATCTACGCACTAAAAAAAAATGGCTTTGTTAAGACCATGATAGCGGGGCCTAATGCTCGACCTTGTCTTTTTAGGGTTTTCCCGACTTCCTTAATTTAAATATATATATATATATAATTAGCTTGGAAAATTTTGGAGAAATGGCATTGCACTAGATCCGCCTATTATATACAACCCTACATAATTTTTTTTTCAAATTTAGACAGTTTACATACCAAACCCAGGGCCTAACGCAAACATATGCATTATGCTTTTGAAAGAAAATAACATACCAATCCTAGAAGAACGCCATTTTTTTGGAGTTATACCTATTTTGCATAAATAAAATTTATATATTTTGGAAGGTGATCCGATTCTTTACGTTTCATATTTTTACACCATGTTCTAAAAAGTTGTGTAGGTGCCTCTAAAAAATCATTTTAATGGACGTATTTATGTATTCCAAGAAGTCCATTGCAACTAAGGTGTCATAAGCGGGTATCATTACCTTACACCAATCCTTATACATCAGTTTCCAAATAAATTTCAAACACCTTAAGCTAAAGAACCAATACATTTATGAAAATAACCAAAAATAACAAGCATACAATCTATGTTTGAGGAGAAATGTTGATGCTTAATCCAAGGCAAGCATAAAATCAAGTTCTATCATTATCAAAAATCAAGATCAACTCTACAACAAATGCAAGTCCCAATGGAAAGGACTTGATACTCTACAACTTCATTGGTTTATCCAATTATATCTTCAAAGAAATTTAACTATATGCTTGTGAATTTAATATTTTACGGTTCAAACAGTGTTGTGATGCAGGAGCATCGACCCCCTCCAAATTAGAATGAATTTCCAACAGAAGAGAACGTGGCAAAGAGATCATAATGCGCTATTGAAGATGAAGAGACTGGCGAAGAGGTAGATATCAAGAATATTTTATACAGTAGAGTTGAGGTTTCTATTATTAGAAATCTGTTGCGTGATTTCAGGAATTTGTTGATGCGCTAGAGGTTCATATTCCATTATAAATTGTAGCCTATGGGCATTTGAGAGGAAGCCATTAAAGACAATGTGAGTCAGGCTCGGAGAGACACCAATGGCGTCCATAATATGTAATAGGATGTGAATTTGATTTTTAGGTTTTAATATTGAAAGAAATTTTATATGTATTTGGGATGTTGAACAATTCATGCGCAAATTATCCAGAAAAATAGATGGTTGTTGTATGTTTGGATATTTTGAATGTTTCATTGCTTTGGAAAAGTTGAGAGCTTACGGCTGTGATTGCATATCACATGCCGGCATATAAGTGACTTATTGAGTTATAGGCAAGGCAATATGATTAAGGTTCCGAGCACCTGTTCCATGCTCAGAATTTAGTTTCGTTGCAGCTTTTGAACTCTTATTACATTGAATTTCGAGCTTGTGATAACGTTAACCCAAGGATTGAAATCTTATTTTTGGAATAGCGCACAATAGAAAAAAAGGCTTATAGCAACTAGTGCAAGTGTTTTTAAGTTACAGGAGTTAAAACTTTCTATAATGCTGGAGAAGGAGAGCAAGCAGTGTGGACCCCTAACCCACAGGTCCGTAGATTCGGAAGGACCTCAGAATCGCTCCCCATCAAGTGGTATCAGATCCCAGTGAAAGGTTCTGAGCGGAGGGTACTGTGATTATTAGATCAAAGAGGAACTTCTTTATGTCAAAGAGAAAGCTCTATGACACCGCCAATGTACAATGGATGGCTCTGTTTCGGTGAGCAATGCAAAATGATGGTAGTACCTGTTGTCACAGGGATCTACATTGTCATGGATATTATGTTTAGAAATTACAACGCAAAGGAAGAATTCATATGGTGATGCATGTTGTTTTGGTAGCTCCACAAGGTGTTAAGATCTATACTATCGAGCTTCGCAAATATATCAAGGAGATTGCCATCTATGCGAAATGGCATTGCTTCGTTTTGGAGGAAAATATCTCCAGTGCAACGCTCAAGCTTAGACATTTACTCTTGGGAAACATGTTTCCCTTGATATCTATTACGGAGGAAGCTGTTGTCTGCAATGTTGAAAAAAAAACAATTATTATGTTACGGATTTGCAACTGTCCAAAGCAGAGATTGATAAGATCTTGCGACTAAGGAGAGGGAATTATCAAAGTGCACATAAATTTATTTGGAGGTACAATCTATTGAGATTTGGTAAGTAAAAAAAAATGGTCATTATATTTTGCAGTGAATGATTTTGCAGGTAGCAGCAAGTGGATTAAGGTGAGAAGATTGCAGTGACCTAGAGAAAGGAGTGCTCATAAGGTTCCAGAAGAAAGAACCGAGAAGATGCCAAAAGACTAATCCAAAGGAGAGACGCTTAGTGAGGTATCGTGTAACAAGTGGGAGAGATTTGTTACTACAAAGGTTTCATTGCATCTCACAAATTAAGCTGTTACAAGAAATCATATGACCAAGAGGTCATAAATTTTGTACCTTGGGAGTCTGATGCAGGAGCATCGACGCCCTCCAAATCAGAATGCGTTTCCAGCAGAAGAGAACGTGGCAAAGAGATCAGAATGCGTTATTGAAGATGAAGAGCCAGGCGAAGAGGTAGATATCAAGAAGACTTCATATAGTAGAGTTGAGGTTGCTATTATTAGCAATCTATTGCGTGATTTCAGGAAGTTGTTGATGCGCCGGAGGTTCATCTTCCATTATAAATTGTAGCCTATGGGAATTTGAGAGGAAGCCATTAAAGAGAATGTGAGTCAAGCTCGGAGAGACGCCAATGGCGTCCATAATATGTAATAGGATGTGAATTTGATTTTTAGGTTTTAATATTGAAAGAAATTTTATATGTATTTGGGATGTTGAACAATTCATGCGCAGATTATCCAGAAAATAGATGGTTGCTGTATGTTTGGAGATTTTGACTGTTTCATTGCTTTGGAAATGTTTAGAGCTTACGGTTGTGATTGCATATCACATGCCGGCATATAAGTGACTTATTGAGTTATAGGCAAGGCAATATGATTAGGGTTCCGAGCACCTGTTCCATCCTCAGAATTTGGTTTCATTGCAACTTTTGAACTCTTATTACATTGACTTTCGGGCTTGTGATAACGTTAACCCAAGGATTGAAATCTTATTTTTGGAATAGCGTGCAATAGAAAAAAAGGCTTATAGCAACTAGTGCAAGTGTTTTTAAGTTACAGGAGTTAAAACTTTCTGTAACGCTGGAGAAGGAGAGCAAGCAATCTAGACCCATAACCCACAGGTCCATAGATTTGGAAAGACCTTAGAATCGCTCCCCATCATGTTGTTTTACTTTAAAACAACTATAACTATATGAGGATAGTGCATAACCTATTCCCAATTTGGAGATTTTTTTAAGAAAGTTATTATGGAAGCGTTACTTTTTATAAGAGGGTATCTTCTGTGAACAAGTATCCATGGAAGACACTCTCTATCTAGCTATAGATTGTCACTTTTATTTATTTGTCTACTTTGAGTATGTAGAAGTTGAATAGAATGAAATGTTAAGTTAATGAAATAATATGAATGTTATTTTTTATAATTTAATAATAGTATTTGTCTTTTCTTTTGAATATGGTAAAAATATTAATGTCAAAATAGAAGGGTTCTTGCAAGTATTTATAAACTTATCTTTTGAATTCGGATTAGAATTCGATATATATAAATAAAACTCAAAGATAGAAAAATCAATTTGACTAAAAAATAGTTTATTTATTTATATATTTAAAATTATATTATATATTAAGTTACTAGCACAGCCACAAGTAAAGTGGTTGGTGAATACTGATAGGTGTAGCCAACCCCTTAATATTGTGTATATAGCTCGTTGTTAAACAAAGGCTTTAAACATTAAACTAATTAATATAAACATAAAAACAAATGATATTTAATAAACATACCCCTTTTCTTATTCACCTTTTAACTAAACTTATTTGAATCTTAATCAAGATGCATTTGAGCATAACAAGATCCACTCAAGGAAGTCCAAAATTTCAGATAATATCTAAACACCTATCGGTGTAAATATATCAAATTTACTTGAAAAATATATTTCATTCATAAAACACAAAACTCTTTCGGTAAAAACTAGGTACCCTAACTTGTATAGACAACTAGAACAATTCAATGTGGATATGTGTATGATTGATACCCATACCCTAAACTTATTATCGACATGTCCATTTAGAGAAGCATCCACCCATTGAGTGAAGTGCAAAGGAAACCCATAATGGAGAGGTCCCAAGATATACAACTTGATTAGATGTAATATAGTTATAATTTAGTAATTAGAGCAGACGGTTTTTGAAACGACATGAAGGAGGGCTATTTCAGTATCAATTGATTCAATCCTATGGATGTGGAGAAAGGTTTTTTTTGTGATTATTGTCTTAGTTGATATTATTGGCCATCCTTAACATTTTCGTCATTATATATATAAAAAAAAAATCAATCGAAATAATTGTTTGACCAAAAAATGTTTTGGTCAAAAACATATGTCATTTTAAAAAATCATAACAAAAAGATATGGAAATTAATTGACACAAATTTCTAGGTTATCTGTTAAGTTTAAATTTTGATTGAAAAAATTATTTGTCTTAAATTTATGTACAATTGGAAAAATAATATTTTAATTGACCTTGATTCTCACAAAATACTAAACAAGGTTCGTACTTTCACCCTCCTAATAACCACATAAAAATCACAATGTTATTGGTCAAACTAAGAATAATTGGTGGAATTTACACCGAGCTTTATGCCCTAAGCATTTTAAGCACAAGAATAGTTGGTGGAATTTACACCGAGCTTTATGCCCTAAGCATTTTAAGCACATAACATTAGACCCACTTCATAAAACATTCATTTTCAAACATTAATTTTGGTGGAATTTGCACCTAGCTCTATGCCCTAAGCATTTTAAGCACATAACATTAGACCCACTTCATAAAACATTCATTTTCAACATTAGTTTTGGTAATTTTAGCATCAACGTGGTGCATTTCATAATACCAAGTACGTGCACACTCACACAGAGATGAATGATTGGTATTATGCAATGTACCATTAATATTGTGAGTTGATAACAAACAAAATGGTGCCAAATAGAATTGTCTCGATTCCTCTTATTCCATTGGTGCATATGATTTATATTTTATAATGTTATTTCTATGTATACATATATTTGTGAACTAATATTATTTAGTTAACAATAGAATTATTATTATTATACTTGTTAGTTAAATATATAATGTTTTATATTGATTCAACATAATCTAAGTTATTACCTCTCGAATAGTAAGTTTTAGAATGCACCTTGCTTCTCTAGATGCTAGATGCATGTCTTCTCTACTGATATTATTTAATTTAAATAATTAAATTATTAAGAAGAAGAAAAATTAATGGAATTTTTTTTAGAAAAAATCAATACTTAACAATTTCTTCTTATATTAAAGGTATTAGGTGCAACTAATAGCCAATCTAAGATACATGCCATGTTCCTTGAAATCACTTTTCTTTTCTTTTCTTGTCATAGTAAGGAAGGAAAATCATATTTCCAAGAACGTTGCAAAGAATCCATATCCTATTTCTCTCTATGGACCATGTCTGCATTCTTCATATCAAAAGGGAAAACAATCGTAAGTTGATAGTATGTAAATGAAAATGTTTATGTGGCCTAGGGTCGATGCTAGCCAAGTGTCAAAGGGACATTTCAAGGTTTGTATGTCATATGAGCCATTTCAGCAGGAACAAGAGAGATATAACTCTCCCCCATGCATGCTTCTACCTCACACACTTGATAACAAGTTTGTGTAAGGATCAATTTATGGTTGAGTTAATGGAGACATGACATGAAGGTTGGGTAATGCTGACAAGGGATGTTTCTCGAGACCTATGTTCTATAAAATTAATGAGAATGGAAAGGCTTTAGGACTCTAATTTGTTTTCCTCTATCCAACATGTTGTGTCTATCCATGATAGGATAATTATATGGTTACGGTGTGCTTTCGTTCTCAGGTTGTTGGATCGATGTTAGAATCTGAAACAAATTTGACAAGAGTAAGCATACTCTATTTTCTCAACGTGCTCTTATATTTGTACAATATGTCATGATTTGGATCCTCAATAGGATCTTGGGTAGTTTTGTTAATGTTTATGAGGTTGTTTTGGATATAAAATATATCTCTATTTGGTGGGGGATTTTATCCATATCATAGGGAGATATGAAGAAAATCTTGAGAATTCACGTTTCACTTTTATGCCCATAGAGGGGACTAAAAAGCTAATGCCAACTAGTGCCCTGCTTCTTAAAGTGGCAAATTCTTCTTATTCAAGATGACACAATGGTGAAGGAAATGTTGTGTTCAAAATGATTTTGAGACAGATGTTAGGATAGTTAGAAGGAATGAGATAGGAAATAGAATACCTCAGTATTCAAATGGAAAAGAAGAGGTCAAATAAGAGGAAATTGAATCTAAATTTATTGAACAAAATATTAAATATGACAAATTGGCTTCTAGGATAGTATGTTCATAATATAGTTATCAGTATAACCAGAATGCTTTAGACTTTGTATGCACTTAGGGTTTCCCTTTTAGGAAAACACTTTTGAAAAATGCCCATATCAAATTAAATTGTGAATATTGTGTTTCAATATGTGTTTAAAAAGTCTATATATTAAACAAGAGCCACGAGGTGACAATATCCCCGAATTTGCTAATAGGCATTGCCATAACATGAAATCTATAGACATAAAAACCTAGAAGAAAAGAATCCATGCAAAAAAATTGGTATTATCGTTTAAAAAGTGAAGCTTCAATGAAAAAAATAATTTCTCTATTAAGGCGACACTCTTTGGATCCTTTGCCACTACAAAATTTAATGTCATTCATTTGTCATGTGTTCCATTAAATTTCTTCTTTCTTCTCAACAAATTATGGGTCCATACCAATGACATGTTAAACTCTAAACAAGTTGGCTTACTTAATAGTCGAAAAAAACTAGCTACCCATTGAATACTATTTACTTCTTTTTCTTGTAGGTTTGCATTTTTGGATGGTTTGTCGCATATGATCTCAAGCAAAATCAATCCAAAACTAGATATGTCATTTTTCCTGTCATAAATATCTATGCATTTATAATCTTTTGTGAATCAAGGAAGGACCAGAAAAAAGAACACAACCACAAAACAAGTAATGTAATGAACTATGTGTTTGCATTCAATTACAAATAAATTCATGAAATTACTCGTTATAAGCTATGGTCCGACTCTATTATTAAATCCATTTAAATGGATACAAATATAATAATAAGTTAATTACTTATCCATAATTCACAAAAAAATTTATTATATTTCTCACCACAAACTGTGACAAAAGCCTACATGCATATCTTCACTGTTAATTGCATTTGTTCTCATTAAGAGAGTTTTGAAATCAATAAAATTAAATTAATGCCATAAAATATATGAATCATATTCAATTCAATGTAAACAAATAATATACTTGGTATCTATTTGCTCTAATAGACCAAAGAGGTTAAAGACAAAAAGACAAGGGATGTTGGCCACATAATCGTAGACGCATATTCTAGAAAGAGATGTTGGCCACATAATCGCAGATGCATATTCTAGAAAGAGATGTTGGCCACAGACACAAATCTTTTCATTGAAATTCAAAATTTGAAAAACTTCAGGACGAACAAAATAATCCAAACTGATTCAGAAAATTTAATAGCCGAACTTCAACAAACCAAATTGAATCGAATTTGATAGTCAAATTTCAACTAACTTCAACAACACAAAAAATTCAAATTCATTTCTCTTTTAAATTTTGTGAAATAGCAAGTCCAAACTCTAACACTAAAGTTATGAGATTCTTATGTGTTTATTGAGGTCACGTGGTTTTCCATTTTATCATGAATCATTTATATTTATTTAGAGCATGGGAAAATCTTGAAATATATATATGGGAAAACATGATGGCAAATTTTATAGGTTTTGTTACACTGACAAGTTTTATATAAATTTCATGGTGGCCAAATTCAAACACCAACACAAATCATATGACATAGATTACCAATAATAATCCCAGAAAAATTCACTTTGTATTATGTTTACAAGAGCAACAAACAAAAACATTTTTGGTTTTTTGAGCCAATATTTTAGCAAAAAAAAAGTTTGGTGGCAGAAGCAGCATCAAAAGTTAAAAAACGCCTTCATCCAAGTGGTCTTTATTCATTTGGGCACAAAATTTTCAAGGCAAAAAATGAATTTATAGGTTCAAATTTGAAAAATTTGAACTTGTGAACCTTACAATCTTGATTTATGAATCTACGAGTACCTAAATATGAATATGAAACAGTTGATGAATAACTAAATCACAATTGTTGCAGTGTATTAGAACAATATTACTGAATGAACAATATAATTTAATGTTTTTCAAATTTACTGTTTCACATAAATTTCAGTTTCTTTTTTATTTTTTATATATATTTAAAATTTTATATATAAATGATACAATCTGAAGGCACCCCCACAAACACCCTGATTTTCAGAAATGCCATCCTTGTCACTATCCCCATGAACCCTGGCAACTTTATAGGCTTTCTTTGCATGCATTGGGATTTCTTTGCAGGCATTGGCAATATTTTTTAAAGTACCCCAATATTTACAAATATATCATAATCTTTCTAAAAATATAGCAAAATTTTCAGAAGTATCATAATATTTTTCAAAATATCACAATATTTCCAAATTAACACCACATTGGAATTTTTTTGGCAGTGAATTATCGTTTGGGGAGAAATGTCATGCTACTTTCGATAAATCAACAATATCTGCAACACTGACCCTCATCAAAAAGAAAAATCCTCCATATTGCCATAACATCGTTTGCACACCCATAGGTTATGCTAAAAAAATACTGTAGACTTATATGTTGATAACAATTATGAAATCTTTCAGGAAGAAAATTTATGATATTGTTCTGCAGTTATAGAGATCTCCGATGGTAAGGTATAATGTCCAGAAATACACTAAATACTGTAAACGAACATGTTCATTAGTTATAGATTGAGAGAATAAAAAGGGGCATATGTGAGCTATTCAGAGAATTAGGTCCTTTCCTTCATACATGCTCCGAGGCCTTTGAAGCATTATTCCATAGATAATTATGTATTCTAGTTTCAGCCAAACATTATATTGTGGTCTAACAACAAAATGGAGAATTTGTTCAATACAGGTTTTGAGTTCCATCTTTTCTAGTGACAGGTTTTGAGATTTTTTACATTTCTGTTGGAGTTGGAAAACATCCTTATTCCTTACACATCAATATCGATATGCACAACAACAAGTCTTCCTTAGAATAGATTCTAACTTAGATTATGTTTTTTTTTCTTAATAGGTTAAGTTAGAGCAGACTTAGTTTTAAGCTTCTGTTTTCCGTATTTTTTTATTATCAATTGATCGAACTCATCGACTCATAGAGTGCTAGCAGAGGCCGAATATCCGTGGGATAATTCCACACCAAACAGGTTGGGGATAGAACTTCCCTTGCGCAGGGTTTTTCGAATCCTTTCAGTCTAGGTTTTCACCCTCTGTTGGGAGCCTTGGACCCATTCCAGCACCTTGAAATCACCCTGCACCCCCGAGGCCTCAACAGGAACTTGGTAATTTGAGCAATCTGATGCACATATTCTAGAATTCGTGTTGAATGTAGTGCATCTGAAGGAAGAGGCCTATTTTCTCTTCACATTCCTGCTTCAAACATGGTGTCAGTATTTGTTGTCAACCCTTTCCAAAACAGGGAGCTCTCCTCTGGTCAGATTGAAAAGAAGTTCTGTGAAGGTTTACGATGCAGTGGAACATCAAATGTGGATATGCAATCTGAGTTTATTCCTACTATCCTCAAGGTGCACATTTATTTGCTTGGATTTTGAGTATGATAATTCCTTAACAACTCTATAAATTTTGAATTTTATTGGATGATAACACATCTACATTTTGCGTTTAGGATGATTATGTTAGCTCTATTGCAGATGCAGGAAAACTGCTGTAGAGAACACTAAATGATTACAAGTGGCATGCATGTTTATAATTTTAGAAGCCCATTTTTAGTGTATTCGAAAAAATACAAATATTATGTTAATTGTGATGGCATTACATGATTTTCAAATTTTGCGATCGCTTTCTTATGTGCTTCTGTATTTATTTTGAAAGAGATTTTGCACTTGCATTGAACTGTTGGTAAATATGATCAAAACAAAAAATATCAAAGGAACCATGTATTTTAAATGCATAGCTAAATTATATATACTTGTTTTCTGAATCTGATATTGTCCTTTCATTCATTGAATCACAAAGTTCGAATCCCCATATATTTGCAGAATTTTAATATCTCTTTGTTGGGCCGCTTTTAGCAAAAGATGGAGGGCTTTCAATTCACTGAAATTTTTGGTTCCAACTCCCAGAAATGTTTTCCTAGTGAAATAATGGGATTCTGAAGCATGTAACACATATTCAATACCACATCTCAAACCCTGATTCTGACTGGATCCTTAAAAAAAAACAGGGCAAATTTTTAACAATCGAGGGAGGCCTAACAAGTTTATCTTTACTCGCCTTGGGAGTGGAATGGAAAAAAGAAAGCATGCAAAGAGTTTGGTTAGACACAAACAAGGGATTACTTTATCATCTAAAATTGATTCATTCTAGCAGTTCAAATGTGCAAATGATTGAATCTTTCAAATATATTCTTATTACAATTAGAGGTTCTGTAGTATGTCCAACTTATAATCGTTGTTCAATTTTCTTGCACTTAAAAGTTACAATATTTTTAATTCATTCTCTTTGCAATGGAGTTGTTGGAATTAATTCTGTAAATCATGAGCCCAACTGTAAATATGCATTGTAGGGTGATGCCAGATGTCAAAATCATTAGATGAGTTAAAATATCTACAAGTAGATGACTATTGTATTCTTTGAAATGTATCATTTAGAGATTTTCCCTTGTCTTGAGGATATAGTTATTATGTTGAGCTTGGCATCTTATGTATTTGATCTATGTTTCAGAGTGTTCCCGATTTAATCATTTGTGATGAGGCACACATGATTAAAAACACAAAAGCCGATATAACTTAGGCATTAAAACAAGTGAAGACCCAACGCAGAATTGCATTGACCGATTCTCCTTTACAAAATAATTTGATGGAATACTATTGTGTAAGTAACATGGTTGTAAATTTTAAGTGTGGATATGATATTAAAATGTTTCTTTTGAGTTGGTATGTATATATAGTCTGTAATATTTTATATCATTTGTAGATGGTGGACTTTTTAAGAGAAAGATTTCTGGGAAAATAACCAGAGTTCGGAAACCGGTAAGTGCTTTCATTGATCAAGTTTATTCTTGCTTGCCTAAGTGCTTTTTTGTTCAATTGTATCTCATTAGCATCTGTATTATAATAGTGTACTGCTTGCAGGATTTCTTCCCCTCAAACTTTCCCATAGTAATCAGTGTCCTAGACTAACAATGTTGAACTGCATGTTCCAAAATCCTATTGAAACTAGGCAACATGCGAATTCAACTGCAGATGATGTGAAAATAATGAATCAGAGATCATATGTCTTATACGAACAGTTAAAATGTTTTGTACAACGTATGGGAATGAATGTGATGAAGGATGAGCTTCCTCCAAAACGTGTATATGGGATATCTGTAAAATTTTCTTCATTACAGCGTCAGTTATACATCAGATTCTTACAAGTTCATGGTTTTATGAAAAATAACAAGAATGCATGTGTAAAAGGGGAACATAGGAAATGCTTCTTCAATGCATATCATTCCTTAGCCAAGGTGTTGGAAAATACTGATTTGATCATTAGAGATTAATTAATTCTTTGGGTGTGCTTTTCCATCTCAAATTTGCAAATGAGATTTTGCTTCTGAAATATTTTTAATTTTTTATGTGTCTAGATTTGGAATCATCCAGGATTACTGCAAATAGCCAAAGAAGATACAGATGAAGGTGATGACATAATTGAGAATTTCATTTTGGATGGTAGCTTCAGCAATGATTATACGGATCAAGACTTCTTGAATGGAGGTAAATATTAGTTGACAGTAGCGATCTACATCCTTGTTCACAAAAAGAAGATGCCATATGGAATCTGCTCGCTAGTCATCTAACAAGAAAACCATTACCTAAGCATGTCACAATCAATGTTGTTTTCAAAGTGGGTCTCTGACTCCTTGTAATATTGTTGGTTTGATCACTTGCACATGCGGTGAATCATCTAGAAGGATCCACTTGAATTTTAGAGTTTATTGCTAGATTGGTGAGTAAATTGTGTTGGTTGCATTGATGATATATGAATCTACACTTCTTGAATCTCATTGTGTCCAGGGAAGAACTAAATGTGGTTGGAATAATCCATTAAATGGCATGAAATCATACCATACAAGTAGGTAGGATGAATGGTTTTCCATGTAAAGATAACACTCATCTTCTTTGATACCCTTCTCTTAGGGGATTTGCATGGAGAATTTACTTAAGACCAAGTTCCTTAACCCACAAAAGTTTTTGAAGGAGATGCGGTATACCATATTGTTCCAAGTTTGTACTTTTTTTACCATGGTTTCAATTGGTAACATGCCACGATATTGCACATTGAAGGAACAATAATTTATCATCGTGATTTATGCGGTCTTTATTTTCATAACCTATACTATGTTTTCCTGCATATTGGAAATGCAGGTGTCTAGGTTTTAGACTGAAAGCAATACCAAGGTATACATTATATTCAATTATGATAGACTGAGAAGAATATTAAGTTCATAGGTGTTTTTGCAGCATTCTTTAATTCAATATTAACTAATACCTTGTCTCTTCACCTTTGTAGTGTCGAATTTTCAAAGGATGAAAAATCTCAAGTCTCAAATCATAGATTCAGAAGATGGATTCTACATAGGAATATGCAAGGACTTCAAGGAAAACAAAGGACACATGTTGGGTAGCAAGATGTACGAGAGGGTAGTGGGTGTTGGTTAAATGACAATAAGAGAATTATTGGATTTCTATGGGCATTGCCAAGGTTTCACTTAGTGGCCATTGTAATATTTTGAAAAGTCATCAATGTAGATGATTTTCATGTAAAGTATGGAGACTGTTTTTTTCATGGACTGGTATGAGTCCATTAGTGGATATTCAGTTGGAAATTCAATATATTGTAATACTTGACAGTTTTCACATAATAAATTTTACATGGTTGAAATTATATGTGTGTACTTGATATTATTTAGTGTTGTGATTAATTAATGCGATTTTGTATGATTCACATGTATATTTAGATTTGATTAGCATGAATATTATAATGAACACAAATATAAAGAATAAATGACTAAATTAGTCATTTATATTGATTAATAATGAAAGAAAATAAAATAATATAAAACTACTAAATTAGTCATTTATACAATGAATATGAAACTAATAAATAGAGATAAATGACTACTACAAATGATAAATTTGTGACTAAAATTCACATATAGACGACTATTAGTAGTTAATTTCCACTATCTTATAGCTCGACTAACTTAGTCGTATTTATTTTAGTCATTAATAGTTTCCTTAGTTAGTAGTATATTTGGTCATAGATTTAGTCATTAATTGTGGCAATTAATGGCTAACTCAATGACTAAATCAATGACCAAATATACAACTAAATGAGGCAACTATTAATGACTAAACTAAATAAGACTAAGTTAGTCGAGCTATAAGATAGTGGAAATTAGATACTATTAGTTGCCGACTAAAAAATAGTCGTTTATATATGAATTTTAGTCATTTTTTTTGTCACTAATTTCTCATTTTGTACTAGTCTACTATGTGTTGGAGTTCATGCTGATGGAAAAGGGGTTGGAGTTCATAGTGATGGATCAAAAATAGTTATGGATTTTGAGTTTGGACCTATTGAAGGGTAACAAGGATAGACCACTCTGATGGATTCTACTATGTGTTGGAGTTTATAGTGATGGATCACAAATAGTGATGGATTTTGAGTTTGGACCTATTGAAGGCTAACAAGGATAGAACACTATGATGGATTCTACTTTGTGTTGGAGTTCACAGTGATGGAAAAGGGGTTGGATTTCATAGTGATGGATTCTACTATGTGTTGGAATTCACAGTGATGGAAAAGGGGTTGGAGTTCATAGTGATGGATTTTGAGTTTGGACCTATTGAAGGCTAACAAGGATAGAGCACTATGGATTCTACTTTGTGTTGGAGTTCATGGTGATGGAAAAGGGGTTGCAGTTCATAGTGATGGATTCTTCTATGTGTTGGACTTCATGGTGATGGAAAAGAGGCTGGAGTTCATAGTGATGGAAAATGCATTGGAGTTCATAGTGACGGAAAATGCATTGGAGTTCATAGTGATGGATTCTACTATGTGTTGGACTTCATGGTGATGGAAAATGGGTTGGAGTTCATAGTGACGGATCACAAATAGTGATGGATTTTGAGTTTGGACCTATTGAAGGATAACAAGGATAGAGCACTATGATGGATTCTACTATGTTTATCAATGATTAGGCCCAAGGTATGCATGTTGATAAAGTTTGGAAAGTTTGCTTTATAGAGTTCATTGGTTTTGAGTTTCACAGTTGTATGTGATGTTCGGATATCCACATCATCTATTTCAGGATACATCATCTATTTCAGGATCCTGCATGATCTATTTCAGGATATGCAGAATCTAGGGTTTTGCATGCACCTGCATGCACTTGCATGCATCCCAGTCACCAGATTGATGCCTCCAGTACCTTATCCACCTTCTTCTAGCACCCGGGAGCCACTTACTACAGATTTTTAGCCCTCCTAAGCTGAAAGGCGCCCACTTCTCACCTACTTCCAGAGAAGGGCGCACTTGTTCACCTACCACTGCAGTTCCACTTCAGTTACATTCAGTTAGCTCCGATTCTCCCTGATTTGAGGCTAGTTTCACTCCCGACTGACTGTATCACTTCCGTTTGACCTCCATTTTGATTAGGTGACTTGTTCTGACTTCAGTTAGCCTCCCATGCGCCCCCACTGAGCCTCCAGATCCTATATCAGTGCTACACACTTCAGTTACATTTATTACACTCAGTTAGACTCAGTTTGACACCTGGATGACTGGTTGTTGTGATTGATGAGCACCACCGATGATTGATGATGACTCCTAGATAGAGTCAAGCTACTCCATTCAGTGATTCGAATGACCTCCTTAGGTAATTCGAATTGCTCAGTCATTGTGACAGATTGTATTGTAATTCATTCACCCTTTCTGGGATAGAGAGCACTGCTGCATGTTTTGCACAGTTTTGCACCATATTTTCTATGTTCATCTGTTGTGATTGATTTACTTGTTCATTAGATCTGCTGTGACTAATTTTACATGGTATCAGAGCCATGGTAGGGACAATATTTCTTTTCTACAGGTGTTCTACATGAAGAGAGAGCAATCTTTGCTCACCAATATTTTTTCAGCAGCGGCATGCAAAATCTCATGTGCATTCGCTCATGTGCATGCAAGGCTGAAAACATAGTGTTTGTTTGTGTGTGATTTGCAGGTTTCTTACTTCCTCCATGTGCATTCGCTAATGCAAAGATGGAGACTTCTTCTTCACAAAATATTCTTACTCCATTCAACTATGATGAATGGAAACCAAAGATGATTGCATTCTTGAAGAGACAATGTCTTTTTGATGTGTGCATTGGCAATACAAGAGATTTTGATTCCGATGAAGAGGAGAATGATTGGCTCAATGATTGTGACAGAGCTTTTGGAGCAATATGTCTTGCTATGTCTCCTTGTATGCGCTACCTCAGTAAGACTGCTGAAAATCCAAGTGATCTATGGGTCCAACTTGACAGAGAATTTGGAAAGCAGGAAGAAGAGGATCATGCTAGCCTTTTGGAGAACAAGCCCAGTGAGATCTCCTTATGTGTTCTTTCCAATCATGTGTTGGCCTCAACAATTGTTCAAGATGAAGAAGAAACTGTAGATTCAACACTCATTCTCTCAAAGTCTTCTATTTCGAATTCTGAGCAAGATAAACAAGCTCATACTCTAGATTCCGAAGAGGTTCTTGAATCCTCTCTTTCACATGAGTTTGTCGGCATGCGGAATAATGATCTACTTGATGTTTTGGAGGTAAAATCTGATTTTGGAGGTGAAGCATTCGCCCTCCTTGATTGCATGCCTTCTATAAACTTATGTTCTATCATTTGAAAAGTTTCTCAGAGTTTTAATGAAGATGAAGAGCACTACCATTCGCTTGAGTTCAATTCTCATGCACTTTTTGCTGATTTTAGTTTTGATCTCACCCTTGTTGGTTCAAAGGAGATCTCAAGAAACCATTCATATATTTTTGGAGCTGATTTAACTTCTATTGATAATAAGTTCAAGTTTCAAGATCTATTTTATCCGATTGGAGCTATTCCTACCTCACTTGGTTCGAATCACAGGTTCCAGGATCATCCTCATATTTTCAGATTTGTTCTCACCTTTTTCGGTATGAAGAGCAAGTTCATAAAGTCTCCACATTCGCTTGCATCCACTGATGGAGAATTCAAGGACATGTTTTTGGAGCATAATCCATTTACTCCCAAGAGTAAGATACCTCCAGACATATCTATTTGAGTTTGGAGCAGTTAAATCTTTTGGTGTGTTACAGTTCATTTTGAGGGGGGGTATTTTTCCCATGAGGTTTTCCCCATTTCCTCGGTTTATTTACTGTTATTAGTTTGGATTATTATTGTATTGGGGTGACCTTTGGTCTTAGTTACCAGGGCCCCACATTATTTTATTGGCACATCATAGTCTAGCTTGAGGGGGGGTGTTCGGATATCCACATCATCTTTTTCGGGATACATCATCTATTTCGGGATCCTGCATGATCTATTTCAGGATATGCAGAATCTAGGGTTTTGCATGCACAGGCATGCATCCCAGTCACCAGTTTGATGCCTCCAGCACCTTATCCACCTTCTTCTAGCACCCGGGAGCCACTTAACACAGAGTTTTATCCCTCCTAAGCTGAAAGGCGCCCACTTCTCACCTACTGCCAGAGAAGGGCGCACTTGTTCACCTACCACTGCAGTTCCACTTCAGTTACATTCAGTTAGCTCCGATTCTCCCTGATTTGAGGCTAGTTTCACTCCCGACTGACTGTATCACTTCCGTTTGACCTCCAGTTTGATTAGGTGACTTGTTCTGACTCCAGTTAGCCTCCCATGCGCCCCCACTGAGCCTCCAGATCCTAAATCAGTGCTACACACTTCAGTTACACTTATTACACTCAGTTAGACTCAGATTGACACCTGGATGACTGGTTGTTGTGATTGATGAGCACCACCGATGATTGATGAGGACTTCTAGATAGAGTCAAGCTACTCCATTCTGTGATTCGAATGGCCTACTTAGTCAATTCGAATTGCTCAGTCATTGTGACAGATTGTATTGTAATTCATTCACCCTTTCTGGGATAGAGAGCACTGCTGCATGTTTTGCACAGTTTTGCACCATATTTTCTATGTTCATCTGTTGTGATTGATTTACTTGTTCATTAGATCTGTTGTGACTAATTTTACATGGTATCAGAGCCATTGCAGGGACAAGATCTCTTTTCCTTAGGTGTTCTACATGAAGAGAGAGCAATCTTTGCTCACCAATATATTTCAGCAGCGGCATGCAAAATCTCATGTGCATTCGCTCATGTGCATGCAAGGCTGAAAACATAGTGTTTGTTTGTGTGTGATTTGCAGGTTTCTTACTTCCTCCATGTGCATTCGCTAATGCAAAGATGGAGACTTCTTCTTTACAAAATATTCTTACTCCATTCAACTATGATGAATGGAAACCAAAGATGATTGCATTCTTGAAGAGACAATGTCTTTTTGATATGTGCATTGGTAATACAAGAGATTTTGATTCCAATGAAGAGGAGAATGATTGGCTCAATGATTGTGACAGAGCTTTTGGAGCAATATGTCTTGCTATGTCTCCTTGTATGCGCTACCTCAGTAAGACTGCTGAAAATCCAAGTGATCTATGGGTCCAACTTGACAGAGAATTTGGAAAGCAGGAAGAAGAGGATCATGCTAGCCTTTTGGAGAACAAGCCCAGTGAGATCTTCTTATGTGTTCTTTCCGATCATGTGTTGGCCTCAACAATTGTTCAAGATGAAGAAGAAACTGTAGATTCAACACTCATTCTCTCAAAGTCTTCTATTTCGAATTCTGAGCAAGATAAACAAGCTCATACTCTAGATTCCGAAGAGGTTCTTGAATCCTCTCTTTCACGTGAGTTTGTCGGCATGCGGAATAATGATCTACTTGATGTTTTGGAGGTAAAATCTGATTTTGGAGGTGAAGCATTCGCCCTCCTTGACTGCATGCCTTCTATAAACTTATGTTCTATCATTTGCAAAGTTTGTCAGAGTTTTAATGAAGATGAAGAGCACTACCATTCGCTTGAGTTCAATTCTCATGCACTTTTTGCTGATTTTGGTTTTGATCTCACCCTTGTTGGTTCAAAGGAGATCTCAAGAAACCATTCATCTATTTTTGGAGCTGATTTAACTTCTATTGATAAGAAGTTCAAGTTTCAAGATCTATTTTATCCGATTGGAGCTATTCCTACCTCACTTGGTTCGAATCACAGGTTCCAGGATCATCCTCATATTTTCAGATTTGTTCTCACCTTTTTCGGTATGAAGAGCAAGTTCTTAAAGTCTCCACATTCGCTTGCATCCACTGATGGAGAATTCAAGCACATGTTTTTGGAGCATGATCCATTTACTCCCAAGAGTAAGATACCTCCATACATATCTACTTGATTTTGGAGCAGTTAAATCTTTTGGTGTACTACAGTCTATTTTGAGGGGGGGTATTTTTCCCATGAGGTTTTCCCCATTTCCTCGGTTTATTGACTGTTATTAGTTTGGATTATTATTGTATTGGGGTGACCTTTGGTCTTAGTTACCAGGGCCCCACATTATTTTTGTTGGCACATCATAGTCTAGCTTGAGGGGGGGTGTTCGGATATCCACATCATCTATTTCAGGATACATCATCTATTTCAGGATCCTGCATGATCTATTTCAGGATATGCAGAATCTAGGGTTTTGCATGCACCTGCATGCACTTGCATGCATCCCAGTCACCAGCTTGATGCCTCCAGTACCTTATCCACCTTCTTCTAGCACCCGGGAGCCACTTACTACAGAGTTTTATCCCTCCTAAGCTGAAAGGCGCCCACTTCTCACCTACTGCCAGAGAAGGGCGCACTTGTTCACCTACCACTGCAGTTCCACTTCAGTTACATTCAGTTAGCTCCGATTCTCCCTGATTTGAGGCTAGTTTCACTCCCGACTGACTGTATCACTTCCGTTTGACCTCCAGTTTGATTAGGTGACTTGTTCTGACTTCAGTTAGCCTCCCATGCGCCCCCACTGAGCCTCCAGATCCTATATCAGTGCTACACACTTCAGTTACATTTATTACACTCAGTTAGACTCAGTTTGACACCTGGATGACTGGTTGTTGTGATTGATGAGCACCACCGATGATTGATGAGGACTCCTAGATAGAGTCAAGATACTCCATTCAGTGATTCGAATGACCTCCTTAGGTAATTCGAATTGCTCAGTCATTGTGACAGATTGTATTGTAATTCATTCACCCTTTCTGGGATAGAGAGCACTGCTGCATGTTTTGCACAGTTTTGCACCATATTTTCTATGTTCATCTGTTGTGATTGATTTACTTGTTCATTAGATCTGCTGTGACTAATTTTACATGTGAAATGTATGTAATGATCCATTTTGGACCGCATACTATGTTTAAGGGGAAGAGGTGCCACCAAGTGATATATCCCCTTAACTTGAGAATGATTGTGACATCTCCATTTTATTTCATACATTAGGAGAGAGTTTAAATGTTTTCCCTCATGTTAACATATTTGTGGAAGAACTTGTATATCAAATTTTTCATTCTAATCAAAAGCATGTCTTTCTTTACACACTTGCTACTCTATTAGTTTTCTTCAAAAAAATGTGTCTTATATGGAATTGATATTTGGAATTTCAGCATTCATGTACATATAGATCAATTTGAACAAAAATCAAGCACATATATAATTTTTTTACAATCTGTATTCTTTAAATTTGAATCAATACACCATCTTCAACCTTTGGATATTACAAGGGTAGAAAACTCATACAATTCAAGTAGAAAATTTGTCACCATAACTTTCCTTAATAGCTCCTTACTTGGATTGCAAAACAAGTGAACTCCAATATGTCCAACAATTGTAATCAAATGGTCTAATGTTCCAAACAGAGCTCTGAGAATTGTTGAGTGTAAATGTTGTGTGCAATATGGTTGAGAGGGTTCCAATCTTCTAAAGAATGCAAGTTCAATGTGAGTGCAAGAGTTACAAAACTAAAATCGCACGAAGCAAAGCTCAATTTACCACGTAAGAGTTAAAATTCAAATTTTAGATGATACACAGGAAATGTTACCCTGTCTTTTCCAGACAGAGGAGCGCGTGCACGTTAATAGCACACGCACACTATTAGTGTGCACGCGCTATTAACATGCGCGTGCTCCTTGTGCATTAACTAATTAACATTCGCCACCAACATTCGGGGTACAACCGTGGTGGAATTTTCCAAATGTCGGCTGCTCTAGGAACGTGCACTCGTTAATAGTGTGCACGTGCTCTTGTCTCATTAATTTGGTTGGTGAACGCTCATGTATTGTATTTTGCATATATATTTTTTTACATTAATGGCATGTTAGTGATCTTGAATAAAGTTTAGAGAGATATAGGGGGCGCTGTGGGTTATGGGTGTAGGGAGAGAAAGAGGGAGAGGGGGGTAGTGGGTTATGGGTTTAGGGGGGTATTGTGGGTTGTGTGTTGTGGGGGAGAGAGAGGGGGGATATTGTGGGTTATGGATTTAGGGGGAGAGAGAGGGGGGAGATTGTGGGTTAAGGGTTTAGGGAGAGAGACAAATTGGGGTTAGGGATTTGAAATTAACCATGCTTTAATTATGAGATTAGGGACATGAGAGGATGCGTAGAACCTGGTTAGGGGTTGAGAGAGAGAGGGAGATTGGGGGTCAGGGTTTGAGAGAGATAGAGATTGGGGGTTAGGGTTTAGAGAGAGATGGAACAAGGGGGGTATGGGTTTAGGGAGGGAGATCAAGGGGGACAGGGGTCTAGGGAGAGAGACAAAGAGATAGCGAGTGACAGAGACAGAGAGATATTGTGAGACAGAGAGAGTGAGAGGTAATTAAAATGGTTGTACATTTGAAACTGTGTCATACAAACATTAAATTCACAATTTATTATTGATCTCAAAGAAGGAATTTGATATCCATGTAAATTTTAATCAAATAAAACCTTTCTTCTCGAATCCACCCCCAAATAAGTGATAATCTTCGACATTAACCATGCTTTAATTCTAAGATTATGGGCATGAGAGGCTGCGTAGAACCCGGTCAGGGGTTGAGAGAGAGAGAGGGAGATTGGGGGTCGGGGTTGCGAGAGATATAGATTGTGGGTTAGGGGTGGAGAGATATGGAACAGCGAGGGTAATGGTTTAGGGAGAGAGATCAAGAGGGATGGGGGTTTAGGGAGAGAGACAAAGAGATGGTGAGTGACAGAGAGAGACAAATTGTGAGACAGAGAGAGTGAGAGGTAATTAAAATGGTTGTAGGATGGATCTTAAGGCCTTCAACATAGTTACTAGAGGAAAACAATGAACTAACACTATAAATGAATCTCTAAGGCTCAGTGACCATGAAAATGACCTAAAACTATAACATAGGCCCTTTATAGGTGATATTTGATCTCTAGGTGGAATATAGGTACCATTATGAAGTCTTACACATTAGGTATGGGTGTCTTAAGGAATTGGTCATGGTTAAGTAAGGAAAGTGTGCCCCTTAACACCTTGATGAAACCTTTAAGGATCAAGGTCCATAAACGGGTAAGGAAGGAAAGTATGCCCCTCGACACCTTTATGAATGTTTTACATACAAGTGGTATAGGGGTGTCATTAGGAATTTTTATGTAGTAGGAATGTGTCTATGGGCCCTGAACATGATGGGGGAGAAAAATAGGTCCTTCATCCATAAATTAATCCTGGAGGTCTTATAGACATGAAATATTCCTTAAACCACCACAAAACACCTCTACAAAGTACCTTTGTCCTTGATTCAAATATGGGTGCTATTAAGAGGTTTTGCACACAAGATATGGGTTTTGGGACTTTGTCCCAAAATGAAGCTTTTAGGGTCTTGGTCCATGAAATAGGCCTAAAAGCATCACACAAACCAATATCATTGGCCTCTTGGTAGGATATTTGTATCGTTAAAATATTTATATACTTAATGTGGATTCTAGGGTTTTGACCATGGTTGATGAAGAAAAAAAGGTCACTATGATCAATATTATTCTTCTAGGGCTCATAAACTTTGGCCTTTGCATGAGATATGGTGATCTAATTAGAAATTTTTAGACAAAATAGATGGGATTAAGGATCTTTGATATACAAGTGGGATGTGGGCACTTATAGGAGGTTTTTCATACTAGGGGAGGATATTGGGGTCTCAACCATGGTCAAATGGGGAAAGAAGAGGCATATGACATAATTAAAGATTTCATAGTTGATGGGACAAAAAGAATTATTGAACCATTACAAACATCCTTTAAAGGGGAACTTTAACTATCAAGTGGGATGCATACACAATTAGGAGTTGATGTTCACTAGGGATGGGTCTCGAGGCCTTATTCATGGTAATACGTGATCCTTTAGGAGGTTTCCCATAGTAGATGGTTCTTGATACACTACCCATGGTACAAGGATAAAAACTAATGTCTCAGGGACTAAAAATATGTTTTTATGATTTATGGACCATGCATATGGTTTGAAAACACCACATATTCCCTATAAATGGAATCTTTATCCCACAAGCAATATATGGACACCATGTAGTGTAGAAACCTCTAGTGTAGAAAGCAATGTAATGGTTCCCATATGACAATGGTCAAGGCCTTGATACACATCCTTGGTGAATAAAATATCCTAATGGAATATGTATCCCAATTGGTGGTTAAAGATCTCCTCTACATTACATGTGTAGTGTTTGAAGGTATCATTTGTCCCACGAACCATAGAAGCTTAATTTAGGTCATATAGCCTTTTTTTCCTCACTCGACCATAGTAATGATCCCAAGATTCGTCACCAGTACACAAAAACTATTAAAGGAACTCATATCCCATTGGACCTTTATTTCCTCCTCTTACCATATATTCAAGACCTCAATTACCATCCTTGGTGAATAAAACCTCCTAATGGCATCCATATACTAATTAAAGGCTAACATCCACTCTAAAGGGCCTCTATAGTGCTTCAAGGGACTGTTCATGGATCATGAGCCTTAAATGATTAATTTAGGTCGTAAGACCCTTATTTTCTCCCACATCCATGTTCAAGGTCTTGAGACCCACCCATTATTCCTAAAAAATTTGAATTGTTCCCATATATCATTAATGTGTCTTAGGGATTGGGGTTTAGTAGTTTAGAGAGAGAAAAAGAAAGAGAGAGATTGGGGGTTAGGTATTTAGAGAGAGGGATAGAGAGACATTGGGGGTTATGAATTTAGAGAGAGAGAGAGATATTGGGGTTTAGGGGTTTAGAGACACAGAGAGAGAGAGGATGTGAAGTATTGAAGGGGTTGAGAGAGAGAGATTGTGGCTTAAGGGTTCAAAGAGAGATAGAGGTGTTGGGGGATAGGGGTTTAGAGAGATCTAGAGAGAGGGAGATTGTGGCTTAGGGAGAGAGAGAGGGAGAGAGAGAGAGAAATATTGAGAAAGAGAGAGAGGGTTAGGGGTTTAGAGAGAGAGAGAGATCTGAGGTTAGGTATTTATAGAGAGAGAGAGATATTGGAGGTTAGCGGTTCAGAGAGAAAGAATATTGGAGGTTAGGGATTTAGAGAGAGAGAGATATTGGAGGTTAGGGTTTTAGAGAGAGAGAGAGAGAGATTGGGGGTTAGGGGTTTAGAGAGAGACATTGGCGGTCAAGGGTTTAGAGAGAGAGAGAGAGATTGGGTGTTAGGGGCTTAGAGAGAGAGATAGATTGAGGGTTAGTGGTTTAGAGAGAGAGAGAGAGAGAGAGAGATTATGGCTTATGGGCTTAGATAGAGAGAGAGAGAAAGAGAGAGACTGGGCGTTAGGGGTTGAGGGAGATAGAGAGAGTACGTCGGATGTGAAAGAGTGTGAAGTCTTGAAGGAAAAGATGCAGAAGATAACCAGTATGTACTATGAATTTTTGGATGCCTGTTAGGGGTTGAGGGAGAGTGATATTGGGGTTTACAGGTTTAGAGTGAGAGAGAGGGAGAGTATCAGATGTGAAAGAGTGTGAAGCCTTGAAGGAAAAGATGCAGACGCTGACCAATATCTACTATTAAGTTTTGGAAGCCCAGATGAGAGAGACAAAGAGAGAGAGAGAGAGAGAGAGAGAGAGAGAGAGAGAGAGTATCAAATGTGAAAAGGTTTTAGGGATTGGGGGTTAGGGTTTTAGAGAGAGAGAAATAAAGAGAGAGATTGGGAGTTAGAGATTTAGAGAGAGGGAGGGAGAGAGATATCGAGGATTAGGAATTTAGAGAGAGAGAGAGAGAGAGATTGTGTCTTAGGGATTTAGAGAGTGAGAGAGACCGAGGGTTAGGCGTTGAGGGAGATAGAGATATTACATCAGATGTGAAAGAGCATGAAGTCTTGAAAGAAAAGATGCAGAAGCTATCCAATATCTACTATGAAGTTTTGGATGCCTATTAGGGGTTGGGGTAGAGCGATATTGTGGTTTACGGGTTTAGAGTGAGAGAGAGGGGGAGTATCGGATGTGAAAGAGTGTGAGGCCTTGGAGGAAAAGATGCAGAAGATGACCAATATCTACTATTAAGTTTTGGTTTCCCTGAAGAGAGAGAGAGAGAGAGAATCAAACGTGAAAGGATATTAGGAATTGGGGGTTAGGGGTTAGGGGTTTAGAGAGAGAAAAATAAAGAGAGATATTGGGAGTTAGGGATTTAGAGAGTTGGAGGGGGAGAGAGAGAGATTGTGGCTTAGGGGTTTTGAGAGCGAGAGATACTAGGGGTTAGGCATTGAGGGAGATATAGATATTACATCGGATGTGAAAGCATGTGAAGTCTTGAAGGAAAAGATGTAGAATCTAACCAATATCTTGAGAGTGAAAGATTGTGGGTTAGGGAGATAGAGAGAGAGAAATATTGAGAAAAAGAGGGAGGGTTAGGGGCTTAGAGAGAGAGAGAGATTGTGGCTTAGGGGTTGAGAGAGAGAAAGGGGGTTGGGGGTTAGGGGTTTAGAGAGATCTAGAGAGAGGGAGATTGTGGGTTAGAGAGAGAGAGAGAGAGAAATATTGAGAAAGGGAGAGATGGTTAATGGTTTATAGAGAGAGAGAGAGAGAGAGAGAGAGAGAGAGAGAGAGAGAGAGATTGGAGGTTAGGGATTTATATAGAGAGCAATATTAGGGGTTATGGGTTTAGAGAGAAAGAGAGAGAGATATTGTGGCTTAGAGAGAGAGAGAGAGAGAGAGAGCTTAGGGGTTAGGGGTTTAGAGAGATCTAGAGAGTGGGAGATTGTGGGTTAGGGAGATAGAGAGAGAGAAAGATTGAGAAAGAGAGAGAGAGGGTTAGGAGTTTAGAGAGAGAGAGAGAGATTGTGGCTTAGGAGTTGAGAGAGAGAGAGATAGGTTGGGGGTTAAGGGTTTAGAGAGATCTAGAGAGAGGGAGATAGAGAGAGAAAGATTGAGAAAGAGAGTGAGGGTTAGGGGTTTACAGAGATAGAGAGAGAGATTGGAGGTTATGGATTTATATAGATCAGAGAGATATTGGGGTTTAGGGGTTTAGGGGTTTAGAGAGAGAGAGAGAGATTGTGGCTTAGGGATTGAGAGAGAGAGAGAGAGGATAGGGGTTAGGGGTTTAGAGAGATCTAGAGAGTGGGAGATTTTGGGTTAGGTAGATAGAGAGATATAACTACTAAGAAAGAGAGAGAGGTTTAGGAATTTAGAGAGAGAGAGAGAGAGAGAGAGAGAGAGATTGTGGCTTAGGGGTTGAGAGAGAGAGAGTTTGGGGGTTAGGGGCTTAGAGATATTTAGAGAGAGGGAGGTTGTGGGTTAGGGAGAGAGAGAGAGAGAGAGAGAGAGAGAGAGAGATTGAGAAAGAGAGAGAGGGTTAGGGTTTTATAGAGAGAGAGAGAGATTGGATGTTACGGATTTATATAGAGAGAGATATTGGGGCTTAGGGGTTTAGAGAGAGAGAGAGAGAGATTGTGGCTTAGGGATTGAGAGAGAGAGAGAGGCTAGGGGTTAGGGGTTTAGAGAGATCTAGAGAGTGGTATATTGTGGGTTAGGGAGATAGAGAAAGAGAAATATTGAGAAAGAGAGAGAGGTTTAGGAGTTTAGAGAGAGAGAGAGAGAGAGAGAGAGAGAGAGAGAGAGAGATTGTGGCATAGGGGTTGAGAGATAGAGAGGTTGGGGGTTATGGGTTTAGAGAGATCTAGAGAGAGGGAGGTTGTGGGTTAGGGAGATAGAGAGAGAGAAATATTGAGAAAGAGAGAGGGTTAGTGTTTTATAGAGAGAGATAGATTGGAGGTTAGGGATTTATAGAGAGAGAGATATTGGGGGTTAGGGGTTTAGAGAGAGAGAGGGAGAGAGAAATATTGTGGCTTAGAGGTTGAGAGAGAGAGAGAGAAAGAGGTTGGGGTTAGGGGTTTAGAGAGATATAGAGATAGGGATATTGTGGGTTAGGGAGAGAGTGAGAGAGAGAGAGGGTCGGGGGTTTAGAGAGAGAGAGAGAGAGTGTGTGGCTTAGGGGTTGAGAGAGAGAGAGAGAGAGAAGTTAGGGTTTTAGAGAGATCTAGAGAGAGGGAGATTGTGGGTTAGAGAGAGAGAGAGAGGGTTATGGGTTTAGAGAGAGAGAGATATTGGAGGTTAGGTATTTATAGAGAGAGAGAGAGAAATTGGGGGTTAGGGGTTTAGAGAGAGAGAGAGAGAGAGAGAGAGAGAGAGATTGGGGGTTAGAGATTTATAGAGAGAGAGAGATTGGGGTTTAGAGAAAGAGAGAGAGAGAGAGAGAGAGAGAGAGAGAATTAAGGTCAGGGATTTAGAGAGAGAGATATATATTGGGGGTTAGGGGTTTAGAGAGAGAGGGAGAGGGAGATTGTGGATTATGAGAGAGAGGGTTTAGGGTTTATAGAGAGAGATAGAGAGAGAGATATTGGGGGTTATGGATATATATATATACATATATATAGACATATATATATACATATATATAGACATATATATATACACATATGCATATAGAGAGAGAGCGATATTGAGGGTTAGGGGCTTAGAGAGAGAGAGGCATTGGCGGTTAAGGGTTTAGGGAGAGAGATAGAGAGAGTGTGGTTTAGCGGTTTACAGAGGGAGAGAGGGAGACTAGGGGTTAGGGGTTGAGGGAGATAGAGAGAGTACATCAGATGTGAAAGAGTGTGAAGTATGAAGGAAAAGATGCAGAAGCTGACCAATATGTACTATGAAGTTTTGGATGCTTGTTAGGGGTTGAGGCAGAGTGATATTGGGGTTTAAGGGTTTAAAGTGAGAGAGATGGAGAGTATCATATGCAAAAGAGTGTGAATTATTGAAGGAAAAAATGTAGAAGCTAACCAATATCTATGATTAATCTTTGGATGCCCCGAAGAGAGAGAGAGAGAGAGAGAGAAAGATTATCAAACGTGAAAGGGTCTTATGGATTCAGGGTTAGGGGTTTAGAGAGAGAAAGAAAGAGAAAGGTTGGGGTTAGGGATTTAGAGAGAGAGAGAGAGAGATGGCACTTAGGGATTTAGAGAGAGAGAGATATTGGGGGTTATGGGTTTAGAGAGAGAGAGAGAGAAGTATCGAAGGGGTTGAGAGAGAGAGATATTGTGGCTTAGGGGTTGAGAGAGAGAGAGAGATATTGGGGGTTAGTGGTTTAGAGATATCTAGAGAGAGGGAGATTGTGGATTATGAAGAGAGAGAGAGAGAGAGAGGGTTAGGAATTTAGAGAGAGATAGATAGGGAGAGAGATGGGGAGGTAGTTAGTTGTTTAAAGAGATAAAGTAGGTGTTATGGGTTTAGAAAGACAGATTGGGGGTCAAGGGGTTTAAAAAGAGAGAGAGAGAAGGTGGTTAATGGTAGGAGTAGGCGCGAGACCAAAATGGGGAGAGAGAGTGGATTGTTAATGGGTAGTGGGGGAGTAGGTGAGGAGGGCTATAGATAGAGTGAGAGGGATGCAAATATGGTTAGTGGTAGGTGTGAGAGAGAGAAAGGGAGAGGGTTAGGAATTTATAGAGAGATAGAGAGAGAGATGGGGAGGTGGTTAGTGGTTTAAAGAGAGAAATTATGTGTTATGGGTTTAGAGAGAGAGGTTGGGGTTCAAGGGTTTAGAGAGAGAGAGAGAGAGAGAGGAGGTGGTTAGTGGTAGGAGTAGGTGAGAGACCAAAATGAAGAGAGAGAGAGAGAGAGGGGGTTGTTAATGGGTATTGGGGGAGTAGGTGAGGAGGGATATAGATAGAGTGAGAGTTATGCATATATGGTTAGTTGTAGGTGAGAGAGAGAGAAAGAGAGGGGGTGGGGGTATGAGGGTGAAGAGTGGGGGAGGATATATATATATATATATATAGAGAGAGAGAGAGAGAGAGAGATTAGGGGGATGATGGTTTGGGGGAGGATATATATATATATATATATATATAGAGAGAGAGAGAGAGAGAGAGAGAGAGACAGAGAGACAGAGAGAGATTAGGGGTTGTGGGTTTAAAGAGAGTGATAGAGAGAGAGAGAGATGGGGGATGATGGTTAGTGGTAGGACTAAGTGAGAGGGGGAAAGGTTATTGGTAGGGGGTTAGAGAAATATAGAAAGGAGGGGGTTAGGGCATAGGGTAATAGAGAAATGGGGGGCTTGGGATTTATGTTATATGTTTTAAATCAGGAGCTTATGTTTTATGGTAAGGGGATAGATGGGTGGTTGAGAGAGAGAGGGCGGTGGTGTTAAAAAGAGGGAAGCGGCATGAGATTATATTGAGAAAGGGAGATATAGCTAGAAGGAGGGTGAAACAAATTTGTAACATTAGCGTGTGCACACTAATAGTGTGTGTGCACTAATAGTGTGTGTGTGTTATTAGTGCATACACACTAATAGCATGTGCACGTTACTAATGCTAATAATGTGTGCATGTTACTAATGCACGCGCGCTAAAATTTAAATTTTTATAGGCGCGCTTGACTTGTTCCATACCGTGTGTAATGACTTGGTAGGTGTGGTTCTAGGTTCGGATTGTCGAACCTTGTGCCTTGGACTACATTATAGAAAAACACATCATGTTCTGTAACTTCATGTTTTTCAACCTCGAATCTAAATATTCTCCACTTGTCCTCTACCAATGAAACCACACACGCTTATAGAACTCTTTGTGCAGATTCCAAATATCTATTTTTTGAATAAATTTGTTAGTATTTTCTATTTTTTATTCAATTTGTTTGCAACCATAGGTCATGTATTCCAACTATAACTTTTGACTGACACACCTATTTTGAAAACAAAAAAAGACTCCGCACAAGTATACTGAAATACCTACGCACTAAAAAAAATTTGGCTTTGTTAAGACCATGATAGCGGGGCCTAATGCTTGACCTTGTCTTTTTAGGGTTTTCCCAACTTCCTTAATTTAAATATATATATATATATATATATATATATATATATATATATATATATATATATATAATTAGCTTGGAAAATTTTGGAAAAATAGCGTTTCACTAGATCCGCCTATTATATACAACCCTACATAATGTTTTTTTCAAATTTAGACAGTTTACATACCAAACCTAGGGCCTAACGCAAACATATGCATTATGTTTTTGAAAGAAAATAACATACCAATCCTAGAAGAACGCCATTTTTTGGAGCTATACCTATTTTCCATACATAAAAGTTATATATTTTGGAAGGTGATCCGATTCTTTATGTTTCATCTTTTTACACCATGTTCTAAAAAGTTGTGTAGGTACCTCTAAAAATTCATTTTAATGGACGTATTTATGTTTTCCAAGAAGTCCATTGCAACTAAGGTGTCATAAATGTTTTACACCAATCCTTATACATTAGTTTCCAAATAAATGTCAAATACCTTAAGCTCAAGAACCAATACATTTATGAAAATAACCAAAATAACAAGCATACAATCTATGTTTTAGGAGAAATGTTGATGCTTAATCCAAAGCAAGCATAAAATCAAGTTCTATCATTATCAAAAATCAAGATCAACTCTGCAACAAATGCAAGTCTCAATGGAAAGGACTTGATACTCTACAACTTCGCTGGTTTATCCAATTATATCTTCAAATAGATTTGACTATATGCTTGTGAATTTAATATTTTACGGTTCAAACAATGTTGTTTTACTTTACAACAACTATAACTATATGAGGATAGTGCATAACCTATTCCCAATTTGGAGATTTTTTAAAGAAAGTTATTATAAACTCTTTATTTTATCTCTGTGCAAATAAGGAAGAAATGGCCACTTGGACTTTAAATCAAGGCTCATTTAATTTGAAACCATTTTTCAAAATATATTTTTAAAGAATTCAACACTAAGGTTGATACTTTATTAAGGAAGCGTTACTTTTTGTAAGAGGGTATCTTCTCTTAACAAGTATCCATGGAAGGCACTCTCTATCTAGCTATCGATTGTCACTTTTATTTATTTGTCTCCTTTGAGTATGTAGAAGTTGAATAGAATGAAATGTTAAGTTAATGAAATAATATGAATGTTATTTTTTATAATTTAATAACAGTATTTGTCTTTTCTTTTGAATATGGTAAAAATATTAATGTCAAAATAGAAGGGTTCTTGCAAGTATTTATAAACTTATATTTTGAATTCAGATTAGAATTCGATATATATAAATAAAACTCAAAGATAGAAAAATCAATTTGACTAAAAAATAATTTATTTATTTATATATTTAAAATTATATTATATATTAAGTTATTAGCACAGCCATAAGTAAAGTGGTCAGTGCTGATAGGTGTAGCCAACCACTTAATCTTGTGGATATAGCTCGTTGTTAAACAAAGGCTTTAAACATTAAACTAATTAATATAAACATAAAAACAAATGATATTTAATAAACATACCCCTTTTTTTATTCACCTCTTAACTAAACTTATTTGAATCTTAATCAAGATGCATTTGAGCATAACAAGATCCACTCAAGGAAGTCCAAAATTTCAGATAATATCTAAACACCCATTGGTGTAAATATATCAAATTTACTTAAAAAATATATTTCATTCATAAAACACAAAACTCTTTCGGTAAAAACTAGGTACCCTAACTTGTATAGACAACTAGAACAAGTCAATGTGGATATGTGTATGATTGATACCCATACCCTAAACTTATTATCGACATGTCCATTTAGAGAAGCATCCACCCTAATTCAATGTGGATATGTGTATGATTGATACCCATACTCTAAACTTATTATTGACATGTCCATTTAGAGAAGCATCCACCCATTGAGTGAAGTGCAATGGAAACCCATAATGGAGAGGTCCCAAGATATACAACTTGATTAGATGTAATATAGTTATAATTTAGTAATTAGAGCAGATGGCTTTTGAAATGACATGAAGGAGGGCTATTTCAGTATCAATTGATTCAATCCTATGGATGTGGAGAAAGGTTTTTTGTGATTATTGTCTTAGTTGATATTATTAGCTATCCTTATCATTGTCGTCATTATATATATATAATATCAATCGAAATAATTGTTTGACCAAAAAATGTCTTGGTCGAAAACATATGTCATTTTAAAAAATCATAACAAAAAGAGATGGAAACTAATTGACACAAATTTCTAGGTTATCTGTTAAGTTTAAATTTCGATTGAAAAAATTATTTGTCTTAAATTTCTGTACAATTGGAAAAATAATATTTTAATTGACCTTGATTCTCACAAAAACTAAACAAGGTTCGTACTTTCACCCTCCTAATAACCACATAAAAATCACAATGTTATTGGTCAAACTAAGAATAATTGGTGGAATTTACACCTAGCTCTATGCCCTAAGCATTTTAAGCACATAACATTAGACCCACTTCATAAAACATTCATTTTCAAACATTAGTTTTGGTGGAATTTGCACCTAGCTCTATGCCCTAAGCATGTTAAGCACATAACATTAGACCCACTTCATAAAACATTCATTTTCAACATTAGTTTTGGTAATTTTAGCATCAATATGGTGCATTTCATAATACCAAGTGTGTGCACACTCACACACATATGAATGATTGGTATTATGCAATGTACCATTAATATTGTGAGTTGATAACAAACAAAATGGTGCCAAATAGAATTGTCTCAATTCCTCTTATTACATTGGTGCATATGATTTACATTTTATAATGTTATTTTTATGTATACATATATTTGTGAACTAATATTATTTAGTTTTTTTTTTTTTTTTCAAAGAGAAAAAAGCGTAATTTCATTCATCATTTGAGATCAAAATTACATTCTGTATTCACTGTGACAGTGAATTATCTTAGGCCTATAGATCATAGGTATCATGATGAGACTCTTACGTCTGCTTTCAAATTACAAAATTCAAGAAACATTTCTGTTTTCCACAAAAAATAGTAGTTCAGTCCCACCGGACTAATTTGCTGTTACATTTTCCACTGTAAATGCCGAAACAGTGACAATAATTTCATATAAATATAAAAAGCATACTGTTATATATTCAACAGAATTCTAGATCAGTCTATAAATGTTCTGTGGTAATATGCAGAGCTCTGTCCATCCCTTACTTCAGTAATTATCCAGGTACCGTTTGCCAAGCACAGCCCATCTTTGGATGAGCATCAATTTTATGTAATGAAAGGTCTGAGCATGCTCTCAGTTCTCTGTCCTTCCAGATCTTCTACTACTTTCCAAGTGCCAAAAGCCATGTTCTTCCCTTCTTTGGATGCCTGGTCCGCTTTTTGGTTATTTTCCCTGTATACATGCCGGCATATGAAAGTATCAAAAGATTGTTTAAGCCTCTGTACAGTGTGAAGAATATTTGCAAGTCTAACAACTCTGCAATCTTGTGTTTGATTGGTCCAGTTTATAGTATTCATGGAGTCTCCAAATACCGCCAGTCTATTAATGTCTCTCTCAGCAGCAAAGATAAGCAGCAGTTTCAAACTCATAACTTCAGCAAAATTGTTTGTGCCCATACCCAGTCCCATGGTGATAATAAAAAAGTGTGAATCATTTAAATATAAGACAGCGCCCCCACCACAGACCTCATTGCTAGCAGCTCCGTCGAAAAACCCCCACGGGTAAGTTCTGTCGATCTCCACTTCCATAATGCGTCTCTGATGTGAAGCCCTTATATGTTCGGGATAAGCCATGTAGAGACCCACCGTCATAGTACCAATAACCTCAGGTATGTAAGGTTTATCCGGAAATATAACCCCGTTCCTGGCCAACCATATCCCCCAAATGATAAGTAAAGGTAGGACCTTCAGTTTCTGAGTGCGCGCCCAGCTCCACCAGCGCTCCCATGCTTCGCAAATAGTGTTACCATCCCAACGACAATCTAAGCCCAGCAATATTGAACATTCATGCCAGACCGCCGTCGTGAATGGACACTTGATGAAGAGATGTGTAATAGTTTCCATATCCATCTTACACAAGGCACACCACCCTGGGCCCTGGAAGCATCTCTTCTGCAAAATATCCCAGGTCGGAACCCGATTTTCCAAAGCACACCACATGAAGAGTCTATTTTTCGATGGACATTTTAGTTTCCATAAAGATCTCCACCACCAGACCTCATCCCGAGCAGCCTCACCAGCACTAAGTACATTATAGCCCGTCTTAGGTGTATAAATCCCCGCCGGATCAAGTTCCCAGGTCAATACATCCTCCTCCTCCGTGAGATGAATACCTGCCCGATTCAAACCATGAATGTAATTACCTAGGAAAACAGCCTCCGGTTCCCCCAAGCCCAACATCTCCGCAGTTTTCCAGTATTGTATCCACGGTTCATCAGGACGCTGATCAGCCAGATGATTAAGAGTGTAGATACCCCGATTTTCCAGCGTATGGATAACATGAGCAGGCAAAATATGTAGTTGTTCACTCCCATTCCATGGATCTCTGCCAATTCTCACCTTTTCTCCATTGCCAACATCCCAAGCCAGAAAATTTTCCACCAATGTGAAAGACTTAACCACAGCCTTCCATATCACCGATCCCCCAGCATGTGTTTTCCGAGGGCACCTAATCCAATCCTCCAGAGTAGTATCAGATAGATATTTACAAATAATAACCCTGGTCCAAAGACTATTCGTCTTGATAAGACGCCAGCCTCCCTTAGCTGCCAATGCCTGGGAGAACAGAAAAATATTCTTTAATCCCCAGCCCCCAAGACCTTTAGGAACAGCAATCCTCTTCCAATTGACCCAGGGTGTGACCTGACCATCCTTCTTACCACTCCACAGGAATCTAAAGCAAATCTGCCTGATCTGTTCCAGGATTCCTTTGGGTATCCATGACAAAGACATCCAATATACAGGGATGGCTTCTAAGACAGCCTTAACCAGAACCATCCTACCAGCACGTGACATCCACTTATGACTCCAAACGTTCAATCTTTTTTCCACCTTGCCAATTAACCACCTCCAATCCTTCTTAAGATAAGTATTTGCTTTAAGTGAGAATCCCAGATATTTTAAACCTTCATCAAGAGTAGCTACTTTAAAAGGAAAGTATTCAATAAGTGCCCGTTCCTCCTCCTGTCGAAGCAGATGAGTAGTAAGGGTAGACTTATCAGCATTAATGTCCATCCCTGTCGCCAAAGAGTACAAATCCAGGATCTCCTTCAAGGTCCGAGTATCCCTTCGATCTCCTGAACAGAAGATGATGATATCGTCCACAAATAAGAGATGAGTAACAAATAACCGATCCCCAATGTTAATGCCCCGAAACCTCCCCTGTAATTTAGCATCAATAATAGCCCTGCTCAAGCCTTCAGCCACCAGCAGAAAGAGAAGTGGGGAGAGCGGACAGCCTTGTCTAAGGCCTCTTTCCGCATGGAAAAAAGAGGTGGCGGCACCATTCAGTAACACAGAAAAAGAAACAGTAGTTATGCATGACATGATCCATCTAATAAAATCAATACCATATCCCAAGTGGGTTAGAAGGAGCCGGATGTATATCCAACTCACCTTATCGTATGCTTTGGACAGATCGATTTTAAGAATAGCACCTTTGATGTGCCGAGTCTTCATGCTGTGCAGTCCTTCCTGTGCCACCCCTATAGCCTCATGTATCTGTCGACCCTCAAGAAAGCCAAACTGTTCAGCAGTGATATGTTCTGAAAGTGAAACCTTGAGTCTCCGAGCAATGACCTTCGACACAATCTTGTAAATACAATTGCACAAAGAAATAGGTCTGAATTCTGAGAGGGTAACCGGGTTATCGTTCTTAGGTATGAGGGCTATAAAGGTAGAGTTGAAACAGGCAGGAAGCCTCCCATTCAATCGTGAATCCTCAACCACCTGCAGGAGATCCAGTCCCACAATCTCATACAGCTCAATAAAAAATTCCACAGTCCAGCCATCCGGCCCAGGGCTCTTGTCTTTCTGAAAGCTGCCAAGAACCTCCTTCAGCTCCTCCTCAGTAACAGGTCTCATCAAACGCCTATTGTCCTCCTCCTCAGCAAATCGTGGGAATAATTGGGCAATCCTAATAACTTCTGCAATGGAGGCCTGTGTAGGAGCCTTAAACAGTTGCTGAAAATGACCCACCCCACATCTAGCTTTGCCTTCAAAGTCAAAATGTTCATTACCATCTGCATCTTTCAGGCTCCATATAGTATTGACTGCCTTCCTCCCCCTAGCATATGCATGAAAAAACTTAGTATTCTCATCCCCACATTCCAGCCAGACCGCCCTGCTCTTGAGTCTCCAGGTTTCCTCCTTTTCCATCAAAAGTTTATTTCTGAGACCTTCCATCCTGGCCAGTTCAGCCTTAGTTTCCTCGGTCAGAAAACCCCCACCATCCCCCTCATAAATCAGTAGAAGTTCAGCCTCAATAGATTTCAGTTCAGCTTCATCTCTAATTTTCTTATCAAAGGCCCATTTTTTAACAGCTCGTTTTAACCTTTGTATATTCTCAGCGAACTGGAAAGCCCCAGTACGAGCATGTTCCACATCATACGCCCGCCAAATGTCCTGAAAGAGCTTTTTAAAAGAATCATCTCTAAGCCAATTCTTGTTAAATTTAAGAGAGCTAGGTGGATTATCAGGTCCATGCCTGATCTCAATAAAGATAGGGAAATGGTCAGAATCCCCACCGTTCCCTACCCACTGTCTGATTTGTAAAAATCTGTCCACCATCTATTCAGCCACCAAGAAACGATCAAGTCTTTTAGCCACCCGAGCCTCACCACTCCTGTTGTTCCTCCACGAGGGTTTCAGCTTGATAGGTTCAATATCCAGGAAGTTTTTAAGAACCAATTTCTGTTGAAAATACCCAGCCATAGGATCCACAAGTGCCCGAGGTCCCCAAACTTCTGAATTTCCCAACGTGAAGTTTAGGTCACCTCCCACCACAACCGATTCACCTTCAAATAAGGGATCCTGCAGCAAGGAATCCCAAAAAAGGGCCCTATTAACATAAGGCCCGTAGATATTAACCACAGTGAAGCAGGTGCCACAACTAATATTATTTAGTTAACATTAGAGTTATTATTATTATACTTTTTAGTTAGATATATAATGTTTTATATTGATTCAACATAATCTAAGTTATTATCTCTCTAATAGTAAGTTGTAGAATGCACCTTGCTTCTCTAGATGCTAGATGCATGTCTTCTCTACTGATATTATTTAATTTAAATAATTAAATTATTAAGAAGAAAAAAATTAATGGATTTTTTTATAGAAAAAATCAATACTTAACAATTTCTTCTTATATTAAAGGTATTAGGTGCAACTAATAGCCAACCTAAGATACATGCCATGTTCCTCGAAATCACTTTTCTTTTCTTTTCTTCTCATAGTAAGGAAGGAAAATCATATTAAAGGAATCATATTTCCAAGAACGTTGCAAAGAATCCATATCCTATTTCTCTCTATGGACCATGTCCGCATTCTTCATATCAAAAGGGAAAACAATCGTAAGTTGATAGTATGTAAATGAAAATGTTTATGTGGCATAGGTTCAATGCTAGCCAAGTGTCAAAGGGACATTTCAAGGTTTGTATGTCATATGATCCATTTCAGCAGGAACAAGAGAGAGATAACTCTCCCCCATGAATGCTTCTACCTCACACACTTGATAGCAAGTTTGTGTAAGGATCAATTTATGGTTGAGTTAATGGAGACGTGACATGAAGGTTGGGTAATGCTGACAAGGGATGTTTCTCGAGACCTATGTTCTATAAAAGTAATGAGAATGGAAAGGTTTTAGGACTCTAATTTGTTTGCCTCTATCCAACATGTTGTGTCTATGCATGATAGGATAATTATATGGTTATGATGTGCTTTCGTTCTTAGGTTGTTGGATCGATGTTAGAATCTGAAACAAATTTGACAAGAGTAAGCAGACTCTATTTTCTCAACATGCTCTTATATTTGTACAATATGTCATGATTTGGATCCTCAATAGGATCTTAGGTAGTTTTGTTAATGTTTATGAAGTTGTTTTGGATATCAAATCTATCTCTATTTGGTGGGGGATTTTATCCATATCATAGGGAGATATGAAGAAAAACTTGAGAATTCACGTTTCACTTTTATGCCCATAGAGGGGACTAAAAAGCTAATGCCAACTAGTGCCCTGCTTCTTAAAGTGGAAAATTATTCTTATTCAAGATGACACAATGGTGAAGGAAATGTTGTGTTCAAAATGATTTTGAGACAGCTGTTAGGATAGTTAGAAGGAATGAGATAGGAAATAGAATACCTCAGCATTCAAATGGAAAAGAAGAGGTCAAAGAAGAGGAAATTGAATCTAAAGTTAGAGAACAAAATCTTAAATATGACAAATTGGCTTCTAGGATAGTATGTTCATAATGTAGTTATAAGTGTAACCAGAATGCTTTAGAATTTGTATGCACTTGGGGTTTCCCTTTTAGGAAAACACTTTTGAAAAATGCCCATATCAAATTAAATTGTGAATATTGTGTTTCGATATGTGTTTAAAAATTCTATATATTAAACAAGAGCCACGAGGTGGCAATGTCCCCGACTTTACTAATAGGCATTGCCATAACATGAAATCTATAGACATAAAAACCTAGAAGAAAAGAATCCATGCGAAAAAATTGGTATTATCGTTTAAAAAGTGAAGCTTCAATGAAAAAAATAATTTCTCGATTAAGGGGACACTCTTTGGATCCTTTGCCGCTACAAAATTTAATGTCATTCATTTTTCATGTGTTCCATTAAATTTCTTCTTTCTTCTCAACAAATTATGGGTCCATACCAATGACATGTTAAACTCTAAACAAGTTAGCTTACTTAATAGTCGAAAAAACTAGCTACCCATTGAATACTATTTACTTCTTTTTCTTGCAGGTTTGCATTTTTGGATGGTTTGTCATATATGATCTCAAGCAAAATCAATCCAAAACTAGATACATCATTTTTCCCGTCATAAATATCTATGAATTTATAATCTCTTGTGAATCAAGGACCAAAAAAAAAGAACACAACCACAAAACAAGTAGTGTAATGAACGGTGTGTTTGCATTCAATTACAAATAAATTCATGAAATTACTCGTTATAAGCTATGATCCGACTCTATTATTAAATCCATTTAAATGGATACAAATATAATAATAAGTTAATTACTTATCCATAATTCACAGTAAAGTTTATTATACTGCTCACCACAAACCGTGACAAAATCCTACATGCATATCTTCACTGTTAATTGGATTTGTTCCCATTAAGAGAGTTTTGAAATCAATAAAATTAAATTAATGCCATTAAATATATGAATCATATTCAATTCAATGTAAACAAATAATATACTTGGTATCTATTTGCTCTAATAGACTAGAGAGGTTAAAGACAAAAAGACAAGGGATGTTGGCCAAATAATCACAGACGCATATTCTAGAAAGAGATGTTGGCCACAGACACAAATCTTTTCATTGAAATTCAAAATTTGACAAACTTCAAGACAAACAAAATAATCCAAACTGATTCAGAAAATTTAATAGCCGAACTTCAACAAACCAAATTGAATCGAATTTGATAGTCAAATTTCAACTAACTTCAACAACACAAAAAATTCAAATTCATTTCTCTTTTAAATTTTGTGAAATAGCAAGTCTAAACTCTAACACTAAAGTTATGGGATTCTTATGTGTTTATTGACATCACAAGGTTTTCCATTTTATCATGAATCATTTATATTTATTTAGAGCATGGGAAAATCTTGAAATATATATATGGGCAAACATGATGGCAAATTTTATAGGTTTTGTTACACTGACAAGTTTTATATAAATTTCATGGTGGCCAAATTCAAACACCAACACAAATCATATGACATAGATTACCAATAATAATCCCAGAAAAATTCACTTTGTATTATGTTTGCAAGAGCAACAAACAAAAACATTTTTGGTTTTTTGAGCCAATATTTTAGCAAAAATTGTTTTTGGTGGCAGAAGCAGAATCAAAAGTTAAAAAATGCCTTCATCCAAGTCGTCTTTATTCATTTGGGCACAGAATTTTCAAGGCAAAAAATGAATTTACAGGTTCAAATTTGAAAATTTGAACTTGTGAACCTTACAATCTTGATTTATGAATCTACGAGTACCTAAATATGAATATGAAACAGTTGATGAATAACTGAATCACAATTGTTGCAGTGTATTAGAACAATATTACTGAATGAACAGTATAATTTAATGTTTTTCAAATTTACTGTTTCACATAAATTTCAGTTTCTTTTTTATTTTTTATATATATTTAAAATGTTATATATAAATGATAGAATCTGAAGGCACCCCCACAAACACCCTGATTTTCAGAAATGCCATCCTTGTCACTATCCCCATGAACCCTGACAACTTTATAGGCTTTCTTTGCATTGGGATTTCTTTGCAGGCATTGGCAATATTTTTTAAAGTACCCCAATATTTACAAATATATCATAATCTTTCTGAAAATATCGCAAAATTTTCAGAAGTATCATAATATTTTTCAAAATATCACAATATTTCCAAATTCACACCACATTGGAATTTTTTTGGCAGTGAATTATCGTTTGGGGATAAATATCATGCTACTTTCGATAAATCAACAATATCTGCAACACTGACCCTCATCAAAAAGCAAAAGCCTCCATATTTCCATAACATCGTTTGCACACCCATAGGTTATGCTAAAAAAATACTGTAGACTTATATGTTGATAACAATTATGAAATGTTTCAGGAGGAAAAATTATGATATTGTTCTGCAGTTATAGAGATCTTCGGTGGTAAGGTATAATGTCTAGAAATACACTAAATACTGTAAACGTACATGTTCATTAGTTACATATTGAGAGAATAAAAACGGGCATATGTGAGTTGTTCAGAGAATTAGGTCCTTTCCTTCATACATGCTCCGAGGCCTTTGAAGCATTAGTCCATAGATAATTATGTATTCTAGTTTCAGCCAAACATTATATTGTGGTCTAACAACAAAATGGAGAATTTGTTCAATACAGGTTTTGAGTTCCATCCTTTCTAGTGACAGAGACACTCTTACAGTAGCCATTAACCAGGCCAGATATGGGCAGTAGCGATTATCCAATCTAAACTATTGATGGATCAATATGCCTAGGTACCTGTTATCAACTACCAGACACTCATAATCTCATATACTCGTATCTAGTGGAACCTTTTGCAATTTTAATAGATACCGATCACTATTGTAATCTCGCATATTTGTGCCTAGTGGATATCGTTGTAATTGCACCTACTGGAGTGTAGGAATAAAAATATGTTCACTTTCGAAGAATTTCAACTATATACATCCGCACAAGCACAATTGCCATCAGAATATTTATTCATAATTTGTTGTAGATTAAACTTTCATCGACAAAGATACCCACATACGCAACTCCACTGAATAACAAAAATAACAATGGATGACCAAATTCTCATAGGGCAATCATATTAAAATCAGGGATAGTTGGTTTTTCCCATCTAATAACAAAATCCCAATTATCAGGAGGATCACAAAGGCGGGTGCAATAACAAAGATGGACAAAGACCCAACTCTTATGGAATCGGTCTAATAAAAAACAAAAACCTCAATTCCCATAGAGCAATAACAAGGAAGAAAGAAAATCATATTTAGCAAAAAATAAAACAGGCATTCAGCCATTGTATTGATTAGCTAAAGAAAATTGTGATCACAAACCAATTTTCGCACTAAAATTACAAAATCAATAAAGAGAAACAAGCGATTCAAACAAAATGGGTGCATACCTGTTCATCCTATTAGGGAAAAGACCTATGAGCTAAGAGAGATGATGAATCTCGGTAGACTGGTTTTGGTGATGAATATCTGTTGCTGTGGGGCTCCTTGTGGGAGAATTGGCAGAGAAACGGATTGGCGAATTACTACCGGAACAACTGAGCCAAAGATCTCCAAGGCATCGAAGTCCGAGAGGAATCTGGCAGACATATGGAGGGAAATCCAGAGCGCCAACAACTGGGAAGGGTTGCTTGATCCCATGGATGACATATTTCGAAAGGAGATTATTAGGTATGGAGAGTTTTCCCAAGCCAAGGAAAAATCTGTGAATGAAGTCCACGGATAAGAAACGAGCACAAAGCACATATTAGAAATCCACCCGCACCTTCATGGATGAAATATGCTTCTTCAAGCGCGGACATGGGATATTACATGCAACATTCATTGTGACCAATACATGCAGCTTGCCACGCATGTGCATCGATTGCAGTACAAACGGCCTATCCAATGCGTCGACTGTAAAACTTCTAGCTCTCTGTCGATGCCATTAAACCCTTGATTGTCTTTACAACGATAAAAGAAAGTGGTCTTGCCTCGTTTTTCCCTGACCTGACCTGGCCTACTCAATGAATGCTATCATTAATGTCATCCCGTTTGGTGAGTAGGTGACAAGCCTGAGAGATTGGAAGCTCATCGAACTAGGAAGGGATTTTCGAGGAAGATGTCATCAACTCATATCCAATTAGAACGTAACAAATTTGTATTATTTAAAAATTTCATATAAATAAATTATTTTAACTATACATAGACCACCTAAAACTATAGACTGTTGGAAAAATTAATAGACCCTATGAACAAATTAATAGGGGATGTCCCATATATACATGATCCCCTTCTGGGACATAAAAAAACATATTTAGTTAATAAAACCAAAAAATAAGATCTTATTTTTTTAATTATCAATTATCAAATTCAATACATAGAAACTCAACAAGAACATCATGTCTAGTCAAAACCATTACAGAGTCAATACATAGAAACTCAATAAGAACATCAGGTCACTTACAAAAATAAAACAATGATAAAAAAAATAACAATCAATCCTCTTAACTACAAAACTACATCTAATAAATCAAACTATACACTTCACTTACCACTATGTGTACTTCAACTTTTATATATATATATATATAATTTAATAAAAAAACATTTTAATAGTTAAACCGCATAAAGTTTTGAAAAATCTCCCAATCTCCCAATGGCTCCTATAGTTTGAAAATGAGCAGGGCTAACCCAACTCAATAATCAATGAAAGGATAAGCATCTCACTGATTGATTGAATGAAGACGAGGAGAACAGAACGGCCGTATTGCTTCTTCAATGCTTTGGATGTTTGTTCACTACGAATTATTTTGGTTAAATGTAGCGTGGAGCAGAACTAAGATTTCTTCAATGAAATCCAGGGCATTCCGAGCCAACACATCATGTGGGTTTGGTAATTTGTGGATAATGGCTTGTTGAAGATCTTTGGAGGCCATGTGCAATCATTATTAGCGACTTGTTTGTTGGAGGGGGCATTTCCCCTTTATTAGAGGCCATGTATCTTGGCTTTTACATTTTTCCTATTTCTGTAAATTATAAGCTTCTTTAGTTAAGGTATAGCCTTCTCAATATTTCAGAGCTAAACTATATTCATTTGGAAGTTAAAAAATGAGATATATGCATTATGCACACTAAAACATTGCAACGGTTTTAGTATAATCCAATGCTACTTTGCATGATTACACTGCATCTTCTAATTGGATTTTGTAATGTTTAAGAATATTAAGAAATTGAAAATAAAAGAGTTGGATAATTGATAACTAGTGAGAACGTTGTAAAGAAATAATAGGAAGGCTTTCCTTCCAGCTATGCCCTTGTCTACAAGGTTAAGAGAAAAACGTTCCGATATAGAGAACTAATGGGGACCATTGGGATTAGAGGAGAAAGGAGCCAAAAAATTTCAAGTACATAGAACGATTCACTTACTCCTTAATAAACAGCTCAACAAAACCATAGCATCCAAATTATTTACCTTTTGTTTAGTATATTATATTTTTCCTATTTTGGGAAGGAAACTAATTTATAGTATCTAAACAAATTTGCAAAGAAAGTTACAAAGATATTGCATTTGGAATTTCTGTTGTTTAGTATTATTTTCTTATTTTTGAGAAAGGAAAACTAATTTATAATATTTGAAACATAAATACTT